>CM077675.1:465528905-466890696 GCA_039707655.1 Elymus sibiricus
CGGCCCCCGGGTCTACTTTTCTATCATATTGCTTTCCGATCTATGTTTTTTTGCAATCTTTGTTTTCAGATCTACAAAACCAAAAACCCAAAAATATATTGCTGCATATTTACTTTCTTTATTTGTGTTCTTGAGAGATCTATCTCTCCTATCTATCACTACCTAATCTATCTTTTTACCGTAGAGAGATTGACAACCTCTCTTTCGCGTCGGGTTGCAAGTATTTGTTGTTTGTGTGCAGGTGCTGCTTATTGGGTGGTGGTGATCCTCCTACTGGTTCGATAACCTTGGTTTCATAACTGAGGGAAATACTTACCGTCGCTGTGCTGCATCATCCCTTCCTCTTTGGGGAAATACCGACGCAGTCCAAGCCACGTCAAAGGAATTTCTGGCGCCGTTGCCGGGGAGGAAGCGGTCTCTTCTACGTGCCTATCGTAGGCGCCAAGGGGACTCCATCATCATCTACCAGGCTCCTAATCACAAATCTCATCTCCTTGCGATTACATTATTTGCCATTTGCCTCTCGTTTTCCTCTCCCCCACTTCACCAATTTGCCGTTTTATTCGCCCTCCTTTTCGTTTGCCCTTTTTCTTGCCGGATCTCTTCCTTGTTTGCAATCTTGTTTGCGTAGTCACGATGACTCAAGAGAACACCAAGTTGTGTGATTTTTCCAATACTAATAACAATGCTTTTATTAGTACGCCTATTGCTCCTCCCGCCACTAGTGCGGAGTCTTGTGATATTAATGCCGCTTTGTTGAATCTTGTCATGAAAGATCAATTTGCTGGTAATCCTAATGAGAATGTCGCGTCCCATCTAAACACGTTCGTTGAATTGTGTGATATGCAAAAGGAAAAAAATGTGGACAATGATATTGTTAAGTTGAAACTATTTCCTTTTTCCTTGCGGGATCGTGCAAAAATTTGGTTTTCATCTTTGCCTCGCAATAGTATCGATTCTTGGAATAAGTGCAAGGATGCTTTTATCACTAAGTATTTTCCTCCCGCGAAAATTATTTCCCTTAGGACGCAAATCATGAATTTTAAGCAACTTGAGCATGAACATGTTGCACAATCTTGGGAAAGAATGAAGTTGATGCTAAGAAATTGTCCTACTCATGGTTTAAATCTTTGGATGATCATACAATATTTTTATGCGGGATTGAATTTTGTCTCTAGAAATCTTTTAGATTCCACCGCGGGTGGTACTTTTATGGATATTACTTTGGGTGAAGCTACTAAATTGCTAGATAATATCATGGCTAATTATTCTCAATGGCATACCGAAAGAGCACCTACTAGTAAAAAAGTTAATTCGATAGAGGAAATTGGTACTTTGAGTGATAAAGTTGATGCTTTGATGAAATTGGTTGCTAGTAAAAATGCTCCTATTGATCTTAATGATGTGCCTATGTCTAGTTTGATTGAGCAAAATAGTGAATCCGTAGATGTGAATTTTGTCTCGCGCAACAATTTCAATAACAATGCTTATAGAGGTAATTTTAATCCTAGGCCTTTTCCTGGAAATTCCTCTAATAATTATGGTAATTCCTATGGTAATTCTTCTTACAATAATAATAGGAACACCTCTGATCTTGAGAGTAATATTAAAGAATTTATCAATGCGCAAAAGGCTTTTAATACTACGATAGAGGAAAAGTTGAATAAGACTGATGATATGTATAGAAGCATTGATAGAATTTCTCATGATGTTGAAAATCTCAAGTTAAAATCTTTTGTGCCTAAGATTGATGAATCTATTAAAGCTTTATACGTCTCTATGGATGAAAGTAAGAAAAGAACCGCTATGCTTAGAGCTAAAAGAGAAATCTTAGAAAAATCGTCTTCTAGTGATTGCCGCTATAAAAACTATGAATATCTTAAAGTGATTGGTGTTTCTTCTATTGATTCCTTGTTTAGTAATATTAAAATTGATAATGAAGGGACTGAAGTAGAGTCAACTTTAGCTAGAAGGCGTCCCAATAATTTGGAGGGTGAAAATCTTGATGAAATTTTTGATGAAAGTGGGTTTGAAGAGGTCAAAACTTTAACTAGTGATGTGCCCACTATCTTGGATTGCAAAGATTTTAATTATGATAGCTTCTCTTTGATTGAATGTATTTCTTTGTTGCAATCTATGTTGAATTCACCCCATGCTTATGAGCAAAATAAAGCTTTTACTAAACATATCGTTGATGCCATGATGAAATCTTTTGAAGAAAAGTTGGAGTTGGAGATTTCTATTCCTAGAAAATTACATGATGAGTGGGAACCTACCATTAAGGTCAAGATTAAGAATTATGAATGCTTTGCTTTTTGTGATTTGGGTGCTAGTGTTTCCACGATTCCGAAATCTCTATGTGATGTGCTTGGTCTTACCAATATTGAAGAATGCTCTCTTAATTTGCACTTGGCGGATTCTACTATTAAAAATCCTTTGGGAAGAATTAATGATGTTCTTATTCTTGCAAGTAGGAATTATGTGCCCATTTATTTTATTGTGCTTGATATTGATTGCAATCCGTCTTGTCCCATTATACTTGGTAGACCGTTTTTACGCACTATAGGTGCCGTGATTGATATGAAAGAAGGCAATATTCGTTTTCAGTTTCCCTTGAGAAAGGGTATGGAACACTTCCCTAGAAAAAGAATTAAGCCACCATATGAATCAATCATGAGGGCATCCTATGGATCCAATACCAAAGATGACAATACTTGAATCTATCCAATATGCCTAGCTAGGGGCGTAAAACGATAGCGCTTGATGGGAGGCAACCCAATGAATAAATAAATTTTTGCTTTTTCCTTTCTGTTTTTGAGTGTTGACACAATAATGCCTCTGTTATGATTGTGTTTTTATGGTTTATTTTGTGTTTGTGCCAAGTAGAACCGTTAGGATGATTCATAGGATGAGTAGAAGTGATGCTGAATCTGAAACAGAAACTTTACGTCCAGTACATGAATTTTCAGTTTTTGCTGGAACGTGATCTTGACCTGAAATTTTAACACAGTGTTGCTATACAAATTCCTTACGTTTTCCTAATTGTTCAGAATTTTTAGAGTTACAGAAGTATGAGTATGGTACAAATTACTACAGACTGTTCTGTTTGAAACAGATTCTGTCTTTGTTGCATTGTGTGCTTGTTTTGATGAATCTTTTTATTTGTATTGGGGGGTATAAGCCATGGTAAAGTTAAAATACAGTAGGTATAATGCAATTATAAAATTTGAATGGGTTTACAACAGTACCTAAAGTAGTGATTTGCTTTCTTATACTAACGGATCTCACGAAGATTTTGTTGATCTTCGTGTGATTGAAGTTTTCAAGTTTTGGGTGAGATCACGATGGATGAAGGAATAAGGAGTAGCAAGAACCTAAGCTTGGGGATGCTACCGCACCCCCAAGATATATCCAAAGAGTAACAAGCAACTAAGCTTGGGGATGCCCCGAGTGGCATCCCCTCTTTCTTCTAACGACCATCGGTATTTTACTTGGAGCTATATTTTTATTCGTCACATATCATGTATTTTGCTTGGAGCGTCTTGTATATTTGCTTGTATCTTTGCTTGCTTTGTTTGTTAGTTTTTCCTTTGTATCCTTGCTGTACACACCTATTTGATAGATCCACAATCATGCTATGATTTGTTAGAATTGCTCTATGTGCTTCACTTAACTTTTTGAGCTATACAATTGCTCTAGTGCTTCACTTATATCTTTTTGAGCACGGTGTGCTTGGAAACTTTTGTAGAAATACTCTCATGCTTCACTTAGATTAATTTGAGAGTTAGTAAATTTTTGAAGAAATACTGTCATGCTTCACTTATACCTTTTTGAGAGATGAAATCTTTATGCTCATGTGCTTCACTTAAATTTGTTTGAGCTTGCCAAAAAGCAATGGCAATATATGAAACTAGTCCCAAAGTGATAGATATCCAAGGAGGATATAATAAAAACTTTCATGAGGATCATTGGCCAAATTAAACCCGATTCCTTGTAATAGTTTTGAAACATGATGATAGTAATATGTGAGTCGTGTTAGTGAGTAATTATGCTTAGTAGGAATATTGGGGTTAAGGTTTGTGATTCCCTATGCATGCACGAAAGTCAATAGTTATGCAATGAAGTTACATCCTACTTGTGGTGCATGATTCGGTGTTAGTTATGTTCAATGCTCACTTATGTGATTTTTCGTTTCTTGGTTTGGTTGCTTCCCAATCTATTTGCTAGCCTTCATTTGTACTAAGTAGAAATACTACTTGTGCATCCAAAATCCTTAAACCGAGTTTTGCCTTATGAGTCCACCATACCTACCTATATGCGGTATTTCCATGCCGTTCCAAGAAAATTTGTATGTGCCATCTCTAAATTTTCAAAATAAAATTTCTCTTTTGTGTGCCCGTACCGCTCATGAAACGGTGGGGAGTGTCCAATATTTTTGCATGCTAGATGTGTTATTCTCATATGAGTGTTTATTCACTTGTCATTGCACGAGAGTGCTGTGGTAATAGGAATGCCCATTCCCGAAATGAAAAATAAAAAAATATTTACTTTATGTTGTCAAATAATAAATTCCTTGGAAAGTGTTGGTATGGAAGGCAACCGTGGATACGGCCCGCCATGGAAAGTGAAAGTTTGGTGGAAAAAGGAATAAACTTTATTTTCTGTTTGGGAACCGCCTATGATATATCTAGCTGGGAAAGTATTGTGAGCTACTTTGTCGTTTTCGTTGACAGGAAAAGCATGCCACCCAAAATATTTTTTCTCTCTCAATTTAAAACTTTGAGCTCTGGCACCTCTACAAATCCCTACTTCCCTCTGCGAAGGGCCTATCTATTTACTTTATGCAATTTTTATTTTTTTCTTTGAGTCTCCATCTTCTATTATAAGCACCAACTAGGGGGCACTATGATCGTACTTGAATATTGGGCATAGCTAATATTTGAGTGTGTTTCATGAATGGATCAATGATTAAGCATGATGGGCTAGGGATAACTTTCTTTAGTGTTGATATTTTGAAAGACATGGTTGCTTGTTGACATGCTTGAGTATTGAAGTCATTATGTTGAAACTAGACTATTGCTTTGAATCATTTACAAGTCCAAATGTCCATGCTATACAAAAGAAAAGAATATGATGAACATGTTAGGCATCATTCCACATCAAAAATTCTGTTTTCATCATTTACCTACTCGAGGACGAGTAGGAATTAAGCTTGGGGATGCTGATACGTCTCCAACGTATTTATAATTTTTGCTTGTTCCATGCTGTTATATTATCATTCTTGGATGTTTTACAATCATTTTATTACAACTTTATATCATTTTTGGGACTAACCTATTGACATAGTGCCAAAGTGCCAGTTGTTGTTTTTGCTTGTTTTTTACTTCGCAAAAAATCAGTACCAAACGGAGACAAAACGTTGCGGGGATTTTTGTGGATTTTTTACGGACCAGAAGAAAGAAGATGGGCCAAAGAACACCAGAAGAGGGGGCCCAGGGTGGCCATCACCCACCAGGGCGCGCCAGAGGCCCCCTGGCGCGGCCTGGTGGGGGATGGGCGCCTCGGGCACCCCCTCAACCGACTATCGTGCCTATAAATTCCAAGAAAATCCAAAAACCCTAGACGAGTCGACGAAACACAATTCCAGCCGCCGCAAGTTCCAGAACCGCGAGATCCAATCTAAACACCATCACGGAGGGGTTCATCTTCCTCATAGGTGCCTCTCCGATGATGCGTGAGTAGTCCACCATAGACCTTCGGGTCTGTAGCAGTAGCTAGATGGCTTCTTCTCTCTCTCTTATGATTCTCAATACAATGGTCTCTTGGAGATCTATTTGATGTAAACTTTTGCGGTGTGTTTGTTGGGATCCGATGAATTTTGAGTTCATGATCAGTTTCTATCCATGAATATTATTTGAGTCTTCTTTGATCTCTTATATGCATGATTGCTTATAGCATCGTATTTCTTCTTCGAATCTTTGGTTTAGTTAGGCCGACTAGATCGATTTTTCTTGCCATGGGAAGAGGTGCTTTGTGATGGGTTTGATCTTGCGGTGTTCTTTCCCAGTGACAAAAGGGGCAGCAAGATACACATGTATCATTGCTATTAAGGATAACAAGATGGGGTCTATTCCTACATGAATAGATCTTGTCTACATCATGTCATCGTTCCTATTGCATTACTCCGTTTTTCCATGAACTTAATACACTAGATGCATGCTGGATAGCGGTCGATGTGTGGAGTAATAGAGGTAGATGCAGGCAGGAGTCGGTCTATCTATCTTGGACGTGATGCCTATATAATGATCATCGCCTTGGATATCGTCATGACTATTCGATTTTCTATCAATTGCCCAACAGTAATTTGTTCACCCACCGTGCGATATACTCATGAGAGAAGCCACTAGTGAACCCTACGGCCCCCGGGTCTACTTTTCTATCATATTGCTTTCCGATCTACGTTTTTTTGCAATCTTTGTTTTCAGATCTACAAAACCAAAAACCCAAAAATATATTGCTACATATTTACTCTTTTTATTTATGTTCTTGAGAGATCTATCTCTCCTATCTATCACTACCTAATCTATCTTTTTACCGTAGAGAGATTGACAACCTCTCTTTCACGTCGGGTTGCAAGTATTTGTTGTTTGTGTGCAGGTGCTACTTATTGGGTGGTGGTGATCCTCCTACTGGTTCGATAACCTTGGTTTCATAACTGAGGGAAATACTTACCGTCGCTGTACTGCATCATCCCTTCCTCTTTGGGGAAATACCGACGCAGTCCAAGCCACGTCAATGGCGAAATGCCATAACCTGACCTTGAAGGTGTCGGTCGGCTATGTCTTACCTCCTCGACCTGATGCAACTTTCCATTTCGCTCCGGTTCCAGCTGGCTTTGCTATTGTCGGGGTGGATGAAATAATGGACCGATTTGAGGGGCTGGAGCTTGAGTACCCTATAGGTGAAGGGGAGATTCTTCTTGAAAATGCCTTAAGGACTACCTGTCTATGGAGAAAGGAAAACAACCTGCTTCCAAGCTGGACGCCGCCTCAGCAGACTCAGCCGGAGGAGGCCCCTCAGCAGACTCCTCACAGTCCAGCTCTGCTATCTCCGCTGCCTGAGTCGTCTCCGCCGCCTCAGCGAACTCCGACGGAGGAGGCCCCTCGGCAGAATCCTCCTCCGCCTCAGCTGTCTCCGCCGTGTCAGCGGACTCCGCCTTCTCCGCCGCCTCAGCAACGGCGGAAGAGAGGCACCGCCGCTCCAGCGACTAGCAGCAGTACAACAGGAAGAAATTCAGAGCTGGTGTCCAAGCCTCAGGGCTCCTCCAAAGTTACCCTACGAGATGATTGTCGAGGAAAACAATGACATCGTGGCTGAAGATGTGAGACGCCAGCTTGCACCGAAACGTCCACATCCAAAGGAGAAAATAGATCCAGTAAAAGTGAAGCGATGTCTGGATGCCCTTAGGCGACCACCACCGCCTCCGCCGCAATCAAACTATGACCGCTGTATTGAAAAGACACATGCTCAAGCCAAGCGGTCGGGAAGCTTAAGTAGCAGTGGTGCAAGAAGTGGGAAAACAATTCCCCAGCTCGGCGAACAAAAAAAGCAATCGTGCCCCCCGCTGAAGGTGTTTACCGATATCGCTAATGATCCGGACATAGCGGTCGGTGGTCTTGCTATCACTCTTGGTGATTACTTAGACGATTCGGTACAGTTCGAAAAGGCTGAGGTAGTAGAAGCCTTAAGATACAAGCACGGGAAGCCTCTCATCAGACGTGAGGAGCTCCCGCGTCTACCAACGAGGATGCGACAATTGCATGAATGGTACTTGAAAACTTGCAAGGACGGGACCGACAATATCTTCATGGGAATAAAAAATGAGCACTTTTTCAATGGAGTCCAGGCGTTGTTCATTGAATTTGAAGAAATTTTCAGTTATACAATCAAACTACCCTCGACAAAACTATCGTCAGTTGCTATTGTCTATAAGTATTTTTCTGTAATTAAGTCTCTAGCTCATCTCGTTCATTGCATGTATAATTATCCTCACACTATATTATGCAAATTGAAGATCGTCGATTGTAGAAAACAACAAATCTATGACATTGGGTTCATTAACCCAAATAACATAAATAAATATACGTTAAAAAACCCCGATGAAACAGAGAATAACTTGCTAAAGGCTTTTCTTGGACAACAAAACAGAAGGGAAATACTATTTCCTTACAACTTCAAGTGAGTGTTACTGTCTTGTACGTGCACATTCTGTTTCGCTTACTCGAGGTTAATTAAGTGTAATTGATGAGTTATGCGTGCGCAGTTTTCACTTTATTCTGCTAGCCATTCGGCTTAACGAGGGACTAGTAATTGTCTTGGACTCGAGACGTAAAGATCCTAAGGAGTGGACGGACATGAGTCAAATGCTTCAGAAGTAAGGTCAATCATTATCGCACCATATCGGCAACTTTCGTTCATTTCCTGATATCAAGTAATCATTTTCTTTGCCGGGCAGGGTTTGAAAAAAGTTCACCAACCAGGTTAGGGGTGACTGGAAAAAGAAGTTGCGATTTTCACACCCAGTGGAGGAGCCAAGGGGGGCGAGCAGGCCCCCCCCCCCCGCCCCCCCCCTAACGATCGACAAGTTGTTCATAAGCTACCAGTGATTAACGAATAGAGTGAGAAATGTACGTACGTTGGCCCCCCTTAACCCAAACGAAGCTTATGAAGAAATCTGGGGGCAAAGCCCATACAAAAGCCCACTCGTGGCCTTAGACTCTACTTGGCCCCTGGAGTTACCCTAAATTAAGCCAACACCCAGCTTGATTAATTTGTGACCTAAGGCGATTAGCGCTGCCGGCGGCCGCTTCCTCGTGCCCTCACTACTCGCGAAGTCAATTAAAATCATACGACATGGCTTCACAACTGGCGAATCATGCAGGCTGCACTCTGTCAATTCTCTAGTGGTTCATCACCAATGTTAGTACTTCCCGTCCAAAAAAAGGTGAGCACTATTGGGAACTATCTACTAATCTCTCTCAACTCTAATCGTATACGTGTTGAAGTTGTACGTCCGATTTTAGTTATTTTGATGGTGTGCTGTATGATGCTAGTTCAATTTTAATTTCTTTTCATTGTTTGATTTGTGATACTGTCATAAACAGAAAAGGGCTGCAAACACCATAAATATTAATTCTCTTTTAAAGTATGTTGTTTCAGGTTCTTCACCTAGTAATGTTGTTAATGAGGCTAATGTGCAATTTTTACCAATCACAGTTCAGTGATTGCAACGCCTCGAAATTACAGGATAATCTACATTTATAGGAAATTGCTAGCATCTAGGTTCACTACTCATGAAATCATTAATATTTTTTATCTTATTGACAATTGTAGGGGCAAAGTTAAACCAATACCAATGTTACTATATTTTAATCATTTTTGCTAAAGCATATCTGGATGTGTTCTAAGTATTTCACATCTAAGTTCTAGGACTTTGATTATTTTATATGCATATATTTTCTTTTTCATGTTTGATTGAATCACTTGCATGTGCAATAACTAAGGCATATATAGTATGTCCTTGACAAACCCTATTTTAATCATGTTCAAGCGACACATTATTATAGTACTTATTTTTTTGCGGTGAGCACTTTTCCTTGATCAACATGGCTTGGCCCCCCTATACTCAAATCCTGGCTCCGCCCTTATTCACACCCCAAAATAAGTACTACTAGCTAGTACCGTGCATCTCTCATTGATTCTAGTTTCAATACCATTATCATGCTTCATTATTATTTTGATTGAACTCTATTCTCGTAAAGTGCTTGTTGCAGGCACCCGAGACTAATTTATGTGGATACTACGTTTGCGAGTTCATTCGCCACTCGACCTCTAAGAAGGGCATATCTCCAGAACAATTTGAAGTACGTAAAAATATTCACATTTTAATTTTATTACCATCAATTGTGTTGAGTTTCATTCATATATATATATATATATATATATATATATATATATATATATATATATATATATATATATATATATATATATATATATATATATATATATATAGGAAAATGGCTCTGTACTCTTAGGAGTACGTACTCCCGCTCCTCATATACCACATAAATGAATCTTTTATACCTCATTATTATTTTTAATATACTTCACTAATAATTACTAGATACCTCAAAATGAGTTTCATGAAAAAATTCATGTGAGTCTACATATTTTTAAAGGTGTACGTATATACTGATTTGTTTATATGTGAAAAAGGTATATTACAAAAAGTGCCTCGCAAGTGATATTTTTTCAAAAGAATTTGTATTGAGGTATCTTAGAATATTTAATGAAGTATATTGAGAATGATAAAGAGGTATAATCAATGCGTATACGAGGTATATTAAGGATGGGAGTACATACACCCAGGAGTACAGAAAATTATATATATATATATATATATATATATATATATATATATATATATATATATATATACCCCCTTCTTTAAATTAGATCTGGCGGAAGCGGGACGAAGTCCTACCAACTGATCGCATACGAGCAATTCAAGAGGAATTGGCGGGATTCTTTGTTGAGCATGTCATACCTAAAGACGGAGAATACCATCGGGATATGCAATGCGATTTTGGTAATTAGATATTAGGATCGTAAGAGATGTTATATTATATATATGCATGAACGTGTACTATATGTAATAGCGTCGAATAGATTTACGAAAACTTGTTGCATTGTTCGACTAAGCACGGAGAAAGAGAGGTCACTTCTCTCTATATATTGATCATGACGATGTTGTGTAATGGTTTTTTCATTGCTATATGTAGTAGCTAGCGTCGAGTTGAATGAAAAACATAAAATAAAAATGGTAAACACAATAAAGAGGGAAACACAATATGAAAACCCCTAAACCCTCCAAAACCCCTAAACCCCTCCTTAAAAATAAACCCAGCGCCTGGCAGCTGCTGACGCATGGCTGCCTTTTAGTCCCGGTCGGTGTTACCAACCGGGACTTAAGGTCCTCCTGCCTGGGCGCCCCACGGCGGCCACGTGGAGCTCCTTTAGTCCCGGTTCGTAAGCCAACCGGGACTAAAAGTGATGGGCATTAGTCCCAATCGTTTTGTCCCGGTTGCAGAACCGGGACTAAAGGCCCTTTGGAATCGGGACTGATGCCTTGTTTTCTACTAGTGACACACTACGTTAACAACATATATATCTATGTATAACGCTAGTATGGCTAACACAAAAATAAGCAGGAGCAGGATAACGTGGTATACCCTCCAGTCGGCCAGTTGGTCGTAGCACTGGCGGCGGCAGCCTCGTTGGCGGCCTTCTTGTCAGCTTCGAGTTTCTTCGCGACGGCATGGTTGGTGTCGGTGGCCATGGTGATGATGAAGGCGACGTGGACGTAGACGATGAAGTGGACGTGGACGAATGGCGGCGAGCGGTCGCATAGGATACGCTCCCAAAAACCTAATCGCCCCTCTCACGTACATGATCCGGAAAGGTGGGATAGGCTTGCTCTCCCGTCAACCGTGTACGTAGTGAACGGGATTGAGTCGCCGGCGGCAGCTGCAGCAAAAGGAACGACAAGGACGGTGCGCGTGGAGCAGATGTGATCTGTTCTCGTAGCGGCTAGGGTTGGCCGACGCCTCACATATATATATATATATATATATATATATATATATATATATATATATATATATATATATATATATATATATATATATATATATATATATGCGAGTCTGGGTGGAGAGACGTGGGCTGGACCCATGTCTGAGTCGGCGACAGCCCACGATCTGACGTCTCGGATACGTGACGCGTCTGTTATGGATTCTCTTTTTTCTGACCGGCAAAAATAGGCACATAGATGTGAGCTCGGCTCAAACCCGCAACCCGTCGTGGCGAGGCGGACGAGGGAGGAGGAGTGCACGATGATCACTTTTCTTCTTAACCTCCAATAACATCTAGAAGCGAATTCCTTATAAGAAGGTCCAACTCCTTCTTCACTAACGAAGTGGAATTAAACTTCTAACTATTCCCGTGTCATGATACCTACATGAGCTTATGACCAATATGTCCCTTTGTCATACATTTTTTTTCTTCTAGAGACACTTATATTTCTTCAACCACTCTAAGATCACATAGGCATGCAAATGACACGGCTTAGAACTAAATCTTTTCAAATGCCAAATCTCAAGTATAAAAACCCGATTATCTTCCAGTCCACATGCATAAATCAGGGCTCCTGATTAGGACACTCATCACACAATCGTTGCGATGGTCCCAAATGTGTTTCCACTTTAATGCATTATTGTAGTACAACTTAAATTGTATGCTCGAAATTTCAATGTTGACGCATCAGAAGTTTGATTTTACATTGCTACTCTCCAAAGGTCAAGATTTGTCAATTTTTGACATTATTTTATTTTTTTGTTGTCCTTCTCTTGTCATAATTCTACGAAATATTATGGTGCTTAACTTACACGTTGTGTAACTATAAAATACCTATTATCGTGTGGTTCTCGATAAATAACGTAAGGTAATCAACATTTGATGTGGCCATTCGACAACGGACTCCAGTAGACTCAATCAATAACAGCAGACTATATTTGCTAAGAAATAAAATGCAAATCTAGGGTTGTTACAGCCCCATAAGAAAAACTATGTACCACCAAATAAGCCATCCATATTTTCAACAGAAGAGGGTCGTCAGATTCTCTCAATAAAGGGAAAGTTAACCTTCACGTCTGAAACTTCACGCATCATGCCTCATAATTGTTTATTTCCCTTGTCCCGTGTCAATAAAGATCAGAGAATCGTCTTCTGTTTTTTTTTTTTTTTTTTTTTTTTTTTGCAGGGTATCGTCTTCTGAATTTTGTTTGGTTATTTCTTCTTATAATTTTTCTGTACAAACCGATGTGCCAGTCCTATATAGAGCTGCGAAAACAGAAAGATACGAGTTGTTACGGTAGGGCAGTTAGCAAGTTCACTTGATGAAAATTCCTCTGTACTCTCAACTTTACTTACTATTACTATCTTTACCTCATAATAAACCATCGATAACCCCTTGACGTACATCGTCGCCAGTTTTGCAAAAAGGCCCCTGTATTTTATCGAAATCAACCCGCGGTCCTTAACTAAGTGGAGAAAAACGTTTCAGTTTTACAACCCCCTCCTCCCCAGTTCACCGCCACGCATCTCCTCTTATCCATTCCGGCCTCCGCCGCCTTTGCTCGCTGCCGTCTCCGCCGTCACGCCGACGAGCGCCACCGCCGGGCCAGGCGCCGATGGAGATGCCTCGTTTCCCTCGAACCCTACGGCCTCCACCCCCCAAGCCTTGCCCTCTTCTGCCCTCGAGCCCTGCGCCCCCGCCGTTTCTCGGCTGCCGTCTCCGACGTCGCGCCGACGAGCGCCACCGCCGGAGCTCGCCCGCTCGTCTCCATCTCTCTCTCTCTCTCTCTCTCCCATGTATCTCTCCCTCTCTCTATTTTCCCTCTCTTTCTCCTCTGAACCCCCCACCGTTCCTCGTCAACGGCGCGCCGCCCGTCGCCGGATGGCGCCAGGCCTCATGGGCGTTGCGAAGGGGGCACAGCTGAGGGTGGGACCACGCGCCGCCAGTCCTCTCCGGCCTCCTTCGACGTAACCTTCTCAATCTCCCAAACTGCAGACTCCTTGTCCAACACAAATTGATTTGGATGTATTGCAGACCGAGTCCTTGTCCAACACAAATCAATGGAGCTGCCGACCCGGATTGTTGTTGGCTGCAATAAGAAGGGATGGTCCTCGGCCCGAATCTCCATCAGCTCAAGTTTGGACAAAAATCCAATGTCGCCACGAGTTCGTCAAGTTCGAGCCGTCCAATGTCGCCTGCGGCGCCGGAGGTAGAAGAACAACCGTCGAGCCGTCCAATGTCGCCTGCGGCGGCTACATCAGAGGTATGTATCCCCTTGACCCCAGTTTTGAGTGATTTTTCTATCCCCTGGCCATGAACGAGAGGTTGTTTCTCCATCAGACTTTCGGTGTTGCCAAATTACTCTGTTTGATTGAATTCGCTATTAACTAGCATTAAGTCTCCCTTTTATGTCTAGGGCTGTGAGTCTGACTCAGGTTTATAGTTATTCTCTTTAGCTAGAACTTACTCTGAAAATTAGTGCCTTTGTTCCTCTTTGTTATGCATCAGGATGCATTTTCCTTCCTACTTACAAGCAGAACAAGCTGCTTATCGATTAGCACCAGCAGGTTTATAGTTATTCTCTTTAGCTAGAACCTACTCTGAAAATTAGTGCCTTTGTTCCTCTTTGTTATGCATCAGGATGCATTTTTCTTCCTACCTACAAGCAGAACAAGCTGCTTATCGATTAGCACCAGCATAACACATTTATTCGTCTGAGAGTTTTTACAGTTCGTATATGTGTTTTTTCTTCAGTTGTTTGACACAGCGTGAGAATGTCTTTGTAACTGGATTGGTTCTTTTGGTCTCTCAGATATTAGTGGAAACAGGACACATTGGGAGGCAAGCCAGTGCTTCTGTATTGGTCACAGATGGCGAGACAGTAGGTGGTTGAAATTTAGTATCTAAATACCTCACGTTCTTCTTGGCACACGTGAGTCACATATGAAATAATATAGCTGGTCTAAACACCGAAATTTTGAAATGCATGATTTAGACTCAGGGTGGACACGGTCCGGGCCGGTCCGGTCCCTGACCGAGCCGCTGTTTTGACCGGCCGCCGGCGAGCCGGACTGGACCGGACCGAGCAGGCTGGCGGTCCTCTTTTCAGGAACCGGACCGGCAAGGCAAAAGCCCGGGCTGGACCGACGGACCGGCCAACCACCCACCGGCGGCGAGGTGGTGACCATGGCATCGGTGACTGAAGGCTCCAGGCTCTAATCAGAAGGGGGAATAGAGGGAAAAGATGCGGTGACTCACTTAGAACTCGTTGCCGGATCGAGAAGGCCGGGGAAGCAACAACCGCGACGTAATCAGCGACGAACGGCGGCGGCCGAAGTTGAGGATGGAGGATGATGACGACAACTTCGGGGCGAGTCCGGTCGATTCGTTGTGTGGGGGCGCAGATCTCATGGTTACGGTGCTCCTGGACATGGTGGTTAGTAGCGAGGAGGCCGGTGACCGCGCCGGCGAGAAGCTATGCGCTGGACGGCGGCAGCGGCGCAGTTGTGTTCCTTTTTTTTGAGCGAAACGTCACCTGCAAAGTTAGGTCGCTCATGCCTCGCTCTGTAGGTGGCCGTGCTGGCCGGGCCCTGCTGCTGCCGGCCGTGCCATGCTGCTGGTGGTCATGCACGTGCACGTAGCCGTGGCTGGCCATGCGCTGCTGCTGCTGGATGTGCTCTGCTACTGCTGGCCATGCTCTCGCGCGACACCACCGGTGACCCAGGTTGAGGCGCTGGGAGGGAATGAAAGGAGAGCTTGGACGAGTGGCTGGTTGAGTGGTGGCGACGGCGGGCGGCGCTGCCGCAGCTAGGATTGTCGGTCCGCTCGGTCAAAAACAGGACCGGACCGGATGTGTTCTCGGGCCGATATTCAGAGCTCGGACCGACATTTGACCGTACGGTCCGGTCCTTAACGGGCCACGAGCGGGCCAAAAAGCCCGCTCGGCACGTCCAGCCTGAATTTAGACTACTCAATCCATTGTCAGTGCACCACAGCACCAATGATTTTATGTTGTGCTAGAATGGTCTCAAATTTTCTCAGAGTTCTAGGGGGAGCATTTGACTATTCAGTTGTCCTATTATGACTATGCGACAATTTTCATGTAATTGGTTATAGACTTATATTTGTACTATGCCTTGTGTAGCTACCTGTCTCAAAAATCAATTATCCAACACCAAAGGTCAGATATGGATACACACATTCATTTTAATGTTGAAGTTTGTGATATGTTAGTTGTATTAGGTGTGTGGAACTATTCTCTTAAAAGAATAGGACAAAATGATAATGTCGGTGAACATGAATATGTTCATGTTCACACATTTCTGTTAAGAACTATTCTCTTAACAGCACCACAACACTATCTACCCTGTGATAATTGGTATGTCTAATGATGAAAGAATCACTACGACTAATGAGCACTAATGATGAAAGAAAAGATTGGTAAAATTGCTGTAATTAATGAGGTTGGCGACTTAGATTCCAGGAATATCTGGTGGTAGTGAACCAATTAAAATACCCGGCTGGAGGGAGTAGTGACCTTGACATAGAAACCTTATGTCTGTGATGTATATGTGTGTCAGTAAATAGTTTGCATTTCAGACTTTCAGTATCTTAATGGTGATTTTGTTAGAGAAGAAAAGCAACCTTTATATTTTTCTTTTCTATGAAGGCTTGATGGTTGTGTAATATGGTTAGATTTGGAGGATGGATAAGACCATCAGATTTCTTCTCATGTAATGCATCGATTGTGTGTCTTGATCTTTCCTGTTTTCTTTGCTTTAGCAGCCTACAATTTTTAAACATACGCATATATAGCTACTTAGTCAAATGAGTTCCTTTATGCTGTGTGGCAGACCACATTTACTGATATGACTTACTTTCTCATTCTAGAATTTTTTAACATGCACATATATATTGTACTACAAGCATCCTAGCATTGTCATCTTATTAGTGAACTGAATATTATGTACTACCTCTGTTTCAACTGATTCCTGTGATAGTGCTTCTAACGGTTGGAGGATTACCTTTTATTTTTGTTGTGTCTGCAGAAAATGGATGACATCGCTGAAATAAACATTGTAGAGGATTTTGATAACCGCGCTTCAAAAAAAGCAAAAATTTCCGAATCAGATGTTGAGGAGCCATCACCTATGTCAACTATGTCAACATCTACTCTAGTATCTGAATGTTTTGAGTCAATTGTGCCGGAAATAGATAATCAGATATATCATGATCCATTGCCATCACCTACGTCCCCAACTAGGTCGACATTATCTTCGGTTTTATATGATTATCTCCCACAAGGTATTAGTTTGATTTATTATGTGTACTTTCATATTCAATATATTCTAAAATAATTTGACTTTTCGCAGATTATGAATTAACCGACCATGATCTATGTGCTCATATAACAATAGAATCATCTTTCAGAAAATAAGAACTGGTTAAGATAGATGGAAGTTCTGTCTTACAAAACCAATTGATGTGCCTGCTAGATGAAAAAGAGTGGCTAAATGATGATGTAAGTACCCTTACTCAAACAGGAAAAGTTTCTAAACAATAATATCTATTAGTAATGTATTTTTTCAAATCTTTATTATAGATGATCAGCGCATATATATGTTGAAAGGACCAAATACATGTCCAGAATGATAGTAAAGTATATTTTGAGAGTCCTTTTGTTACCTCACTATGAAGACGGGATGGCAGCCATGGAATACAAGAAGATAGCACCTTTATAACAAAGATTGTGCAAAAATATGAGGAGCATGACAGTAATATACATATCCATAATTTTCATGTTCTAGGTTTCATACATTTATATTTTCCTAATAATTTTTATTACAGATTAAACTTCCAATAAATACAAGCAACACACATTGGTATTTAGCTGTTGTGAATCAAAAGAGTGTGAGATTCAAGTACTGGATTCATTGTGCTGGAAATTAGACCGAGATGATCTCGCTATTACGGTTGGTTACTACTACAATTTTAATATTACTTGAATTCTACAGAACAATCCAAGTGTCACTGCAGAGTTAGAATACAGAACTACATGATCGTCTTCAAGGAGCATGTCTACATGTACTCCGCCACTAGCTTATTCATGAATATTTGTTTATAATGTATACAAAAACTAATTCGGGCTTATTTAAAACTGTAATCATTCTGATTATCCTATTTTATAATGTTTGTACAAGTAATACCAAATTTCATGGCTCAAAGAAATACTCAGTGTAACATTACTTCTAACGCTTGCAAAAATTGGATTAAAACAATATTGCATAATGCACATGAAGCAAATTATACTTAATATTCCGCCCGGTGCAACGCACGGGCATTTGTACTAGTAGCTCTTAATATTACTATCTCTACTCCTAAAGGAGGAGTTGGTACGTCGTTCCTCCCGTACCCCTCCCCCTCGATCGAACGAGAGCATCCCCACCGATCTCCCACACCGATTTTTATTTTAACCATCGCAGGCATCCCCCACCGGTTTTTTTAGTAAACCAGCTTCCCCAACCGATTTTCCTTTCCTCTTATTAGGATACAATCATCCAATGAACCAGCTAGCGATCAAATATCTAAACTATCCATATATACAACACTACCAAGCCAAGCAAATGACCAAAGATCTAAACTATCCATATATACAACAACACTTTCCTCTGATCAGGATACAATTAGCCAGCGATCAAATATCTAAACTATCCATATACACAACAATATTCAGCCAAGCGGACGGCCAAAGATCTAAACTATCCATATATACAACACCAGTTTCCTTGTATAGCTTGTACGGACGATCTAGGATACATTCTTTTTCATGGACGCTTGATTCTTTCCCTGCCAGTGAATCAAACTTTCCATATTGTTCAATTTTTTCTCCTAAGCGGGGCAGCGAGCCATGGTTCTCCGTGTCCCCTGGGCGGTGCTACGAGCCTTGATGCTCGGCGATTCCAAGACTCGCCAGCAATCCCTGGCACAAACGCTTCTTTCGCACCGAAAGAGGAGGCACAGGTCAGCCGTTTTCTTTTGAATCATTTGTAAAATATGATGTAAGCGTCTCTACCCTCATACATGAGGGCCGCATGGTATTTATATTGATTTGGAGAGACCCATCTCTCATTAGGTTACAGATTCGGTAGAGATAATACAGGGAGGTTGGGAGAGATAGAGATAGAGCTAATCTAGCTTAAACTACCAACAACCTCTCTAATATACTTGGCGCACAAGGCCTTACAACCGAATCAGGCTGGCGTGATATACCACAACCGAACCATCCAATATATCATGTTTAACACCTTCCCTTAATCAGAACTTGGCCAAGTTCAGATTACGCTTAAATTCTTCAAAGAGTTTTGTAGACAAAGCCTTTGTGAAACCATCAGCAACTTGATCTCTTGAGTGCACAAACCGAATGTCCAATTCCTTGTTGGCAACTCTCTCTCTTACAAAGTGATAGTCAATTTCAATGTGTTTTGTCCTTGCATGAAAAACAGGGTTAGCAGACAAATATGTGGCACCAAGATTATCACACCAAAGACAAGGGGTTTGAGTATGATATATTCCAAGTTCTTTCAACATAGACTTCACCCAGATAATTTCAGAAGTTGCATTTGCTAAGGCTTTGTACTCTGCTTCAGTACTAGACCTTGAAACTGTGGCCTGCTTTCTTGCACACCATGAGATCAAATTTGGTCCAAAGAATACTGCAAAACCCCCTGTTGAGCGTCTATCATCTGGACATCCTGCCTAATCAGAATCAGAGAAAGCACTAACCAATGTGGATGGTGACTTACTGAATGTCAACCCAACACTCAATGTATTCTTCACATATCTTAGTATACGTTTGGCAGCAGTCCAATGTGCAGTGGTAGGTGCATGAAGAAATTGACATACTTTATTTATAGCAAAAGAGATATCAGGCCTGGTAAGGGTCAAATATTGGAGTGCACCTACCAAGCTTCTGTACCTGGTACTATCCTCTTGATTCAAAGGTTCCCCTTCTGTTAGAGACAGTTTTTCAGATGAAGACATTGGTGTTGGTGATGGTTTGCAACCCTGCATTCCAACCTTACTCAACAGATCAGTTGCATATTTTTCTTGGGAAAGATGAAGACCACCTTCCCTGTTTCTCTTGACCTCAATGCCAAGAAAGAAGTGCAAATCTCCTAGATCCTTAAGAGCAAACTCAGAGTTCAAGTCCTTCAACAGAGCTGTTACTGCTTCATTACATGAGCTAGTAACAATGATATCATCAACATATATAAGCACAAATATAGATGTATGTGACTTATTGTAAATAAACAGAGATGTATCAGATTTTGAGGGGACAAAACCAAGTGACTGCAGCTTTGAACTCAACCTAGAGTACCATGCCCTAGGAGCTTGCTTCAGTCCATAGAGAGATTTATCAAGCCTGCATACATAGGATGGTTTATTTTTATCTTCAAAACCAGGTGGTTGTCTCATGTACACTTCCTCTTCCAGAACACCGTGAAGAAACGCATTCTGCACATCTAGCTGTCTGAGGCTCCATCCTCTGGATACAGCAATAGACAAAACAAGACGTATTGTGGCAGCTTTAACAACAGGACTAAATGTATCTTCATAGTCTATGCCATACCTCTGCTTGAACCCTTTTGCAACAAGTCTAGCCTTATAACGATCAATGGTACCATCTGACTTTTTCTTTATTCTGAACACCCATTTACAGTCAATCAAGTTTTTACCTTGATGTGGTGGAACCAAGTGCCATGTTTTGTTTTTCTGAAGTGCTTGAAATTCTTCTTCCATAGCTTGCATCCACCTCGAATCTTTGCTTGCTTCCTGGAATGTGCTAGGCTCTCCTGTAGAACAAACCAAACCGAACTTGATTTTATAATTAATGGGTTGTATTACCCCTGTTTTTAACCTTGTACGTGGCGGAGTTTGAACCGGCTGGATAGATGCAGCAGAATCCAGCACAGAAGATCCTGGCGACAGATCTGCAGCAGGCGATCCCAGCGATCCCGGTGCACTGTCCATACCAGTCGGATCGTCTGTGGCCGGATCAGCAGGCGGATGTGAAGCGGCCGGCGTAGAAGATCCAGTGGCGCCAGTGCCACGCGCCTCCAAATCCTGGTGGGGAGCCACGCCTGGTCCTGATAGGCGACCCGTGCGCCTGACGTAGACGCGTGGGGTTTGTGGGCCCACATCCCACTGTGCGTCGGGCACAGATTGGCGAGGCGCGTGTGGAGAAGCCGCGTCGCCGACCCTGCGCTCTTGGTTCGGCTCCAATCCTGGAGGAGATTGCGCCAGTTCTGACGCCGCTGATCCCGAGGAGGATCCTGTCGGGTTGTCCTGTTGTAGCCACATAAAATGACCGCCGTTTTCTCCATTGTTTTGCACCAATTTTTTTTTCTGTTGCTCCTGCATCATCACAAGACTCATGTCCACGGTTAGAAGCATTAATCATATGGTCAATACAAGTGTCATCCCCTTGCTGAGAACTGGTGAGATGAGGAGGTAAGAGGAGGATCTCTTGACGAAGCAAGGCACCGGCATTGGGATGGAGATGAGCAAAGGGAAAAACAGTTTCGTCAAACACAACGTCACGAGATATATAGACACGACCTGTAGGCACATCTAGGCATTTGACCCCTTTATGTTTAGCACTATAGCCAAAGAAAGACACATTGTTTCGAACGGAACATGAGCTTTCGATTGTTGTAGGGGCGTAAATTGGGCCAACAAGCACAACCAAAAACACGAAGAGGAGTATAATCTGGCTGAGTATGGAGAAGCCTATGCATGGGTGTGTCATTTTGAATGACACGACTGGGAAGCATGTTAATGAGATGGACTGCGGTGAGGAAAGCCTCATCCCAAAACTTGAGAGGCATGGAGGCACCGGCAAGCAAGGCAAGCCCTACCTCAACGATATGCCTATGTTTGCGTTCAGCGGAACCGTTTTGTTGATGAGCATGAGGGCATGACACATGATGTGAAACACCCAAAGTTTGGAAAAATGAGTCTAATTTTTCATATTCTCCACCCCAATCAGATTGGACAGCAAGGATTTTAGTATCAAATTGTCGTTCAACAAGTGCTTGAAAGTGTTGGAAAACTTGGAAAACGTCAGAACGTTTTTTAAGAAGATATATCCAAGTATACTTACTGAAATCATCAATAAAGCTAACATAGTAAGTATGACGTCCAACAGACATAGGAGCAGGACCCCACACATCAGAAAAAATAAGCTGAAAGGGCTTAGTAGAAATACTAGTAGAAATTTGATATGGCAATTGATGAGATTTTGCTTGCTGACAAGAATCACAAATAGTTTCAAGACTACGCTCACCAACACATGGGAGCTGATTATTTCTAAGCACTTGTTGAACAATAATAAAAGATAGATGGCCTAATCTTGCATGCCACCACTCAGAGGAAAGTTTGATGACACCACAAACTTGTTTATTGAAGCTTCTAAATTGGGGAATCAACGGATAGAGTCCATGCACACATCTACCTCGGTAGAGAATGTTCCTCGTGACCTGATCTCGGATCAAAAAGAAATAAGGGTGAAACTCCAAAAACACTTTGTTGTCAAGAGCAATACGATGAACAGAGAGAAGATTTTTGGATGTTTCAGGAACATGTAACATATTTCTTAGATGAATTTTACGATGGGGAGTGTCGGTGTACTAAAGATTGGGTCCTTTAGTACCCCATACTTGTGCACGGGCAGTTGTAGCCATACCAGCGGCAAGGCTTGCCGGGGAACAGCTAGACACGAATTCAGCAACATCGAGAAAACATCCAAGTCACTGATCAGAAGATGGAAGACCGAAGGCTAGGCGCCCCGGCAAGATCTTGCCGGGCTGACCGCATAGCCCCCGCAAGGCTCGCACCTGGCAAGCCTTCGCTGTCCTGTCATCGCTCCAGTGCGGTCATCAGCTTGTCTTTTAGCTGTTGTCCTCCTGGTAACGTGTCAGACGCTAGCGGTGGATGGGCTTGAGCGGCGCTGATGGGACGGCCCCTTTTTCCGTCCCCAAGACGCTAAGGGACACCTCAACGGAGCATTAAATGTGTTTGTCCTAAATCGCCAGTAGTAGGTATGATAACACTGTAGCTACTTTTACACCTCATGTATGCACTATACGCCACTGTTGGTGACCCCTTCGAACGTATAAAAGGAGGCCCAAGGCGTAGCTACAGGGGGGCTTCTCTCCGGCCCGTTCTGCATGTGTAACTGCTGTGTACTGTTCATCACAAGCGCTCCTAGAACCAGGGCTTAAACACACCCAATATACTAAAGCAGGAGTAGGGTTTTACGCTTCTCAGCGGCTCGAACCTGGGTAAAATTCCCCGTGTTGATCGCTAGATCTGCTCTTTGTGCAAACCTTCTCCCTGCCGAATCGTAAAGGGGTCCTCACGATCCCATAGGTGTCGTTTCCCCGACATCTTTGGGGGTGACGATGACAACGAAGAGGACGACGACTCCAGCGAGCAAGAATTCCAGAAAGCTACAGACATGATGTGCATTGACGGGGGCGCCTCGTTGCATTCTTCCCGCCGCCAACTTAAACAGTGGGCGCGCGAGGTTAATGCGACTGAGCCATCTGTCGGTGCCCAAAAGCCGTTGAAATGGTCCAACACGCCTATCATTTTTGACACTGAGGATCACCCTGATCGCATAACTGCGGTCGGGTGTCTGCCATTGTTGGTTTCACCAACGATTCGCAATCTCAAGGTGATGAAAATGTTAGTTGGCGGTGGGGACAGCTTGAATTTGATCTCGCCCGAGGTGATCAAAAGTTTGCAAATCCCTGATGAAGATCTCGAGGAAACGGGCACGTTTCAAGGGGTCAATCCAGGGAGGAGCCAGCCGAAGGGTAAGATCACGCTGCCAGTAACATTTGGTAGTGATCTGAACTTCAGAATGGAGAAGATTGTTTTCGACGTCGCCAAGATTCCATTGCCATATAATGGGATCCTTGGCCGCCCAGCGTTAGCCAAGTTCATGGCGGCATCGCACTACGCTTACAATGTATTAAAGATGCCCGGGCCGATAAGCGTCATCACTGTCAACTTCGACAAGAAAGATGCCCTTATCTGCACCGACCAGCTTTACCGGGAGGCAGTTGCAGCATCTGCCGCCAAGGCACTTGCTCCTGCCGCTGAAGCTCCCGAGGGGAAGAAGACCAGCAAGACCTCTCGCACTCACTCCGGCAAGCGCGCCTCCTCGGAGTGCTGCACTCCCGTTGAGGATGTGCCAAAGAGCTCCACCGGCAAGAGCAAGAAGTCCAAGGCAGCTCCACCAGAGACCAAGAAGGTGCCCGCCAAGGAGGATGGTACGGGAGGAACTTTCACCATAAGTTCCACCCTCGATAACAAATAGGAAAGCGCGCTCGTTGCCTTCCTGCGGGCGAATGTCGATGTGTTTGCATGGCAACCATCTGATATCCCCGGTGTTCCCAGGGAGGTGATTGAGCACCACCTTGCTGTTTGTCCACACGCGTGGCCCGTCAAGCAGAAGGTCAGGAAGCAGGCTTTGCAGCGGCAACAATTTATTGCTGAGGAAATCAAGAAGTTGGAAGCGGCAGGTTTGGTTAGAGGAGTGCTCCACCCGACATGGTTAGCCAATCCAGTTGTAGTGCGCAAGGCGAATGGAAAATGGAGGCTGTGTATTGATTATACAGACATCAATAAAGCCTGTCCAAAAGATCCTTTTCCCTTGCCGCGCATCGACCAGATTGTGGACTCCACTGCCGGCTGCGATTTGCTTTCATTTCTTGATGCATATTCAGGGTATCATCAGATCTTCATGTCAAAAGAAGACGAAGAGAAGACCGCATTTATCACCCCATGTGGTACGTATTGCTTTTTACGTATGCCTTTCGGGTTGAAAAGTGCTGGTTCAACATTTGCAAGAGCGGTCCAGATTGGTTTTGAGCCCCAGCTACATAGAAATATGGAAGCTTATATGGATGATATAGTGGTCAAGACCAAGGACAAAGCAACGTTCATACAAGATTTAGAAGAAACATTTGCAAATCTATGCAAGATCAATTTGAAGCTCAATCCTGAGAAATGCGTGTTTGGCGTTCCATCCAGCAAGCTTCTTGGGTTCTTTGTATCTCAACGTGGAATCGAAGCAAATCCCAACAAGATCAAGGCAATTGAGCAGATTGAAGCGCCAAGACGTGTCAAGGATGTGCGTCGTCTTGCCGGCTGCATTGCTGCTCTGAGTAGGTTCATCTCCAAATCTGCTGAGCGCGCCCTGCCGTTTTTCACAATTTTGAAAAAGGCAGGTCCAATGAAATGGACTCCGGAAGCGGAGGCAGCGCTGCAGGATTTGAAGAGGTACCTCTCCTCTCCGCCAGTACTAGTCGCACCAAAACCACAAGAGCCGTTGCTGCTATATCTAGCGGCAACAAATCAAGTGGTGAGTGCTGCATTAGTGGCAGAGAGAGAAGTTGATGAAGAAGCAGCAGCATCGGCAAGACCGCCAAGCGACGGGCTGGGATCTTCCCCGGCAGAGTCTGGTGCTGACCAAGTGGAATCTACGCAGTCAAGTGAAGCAACACAGAAGAAGAAGATGGTGCAGCGCCCAGTTTATTTTGTCAGCTCCCTTTTACAGGGGGCTAGGTCAAGATATTCTGGTGTGCAGAAGCTGCTCTTCGGCCTCCTTATGGCCTCGAGGAAGCTGCGCCATTATTTTCAGGCACATGAGATCACCGTCGTCACTCGCTTTCCGTTGCAGCGGATTTTGCGAAATCCAGATGCGACCGGCAGGATTGTGGAGTGGGCTTTGGAACTGTCAAGTTTTGGTCTCAAGTTTGAAAGTACTTCAACCATTCAGAGCAGAGCTTTGGCGGAGTTCATTGCAGAATGGACCCCAACACCAGACGAAGAGATTCCAGAGACAACTCTTCCCGGCAAAGAAACCAATCAAGAGTGGATCATGTATTTTGATGGGGCCTTCTCGCTGCAAGGCGCCGGTGCTGGCGTGCTGCTTGTCGCACCCACCGGAGAGCACCTCAAATACGTGATTCAAATGCATTTTCCCCGAGAGAGATCAACAAATAACACTGCAGAGTATGAAGGGCTGCTTGCCGGTCTCAGGATCGCGGCAGACCTTGAATTAGAAAACTCATCGTCAGAGGTGATTCGCAGCTTGTCGTCAAGCAGGTGAACAAAGATTATCAAAGTCCATTAATGGAAGCTTATGTCGATGAAGTGAGGAAATTGGAAGAGCGTTTTGACGGTCTGCAAATGGAGCACGTTCCTCGTGCGGAAAACAGCATTGCTGATGACTTGTCAAAGCGCGCTGCCCTTAAGTTACCTGTGGAACCAGGAACTTTTGTGCTCCGATTGACTCAACCATCCGTAGCACCATCGATGGGACAAGAGAAAAGAAGGAAGTCGAGTTCCGGCAAGTATTTCCCGGCAGATCTCCCAGAGGCCGCCGGCAGAGAAGTTGCCGGGAACGACCCTAGGCTTGCCGGTGAGCGACAGGCTTCGGCAGGGCCTCAAGCTCTTGCCGTAGAGACGAACGCTCCCGCCGAGCTTGCTGGGGAGCGACATGCCCTTGCTGTAGAGACAAATGCTCCCACGGCAGAAGACATGCCTTTAGTCCTTGTTGTCGAGCCCCCGGTTCCAGCATGGGCACAGCACATCGTCCTTTTCCTTCAGACAGGAGAACTCCCCGAAGAGCAGGAAGAAGCGGAAAAAGTAGCCCGTCAGTCTAGTATGTACCAGTTCGTGGACAACGTTCTGTACAGAAAGAGACCGAACGGTGTGAAATTGAAGTGCATTTCTCGGGAGGATGGTCTGGAGCTATTGGCAGAGATTCATGGATGCATAAGTGGCTCCCACATAGGATCAAGAGCTCTTGTTGGTAAGGCATTCCGGCAAGGTTTCTTTTGGCCCACTGCTCTCCAGGATGCAACTGCACTAGTAACCAAGTGTGAAGCATGCCAGTTTCATTCGAAGAAATTGCATCAACCAGCTCAAGCTCTTCAGACAATCCCTCTTTCCTGGCCATTTTCGGTCTGGGGGCTCGACATATTGGGCCCTTTTCCCCGTGCAACCGGGGGCTTTGAGTACTTGTACGTTGCAATCGACAAGTTCACAAAGTGGCCGGAAGTGGAAGCAGTGAGAAAGGTGACAGCACAGTCAGCTGTCAAGTTCTTCAAAGGAATAGTTTGCCGTTTTGGTGTGCCTAACAGGATCATCACTGACAACGGCACACAGTTCACGAGCCACACCTTCATGCAGTTGTTGGAAATATGCCCTAGAGGCAATAATAATTTAGTTATTATCATATTTCCTTGTTCATGATAATCGTGTATTATCCATGCTATAATTGTATTGATTGGAAACTCAAATACATGTGTGGGTACATAGAGAACACTGTGTCCCTAGTATGCCTCTAGTTAACTAGTTCGTGGGAAAAACCCAAAAGGGGAGAGGTGGAAAGAGTTTCCAAGTGGAGAGGAGGAATCCTACTCCTAATAGGATTGGAGTAGGACTCCTCCACCTCCAATTTCGCGCCGCCGGAGAACTCTTCTACCTCTCCACTCCCTCTTGCTGGATCAAGAAGGCGGAGATCGTCATCGAGCTGTACGTGTGCTGAACGCGGAGGTGCCGTCCATTCGGCGCTAGATCAGAAGGACCGTGATCAGGATCGCGAGACGATTCGTGATTTGATCGCGGGACGGATCGTGATGGGATCGCGGGACGGATCGTGATGGGATCGCGGGACGGATCGTGATTGGATCGCGAGACGGATCGTGATGGGATCGCGGGACGCTCGGCGATTTGGATCGCGAAGACGTTCGACTACATCAACCGCGTTTCTTAACGCTTCCCGCTTAGCGATCTACAAGGGTATGTAGATCCACTCTCCCTCTCGTAGATGCTCATCACCATGGATAGATCTTGCGTGTGCGTAGGAAATTCTTTGTTTCCCATGCAACGTTCCCCAACAGTGGCATCATGAGCTAGGTCTATGTGTAGATGAGATCTCGAGTAGAACACAAAGGAGTTTGTGGGCGTTGATATTCAGATTGCTTCCTCCCTTGGTCTTTTCTTGATTCGGCGGTATTGTGGGATGAAGCGGCCCGGACCAACATTACTCGTACGCTTACGAGAGACCGGTTCCATCAACTGACATGTAACTTCGTTGCATAAAGATGGCTGGCGGGTGTCTGTTTCTCCCACTTTAGTCGGATCGGATTTGACAAAGGCGGTCCTTGAGAAGGTTGAATAGCAATTTTTGTATCACCGTTGTGGTTTTTGCGTAGGTAAGAATTGTTCTTGCTAGATACCCGTAGCAGCCACGTAAAACTTGCAACAACAATTAGAGGACGTCTAACTTGTTTTTGAGGGTATGTTGTGATGTGATATGGCCAATTACATGATGAGATATATGTGATGTATGAGATGATCATGTATTGTATAGAATATCACGACTTGCATGTCGATGAGTACGGCAACCGGCGGGAGCCATAGGGTTGTCTTTAATTATTTTCGCTGTTTTTGCTTTACTTTATCGCTATGAGTTAGCAATAGTCGTGGAAGTAACAGTAGGCGCGACAACCTCATGGCGACACATTGATGGAGATCAAGATGATGGAGATCATAGTGTTATGCCGGTGACGATGGAGATCATGCCGGTGCTTTGAAGATGGAGATCAAAAGCACAAGTTCATGGCCATATCATGTCACTTATGATTTGCATGTGATGTTAATCCTTTTATGCATCTTATTTTGCTTAGGACGATGGTAGCATTATAAGGTGATCCCTCACTTAAATTTCAAGATAAATTGTGTTCTCCCCGAGTGTGCACCGTTGCGAAAGTTCGTCGTTTCGAGACACCACGTGATGATCGGGTGTGATAGACTCTACGTTCGCATACAACGGGTGCAAGCCAGTGTTGCACGTGCAGAACACTCGGGTTAAACTTGACGAGCCTAGCATGTACAGACATGGCCTCGAAACACAAGAGACCGAAAGGTCAAACATGAGTCATATAGTAGATATGATCAACATGAAGATGTTCACCATTGAAACCACCTCAACTCACGTGATGATCGGACTTGAGTTGGTGGATTTGGATCATGTGACACTCGAATGACCGGAGGGATGTCAATTTGAGTGGGAGTTTTTAAGTAATATGATTAACTAAACTCATTATCATGAACATAGTCAAAATGTCTTTGCAAATTATGTTGTAGATTACTAGCTCGCGCTATAGCTCCCTTAATTTTTATATGTTCCTAGAGAAATAGAGTTGAAAGATGATGGTAGGAATAAAGCGGACTGGGTCCGTGATCTGAGGATTGTCCTCATTGCTGCACAGAAGGCTTATGTCCTTAATGCACCGCTCGGTGCGCCACCCCCTCAAGCGTCGTCTGTAGATGTTGTGAACATCTGACAGGCACGTTCTGATGACTACTTGATAGTTCAGTGTGTCATGCATTACGGCTTAGAATTGAGGCTCCAAAACATTTTGAACGTCACGGAACATATGAGATGTTCTAAGAGCTGAAATTGGGATCTCAGGCTCGTGCCCGTGTTGAGAGGTATGAGACCTCCAACAAGATTCTTTGCCTGCAAGATGAAGGAGAATAGCCCAATCGGTGAGCATGTGCTCAGATTGTCTGGGTGCTACAATCGCTTGAATCGAGTGGGAGTTGATCTTCCAGATAAGATAGTGATTGATATAGTTCTCCAAGTCACTGTCACTAAGCTACTAGAGCCTCGTGATGAACTATAAAATGCCAGGGATAGGAATAATGATCCCTGAGCTATTCGCGATGTTTGACACCACGAAGGTAGAAATCAAGAAGGAGCATCAAGTGTTGATGGTTAGTGAAACCACTAGTTTCGAGAAGGGCAAGGGCTAGGAGGGAAACTTCATGGATGGCAAGTCAGTTGCTGCTCCAGTGAAGAAACCCAAGGTTGAACCCAAACTTGAGACTAAGTGCTTCTATTATGAGGAGAATGGTCACTGAAGCGGAACAACCCTAGATACTTGGTAGATAAGAAGGCTGGCAACGTCGATAGAAGTATATTTGATATACGTGTTATTGATGTGTACTTTGCTAGTACTCCTAGTAGCACCTGGGTATTGGATACCGGTTCGGTTGCTAAATGTTAGTAACTCGAAATAAAAGCTACGGAATAAACGGAGGCTAGCTAAGGGTGAGGTGACGATGAGTGTTGGAAGTGTTTCCAAGATTGATGTGATCACCATCGCACGATTTCTCTACCTTCAGGATTAGTGATGAACCTAAATAAATGTTATTTGGTGTTTGCGTTGAGCATGAACGTGATTAGATCATGTTTATTGCAATACGGTTATTCATTTAAGTTAGAGAATAATAGTTATTCTGTTTACATGAATAATACCTTCAATGGTCATGCACCCAATGAGAATGGTTTATTGAATCTTGATCGTATTGATACACATGTTCATAATATTGATGCCAAAAGATACAAAGTTAATAATGATAGTACCACATACTTGTAGCACCGCCGCTAAATGTCATATTGGTGTAAAGCGCATGAAGAAACTCCATGCTGATGGATCTTTTGACTCGTACGATTTCGAATCGGTTGAGACATGCGGACCATGCCTCATGGGCAAGATGACTAAAACCCCGTTTTTCGGCTTGATGGAGCGGGCAAGTGGCTTATTGGAAATGATACATGTTGATGTATACGGTCCAATGAGTGTTGTAGCGTGCGGTGGATATCGTTATTTTCTTACCTTCACTGATGATTTGAGTAGATATAGGGTATATTTACTTAATGAAACACAAGTCTGAATCGTTTTTAAAAGTTCAAGCAAATTCAGAGTGAAGTTTGAGATCATCGTGACAAGAAGATAAAATGTCTACGATATGATCGTGGAGGTGAATATCTGAGTTAGGAGTTTGGTATACAACTTAAGACAATGTGGAAGTTGTTTCACAACTCACGCCACCTGGAACACCATAGTGATGGTGTGTCCGAACGTCGTAGTCGTGCTCTATTGGATATGGTGCATACTATGATGTCTCTTATCGATTTGCCACTATCATTTTGGGTTATGCATTAGAGACAACCGCATTCACTTTAAAAGGGGCACCATCTAAGTCCGTTGAGATGACACGGTATGAATTTTGGTTTGGCAGAAACCTAAGCTGTCATTTCTTAATGTTTGGGGCTGCGACGCTTATGTGAAAAAGGTTTTCAACCTGATGAGCTCGAACCCAAAGCGGACAAATGCATCTTCATAGAATACCCTAAACGTAACAGTTGGGTAACCTTCTATCTCAGATCCAAGCGCAAAGTGTTTGTTGCTAAAATGGGTCCTTTCTCGAGAAAGAGTTTCTCTCGAAAGAATTGAGTGGGAGGAAGATAGAACTTGATGAGGTTGTTGAACCTTTGTTTCAACCAGAGAGTAGCGCAGCGCAGAAAGTTGTTTCTGTGGAGCCTACGTTAGTTGAAGAGGAAGTTAATGATGATGATCATGAAGCTTCGGATCAAGCTACTATCGAACCTCGTAGGTCGACAAGGACACATACTGCTCCTGAGTGGTACGGCGACCCTGTCTTAGAGGTCATGTTGTTGGACAACGATGAACCTACGAGCTATGGAGAAGCGATGATGGGCCCGGATTCCGAGAAATGGTTAGAGGCCATGCAATCCGAGATGGGATCCATGTAAGAAAACAAAGTATGGGCTTTGGAAGTATTACCTGAAGGGCGAAAGGCCATTCAGAACAAATGGATCTTTAAAAGGAAGACGGACGCGGACGGTAATGTCACCGTCTTTAAAGCTCGACTTGTGGCAAAGGGTTTTTCACAAGTTCAAGGAGTTGACTATGATGAGACTTTCTCACCCGTAGCGATGCTAAAGTCTGTTGGAATTATGTTAGCAGTTGCTGCATTTTTCGATTATGAAATCTGGCAGATCGATGTCAAAACAGAGTTTCCTTAACAGTTTCCGTGAGGAAAGATTGTATGTGATACAACCAGAAGGTTTTGTCATTCCTAAGGATGCTAAAATGTATGCAAGCTCCAGCGATCCTTCTATGGACTGGAGCAAGCATCTCGGAGTTGGAATATACGCTTTGATGAGGTGATCAAAGTTTTTTGAGTCGATACAAAGTTTATGAGAAACTTGTATTTACTATAAAGTGAGTGGGAGCACTATAGAATTTCTGATAAGTATATGTGGATGACATATTGTTGATCGAAAATGATGTAGAATTTCTGGAAAGCATAAAGGGTTGTTTGAAAGGAGTTTTTCAAAGAAAAACCTGGAATGAAGCTACTTAAATATTGGGCATCAGGATCTATAGAGATAGATCAAGACGTCTGATAAGGCTTTCAATGAGTACATACCTTGACAAGATTTTGAAAGAGTTCAAAATGGATCAGTGAAAGAAAGAGTTCTTGCCTGATTTGTAAGGTGTGGAGTTGAGTGAGACTCAAAGCTCGACCATAGCAGAAGAAGGAGAAAGGACAAAGGTCATCCCCTATGCCTTATCCATAGGCTCTGTATAGTATGCCATGCTGTGTACCGCACGTGTGTGTGCCTTGCCATGAGTCTGTCAAGGGGTACAAGAGTGATCCAGGAGTGGATCACTGGACAGCGGTCAAGATTATCCTTAGTAACTAGATGACTAAGGAAATATTTCTCGATTATGGAGGTGATAAAGAGTTCATCGTAAAGGGTTCCGTCGATGCAAGCTTTAACACCAATCCGGATGACTCTGAGTAGCAATTTGGATACGTATAGTGGAGCAGCCATTTGGAATAGCTCCAAGTGGAGTGTGGTAGCAGTATCTACAGTATGACATAGAGATTTGCAAAGTACACACGGATGTGAATGTTGCAGACCGTTGACTAAAGACCTCTCTCACATGCAAAGCATGATCGAACCCCAGAACTCATTGGGTGTTAGATTCATAACAATGTAAATCACATGGTGATGTGAACTAGATTATTGACTCTAGTGCAAGTGGGAGACTATTGGAAATATGCCCTAGAGGCAATAATAATTTAGTTATTATCATATTTCCTTGTTCATGATAATCGTTTATTATCCATGCTATAATTGTATTGATTGGAAACTCAAATACATGTGTGGATACATAGAAAACGCTGTGTCCCTAGTATGCCTCTAGTTAACTAGTTCGTTGATCAAAGATGGTCAAGGTTTCCTGGCCATAGACATGAGATGTCATTTGATAACGGGATCACATCATTAGGAGAATGATGTGATGGACAAGACCCAAACTATAAACATAGCATATGATCGTGTCAGTTTATTGCTATAGTTTTCTGCATGTCAAGTATCTGTTCCTATGACCATGAGATCATGCAACTCACTGACACCGGAGGAATACCTTGTGTGTATCAAATGTCACAACGTAACTGGGTGACTATAAAGATGCTCTACAGGTATCTCCGAGGGTGTCTGTTGAGTGGGCATGGATCAAGACTGGGATTTGTTACTCCGTGTGACGGAAAGGTATCTCAGGGCCCACTCGATAATACAACATCACAATAAGCCTTGCAAGCAATGTGACTAAGTGTTAGCCACGGGATCTTGTATTACAGAACGAGTAAAGAGACTTGCCGGTAACGAGATTGAAATAGGTATAGAGATACCGACGATCGAATCTCGGGCAAGTAACATACCAAAGAACAAAGGGAACAACATACGGGATTAACTGAATCCTTGACATAGAGGTTCAACCGATAAAGATCTTCGTAGAATATGTGGGAACCAATATGGGCATCCAGGTCCCGCTATTGGTTATTGGCCGTAGAGGTGTCTCAGTCATGTCTACATAGTTCTCAAACCCGCAGGGTCTGCACACTTAAGGTTCGGTGACGTTTCGGTATAGTAGAGTTATGTATGGTGGTGACCGAAGGTTGTTCGGAGTCCCGGATGAGATCCTGGACATCACGAGGAGCTCCGAAATGGTCCGGAGGTAAAGATTGATATATAGGAAGTCCCATTTTGGTCACCGAAAAAGTTTCGGATATTTCGGTAGTGTACCGGGAGTGCCGGGAGGGGTACCGTGGACCATCGGGAGGGCTATTTCGACCCAAGGGGCCTCATGGGCTGTGGGAGGAGTCAATCCAGCCCTTAGTGGGCTGGCCAAGCCCCCCACTAAGGCCCATGCGGCTAGGGGTGGGAAAAACCCAAAAGGGGAGAGGTGGAAAGAGTTTCCAAGTGGAGAGGAGGAATCCTACTCCTAATACGATTGGAGTAGGACTCCTCCACCTCCAATTTCGCGCCGCCGGAGAACTCTTCTACCTCTCCGCTCCCTCTTGCTGGATCAAGAAGGCGGAGATCGTCATCGAGCTGTACGTGTGCTGAACGCGGAGGTGCCGTCCATTCGGCGCTAGATCGGAAGGACCGTGATCAGGATCGCGAGACGATTCGTGATTTGATCGCGGGACGGATCGTGATGGGATCGCGGGACGGATCGTGATGGGATCGCGGGACGGATCGTGATTGGATCGCGAGATGGATCGTGATGGGATCGCGGGACGCTCGACGATTTGGATCGCGAAGACGTTCGACTACATCAACCGCGTTTCTTAACACTTCCCGCTTAGCGATCTACAAGGGTATGTAGATCCACTCTCCCTCTCGTAGATGCTCATCACCATGGATAGATCTTGCGTGTGCGTAGGAATTTTTTTGTTTCCCATGCAACGTTCCCCAACAGCAGTATGTCCAAGACCTTGGCAGCAAGATCTGTTTTGCTTCTGTTGCTCATCCGAGGAGCAACGGCCAGGCGGAAAGGGCAAATGCTGAAGTGTTGCGAGGTCTCAGAACAAGAACTTTCGACAAGCTGCGCAAGTGTGGAAGACGCTCGATTGATGAGTTGCCGGCGGTTCTTTGGTCAATCAGAACGACACCAAATCGAGCCACCGGCCAGACACCCTTCTCCCTAGTATACGGGGCGGAAGCAGTTCTCCCCACGGAACTCATATACGGGTCACCTCGAGTGCACGCCTATGATGAGCTCGAGCAAGAGCAGCTGCGGCAAGATGACGCGTTGCTCCTTGAGGAAGATCGTCTTCAGGCTGCTGTGCGAGCTGCACGCTACCAGCATGCCTTGCGCCGCTACCATAGCCGCAAGGTTCATGCCCGAAGTCTTGAGGAAGGCGACCTTGTTCTTCGGCGCGTTCAGTCGGCCAAGAATTCCAACAAGTTGACGCCAAAGTGGGAAGGCCCTTATCGGGTAGTGCGAGTCACCAGGCCTGGCGCAGTCCGCCTGGAGACCGAAGATGGCGTTCCAGTGAGCAACTCCTGGAATATCGAACATCTTCGTAAGTTCTATCCATGAGGCGCGGTTGCCGTGTCCCCCAGCAACCACCTTTTGTACGAGTCTTGCCGCCAAGGCATGTGAACCTTTGTACAAAGCCAGGCACAGACCCTGTGCATAGTTGAATAAAGCCTAAGTGTTTTACAATTCTTGTCGATTTTCATGTTTATTTATATGCATGTTTATCTGAGATATTGTATTACACTTGCTTCCGGTAAGCATTAACGAACAGCCAAGGTTCCATATCTCTATTTTCTCTTCTTTCTTTTTCTCAAAGGACAGAAGGTTCCCTCGCATGCAAGTTTGCCGGGGGGGGGGGGGGGAAGGATGGTATGGATACCGATAGGCGACGTTCAAGGTTGACATCTTGCCGGAAGAAATACAGCAACGAAAAGCTAAGTTGCAGAAACTTTGAACAAATTTCTTGTTTTGTAAGGTTATCCTCCTTGGACGGTTTCGGCCTATGTATGGAAAACCTGCACGCGAAGGGAACCTTGTCGTGATCAGTTGCGCCTTTACTCTGTTTCGAGTCCGCTCAACAGCTTAAGTGGCTGCACTAAAAACGCTATGGTATCTTGCCGGCAGCGGCACCTCCAGCAGGCTGCTAAAGTCCCGCACCTAGCGCTCGCGGCAAGGTTGTGCGCACCGGCAAGTTTCCGACAAGGCGTAGGGCAAGTACCATACAGAAAGAAATCGGACAAGGAGAATAGCATGCATTCATACAGAACATAGTAAGTTGTATTACATAAATAGTTGCCACATTTTTAACATAAGACGAATTGTCTTTGGCATGGAATCGTGGCGACGACAAGAAGTGAAGCAGTTAATCCCGGCGATTGCCCTCAACCCTCTTGACTTGGCTTACCCTGTCAACGATGGGTGCGACAAGCTCCTAAAGTGCATTGACGTCCACGTCCTTCGGCAAGCGGTCGATGACGTTGTCGAGGTTGATGCCGGGGTTCTTGTGCACCACTTTGACGAGCACCTTGCGGAGGACAGCCTGGCAGAGCTTGCGTGATTCGCTGGCCAGGTGGGTTGTTCGCTCAGAGTGAAGTTGCTCCAGGGCTTCAAGCATGCGGTCAAAGAACATGGTCAGCTTGGCGCTTGGCGACACCTTGTCGTCAGAGGAATACCTGAAGCCTTGCAGGCCCATGGTGGATAGTTGTGCGGCAAGTTTCTCTGCAACATCGACGAGCTTTTCAGTCCAAACCTGCACACCTGACACATAGTCGTTGTGAGCGGCGGCGGCGCTCTTGAGCAGCTCCTGCTCATTTTGGAGATCTTTGACCAGAGCCTTCTCGCGGGTCCTGCTGTTCTCAAGGGTCTCTTCCAGCGTGGACAACTTCACCTTCAGATCTTCGATGGAGTCAGTGGCTGAGGAGAGCTGCTTGGTCTTGTCGGATATGGCGACCTGCATCTCCATCAAGCTGTGAACAGTTTTCTCTCTCTCAGTCTTGAGTGTCAGGAGCTCCTTGCCGTGACCTTCAAGATCTGTTTCCAGCTTCTTCGCCTTCTCCTCCAGCAAGTTCTTTGTGGTCTCTGCAGCTTCGGTAGCATTGACGGCCTCCTTTAGCTTGCCGGCATAGTCTGTGGCCAGAGCTTCGAGCGTCTCCTTGTGCTTCTGCTCCAGCTCCTGGGTCCGCTACGCGGCAAGCTTTTCAATCTACTCGTCCTTGGAGCGGAGCTTGTCGGCGAGTGCCTTCTCGCGAGCAGTGAGGTCATCATCATGAGCCTCAAGCCCAATTCGGAGCTCTCTCAAGAGTGCCTCCTCTGTAGCGGCCTGTTGTTTGGCCTCTTCCTGTGCCTTCTCAACGTCGGACTCCTTCATGAGGAGCTCGTTCCAGCTCTCGCTCAGGTGCTCCTGCCTCGTCCTCAGCTCCTGGAAGGCCTCAGTGTACCAGGCTTGCGTCTCCTCGACGCGCTTCTGGAGATCCGCCTTTGTTGCTTCAACAACTGCTGCTCTGGAATCCAGCTTGTCCTTCTGGGCGCGGTATAGTGTTTGAAGCTTCTGATAGTTGTCGCTCAAGGCCTGGAGGAGCTGTTCTTCTTCAGATTTGCTGCTGCTGGCGCTTGGTTCTTCAACAATTTTGAGCCCGGCAGCGGTGATGACTTCCTCGTCGAAGATCTCCCCCTCAGTTGGCACCCGAGAGCTTGCCGTGCCTGGAATGCTGACGAACAGATTGTCGCCAACCTTGAGGTATTTGCTGGACGAGGGGGCTTCGGATGTTGACGGCTGGTCCTCAACAGTCGTCTCATCGGTAGCTGGGGGCTCCGTGGCCGGCGTAGCGCCTGGCGCTCCTGCGGCAGGAATGCCGTCAGTGTGGTCACTGGTCTCCTTGCCGGCCCTCTCAGCATACCTCTTGGTGGCCTCTTCCTGTGCGGCTTTGGCGGCCTCGGCGGCAGCATTCTTGGCGGCCTCCTCAGTGGCAACCCTGTCGGCCTCGGCGGCAACATCCCTGGCGGTCTCCTCGATAACATCATCAACGTCCATGTGCTCCGTCGAGGGAAGATCTGGGGGCCAAGAAAACGAACAAAATACGGCTGAGGAGGAAGTTCAAGAAGGCAAAAAGAAAGACAAAATGACAAATACTCTGAGGCGATCCATTTACCTGTGTCGAGCTACTGAGGAGGGTTGCTGGATCCTGTGCTTGCCGGCTCCTCTTCATCGCGGTAAAGATTTCTCTTGCCGAAGACTCATCTCTGGGCGGTGTAGTTGACGGAGGCGGCGCATCAGGGACGGCCCCCGTTAGTGCTCCTTGTTGCCGCTCTACTCCTACACGCCCGGTGATGTTAGCAGTGAAGGTACACACCCCGGCACTTGCCAGTGGAAAGCAAGTAGCGGACTCACACTGGGGGCTGCGCCGGGGGCTGTGTTGAGGGCTGCATCGTGGGCTGAGCTCTGGGCTGATGTTAATCAGCTCTGGCGCACCTGAGGTGCTTGCCGGCGGTTCGTCACCCGTCGAGGTCTTCGCCCTCTTCGCTATCCTTTGCGCCAATGTTTCTGTGTCATCTCTGCGGAAACGAGTCAAAGCAAAACAAATCAGTTAAACAAAATCAGAAGTTCAGAAGTCAGAGGATGTGACAAGGCTCTTACTCTTCTTCCTTCGAGCTGAAGGCAGAGAGGTCGAAGTCGACTTCCGCCGTGGCGCTCGTGCGAGGAGATGAGGGAGTGGTCCTGGGGCGCTTAGCTGCGGCGGGTTGCTGCGCAGCCTTGCCGGCGGCCCCTTTGCCGGAGGCTTCACCGCTCGAGGAAGGCTGGCGGGCAGAGGCACCAGAGGTGACTTTTCGAAGAGCACGCCTCTTCCTCGGCTCGAGGGCTGGGAACTCCTCGTGCAGTTCCTCCTCAGCTATATCCTCAGCAGATGTGCCCCCGGCAGCGGTGCCGCTCTGCTTCCCGGCAACCTCGCCTTGCCCGGCAAGATTTTCCTCCGACAGTACTTCGCCTTCGCTGGTTTCTCCTTCGACGAAACCAGCACTGCCGGCCTCCGCGGCAAGATTTGCTTCCTCCGCCCTGCTGGCGATGTACGCCACCTCTTCTTCAGTGGTGGGGCGGACAAGGTTTTCTTCTGCGTGGACGGCCCTCTCCGACAGGTTATCAAAGAATTGCTGTGCCTGCTCTGCGGATGGCTCGATCCAGGTACCGTCAAGGCTGTGAGCGTCAAACGCCAGCATCATGGCGATGATTGAGGCTAGAGCGGAGTTATTGCACAAAGGGACTATGCTTGCCGGCAGCTTGCCTACCACATCATACCTAAAGAGTTTCTGGCAGAGAGCTGCATGCTGCAGGAACGTCAAGTTATTGTTCAGCCCAGGGCGCAGCCTCATGATGTCTGCCGCGTTCCGGAATTCCCAAGCTGGCCTCCCTTTGTTCTGCAAAGGAGCGATGCGCCGGCGAAGGAAATCGGCGCCTATCATCTCTATTGTGAGCCCGACAGCTCTGAGGCGGTGAATCCTGGTAGTTGCCACTGAGAACTTCTCGTCGTCAGGATCAAGGGCGCTCCAGTCACTGCCGCGCGTCATCTTCGTTTGCCGCGGCAAGCAGAAGGACTGGACCTTTGTCTCCTCAATCCAGCACCACTTGGCCCGCCATTCATCCCACTTCTCGCGGTAGGCTCCGTCTGGGTATACTTCCTTGCTTCCTGGCCGCGGGATCCAAGCGATGGAACCAGAAAGAGCCTCACCCTTTTGGATATGGGGAATAAAGTAATGGCGGAAAAGAGCTGTGCTAGAGATTACTCCGGCGAAGTTTTCACAAAGATGAGCGAAAACTGACATGCACGTCACGACATTCGGCGTAAAATCCAAGAGTTGGAAGCCGTATGTGAGCATGATGTCGTTGAAGAAATCAGAGAACGGGGGGCAGAGCCCGCAGTAAAAGTAATCGGCAAAGAAATGATACTTGTTTGGGCCACCCCTGGAAGAACCTGGGCTCATGAGAGTTGCAGGATGCGCCGTTGTCTCCTTCGCCCACATGCATTGGTATCGCCCCTTCACGATGCTCGCATCGAGCACCGGGGGGAAGACGACGTGCTCCTTCCGCATCTTCGCCAGCTTGTTCTCCGGGACGGCGGCTTCCACCTCCTTGCCCTTGCTCGTCTTGGGCGGCATAGTGGCTATGGGGGCAGAGGCTGAGGACGGTGAGGGCGTGGAGGTGTAGATGAAAGGGAGGAGCTCTGTTTTGGGCTCGAGGAAGAAGACAACGGCAGTTCCCAGATTGGAAAAGACAAGGGGTAAATGAGCCGCGCCTCTGTGGATTCCTTTTTACGGGGAAGGCCCGGGGTCGCCTCTTTACTAGTCAACATGGAAACGCTTTTGCGAGCGTGCGGCAGTTTCGGCCGCTCCGCGCACGTCTCCCACGTCCCGCATTCAATGCGCATCGTGGGGGGGGGCAGTGAAACAGAATGATTACAACAGTTAATCCCTGCCACGCGTGCCCGTGCACTGTTTGGGCCTAGCCCAACAATGCCTCGCACCCGTGTATGGCCTAGTCCCGGGGGCTCCTGTCGGTGTACTAAAGATTGGGTCCTTTAGTACCCCATACTTGTGCACGGGCAGTTGTAGCCATACCAGCGACAAGGCTTGCCGGGGAACAGCTAGACACGAATTCAGCAACATCGAGAAAACATCCAAGTCACTGATCAGAAGATGGAAGACCGAAGGCTAGGCGCCCCGGCAAGATCTTGCCGGGCTGACCGCATAGCCCCGACAAGGCTCGCACCCGGCAAGCCTTCGCTGCCCTGTCATTGCTCCAGTGCGGTCATCAGCTTGTCTTTTAGCTGTTGTCCTCCTGGTAACGTGTCAGACGCTAGCGGTGGATGGGCTTGAGCGGTGCTGATGGGACGGCCCCTTTTTCCGTCCCCAAGACGCTAAGGGACACCTCAACGGAGCATTAAATGTGTTTGTCCTAAATCGTCAGTAGTAGGTATGATAACACTGTAGCTACTTTTACACCTCATGTATGCACTATACGCCACTGTTGCTGACCCCTTCGAACGTATAAAAGAAGGCCCAAGGCGTAGCTACAGGGGGGCTTCTCTCCGGCCCGTTCTGCATGTGTAGCTGCTGTGTACTGTTCATCACAAGCGCTCCTAGAACTAGGGCTTAAACACACCCAATATACTAAAGCAGGAGTAGTGTTTTACGCTTCTCAGCGGCCCGAACCTGGGTAAAATTCCCCGTGTTGATCGCTAGATCTGCTCTTTGTGCAAACCTTCTCCCTGCCGAATCGTAAAGGGGTCCTCACGATCCCATAGGTGTCGTTTCCCCGACAGGGAGTATGAACAATTGCATGACCAATATGATCAATCTTCATACCTTCACCATTGGCATTGTGGACTTGATCATGGCCTTGATACTTCTCGCTCATTGTCACCTTCTCAAGTTCATTGGTGATGTGGTTGGTGGCTCCGGAGTCGACATACCAGTTCGTGTCAACTCCGTATGATGTGTCCGCTGCCGCTGCAACTTTTTACGAGAATTGCTCTCAACATAGCACCAATCACAGTCCTTGGCAATATGGTTATTTTTCTTACATATTTGACATTTATTCTCATACTCATCATACCCTTGGAAGGGGCGCTCCCTATTGTTGTTGTAGTAGGGACGCCTATTGTTGCAACCACCGCCCCTGTTGTTCTGGTAGTGGCCGCCACCACCACCATTGCCGGTGTTGCTGGAATTGTAGTGGCCGCTGCTGCCACCATTGTTGTAGAAGCCGGCGTTGCTATTGTTGTGGTAGCCGCCGCCGTTGTTGTAGTTGCCGCCGTTGCTATAGCGCCCGCCATTGCCGCTGCCACCATCGCGGGATCCGCCGCCGCCACCACTCATGTTGGAGTTGCGGTAGCTCTTGGAGTTGTTGCCACGACCGCGAGATGCAGCGTTCGCGGATGATTTGAACGCTCCCAGCCCAGTCCTGTGGAACATCTCAACGCGCTGGTCGAAGTTCGCGACCATGCTGAAGAGATCGTCCACAGAGAGGGGTTCGGTGCGCACGTCCAGCGCCGAGATCAGCGGCTGGTAATCCATGTCGAGCCCTGCAACCAGCTCGTCCGAAAGAGCCCTCATCTGGCCGCAGCCAGCTCGTCCGAAAGAGCCCTCATCTGGCCGAAGTATGTGGTGGCACTCTGGGATCCTTTCTGAGCATTGGAAAGAGATATGCGGCATTTGTTTGCTTTGGAACGAGATTGGGCAGCGAACATGTTTGCTAGGGCTGACCAGATGGCGTGGGATGTTTCTAGGGAGGCTACTTGGATCAGTACTTCCTTTGAGAGATTTGGTAGCAGGAAAGCCACGATCTGCTGATCTTGAATCAGCCATGGGTTGTAGGCAGGGTTTGGAGCAGATTGCTCCTTTCCTTCTGAGTTTTTGGTAGTGATTGTTTTAGTAGGCTGCGGTGTGGTTTGATCTATAAACCCATATAGCCCAGCACCCATGATTTGGGAGCGAGCTTGGGCTTTCCATAGGATGTAGTTGGTTCTTGTGAGAGGCTCGGATGTGGTACTGGTAAGGGCAATGGATGGAACTTGGCTTGAGGTGGACATGGCTGAGGTTGGAGGAAGAAGATGGTCTGAGGATGAAGTTCGGCTCGATGGAGGTGCTGCTAGATGTGGCGGAAGAGGGTAGCTCTGATTACCATGTAAAATATGATGTAAGCGTCTCTACCCTCATACATGAGGGCCGCATGGTATTTATATTGATTTGGAGAGACCCATCTCTCATTAGGTTACAGATTCGGTAGAGATAATACAGGGAGGTTGGGAGAGATAGAGATAGAGCTAATCTAGCTTAAACTACCAACAACCTCTCTAATATACTTGGCACACAAGGCCTTACAACCGAATCAGGCTGGCGTGATATACCACAACCGAACCATCCAATATATCATGTTTAACATCATTGCCCTATTCATCCAATAGTTTTTTAGTGAACTTCTAGGTTTAGGTGTTGGTGTGGTAAGGTTTACCTAAAGGTTTCTTATACTACTCATCAATTTGGTCAATCTGGTTCATCTTTGATCCTTCGCCACGAATGCTCGTCTTTCCTGCAAGTAAGTAGAAGGTGTTTTCAACTCACCTCATTGGGGCGCCCAGGCGGATCTTAGGTCAATCAGGTTTATCTTCACGACACTGATCAGGGGACATGGTTTCCTTTTGGTTGATCATCCTGTAGCAACATAAATTAGATGGTTCAACATGTAGTTACCGATGTTATTGCTTGCACCTGTAGTTAGCATGTGACTCAATGTGTGCAAGATGAAAAATTATTTGGAATTATTAATGCGTCGATGGCTCCAAGCAACATTTTGTGTAATATGGATTCTAATCATTACTTAATTTTGTTCCATGTAGTTCTGAGACACGATCTTCAAATTCATCACCTAATGATGTTCCAGCAAGGTAGATATTTTGGTTGATCCTGTCTCTTGAAGTTCTTCTCTGTTTTTAAGCATTTGATCTTATTTACAAGGTCTTTTTGATATAAATTTGTTATATATAGTTCAAACTTGGAATGTATGTACTTGAACTTATAGTCTTTTTCAACTTAAAATGTATGTGCTTGACCTTATAGTCAAACTTGAACCAAGTTAACCAGACACAATGATAGAGCATTAACCCAACATATGATGGTTCTAAGGCACATACCTTGCATCCTCGATCTTACTCTCCTCCCGTGTTCGCACATGATCCAATTATGCCTTTCATGCCCATGTTGTTTGTGATAACTCTCTGGTTTATTTTTATGTATTCCTAAACAAAATTGCCAAATTCAGTGAAAATGCATTTTCTTCTTGAGTACATAAAGTAGAAGACGGTACCAATATTTTTCTTAAATGGAAGACAGTACCAATATTTTCACAACGGGTTCCTAAAAATAATTTCCCCTAAATAGTAGGTAGTGCTAATTTTTTCAAAATGTTGCCACAGGAGCCAAAATTTTGTAACCCAACTAGAGCATATATAGGGACAAATCCGGATGCAAATCAAATAACCAAAAGGGGGCTATGTTTTAGTTATGAAGCATATAACTTTTGGCAACCTGGTCACAAGGCATATTGAAGGCCAAAGAACATATTAGAGTAAAATTGAATTATCTGAATCGCATTATCTTATTATAGAAAATAAGATGTGTTGGCATTTAAAATTTTAGATTCATCTTTACATGCAAGGAAAAAGGTGTGATGCTGCAGCCACAGAGGAACAAATCCAAAATGCACAAACAGATATATTGTAGCTATCATGAGTTTTGTTGTTGGGGTAAGGCAATTGAAGATTGTGGTCACAAATTCAATAAAGCATGCCTCTACTTACGAGACAACAACCAAAATTACAATAAACTCCACACTAGATATCGAATGCGATGAGCAACATTAAGAGCATAACTATACATATATATTGTATTGTCACCTTAAATTATTTATTGGTTACTGCCTATCAAAGACATGTGTTAGCGGTGGTTCTCTAATAATGTCTACGGCAAGCTGTTTTCACGCATCCAGAATTAATATTTGTTACCTTTGGCATTGGGAAAACATAGAGAAACTTGAATTGAGAGATTCATCCAACTTGTTTGATCTCCCAGATATTAGACCTGCAAATAGTGTATGTAGGAGATATGCCCTAGAGTCAATAATAAATGTTATTATTTATCCCCATGTTCCTAATTAAGTTTATATTCCATGCTATAACTGCTATGGTTCTCGAGTCTACAATAACCACGAGGCTCGGAGGAAAACTCATATGCACGTGTGGAATAATAAACGGTAAAATGTATTCCTAGTCTGGCCTCTAAGACTAGCTCAAGTGTTGCATGATGGTTCTATTTTCCTGATCATGGGCATGTCTATGCCAGCAACTTTGAGGGCACAATGTTAGCAGAACATTTGTGTTGAATCGACCCAAATTGATGTTATGCTATGAGATTCATTTGTCACAAGTTGATGGTTAATTACACAGAGATGGTTAACGTTTGCATGATTCCTTAGACCATGAGAGTATCGAGTTTCTTCATGCTTGCTTCATGAACTTTGGGGTTTGTTAAACGTCATCCGTAAATGGGTGGCTATTACGGCGGCTTACGGGTTCATGGAAAAGTATGTCAAGTAACTTGATAGCTCAAGATTGGGATTTTCTCCTCCGACGATGGAGAGATAGCTCTGGGCCCTCTCGGTGTTACGGTATCCATCATCGTCTGGCCAGAAACTTTGTGATTTGATCACGGGGATGCCGGAACACGGAACGAGAAAAGAGAACAATACCGGTAACGAGGTAACTGGCATAGTGGACAAGGTGTTGATCCACAGGGATGCCAACATGTCTCACCTTGGGTATTTGTAACATATCGCGAAGCAACAGGAATAGCACACGGCAACTGGAGGTTCACTCGAATATTCATTCGTGTGGGTATAGGGGTCAATATGGGTGTCCACGGCTCCGATGTTGATCATTGATCGGAAGGGGTTCCGGGTCATGTCTATACTTCACCAAACCTATAGGGTCACACGCTTAAGGGTCATCTATCTGCTGAATACTAGACAGGGAGTCTGAGAGAAAATCACCGAAAAAGTTTCGGACACCGGAAAGTTTCGGACAGCGGAAAAGTTCCGCAGAGGGAACACCGGAACAGTTTCGGTAAAACTGAAAAGTTGTTTCAGGGGATACCATTAAGTCAAATTGGTTTCGGCACATGCCTGATAATTCTTGGAGGGTGCCAGAATCATTCTGGAAGCTTCTGGGAATTTTTCGGAAGAAAAACCGGAAATGTTCCGGAGCTGCCGGAACCGCTTCAGATGCTTTTCGCGGATGAAAATCACTAATCCGGAATTGTTCTGGAATGTATTGAACTTTATTTTAGTGGGTACTGGAAATGTTCTAAGCCCACATAAATATTTTCAGTTTGAACGGACGCTGAAAAATGTTGTCGTGAATAGTGAAAGTGCTTTTTGGGTTACTTTTTGAAAGCCATTATTTTGGGCTTTATCCCAAGATATTTTGGGATGACATGGATGGATAGGACCCCCTTTTGGGGGGTCCCACTAGGGTGTGGTCGGCCACATGTGGGGCTCTCCCTTGGAGCCCCACTTGCCCCTTGGTTCTCACTTTTAGGTCCTTGGGAAGGACTCCATTTCATGTGGGTTTTGGGTTTTCTTGTAAAACCACCCTACCCCTTGGGTTTCCTATAAATAGGAGGTGAAGGGGCTGCCCAAACCTCATCCTTGCTCTCATACACAAGCCATGCATGATCTGGCCTTCTCTCTCCCTCCTAGCGAAATAGTTTCGTAGAGCCAAAAGGTTGTCTGGGTTCCAGCATGAACTAGTTCTGGACGGCGAAGCCCTGCCGGATAGATGACACCGTATGTGTGCACCTCTGTAGAGAGATCGTAGTTTCGGTCTTAGTTCGAGAGTGCCCCCCGAAGGGCTGTCCGTGTGACCGTCCGAGTTTCGGAGGTCCCCCCGAAGGGCTGTCCGTGTGACCGTCCGAGTTTCGGAGATCCTCCCGAAGGGCTGTCCGCGACACCGTCCGGGGGACTGTCCGACCACCTCCCGGAGGGCTGTCCGAGGTGAACATGAGGGTATACATCCTCGCGGTTGGGTGGTTGTAAATCCTAGCTGCGGGGATCTGCACCGCCGATCATCATCGACTCTACTTCCGCTGCGCTACGAGTCGGTAACGATAAAGATCAAACCTTGTATGCAGTCTCCATAGTGGTTCTGGGCTGGTGCGTTGGTCGTAAATTTTTGTTTTCTGCTGCGTAACCCAACAGTGTATTGATAGTGTAATGAGACTGTACATAACTTCCAATATATGGAATTTAGTATTTGCACAAACTGTTAAAGCATACAAGAAGAGCTAAGCACCGAAAAAAAGAAAAGTGCATGTCGACCAAATAAGTAACAGGAAAGACCAAAATATTATGTTTCAGTGAGAAATAAGTGAACGAAAAACTTTGTTATTAGTTCACCTTACCACTTTAATAGTAGAGATGTCAGTGTGTATGTCATGAATTTCTTATTGTGGTAATTACTCTTGGCATATAAGCGGTGATAAGTTCTTCATTTAATTAATACAATAATTTAATGCTTTAGCAATTTTTGAACTTTGACATATTTTCTAATTTATTAGCAGGTGTGTATTTGATTGAAAAAGGAAAGAGATTTGCTCCATACAGCAAAATACGATATAACTAGAATAAGCCATGATTTGCTGCCCAGTTGTCCGCGACACCGTCCGGGGGACTGTCCGACCACCTCCCGGAGGGCTGTCCGAGGGGAAGATGAGGGTATACATCCTCGCGGTTGGGAGGTTGTAAATCGTAGCTGCGGGGATCTGCACCGCCGATCGTCATCGGCTCTACTTCCGCTACGCTACAAGTCGGTAACGATAAAGATCAAACCTTGTATGCAGTCTCCATAGTGGTCCTGGGCTGGTGCGTTGGCCGGAAATTTTTGTTTTCTGCTGCGTAACCCAACAGTGGTATCAGAGCCATGCTATGCGTAGATGCAGGTTGCGATCTAGAATACATAGAGATGTATGGGTGTTGCACAATATAATTAGGTAGTAGATGAGTTCTATTACTGAAAATTATTTGTGCGGGTATTTCTGATCTTGATAACAGCATGGTGGAGTTTCAATGTTCTGGCAATCCGCTATCCTGATTGATCAACAAAGTGCTAACAGTTCATAGAATTCCACTGTAGTTAAAAAGAAAGATGAAATTTCGCTGACGAAAGGGCAATGCAGATATGATCTACACGGGGGTCATGCGTATGACGAAGTTTAGTATGGGGCTCGAGATTTTATTATCTCGTGTTTCATACACCCCGCAAAGTTAATCTAGGAACTTGAATTATCATACTTGATGATGGACGTTGGTAGCTTCGGTTTGTTTCGAAACCTTAGAAGCCACGTAAAACAAGTTTTTGCATGAACCGATTAGAGGCTTCTAACTTGGTTTTGCAAGATGGTTTGCATGTGCATATGATGTGGTATAGCAATGCTCATATTAATTTGATTATGTATGAGATGACTATATGATGTAATATTAACATGACCTGCGTGTCATGATTCGGCATGATGGCTGGAGCCATATGATTGTCACTTTAATGACCTGCGTGTCAACCTTAAGTAATGCACTTATTTTATTAGCTATAGAGATAGCAATATTATCTGGTGCACCGACAAGGTGGTGGCAATCTTCGCGAAGGTGAATACCGACGTGAATGCCGAAGACGAAGAAATACTTGACTTCCCCGTCAGAAGGGGCTATACCATATCATGCTATTATGAATTGCCTGAGATGTTTATCCCTCTTGATGCACCCTTCTTGATTGCGCGTTAGTCGCTTTTATTAGGGTGATCTCTCACTTAAAAATATCAAGTAGTTAGTGTTCTCCCAAGTGTAGCACCGTCTACAACACGTATCTTTTCGGGGTGCGCCATGTACACATGAGCACGAACGATTAGTGAGGTGCAAGGTGGGTGAAGGTCATACCTCACTGCGTGATCACTTGGTTGTCTTGACGTTCAGGCAGGACAGTCCTGAGCTCGGAACACGTGCATCGAAAGATGGACAAGAGTCACATAGAGATGTGATTGGCAAGTTGGCCTACCGATTGAAATTCACGTCATCAGTGATGAACCCGTCAATGGCGTCGAATTGAAATACGGATCTTGAATCACTCACAATCAATTATGAGAGATATTGATTTGAGTGGGAGCGCACTTTAGAATTAATTCTTTTAATTCTTAGTGCAATTAAGTTTGAATACTGTCTAAGTATGATTTGCACAATAGTTGTAGAATAATGGCTCGCGTTTCCACCTTCCCTATTAAAATTGAATAAGCTGTTATTTTTCTGGTTAAAACTTTACGATTGATAAACGTAAATGTGAGGATTGTCCTCAAGAGTGCCGAGAAGGACTTTGTCCTATCGCGTGCTTTCGGTATTCTCCCGCTAATGCTATGGATCATATGACTCTCGTCCTTCGATCCAAAAGCTAGAATTCCGTTTCAGTCACGTGCAATACGTTTGCTTCCATGAGACCCGAACTTCAAAAGTTTTGGGATAATTATGTGATATTCATGGAACTGAAAATAAATTTTTAGATACAAACAAAGGCTGAAAGATATGAAATATCCAAAGCAATTTTTGTTTGCAAACTATTAGTAAAGGTGTTTACTATGCATTAGACTGATAAGAGAGGGATCCAGAAGAACACCTGTCATATGATGAAAGGTGAATAAAACAACAACTTAAAGAGAAAGGAAGTGTCCGAAGGGTGTTAGTAAAACTTTCACGCCTAGAAGTCCGGGGCTAAACGCCACTCTTAAGTTGGGTGCTTCTTCTGAGAGTAGGAGAAATACTAAAAGTTAAACTGTTAGAAGTATAAAGGCAGAAAGAAAGAAGACTGGAATATCCAGCTCATGTATGAATGTCATACAAGTTTTTGATGTATAGAAGGCTGGTCAAAGATATATTTCTTGGGAATTATTGTTAAACATGTTAATCACTAATTCTTGGGTATTGTGAGTTGATCACAAAGATACCTGCTCGATTGCATTCAGTTGTGACTCGATGCAAGAACTACTATGGCCTGAAAGACTAGCCAGGAATGAGGTCTTGATACACGCTAGAAACATAGTAAAAGTTACTATACCTTCCATCGGTGTATTACCTATGTATTTTCTTTCATAATTCATTTTAGAGCTTTACACACTCTAGCCTTTTGCATAAGGTATCTTGCAAGAAGGTTGTTCATAAGAGAACTTTTGATGTTCGGTGTTATGAATAAGCATAAGGGCCATACTTTCATTATGAATGAGATGTATGTTATGAATAATGATATTAATATATTACCTCTGTGTTTACTTTCATAATTCATTTTAGAGTTTCATACACTCTAACCCAGTGCACAATGTTTGTTGCAAAAGGGTTGTTCATAAAAGAACAATTGTTGTTAAGTATTATGAATAACATGAAGGGCCATTCTTCCATCCAAGATGGGATGTATGTTATGAATATTGATGGTAATATGATACATCCATAACACTGACGCTAAATGACGTAAGACTAAGAGAATACCACACATGTGTGGCACTGCATTTGGTCACATTGGAGGAACCCGCATGGAAAAATTCCATTATGATGGATTTTGAAGTCGTTTGATTTTGAATCATCTGACACTTGCAACTTTCCTCTGAAAAGTGAAGTGACTGAAATACCGTTCACAGGCCATAAGGAACGAGCAACAAACTTATTGGTGATCATACATTTTGATGTGTGTAGTTCAATAAATGTTGTTGCAAGTAGTGGATTTATCTCTCTTCAGAAATGACTCAATTAGATATATGGATATTTACTTGATGAGACGCAAGTCTGGATCTTTTGAAATCATTCAAAAGGATTTTCAAAAATGAAGTAGAAATTATTGTAACAAGAAAATTATGTTTCTGCAATTTGATTGCGCAAAGGAATATTTGAGTTACAAGTTTAGCGAATGTCTGATGAGTTGTGAAAAGAGTTTCATAACTTACACCTCCCGGAACACCAAAGTAAGTGGAATGTCCGTGAAGATGTAATCAAACCATTTATGACATGGTGAGATCAAAGATGACATAAATCAATTTGCCTTTATCCCTTTTAAGAGTAATGCTTTAGAGACTGCGGTTTTTACACTGAAAAGAACTCCGTCGGGTCTGTTGAAATGACGCCATGGTATGGTACGCCCAACCATGTTATATCTTTTCTTAAACATTTGGAATATGGGGCTTGTGTAAAAGGTTACAAACCTATTCCAAATCAGACAAGTGCTACTTTGTAGGTTATACCAAGTTATTGGGTATTCCCCCACCACAATACCGATGCTAAGAGTTTTGCCACAAAGAACGGTATGGTTTTTGAAGAAAAATGTTCTTTCAAAAAGGTGAGTGGGAGAACAGTGCAACTCGACGAGATAAACAGTATCTTCATCATCAGATCAAAGGAAAGAGACCATGGAAGTAATTCCAAAGTTTCCTACTGCGACTGATACGGAAGCCTCTACATGAGATGTATGGACTTCGGTCGAACTTGCAGCTGAACCACGTAGGAAAAACTCGTGCAAACCTCTCAGGTGTGCATACGAGATATTGTTGTTAGACAACAGAATACCTACGATACACAAGGAAGCGTTGATGGGCCCTGACTCCGGAATTGGCTAAATGCCAATACAATCCGAGATAGTTTCCATATAAGTGATTCAAGATTAAAACCTTGATACACCTTTCGGAAGACTTACAGTCTAACGAATATTTATGAAACTATAAAATGATGTGGATAAAATGTTTTATCCATAAAGCTCGACTTGTTGCAATAACAAGTTCAAGGAGTTGACTACGATGAGGTTGTTTCACCGTAGCGATGCTTAAAGTCGGTTCGGGTTAAACTAGCAATTAATACATATTTCAATCATGAGATATGAAACATGGATGGCGAAAGAATTTCCATGAAATGGGAATACAAACTAGGATTTGTATGTGATATAGTCCAAAGTATTTTGTCGATCCAAAGGATGTTAGTGAGTATGCAAACTTCAGAGTTCCAGCAATGGACAGAAGAGAGCAAAATGGAGTTGGAATCTTCGTCTTGATGAAATGATCAAAAGAGTTTGATTTCATCAATGGAAAATGAAGATGCTTCTGTTTTCAAGAAAGTAAGTGGGAGCATAATAGTATTTCTAAAAACCTTGTGTGCTTGACACATTGTTAATTGGAAATAAATTTCTTGACACGAATTAGGACTTCATTTGAAAATAGTTTTTCGATGAAGTGCTTGGGCTAAATAGCCTTGCTATTAGGCATAATGATCTATGGAGATAGATTTGCCTAATGGGGCTAAGCAAAAATACATATTGACAAGATGCTAAAACCATTTAGCACTAAAACCGCCAAGGAGTGATTCTTGCCGAAGTCACATGGAAAGAGTTTTGTACGACTCGGTGTCCCAAAACACTGATGAGCAAAATACATGATGGAGATTCCACACACTCTTGTGTTTGGATTAATCATGTATTTCATGGTATGTAAAACAACCAGATATGTCTGATACTCCCAAACTGTTGCGAGTATAGATACCAAAGTGATCAAAGTACTGATCATAGGACAACAGTGAAAAATGTCATTGAGTACTAAAGTAGCACTGATGACATGTTTTCTCGCAAGCAGAGATTATGAAGTGCTCGTTGTAAGTAATTACATCGATACAGTCTTCATCAATGCTCCATGCGATTTTCGATTTAAGTTAAGGTTTTGTGTAATACACAATACGGTGGCAGGGTAAGTTGGAATTGTTCTAAACAGGTTACTATGGCGAATTCTATAACAAAAGGATATGTATGTTGACGTTTTGGAAGCAACAAAGAAGGTGTTGAATCATATAGTTCATTCATGAACTTAGTATGGTTCCAAGATGGCTTTGTTAAATGGGACACTATTGCAGATAGTTGCTCCATAGCTCAGTCTGAGGAATCAAGGTTTGACCTGTGATTCACATATATACAAAGCCAAGTCCACACAAAATATGAATTTTGTGAAAGTGTGAAAATGCGAGGATATGCAAAGTTACACACGGAGCTGAAGTTGTCAGATCCGTTAGACATCAGGCTATACCACAAGCGAAGCATATTTTACACCAGTATGCCATAGGTGTAAAGTGCATTAGCATTGACTAGATTATTGACTCTAGTGCAAGTGGGAGTCTGTAGGAGATATGCCCTAGAGGCAATAATAAATGTTATTATTTATCCCCATGTTTCTAATTAAGTTTATATTCCATGCTATAACTGCTATGGTTCTCGAGTCTACAATAACCACGAGGCTCGGAGGAAAACTCATATGCACGTGTGGAATAATAAACGGTAAAATGTATTCCTAGTCTGGCCTCTAAGACTAGCTCAAGTGTTGCATGATGGTTCTGTTTTCCTGATCATGGGCATGTCTATGCCAGCAACTTTGAGGGCACAATGTTAGCAGAACATTTGTGTTGAATCGACCGAAATTGATGTTATGCTATGAGATTCATTCGTCACAAGTTGATGGTTAATTACACAGAGATGGTTAACGTTTGCATGATTCCTTAGACCATGAGAGTATCGAGTTTCTTCAAGCTTGCTTCATGAACTTTGGGGTTTGTTAAATGTCATCCGTAAATGGGTGGCTATTACGGCGGCTTACGGGTTCATGGAAAAGTATGTCAAGTAACTTGATAGCTCAAGATTGGGATTTGCTCCTCCGACGATGGAGAGATATCTCTGGGCCCTCTCGGTGTTACGGTATCCATCATCGTCTGGCCAGACACTTTGTGATTTGATCACGGGGATTGCAAAACACGGAACGAGAAAAGAGAACAATACCGGTAACGAGGTAACTGGCATAGTGGACAAGGTGTTGATCCACAGGGATGCCAACATGTCTCACCTTGGGTATTTGTAACATATCGCGAAGCAATAGGAATAGCACACATCAACTGGAGGTTCACTCGAATATTCATTCGCGTGGGTATAGGGGTCAATATGGGTGTCCACGGCTCCGATGTTGATCATTGATCGGAAGGGGTTCCAGGTCATGTCTATACTTCAAGGAACCTATAGGGTCACAAGCTTAAGGGTCATCTATCTGCTGAATACTAGACAGGGAGTCTGAGAGAAAATCACCGGAAAAGTTTCGGACACCGGAAAGTTTCGGACAGCGGAAAAGTTCCGCAGAGAGAACACCGGAATAGTTTCGGTAAAACTGAAAAGTTGTTTCAGGGGATACCATTAAGTCAAATTGGTTTCGGCACATGCCTGATAATTCTTGGAGGCTGCCGGAACCGCTTCGGATGCTTTTCGCAGATGAAAATCACTAATCCGGAATTGTTCCGGAACGCATTGAAATTTATTTTAGTGGGTACTGGAAATGTTCTAAGCCCACATAAATATTTTCAGTTCGAACGGACGCTGAAAAATGCCGTCGTGAATAGTGAAAGTGCTTTTTGGGTTACTTTTTGGAAAGCCATTATTTTGGGCTTTATCCCAAGATATTTTGGGATGACATGGATGGATAGGACCCCCTTTTGGGGGTCCCACTAGGGTGTGGCCGGCCACATGTGGGGCTCTCCCTTCGAGCCCCACTTGCCCCTTGGTTCTCACTTTTAGGTCCTTGGGAAGGACTCCATTTCATGTGGGTTTTGGGTTTTCTTGTAAAACCACCCTACCCCTTGGGTTTCCTATAAATAGGAGGTGAAGGGGCTGCCCAAACCTCATCCTTGCTCTCATACACAAGCCATGCATGATCTGGCCTTCTCTCTCCCTCCCAGCGAAATAGTTTCGTAGAGCCGAAAGGCTGTCTGGGTTCCGGCAGGAACTAGTTCTGGACGGCGAAGCCCTGCCGGATAGATGACACCGTATGTGTGCAACTCTATAGAGAGATTGTAGTTTCGGTCTTAGTTCGAGAGTGCCTCCCGAAGGGCTGTCCGTGTGACCGTCCGAGTTTCGGAGGTCCCCTCGAAGGGCTGTCTATGTGACCGTCCGAGTTTCGGAGGTCCTCCCGAAGGGCTGTCCGCGACACCGTCCGGGGGACTGTCCGACCACCTCCCGGAGGGCTGTCCGAGGGGAAGATGAGGGTATACATCCTCGCGGTTGGGAGGTTGTAAATCCTAGCTGCGGGGATCTGCACCGCCGATCATCATCGACTCTACTTCCGCTGCGCTATGAGTCGGTAACGATAAAGATCAAACCTTGTATGTAGTCTCCATAGTGGTCCTGGGCTGGTGCGTTGGTCGGAAATTTTTGTTTTCTGCTGCGTAACCCAACAGTGTATTGATAGTGTAATGAGACTGTACATAACTTCCAATATATGGAATTTAGTATTTGCACAAACTATTAAAGCATACAAGAAGAGCTAAGCACCGAAAAAAAGAAAAGTGCATGTCGACCAAATAAGTAACAAGAAAGACCAAAATATTATGTTTCAGTGAGAAATAAGTGAACGAAAAACTTTGTTATTAGTTCACCTTACCACTTTAATAGTAGAGATGTCAGTGTGTATGTCATGAATTTCTTATTGTGGTAACTACTCTTGGCATATTAGCGGTGATAAGTTCTTCATTTAATTAATACAATAATTTAATGCTTTAGCAATTTTTGATCTTTGACATATTTTCTTATTTATTAGCAGGTGTGTATTTGATTGAAAAAGGAAAGAGATTTGCTCCATACAGCAAAATACGATATAACTAGAATAAGCCATGATTTGCTGCCCAGTTGTCCTCCCCGTGGCCTACCTATATATGTTAACATCCTCTGCCAACCCTCCTCCCCCACCCTATTCTCCCTTCGCCCATCACAGAAATCAAAGGATCACAATAGCCGGACCTAGAGGAACAATTCCTCAGGACTACCTCACGTAAGCAAGGAGCATCAAGAAGGCGAGTTCATCTAGGTATGAAAAATCTCTGGATATTTCTCTTCTCTAAAAGTGTAAGAATTATTGGATTAGGATCGTGTTTGGTTTAGGTATATTGTCAAATTGCAAATGAAGAACAACAGTGGAGATAGTGCCAACTTATACAAAATCTCACCATTACAATTGATTGTAGATTTAATCAGACCATATAAAAGTCTGATGCCACACCAACTTCCCTAAATAGCGTGACTCCTTTGTCGTAGCTGCATGAATCATATACAATAGGAATCAGTGGCAGAGCTTGAGTTGAATTGTTGGTCGGGCTGGGCAGGCCAGTTAAAATTAAATAGCCTATGAGGTGATGTTTCAAGGTCTAGCAGTAAAAAAAATTGTGTACAAATGTCAAAATTTTGGACGGGCCACGGCCTATTCAGCCTTGCTGAAGCTCCGCCAGTGATAGGAATTCAAAAAAGTAGATCCAGACAATGGACAGTGGATCATATTAAAAAAACTTGATTTAATTAGACAATGGACAAGCTCTTTTTCCCTCAAAAAAAAAACTTGCCAGTGATTTCATCAGATCATGGGTTGAATAGGCTTCCATGCAAGAGAACAAAAGTTGCCGTTATATGAAGAAAATGAACAAATTAGTGATGTACCATCTCAGATAAGAAGTTGATAGCATCTAACAAAGTGTTCTTAGTTCCTGGTAACCATAACAATTGCTCAGAAGTGGAACAAAGAAACACACTGTCTATATTCATGTTGCAATACATAATTACAGATTAGCATATGTTCAAATCAACCGAAATCCATTTGCATAATTTAGAACAAAAACACCCAGCGCGCACACCGACCGTTGCACTACACTGAACTGCTGCTGTTGCCGCTACCGCGTTGGCACAAAAAAATGTATGGCCAATTTACTAAACCAAATAAAACATTTTAGACGTGTTATTATCAGTAGAAACTCCTGCTCCCTTTTATCTTGCACACACAGCAGCAACAACAAGTACAGGCTGCACACACACCAGCAGCGGCAGCAAACACACCATACTAGCTATAACTATTTTAGTCAGTTAAGATATCAATGTTGATACATACAAATTAATTTAGTAACAACAAATTTTGTTGAGTACGGGCAGATACGTCTTTGATGACCATAATGGACGACACCTTCGATGTTAACGGGCTAGGGCCAGATGTATGGCAGAGGAGGGTGCATAGATGTGTCTATGTGCGTACCTAAGGGTGAATGGGAAGGGGTGACCACTTGAGGTGGCCTTCTTGATTGACAGAAGTAGTAGACGCCCCAGCTGAGGAACCCGCTATTGGTGGTGCCGAGGCAGCTGCCGTAGCCCTTGTACGTCACCGGTCAGGGTGGACGCGGTCCGGTCCGGTCCGGGCTTTGACCGAGCCAGCCTTTGGACCGGCCGCAGCCGGTCCGGTCTGGACCGGACCGAGATGGCCAGCGAGCCATTTTTCCAGGACCGGACCGAGAGCAGCAAAGCTCGGTCAACCCGAATGGACCGTACAGGACCGATGGCTAGGAGTGCTCTCCTGGCCACTGTTTAGTCTGTAGTGTCATTGTTTAGACTGTAGCTGCCCCTGGGAGTGCTCTATTCAGCTTTTTGGCCACTGTTTAGACTGTAGCTTCCCCTAGGTTCGAGGCCATCGCTAAGGCGGTGAGCTCGAAGGTGTTGGTCGGAATTGGGAGACAAGGGTTACCCAGGTTCGGCCCCTCAGAAAGAGGTAAAAGCCTACGTCCTACTTTGTGTTGTATTGATTGGATATCGATTACAAGGGAGCGAGTTCGCTTGACCTAGCTATCGATGAGTTGTTTTGTGGTCTAAGCCGCCCAGGTAACCCACCTTTATATACTCAGGTCGAGGCCCTGGGCTTACAAGAGTCCGGGCCGGGTCATACTTGATAACAGATCTCACCTCTAACTATACTTGCCTTGTCTAACAAGCCGCCACCGGCGGCTGACGCCACCGGGTTACACATCGTCTTCTAACCCTGGGCCTCCAGGCCCATTGAACAAGCTTATTCCTAATCTCATCGCTAAGCTGCCAACCGCATGACCCGGCCCCACCTGGGAGGGTCTCATCACTGGGTTATATCCCCAACATTAGGCCCCAGATTGATTTGAACTGGTTCATGTCAATCTTCAAGTCTTCTGGTTGGCGAATCTTGCATTCTCTGATAATCTTCATGACCCGCCAAAAATGGGCGGCGGCGTTTCTGATAAACCTTCATGACCCACCATGACGTCATCAGGAAAATCAAAAAAGATTCCCTTGATGTCAGAGCGGATCTTTCTCCATTAATATGACCAGCCCGAAAATCGAGGCACTTTCTTAGTCAATCATCATCGTGCCTCCTCGATTCCCGCACCGAACCGTTGCTGTTCCATCACATCCTCATAATAGGCACGGGGGGCCCCATCACTTTCACTTTCCCCGCCGCTGCCTTCTTCTTCTTCCTCCAGACGCCCGCGCTGCCGAAGCTCGCCGCGCCGACCGGACCTCGCCGTCATCTCCAACACTGGCCGCTGCATCAACCTGATCTCGTCCAAAGCATTCCTGCGTTCGTCCGCATCCTCAAGGTTCCATCGTTGCCCCTTGTCTAGATCTACACTAACTTTATAGATTTCTCCCGAGTTCATCGGGTTTCCTCGGTGTTCATCACTTCCCATCAGAGCATTGTTCATAGATTAAATAAAGAACACTTCTTTAAATCTTATAATGCTGCTCGAATCACGCGGCCGTCCGCCCAATAGTCACGCCATGCTCTTTGTAGATTGCTGGCTCATTTAAATCTGCATAGAGGCCGCCTGTTCTTCTGCTGGTTTTTAGGGTTAGGAATATTTTTCTTTTTTACCTTGCCCGTAGATCTTAAATCAATAGCCGTAGCTGTTGGAAACTGCTTCTCCACACTTAGTAATTTTTTCAGCACTCACTGTCAAACTTGACCCGCCGTCGAACTGCCGGCTCACACTGTCATATTGTTGCTTGCTTCGGCGGCTCATAATTTCACTTGACCCGCCAAATATCGTCACCATTTTTAAAGTCACAACGGCCTTGGTCATAACAAGATTTTAACCCGCCATATATTCATACTCTTCCGTAGTCTTTTAAACCGCCGCCATGTCTAGAGTCCCAACTACTTGCAACTGGGTAAGGTCTGGGGTGACTGAGGAATCGCTCGAGGACTTTGTTACCATGGGAGTTCTGCCGGCTCAGAATGTCCTCCACTGACGGGTTCCAGGCAATGAAACCACCCTAAGCCCAAAGACGGGGAAGTTATTGTGTTCACAGACCATCTTCTTCGTGGCTTCTCCCCGCCCGAGTCTAAGTTTTTCCGGGATGTCTTCCACTCATTCAAACTGCACCTCCAAGACATTGGCCCCAATTCTGTCACCAATCTGTGCCAATTTCAGACCTTCTGCGAAGCCTATCTGCAAGAAGAGCCGTCTGTTGACCACTTCAAGGAGTACTTGTACATCAACCGCCAAACAGAAATGGCGGATGGATTAAGCCTCGAGCCGGGAGGCGTCACTCTTCAAAGGCGGAGGGATGTACTCTTTCCAGCAGCAACTCTGCCGAGTCATCCCATAGAATGGAATAAGACTTGGTTCGACTGCCAAGATACTTCGCCGGAGGGGGAGAATCCACTGTCGGGCTGCCGTCCTTACGGGCTTAGCACTGATACGGAGCTTCCAGACCAGATGTCCGCCGTAGGACGTGCTCAATATGCCCCAACTTTCTCAATAATAAGGGCCCTGTTAGCCAACGGGTTAACGGGTGTTGATCTGACCCGTTGCTAGGTCTCTTGGAGGATTCTATCGTTAAGCCGCCGCGGCGCCTTAATGTGCCAATATACTGGTGAAGTGAACGACCCTCAACGCCTGAACCAGACCCCCTTGACAGACCAGGATGTCAATACTATTGTCAAGTCTTTGCTGGGGGAATCACAAGCCGCCTGCAGCAAGACGGGGTTAAGTCCCTTCTCTGCACTTAACCCAGCTCCGGATGTAAGTCTTTCCATCCTAACCCTCATCCATTCTTTTAATGCTGTACTTTACATACTTTATTAACTTTTCTGCCAATATGTTTTATCATACGTAGGCCGGCTCTTCCTTCTGGAAGAAACAGTTACTCCCTTCTCTCAAGAAAAAGAGCAAAGTCCCCAAGGCGACCAAGGCTAAGGCGCCAGCTCGCAGGAAGAGGCGATCAACAGAGGATCTATTTGATTTCGATGACTCAGAGGTAGAACTTGACTCCCTTGGCCTTTTATTTATGCAACTCATTGACGATGATTACTCACAGGAAGAAGCAGAAACAAGTCATGCTGATGCTGCACAGGTAACCATTATCTCCTCTGACTCGGAACTTTCACCAGTAAAGAGAATACGGCGGGCTGTACGGAAGGTAAAATGTTCTAGCCCTTTTGATCACTTGGATCCCAACTTTCTTTTGAAGAAACAACAAGAAGACAGCAGACGTCAGACCCGGAGGACCAGCTCTGAGGATCTTTTAGCCGGCTTACCAAATGAACCGGCTCCTCAAAAACGGCGCACTGAGGTACTTTCTTGCCTTGAATTTATTTCTTCTGCATGCTAACCTTGTATTGCAGCCTATCTGTATTTGACAATGCTAACCTTTTCAGGACTCGCCTCCTTCTTCCGATGACTCAACCGCCTGAAAGTTGCCTCCCCTTATCATCAACCAGGGGTAAGTATTTTTATATCCCACTCTGTGTATTAATAGTCTATCCTTGCTCATTGACGTGTAACTTCACCTTTGCTCATAGGGCTCAAGCCAAACGGAGGAAAACAAGCGGGTCAGCCGCCACCCCTGATGTTCCAGAGTCGGCAAATCCAAAGCCTAGCATCCCTGAAGCTCACATTGAGCCCTCTGAAGCAGCCAAAGATGCTCATGAAGAAGCTCCTCAGCATAATGAGCCGGCTGATATGGATATTGAGGCTCCTGAGGCTCATCCAGAAGCTGATCTTAAGCCGCCCAGCCCCCAGCCGACAACTGAAAATATGGCCTCTCATGAAGAAGTTACTGTTACCGGGGCGGCTTACAAATCTCCGGCTCCTTCCAAGATACTATAGAAACATACCAGCGAGGACGAGGCGGCTCATCTTAAGGAAGGAAAGATTCAATTTGATCTCCCTAACCTAGAAAAGCTATTCCTCTGGGTGATAAAGCTATTCCTCTGTATCAGATGATGAAGAAGACAGACGATTTCGTCTGGAGTGATGCGGCTAATGAGGCGTTTGAGGCGCTCAAAAAGCAGTTGGCTGAGCCGCCCATTTTGGCTGCACCGGTGGAAAAGGAGCCTTTGCTTTTGTATGTGGCGGCTAACAACAGAGCTATCGGTGTTGCAGTTGTGGTGGAGCGCAAGGAGGCGGGTAAGGAGTACCCAGTCCAGCGGCCGGTTTACTATGTCAGTGAGGTTTTGTCAGAGTCCAAGCAAAGATACCCACATTGGCAAAAGCTGGTGCTTGGTGTGTTCATGGCCAATCGCAAGCTGAAGCATTATTTCCTCGGGCACCCGATCACGGTGGTCAGCTCTGCTCCTTTGGGAGACATCATTCAAAACAAAGAAGCTACTGGTAGGATTGCTAAGTGGGCAATTGAGCTTGGGCCTCTCAATCTGAAATATGTGCCCCGGACGGCTGTAAAATCTCAAGCCCTGGTGGACTTTATCAATGACTGGACAGAGTGTCAAGTACCTGAGGAGAAGCCGGACAATACCTATTGGAGGATTCACTTTGTTGGTTCCAGGCAGTGGGAAGCCTCGGGGGCTAGAGTTGTCATAACTTCCCCACGAGGTGACAAATTCTGTTATGTTTTGAGGCTAATGTTTCCTTGTACTAATAATGCAGCGGAATATGAGGCTTTGCTTCACGGTCTTCGTGTGGCCAAGGAGATGAATTTGAGCCGGGTCAGATGTCTTGGCGACTCAGACCTGGTGGCTCAGCAAGTCTCTGGCACGTGGGACTCTAAAGACCCTCGCATGGCGGCTTATCGCCAGGCGGTTGATGTTATTGCTGGCCAATTCAATGGCTATCAGGTGGATCATATTGATCGGCGGAAGAATGAGGCGGCTGACGCATTATCAAGGCTAGGGTCTCAGCGTAAGATGGTACCGCCTAATGTGTTCTTGGATGTGTTGCATCACCCGTCGGTCAAGTTACCGTCGGAGGAGGATTTGGCTATACCTGACCCGGAAGGGCAATTGGTGGCGGCTCTCCGCGCAATTCTTGATTGGACGTTGACTTATTTGGCGTATCTGACCCGCGGCAAGTTACCTCAAGATGAGACTCTGGCGCGGCAGGTCATAAGGCGATCTAAAGCCATGACTATTATCAGGGGCGAGTTACACAGGCGCAGCGTGACTGGCGTTTTTCAGCGATGTGTCTCTCCTGACGAGGGCCGAGAAATCTTGCAGGAGATACATGTCGGCGATTGTGGACATCTCGCCGAATCAAAATCTTTGGTGGCCAAGGCTTTTCGACACAGTTTCTACTGGTTAACAGCTCATAAAGATGCAGAGGACTTGGTCAGTAAATGTGGCGGGTGCCAGAAATTTGGGCGACGTGCCCATGTGCCAGCTCAAGAGTTACGGATAATTCCAATCACCTGGCCATTTGCAGTCTGGGGGCTTGATATGGTGGGACCTTTAAAGAGGTCTAAGGACAAGAAGACCCACATCTTGGTGGCGGTTGACAAGTTTACTAAGTGGGTTGAAGCTGAGCCGGTCAGCAAGTGTGATGCAGCAACAACAGTTCAGTTCATCAAAAATCTGATTTTACGGTTTGGTTATCCTCATAGTATCATTACTGACAATGGCACAAACCTGTCCAAGGGGGCTATGAAGGAGTTTTGTGATGGTGAGCATATCCTCCTTGATGTATCTTTTGTGGCTCACCCACAGCCTAATGGTCAAGCAGAGCGTGCTAACCAGGAAATTTTGAGAGGGATAAAACCCCGGCTTATGGTTCCTTTGGAGTGCACGCCGGGTTGTTGGGTGGAGGAGTTACCTTCAGTTCTTTGGAGCAGAAGAACCACCCCCAACAGGTTAACAGGCTATACGCCTTTCTTCATGGTTTACGGTGCAGAGGCTGTTCTCCCCAGTGATATTTGTCATGACTCGCCCAGAGTGGCGGCTTACGTAGAGGCTGATAATGAGGCGACTCGTCAGGATGCTTTGGATGCCTTGGATGAAGACCGGGATCATGCAGCAGCTCGGTCGGCGATTTACCAACAAGACCTGCGTCACTATAATAGCCGCAGGGTGAAGACCCGGACGTTCCAAGAAGGCGACTTAGTACTCTGGCTGATTCAAGACCAGTCAGATATGCATAAGATATCACCTCCTTGGGAAGGACCGTTTGTGATCAGCAGAAATCTCAACATTGGTTCCTATTATCTCATTGATATACGGGAGAGTGACAAGTCTCGCACTTCTGGTGAAGAGACTAAGAGGCCGTGGAATATTGCTCACCTTCGGCTATACTATACTTGAGCCGCCGGTCCGGCTCTCATCAATGTACATATTCCTGTGATTGTATATACCATCTTTTATGACATAATAAAGTTGGCATCCCCATGATTATGGGCCTCTGCCATTTTTCCGCACTAAAATTCGTGCAAAGGAGTTGATCCTTCATCAGGTCACTTGGGGGCTTCCAACCCACTGGGTTTAGCTTCCATACCCTCTTGGCCAGGCTTTATATGCCATGTTCGAGTTAAACCTGCCTGTTTGCAGCTTGCTACTCCGCCATGTGACCCGCCGAACTCTTGACAGTCAATCTTGCTCAGAGACCCTGAACTTTTGTAAGTTATTCTCGCACAAAGACCCTGAACTTGTCAAGGTTTAAACGGCGGCTTTTGTCACGAGAGAGCCGGCTTACAATGAGCTAGGATAAACTCGCTTGTCTGCTGTAGTCTCTCCACTATGTGGCCTGTTCTTACTCTTAGCAATGTCAATCTTTTAAAGACCCTAAACTTGCTAAGGTTTAAATGACGGATTTATGTCACGTGAGGGCCGACTTACGAGGTTTTCGGGCTTTTATGCCTAGCTTCTTCGGAAGCAATACAAATTTTTTCATAAAAAACAGGAATTATCTTGTCCGGCTGTGCCTTCAAAGCCGGCTTATAGGGCAAGAGATATACAGATTACTTGTTTTTTGCAGGTGTTTTCATGATAAGATTCCAAGCAGATTGCAAGCAATATACTTGACACTTTGGGGCTAATGTGTCTCAGTTTTTCTTCTAGACCCGGGTTATTTCTATGAAGATAACCCGGCTCTGGAGGGCTACACGTTGCTCTACAAGTCTAAGGATCAGGTTTATAAAAAGTCCCGGCTCATTACTTATATAATGACCCGGCCCTTGGGGGCTACAAATGGCTTTTATTATATCACTAAGTGCCGGCTCATTACTTACGTAAAGACCCGGCCCTTGGGGGCTACATGGCGATTTATGAAAAATTGCACGTGATTTCAGACCCGGCTGACCTTTTGAGAGGTAAACCGGTTCTTGGGGGCTACATAATTAGTATATATATATATATATGCAAAGGCAAGGGAAGTGAAATACCTCGTATTTTTTCTTCATCATGCCAACCTGGTTGGCCTCCATGTCATGGCTTGCAGACAGACGGCTCAGATAGAGAGAGTGTAACTCTTCAGCGATAAGCTTTTCCAGGTTAGGGAGATCAAATTGAATCTTTCCTTCCTTAAGATGAGCCGCCTCGTCCTCACTGGTATGTTTTGATAGTATCTTGGAAGGAGCCGAAGATTTGAAAGCCGCCCCGGTAACAGTAACTTCTTCATGAGAGGCCATATTTTCAGTTGTCGGCTAGGGGTTGGGCGGCTTAGGATCAGCTTCTGGATGAGCCTCAGGAGCCTCAATATCCATATCAGCCGGCTCATTATGCTGAGGAGCTTCTTCATGAGCATCTTTGGCGGCTTCAGAGGGCTCAATGTGAGCTTCAGGGATGCTAGGCTTTGGATTTGCCGACTCTGGAACATCAGGGGTGGCAGCTGACCCGCTTGTTTTCCTCCGTTTGGCTTGAGCCCTATGAGCAAAGGTGAAGTTACACGTCAATGAGCAAGGATAGACTATTAATACACATAGTGGGATCTAAAAATACTTACCCCTGGTTGATGATAAGGGGAGGCAACTTTGAGGCGGTTGAGTCGCCGGAAGAAGGAGGCGAGTCCAGAAAAGGTTAGCATTGTCAAATACAGATAGGCTGCAATACAAGGTTAGCATGTAGAAGAAATAAATTCAAGGCAAGAAAGTACCTCAGTGCGCCATTTTCGAGGAGCCGGTTCATTTGATAAGCCGGCTAAAAGATCCTTAGAGCCGGTGCTCCGGGTCTGACGTCTGCTGTCTTCTTGTTGTTTCTGCAAAAGAAAGTTGGGATCCAAGTGAGCAAAAGGGCGAGAACATTTTACCTTCCGTACAGCCCGCTGTATTCTCTTTACTGGTGAAAGTTCCGAGTCAGAGGAGATAATGGTTACCTCTGCAGCATCAGCATGACTTGTTTCTGCTTCTTCCTATGAGTAATCATCGTCAATGAGTTGCATAAAGAGAAGGCCATGGGAGTCAAGTTATACCTCTGAGTCATCTAAATCAAATAGATCCTATGTTGATCGCCTCTTCCGGCGAGCTGGCGCCTTAGCCTTGGTCGCCTTGGGGACTTTGATCTTTTTCTTGAGACAAGGGAGTAACTGTTTCTTCCAGAACGAAGAGCCGGCCTACGTATGATAAAACGTATTGGCAGAAAGGTTAATAAACTATGTAAAGTACAACATTAAAAGAATGGATGAGGGTTAGGATGGAAAGACTTACATCCAGAGCCGGGTTAAGTGCAGAGATGGGACTTAACCCCGTCTTGCTGCAGGCGGCTTGTGATTCCTCCAGCAAAGACTTGACAATAGTATTGAGATCCTGGTCTGTCAAGGGGTTTGGTTGAAGCGTTGAGGGTCGTTCACTTCACCAGTGTATTGGCACATTAAGGCGCGGGTCAGATCAACACCCGTTAACCCATTGGCTAACAGGGCCCTTATTTTTGAGAAAGTTGGGGCATATTGAGCACGTCCGACGGCGGACATCCGGTCTGGAAGCTCCATATTAGTGCTAAGCCGGTAAGGACGGTAACCCGGCAGTGGGTTCTCCCCCTCTGGCGAAGTATCTTGGCAGTAGAACCAAGTCTTATTCCATTCTTTGGGATGACTCGGCAGAGTTGCTGCTGGAAAGAGTACATCCCTCTGCCTTTGAAGAGTGACGCCTCCGAGCTCGAGGCTTAATCCATCCGCCATTTCTGTTTGGCGGTTGATGTAGAAGTACTCCTTGAAGAGGTCAACAGACGACTCTTCTTGCAGATAGGCTTCGCAAAAGGTCTGAAATTGGCACAGATTGGTGATAGAATTGGGGCCAATGTCTTGGGGGTGCAGTTTGAATGAGTGTAAGACATCCCGGAAAAACTTAGACCCGGGCGGGGAGAAGCCATGAAGAAGATGGTCTGTGAACACAATAACTTCCACGTCTTTGGGCTTAGGGGTGGTTTCGTTGCCTGGAACCCGCCAGTGGATGACATTCTGAGCCGACAGAACTCCCATGGTAACAAAGTCCTTGAGTGATTCCTCAGTCACCCCGGACCTTACCCAGTTGCAAGTAGCTGGGACTCTAGACATGGCGGCGTTTAAAAGACTGCAGAAGATTATGAATATATGGCGGGTTAAAATCTTGTTATGACCAAGGCCGTTGTGACTTTAAAAATGGTGACGATATTTGGCGGGTCAAGTGAAATTATGAGCCGCTGAAGCAAGCCACAATATGACAGTGTGAGCCGGCAGTTCGACGGCGTGTCAAGTTTGACAGTGAGTGCTGTAAAAATTACTAAGTGTGGAGAAACAGTTTCCAACAGCTACGGCTATTGATTTAAGATGTACGGGCAATGTAAAAAAGAAAAATATTCCTAAACCTAAAAAGCTAGCGGAAGAACAGGCGGCCTCTATGCAGATTAAAATGAGCAATCTACAAAGAGCATGGCGTGACTATTGGGCGGACGGCTGCTTGATTCGAGCAGCGTTATAAGGTTTAAAGAAGTGTTCTTTATCTAATCTATGAACAATGCTCCGATGGGCAGTGATGAACACCGAGGAAACCCGATGAACTCGGGAGAAATCTATAAAGCTAGTGTAGATCTAGACAAGGGGCAACGATGGAACCTTGAGGATGCAGACGAACATGGGAATGCTCTGGACTAGATCAGGTTGATGCAGCGGCCATTGTTGGAGAAGACGGCGAGGTCCGGTCGGCGCGGTGAGCTTCGGTGGCGCGGGCGTCTGGAGGAAGAAGAAGAAGGCAGCGGCGGGGAAAGTGAAAGTGATTCCCCCCCTCCCCGTGCCTATTTATGAGGATGTGATGGAACAACAACGGTCCGGTGTGGGAATCGAGGAGGCACGATGATGATTGACTAAGAAAGTGCCTCGATTCTCGGGCTGGTCATATTAATGGAGAAAGATCTGCTCTGACATTAGGGGAATATTTTTTGATTTTCCTGATGACGTCACGGCGGGTCATGAAGGTTTATCAGAAACGACGCCACCCATTTTTGGCGGGTCATGAAGATTATCAGAGAATGCAAGATTCGCCAACCAGAAGACTTGAAGATTGACATGAACCGGTTCAAATCAATCAGGGGCCTAATGTTGGGGATATAACCCCGTGATGAGACCCGCCCAGGTGGGGCCGTGTCATGCGGTTGGTGGCTTAGCGATGAGATTTGGAATAAGCTTGTTCAATCGGCCTGGAGGCCCAGGGTTAGAAGACGATGTGTAACCCGGTGGCGTCAGCCGCTGGTGGCGGCTTGTTAGACAAGGCAAGTATAGTTAGAGGTGAGGTTGGTTATCAAGTATGACCCGGCCCGGACTCTTGTAAGCCCAGGGCCTCGACCTGAGTATATAAAGGCGGGTTACCTGGGCGGCTTAGACCACAAAACAACTCATCGATAGCTAGGTCAAGCGAACTCGCTCCCTTGTAATCGATATCCAATCAATACAACACAAAGCAGGATGTAGGCTTTTACCTCTTTCTGAGGGGCCGAACCTGGGTAACCCTTGTCTCCCGATTCCGACCAACCCCTTCGAGCTCACCGCCTTAGTGATGGCCTCGAACCTAAGTCCTTTCACTAGGACATTTGCCGTGACAAAACCACGACAGTTGGCGCCCACCTTGGTGCTGACGCTCGGTGGTGTGGAGTTCTCGATGACCAAGAGTCGCTGTGGCAAGTTCTACATCGATGACGCTGGCTGGGGCCCCGAGGCCGACTCAATCGAGTATGGGTACCGGGTCCCCTTCGGCGGAATTCATGTCTTCATTGGCAAGATTGACAGATCTAAGCCCGGGCTGGACATCTGCACCGACCTCGTTGAGCCGGCCCGGCGCGCGCAACCCGCCCGAGTTAACACGGGCCGGAAAGCGCGTCTTCGTCAGCTTTACCCAAGGCGCGGAACTTGAAGGCTCCATGTCGCGGGAGGAAACCCTCATCTGCTCAGAGGATGGATCCTCGAGCGGGGAGGCGGAATCAATCTATCAGCTTCACAATGGCGGGCTTGGGGGCTACTTTGAGGGCTACCCCGACCCGGAACACTATGAGCCGCCGAGCCGAGCCGCTGTCTTCATGGCAGGATCGGCACCAGCTCCTGGTAGCACGGCCGCTGGTGCGACCGGGTCCGGATCAGGCAGGCCGCCGGCTCAAGTTTTGCTGGATCTGATGAACGAACTTACAACTCTGATGGGAACCGAGGTCACGGTCGAAAACTAAGCAGCCCGTAACACGGAGATCGCGAGGTTGAAGGACCAGATGGCCGGAGTCCAAGAGGAAATCAACGCACTGAAGGCTCAGATGGATGCTGAGTTGGAACGCCTTAGGGAGGAAGCTTTTCGCCTTGACCTGGAACAGCAGACCGCATATGTAGTTCACCGGATGAGGCATCAGACCCGTTTGCCGGATCAATATAAGGCCAGGAATCTTTTCAACACGCCAGGGATGGGACGGAATGCACCTCTGACCGTAACCCGGACGGCGGAAGTACCTGGGAGCAGGGCGGTGGTTCAGCATCGCCAGCCAGACCCGCGTCGCAGGAACCAGACCCCGCCACAGCCCTTTCCGAGACCGCCCGGTCATTATTCTAACCCGGCGAAGAACATGGTGGCAGCGGCGGTCAGACTTGGCACGATCCCCATCCCTGATGGGTCGCCTTTTGCGGAGGAAGTGCGGAACGCCATTGGATACTTGCAGACAGCGGTGGCGCAGCAGGAGAAGTATACCTATAGCCGGAGTCGCGTGCACTGAACCCCCACCCCAAGCCGCAGTTACAGCCGGTGCCTAGAGTCGCCTGCGATCTCTAGCATTGAGCAATGTCGGAACCACGCGCGAGATGATCAGCCGGCTCTTGATGCCCAGGCGCTGGTAGACCGGGCGAGAGCACAACGAGAGGCGGCAGCAGCGGCAGCTGCGGCGGCTTATCAAGAACCCACAGTAGCACCCTCTATTTTGGTTGGAGCCGGAGTAACCTCCAGGGCTGTGGGAGTGCCGTGCTTAGTGCCGGCTTTACGAAACAAACGCCTGCCGAAGGACTTCAAGGGTCCCCGCAAAGTGCCCAATTATACTGCTGATCTGCTTCCGAAAGCTTGGATCGAGAGTTATGAATTAGCCATGGAGAAGTTAGACGTCAGTGACGCAGTCTGCGCCAAGTATTTCATCATGATGCTGGAAGGGCCGGCTCGCACGTGGTTGAAGGGTTTGCCACCCAACACCATTAATTCCTGGGCCGAGTTGAAGGCGAAGTTCATCAAGAATTTTCAAGGAACGTGCAAGCAGCCCATGAGGATTGTGGATTTGGATCATTGTGTGCAGCGTGAGGATGAGTCGGCCCATCATTGGGTCCGGTGGGTCTGAACCATCATCCACTCCTCTGATAACATTACGGCGGCTCAAGCGGTTCTGATTCTGGAGAAGAATTGCCACTTTTTGCCCCTAAAGCAGAAGCTTGGCCGGCTCAAACGTTCATGCCAGGACATGGGGGAGCTCATGGCGGCTCGCACTAAGTATGCAGACTCTGACAGCACGAAGGACCCTGGTTCCGATAATAAGAAATCGGCCAAGGGTAAGAAGAATAACAATGGCAAGAGTCAACAGCAGAACGGGGGAGGAAATAGTAATAATGGCAATGGCGGAAAGCGGAAGCACCCGGACGGCGGGTCATATTTGGTGGCCAACACTAGTGCTGGGAATAACAGTGGCAAGGGCAACAGCAAGCCGCCTTTCGGTAAATCCAAGCCTTTCAATATGGAGGCGATGTTGAATGCTCCTTGCCCGAAACATAGTCTTCCCGATAAACCATCCACTCATGCCTGGAGGGATTGTTGGGTCATGCGGGAGTTCCGGAATTACAGCATTAACCAGCATCAAGGTGGCGGCAGTGGACCGTCCGGCGGGTCAGGATCCGGCTCTCCTGGGTCCGGCTTTGGTGCAGGCGGCTCAGGTTCTGGCTATCAAGGCCAAGGAAACCATGGTGGTAATAATCAACAGTCTGGCAATGGAGGTCAGCAACAAAACAACCAGTCCGGGTATCAGAGTAATCCAAAACAGCTTAATGGAGGCCAATATCATGTTTTTACGACAAGCCTTGACAAGCGGGATCAGAAGGTGTGCAAGCGGGCGGTTAATGCGGTCATGTCGGCTCTCCCTCAGTACTTAAAGTGGTCTGAGTATGACATAACTTGGAGCAGGGAGGATCATCTGCCGCGTGTGGATAACCCGGGGCAGTTGGCCTTGGTAGTGGCCCCCCAAGTAGGAGGATATGTGTTCACCAAGGTGCTTATGGATGGTGGCAGCAGCATCAACATCCTGTACTATGACACGTTCCGCCGGATGAATTTGCTTGACAAGGATCTTAAACCATCTTCGACGGTTTTTCACGGTGTGGTGCCCGGAAAGTCGGCTTATCCAGTTGGAAAAAATTCTCTGGAGGTAGCTTTTGGCGATGAATTCAACTACAGGGTGGAGTCTTTATGGTTTGAGGTGGTCAAGATCTAGAGCCCGTACCACGCCTTGTTCGGACGGCCGGCTTACGCCAAGTTCATGGCTAGGCCTTGCTATGTCTACTTGCAGCTCAAGATGCCCAGGTTAAAAGGAACGATTACAGTGCATGGTGATCGGAAGATTGCTCTTGAATGTGAAGAAAGTGATGCAGCATATGTAGAGTCAAGTTGTGCTGAGGCGAAGCTCAAGTTTTATAAAGAGAATGTTGACCCGGCAGATATGACCCCGCTAAACAAACCTAGCACGGAATCTGAGCCGCCCCTTAAGTTTGTGGCAGAAGATACCAAGCTGGTGGATTTCACTCCTGGCGACTCCTCACAGCAGTTCACTATTGGGGCCAATATGGATCCCAAATAGGAAAACGCACTCATCGAATTCATCCGTGAGAATCGGGACATCTTTGCATGGAAGCCTTCTGACATGCCGAGTGTACCGAGAGAATTCGCTGAGCACCACCTTAATGTGGATCCTAAATTTAAGCCAGTCAAACAGTTCCTCTGTCGTTTTAATGAGGAGAGGCATAAGGCTATTGGCGAAGAGGTGGCCCGGCTCTTGGCAGTAGAGTTCATCATCGAAGTTTTTCACCCGGAGTGGTTAGCTAACCCGGTGTTGGTACTCAAGAAGAACGGCACGTGGCGCATGTGCATGGATTACACGGATCTTAACAAGGCGTGTCTGGTTGACCCGTTTGCTCTCCCCCGTATCGACCAGATCATTTGATGCGACGGCGGGTTGTGAGAGTCTATGCTTCCTGGATGCTTATTCAGGTTATCATCAGATCAAGATGGCAGTCAAAGACCAAGAGAAGACGTCTTTCATTATGCCTTTTGGAGCTTTCTGCTATATGTCTATGCCTTTTGGGCTCAAGAGTGTTCAAGAGACCTATCAGCGCTGTGTGCAGAACTGTCTTCATGGTCAGATTCGGTGCAATGTTCATGCTTATGTGGACGATATTGTGGTCAAATCGAGGAGGAAGGAGACTATGTTGGCTGATTTGAAGGAAACTTTTGATAATCTGCGGGTTTACAAGATGATGCTTAACCCGGCAAAGTGTGTGTTCGGTGTACCTGCGGGCAAGCTCTTGGGTTTCTTGGTCTCCGAGCGTGGCATTGAGGCTAACCCGGACAAGATAAAGGCCATCACTTCTTTGTCTAAGCTGGCATGTATTAATGATGTTCAGCGCCTGGCGGGTCGTATTGCTGCCTTGAGCCGGTTCATAAGCCGCCTGGGTGAGAAAGCTATTCCTCTGTATCAGATGATGAAGAAGACAGACGATTTCGTCTGGAGTGATGCGGCTAATGAGGCGTTTGAGGCGCTCAAAAAGCAGTAGGCTGAGCCACCCGTTTTGGCTGCACCGATGGAAAAGGAGCCTTTGCTTTTGTATGTGGCGGCTAACAACAGAGCTGTCAGTGCTGCAGTTGTGGTGGAGTGCAAGGAGGCGGGTAAGGAGTACCCAGTCCAGCGGCCGGTTTACTATGTCAGTGAGGTTTTGTCAGAGTCCAAGTAAAGATACCCACATTGGCAAAAGCTGGTGCTTGGTGTGTTTATGGCCAATCTCAAGCTAAAGCATTATTTCCTCGGGCACCCGATTACGGTGGTCAGCTATGCTCCTTTGGGAGACATCATTCAAAACAGAGGAGCTACTGGTAGGATTGCTAAGTGGGCAATTGAGCTTGGGCCTCTCAATCTGAAATATGTGCCCCGGACGGCTGTAAAATCTCAAGCCCTGGTGGACTTTATCAATGACTGGACAAAGTGTCAAGTACCTGAGGAGAAGCCGGACAATACCTATTGGACGATTCACTTTGATGGTTCCAGGCAGTTGGAAGGCTCGGGAGCTGGAGTTGTCATAACTTCCCCACGAGGTGACAAATTCTGTTATGTTTTGAGGCTAATGTTTCCTTGTACTAATAATGCAGCGGAATATGAGGCTTTGCTTCACGGGCTTCGTGTGGCCAAGGAGATGAATTTGAGCCGGGTCAGATGTCTTGGCGACTCAAACCTGGTGGCTCAGCAAGTCTCTGGCACGTGGGACACTAAAGACCCTCGCATGGCGGCTTATCGCTAGGCGGTTGATGTTATTGCTAGCCACTTCAAAGGCTATCAGGTGGATCATATTGATCGGCCGAAGAATGAGGCGGCTGACGCATTATCAAGGCTGGGGTCTCAGTGTAAGCCGGTACCGCCTAATGTGTTCTTGGACGTGTTGCATCACCCGTCGGTCAAGTTACCGTCGGAGGAGGATTTGGCTATACCTGACCCGGAAAGGCAATTGGTGGCGGCTCTCCGCGCAATTCCTGATTGGATGTTGCCTTATTTGGCATATCTGACCCGCGGCGAGTTACCTCAAGATGAGACTCTGGCGCGGCAGGTCATAAGGCGAGCTAAAGCCATGACTATTATCAATGGCGAGTTACACAGGCGCATCGTGTCTCTCCTGACGAGGGCTGAGAAATCTTGCAGGAGATACATGCCAGCGATTGTGGACATCACGCCGGATCAAAATCTTTGGTGGCCAAGGCTTTTCGACATGGTTTCTACTGGTTAACAGCTCATAAAGATGCAGAGGACTTTGTCAGTAAATGTGGCGGGTGCCAGAAATTTGGGCGAGGTGCCCTTGTGCCGGCTCAAGAGTTACGGATGATTCCAATCACCTGGCCGTTTGCAGTCTGGAGGCTTGATATGGTGGGACCTTTTAAGAGGTCTAAGGACAAGAAGACCCACCTCTTGGTGGCGGTTGACAAGTTTACTAAGTGGGTTGAAGCTGAGCCGGTCAGCAAGTGTGATGCAGCAACAACAGTTCAATTCATCAAAAAGCTGATTTTTCGGTTTGGTTATCCTCATAGTATCATTACTCACAATGGCACAAACCTGTCCAAGGGGGCTATGAAGGAGTTTTGTGATGGTGAGCCTATCCGCCTTGATGTATCTTCTGTGGCTCACCCACAGTCTAATGGTCAAGCAGAGCATGCTAACCAGGAAATTTTGAGAGGGATAAAACCCCGGCTTATGGTTCCTTTGGAGCGCACGCCGGGTTGTTGGGTGGAGGAGTTACCTTCAGTTCTTTGGAGCATAAGAACCACCCCCAACAGGTCAATAGGCTATACGCCTTTCTTCATGGTTTACGGCGCAGAGGCTGTTCTCCCCAGTGATATTCGTCATGACTCGCCCAGAGTGGCAGCTTACGTAGAGGCTGATAATGAGGCGGCGTGTCAGGATGCTTTGGATGCCTTGGACGAAGAGCGGGATCTTGTAGCAGCTCGGTCGGCAATTTACCAACAAGACCTGCGTCGCTATCATAGCCGCAGGGTCAAGACCCGGACGTTCCAAGAAGGCGACTTAGTATTCCGGCTGACTCAAGACCAGACATATATGCATAAGTTATCACCTCCTTGGGAAGGACCGTTTGTGATCAGCAGAAATCTCAACAATGGTTCCTATTATCTCATTGATATACGGGAGAGTGACAAGTCTCGCACTTCTGGTGAAGAGACTAAGAGGCCGTGAAATATTGCTCACCTTCGGCCATACTATACTTGAGCCGCCGGTCCAGCTCTCATCAATGTACATATTTCTGTCATTGTATATACCATATTTTATGATATAATAAAGTTGGCATCCCCATGATTAGGGGCCTCTGCCATTTTTCCGCACTAAAATTCTTGCAAAGGAGTTGATCCTTCATCAGGTCACTTGGGGGCTTCCAACCCACTGGGTTTAGCTTGCATACCCTCTTGGCCAGGCTTTATATGCCATGTTCGAGTTAAACCTGCCTGTTTGCAACTTGCTACTCCGCCATGTGACCCGCCAAACTCTTGACTGTCAATCTTGCTCAGAGACCCTGAACTTTTGTAAGTTATTCTCGCACAAAGACCCTGAACTTGTCAAGGTTTAACCGGCGGCTTTTGTCACGAGAGAGCCGGCTTACAGTGAGCTAGGATAAACTCGCCTTGTCTGTTGTAGTCTCTCCGCTATGTGGCCTGTTCTTACTCTTAGCAATGTCAATCTTTTAAAGACCCTGAACTTGCTAAGGTTTAAACGACGGATTTATGTCACGTGAGAGCCGGCTTACGAGGTTTTCGGGCTTTTATGCCTAGCTTCTTCGGAAGCAATACAATATTTCTCATAAAAAACAGGAATTATCTTGTCTGTCTGTGCCTTTAAAGCCGGCTTATAAGGCAAGAGATATACAGATCGATTACTTGTTTTTTGCAGGTGTTTTCATGATAAGATTCCAAGCAGATTGCAAGCAATATACTTGAAACATGGGGGCTAATGTGTCTCAGTTTTTCTTCTAGACCTGGGTCATTTCTATGAAGATAACCCGGCTCTTGGGGGCTACACGTTGCTCTACAAGTCTAAGGATCAGGTTTATAAAAAGTCCCGGCTCATTACTTATATAATGACCCGGCCCTTGGGGGCTACAAATAGCTCTTATTATATCACTAAGTGTCGGCTCATTACTTACGTAAAGACCCGGCCCTTGGGGGCTACATGGAGATTGATGAAAAATTGCACGTGATTGAAGACCCGGCTGACCTTTTGAGAGGTAAACCTGTTCTTGGGGGCTACATAAGTATATATATATGCAAAGGCAAGAGAAGTGGAATACCTCAGATTTTTTCTTCATCATGCCAACCAGGTTGGCCTCCATGTTGAGGGAGTCCTGGATTAGGGGGTCCTCGGGCCGCTAGCCTACCTTCTAGTAGGCCGGCTCGATGGGCCGCTCTCTGGCCATCATGGGAAGGGCCGAATGTATCGAAGACCCCACGTTCCAGAAGGAAGCCTCGAAGGCGCATCGTGCACTCCAAGTCAAGATGAGGAGATCGGCATTCTCCATCCCCGGCAGGTGACCTGTCATGTGTAAACCCTAGGAACCCCCCGGTGTCTATATAAACCGGGAGGGTTTTAGACTGTAGGACAGAGAAACTCATCTAGGGTTTAGCTAATCGATCTCGAGGTAGATCAACTCTGTATCCTTCATACCATCAATATAATCAAGCAGGACGTAGGGTTTTACCTCCATAGGAGGGCCCGAACCTGGGTAAACATCGTCTCCTTCGTCCCTTTGTTACCATTGATCTTAGACTCACAGCTCGGGACCCCCTACCCGAGATCCGCCGGTTTTGACACCGACATTGGTGCTTTCATTGAGAGTTCCGCTGTGATCGCCAAAGGAATCGATGGCCCGTGTTGTCATCAATGAAGAAGTCCGGAGCATGGACTCCTTTGTCCCTGGACAGATCTTTGCCTTCGGCAGCATTGTGCTGCACGCTGACCCGACCGCCCATCTGGGCCGGGTCAGGAGCTTCGCCCCTGATCAAAAGGTCAGATTCGGGAACCTGGAGTTCTCCGTAGACCCTCGGGGCGACCTTTCGCTCATCGGGCTCGCAGTCTTACCTGACGCGCCCAAGGACTCCAAGGCCTTAACCTCGGGTTTCACTTCCGGTCCCGTCCACGGGGCTCGCCCCGATGATGATCTGGATTTTAATCCGGATCCGGCTATAGCGCCAGATGGCCGGACATCAACTCCTGCCGAATACACATCTCGTACGGACGCATCGGAGGTCAACTCCGAACGCGCCAGGAAGAACGACCCGATCGAGCTCTCGACACTCAACGAAGCTCTAGATCGGATCTTATCGATGAAGAATTCTGATGACCCCACCCCGATCCACGCGCAGATCGGCCTTGAGGCGGGTCAAGAAGAATTTTTCGTCCCACCCACCACCCACTTAGTAGCCACTATCGAAGACTTAACCGATATGTTGGACTACGCCTCCGAGGAGGCAGAAGACATGGAGGAAGAGGATTGTGCTCCCACCCCCATCAACACCGGGCGGTGGACTGCCACCTCCACATACGACGTCTACATGGTGGATACTCCAGCCACTAACGGCGAGCGCACACCCGCGAATAATGGTGATGAATCGGGTGAAGCGCCATCAAGGCATCGGAAACCGCGCAAATGATCAAAGACCAAAAAGGGAAGGGAAGCCATCGCTGGCACCGGGGAAAATGGTACCCCAGAAGACCTCGGCGATCCCAATATCCCCGAGCAGCCGCTAGAGGACCAGGAAAGGCCGGAGGACCAGCGCGACCCCGAGGATCCAAATGATTCCAAGGATGGTAACTACCTCCCCCCTGTAGAGGAGGAGGATAGCCCGGAAGCCGAGGACTATTTCGTCCCCGAAGACCCTGAGGATCAGGAACGGTTTAGGCAACAGCTCATAGCTACTGCCCGGAGTCTAAAAGCAAAAGAACGGCAGCTTAAGGCCGAACAAGACACCCTCAATGATAGGTGGACGAGGGTCCTGTCAGCCGAGGAAGGATACGTCACCGGTCTATCTGACCATCCCAAGACCTATCCACGCCGACGGTTGCTGCCACAATTCGATGACGAGATCCCCAATACGCCGTCCCCCAGGCACACTCCATACGACCAGCCAGACCGCCCTCCCCAAGGACGAGATAGGACGGTTGGCGATGCCGGTTATAGGCCGGCGATACCCCACAGAAGGGGATAGGAGCCAATGGAGCCCGAGGACAGGTACGACCTGCGACGCGACCTGGATTATAGAACAGGCCGCACGAGATCCATCTATGGATCTAGAGGGTACTCCCCCGATAGACGGGATGAGTACCGGCCCTGGCTCGACCGAAACAATAGAGTTCGGGACCAAAACCGGGCCTGAACAGACGCCGACTACCGGCGTGATATAGCCCGGGTCAGAGGCACTGCCCACCCACTGTGCTTCACCGATGAGGTGATGCAGCATCAGTTCCCGGAAGGGTTCAAACCCGTGAACATCGAGCAATACGACGACACGACTGACCCAGCAGTGTGGATTGAGGATTTCCTCCTCCACATTCATATGGCACGAGGAGATGACCTCCACGCCATCAAGTCCCTTCCCCTTAAACTTAAGGGACAAGCTCGGCACTGGCTAAACAGTCTCCCCGAAAATTCTATCGGGAGCTGGGAGGACATCGAGGATGCATTCCGATCTAACTTCCAGTGAACCTACGTGCGGCCTCCGGACTCCTCCGACCTAAGCAATGTCGTCCAAAAGGCAGGAGAGTCTGCTCGACAATTCTGGAATCGGTTCTTGACCAAGAAAAACCAGATCGTCGATTGCCCAAATGCCGAGGCTATAGCCTCCTTCAGGCACAATATTCGGGACGAATGACTGGCTCGCCAGCTCGGTCAGGATAAACCTAGGACCATGTCCTCCCTCACATCCCTCATGACCCGCTTTTGCGCGGGCGAGGATAACTGGCTAGCGAGACGAAGCCACAACCCCGAAGACCCCGGCACCTCCGAAGTCCGGGATGGAAATGGGAAACCATGACGCAACAAAAACAAACGCCGGCACAGTACTAGTGACGCCGACGACACGACCGTTAACGCCGGCTTCCGCAACCCTCGATCCGGGCAGCGGAAGAAGCCTCCTAAAGGCAACCGCGACGGACCCACCCCGCTGGACAAGATCATGGAGAGGCCTTGCCAGATCCAAGGCACTCCAGACAAGCCCGCCAACCACACCAACCGTAACTGTTGGGTGTTCAAACAGGCCGGTAAACTCGCAGCTGAGGAGCAGGGCAAAGGCCCACGCAGCGAGGACGACGAGGAACCCCGCGGTCCGAACAATGGAGGTCAGAAGCAGTTCCCTCCAGAGGTAAAGACTGTGAATATGATATATGCCACTCATATACCCAAAAAGGAGAGGAAGCGCGCCCTTCGAGAGGTCTACGCCATAGAGCCTGTAGCCCCGAAGTTTAACCCATGGTCGGCCTACCCGATCACCTTTGATCGACGAGATCACCTGACCAGCATCCGTCACGGGGGTTCGGTGGGTATCACCACACTAAAGTCCTAATGGACGGAGGAAGTAGCCTCAATCTGATTTACTCAGATACGGTGAAAAATATGGGTATAGATCCATGAAGGATAAAGCCCAGCAACACTACCTTCAAAGGAGTGATCCCAGGTGTCAAAGCCCGGTGCACAGGCTCGGTTAGCCTGGAGGTAGTGTTCGGTTCACCCGATGATACGTCTCCAACGTATCTATAATTTATGAAGTATTCACGCCATGTTTACAATAATTTTATATGATTTTGGTATGATTTTATTAGAACTAACCCGGATTGACGCTGTTTTCAGCAGAACTACCATGCTGTCGTTTTTTTGTGCAAAAATAAAAGTTCTCGGAATGGGCTGAAAATTTACGGAGAATATTTTTGGAAAATATAAAAAATAGTGGAGCAAAAAGATACCGGAGAGGAGTCCGAGGCTGCCACAAGCCTAGGGGGCGCCCCCCCCTAGGGCGCGCCCGTGGCTTGTGGGCCCCTCGGCAGTCCCCCTGACTTGATTCCAATGCCAAGTATTCCTATAAATCCCGTAACCCCCAGAAAGAAACCTAGATCGGGAGTTCCGCCGCCACAAGCCTCTGTAGCCATGAAAAATCAATCGGGAGCCTGTTCCGGCACCCTGCCGGAGGGGGAAACCATCACCGGTGGCCATCTTCATCATCCCGGCGGTCTCCATGATGAGGAGGGAGTAGTTCACCCTTGGGGCTGAGGGTATGTACCAGTAGCTATGTGTTTGATCTCTCCCTCTCGTGTTCTTGAGATGACACGATCTTGATGTACCACGAGCTTTATTAATATAGATGAATCATATGGAGTTTACCCCTCTCTATCTGCTTGTGATGAATTGAGTTTTCCCTTTAAAGTTTTCTTATCAGATTGAGTCTTTAAGGATTTGAGAACACTTGATGTATGTCTTGCGATGGGATATCCGTGGTGACAATGGGATGTTCTATTGATCCACTTGATGTATGTTTTGGTGATCAACTTGCGGTTCCGTGACCTTGGGAATCTATGCATAGGGGTTGGCACACGTTTTTCGTCTTGACTCTCCGGTAGAAACTTTGATGCACTCTTTGAAGTTCTTTGTGTTGGATTGAACATGATGAATCTGAAATTGTGTGATGCATATCGTATAATCAAGCCCATGGGTACTTGTGGTGACATTGGAGTATCTAGGTGACATTAGGGTTTTGGTTGATGTGCATCTTAAGGTGTTATTTTAGTACGAACTCTAGGGCTGTTCGTGACACTTATAGGGATAGCTCATAAGATTGATCGGAAAAGATAACTTTGAGGTGGTTTCGTACCCTACAATAATTTCTTCGTTTGTTCTCCGCTATTTGTGACTTTGGAGTGAACTATTTGCCGCACGTGAGGAATTTACATATGATTCAACTATGTCAGTATTGTTGAGAGAACTTGCACTAGTGAAAGTATGAACCCTAGGCCTTGTTTCTAAGCATTTCTATACCGTTTGTGCTCACTTTTATCATTAGTTACCTTGGTGTTTTTATATTTTCAAATTACAAAAACCTATATCTACCATCCATATTACACTTGTATCACCATCTCTTCGCCGAACTAGTGCACCTATACAATTTACCATTGTATTGGGTGTGTTGGGGACACAAGAGACTCTTTGTTATTTGGTTGCAGAGTTGTTTGAGAGAGACCATCTTTATCCTACGCCTCCCACGGATTGATAAACCTTAGGTCATCCACTTGAGGGAAATTTGCTACTGTCCTACAAAACTCTGCGCCTGGAGGCCCAACACGAGTCTACAAGAAGAAGGTTGCGTAGTAGACATCAAGCTCTTTTCTGGCGCCGTTGCCGGGGAGGTGAGTGCTTGAAGGTATATCTTTAGATCTTGCAATTAAATCTTTTAGTTTCCGGTTTTTCACTAGTTTGGTTTTATAAAAGAAAACTACAAAAAAATGGAGTTTAGGTTGCATCAATTGGTTCGTCTTTTTAATGTCTTTCATGAAAATGATGGTTTGGAAAATTGTGCTCAATTGGTAGAGGAAGAATTTATGAAAATACTTAATGAGAATTCCTTGAATGATGAGCATCATTGCAATATTGCTAGTATGAATTCTCTGAATATCCATGATGCTAATGATATCCAAAGCCACAAGCTTGGGGATGCTATGTTTGATGAATATGATATTTTTAGTCCCCCAAGTTTTGATGAGCAAATTTGCTATGATAATGACATGCCTACTATCTATGATGATTATGATGATGACATGTATGCTATAAAGAGTGATAGTAACCATGAAACTTGTCATCATGATTTTAATATTCAAAGTGGTTATGTCAATCAAGTATCTCATGATAGTTATTTTGTTGAGTTTGCTCCCACTATTATGAATGAGAAGAAAATTGCTTATGTGGAGAGTGACAAATTTGCTATGCTTGTGGATCATGAAGATAATGCTTTAAGTGATAGTTATGTTGTGAAATTACTTCATGATGCTACTGAAAATTATTATGAGGGAGGAACATATGCTTGTAGAAATTGCAATAATATCAAGTTTCCTCTCTATGTGTTCAAAGTTTTGAAGTTATGCTTGTTTTGCCTTCCTATGCTAGTTGATTCTTGCTCCCATAAATTGTTTGCTCACAAAATCCCTATGCATAGGAAGTGGGTTAGACTTAAATGTGCTTGTCATGAGATTCATGATGCTCTTTTGCATGTTTCAATTATGGGAACCACTAGGAATCAGACTACTGATTCTTAGCATCCCATCAGACCAGTCTTCCACCGTAAGATCTGATTCATCTCGGACGTGCAATGGGCCAGAAAAAGTGCTTCGTTAGTTTCCATGAAACATTTAGTAATGGCAATTTATTTGGTAGTAACCACTCCCGTAAATCTCTCCAATCCTACCTCCAGCGCCATGCAATTTGCTTCTATACAAAGATATTTGTTTCCAACTGGGTGAATTTATCTCCAGCATAAATTGATCATGCTCCCTACCAAATAATTTCCTGTTACCATATAATAAGGAGATTGCTTCCGGCTCAAGTTTATTTTGATCTAGTATTTTTATTTCCCAACATGGAAAAACGTGCTTCGAACGTCCAAAAATTGTTTTTGTGTTACATGGAATTATGCTTCCACTATTTTTTTCCCTTCTATCAATTTTCCTGCAAACAGCAAATATTTTTCTTCCAAGATTTGTACTTCCAAAGAAATATACTTTGCTTGCATGAGCCTATGAGATTGCTTCCATGACAAGTGTACATGCTTGTTGAAGCAGGAATATATGTTGCTTCCAGCTGATGCATTTTATGTCCAGGAGCCATCAGAACATAGTTTATAATTGTTGAAATAGGAACAAAATTGTATCGAAGCATTGCCATGGGCATGTATGTACTCGGAAACTTATTGTACATACATCGGAAACATGCCACATATGATGTTGAAGCGTGTATGTGGTACTAAACAAAAGGAAGCATATACACATGCACCAGAAAACTTATAGAACACTGAAGCATTGCATACATGACACACGACATTCAAAATATTGGCCCTGCCTTTGTCTCGAGCGGGATCTTTCCAATCAGGTTTAAGACGACATCTTTGAACCGGAGAGCCGCATATAACAACTCTTCAACATACACTAAAAACATAAGTAATGTAGCATGTTACAACTCTGCTTCGGGCTGCTTCTTTATCCCTGGTCCACTGAAAACATAAGTAATATAGCATGTTACATCAAAACTAATAATCTGGGAATTGAGCGAATAGTCGGAAATATAAACATCATTGACAAAGCACGGCATCACATTCATTTCCGAAGATGCATAGAAACAAATCATCTATAAGAAATTCAAAGATGTACTACTATATGGGAGCATAAAGCAGACAAATTTAGTAATAAGTAGCAGCAACCAAGGTAGCTTGGATCAGCAACCGTAGAAGCAAATGAGGTGTGACAGTGGAAGCTCCGATTGCAAGATGCATGACAATAAGCTATTTATAGGAGAAATAGAACATGTGTTATGTACAGGAGCTCCGAATGGAAGCACACAACAACGGAAATTGAAGCAAACTAATATTGTGGGCAATAAAGGATGGATATTTTGTGTCAGCAACATACAAATGGATCAAAAAATTATAACCTAAGGAAGGAAAATTAATAGAGTTCAGAAGCATATGTATTGCAATTTGGATGCTACACAGCAAAGAAACATGAACATGCTACTTTGGGAATAGAACTAGTCTTAGTTGGAAGAATGGAAATTTGAAATTGTAACGAAAACTGATATTTTTGTGATACGCATACCTATTTAACACAAATTCGTCGATTATATGGCGATCAAATACACATGGGATAGTATTGACACATTGGATGGTGATCAAATACACATAGATTAACCTGTACTTCTTTTTTGGCATTTGGAAGCAAAGAAAATACAGTTAAGAAGCATCTGTATAGCATTATAGATGCCGCAAAACTAAGAAGCACGAACGCACTATTGTGGAAACAGATCTAACCCTTGATGGAAGCAGACAAATTTCGAGATCAAGTCGAACACTAATATTACCACCAATGTTGTGAATTAGGAATCAGATTATTGTGACCTGCACAAGAAATTAACCAGAATTCGTAGATGACATGGTCCTCCATTATGCATCAGATATAGTATAGCTACACTAAAAAAATCATCGAAGCGAGCAATGCATCCAAAGTAATGCAAATAAAAAAAATGGTTGAAAATGAATCTGAGATGAATCAAATCCTAGTTCAGGTGGATACATATATAGCAGGGGGGCGACGCCTGAGATGCACACGCAGCTTCTTTGCCGGCCCAAAACGGATTGTGCTAGCGGGAGAGGGGGATGGTGACGGTGCATGGTCTGCCGTGGGATTGGGGCGGTGATAGGAGTCTACACATCCGGTGATGAAAACAACGTTTGGTGCAGCAGACACAGGCGGGACGAATCAGCAACGTCAGAGCAGCTATAGTTGTGGCTGGTGGTTGGGAGCAAGGAGGTGGCGGAGGTAGCCGTCATGGTGCGCAAGCTCCGCGAGATCGGGGATGGGTTCGCCCGTGCATGGGAGACGGGGTGGGGTAAGTGAGTCTGGGATGCGAGATTTACTCGCCCTAGATATGAATCAAAAACTCTGATAATAAATAACCTAACACATGACCAGAACAATAGTAGTCAGCCAATGAACATACAACCCAAAGGACAACTCGACTGTTGGATGAAATACAAAAAAATTGCACAACAGAATTACAAAGGGGTAGATGCACCGCAATACTTTCGATTTCAAGACAAGGTCAGGTACCTGCTCTCTCCGGCGGCATCGGTGTGGAAGACGATATGGTTTGGAGAAGCAGCGGGCGAAGCTGGCCGGCAGGGCGGCTGTGCTACTCGACGACAGGGAGAGCAGGAAGCAGCGGCGTGCGAGGCGGGGTAGAAGGAAATCTGAGCGAGGTGCTCCGGGCGGTGTGTGGGAGCTGGATGAGCCCGGGCCGGTGCGGCTACAACTGGAATAGGAGAGGTTAAGGGAGAGATTAGCGAGATGTTAGGGCGGGGCTACACGCAGTTAATTCCCTACCGATGTTTTTTGTTTCTTTACAAAAACAACAGAGTTTCTGAGGCGTCAGATTTCAATTGAATGGATGGCACTGGAATGGTCTGATGCAGGACTACTACCAGACTATAGATAACAAGCGTTTCCCTTCAAATATTATTCCTATGTGAGCATCATTTAAATCATCATGCCTAGCTAAAAGGCTTTAAAGAAACGTGCTTGTTGGGAGACAACCCAACACTTTTCCTTTCTGTTTTTGTGTGTTCACATTATTAAGCTACTGTATTAATCATGTTTTGTGCCTTTTATTTCAATAAAGTGCCAAGTAAAACCTTTGGGATGACTCACAAGATGACTAGAATTGATGCTGAACCAAAACAGAAACTTTTGACTCTAGTACAGGAATTTTCATTTTTTACTGGAGCGTGATAATAATCTGAAATTTTTACACAGTCTTTAAATACAAATTCTTCAGGTTTTCCTAATGTTTCAGAATTTTTAGAGACAGGGAAGTATGGTTACACTATAGATCTTCACAGACTGTTCTGTTTTTGACAGATTCTGTTTTGCATGCATAGTTTGCTTGTTTTAGTGTTCCCATAGCTTATATTCAGTGATATAAATTATGGGAATGATAGAATACAGTACATATCATGTGGGAACAATTCTGAATCTTGTCTTGACAGTACCTAAGTGAATGATTTATCTTTATTACACTAACCCTTCTCACAAAGTTCCGTTAAGTTTTGTGTGATTGAAGTTTTCAAGTTTTGGGTGAGACACCGATATGAGGAGAATAAGGAGTGACAAGAACCTAAGCTTGGGGATGCCCAAGGCATCCCCAAGGTAATATCCAAGGAAGACTCAAGCGCCTAAGCTTGGGGATGCCCCGGAAGGCATCCCCTCTTTCGTCTTCAACATTATCGGTATATCTTACTTAGAGCTTTATTTTTATTCGTCACATAATATGTGCTTTTCTTGGATCGTCATTATATTTTGTTATTTTCTGTTAGGTGTTATTTATAATCTTGTTTTTCAATAAAAAGTTCCAAGAATTGCATTAGGATGCTTGCATTGCATGTTTTGATATGTGCTGTGTAAAAACAGAAACTTTTGCTGTAGTGTTTGAATTTTCATATTTTACTGGAACGTGGAAAGTTCATGAAATTTTTACACAGTGTTGTCATATAAATTATTTAGCACGTCCTAAATTTTCATAATTTTGTGAGTTACAGAAGTACATTGTTTTCATAAATTTCTACAGACTTTTCTGTTTGGACAGATTGCTGTCATAGTTTTGTTATCTACTTATTCTATAGTTTTCATAGCCTATATTGGTAGATATAAATTGTGGAAATGATAGTAAACAGTAGATGATGTTTGATAATTATTGTGCAACTTGTCTTGGCAGTACATGAGGTGTTGATTTGTTCTTATGTGTACTAATCTATCTCACGAGTTCTTTTTGAGTTTTGTGTGGATGAAGTTTTTGAGACTTAGGTGAAACCGGGATATGAGAGGATTGAACGAGATACAAAAGCTCAAGCTTAGGGATGCCCAAGGTACCCCAAGTAAATATTTCAAGAACTCTCAAGCATCTAAGCTTGGGGATGCTACGCATCCCACCTCTCTTCGTCAACTATCGGTTAGCCTATGTTGAGCCTAAATTTTTATTCGTTCCCATGATGCGTTCTATTTTTGGAGTGCTATTTTTCTTTTGTTTGCTGTTTTAATAAAATAATCAGATCTAAAAATCTTTATTGAGAGAGAGAGAGAAAGTCCTCACAGAGCTACTTAATTGTTTGACTACTCATTGATCTTCACTTATATGTTTTGGAGTAGTTTTGTCATTTACTCTCGTGCTTCACTTATATCCTATGAGTAAATGGTTGAATGAATTGAATATCATGAATCTGAAATTAAATATGCTTCATATACTTATCCCATGGGGAGTAATGACTTCACATATAAGAAGTATAGGTGGTAAAATTTATTGAAAGTTAGCAAACACCGCATTGGTCACTTGAACAATTCATGAAAGAATATTGAAGGAAGAGAGATTTCACATATAAATATACTATCTTGGACATCTTCTATGATTGTGAGCCCCATTAATTATTTTCAAACTAGAGCAAATTAGTTGAAGTTGGACAAGGAAGACAACGTAATGAGTTATGCTTGGGTATATTTGTATAGAAGTTATATTTTTATGGATCCTCCAACATGTGGTGCTTGCTTAGGATCTTTTGCTAGCCAAAAATTTGTACTAAGTACAGATACTACTTGTGCATCCAAAACCCTTAAACCCAGTTTCTTGCCATGAGTGTCCACCATATCTACCTATGGATTGAATAAGATCCTTCAAGTAAGTTGTCATCGGTGCAAAAAGCAATAAAAATTGCTCCTAAATATGTATGATCTTTTATTGTAAGGGAAAATAAGTGTTGTACGAACTTGTGATGGTAAAGAAATAAAAGTGACGGACTGCATAATAAAGGTTGCTATCACAAAGGGCAATACAACGTGACGTTCCTTTGCATTAAGGGTTTGCGCATCCAAAAAGAAAAAGCGCATGACAACCTCTGCTTCCCTATGCGAAGGGCCTATCTTTTACTTTCTAGTACTTACCTTTATGCAAGAGTCATGGTGATCTTCACCACTTCCTTTATTTCGCCTTTTTCTATTGGCAAGCTTCATGTGTTGGGGAATGATCTAGACATATATATCCACACAAATATATTTGATCATGAATTATTATTGTTGACAATTATCTATATGATAAATAAGTTGGGAGGCGAAACATTAAGCCCCTATCTTTCTCTGTGTTCAACGGATGCTATTCGATCTAAAAATATGCTTTATGTGTTAGCAATCATGGAAGACTAAATGATAGTTGAGTATGTCGAATTTGCTAAATCAAAGCTCTTACATAGACCCTTCCTGAAAATAAGATGAATTGCAATTGTTTGGTGACTGAAAGCATAGTTTGTTAGTTTTCAAGAAACTTTATGGTCTATACTTTAACATGTGAATAGCTTGTTACTCCATCATGAGAAGTTTTATGAGATAAGCTACTGTTTATGATATGTAATGATGCTAGAAAGAGTGTTTGGAACTATCATTGATCAAATTTATGCACTATGCTAGCATTCACACTTCATAAATTATTTCTTTTATCATTTACCTACTCGAGGACGAGCAGGAATTAAGCTTGGGGATGTTGATACGTCTCCAACATATCTAAAATTTATGAAGTATTCATGCCATGTTTACAATAATTTTATATGATTTTGGTATGATTTTATTAGAACTAACCCGGACTGACGATGTTTTCAGCAGAACTACCATGGTGTCGTTTTTTTGTGCAGAAATAAAAGTTCTCGGAATGGGCTGAAAATTTACGGAGAATATTTTTGGAAAATATAAAAAATACTGGAGCAAAAATATACCGGAGAGGAGTCCCGAGGCAGCCACAAGCCTAGGGGGCGCCCCCCCCCTAGGTCGCGCCCCCTGGCTTGTGGGCCCCTCGGGAGTCCCCCTGACTTGATTCCAACGCCAAGTATTCCTATAAATCCCGTAACCCCCAGAAAGAAACCTAGATCGGGAGTTCCGCCGCCGCAAGCCTCTATAGCCACGAAAAACCAACCGGGGGCCCGTTCCGGCACGCTGCCGGTGGGGGAAACCATCACTGGTGGCGATCTTCATCATCCCGGCGGTCTCCATGACGAGGAGGGAGTAGTTCACCCTTGGGGCTGAGGGTATGTACCAGTAGCTATGTGTTTGATCTCCTCTCTCTCGTGTTCTTGAGATGACACGATCTTGATGTACCGCGAGCTTTATTAATATTGATGAATCATATTGAGTTTTCCCCTCTCTATCTTCTTGTGATGAATTGAGTTTTCCCTTTGAAGTTTTCTTATCGGATTGAGTCTTTAAGGATTTGAGAACACTTGATGTATGTCTTGCGATGGGATATCCATGGTGACAATGGGATGTTCTATTGATCCACTTGATGTATGTTTTGGTGATCAACTTGCGGGTTCCGTGACCTTGGGAATCTATGCATAGGGGTTGGCACACGTTTTTCGTCTTGACTCTCCAGTAGAAACTTTGGGGCACTCTTCGAAGTTCTTTGTGTTGGATTGAACATGATGAATCTGAAATTGTGTGATGCATATCGTATAATCAAGCCCATGGGTACTCGTGGTGACATTGGAGTATCTAGGTGACATTAGGGTTTTGGTTGATGTGTATCTTAAGGTGTTATTTTAGTACAAACTCTAGGGCTGTTCGTGACACTTATAGGGATAGCTCATAAGATTGATCGGAAAAGATAACTTTGAGGTGGTTTCGTACCCTACAATAATTTCTTCGTTTGTTCTCCGCTATTTGTGACTTTGGAGTGAACTCTTTGTCGCACGTGAGGGATTTACATATGATTCAACTATGTCATTATTGTTGAGAGAACTTGCACTAGTGAAAGTATGAACCCTAGGCCTTGTTTCTAAGCATTGCAATACCGGTTGTGCTCACTTTTATCATTAGTTACCTTGCTGTTTTTATATTTTCAGATTACAAAAACCTATATCTACCATCCATATTACACTTGTATCACCATCTCTTCGCCGAACTAGTGCACCTATACAATTTCCCATTGTATTGGGTGTGTTGGGGACACAAGAGACTCTTTGTTATTTGGTTGCAGGGTTGTTTGAGAGAGACCATCTTCATCCTATGCCTCCCACGGATTGATAAACCTTAGGTCATCCACTTGAGGGAAATTTGCTACTGTCCTACAAAACTCTGCACTTGGAGACCCAACACGAGTCTACAAGAAGAAGGTTGCGTAGTAGACATCACCCGACAACTTCTGCAGCGAGGACTTGATCTTGGACGTTGTCCCTTTCCGCAGCGGCTATCACGCCCTGCTGGGCCGCACATCGTTCGCTCGCTTTAATGCCGTCCCACACTACGCATACCTCAAGCTCAAGATGCCCGGACCCAAGGGGGTCATTACTGTCAACGGCAACACAGAGCGTTCTCTCCGAACTGAGGAACATGCATTGGCCCTGGCGGCCGAATTCCATTACACTGATGATCGGCCAACACCAAAATCTGCCGTAAAGGCACGCAAGGCTGACAAACGAGCTCGGTCTCAAACCGAGCTCCCAGATTCTTCTTCTCCCCAGAAATAGGGACACGCCCCCATTGCACAGCCCTAACGACCATCAAACACGTGCCAAGAAGGCACAACTTTGCATTCAAGATTCCATGGGCAGCAGTGGGGAACAACCATCAAAGGGTAAGTGTTCGGCCGGACCGAACTATTACCAGTACATGTCCTCGGACAAAACACAGGTACTATCAAGGACCTGCTAAAGCGTAAAGCTCATCCACACTTCGGCGACTTCTCAAGACCTTCTTCCCAAGGTCCGCTCGGCGACAACATCACCCTTAAAGGAATGCAACTCCCACAGAGGAATATGAACGGACAGGCGACAGGGCACATCGAGGACGTCATGCCACCAATCGAAGACCCCTGGTACAACCTCCCCTCTGTAAATTTTATATTTCACCCTAAATACGTGTAAACAGTTGCTTTGGCAAACGGAGCTATAAGAATTATTGAGCAAATACAAGACCATTATACATGGCCACTTCGTTGTATCTTTTACTTACTCTGTTCTTACATCATCAACTCTTCTTGCGACAACTGTTCGGTATACATCATGAGGCAACCGGCTAATAGACCGGGGGCTTGAATTTAAAAAATCACCCTGAGCATCACCCCAGCACAACTGGTCGTGTGTTCGGCGTCTTGGATTTTGCTTTATATGCATCGGATCCGAACTATGTCTTGGGTCAATAGTTGGGTTGCCCGGCTCCTATGTTTGCCCTCTTACGTTCCGCTCGTTCGGCTAAAAGGGCAAAGGGAGAACCACTGCGATTGTGTTTCCAGCTCGTCTGGTCAAGCACCTCAGGGGAGAAATCCGAAAACTGACCGTCATAGTAAGCGAGAACCGGTCTGCAAATCCGAGCATAAGTGTCATTCCAGAAAAAAAACCGATAGCGGTTACTCCATGTTATACGATGGGTTTTGTCCTTGTACAAACCATGTGATGCTGGCTTCGGCCCCGATACATCGGAACATCACAAAACACTGGGGGCTAGTCATCGGCCCCCGCATTTTTTTTCTACACTCCCACGGCTAAGTGAAAGCGATAAAGCACCATAGTCCGATTGCCTTGTCCCGCTCGCACTACCGCCTTCGGGCACCGATACATCGGCTAAGGGTAACAGTGCGGATACAGAGACACCCCGTGTATTATCTACGTGGGGGCTGAAGCCGACGACTCCCAGCTTTCATATAAACCGGCCACATAGGAGTCTAAATAAAAATAAAATACTTATAAGACATGATAAACCATGCAACACTAATTATAAAGCGTTAAGGTCTTCGGACATATTACATCGCGTTCATTCATACAAAACGTCTTTGGAGCATTGGGCCTCTATTGCTCGAGCACCCTCCATTACATGGGGGAAGTACAGCTCGGGGCACCTATGCCCCTTGTCAGGAGGCGGAGGTGCGGTGGCCATCTTGGTCGGCTGGAGCTTCGGCCAGTGCACCATGGTCTTTGCAAAGGCCATCCGAGCGCCCTCGATGCATGTAGAACGCTTCAGCACATCGACTCGAGGCGCATCATCACATAGCTTCTACACCTGGCCGAAGTAGCTACTCGGCAACGGCTCCTCAGGCCACAGCTGGATGCAGAGGTCCTTCATGGCCGGCTCCGCCACTCTGTGGATCTCCATTAGTTGCTTCATTTGCTTGATGAGGAGAGGAGAGTGCTCGGGGGACTCAAACTGCACCCAGAATAGCCGGGCCTCATCATCCTCCGCCCGCGAAGCGTAAAACTTGTTCGTGTCCGCTGCACTCTTCTGGAGATCCGCATAGATGCCTAAAGAATGCCACACCTGGGTGAGCAAAGTAAACTTGCTACCACCAAAGGTGCATTGCAGTGAATACGGCTTACCATCGATGACAGCCTTGACTTGGCGAACCTCCTCTTCAAAGGACCGCCTCTCCACCCGCTCCTTTTGGAGCTCGGATTTTAGCGCGGCTAGCTCGGTGGCTTGCTCTTTGCCTTTCTGCTCAAGGGCCTCGCACTTTGCGCCGGCGTCCTTGAGCTCTTGCTGCACCTCCTCCACCCGGGCCCCGTGCTTGGCACTCGCAGCCTTCAAAGCGGAAAGCATGGCCGCTGCTTGTTCGGCGGCCGCCTTCTTCTCCGTGGCCTCTTGCTTCATTTTCTGGAGCTCGGCCTTGAGTTTTTCAACCTCCGCAGCTGAAGCTGTAGAAGCAATAACTAACTAATTACACTGGGTCACCAGTACGGATCATTAAACAGCCCGGATATTAGAATTCGACTTACCTTGTGCCTCGTCGAACCTCTTGTTCAGGCTATCAAGCTCCTCTTCGGAGATCTTGAGCTTCCGATTTAGCTCGGTCAGCTCAGCGGCATTATCGACCGCCACCGATGACGAGGCCTACAAAAAACAAAAAAATATGCATCCAGTTATGTGCATCCCAACCTCCGAACTGTCAAAGATATGACTCTCTGTTCGGTCCTCTTAAGGGCTTTTAGAACATCGCGGGATTAAATAGTGCCTTATGCATCATTGTTCATTCCTTATTATTTGACCCCCGGATGCGTTTTTGCAAACCCATCTGGGGATCGGGGGCTACTACATATATAAAGATAGCACAAACTTAAAATTAAAGTTGTTCGGGAAAAAGGTATTACATTACTCACCTTGAAGCCCGTTGAGAGACCATTGAAGGCCTCTTTCAGTCCGCTATCAACGGACTGAATTCCTTGTAAAACTGCACCCATAAGGGTGCGGTGATCCTCGGAGATGGGGGCGCTTGCTAGCGCTTCCTTGTAAAACTTGCTACCTTGCTGTTTTTATATTTTCAGATTACAAAAAGCTATATCTACCATCCATATTACACTTGTATCACCATCTCTTCGCCGAACTAGTGCACCTATACAATTTACCATTGTATTGGGTGTGTTGGGGACACAAGAGACTCTTTGTTATTTGGTTGCAGGGTTGTTTGAGAGAGACCATCTTCATCCTACGCCTCCCACGGATTGATAAATCTTAGGTCATCCACTTGAGGGAAATTTGCTACAGTCCTACAAAACTCTGCGCTTGGAGGCCCAACACGAGTCTACAAGAAGAAGGTTGCGTAGTAGACATCAAGCTCTTTTCTGGCACCGTTGCCGGGGAGGTGAGTGCTTGAAGGTATATCTTTAGATCTTGCAATTAAATCTTTTAGTTTCTTGTTTTTCACTAGTTTGGTCTATAAAAGAAAACTACAAAAAAATATGGAATTGAGGTTGCCTCATATGCTTCATCTTTTTAATTTCTTTCGTGAAAATGATGGAAAGGAAAATTGTGCTCAAGTGTTAGAAGGAGAAGTTATTAAAATGTTTGGCACTAAATATTTGAGTGATGAGCATGATTGCAATGTTGTTAGTATGAATTCTTTGAATATCATAGTACTAATGATGATTGCACTAGTCATGATAAAAAGATTTCTTATAAGCATGTCAATTTTTGTCGAGTGCATAGAGTTTGTGAAGACATGCCTAAAAGGGAAGATAGATTTTGTAAGAGGCATAAGTATTTAGAAACTAAATGGTTGCAAGAGGGGCCATATGTTTGTGCTGAAAGACTTAATATTTCTCGCCGTCCTTGTGAACTTTGCAATGAAAGTGGTCACTTTAATTTCCAATATGAATTATTTCATGATCGAATTGTGTCCAAAAATTGTGATAACCTCATTACCCTTGAGCATCATAATGAACTTAGTCTCTTTTTGGGGTATGAAGAAATGAAACATAAAACTAAGGATGTTCCAGCTTGGGTTCTCATGAAAATGATTGATTTTGATCTAAATGAAATCTATATGTATTGCGTGGTAAATTGCATTGAGAATCCTTATATTGCCAATTACTTAAAGACAAGAAAACAAATAGAATATGAAGAGAATACTAATGAAGGGGAAGAGGTTTCCCAATATCCTCCTACTTTTTCTTATGATGAATCAGGTAACGAGGAGGAGCTTTTTATTCAACCAACCTTTTCAAAAATAAGGTTGGAGGAATTAAATAAACCCACACATAATGTGGTGAAGAAGAAGAAAAGAAGGAAAAGTAAAGGTAAATAGGTATCTCTCCCAAATAATGTTGCTCCCATTATTGATAGGCCTCATAAGAATGAATCAAAAATAGTTGTGGAAGATGATACACTTGAGGATGATTTTGTTATGCCTATTGCTTGTTGTGATAATTATGATTGGGAAGATAATGATACTTCTTATAATCTTGAAAATATTTATGGCACCAACTTGGAAGATGATGATAATAATTGCTATACTATTGGTGCCATTCATACTATTAATGATGAGAGTGATTATGTTTATGATATACAAAGTCACAAGCTTGGGGATGCTATGTTTGATGAAAATGACATGTTTGAGAATTTATTTGCTGCAATTAATGTTTGTCCCAAGCTTGGGATGCTATGCTTAATGAAGATGATCTTTTTATTCCCCCTACTTTGACTGATCAAATTTGTTATAATGACTGCATGCCTCCTACTTATGATGATTATTATGATGATACTTATGCGATGAAAAAGAGTGATGATTACTATTATGATACTTGTCATAATTATGAATATCCTTTTACTGAATATTACTCTTTTAATGTGGAACCAATTTGTAGTATTCAATTCTTTTATGATACTCCCACTATTAGTCATGAGAAGAAATTTTCTTGTGTGGAGAGTAGTAAAATTTCTATGCTTGAAGATCATGAAAAGAATGCTTTATGTGCTGGTTATGTTGTGAAATTCCTTCATGATGCTACTGAAAATTATTATGAGGGAGGAACATATGCTTGTAGGAATTGCAATAATATCAAGTTTCCTCTCTATGTGTTCAAAGTTTTGAAGTTATGCTTGTTTTGCCTTCCTATGCTAGTTGATTCTTGCTCCCATAAATTGTTTGCTCACAAAATCCCTATGCATAGGAAGTGGGTTAGACTTAAATGTGCTTGTCATGAGATTTATGATGCTCTTTTGCATGTTTCAATTATTATTCCTATGTGAGCATCATTGAAATCATCATGCCTAGCTAAAAGGCATTAAAGGAAAGCGCTTGTTGGGAGACAACCCAACACTTTTACTTTCTGTTTTTGTGTGTCCACATGATTAAGCTACTGTATAATCATGTTTTATAGCTTTTGTTTCAATAAAGTGCCAAGTAAAGCCTTTGGGATGACTCACAAGATAAGTAGAATTGATGCTGAACCAAAACAGAAACTTTTTACTCTAGTACAGAATTTTTCATTTTTTACTGGAGCGTGATAATGATCTCAAATTTTTACACAGTCTTGATAAACAAATTCTTCAGGTTCTCCTAATTTTTCAGAACTTTTCGAGAGAGGGAAGTATGGTTACACTACAGATCTTCACAGACTGTTCTGTTTTTGACAGATTCTGTTTTGCATGCATAGTTTGCTTGTTTTAGTGTTTTCATAGCTTATATTTAGTCGTATAAATTATGGGAATGGTAGAATACATTAGGTATTATGTGATAACAATTATGAATCTTGTCTTGACAGTACCTAAGTGAATGATCTTTGTTTATTATACTAACCCATCTCACGAAGTTCCGTTAAGTTTTGTGTGATTGAAGTTTTCAGGTTTTGGGTGAGACACCGATATGAGGAGAATAAGGAGTGACAATAATCTAAGATTGGGGATACCCAAGGCACCCCCTATGTAATATCCAAGGAAGACTCAAGCGCCTAAGCTTGGGGATGCCCCGGAAGGCATCCCCTCTTTCGTCTTCAACACTATCGGTATATCTTACTTGGAGCTATATTTTTATTCGTCACATAATATGAGTTTTTCTTGGAGCGTCATTTTATTTTGTTGTTCTCTGTTAGGTGTTATTTATAATCTTGTTTTTCAATAAAAAGTTCCAAGAATTGCATTAGGATGCTTGCATTGCATGTTTTGATATGTGCTGTGTAAAAACAGAAACTTTTGCTGTAGTGTTTGAATTTTCATATTTTACTGGAACGTGAAAGTTTCTGAAATTTTTACACAATGTTGTCATATAAATTATTTAGCATGTACTAAAGTTTCATAATTTTTTGAGTTACAGAAGTACACTGTTTTCATAAATTTCTACAGACTGTTCTGTTTGGACTGATTGCTGTCATAGTTTCGTTATCTACTTATGCTATAGTCTCCATAGCCTATATTGGTAGATATAAATTGTGGAAATGATAGTATACAGTACCGTATGTTTGAAAATTATTATGCAACTTGTCTTGGCAGTACATAAAGAGCTGATTTATTATTATGTGTACTAACCTATCTCACGAGTTCTTTTCAAGTTTTGTGTGGAAGATGTTTTTGAGAATAGGTGAAACCATGGTATGAGAGGATTGAAGGAGATACAAAAGCTCAAGCTTGGGGATGCCCAAGGCACCCCAAGTAAATATTTGAAGAAGTCTCAAGCATCTAAGCTTGGGGATTCTACGTATCCCACCTCTCTTCATCAACAATTATCGGTTAGCCTATGTTGAGCCTAAATTTTTATTCGTTCACATGTTGCGTGCTATTCTTGGAGTTCTATTTTTGTTTAGTTTGCTGTTTGAATAAAATACTCAGATCTGAAAATATTTATTGAGAGAGAGAGAGAGTCCTCACATAGCTACTTAATTGTTTGACTACTCATTGATCTTCACTTATTTCTTTTGAGAGTAGCTTGTCATTTCCTCTCATGCTTCACTAATACCTTTTTGAGGGATGAAATCTTTATGCTCATGTGCTTCATTTAAATTTGTTTGAGCTTGTCAAAAAAGCAATAGCAATATATGAAACTAGCCCCAAAGTGATATATATGCAAGGAGGATATAATAAAAACTTTCATGATGATCATTGGACAAATTAAACTTGATTCCTTGTAATAGTTTTGAAACATGATGATAGTAATATGTGAGTCATGTTAGTGAGTAATTATGCTTTAGTAGGAATATTGGTGTTAAGGTTTGTGATTCCCTATGCATGCACGAAAGTCAATAGTTATGCAATGAAGTTACATCCTACTTGTGGTGCATTATTCGGTGTTAGTTATGTTCAATGCTCACTTATGTGAATTTTCGTTTCTTGGTTTGGTTGCTTCCCAATCTATTTGCTAGCCTCCATTACTACTTGTGCATCCAAAATCCTTAAACCAAGTTTTGCCTTATGAGTCCACCATACCTACCTATATGCGGTATTTCCATGCCGTTCCAAGCAAATTTGTATGTGCCATCTCTAAATTTTCAAAATAAATTTTCTCTTTTGTGTGCCCGTACCGCTCATGAAACGGTGGGGAGTATCCAATATTTTTCCATGCTAGGTGTGTTATTCTCACTATATGTGTTGATTCACTATCATTCACGAGAAAGTGGCTGGTATTCGGGATGCCCAGTTCCATGCTCAAAATTCAAATCAAAATATAATGAAACAAAACTCCCCCAGGATTGTTGTTTGTATGGACGGTACCCGTGGATTCGGCTCGCCGTGGAGTGTGATTGATTGGTGGAGGGGGAGTAAAAACTTTACCATTCTGTTTGGGAACCGCCTATAATGTATCTAGCATGGAAAGTATTGTGAGCTACTTTGTTGTTTTCGTTGACAGGAAAAGCATGCCACCCAAAATATTTTTTCTCTCTTAATTTAAAACTTTGAGCTCTCGCACCTCTACAAATCCCTACTTCCCTCTGCGAAGGGCCTATCTATTTACTTTATGCAATTTTTATTTTTGCTTTGAGTCTCCATCTTCTCTTATAAGCACCAAATAGGGGGCACTATGATCGTACTTGAGCATTGGGCATAGCTAATATTTGAGTGTGTTTCATGAATGGATCAATGATTGAGCATGATGGACTAGGGATAACTTTCTTTAGTGTTGATATTTTGAAAGACATGGTTGCTTGTAGAAATGCTTGAGTATTGAAGTCATTATGTTAAAACTAGACTATTGCTTTGAATCATTTACAAGTCCAAATGTCCATGCTATACAAAGAAGAAAACAATATGATGAAAATGTTAGGTAGCATTCACACTTCATAAATTATTTCTTTTATCATTTACCTGCTCGAGGACGAGCATGAATTAAGCTTGGGGATGCTGATACGTCTCCAACGTATCTATAATTTATGAAGTATTCATGCCATGTTTACAATAATTTTATATGATTTTTGTATGATTTGATTAGAACTAACCCGGACTGACACTGTTTTCAGCAGAGCTACCGTGGTGTTGTTTTTGTGCAGAAATAAAAGTTCTCGGAATAGGCTGAAAATTTACGGAGAATATTTTTGGAAAATATAAAAAAATACCGGAGCAAAAAGATACCGGAGAGGAGTTCCGAGGAGGCCACAAGCCTAGGGGGCGTCCCCCCCTAGGGCGCGCCCCCTGGCTTGTGGGCCCCTCGAGCACCCCCCTGACGTGATTCCAACGCCAAGTACTCCTATAAATCGAGAAACCTCCAGAAAGAAACCTAGATCGGGAGTTCCGCCGCCGCAAGCCTCTGTAGCCACGAAAAACCAATCGGGAGCCCGCTCCGGCACCCTGCCGGAGGGGGAAACCATCATCGGAGGCCATCTTCATCATCCCGACGGTCTCCATGACGAGGAGGGAGTAGTTCATCCTCGGGGCTGAGGGTATGTACCAGTAGCTATGTGTTTGATCTCTCTCTCTCGTGTTCTTGAGATGACACAATCTTGATGTACCACGAGCTTTATTAATATAGATGAATCATATGGAGTTTTCCCCTCTCTATCTTCTTGTGATGAATTGAGTTTTCCCTTTGAAGTTTTCTTATCGGATTGAATCTTTAAGGATTTGAGAACACTTGATGTACGTCTTGCGATGGGATATCCGTGGTGACAATGGGATGTTCTATTGATCCACTTGATGTATGTTTTGGTGATCAACTTGCGGGTTCCGTGACCTTGGGAATCTATGCATAGGGGTTGGCACACGTTTTCGTCTTGACTCTCCGGTAGAAACTTTGGGGCACTCTTTGAAGTTCTTTGTGTTGGATTGAACATGATGAATCTGAAATTATGTGATGCATATCGTATAATCAAGCCCATGGGTACTCGTGGTGACATTGGAGTATCTAGGTGACATTAGGGTTTTGGTTGATGTGTATCTTAAGGTGTTATTTTAGTACGAACTCTAGGGCTGTTCGTGACACTTATAGGGATAGCTCATAAGATTGATCGGAAAAGATAACTTTGAGGTGGTTTCGTACCCTACAATAATTTATTCGTTTGTTCTCCTCTATTTGTGACTTTGGAGTGAACTCTTTGTCGCAAATGAGGGATTTACATATGATTCAACTATGTTAGTATTGTCGAGAAAACTTGCACTAGTGAAAGTATGAACCCTAGGCCTTGTTTCCAAGCATTGCAATACCGTTTTTGCTCACTTTTGTTACTTGCTACCTTGCTGTTTTTATATTTTCAGATTACGGAAAGCTATATCTACCATCCATATTACACTTGTATCACCATCTCTTCGCCGAACTAGTGCACCTATACAATTTACCATTGTATTGGGTGTGTTGGGGACACAAGAGACTCTTTGTTATTTGGTTGCAGGGTTGTTTGAGAGAGACCATCTTCATCCTACGCCTCCCACGGATTGATAAACCTTAGGCCATCCACTTGAGGGAAATTTGCTACTGTCCTACAAAACTCTGCGCATGGAGGCCCAACACGAGTCTACAAGAAGAAGGTTGCGTAGTAGACATCACCCCTCTGGCGAAGTATCTTGGCAGAAGAACCAAGTCTTATTCCATTCTTTGGGATGACTCGGCAGAGTTGCTGCTGGAAAGAGTACATCCCTCCGCCTTTGAAGAGTGACGCCTCCCAGCTCGAGGCTTAATCCATCCGCCATTTCTGTTTGGCGGTTGATGTAGAAGTACTCCTTGAAGAGGTCAACAGACGGCTCTTCTTGCAGATAGGCTTCGCAGAAGGTCTGATATTGGCACAAATTGGTGACAGAATTGGGGCCAATGTCTTGGGGGTCCAGTTTGAATAAGTGTAAGACATCCTGGAAAAACTTAGGCCCGGGCGGGGAGAAGCCATGAAGAAGATGGTCTGTGAACACAATAACTTCCCCGTCTTTGGGCTTAGGGGTGGTTTCGTTGCCTGGAACCCGCCAGTGGATGACATTCTGAGCCGGCAGAACTCCCATGGTAACAAAGTCCTTGAGCGATTCCTCAGTCACCCCGGACCTTACCCAGTTGCAAGTAGCTGGGACTCTAGACATGGCGGCGGTTTAAAAGACCGCGGAAGAGTATGAATATATGGCGGGGTAAAATCTTGTTATGACCAAGGCCGTTGTGACTTTAAAAATGGTGACGATATTTGGCGGGTCAAGTGAAATTATGTGCCGCCGAAGCAAGCCACAATATGACAGTGTGAGCTGGCAGTTCGACGGCGGGTCAAGTTTGACAGTGAGTGCTGAAAAAATTACTAAGTGTGGAGAAACAGTTTCCAGCAGCTACGGCTATTGATTTAAGATCTACGGGTAAGGTAAAAAAAATATTCCTAAACCTAAAAAGCCAGCGGAAGAACAGGCGGCCTATATGCAGATTAAAATGAACCAGCCATCTACAAAGAGCATGGCGTGACTATTGGGCGGACGGTCGCGTGATTCGAGCAGCGTTATAAGGTTTAAAGAAGTGTTCTTTATCTAATCTATGAACAATGCTCCGATGGGCAATGATGAACACCGAGGAAACCCGATGAACTCAGGAGAAATCTATAAAGCTAGTGTAGATCTAGACAAGGGGCAACGATGGAACCTTGAGGATGCGGACGAACGCGGGAATGCTCTGGTCGAGATCAGATTGATGCAGCGGCCAGTGTTGGAGAAGACGGCGAGGTCCGGTCGGCGCGGCAAGCTTCGGCGGCGCGGGCGTCTGGAGGAAGAAGAAGAAGGCAGCGGCGGGGAAAGTGAAAGTGATGGGCCCCCCGTGCCTATTTATGAGGATGTGATGGAACAGCAACGGTCTGGTGCGGGAATCGAGGAGGCACGATGATGATTGACTAAGAAAGCGCCTCGATTCTCGGTCTAGTCATATTAATGGAGAAAGATCCGCTCTGACGTCAGGGGAATCTTTTTTGATTTTCCTGACGACGTCACGGCGGGTCATGAAGGTTTATCAGAAACGACGCCGCCCATTTTTGGCGGGTCATGAAGATTATCAGAGAATGCAAGATTCGCCAACCAGAAGACTTGAAGATTGACATGAACTGGTTCAAATCAATCTGGGGCCTAATGTTGGGGATATAACCCCGTGATGAGACCCGCCCAGGTGGGGCCGGGTCATGCGGTTGGCGGCTTAGCGATGAGATTTGGAATAAGTTTGTTCAATGGGCCTGGAGGCCCAGGGTTAGAAGACGATGTGTAACCCGGTGGCGTCAGCCGCCGGTAGCGGCTTGTTAGACAAGGCAAGTATAGTTAGAGGTGAGGTCGGCTATCAAGTATGACCCGGCCCGGACTCTTGTAAGCCCAGGGCCTCGACCTGAGTATATAAAGGGGGGTTACCTGGGCGGCTTAGACCACGAAACAACTCATCGATAGCTAGGTCAAGCGAACTCGCTCCCTTCTAATCGATATCCAATCAATACAACACAAAGCAGGACGTAGGCTTTTACCTCTTTCCGAGGGGACGAACCTGGGTAACCCCTGTCTCCCGATTCCAACAAGGGTTACCCAGGTTCGGCCCCTGGGAAAGAGGTAAAAGCCTACGTCCTGCTTTGTGTTGTATTGATTGGATATCGATTACAAGGGAGCGAGTTCGCTTGACCTAGCTATCGATGAGTTGTTTCGTGGTCTAAGCCGCCTAGGTAACCCGCCTTTACATACTCAGGTCGAGGCCCTGGGCTTACAAGAGTCCGGGCCGGGTCATACTTGATAACCGACCTCACCTCTAACTGTACTTGCCTTGTCTAACAAGCCGCCACCGGCGGCTGACGCCACCGGGTTACACATCGTCTTCTAACCCTGGGCCTCCAGGCCCATTGAACAAGCTTATTCCAAATCTCATCGCTAAGCCGCCAACCGCATGACCCGGCCCCACCTGGGCGGGTCTCATCACGGGGTTATATCCCCAACACAGGAGGTGAAAGAAAAACAAAATGCGTCCAACGAATTACCACACACTGACACACACACAACAGCGGGAGCACACAGGTGTCCTCACCGTACGCGGTGGCGGCAGCGGCGGCGGCCACCGAAGAGGAGGAGGAGGCGCAGCACGCGAGCGACGAACGACGCCCCTTCGAGCGCGCGCCGCGGCGCTTTCATTATAGATGCGGCTACAACCGCCGCGGGCCTCATCTCGCCGTCGGTGATAGTGGTGGTGCGAGCGTCCGCAGCGTGGCGACCAACTGTGCGGGCCAAAGCTGCAACTCCGCTGCTGCATGAGACCGCACCACATCGCGGACTACCGCCAGCCCCGCACCCGTTTCCGCATCAGCACGCCGCGCGCAGGAGCTCGTTGCCTCCGTCGCCCATGACCGGATCCGACGAGATCGGTCGGAATCCGTCGCCGCTGCCTCTGGTCTCGCCTCCAATCGCTATCGACGGCCGTCTTCCTCCGCAAACGATGCCGCCGCCTGGCCTCTGCGCCTCATGCCGCCTCGCCGGATCAGGCTGGTGGCCGCCGCGTCGGAGAGTGATAGAGGATTCAGAAGGAGATGCAGAGGCGGACGGTGAGTGAGCCGGGAGGGAGATTGAGAGAGTGAGGACGAGTGGGGAAAGAGTGAGGAGAAAAAGTTTTTTTGGGGGTAGGGGGGGGATAAGGCTGGGCAGGTGAAATCCTGGATAATTGGTTTGTGTCACTAATGTTTGTTAATATAAAATATTATTTGTATATGTTTATATATGAGAGTTTTTACGATACATCATACTATCTAAAATATCCAATGGTCGGCATTAATTCCTTAAAATTTAGCTATAGGACATTTCGGTAATTAACTATTACGATGGATTTTCTTTTTTAATTTTATTATAATGATTAATGATGTAATTAATAACAATGCAATGCCAATGTCATTGCCATCTCGACGCCGCAGCCATCTCAGTTTGGCTGTCATTCCTTACTCGACGGCTCAACGCAGCCGCCCGGGCATCTCCTCGGTCGCACAGGGGCGACCGCTCAGGGTCGAACGGCCTCCGGTCGCTGATCCGAGATCTTACTCCCATGCCTCCCAACGATGACACAGCCGCCTTGTCTAGCTCAGCGGCCCTCTCCCCTTCTGCATGTACTCCCTCCGTTTCTTTTTAGTCTGCATATAAGTTTTGATCAAAGTCAAGCGATGCAAAGTTTAACTAAATATATATCAAAAGATATCAACATCTACGATACTAAACCTATATATAATATTGATTTCATATTATGAATGTTGATATTTTGTTCTATAAAGTTAGTCAAAGTTTATGAAGTTTGACTTTGACCAAATTTTATATGCGGACTAAAAAGAAACGGAGGGAGTACTTCGGTCGGCATCCTGAGATCTCTTCATCTCTTGCCCTCTCTCCGTTGAGCACGTACGTCAGCCGACGCCCACTAATCTAAGCACGCCCCATGCATGCAGAGCAGCAGGCAATAGCACATGCTTGCAGATAGCAGAGGAAAGGATTGAGGGGGATGTAGCGAAGGAGAGGGAAGATGGGGGAGGTGGAGGGCGTTGCCTCGACACCGGTACGGGGCTCGAGGTGGCGTCTGTGTGGTTGTGGGAGGCTCGGGCAGGTGAACTTGTCGTGGGCAATAGGGTCCGTGGTGCGTTATATGTATACATCGTTAAGTTGTGTTTTTGTTATCAGTTTACATTACAAGTGAAGTGGGCTTCAATTATTATGCAATAATGTATGTGTTATATTGTATGTGAAATTTAACATGCATTATCTTTATTTAACTTCAACAAAATATTTCAAAAACCCGTGGCAACGCACGGGCATTCTACTAGTTAATATATAACTTGCGGGCTAACTTAATCACATCACTGAAACCATGGCTGCACTAGTAGTAGCTGGCTCCAGTTAGACGCATAGAAAGATAAACGATGTACTCCAAACAATGAATCAGGAATCATGTATGGATCAAATGTCCTTATACATCTCAGATACAGATTATACAGGTACCTGAAGATCGTCTTTCACTTTCTTTGTTTCCCTGCCGAGAACCATGTATCTCAATTCTCAAATAAAAGCTTGTAAAGTATATTCGTTGCCTAAGTTCCGCCCTATAGTTTAAACCAGAAAAGAAAATAACTAAGCTAAGGTCTGACATAATTTACAAGTCTATACCAAGCTTAAGAGGATAACAGATGCCCACTAACAGTGTCCACCAAGCCGAGACATGAACAATGCCGGCCAGTCTATCTCCATAGGGACGGCAGTGATACACAAGCCATGTTGAAATAACCCTGTTACATCCTCCATCGCTCCAGTTATGGTGTCGAGCTTGTGCACGTGCGACAATGCGTCTAAGATGAACATGACGCCACTCTTTTCTCCTGACCACACAAGTATCTCCCTAGAAAGCCACCTCTCTTTCGGTAATTTTATGTCGAACACCCCAACACGTAGCCAGAACGTACCCCTCTCCCCACCGATGTCTTCCCGACGCGTCCAGATATCTAGCCGCAGGAGGCCAGCTTCATTGTATACTTGAAATAGCCTGAGGGTCCTGTCAACGCCGACGTTAAGCACTGGCCAAGCATAACAACTTGTGGCGAGTTTGTCCGATTGGATGGAGAGCTCTGCCAAGGAGATGTGGCCGGTCTCGATGCTCACGCTGAAAGTGTGATATATTTTTGGACCCAGATACTTTGACTGGTACACGGCGAGCCAGTGCGCCATGCTACCACACACAATGGCATTGTGTTTGTGCCGCAAGTGCGTAGTGTTATTCCAGCATGGCATCCAAAAGCCATGTTTGTGCCTCGACCAAATTTTGTCGCCGAAGCAGCTTCTAGGCGTGGTCCAAGTCGGCTTGGCAGACGAGAACGTGTAGAGATCACACGTATAATGTTTTCCATCGACGTGATTGACAAGTGTTAACACTTTAAAGAATGTCGAGTAACCCAGAGTTGGCATCCGATGTTGCGGCTCGTCTGATGAGCGATAGTCTGAACCGGTTAGAACGGTGCAACTGATGGCTGAAACTCCGCACCTGAGCGTAGGGAGCACGTCGCACGTGCGGGCGAGTGGGTCACACACGGCGAGGTGGACCGATTCATCAGGGGAACCACGAGCAAGGCGCACCAGGAGGAGGCCATGGCGCGCGGTGATCGGCTTCGCACCATCCAGGAGACCTGCCTCCGCACCAGTTAAGAACGAGGTGAGGAAACGGCGGTGATCGCCGAGTGCCGGGAGAAAGACCGGCTGCTCCGGGGAGTCGATGTCCACGCTGCCCGCAGTTGTGTACAGTCCGGCGTCGTCGCGCTGTCTTTGCTCAACGAAGAAACCAAGGAGAGCAGACGCGTGGCCCGTGTTCTCCGGCCAGCGGCCGCGGAGGAAGCACGGGTCGGCTATGAGAGCACGCCACTGCTTGCAGGTCGCGGCGCATCGGAACAGGGCGGCGGCGTCTGCGGAGACGAGGAAGAGTATCTCGAGGAGTACATCGTTGGGGATCGTGGCCGCCGTCCTTCGCGTCTTCATCCCCGGGGCGATCGATAGATTGGAGTTTGCATGATCCATCCGAACGAGGTGTTCGACTTCGACCTACCGTATGTTGTATGGACGGATTTCCGCCGTCTCCTCTTAATAAACCCCGTCTATTCTTTTAGGCTCGTTTGTTTTTCTTGTTGTGTTCTGCACCCGTGTGCAGGTCGGCCCATGGCCCAAGCTTAGTCGCCTCGCCCTCGTTTGTTTGTTCGGGTTTTCTTCTTTCTTTCATTTCGTTTGATTTTTCTTTGCTTTGCTCTTTTAGAAATATCCTAAATGCATATATTTCAGAAATTAATTTACTTAATAAAATTTATAAAGCATTCGTCATGCATTTTAAAACTTTTAGCTCTCACGAGAGACAGCTCTTCTCACAATCAATGTCTCCCTTCTAGGCCATGATGTAAACCAGGGAGCACCTATTTAATAGGTGTCCGGAAAAACTTTTAGCATAAGTCAATTGTCTGGAGTGTCCAATCAGAATCTAACGGCCATTGTGCGTCACACTGAGGGAGTCCTGAATTAAGGGGTCCTCGGGCCGCTGGCCTGTCTCTCAATAGGCCGGCTTGGTGGGCCGCACTCTGATTATTGCAGGAGGGGCCGGATACATCAAGACCCTATGTTCTAGAAGGATGTCCCGAAGGCGCGTCGTGTACTCCAAGTCAAGATGAGGGAACGGACATTTCCATCCCCGGCAGGAGACCTGTCATGTGTAAACCCTAGGAACCCCCGGGTGTCTATATAAACCGGGAGGGATTTAGACTGTAGGGCAGAGAAACTCATCTAGGGTTTTAGCTAGTCAATCTCGAGGTAGATCAACTCTGTAACCTTCATACCATCAATATAATCGAGCAGGACGTAGGGTTTTACCTCCATAGGAGGGCCCGAACCTGGGTAAACATCGTCTCCTTCGTCCCCTTGTTACCATCGATCCTAGACTCACAGCTCGGGACCCCCTACCCGAGATCCGCCGGTTTTGACACCGAAATTGGTGTTTCATTGAGAGTTCCGCTGTGATCGCCAAAGGAATCGATGGCCCGTGTCGTCATTAACGAAGAAGTCCGGAGCATGGACTCCTTCGTCCCTGGACAGATCTTCGCTTTCGGTAGACTTGTGCTGCACGCTGACCCGACCGGCCGTCTGGGCTGGGTCGGGAGTTTCGCCCCCGATCAAGAGGTCAGATTCGGGAACCTAGAGTTCTCCGTAGACTCTCGGGATGATCTTTCGCTCACCGGGCTCGCAGTCTTATCCGACGCGCCCGAGGACTCCGAGGCCTTTACCTCGGATTTCACTTTCGATCCCGTCCATGGGAGCAGCCCCAGTGATGATCTGGATTTCAATCCGGATCCGGCCATAGTGCCAGATGGCCGGGCATCAACTCCTGCCGAATACACTTTTTGTGCGGACGCATCGGAGGTTAACTCCGAACGCGCCGGGCAGATTGACCCGATCGAGCTCTCGACACTCAACGAAGCTCTAGATCGGATCTTATCGATGAAAAGTACTGACGACCCAACCCCGACCCGTGCCCAGATCGGCCTTGAGGCGGGTCAAGAAGAATTTTTCGTCCCACCCACCACCCACTTCGTAGCCACTATCGAAGACTTAACCGATATGTTGGACTACGCCTCCGAGGAGGCAGAAGACATGGAGGAAGAGGATCGCGCTCCCACCCCCGTCAACACCGGGCGATGGACTGCCACCTCCACCTACGATGTCTACATGGTGGATACTCCAGCCGATAACAGCGAGCGCACACCCGCGAATAATGGTGATGAATCGGGTGAAGCGCTATCAAGGCGCCGGAAACCGCGCAAACGGTCAAAGACCAAAAAGGGAAGGGAAACTATTGCTGGCACGGGGGAAAACAATACCCCGGAAGACCTCGGCGATCCCGATATCCCCGAGCAGCCGCTAGAGGACCAGGAAAGGCCGGAGGACCAGCGCGACCCCGAAGATCCAAACGACTCCGAAGATGACAACTACCTCCCCATTGTAGAGGAGGAGGATAGCCCGGAAGCCGAGGACTTTTTCGTCCCCAAAGACCTTGAGGATCAGGAACGGTTTAGGCAACAGCTTATAGCTACTGCCCGAAGCCTAAAAGCAAAAGAACGGCAGCTTAAGGCCGAACAAGATACCCTCAATGATAGCTGGACGAGGGTCCTGTCAGCCGAGGAAGGATAGGGTACCGGTCCATCGGACCAGCCCAAGAGCTATCCATGCCGACGGCTGCTGCCACAATTTGATGACGAGCTCCCTAATACGCCGTCCCCCAAGCACACTCCATACGACCAGCCGGACCGCCCTCCCCGAGGACGAGATAGGACGGCTGTCGACACCGGCTATAGGCCGGCGATACCCCGCAGAAGGGGAAAGGAGCCAGTGGAGCCTGAGGACAGGTACGACCTGCAACACGACCTGGATTATAGAACAGGCCGCACGAGATCCATCTACGGATCTAGAGGGTACTCCCCCGATAGACGGGACGGGTACCGGCCCTGGCTCGACCGAAACAATAGAGGTCGGGAACAAAACCGGGCCAGAATAGACGCCGACTACCGGCGTGACATAGCCCGGGTCAGAGGCGCTGCCCACCCACTGTGCTTCACCGACGAGGTGATGCAGCACCAGTTCCCGGAAGGGTTTAAACCCGTGAACATAGAGCAATACGACGGAACAACTGACCCAGCAGTGTGGATCGAGGATTTCCTCCTCCACATTCACATGGCGCGAGGAGATGATCTCCACGCCATTAAATATCTACCCCTTAAACTTAAGGGGCCAGCTCGGCACTGGCTAAACAGTCTCCCCGAAAATTCTATCGGGAGCTGGGAGGATCTTGAGGACGCATTCTGATCTAACTTCCAGGGCACCTATGTACGGCCTCCGGACTCCTCCGACCTAAGCAACGTCGTCCAAAAGGTAGGAGAATCTGCTCGACAATTCTGGAATCGGTTCTTGACCAAGAAAAACCAGATCGTCGACTGCCCAGATGCCGAGGCTATAGCCTCTTTCAGGCACAATATTCGGGACGAATGGCTGGCTCGCCAGCTCGGTCAGGATAAACCTAGGACCATGTCCGCCCTTACATCACTCAAGACCCGCTTTTGCGCGGGCGAGGATAACTGGCTAGCGAGACAAAGCCACAACCCTGAAGACCCCGGCACCTCCGAAGCTCGGGAAGGAAACGGGAAACCACGACGCAACAAAAATAAACGCCGGCACAGTACTAGTGACGCCGATGACACTGCCATCAACGCCGGCTTCCGCAACCCTCGATCCGGGCAGCGGAAGAAGCCTCCCAAAGGCAATCGCGACGGACCCACCCCGCTGGACAAAATCATGGAGAGGCCTTGCCAGATCCACGGCACTCCAGACAAGCCCGCCAACCACACCAACCGTAACTGTTGGGTGTTCAAACAGGCCGGGAAACTCGCAGCCGAGGAGCAAGGCAAAGGCCCACGCAGCGAGGACGACGAGGAGCCCCGCGGTCCGAACAATGGAGGTCAGAAGCAGTTCCCTCCAGAGGTAAAGACTGTGAACATGATATACGCCACTCATATACCTAAAAAGGAGAGGAAGCGCGCCCTTCAAGAGATCTACGCCATAGAGCCTGTAGCCCCGAAGTTTAACCCATGGTCGGCCTACCCGATCACCTTTGATCGACGAGATCACCCGACCAGTATCCGTCATGGGGGGTCGGCGGCCCTCGTCTTAGACCCCATTATCGATGGGTATCACCTCACTCAAGTCCTAATGAATGGAGGAAGTAGCCTAAATCTGATTTACTCAGATACGGTGCAAAAGATGGGTATAGATCCATCAAGGATCAAACCCAGCAACACTACCTTTAAAGGAGTGATCCCAGGCGTCGAGGCCCGGTGCACGGGCTCTGTGAGCCTGGAAGTGGTGTTCGGCTCGCCCGATAACTTCCGTAGCGAGGACTTGATCTTCGACATCGTACCTTTCCGCAGCGGCTATCACGCCCTGCCGGGCCATACAGCGTTCGCTCGCTTTAACGCCGTCCCACACTACGCATACCTCAAGCTCAAGATGCCCGGGCCCAATGGGGTCATCACTGTCAACGGCAACACATAGCGTTCCCTCCGAAGTGAGGAACATGCTTTGGCCCTGGCGGCCGAATTCCATTACGAGGACAGTCGGCAAACACCTAAATCTTCCATAAAGGCCCGTAAGGTCGACAAACGAGCTCGGTTTCAATCCGAACTCCCAGATTCCTCTTCCCTCCCAGAAATAGGGACACGCTCCCCATTGCACAGCCCTAATGACCGTCAAACACGTGCCAAGAAGGCACAACTTCGCACTCAATATTCTATGGGCAGCAGTGGGGAACAACCATCAAAGGGTAAGTGTTCGGCTGGACCGAACCATTACCAGTACACGTCCTCGGACATAACACAGGTACCATCAAGGACCTGCTAAAGCGTAAAGCTCATCCATACTTCGCCGACTTCTCAAGACCTTCTTCCCAAGGTCCGCTCGACGACAGCATCACCCTTAAAGGAATGCAACTCCCACAGAGGAACAGGAACGGATAGGCGACAGGGCACATCGAGGACTTCAAGCCACCAATCGAAGACCCCTAGTACAACCCCTCCTCTGTAAATTTCATATGAAAGAATTATTGAGCAAATACAAGACCATTATACATGGCCACTTCGTTGTATCTTATACTTACTCTGTTCTGCCCTCATCAACTCTTCTTGTGACAACTGTTCGGTATACATTACGATGCAACCGGCTAATATACCGAGGGATTGATTTTAAAATATCACCCTAAGCATCACTCTGACACGCCTGATTGCGTGTTCGGCATCTTGGATTTTGCTTTATATGCATCGGATCCGAACTATGTCTTGGGTCAATAGTTGGGTTGCCCGGCTCCTATGTTTGCCCTCTTACGTTCCGCTCGTTCGGCTAAAAGGGAAAAGGGAGAACCACTGCGATTGTGTTTCCAGCTCGCCTGGTCAAGCACCTCAGGGGAGAAAGCCGAAAACTGACCGTCATAGTAAGCGAGAACCGGTCTGCAAATCCAAGCATAAGTGTCATACTAAAAGACCGATAGCGGTTATTTCGTGTTATACGATGGGTTTTGTGCTGGTACGAACCATGTGATGCTGGCTTTGGCCCCGGTACATCGGAACATCACAAAATAGTGGGGGCTGGTCATCAGCCCCCACATTTTTTACGCTCCTACGACTAAGTGAAAGCGATAAAGCATCATAGTCCGATTGCCTTGTCCCCCTCGCACTACCGCCTTCGGGCACCGATACCTCGGCTAAGGGTCACAGTGCGGAGGCAGAGACACCTTGCGTAGTATCTACGTGGGGGCTGAAGCCGACGACTCACAACTTTCAGATAAAACGGCCACACGGGAGTCAAAATAAACTAAAAACTTAAAAGACATGATAAATCATGCAACACTGATTATCATAAGCGTTAAAAGTCTTCGGACATATTACAATGCGCTCATTAATACAAAACGTCTTTGGAACATTGGGCCTCTATTGCCCATGCACCCTCCATCACTGCGGAGAAGTATAGCTCGGGGCGCCTATGCCTCTTATCAGGAGGCGGAGGTGCGGTGGCCATCTTGGTTGGCTGGAGCTTTGGCCAGTGCACCATGGTCTTGGCAAAGGCCATCCTAGCTCCCTCGATGCATGTAGAACGCTTCAGCACGCCAATCTGAGGCGCAACATCGCATAGCTTCTGCACCAAGCCGAAGTAGCTGCTCGGCAACGGCTCTTCAGACCACAGCCAGATGCAGAGGTCCTTCATGGTAGGCTCCGCCATCCTGTGCAGCTCCATCAGTTGCTTAATATGCTCGATAAGGAGAGGAGAGTGCTCGGGGGACTCAAACTGCGCCCAGAATAGCCGGGCCTCGTCATCCTCCTCCCGCGAAGCATAGAACTTGTTCGCGTCCGCTGCACTCTTCTGGAGATCTGCGCAGACGCCTGAGGAACGCCACACCTGGGTGAGCAAAGCAAACCTGCTACCACCAAAGGCACATTGTAGTGAATACAGCTTACCATCTGTGATAGCCTTGACTTGGCGAACCTCCTCTTCGGAAGACCGCCTCTCCACCCACTCCTTTTGGAGCTCGGATTTTAGCGTGACTAGCTTGGTGGCTTGTTCTTTGCCTTTCTGCTCAAGGGCCTCGCACTTCGTGCCGGCATCCTTGAGCTCTTGCTGCACCTCCTCCACTCGGGCCTCATGCTTGGCACTCGCAGCTCTCAAAGTGGAAAGCGCGGCTGCTGCTTGTTCGGCGGCCGCCTTATCATCCGCGGCCTCTTGCTTCATTTTCTGGAGCTCGGCCTTGAGTTTTTCAACCTCCGCAGCTGAAGCTGTGGAAACAATAAATAAATAATTATGTTAGGTTACCAGTGCGAATCATTACCAATATATTGCCCGGATGTTGCAATTCGGCTTACCTTGTGCCTCGTCGAACCTCTTGTTCAGGCTATCAACCTCCTCTCCGGAGATCTTGAGCTTCCGATTTAGCTCGGTCAGCTCAACGGCATTAACGGCCGCCGCCGATGACGAGGCCTACAAAAAATAAAAAATATGCATCCAGTTATGTGCGTTCCAACCCCCGAACTATCAAAGATATGACTCTATGTTCGGTCCTCTTAAGGGCTTTTAGAACATTGCGGGACTAAATGGTGCCTTGTGCATCGCTGTTCACTCCTGGGTATTTGATCCCCAGGTGCGTTTTTGCAAACCCATCTGGGGCTCGGGGGCTACTACATATATAAAGATAGCACAAACTTAAAATTAAAGTTGTTCGGGAAAAGGGTATTACGTAACTCACCTTGAAGCCCGCCAAGAGACCATTGAAGGCCTCTTTCAGTCCGCTATCAACGGACTAAATTCCTTGTAAAACCGCACCCATAAGAGTGCGGTGATCCTCGGAGATGGAGGCGTTTGACAGAGCCTCCTCCATGACCGTCCACCCAGTCGTCGGTGGCACCGGTGGTGACCGGCCCGCCCGATCTCTGATCGGGGACTGAACCAGTAGCTCCGGAGGCACAGCATGCTCCGGAGACGTCCTCAGAGGGGACTGAACATCCCTCCGCCCTTCCTCCTCAGCGGCCAGTGGAGTTTTCTCCCCCTGTTCTTCAGCGACCGAGGCGTCGACCTCGGCCATGGCGTGGTCACCCCCACCGCCCGTGTTCGGCTCCAAAGGAGCCGGGCGGGATGACACCTCCGCGGCCCCGGGAGGTGTGGGGTGTGACGCAGTCCCACTCTCTGCCAGCTCGGTGGGTGGGGATTCCCCGTCCAATATCTGATCGGTGGGGAGAACGCGTGGTGGGCTGCAGAATTGAAAGGCGTCCATGCATTTAAAAACATTACAGACTTTGCATAAACAACTCAGGGAGTCTTCGGATTCATACCTTCGAGTTGGGGGCTTGACCCTTAGGTTCCTTTGTGGAACCTTCTCGAAGTCCTCGGACTTAGTATCAGAGTCCGAGCTGTCGTCGGCCAGGATCAACCTCGGCCGACACGCCCTCTTCGGGGCAGGAGGAGACGCGTCCTCCGCGGCGTCTGGCGACGCCGCCCTCTTTCTTGTGACAGGGGAATCGCCTTCCCCCCGTCCTCCTGCTCTTCCTCATGGGTAGAGGAGGCATGGGTTTCCTCGGACATAGCGTCCGGCTGGTCCCTGATGCGGAGACCTTCTATGTTCTTCTTCTTCTTCTCTGGTGCCGTGTACGGCGCCACGACGAGCATAGCCGCCAACAACTCCGACCTGGGGTCTTCGGGTTGTGGCGCCGGGCAGTTAACGCTCGCGGTTTTCTTCAACCATTTCTACAAAAATGAAGAAAGGCGTTCAGTCCCTTTGTCAAAGAAACAGAGTTAGCAGATTAGAATTATAACGTACCTGGGTAGGTGGGTTATCGGAGCATAGGCCCCAATCCTCTTCCTTGGCCGGCCAGCTTTTCCGAGGCTTGAATAATGCATTCCACAACTTCTCAGAGGTAGTGCGGAAGAGTTGGGGGACGGTAGGCTCGTCCTCAGGCTGATAAGCCCACATTGGGGAGGCCCGGCGCTGGCAAGGAAGAATGCGGCGGTGGAGCATGACCTGGATCACATTGACCAGTTCAAACTTGGCCTCGATCACCGAGGTAATGCGCTTCTGCAGCAGTTTCACCTCCGCATACGACCCCCAGTCGAGGCCCTTCCTGAGCCACGAGGTCAATCTCGTGGGGGGTCCGGATCGGAACTCGGCAGGTGCCGCCCAACTCTCGTCCCTTGGTTCGGTGATGTAGAACCACTCTTTCTGTCAGATCTTGATTATGTCGATGAAGGTGCCGGTTGGCCACTCGACGCGGGGGAGCTTGCTGATTACCGCCCCTCCGCAGTCTGCGTGCTCGCCTGCAACGGTCTTCGGCTTGACGTTGAAGACCTTGAGCCACAGGCCGAAGTGCGTCTCGACCCGCAGAAAGGCTTTGCAAAGGATGATGAAAGCCGAAATATGCATAAAGGATTTCGGGGGAAGGTCGTGGAAGTCCAACCCGTAGAAGAACATGAGGCCCCTGACGAAGGGGTGGAGCAGGAAGCTCAGTCCCCGGATGAAATGGGGGACAAATACCACCCTTTCGCCTGGCTTAGGGGTGGGGACGACTTGTCTTGCTTCGGGAGCGCGGTGGAAGAAATTGGCGGGGAGGTAGCCGGCGAGCTTTAGCTCCCGGATATCCTGGTCGGTGACCGTGGAGGCCTCCCACTTGCCCATGGAGCCCGAACCCGCCATGGCTAAGCTCGGAGGGGAGGTTGAGGAAGAACTAGATCTGGGCTCTCGGAGCTTGGGAAGATTGGGAAAGCAGAGGATGCGAATGGGAAGCGTGTGTAATTCTTGGGTTTTTTTCCCTTTTATAAGGCGTCACGCCGATTAGCCTCCCTTTGCTGCGCCGCGAGTCTCTCCGCTTCCCAAGGCATGCGTGCTGTTATGAACGCGCAAAATAAACCTAGGGTGTTGATTATATCCCGTGTGAAACGGAGCACGATCTATACATTGATGAGTCGTGTCAATGTAAAAGTGGCCTCGAACCGCGAATCGAGTTGTCATAATTGGTTCAGCGGTCATGGTAGGCCACGACCCTTCGTCAGAAGGGGGCGTCAGAAAACACTGTTTACACTCGAACGATTGACCTTCGGGGCAGGGCAACTCATGGTGCCTGGACAATCGTATGATCGGAAGAGCTACGCGTCATCGGAAGCCGGACTAGTCCCAGCCGATCATTGTAAGGAAAGAAGAACTCACCCCTCAAGCTGAAGATTCTGATCACGTGAAGCTGCCAGTGCTGTGACCCTTGGCGTTGGGGGCTAGTTCGGGGGCTACTAAGGGAGTCCTGGATTAAGGGGTCCTCGGGCCGCTGGCCTGTCTCTCAAATAGGCCGGCTTGGTGGGCCGCACTCTGATTATTGCAGGAGGGGCCGGATACATTGAGACCCTGTGTTCTAGAAGGAAGTCCCGAAGGCGCGTCGTGTACTCCAAGTCAAGATGAGGGAACGGACATTTCCATCCCCGGCAGGAGACCTGTCATGTGTAAACCCTAGGAAAACCCCGGTGTCTATATAAACCGGGAGGGTTTTAGACTGTAGGGCAGAGAAACTCATCTAGGGTTTTAGCAAGTCAATCTCGAGGTAGATCAACTCTGTAACCTTCATACCATCAATATAATCGAGCAGGACTTAGGGTTTTACCTCCATAGGAGGGCCTGAACCTGGGCAAACATCGTCTCCTTCATCCCCTTGTTACCATCGATCCTAGAATCATACCTCGGGACCCCCTACCCGAGATCCGCCGGTTTTGACACCGACACACACACCGATCTTTTTCTTTCCCAGCTCACTCCCGACCTACATTGTCCTATATGCCTATCTCCACCCCCCTTGGCCGGTTGGCGCAGCCGCGCGCCACCTCTACTCCCCTCATGGCTGGCCTCACTGCCCATCATCTCTTTGCCTCCACGCAACAACAGTGCCGCCATTCATTTCATATAAGCCATGTGTTGAGCCTTCATACGATGTGAAGAGTACATAAACTTCTATTGTGGGCATTACAAGCCACATGCTTTTGCAACTTGTGACTTTAACATCAACTTCAATAGATTGGTATTTTTGTTTCTGTACTTACCTCTTTTATTTGAGTGATTGAGTCAATATGTTAGTAGGAGTTGTTGCGTAGATGGCATACTTGATGTCGGCTTTTTCTTTAACGTTGTATTGGTAAATTATCCTCTGATCAGATGTAGGATCACAAAACATGTTCAAACATCTTTATCCTGGATGAAGATCACCAAAATGTTTATATTGTTTTCTTTAACAATGATGGTCACTAAAAACTTTGGATTTGGTTTTTTTGTTGGATAGAATTCTGAACATAGTCCATAAGGCATACTTTACATGAATTTAAATCGTTTCTAATGATTTTTCAGTTACATGAAAATAGGTGACCCCTTCTAGCTTATTTCTCTCAACATGCAAACATGTCACCTCAACATGTAACCATGCAATCTTGAAAAAAGGCATACCTGAATATGTAACTATACAAGGGAAAAGGCTTTACATTTATTATGCTACTTATATTGAATGCATATTTTACAAATATACAATAATCAAATACAATAAACCATATTATTAATCAAAATACTAAAGCTTTATACAACCAAGTCGCATTGACTCATATGCCAACAATTCCCGCAACTATATACATATTATAAATAGATGACTAAACCTACTGTTAAATGTAAGACACATTTGAAATGAAAAGACAAAGCAACTTGACGATGAGCCAGTGATAAGTTTCTTTTAAATACATAAATATACTCTTGATTTTAATTGTATATAAGTAATCATAAACTAGAAACCTCTATAAAAGGTATTGTTATATCTCTACCAAGATAGTATCAAAAAATGAGTATTATATAAATATGCAATATATTTTATATTTTAAAATGAGGTTGTTTCAAAAAATATGTGACATACATTTTAAAATATGGTGAATATTTTCATTTTTTGAACAGAGTACAATCGAAGTTGCTCACATACACGGACATACACTCACCCTATGAATGCATGCACGCACATCCTACCCCTATGAACTACGGGTCTCGGAGACCTCCCGGGCGATGCTGAGGACTCGACCTCCGATCATTTGCGTATGGACGCCTGTCGTCATAGGGCTGGTGCACACGTTGATACGTCCATTTTGCATCATGTTTTCCTACTGCTATTTATAATGTTCTTATGCATAATAATGCTTTGGGGGAATAATTATAATGCCTTTTCTCTCATAATTTGCAAGGTTTACACAAAGAGGGAGAATACCGGCAGCTAGAATTCGGGATCTGAAAAAGCATGTCAGAGATACCTATTCTGCACACCTCCAATGAAGTTGAAATTTTATGGGGATTTTTTGTGGAATAAATGACAAATACTGGACCAGAAAACTACCAGAGGGGGGCCAGTAGGTGGGCACGATACACCAGGGCGCGCCAGGCCCCCCTGGCGCGGCCTGGTGGGACGTGCTCACCCTGGCCCACCTCCGGAGGCCATCTTCTGGTATAAATTCCCAAAAAACCTAAAAAAAATAAGGGTAGGACTTTCGAGACGAAGCGCCACCGTCTCGAGGCGAAACATGGGCAGGAGCACTTTTGCCCTCCGGCGGAGCGATTCCGCCGGAGAAACTTCCCTCCCGGAGGGGGAAATCGAAGCCATCGTCATCACCACCAACCCTCTCATCTTTGGGAGGCCATTCTTCATCAAAATCTTCAATAGCACCATCTCCTCTCAAACCCTAGTTCATCTCTTGTGTTCAATCTTTGTACCGGAACCTCAGATTGGTACCTGTGGGTGACTAGTAGTGTCGATTACCTTGTGTAGTTGATTGCTATATGGTTTATTTGGTGGAAGATTATATGTTCAGATCCATTATGCTATTCAATACCCCTATGATCTTGAGCATGAATATTATTTGTGAGTAGTTACCTTTGTTCTTGAGGTCACGGGAGAAGTCTTGTTGCAAGTAATCATGTGAATTTGATATGTGTTCGATATTTTGATGATATGTATGTTGTGATTCCCTTAGTGGTGTTATGTGAACGTCGACTACATGACACTTCACCATCCTTGGGCCTAAGGGAATTCATTGTGGAGTAGTTATTAGATGATGGGTTGCTAGAGTGACAGAAGCTTAAACCCTAGTTTATGCGCTACTTCGTAAGGGGCTGATTTGGGTCCATATGTTTAATGTTATGGTTAGACTTTGTCTTAATACTTTTCTCATAGTTGCAGATGCTTGCGAGGGGGTTAATCATAAGTAGGTTGTTAGTTCAAGTAAGAACTACACCTTAGCACCGGTCCACCCACATATCAAATTATCAAAGTAGCGAACACAAATCAAACCAACATGATGAAAGTGACTAGATGAAATTCCCGTGTACCCTCAAGAACACTTTGCTTATCATAAGAGATAGTTTTGGTCTGTCCTTTGCCACAAAAGGATTGGGCTACCTTGCTGCAGCTTACCTATTGTTACCATTACTCGCTCGTTACAAATTACCTTGCTATCAAACTACTTGCTACTTACAATTTCAGTGCTTGCAGAAATTACCTTGCTGAAAACCGCTTATCATTTCCTTCTGCTCCTCGTTGGGTTCGACACTCTTACTTATCGAAAGGACTACGATTGATCCCCTATACTTGTGGGTCATCAAGACTCTTTTCTGTCACCGTTGCCGGGGAGTGAAGCGCTCTTGGTAAGTGGAAATCGGTAAGGAAAAACTTATACTATGTGCTGAAATTTACTGTCACCTGTTACTATGGAAAGCAACCCTTTGAGGGGTTTGTTCGGGGTATCTTCACCTCGACCGGAACCACAATTAGCTGAAAATATTGGCTATGAAATTCCTTCGGGTATGTTAGAACAACTGCTAGCTAATCCTTATGCAGGAGACGGAACTGAACATCCTGATATGCACTTACTACATGTGGATGAAATTTGTGGATTATTTAAGCTTGCAGGTTTATCCGGAGATGAAGTTAAGAAGAAGGTTTTCCCTTTATCTTTAAAGGTAAAAGCATTGACATGGTATATGCTATGTGATGATATTGGGTCATGGAACTGGAATCGATTGAAATTGGAATTCCACCAAAAGTTTTATCCTATGCATCTAGTTCATCGTGATCGGAATTATATATATAATTTTTGGCCTCGTAAAGGAGAAAGCATCGCTCTAGCTTGGGGGGGGGGGGGGCTTAATTCAATGTTATATTCATGCCCCAATCATGACATCTCGAGAGGAGTTATTATTCAGAATTTTATGCTCGGCTTTCTCATAATGATCAAACCATGCTCGATACTTCTTGTACTGGTTCTTTTATGAAGAAGGCTATTGAATTCAAGTGGGATCTCTTGGAAAGAATTAAACGCAACTCTGAAGATTGGGAACTCGACGAAGGTAATGAGTCTGGTATTAAGCTTGAATTTGATTGTGTTAAATCTTTCATGAATACCGATGCTTTTCACAAGTTTAGCACTAAATATGGACTTGACTCTGAGATATAGTAGCCTCTTTTTGTGAATCTTTTGCTGCTCACGTTGAACTCTGATACGCCTCCAACGTATCTATATTTTTTGCTTGTTCCATGCTGTTATATTATCAATCTTGGATGTTTTACAATCATTTTATAACAACTTTATATCATTTTTTGGGACTAACCTGCTAGTTGCTATTTTTGCTTGTTTTTTACTTCGCAGAAAATCAATAACAAACGGAGCCCAAACGCTGTGGGGATTTTTGTGGATTTTTTATGGACCAGAAGGAAGTAGATGGGACAAACAACACCAGAAGAGGGTGGCCAGGGTGGCCACCCTCCACTAGGGGGCGCCAGAGGCCCCTGGCGCGGCCTGGTAGAGGGTGGGCACCTCGGGCACCCCCTCAACCGACTATCGAGCCTATAAATTCCTAGAAAATCCAAAAACCCTAGAGGAGTCGACGAAAAACAATTCCAGCCGCCTCAAGTTCCAGAACCTCGAGATCCAATCTAACACCATCACGGAGGGGTTCATCTTCCTCATAGGTGCCTCTATGTTTCTCAATACAATGGTCTCTTGGAGATCTATTTGATGTCATGACTTTTGCGGTGTGTTTGTTGGGATCCGATGAATTTTGAGTTCATGATCAGTTTCTATCCATGAATATGATTTGAGTCTTCTTTGATCTCTTATTTGCATGATTACTTATAGCCTCGTATTTATTCTTCGGATCTTTGGTTTAGTTAGGCCAACTAGATCGATTTTTCTTGCTATGGGAAGAGGTGCTTTGTGATGGGTTCGATCTTGCGGTGTTCTTTCCTAGTGACAGAAGGGGCAGCAAGGCACGCATGTATCGTTGCCATTAAGGATAACAAGATGGGGTCTATTCCTACATGAATAGATCTTGTCTACATCATGTCACCGTTCTTATTGCATTACTCCGTTTCTCCATGAACTTAATACACTAGATGCATGCTGGATAGCAGTCGATGTGTGGAGTAATAGAAGTAGATGCAGAATCGTTTCGGTCTACTTATCTTGGACGTGATGCCTATATAATGATCATTGCCTGGATATCGTCATGATTACATGATCTTCTATCAATTGCCCAACAGTAATTTGTTCACCCACCGTGTGCTATACTCATGAGAGAAGCCACTAGTGAAACCTACGGCCCCCGGGTCTACTTTTCCATCATATTGCTTTCTGATCTACTATTTGCAAATTTTGTTTTCAGATCTATTAATCCAAAAAAACCCAAAAATACCTTGCTGCAATTTTGTTTACAAATTTTATTTTGTGTTCTTGCGAGATCTATTTGCCAAAACTATCATTACCTAATCTATCTTATTACCGTAGAGAGCGTGACAACCTCTCTTTCGCGTCGGGTTGCAAGTATTTGTTGTTTGTGTGCAGGTGCTGTTTACGTGGGTGTGTGATCTTCCTCTACGGATTGATACCTTGGTTTCATAACTGAGGGAAATACTTACTGTCGCTGTGCTGCATCATCCCTTCCTCTTTGGGGAAATACCGACGTAGTCTCAAGCCACGTCAATATCCCTAAGGAGAAGTGGTTTAAATATCACCCCCCTATTAAAAAGGAAACTAAAGAACCGGTCATAGCTAAAGAAGAAACTATTATTTACAATGTTGATCCAGTTGTGCCTACTGCTTATATTGAGAAAGCACCTTTCCCTCTTAGGATAAAGGAACATGCTAAGGTATAAATTGTGGTTCGCGAGAGTAATATTAGAGCACCTAAGCCCTCTGAACAAATTAAAGTAGAACCTAGTGTTGCTATGGTTAAAGATCTCTTGGTAGAAAATATTGATGGGCATGTTATTTACTTCTGTGATGAAGCTGCTAGAATTGCTAAACCCGATGAAAAAGATAAACATAGACCCGTAGTTGGCATGCCTGTTATCTCGGTTAAAATAGGAGATCATTGTTATCATGGCTTATGTGATTTGGTTGCTAGCGTGAGTGCTATTCCTTTTACTCTATATCAAGAAATTATGAATGAAATAGCACCTGCTGAAATAGAAGATATTGATGTTACTATTAAACTTGCTAATAGAGACACCATCACACCCCTTGGGATTGTTAGAGATGTTGAAGTCTTGTGTGGGAAAATAAAATATCCACTAAATTTCTAGTTCTTGGTTCCCCACAAGATGACTTTTGTCCCATTATCTTTGGTAGACCTTTCTTGAACACTGTTAATGCTAAGATAGATTGTCAAAAGGAAACTGTCAGTGTTTAGTTTGGTGATGTGTCTCATGATTTTAATTTCTCCAAGTTTAGTAGACAACCTCATGATAAAGAACTACCTAGTAAGGATGAAATAATTGTTCTTGCTTCTATTGCCGTTCCTCTTACCGATCCACTAGAACAATATTTGCTAGACCATGAAAAATGATATGCACTTGCGTGAAAGAAATGAAATAGATAAAAATTTCTTTGAACAACAACCTCTACTGAAACACAATTTGCCTATTGAAACTCTTGGAGGTCATCCTCCACCTAAAGGTGATCCTGTGTTTGAATTAAAACAATTGCCTGACACTCTGAAGTATGCTTATCTTGATGAGAAAAAGATATATCCTGTTATTATTAGTGCTAACCTTTCAGAATATGAAGAAGAAATATTGTTAAAAATTCTGGGGAAGCACCGGGCTGCTATTGGATATACTCTTGATGATCTTAAGGGCATTAGTCCCACTCTATGTCAGCAGAAGATCAATATGGAACCTGATGCTAAACCCGTTGTTGATCATCAACGACGATTAAATCCCAAGATGACAAAAGTGGTAAGAACTGAAATATTAAAGCTTCTGGAAGCAGGTATAATCAATCCCATAGCTGATAGTAGGTGGGTAAGCCCCGTTCATTGTGTCCCTAAGAAAGGAGGTATCACTATTGTTCCTAATGATAAAAATGAACTTATCCCACAGAGAATTGTTACTGGTATAGGATGGTAAATGATTTTAGAAAACTAAATAAAGCTACTAGAAAAGATCATTACCTTCTGCCTTTTATTGATCAAATGCTTGAAAGATTATCTAAGCACACACACTTTTGTTTCTTGGATGGATATTCTGGTTTCTCTCAAATACCTGTGTCACAATCTGATCAAGAGAAAACCACCTTTACTTGTCCTTTTAGAACCTATGCTTATAGACGTATGCCTTTTGGTTTATGCAATGCACCTGCTACCTTTCAAAGATGTATGACTGCTATATTCTCTGATTTTTGTGAAAAGATTATGGAGGTTTTCATGGATGATTTTTCCATTTACGGAACTTCTTTTGATGATTGCTTAAGCAACCTTGATCGAGTTTTGCAGAGATGTGAACAAACTAATCTCGTCTTGAATTGGGAGAAGTGCCACTTTATGGTTAATGAAGGTATTGTCTTGGGGCATAAAATTTCCGAGCGAGGTATTGAGGTGGATCAAGCTAAGGTTGATGCAATTGAGAAAAGGGATTTCTATTCTTGTGCCCCTAGTTCCTTAGTTGTACAAATTCATTCCCATGCCCTTAACTTTTGCTCACTTTTCCCCACTCCCTTGTCCAAAACCCTCAGAAATGGTCACAACGGAGGATGCCGTCAGGTCAATGGTTTGACTGTTAACTCTGATGTGTGGGGCCGCGCTGGACTGTGTCGCCCGTTGGACCTGCCAAGTGGGGCCGCGTTGTACTGTGTCGCCCTCCTTTGACCATTCTGACACATGGGGCCGCACTGGACTATGTCGCCTGTTGGACGGTGGCGTTGGTTGGACCGTTGGGCCGTGATTTCGTTTGGGCCGTTGAATTAAACGCCCGCGTCCATGCGCTGATGCACGCCACCATGATAAGCCTGCTATGCATGTGCGACATAATCTAGCTAGCCTACCTGCATGCGCCGATGCGAGCCGCCACAGACGCAGCCTTCCTGTGAGCCGCCACGGACGCAGCGACTATCACTGCTGCCAATTCGTCCCTTCTCGCACGCGCCTCCTCGATCGATTCACAGTTCACACCGTCTCAGCCTTTGACCTCCGCAGCATCAATTCAGCGTGGCAATGAAAGTCTAGGGCATACCGATCGACGTGCGCCGCCACGATACAGAAGCCTGCTATGCATGCCACGTGATCCAGCTAGCCTACCTGCATGCGCCGATGCACGCCGCCACGGACGCAGCGACAGTCGCTGCCGCTGGTTCCTCTCTTCTCGCACGTGTCTCCACCTTCCAGGTGCCACAGACCGAGGACAGGGTGTAGTATTGCGTGCGGGCTTCGCCCACCTTTTTTACCCACCCATATGTCACTCCCTCCATGTACAAAGGCATGCAATATATTTTTTGAAGCATCAGCAAAAACAAAAATAGTTCAGGTCGACCCTATTACAATCATCCATGACACTAGAGAATAGAACCAGCAACCAGAGTCAGCTAAACATAGCTCAGAGAGCATAATAGCGAAAGCATACAATATATATCCTACGTACTACCTAGTGCACTACGTGTCTGCGTCGTCGGAGATGGCCTGATCCGCCTGCGCCGGAGCCTGGTCCGCCTGCACCGCCGCCTGCACCGCCCGCGCTGCCTCCATCTGCTACTGACGAAGATGCCGGGCCTGCTCCGAGCGGATGGAGTTGAGGATCTCGACCTGGTCGGGCCACAGATAGTAGACCGGCGGTGCATCCACTTGCGGCTCCTCCGGCGGCGCCTCCTCCTCCGGCTCCTATGGCGGCGCCTCCTCCTCCGGCTGCGGCGGCGCCTCCTCTAGCTCATCTTCCCCCATCTCCGACCCCTCCTCGAAATCCTCCTCTGGTTCCAGAGGTAGCCTCACTTGCCTCCAGATTTGGGCCTGCCGACGGAGGAAGAGACGGTTTTCGATTGTGTAGTACTAGCGGCGTGGTGGCATGGCTGATGGGCTCGGAGAGGGGAGTGCTCGGGTGCCGGCGGGGAGAGTGAGGAGGCGGATGAGCTAGGGCTGGGGGACGCCGTCTGTCTTAAATAGCCGTCTATGGATAATGATGGGGAGCCGGATCGGTGCCTCCTCCCTCGACAGTCAACGCGTAACAAAGGACCAACCAGGACTTTTTTTCCCGCGGGCGAGTGGGTGAGTGATAACACACAAGTGTAGGGGATCGTTTGTAGCCTTTTTCGATAAGTAAGAGTGTCGAATCCCAACGAGGAGCTAAAGGTAGAACAAATATTCCCTCAAGTTCTATCGACCACCGATACAACTCTATGTACACTTAACGTTTGCTTTATCTAGAACTAGGATGAAACTACTTAGCGGGAATAAAACTACGAGTACTTTGCAAGAAAATAAACTTAGTAGTGAAGTAGCAAGTTTTTTGTAACACAAGAGAAAGATTGTCCATAGGCAATTGAATATGATACGATAGATACTTCTTATATGCAATGAGGGAGAGGCATGAGCTAACATACTTTCTCTACTTGGATCATATGCACTTATGATTGCAACTCTAGCAAGCATCCGCAACTACTAAAGATCATTAAGGTAAAATCCAACCATAGCATTAGGTATCAAGTGCTCTTTACTCCCATACGCAACAACCCACCTACTCGGGTTTATGCTTCTGTCACTCAAGCAACCCACCATAGGAAAATCATGAACATATTACAACACCCTACAACGAGGATCCCTCACGCTTGCGTGACACGGAGGGCACCATAGGACAGCACCATATCAACATACGACTCACATCCATAACATCATACCACAATTAACCTGTAGGACAAAAGAGATCTACTCAAACATCATAGGATAGCCAAATATCATTGGGAAATAATATATGGAGTTGTGCACCATGTTTAAGTAGATATTACAGCGGGGAAGAGAGGTGTTACACCGCTGCATAGATGGGGAGAGAGTTGGTGTTGACGTCGGCGAAGTTGTTGGTGTAGATCGCCGTCACGATCCTTGCCCCGGCGACGTTCTAGCGCCACCGGGAGAGAGGGGAGAGAGCCTCCCTCCTTATTCTTCTTCCTTGGCCTCCCCCCTAGATGGGGGGAGAGTTCCCCCTCTGGTCCATTGCCTCCATGGCGGCGGAGGGGCGGGAGCCCCTCCGAGATTGGATCTCCCTCTCTGTTCTCTTCTGTTTCGCGTTCCTGTTTTCTGGCCGAAAACCGTTTCTTATATTCCCGGAGATCCGTAACTCCGATCGGGCTGAAATTTTGAGGGTGGTTTTATCCAAAAATTAGCTTTCTTGCAGCTGAAGGAGAGATCCAACCGACATACAAGGTTGGCACGGTCCACCAGGGCGCGTTTGGGCCCTGGGCCGCGCCCTGGTAGAGGGTGGACACTGTGGGACTCCGTTTGCACTGATTCCACTTCTCAAAATTCATAAATGTTCCAAAAAAAATCTCCGTAAATTTTTATCACGTTTGGACTTCGTTTGATATGGAATTTCTGCGATACAAAACACACACAAAAAACAGGAACTGGCACTGGGCACTGGATCAATAGGTTAGTCCAATAAATCATATAAATTATTGCCAAAAGTAAGTAAAAGTTGTATAATATTGGCATGAAACAATCAAAAATTATAGATACGACGGAGACGTATCAGCATCCCCAAGCTTAATTCCTGCTCGTCCTCGAGTAGGTAAATGATAAAAAAAGATAATTTTTTATGTGGAATGCTACCTAGCATAATCTTGATCATATATCTAATCATGGCATGAATATTAAGATACAAGTGATTCAAAGCAATAGTCTAGTTCTGACATAAAGACATTAATACTCAGGCATCCCAACAAACAATCATGTCTTTCAAAATATCAAGGCTAAAGAACGCTATCCCTACAAAATCATATAGCCTTTTCATGCTCTGTCTTCTTAACACAAAGTATAAATCATGTACTACCCGGGTGTCAGCCAAGCAATTGGTTCATACTTTTTAACGCGCTTCAGCATTTTAACCTCTCACGCAATACATGAGCGCAAGCCATGGATATAGCACTATGGGTGGAATAGAATGCAGTGGTAGGTTTCAAAGGGGTAAAAGTAGAGAAGAAAATCTCACATCAACTCAGCGTATCTACAGGTGACGTGGATTGAGACTGCGCCGATATTTCCCCAAAGAGAAAGGGATGATGTAGCACAGCGACGGTAAGTATTTCCCTCAGTTATGAAACCAAGGTATCAATATGTAGAGGAAGATCACGCACCCACGTAAACATCACTTGCACACAAACAACAAATACTTGCAACCCGACGCAAAAGAGAGGTTGTCACGCTCTCTACGGTAATAAGATAGATTAGTTAATGATAGTTTTGGAAAATAGATCCCGCAAGAACACAAAATAAAATTAGTAAACAAAAATTGCAGCAAGGTATTTTTTGGGTTTTTGGATTAATAGATATGAAAACAAAAGTTGCAAATAGTAGATCGGAAAGCAATATGGTGGAAAAGTAGACCCGGGGGTCGTAGGTTTCACTAGTGGCTTCTCTCATGAGTATAGCACACGGTGGGTGTAGAAATTATTATTGGGCAATTGATAGAAGATCAAATAATCATGACGATATCCTGGCAATGATCATTATATAGGCATCATGTCCAAGACAAGTAGACCGAAACGATTCTGCATCTACTTCTATTACTCCACACATTGACCGCTATCCAGCATGCATCTAGTGTATTAAGTTCATGGAGAAACGGAGTAACGCAATAAGAATGATGACATGATGTAGACAAGATCTATTCATGTAGGAATAGACCCTATCTTGTTATCCTTAATGGCAATAATACATGCGTGCCTTGCTGCCCCTTCTGTCACTGGGAAACAACACCGCAAGATCGAACCCATCACAAAGCACCTCTTCCCATGGCAAGAAAAATGGATCTAGTCGGCCTAACTAAACCAAAGATTCGAAGAAGAAATATGAGGCTATAAGTAATCATGCAAATAAGAGATCAAAGAAGACTCAAATCATATTCATGGATAGAAACTAATCATGAACTCAAAATTCATCGGATCCCAACAAACACACCGCAAAAGTCATTACATCAAATAGATCTCCAAGAGACCATTGTATTGAGAAACATAGAGAGAGAGGAAGCCATCTAGCTACTGCCTACGGACCCGTAGGTCTATGGTGGACTACTCACGCATCATCGGAGAGGCACCTATGAGGAAGATGAACCCCTCCGTGATGGTGTTAGATTGGATCTCGAGGTTATGGAACTTGCGGCGTCTGGAATTGTTTTGCATCGACTCCTCTAGGGTTTTTGGATTTTCTAGGAATTTATAGGCTCGATAGTCGGTTGAGGGGGTGCCCGAGGTGCCCACCCTCTACCAGGCCGCGCCAGGGGCCTCTGGCACACCCTGGTGGAGGGTGGCCACCTTGGGCCCCCTCTTCTGGTGTTGTTTGGCCCATCTGCTTCCTTCTGGTCCATAAAAAAATCCACAAAAATCCCCGCAGTGTTTGGGCTCCGTTTGGTACTGATTTTCCGCAAAGTAAAAAACAAGCAAAAACAGCAACTGGCACTTTGGCAGTAAGTCAATAGGTTTGTCCCAAAAAATGATATAAAGTTGTTATAAAATGCTTGTAAAACATCCAAGATTGATAATATAACAGCATGGCACAAGCAAAAAATTTAGATACGTTGGAGACATATCAGCATCCCCAAGCTTAATTCCTACTCGTCCTCGAGTAGGTAAATGATAAAATCATTGATCCATTCACAATACACACTCAAATATTAGCTACACCTAATGCTCAAGTACGATCATAGTGCCCCCTAGTTGGTGCTTTATAAGAGAAGATGGAGACTCAAATTGAAAAATAAAAATTGCATAAAGTAAATAGATAGGCCCTTCGCACAGGGAAGTAGGGATTTGTAGAGGTGCCAGAGCTCAAGTGTTTAAATTGATAGAGAAAAATATTTTGAGTGGCATGCCTTTCTTGTCAACGAAAACGACCGAGAGATTTCAATATCTTTCCACACTAGATGCATCATAGGCGGTTACCAAATAGAAAATAAAGTTTATTCCATTTTCCACCATACTTTCACTTTCCATGGCTAGCCGAATCCATGGTTGCCTTCCATACCAACACTTTCCAAGGAATTTATTATTTGACAACATAAAGTAATTTTATTTTCTTTTTCATTTCGGGAATGGGCATCCCTATTACCGCCATACTCTCGTGCAATGACAAGTGAATAAACACTCGTCTTGAGAATAACACATCTAGCATGGAAAAATATCGGTCACCCCCTACCGTTTCATGAGCGGTACGAGCACACAAAAAGGAAAATTTATTTTGAAATTTACTTGGAACGGCATGGAAATACCGTATATAGGTAGGTATAGTGGACTCATGTGGCAAAACTGGTTTAAGGATTTTGGATGCACAAGTAGTATTTCTACTTAGTACAAGTGAAGGCTAATAAAAGATTGGGCAGCATCCAACTAAGAAACGAAAAATCACATAAGCGAGCATTAAGCATAACTAACACCGAATAATGCACCATAAGTAGGATGTAATTTCATAGCATAACTATTGACTTTCGTGCTTGCAAAGGGAATCACAAACCTTAACATCAATATTCTTACTAAGCATAATTACTCATCAACATAACTCACATATTACTATTGTCATGTTTCAAAACTATTACAAGGAATCAAGTTTAATTTGTCCAATGATCTTCATGAAAGTTTTTATTATATACCTCTTGAATATCTATCACTTTGGGACTAGTTTCATATATTGCAATTGCTTTTGGCAAGCTCACATGGATATAAGTGAAGAACATGAGGATACAAGTTTCATCTCTCAAAATAGTATAAGTGAAGCATGAGAGGATTTCTTCAAAATTACTAACTCTCAAATTAATATAAGTGAAGCATGAGAGCATTTCTTCAAACATGTAAAAGCACGCCGTGCTCAAAAAGATATAAGTGAAGTACTAGAGAAATTCCGTTGCTCAAAAGTTTTAAGTGAAGCATAAAGAGCAATTCTAACAAATCATAGCATATTTTTGGATCTATCAAATAGGTGTGTGCAGCAAGGATAAAAGCAAACAAAGCAAAGATACAAGACGCTTCCAAGCAAAACTCATGATATGTGACGAATAAAAATATAGTTCCAAGTAAAATACCGATGGTTGTTAGAAGAAAGAGGGGATGCCACTCGGGGCATCCCCAAGCTTAGTTGCTTGTTACTCTTTGGATATTACCTTGGGGTGCTGTAGCATACCCAAGCTTTGACTCTTCTTACACCTTATTCCTTCCTCCATCGTGATCTCACCCAAAACTTGAAAACTTCAATCACACAAAACTTGACAAAATTCTCGTGAGATCCGTTAGTATAATAAAGCAAATTACCACTTTTAGGTACTGTTGTAAACCCATTCATATTTTATTATTGCATTATACCTACTGTATTTTAACTCTACCATGACTCATACCCCCCCAATACAAGCCATAGATTCATCAAAACAAGCACACAATGCAACAAAAACAGAATCTGTTTCAGACAGAACAGTCTGTAGTAATCTGGACTCTACCCATACTTCTGGAACTACTAAAATTCTGAAAAATTAGGAAAACATAAGGAATTTGTATATCAACACTGTGTTAAAATTTCAGCTCAAGATCACGTTCCATAAAAAAATGAAAATTCATATACTGGACGCAAAGTTTCTGTTTCAGATTCAGCATTGTTTCTACTCATCTTATGGATCATCCTAAAGGCATTACTTGGCACAAACGCTAAATAAAACATAAAACACAATTATAACAGAATAATAATTGTGAAAAACACTCAAAAACAGAAAGAAAAAGATAAAAATAATTTATTCATTGGGTTGCCTCCCAACAAGCGCTATCGTTTTACGCCCCTAGCTAGGCATAACGCATAGATTCAAGTATTGTCATCATTGGTTTTGGATCCATAGGATACCCTCATGATTGATTCATATGGTGGATTAGTTCTTGTTCTAGGGAAGTGTTCCATACCCTTCCTAAGAGGAAACTGAAACTTAATATTGCCCTCTTTCATATCAATCACGACACCTATAGTGCGTAAAAACGGTCTACCAAGTATGATAGGACAAGACGGATTGCAATCAATATCAAGAACAATAAAATCAAAGGGCACATAATTCCTATTTGCAAGAATAAGAACATCATTAATTCTTCCCAAAGGCTTTTTAATAGTAGAATCCGCCAAGTGCAAATTAAGAGAACATTCTCCAATATTGGTAAGACCAAGCACATCACATAAAGATTTCGGAATCGTGGAAACACTAGCACCCAAATCACACAAAGCAAAGCATTCATAATTTTTAATCTTGAATTTAATGGTAGGTTCCCACTCATCAAGCAATTTTCTAGGAATTGAAATCTATAATTCCAACTTTTCTTCTAAGGATTTTATCATGGCATCAACGCTATGTTTAGTAAAAGCTTTGTTTTGTTCATAAGCATGGGGTGAATTTATCATAGATTGCAGCAAAGAAATACAATCAACCAAGGAGCAACTCTCATAATTAAAATCTTTGTAATAAAAACTAGTGGGCACATCACTAGTTAAAGTTTTGACCTCTTCAAACCCACTTTTATCAAAATTTTCATCAAGATTTTCACCCTTCAAATCATTGGGACGCTCTCTAACTAAAGTTGACTCTTCTTCAGTCCCTTTAGCATCAATTTTAACATTACTAAACAAGGAATCAATAGAGCAAACACCAATCATTTTAAGATCTTCATCATTGTTATGAAAGTAATCGCTAGACAACGCTTTTTCTAAAAATTATCTTTTAGCTCTAAGCATAGCGGTTCTTTTCTTACTTTCATTCATAGAAACATATAAAGCCTTAATTGATTCATTGATCTTACGTGGAAAAGCATGCAACTTGAGATTTTCTACATCATTGGAAATTCTATCAATGCTTCTAGACATATCATCAATCTTATTCAACTTTTCTTCTATCGTAGTATTGAAAGACTTTTGAGCATTGATAAATTCTTTAAAAATATTCTCAAGATCAGAGGTGTTCCTATTATTATTATTATAAGAATTACCATAGGAATTACCATAATTTTTAGAGGAATTTCCAGGAAAAGGCCTAGTATTAAAATTACCTCTATAAGCATTGTTATTGAAATTATTTCGCGAGATGAAAATCACATCTATGGAATCACTATTTTGCTCAATCAAAGTAGACAAAGGCACATCATTAAGATCAATAGGAGCATTTTTACTAGCAACCAATTTCATAAGAGCATCAACTTTTTCACTCAAAGTACTAATTTCCTCTACCGAATTAACCTTTTTACTAGTAGGTGCTCTTTCGGTATCATGTTGTGAATAATTTGCCATAATATTATCTAGCAATTTAGTAGCTTCGCCCAAAGTAATCTCCATAAAAGTACCACCCGCGGCGGAATCTAAAAGATTTCTAGAGACAAAGTTCAATCCCGCATAAATTTTTTGTATGATCATCCAAAGATTTAAACCATGAGTAGGACAATTTCTTAGCATCAACTTCATTCTTTCCCAAGATTGTGCAACATGTTCATGCTCAAGTTGCTTAAAATTCATGATTTGCGTCCTAGGGGAAATAATTTTCACGGGCGGAAAATACTTAGTGATAAAAGCATCCTTGCACTTATTCCAAGAATCGATACTATTGCGAGGCAAAGAAGAAAACCAAATTTTTGCGCGATCCCGCAAAGAGAAAGGAAACAATTTCAACTTCACAATATCATTGTCCACATCTTTTTTCTTTTTCATATCGCATAATTCCACGAAGGTATTAAGATGGGACGCGGCATCCTCATTAGGAGTACCGGAAAATTGATCTTTCATGACAAGATTCAACAAAGTAGCATTAATATCACAAGATTCCGTACTAGTGGCGGGAGGAGCAATAGGAGTGCTAATAAAATCATTATTATTGGTATTGGAAAAATCACACAACTTGGTGTTTTCTTGAGCCATCATGACTACGCAAACAAGATTGCAAGCAAACAAGAGATCTGACAAGAAAAAGGCAAACGAAAAAGAGAGGAAAACGAGAGGCAAATGGCAAATAATGTAAATTGCAAGGAGATGAGATTTGTGATTAGGAACCTGGTAGATGAGATTGCTTCCTCCCCCGTAACGGTGCCAGAAATTCCTTTGATGTGGCTTGAGACTGCGTCGGTATTTCCCCAAAGAGGAAGGGATGATGCAGCACAACGACGGTAAGTATTTCCCTCAGTTATGAAACCAAGGTATCAATCCATAGAGGAAGATCACACACCCACGTAAACAGCACCTGCACACAAACAACAAATACTTGCAACCCGACGGGAAAGAGAAGTTGTCACGCTCCCTACGGTAATAAGATAGATTAGGTAATGATACTTTTGGCAAATAGATCTCGCAAGAACACAAAATAAAATTAGTAAACAAAAATTGCAGCAAGGTATTTTTGGTTTTTTTGGATTAATAGATCTGAAAACAAAAGTTGCAAATAGTAGATCAGAAAGCAATATGATGGAAAAGTAGACCCGGGGGCCGTAGGTTTCACTAGTGGCTTCTCTCATGAGTATAGCACACGGTGGGTGAACAAATTACTGTTGGGCAATTGATAGAAGATCAAATAATCATGACGATATCCAGGCAATGATCATTATATAGGCATCACGTCCAAGACAAGTAGACCAAAACGATTCTGCATCTACTTCTATTACTCCACACATCGACCGCTATCCAACATGCACCTAGTGTATTAAGTTCATGGAGGAATAGACCCCATCTTGTTATCCTTAATGCAATAAGAACGATGACATGATGTAGACAAGATCTATTCATGTAGGAATAGACCCCATCTTGTTATCCTTAATGGCAACGATACATGCGTGCCTTGCTGCCCCTTCTGTCACTGGGAAACAACACCGCAAGATCGAACCCATCACAAAGCACCTCTTCCCATGGCAAGAAAAATCGATCTAGTCGGCCTAACTAAACCAAAGATTCGAAGAAGAAATACGAGGCTATAAGTAATCATGCAAATAAGAGATCAAAGAAGACTCAAATCATATTCATGGATAGAAACTGATCATGAACTCAAAATTCATTAGATCCCAACAAACACACCGCAAAAGTCATTACATCAAATAGATCTCCAAGAGACCATTGTATTGAGAAACATAGAGAGAGAGGAAGCCATCTTGCTACTGCCTACGGACCTGTAGGTCTATGGTGGACTACTCACGCATAATCGGAGAGGCACCTATGAGGAAGATGAACCCCTCCGTGATGGTGTTAGATTGGATCTCCAGGTTCTGGAACTTGCGGCAGCTGGAATTGTTTTTCGTCGACTCCTCTAGGGTTTTTGGATTTTTTTGGAATTTATAGGCTCGATAGTCGGTTGAGGGGGTGCCCGAGGTGCCCACCCTCTACCAGGCCGCGCCAGGGGCCTCTGGCTTGCCCTAGTGGAGGGTGGCCACCCTGGGCCCCCTCTTCTAGTGTTGTTCGGCCCATCTGGTTCCTTCTGGTGCATAAAAAATCCACAAAAATCCCCGCAGCGTTTGGGCTCTGTTTGGTACTGATTTTCTGCGAAGTAAAAAACAAGCAAAAACAGCAACTGACACTTTGGCACTAAGTCAATAGGTTAGTCCCAAAAAATGATGTAAAGTTGTTATAAAATGATTGTAAAACATCCAAGATTGATAATAGAACAGCATGGAACAAACAAAAATTATAGATACGTTGGAGACGTATCAACGGGCTATGGAGATGCCCATCAATAGATATCAATGCAAGGATTAGGGATTGCCTTGCAACGGATGCACTAAGAGCTATAAGTGTATGAAAGCTCAATATGAAAACTAAGTGGGTGTGCATCTAACTCTACAATGAAAAATTCCCTCTAGTATATGAAAGTGACAACATAAGAGACTCTCTATATGAAAAACATGGTGCTACTTTAAAGCACAAGTGTGGAATTAGCATGCCCCTTCTCTCTTTCTCTCTCATCATTTTTTTCTATTCTTTTTTCTTTCTTTTTTCTTTCCTTTTCTATTTTTTTTCTTTTTCTTTTTCTTTTTTTTCTTTCTCTTTTTCTTTTCTTTTTTTCCTTTGTCCGGAGCCTCATCCCGACTTGTGGGGGAATCATAGTCTCCATCATCCTTTCCTCACTGGGACATGCACTAATAATGAATAATGATGATCATCACACTTCTATTTACTTATAACTCAAAATTACAACTCGATACCTAGAACAAAATATGACTCTATATGAATGATGTGCAATGATCTAGCGTAGCAAAGATATGAAAAACGGACAAGCCATGGAAACATCATGCTAGCTATCTTACGATCATGTAAAGCAATATGACAATGAATGTTCAAGTCATCAAAACGGAAGAGGTGGAAGTTGCATGGCAATATATCTCGGAATGGCTATGTAAATGCCATAATAGGTAGGTATGGTGGCTGTTTTGAGGAATATATAATAATGCTTATGTGTTGTAGAGTGTATCATATCACGGGGTTTGGATGCACCGACGAAGTTTGCGCCGAATTTCGAGGTGAGAACGGGCAATGCACGGTACCGTAGAGGCTAGCAAATTGCGGAAAGTTAAGAGTGCGTATAATCCATGGACTCACATTAGTCATAAAGAACTCACATACTTGTTGCAAAAGTTTATTAGCCCTTGAAGCAAAGTATTACTATGCATGCCCCTAGGGGGAGGTTGGTAGGAGTTAACCATCGCGCGCCCCCGACCTTCACACAAAGATAGACAATCAAGGATAAATTCTGCTCCAACTTCCTAGCATAACGGGGGACTATACGTGCATGCTTCGGGAATCACAAACCTTAACACCAATATTTTACTAAACACGATCATCCACTAGTACCTCCCACATATTATCATCTCTATATCTCAAAACTATTGCAAGGAATCAAACATATCAAATTCAGTGATCCATAAGTTTTATGTAGGATTTTATGACTAACCATGCAAATGAGCAATTCCTGTTGACTCTCTAAATAGATATAAGTGAAGCATGAGAGTTTAATTCTTTCTACAAAAGACCTTGACATGCTCTAATAAATATAAGTGAAGATAAAGAGCATTCTACAAATAACGGTTTTCTATGTGAAGAGAAACAGGCAATCTAAACTTCAAATGATATAAGTGAAGCACATGAAGCATTCTATAAAGCCATACTCAAAAGATATAAGTGAAGTGCAATGAGCATTCTATAAATCAACCATGGACTATCTCATACCAGCATGGTCCATAAAAGAAAACTGAAAACAAAACGCAACAGACGCTCCAAGATTTGCACATATCACATGGATGAAACGAATTCGAAAACATACCGATACTTGTTGAAGAAAGATGGGATGCCTTCCGGGGCATCCCCAAGCTTAGACGCTTGAGTCTCCTTGGATATTTACTTGGGGTGCCTTGGGCATCCCCCAGCTTGAACTCTTGCCTCTCCTTCTTCTCCTCATATCGAGACCTCCTCGATCATCGAACACTTCATCCACACAAAACTTAACAGAAGACTGGTAAGATCCGTTGGTATAATAAAGAAAAATACTACTTTAAGTACTGTTGAAAACCCATTCATATTTTATATTTGCATTATGCCTGCTGTATTATAACTTTTCTATGTCTTACACCACCGATAAAATCAATAGTTTTATCAAAACAAGCAAAACAATGCATCAAAAACAGAATCTGTCTTAAACCGACAGTCTGTAGTAATCTGAACTTTGACCATACTTCTGTAACTCCACAAATTCTGAAAAATTAGGAAGAAATAAATATTTTGTATATAAATACTGTGTAAAAATTTCAGAAACTTCTAACCTTCCAGTAAAAAATTAAAATTCACGCACTACAGACAAATTTTCTGTTTTTACACCGCACATACCAACAAGCAATCTAATCATCCTAAAGGCAAATCTTGGCACATTCTTTTTATAATAAAATGGATTTTTACTAGGGGATAATCATTTTTGTTGGAAAAGTTTCCGTGATTCAAGATTCACAAAGTTTCCATGGGCATGAACAAAAGTTCAAGGACGTCCCCCACTTCAACGATGCTCATCATCTCTCTCACTTTCACCTTTCCTTTTGTGAAGTTTTAGGTTCCTCTCTATATTATTTTTTTGTTTTTAAACTTTATAAAAGCATACAACAGAAATAAATGACTCTCTAAAACTTCTGTGTTGTCTCCCTGGCAGCGCTTTCTTTAAAGCCATTAAGCTAGGCATAAAGTGCTCGAGTAATTGATCCACCCGGATCCCAAGGTATATCAAAGCCAATTTTAATTAACAATGATTTGTAATTTAGTAGGGAGCACAAAGTGATATATATCATGCAATGAGGAAGTCTAACTCTTTTCCTATGCATCGGCATGTCATATAAGAACAATTCATTCACATTAAGTAAAGGCCAATACATAGCATAAGTAGTTTCTTGCAATTTTATAGTATTGGAAACATAGAGAGGTGAAGATGTAGTTCCTCTCTCATAATAATTGCAAGTAGGAGCAGCGAGCACATGCTTATTATATTCATCAAAATCATCATGTGTAATAGCAAAATGCAACCCATCAATATAATCCTTAATAAGAGCAAACTTCTCCGATACAGTGTAATTGGGAGAATTCAAAAAGATAATAGGACTATCATGTGTGGGTGCAATAGCAACAATTTCATGCTTAACATAAGGAACTATAGCAAGTTCATCTTCATAAGCATACTTTATATTGGCATCATGGCCACAAGCATAGGAAGCATCAAGTTCATCAAAAAGGGATATTTCAAATGAATCCACGGGATTATAGCAATCATCGTAGCATTCATCCTTCGGTATGTGCGAAGGGTAATTAAACAATGTATGAGTTGAAGAGTTACTCTCATTAGAAGGTGGGCACGGGTGATCAATCCGCTCTTCCTCCTTTTGTTCTTCGCTCTCCTCCTCATCTTTTTCATCTAATGAGCTCACAATTTCAGCAACTTCCTCTTCCATAGATTCCTGCAAAATATTAGTCTCCTCCAAGGCAGCCATCATTCATTCAATAAATTTTTTAACATAAGCATTAGAAGCATAGTTTTCATAGCAATAATTAAGTGTGGTAAAAATTTCAGATTCGTAAAGAGTAGCATCATACTTTTCAATCAAAGAAGCAATTTCATAGGCACCATTAAAAGCAACAAATTCTTCAATTTGCTCAACATCAAAATAACAATAGGCCTCCTTGGCATAACAAGATAGTATCTCATTATCATTAAACACGCATTGGTAGGGAAGGTGTTTTTTAGTTTCTTCAGAACATCAAGTAAAATCATAAATTTCACATAGATTCCAAGCATAGCAACACAAAGTATTAATTTGATGCCACAAGAGTTTCCCTTTTTGAGATATGCGGTGTCGCACATAATGAGCATGCTCATTTAATGATTTTCCCTCAACTAAGCTAGTTGGGTTTTCAGCACGAGCACAAGTGGATCGAAGATGATCCAAGTAATATTCTTCGGTGGTACGGAACACTAGTGGTTCCTCAAGTTTTGGAGCAGCAAGTACATCTAATTTTTTTTTGGTATTTTACGTTTCCTACCCATATTTAAAGATAGAAAAAAAGTTAATAAAAGAAAATAAAAATTACTTAGTGATAAAGCAAACAAGCACACACGAGAATATTCACCCCACGCTATTGCTCCCCGGCAACGGCGCCAGAAAAAGGTCTTGATAACCCACAAGTGTAGGGGATCGTTTGTAGCCTTTTTCGATAAGTAAGAGTGTCGAATCCCAACGAGGAGCTAAAGGTAGAACAAATATTCCCTCAAGTTCTATCGACCACCGATACAACTCTATGTACACTTAACGTTTGCTTTATCTAGAACTAGGATGAAACTACTTAGCGGGAATAAAACTACGAGTACTTTGCAAGAAAATAAACTTAGTAGTGAAGTAGCAAGTTTTTTGTAACACAAGAGAAAGATTGTCCATAGGCAATTGAATATGATACGATAGATACTTCTTATATGCAATGAGGGAGAGGCATGAGCTAACATACTTTCTCTACTTGGATCATATGCACTTATGATTGGATCTCTAGCAAGCATCCGCAACTACTAAAGATCATTAAGGCAAAACCCAACCATAGCATTAGGTATCAAGTCCTCTTTACTCCCATACGCAACAACCCACCTACTCGGGTTTATGCTTCTGCCACTCAAGCAACCCACCATAGGCAAATCATGAACATATTGCAACACCCTACAGCGAGGATCCCTCACGCTTGCACGACATGGAGGGCACCATAGGACAGCACCATATCAACATATGACTCACATCCATAACATCATACCACAATTAACCCGTAGGACAAAAGAGATCTATTCAAACATCATAGGATAACCAAATATCATTGGGAAATAATATATGGAGTTGTGCACCATGTTTAAGTAGAGATTACAGCGGGGAAGAGAGGTGTTACACCGCTGCATAGAGGGGGAGAGAGTTGGTGTTGACGTTGGCGAAGTTGTTGGTGTAGATCGCCGTCACGATCCTTGCCCAGGCGACGTTCCGGCGCCACCGGGAGAGAGGGGAGAGAGCCCCCTCCTTCTTCTTATTCCTTGGCCTCCCCCCTTGATGGGGGGAGAGTTCCCCCTCTGGTCCATGGCCTCCATGGCGGCGGAGGGGCGGGAGCCCCTCAGAGATTGGATCTCCCTCTCTGTTCTCTTCTGTTTCGCGTTCCTGTTTTCTGGCCGAAAACCCTTTCTTATATTTCCGGAGATCCGTAACTCCGATCGGGCTGAAATTTTGAGGGGATTTTTATCCAAAAAATTAGCTTTCTTGCGGCCGAAGTAGAGCTCCAACCGACATACGGGGTGGGCACGGTCCACCAGGGCGCGTTTGGGCCCCAGGCCACGCCCTGGTAGAGGGTGGAGGCTGTGGGACTCCGTTTGCGTTGATTCCACTTCTCAAAAATAATATATATTCCAAAAAAAATCTCCGTAAATTTTTATCACGTTTGGACTTCGTTTGATATGGAATTTCTGCGAAACAAAAAACACGCAAAAAACAGGAACTCGCACTGGGCACTGGATCAATAGGTTAGTCCAATATATCATATAAATTGTTGCCAAAAGTATGTAAAAGTTGTATAATATTGGCATGAAACAATCAAAAATTATAGATATAACGGAGACGTATCAGTGAGCAGAACCAACGTATCGCGGATCGCCCAACGATCCAACGATGCAGAGCCGTCCATGTGATCCAACGGCGCGGAGCCTGCACGTAGCCTGCCCGTATCCTTCTAGAAGACCATATTCGACGGTTTTCGCTTGGATCTAGGGTATGATTGGACGGTTGCAGTTCGACGTTAGGGTTTGTAGAGATGCTGCGGGGTTTTGAGCCGGTCAACGGGGTTATCTTAATTTTGACCAACTTTCAAATGACCTTAACTAATTCAATAAAAATCAAAAAAAATATGAAACCTTCCCAGTTCGTCGTTTCATAAGACATAGTTACCCCAAAAAATATAAACCTCGGTTTAGGGACTTTTTTAAGAAAAAACTTCTGTTGAGATGAGCTATTGTTTCCAAGTTCAAATGAGCAGAACTAAATTCAAAAAAATTCAAAAAATGTAAAACCTGCTCACAATGCCTTTGTATGTGACATGGTTATGGCAAAAAATAAAAATCTTGGTTTATGGACATTTCCAAGAAAACTCCTTCACACATATGAGCTATCACGTACGGGGTTGTATAGAGTTCGAGAAGAGAGCGAGAGTGGGTTTATGTTTGAGAAAAATAAAAAAAAAAAAAAAATCACCAGAGCTCCATTTCAGTGTGAGTAAGAAGGATCTGAACGTATTTTTCATTTTTGAAATTTTAAACTGTCTTCATAATAATGGGTTTTGTAATAAAGGGTTAGGGTTAGGGTTTAGGGTTAGGGTTTAGGAGTCTATTTTTGTTTTGTTTGCTGTGATCATTTCAAGATAGGGTAACATGATCATTACAACTTAGGACTCTTTCAACATGTCGCTTATAATTCAAATGTTAGTTCAAATTCAAGTTTTTACCTTAATTAATCATCAAATCACATAGGATTGGCGGCATATAAGTGGTTAGATGATGGCCATCTATCTTATTGCAGATGCAGGTATTTATTCACTGGATTTCTTCTTGTTTACGAATAATGGGGCATCTGCCTAACCCTATCAAACATTTCAGTAAGATAATACAAGAATCGTATTTGGTTGGGTTCTAACTCTGCTGTTCAGTCTGGCGCGGGTGTGATACCGGTCACATCACATCACATCACCATGCATTAGCTTTAATTAAACATCAATGCCGACCACAGAGGCCGGCGATAGTTCTAGTGCATTATACACAATGCCAGTAGCAACTAATATAAAAACACATATAAAATATAGACAATTCCGCCCGCCGGTGAAGCCGCCGCCGTCTTTAGGAGCACCGTCCTACTCGTCGTCGTCGCTGGTGAGGTCGACGTAGGGAGGCGGCTGCCAAAGGTGGGCTGGCGGCCCCTGCCAGGCCGGAGGCGCTTGCGGTGCCTGCAACACCTCCTCCCATGGCTCCTGCTCCGGTTCGGGTGACCGTGGTGGCGTGGGTGCCCACGGCCGGACAGCCAGCCCGTCGGCCATCTCCGACGCAGTGGCCGACCATCCCCATGACTGGCCCACCAGCCAGGGGTTCCACACCGCAAGGGCCAGCTCCTCCGCCACCTCCTCCTTGATGATGGCAGCCATCTCCAACTCAGGGATGGCCATGTCGCCGGCCGCAGAGAGGGCCAACGCCCTCTCCATGTCCGTCCATTGACGCTCGTCGTGCGTGCACGCGGATTCCTCCATCACACGCCTAATGAGTCGGCCTCTCCTCCTTGGTTATCGGAGGTGGTGGTGCGGGGACGGATATGGTGTCGGGGTGAGGCCGCGGACACGCCTACGACCGCGCACTTGGGGCGGGCTAGCAGCACGTCGTCGCCGTGGGCTAGGTGGACGACCGGCAAAAAAAGACTGCCGTTGCAGGTCGTGCTCGTCGTGGAGCCACGTATCCCAGAACGGCGAGTTGATGCTGTACCTTGGGTCGTGGAGGAGATCCCGAGGCAGGTGCGCGCGACGTCGGTCGATCTCCTCACGGCGAGCGCGGCCGCTCATCGGCACCGGGGGGATTGGAACCCGATCCGCGGATAGATGCCAGTTGTTCGGGAGGTGGGCATCTCCCCACGGCAATGGTGTGGCCGTCTCCCAGTACCTCCGGCATATTTCCGTGACGACGTACGGGCACGTGGTTTGCGGGGCGGCTAGCGAACCGATTGCAAATGCGGGCAGAGCAGACAGAGCAGGCGGCGGCGGCGGTGGTGGTGGTGGTGGGCTCCTAGAGCGACCGGAGCGGCGCCTACCAGAGGATGAGCCGGCCTCATGGCCGTGCTTCCCCTTCCCGGACCACGGCCAGGTCATGGCGATGGCGGCGGGCTAGGATTTCTAGAAACTGCTGGAGGTGACTGATGGTGGTTCACATTTTATCCATGGTGCTTTTCGTAAAATGCTTGCTAAATATGATGTTAACCATAGAATTGCATCACCTTATCATCCTCAATCTAGTGGTCAAGTTGAACTTAGCAATAGGGAAATAAAATTGATATTACAAAAACTATCAATTGGTCCTGAAAGAATTGGTCTAAGAAACTAGATGATGCACTTTGGGCTTATAGAACAACTTATAAAAATGCTATGGGTATGTCTCCATACAAAATGGTATATGGGAAAGCTTGTCATTTGCCTCTAGAGTTAGAACATAAAGCATTTTGGGCAATTAAAGAACTCAATTATGACTTCAAACTTGCCGGTGGAAAGAGGTTATTTGATATTAGCTCGTTAGATGAATGGAGAACCCAAGCTTATGAAAATGCCAAGTTATTTAAAGAAAAGGTTAAAAGATGGCATGAAAAAAGAATCCAAAAGCGAGAATTCAAAGTTGGAGAATATGTTCTTGTGTACAATTCTCATTTCAGATTTTTTGCAGAAAAACTTCTCTCCAAATGGGAAGGACCATATGTTATCGAAGAAATTTATCGCTCTGGAGCTATCAAGATTAATAATGCCGAAGGTACTAACCCGAAGGTGGTCAATGGAAAAGGATTAAACACTATATCTCAGGTACGCCTATTAATGTTGAAAGCAATGTTATCCAAACCATGACACCGGAGGAACACATAAAAGAAACCTTCCAGAACACTCCATAATCGTGAAAAATAAGAGGTACGTGATACGGTAAGTAAACGGTCTCCGAAAAATACGCAAAAATATTTTTTATCAGTTTTGGAATAATTTAGAATTTTGGAAAATAAGAAATAAACCGGAAGGCAACCTAGGTGAGCACGATACACCAGGGCGCGGTTGCCATCCCTGGCGCGCCCTGGTGGGACGTGCCCACCTCGGGAACCTTCCCAACTCTGTTTTCCTTCCGTTTGCTTGATTTCCAAGAATAAAAATTCTCTATATATACCTCCGATTGTTTTGACCACCACATCACGAGATTTTCCTCTGTTCTTGTTTCGTGTTGTTTTTCTGACAGATCGGAAAATATGTCGTCTCAAGATTCGGAGGGAGCGACTTATGTATCCAATTATGTTGCTGATCCAAAGATATTTGGGGAAATTTACCCCTATTTGTGGTGCTCGGAGGAGGAAGAAGACACCGACCTGGAGGAAATAGAAGACGTTGGCCCGGACGCTAGCTCAGATGAAGATGAAGCTCCACTACCTCAACTTGGGGATATGCACGTGGAGTTCAAGAAGTCAAGCCTTCCTAATGGTGGGAGTAAACCCAACACTCCTTTTATCCCTTCTCGTTTCCTGCAGGAGAGCAAGGCAACTCTATGCAAGAGGATATTGAAACTTGAGCAAGAGAATGACAATTTAAGGGAAGAAAACTTCATCCTCAAGAGTAAATTCGAGAAGAAGAAGAATTCTTCATCACCACCACCTTCATCATCTTCAACACCAAAGGAGACTTGAGTACACGGGTATGGGCACTCCCCTTGGCTTGAGCCAAGCTTGGGGGAGGTGCCCCGGTATCGTATCACCACCACTTTTTACCTTTGCTTTCTATTTTCGATCCTTAGCTTTTTCGTGATCTAGTTGAATAAAAGTTTAGTATGATCTATTTTCGTGTGCTAGTTTCGTGATCTATCTATCTATGTAATCGAGTGAGAGTTATATAATAAAGTTTAGTTTGAGCTTTTGCCCCTTTACTTTCTTGTTGCAATCAAAATAAAAAGAAAATAAATGAAAAGGGTCATATGCTAATCTTATGGTGAGTAATGACATCACATAAAGAAAAGTGTAAGTAGAAAAATTTATTGGAGATTGACAAACATAGCATTGGTCAATGATGCAACTCATGAAAGAATTAATTAGGGAAGAGAAGATTCACATGCAAATACACTATCATGGACATCTTTTATGATTGTGAGCCCCCATTAATTATTATATGCCAAAATTGTTGACGTTGGACAAGGAACACAACGTAATGATTTATGTTTGTTCATATTCACATAAAAGTTATATTGTCATAGATCCTTCAACATGTGGTGCTTGCTCAATATCTTTGCTAGCCAAAATTCCGCACTTAGTAGAGATACTACTTGTGCATCCAAAAAAGCCCAAACCCAAACTCATGTTTGAGAGTCCACCATACCTACCTATGGAATGAATAAGATCCTTCAAGTAAGTTGTCATCGGTGCATCAAGGCAATAAAAATTGCTTCCAAAAGTGTTTGATCAATTAGTGTAAGAGAAAATTGAGCATTGCACGAACTTGTGATGGCAAAGTAATAAAAGCGACAGACTGCATAATAAAGGTTGCTATCACAAGGGGCAAAACAATGTGACGTTCTTTTGCGCTGAGGGATTTGGCATACAAACTAATAAGTGCATGACAACCTCTGCTCCCCTCTGCGAAGGGTCTATCTTTTACCTTTAAGTATCTACTTTTATGCAAGAGTCAAAGTATTCTTCCCTACTTCTTTTTATTTTTCTCCTTTGGCAAGCATCATGTGGTGAGGAAAGATGTAGGCACATATATCCAGTTGGATATGAGTGAGCATGAGCTATTATTGTTGACATCAACCTTGAGGTGAATGCGTTGGGAGGCGAAACTATAAGCCCCTATCTTTCTATGTGTCCGGTTGAAACATTTTGCTCATGGGTATGCTGTGAGTGTTAGAAATCATAGAAGACTAAATGATGGTTGAGTATGTGGACTTGCCAAAAGGCTCCTACATGAGACCCTTCATAAAAATATGATGAATTGTAGTTGCAAAGTTGACTGAGAACATAGCTTGTTGTTTTCCAATAAGGTTTATGCTTTATACTTTCAAGTTGTGATGAATTGTTACTTGTGTTCGGGAACGTTGCATGGGAAACAAAAAATTTCCTACGCACACGCAAGATCTATCCATGGTGATGAGCATCTACGAGAGGGAGAGTGAATATACACACCCTTGTAGATCGCTAAGCGGGAAGCGTTAAGAAACACGGTTGATGTAGTCGAACGTCTTCGCGATCCAAATCGCAAGCCGTCCCGCGATCCAATCACGATCTAGCGCCGAACGGACAACACCTCCGCGTTCAGCACACGTACAACTCGATGACGATCTCCGCCTTCTTGATCCAGCAACAGGGAGCGGAGAGGTAGAGGAGTTCTCCGGTAGCGCGACGGCGCGGTGGCGGTGGTGGTGGAACTATTCCAGCAAGGCTTCGCTTAAACACTGCTGAAAAACTAGAGGAACTAATCTATCGGGAGAGAGGGCTGCACCGTGTGGCCTTTTGGGTTGAAGTACTTTGGCCCTCTCTCCCTCTAGTATATATAGGAGGGAGGGGAGGGGCCGGCGCCCTAGGGATCCTCCCCTAGGGTCGGCCGAAGTGGGGAGGTGGAGGAGTCCAACTCCAATCCTACTAGGAGTAGGATTCCTCCCCCACTTGGTTTTCCTTTCCTCCACTTGGGCTTTCCCACCCCTAGCCTCATGGGCCTTGTTGGGGGGGGGGGGTCGGCCAGCCCACTAGGGGCTGGTTTACCTCGTCCCACAACCCATGAGGTCCTTTGGGGCGAGAGGCCCCTCCCGATGGTCCCCCGGTACCCTCCCGGCACTCCCGGTACACTACCGAAGTACCCGAAACTTTTCCGGTGACCAAAACGGGACGTCCTATATATCAATCTTTACCTCCGGACCATTTCGGAGCTCCTCGTGACGTCCTGGCTCTCATCCGGGACTCCGAACAACCTTCGGTCACCACCATACGTAACTCAATACTATCAAAACGTCACCGAACGTTAAGTGTGCAGACCCTGCGGGTTCGAGAACTATGTAGACATGACCGAGACACCTCTACGGTCAATAACCAATAGCGGGAGCTGGATGCCCATATTGGTTCCTACATATTATACGAAGATCTTTATCGGTTGAACCTCTATGTCAAGGATTCAGTTCATCCTGTATGCTGTTCCCTTTGTTCTTCGGTATGTTACTTGCCCGAGATTCGATCGTCGGTATCTCTATACCTAGTTCAATCTCGTTACCGGCAAGTCTCTTTACTCGTTCCGTAATACAAGATCCCGTGGCTAACACTTTAGTCACATTGCTTGCAAGGCTTATTGTGATGTTGTACTACCGAGTGGGCCCTGAGATACCTCTCCGTCATACGGAGTAACCAATCCCAGTCTCGATCCATGCCAGCTCAACAGACACCTTCGGAGATACCTGTAGAGCATCTTTATAGTCACCCAGTTATGTTGTGACGTTTGATACACACAAGGTATTCCTCCAGTGTCAGTGAGTTGCATGATCTCATGGTCATAGGAACAGATACTTGACATGCAGAAAACAATAGCAATAAACTGACACGATCATATGCTACGTTCATAGTTTGGGTCTTGTCCATCACATCATTCTCGTAATGATGTGATCCTGTTATCAAATGACATCTCATGTCTATGGCTAGGAAACCTTGACCATCTTTGATCAACAAGCTAGTCTACTAGAGGCATACTAGGGACACAGTGTTGTCTATGTATCCACACATGTATGAGTGTTTCCAATTAATACAATTATAGCATGGATAATAAACGATTATCATGAACAAGGAAATATAATAATAACTTCTTTTATTATTGCCTCCAGGGCATATTTCCAACAGTCTCCCACTTGCACTAGAGTCAATAATCTAGCTCACATCACTATGTGATTTACATTGTAACAAATCTAACACCCATACAGTTCTGGTGTAGATGATGTTTTGCCCTTGGAAGAGGTTTAGTCATCGGATCTGCAACATTCAGATCCGTGTGCACTTTGCAAATTTTTATGTCGTTCTCCTTAATGTAATCGCGGATGGAATTGAAACGTCGCTTTATGTGTCTGGTCCTCTTTGTGAAACCTTGGTTCCTTGGCTAGAGCAATGGCACCAGTGTTGTCACAGAAGAAAGTCATTGGGTTTAGTGCACTAGGCACTACTCCAAGATCTGTCATGAACTCCTTCATCCAGACACCTTCCTTCGCCGCCTCCAAGGCAGCGATGTACTCCGCTTCGCATGTAGAATCAGCTACCACGCTCTGCTTGGAACTGCACCAGCTTACCGCACCCCCATTAAGAATAAATACGTATCCGGTTTGAGACTTAGAGTCATCCGGATCAGTGTCAAAGCTTGCATCGACGTAACCCTTTACGACGAGCACTTGATCACCTCCATAAACGAGAAACATGTCCTTAGTCCTTTTTAGGTAGTTCAGGATATTCTTGACAGCCGTCCAGTGTTCCATTCCTGGATCACTTTGAAACCTTCCGGCCATACTTTTGGCAAGGCTGACATCGGGTCTTGTGCACAGCATTGCATACATGATAGAGACTATGGCTGAAGCATAGGGGACGACACTCATCTTTTCTCTATCTTCTGCAGTCACTGGGCATTGAGTCTTACTCAACTTCACACCTTGCAATGCAGGCAAGAACCCCTTCTTGGACTGATCCATTTTGAACTTCTTCAAAACTTTGTCAAGGTATGTGCTCTATGAAAGTCCTATTAAGCGTCTTGATCTATCTCTATAGATCTTGATGCCTAATATGAAAGCAGCTTCTCCTAGGTCCTTCATTGAAAAACTCTTGTTCAAATATTCCTTCACGCTTTCCAACATTTCTATATTGTTTCCAATCAGTAATATGTCATCCACATATAATATTAGAAACGCTATAGAGCTCCCACTCACTTTCTTGTAAATACAAGCTTCTCCGTAAACTTGTATAAACCCGAACGCTTTGATCACCTCATCAAAACGAAGATTCCAACTCCGAGATGCTTGCACCAGTCGATAAATGGATCGCTGGAGTTTGCAAACTTTGTCAGCATTCTCTGGATCGACAAAACCTTCTGGTTGCATCATATACAACTCTTCCTTAAGGAAACCGTTAAGGAACGCTGTTTTGACATCCATCTGCCAAATTTCATAATCGAAAAAGGCAGCTATTGCTAACATGATTCTGACAGACTTAAGCATCACTACGGGTGAGAAGGTCTCATTGTAGTCAACTCCTTGAACTTGTGAAAAACCCATTGCCACAAGTCGAGCTTTATAGACAGTGACATTACCGTCCGCGTCCGTCTTCCTCTTAAAGATCCATTTGTTCTGAATGGCCTTTCGCCCTTCAGGTAATACTTCCAAAGCCCATACTTTGTTTTTATACATGGATCCCATCTCGGATTTCATGGCCTCTAACCATTTCTCGGAATCTGGGCCCATCATCGCTTCTCCATAGCTCGTAGGTTCATCGTTGTCCAACAACATGACTTCTAAGACAGGGTTGCCGTACCACTCAGGAGCAGTACGCGTCCTTGTCGACCTATGAGGTTCGATAGGAACTTGATCCGAAGCTTCATGATCATCATCATTAACTTCCTCTTCAACCAAGGTAGGCTCTATAGAAACATCTTTCTACGCTCCGCTACTCTCTGGTTGAAATAAAGGTTCAACAACCTCATCAAGTTTTATCTTCCTCCCACTCAATTCTTTCGAGAGAAACTCTTTCTCAAGAAATGTTTCGTTTTTAGCGACAAACACTTTGCCTTCGGATCTGAGATAGAAGGTATACCCAACTGTCTCTTTTGGGTATCCTATGAAGACGCATTTCTCCGCTTTGGATTCCAGCTTTTCAGGCTGAAGCTTTTTGACATAAGCATCACATCCCCAAACTTTAAGAAACGACAACTTTGGCTTCTTGCCAAACCACAGTTCATATGGCGTCATCTCAACGGTTTTCGATCGTGCCCTATTTACAGTAAATGCAGCTGTCTCTAATGCATAACCCCAAAACGATAGTGGCAAATCGGCAAGAGACATCATAGATCGCACCATATCCAATAAGGTTCGATTACAACGTTCGAACACACCATTACGCTGTGGTGTTCTAGGCGATGTCAACTGTGAAACAATTCCTCACTGTCTTAAGTGACTGCCAAACTCATAACTCAAATATTCTCCTCCTCGATCAGATCGTAGGAATTTAATCTTCTTGTTACGATGTTTCTCAACTTCACTCTGAAATTGCTTGAACTTTTCAAACGTTTCAGACTTGTGTTTCATTAAGTAAATATACCCATATCTACTTAAGTCATCAGTGAAGGTGAGAAAGTAACAATAACCACCGCGCGCCTCAATGCTCATCGGACCGCACACATCAGTATGTATGATTTCCAATAAGTCACTTGCCCGTTGCATTGTTCCAGAGAACGGGGTTTTAGTCATCTTGCCCATGAGGCATGGTTCACATGTGTCAAGTGATTCAAAATCAAGTGACTCCAAAAGTCCATCAGCATGGAGCTTCTTCATGCATTTTACACCAATATGACCTAAACGGCAGTGCCACAAGAAAGTGGTATTATCATTATCATTTCTACATCTTTGTGCATCAATGTTATGAACATGTGTATCATCACTATCGAGATTCAATAAGAATAAAACCCTCACATTGGGTGCATGACCATAAAAGATATTACTCATATAAATAGAACAACCATTATTCTCTGATTTAAATGAGTAACCGTCTCACAATAAACAAGATCCAGATATAATGTTCATGCTTAACGCAGGCACTAAATAACAATTATTCAGGTTCATCACTAATACCGATGGTAATCGAAGAGCGAGCGTGCCGACGGCGATCACATCAACCTTGGAACCATTTCACACGCGCATCATCACTTCGTCCTTTGCCAGCCTTCGTCTATTCCGCAGTTCCTGTTTTGAGTTGCAAATGTGAGCAACCGCACCGGTATGAAATACCCAGGCACTACAATGAGAGTTGGTAAGGTACACATGAATAACATGTATATCATATATACCTTGTTTGGTGTTGGCCGCCTTCTTGTCAGCCAGATACTTGGGGCAGTTCCGCTTCAAGTGACCAGTTCCCTTGCAATGAAAGCACTCAGTTTCTGGCTTGGGTCCAGCTTTGGGTTTCTTCACGGGAGGGGCAACTGCTTTGCCACTCTTCTTGGAGTTACCCTTCTTACCCTTGCCATTCTTCTTGAAACTAGTGGTTTTATTGACCATCAACACTTGATGCTCCTTCTGAATCTCAGACTCAGCGACTTTCAACATTGCAAACAGCTCGGCGACTGACTTGTTCATCCCGTGCATGTTATAGTTCAACACGAAGCTCTTGTAGCTAGGTGGCAATGATTGAAGAACTCTGTCAGTGATTGCCTCTGCTGGAAGGGGCATTCCCAATTCAGCCAGACGGGTGGAATACCAGACATTTTGAGTATGTGTTCACTGACAGACCCGTTCTCCTCCATCTTGCAGGCATAGAACTTATCGGAGGTCTCATACCTCTCGATCCGGGCATTCTTTTGAAAGATAAACTTCAACTCCAGGAACATATCATATGCTCCATGACGTTCAAAACGTCTTTGAAGTCCCGGTTCTAAGCCATACAACATTGCACATTGAACCATTGAGTAATCATCAGAACGAGCCTGCCAGGCGTTCGCAACGTATGGAGACTCTACTGGAGCGGGTGGATCACCAAGCGATGCATCAAGGACATAAGCCTTTTGGGAAGCCGTAAGGATAATCCTTAGATTACGGGGCCAGTCCACAAAGTAACTTCCATCATCTTTCAACTTAGCTTTCTCTAGAAACGCATTAAAATTCAGGGGTGCTACTGCGCGAGCCATTGATCTACAACATAAATTTTGCAAAGACAACTTAGACTATTGTTCAAGATAATAAGTTTAGTTAATCATATTACTTAAAAACTCCCACTCAAAATGACATCCCTCTGGTCATTCGAGTGTCACGTGATCCAAATTCACCAACTCAAGTCCGATCATCACGTGAGTTGAGGTGGTTTCAATGGTGAACATCTTCATATTGATCATATCTACTATATGACTCATGTTCGATCTTTCGGTCTCTTGTGTTCGAGGCCATGTATGTACATGCTAGGCTCGTCAAGTTTAACCCGAGTGTTCCGCACGTGCAACACTGGCTTGCACCCGTTGTATGCGAACGTAGAGTCTATCACACCTGATCATCACGTGGTGTCTCAAAACGACAAACTTTCGCAACGGTGCACACTCGGGGAGAACACAATTTTATCTTGAAATTTAAGTGAGGGATCGCCTTATAATGCTACCGTCGTCCTAAGCAAAACAAGATGCATAAAAGGATTAACATCACATGCAAATTATAAGTGACATGATATGGCCATGAACTTGTGCTTTTGATCTCCATCTCCAAAGCACCGGCATGATCTCCATCGTCACCAGCATGACACCATGATCTCCATCATCTTGATCTCCATCAACGTGTCGCCATGAGGTTGTCGCGTCGACTGTTGCTTCTACAACTATTGCTAACTCATAGCGATAAAGTAAAGCAAAAACGGCAAAAATCAATTAAAGACAACCCTATGGCTCCTGCCGGTTGCCGTACTCATCGACATGCAAGTCGTGATATTCTATACAATACATGATCATTTCATACATCACATATATCACATCATGTAATTGGCCATATCACATCACAACATACCCTGCAAAAACAAGTTAGACGTCCTCTAATTGTTGTTGCATGTTTTACGTGGCTGCTACGGGTATCTAGCAAGAACAATTCTTACCTACGCAAAATCCACAACGGTCATATGCAAATTGCTATTCAACCTTCTCAAGGACCGCCTTTGTCGAATCCGATCCAACTAAAGTGGGAGAAACAGACACCCGCCAGCCATCTTTATGCAACGAAGTTACATGTCAGGTGATGGAACCGGTCTCTCGTAAGCGTACGAGTAATGTTGGTCCGGGCCGCTTCATCCCACAATATCGCCGAATCAAGAAAAGACCAAGGGATGAAGCAATCTGAATATCAATGTCCACAAACTCCTTTGTGTTCTACTCCAGATCTCATCTACACATAGACCTAGCTCTGATACCACTGTTGGGGAACGTTGCATGGGAAACAAAAAATTTCCTACGCACACGCAAGATCTATCCATGGTGATGAGCATCTACGAGAGGGAGAGTGAATCTACATACTCTTGTAGATCACTAAGCGGGAAGCATTAAGAAACGCGGTTGATGTAGTCGAACGTCTTCGCGATCCAAATCGCAAGCCGTCCCGCGATCCAATCACGATCTAGCGCCGAACGGACGGCACCTCCGCGTTCAGCACACGTACAGCTCGATGACGATCTCCGCCTTCTTGATCCAGCAAGAGGGAGCGGAGAGGTAGAGGAGTTCTCCGGTAGCGCTACGGCGCGGCGACGGTGGTTGTGGAACTATTCCAGCAGGGCTTCGCCTAAACACTGCTGAAAAACTAGAGGAACTAATCTATTGGGAGAGAATGCTGCACCGTGGCCTTTTGGGTTGAAGTACTTTGGCCCTCTCTCCCTCTAGTATATATAGGAGGGAGGGGAGGGGCCGGCGCCCTAGGGATCCTCCCCTAGGGTGTGCCGAAGTGGGGAGGTGGAGGAGTCCGTCTCCAATCCTACTAGGAGTAGGATTCCTCCCCCACTTGGTTTTCCTTTCCTCCACTTGGGCTTTCCCACCCCTAGCCGCATGGGCCTTGTTGGGGGGAGGGGGGTTCGACCAGCCCACTAGGGGCTGGTTTACCTCCTCCCACAGCCCATGAGGCCCTTTGGGGTGAGAGGCCCCTCCCGATGGTCCCCCGGTACCCTCCCGACACTCCCGGTACACTACCGAAGTACCCGAAACTTTTCCGGTGACCAAAACGGGACATCCTATATATCAATCTTTACCTCCGGACCATTCCGGAGCTCCTCGTGATGTCCTGGATCTCATCTGGGACTCCGAACAACCTTCGGTCACCACCATACGTAACTCAATACGACCAAAACATCACCGAACGTTAAGTGTGCAGACCCTGTGGGTTCGAGAACTATGTAGACATGACCGAGACACCTCTACGGTCAATAACCAATAGCGGGACCTGGATGCCCATATTGGTTCCTACATATTCTCCGAAGATCTTTATTGGTTGAACCTCTATGTCAAGGATTCAGTTAATCCCGTATGTTCTTCCCTTTGTTCTTCGGTATGTTACATGCCCGAGATTCGATCGTCGGTATCTCTATACCTAGTTCAATCTCGTTACCGGCAAGTCTCTTTACTCGTTCCGTAATACAAGATCCCATGGCTAACACTTTAGTCACATTGCTTGCAAGGCTTATTGTGATGTTGTATTACCGAGTGGGCCCTGAGATACCTCTCCGTCATACGGAGTAACAAATCCCAGTCTCGATCCATGCCAGCTCTACAAACACCTTCGGAGATACCTGTAGAGCATCTTTATAGTCACCCAGTTACGTTGTGACGTTTGATACACAAAAGGTATTCCTCCGGTGCCAGTGAGTTGCATGATCTCATGGTCATAGGAACAGATACTTGACATGCAGAAAACAATAGCAATAAACTGACACGATCATATGCTACGTTCATAGTATGGGTCTTGTCCATCACATCATTCTCCTAATGATGTGATCCTGTTATCAAATGACATCTCATGTCTATTTCTAGGAAACCTTGACCATCTTTGATCAACAAGCTAGTCTACTAGAGGCATACTAGGGACACAGTGTTGTCTATGTATCTACACATGTATCAGTGTTTCCAATTGATAGAATTATAGCATGGATAATAAACGATTATCATGAACAAGGAAATATAATTATAACTGATTTTATTATTGCATCCAGGGCATATTTCCAACAACTTGTTCATAAGAAGTTATATGATGTTGTTATGAAAGAAAAGTTTTATGAGAAAGAATTATATGTTAAAGTTTGTTGCTGTTATAATAATAAGCATGATGCTACTATGTCCTTATTTTGTTATTATCGGCACCTCTCTCTCAAACCATGTGGACATGTTATTCAATAACGGCTTTCGCTTGAGGACAAGCGAGGTCTAAGCTTGGAGGAGTTGATACGTCCATTTTGAATCATGTTTTCCTACTTTTATTTATATTGTTCTTATGCATAATAATGCTTTGGGGGAGTAATTCTAATTACTTTTCTCTCATAATTTGCAAGGTTTACACAAAGAGGGAGAATACAGGCAGCTAGAATTCGGGACCTGAAAAAGCATGTGAGAGATACCTATTATGCACACCTCCAATGAAGCTGAAATTTTACGGAGAATTTTTGTGGAATAAATGAAAAATACTGGACCAGAAAACTACCAGAGGGGGGCCAGCAGGTGGGCACGATACACCAGGGCGCGCCAGGCCGCTCTGGCGCGGCTTGGTGGGACGTGCTCACCCTGGCCCACCTCCGGAGCCCATCTTCTGGTATAAATTCCCAAAAAACCTAAAATAATTAAGGGGAGGACTTTCGGGACAAAGCGCCGCCTTCTCGAGGCGGAACTTGGGCAGGAGCACTTTTGCCCTCTGGCGGAGTGATTCCGCCGGAGGAACTTCCCTCCCGGAGGGGGAAATCGAAGCCATCGTCATCACCAACAACCCTCTCATCTTTGGGAGGCCATTCTTCATCAAAATCTTCAACAGCACCATCTCCTCTCAAACCCTAGTTCATCTCTTGTGTTCATCTTTGTACCAGAACCTCAGATTGGTACCTGTGGGTGACTAGTAGTGTTGATTACCTTGTGTAGTTGATTGCTATATGGTTTATTTGGTGGAAGATTATATGTTCAGATCCATTATGTTATTCAATACCCCTCTGATCTTGAGCATAAATATTATTTGTGAGTAGTTACCTTTGTTCTTGAGGTCACGGGAGAAGTCATGTTGCAAGTAATCATGTGAATTTGATATGTGTTCGATATTTTGATGATATGTATGTTGTGATTCCCTTAGTGGTGTCATGTGAACGTCGACTACATGACACTTCACCATCTTTGGGCCTAAGGGAATGCATTGTGGAGTAGTTATTAGATGATGGGTTGCTAGATGACAGAAGCTTAAACCCTAGTTTATGCGCTACTTCGTAAGGGGCTGATTTGGGTCCATATGTTTAATGCTATGGTTAGACTTTGTCTTAATACTTTTCTCGTAGTTGCGGATGCTTGCGAGGGGGTTAATCATAAGTAGGTTGTTAGTTCAGGTAAGAACAGCACCTTAGCACCGGTCCACCCACATATCAAATTATCAAAGTAGCGAACACAAATCAAACCAACATGATGAAAGTGACTAGATGAAATTTTCGTGTACCCTCAAGAACACTTTGCTTATCCTAAAAGATAGTTTTGGCCTGTCCTTTGCCACAAAAGGATTGGGCTACCTTGCTGCACCTTACCTATTGTTACCGTTACTCGCTTGTTACAAATTACCTTGCTATCAAACTACTTGCTACTTACAATTTCAGTGCTTGCAGAAATTACCTTGCTGAAAACCGCTTATCATTTCCTTTTGCTCCTCATTGAGTTCGGCACTCTTACTTAACGAAAGGACTATGATTGATCCCCTATACTTGTGGGTCATCACACGTATGCGTCATCCAGTGGAGGGAGCATCCGAGTGCGGTGAAAATCATCGTGGCGTTGAGGAGGGATGACCTGGTCGCGTCTCTGGTCCTTGTAGCGATCTCTCGGAGGGAGTGACCTACGACGCCCAAAACCAAGCGTGCTATAAACCGAGTAAACCGTCTCGGCACGGATGGATAGATGTGATCCCGAGATCGCGAAACATCCGTGTTCTGCGACATAGCCATCTTGAGGGAGGGCTCGGATCTGACGAATGCCTTCCCCAGCTACGGAGCCACAGGTTTAGATGGAGTCGGCAATGGTCGCCGCCGCCAAGTTCTATAACTGCTATTCAGCAGTCGGTAGTTCCGAGACTACTCATTCGGAAACAGTCGTCGTCGGTTATGACTGGAGCTCGGCTGCTGACAGGCGCGATCATCCAGCTCTTTCTGCAGCCGCTCGAGGCGGTCACGTTCAACCAGAGTGGCCAGGCGCGCAAACTCCATGGCCCGGGCCTCAGGAATCGTTCCCGTGATGGGGGTGCACAAGGCCTGTTCATTCCACTGTTGAAGCTCCTCGTTTTACTCCTGAGTGAGAGCTTGGGGGACGTACGGCTCATGGCAGTCGGGGTGTTCACCTTCGCGGTTGTCATTGGTGTGTCCGTGCGGTTGTCGTTGGTGTGTCCGCATGAAGTGCCTCCGCGGTCGTCGCGGGCATCCGTGTACCCAGGAGGACCGTGTTGCTCTGTGCCAGCCATGAGCACTTCGGCCGTGGACTCTATACTCTCACACTCGGATCCGTCCGTGGAATCCTCGTGGAGGCTGGCGAAAAGATCGAGGACAGGCTCGTCGGGCTTGAGGGTGGCCACCTGCCCAGTTGCAGCCTGGAGGGCCATAGCATGCTTGGCCCAACGCTGGAGTCGTGAGCGTCCGAAGCGCTTGCGACGACGACCAGCGGGAAGGAGGGGAGCCACTCGGTACGGAACCGAGGGCTGACGGAGCAAGACTCCTTAGGATGATGTGTGGAAGTGCGCCGCGCCGCGGACACGCGTCGCCTTCGCTTCCTGAAGCCACGTTGAATCATCGACGATGAAGCTAAGAGCTCCAATCGGATCTCATCGCCGATGATCATGATGATGATGAAAATTCCACCTACGTCGGATATTTTTTAGACACGCTGCCCCAAGGTGGACGCCTACTGTCGAGGAAACAATCCTAACAATGAGTACTAGGGGTATGAACAAGGGGTAGAGCCTTGTTGGAAATATGCCCTAGAGGCAATAATAAATTGGTTATTATTATATTTCCTTGTTCATGATAATCGTTTATTATCCATGCTATAATTGTATTGATTGGAAACTCAAATACATGTGTGGGTACATAGACAACACTGTGTCCCTAGTAAGCCTCTAGTTGACTAGCTTGTTGATCAAAGATGGTTAAGGTTTCCTAGCCATGGACATGAGATGTCATTTGATAACGGGATCACATCATTAGGAGAATGATGTGATGGACAAGACCCAAACTGTAAACGTAGCATTTGATCGTGTCAGTTTATTGCTATTGTTTTCTGCATGTCAAGTATCTGTTCCTTTGACCATGAGATCATGCAACTCACTGACACCGGAGGAATACCTTGTGTGTATCAAACGTCGCAACGTAACTGGGTGACTATAAAGGTGCTCTACAGGTATCTCCGAGGGTGTCTGTTGGGTTGGCATGGATCAAGACTGGGATTTGTTACTCCGTATGACGGAGAGGTATCTCAGGGCCCACTCGGTAATACAACATCACAATGAGCCTTGCAAGCAATGTGACTAAAGTGTTAGCCACGAGATCTTGTATTACGGAACGAGTAAAGAGACTTGCCGGTAACGAGATTGAACTAGGTATAGTGATACCGACGATCGAATCTCGGGCAAGTAACATACCGAAGAACAAAGGGAACAGCATACGGGATTAACTGAATCCTTGACATAGAGGTTCGACCGATAAAGATCTTCGTAGAATATGTAGGAGCCAATATGGGCATCCAGGTCCCGCTATTGGTTATTGGCCGTAGAGGTGTCTCGGTCATGTCTACATAGTTCTCGAACCCGCAGGGTCTACACACTTAACGTTTGGTGACGATTAGTATAATTGAGTTATTATGTTGGTGACCGAAAGTTGTTCGGAGTCCCGGATAAGATCCCGGACATGACGAGGATCTCCGGAATAGTCCGGAGGTAAAGATTGATATATGTGATAATAGTGTTTTGATCTCCGGAAGAGTTCCGAAGTTCACCGGAAGAGGTTCCGGATGTTTACCGAAGTGTTCGGGTGCAGCAACACTTTATATGAGCCAAAGGGATAAAGCCCACAAGGTATTGGAAAGTGCAGAAGTAGTTTTTGCTGCCGCGTAAGCGGTACTACCGCTTGGTGAAGCGGTACTACCGCCCGAGCGGTACTACCGCTTGTGTGAAGCGGTACTACCGCTCAAGCGGTACTACCGCTTGTGTGAAGCGGTACTACCGCTTGTGCGCGACTGTGCACGGTTCGGCAGGGATCCGAGTTGGACTCTTTCCCTGCGGGCCAAACCGACCTTGTGCGGGCAAAACCGACCCGGAGGAGGCTTTTACTCCAAGTTTAGACCCCAAGGCTCAACATATAAATAGAGGGGCAGGGCTAGCACACGGGACACATCAGGATTTCCCAAGCCGTGTGCCGGCAACCCTAGCCCTCTAGTTCCTCCGTCATAATCTCCGTAGTGCTTGGCGAAGCCCTGCAGAGATTGTTCCTCACCACCATCACCACGCCGTCGTGCTGCTGGAACTCAACCACTACTTCATCATCGCTCGCTGGATCGAGGAGGTGAAGGCGTCATCAAGCCGTACGTGTGTTGAACACGGAGGTGCCGTCCGTTCGGCACTAGATCGGAAGGATCGTGATTGGATCGCGGGACGCTCGGCGATTTGGATCGCGAAGACGTTCGACTACATCAACCGCGTTTATTAACGCTTCCGCTTAGCGATCTACAAGGGTATGTAGATTCACTCTCCCTCTCGTAGATGCTCATCACCATGGATAGATCTTATGTGTGCGTAGGAAAATTTTTGTTTCCCATGCAACGTTCCCCAACAGTGGCATCTGAGCTAGGTCTATGCGTAGATGAGATCTCGAGTAGAACACAAACGAGTTGTGGGCGTGGATGTATACATATTGCTTGCCGTTACTAGTTGATACTTGATTCCGCGGTATTGTGAGATGAAGCGGCCCGGACCGACATTACGCGTACGCTTACGCGAGACTGGTTTCACCGCTGCGTGCACTTGTTGCATAAAGGTGACTGGCGGGTGTCTGTCTCTCTCACTTTAGTTGAATCGGTTCAATGAAGAGGGTTCTTTTAGAAGATCAAAAAGCAATCACTACACCACGTTGTGGTTTTGCGTAGGTAAGAATCGTTCTTGCTAGATACCCGTAGCAGCCACGTAAAATTTGCAACAACAATTAGAGGACGTCTAACTTGTTTTTGCAGGGTATGTTGTGATGTGATATGGCCAATTACATGATGAGATATATGTGATGTATGAGATGATCATGTGATGTATAGAATATCACGACTTGCATGTCGATGAGTACGGCAACTGGCAGGAGCCATAGAGTTGTCTTTAATTATTGTATGACCTGCGTGTCAATCATTAAGCGCTATGTAATGCTTTACTTTATCGCTAAACGTTAGCTATAGTCGTGGAAGCAACAGTCGGCGCGACAACCTTATGGCGACACGTTGATGGAGATCAAGATGATGGAGATCATGGTGTCATGCCGGTGACGATGGAGATCATGCCGGTGCTTTGGAGATGGAGATCAAAAGCACAAGTTCATGGCCATATCATGTCACTTATGATTTGCATGTGATGTTAATCCTTTTATGCATCTTATTTTGCTTAGGACGACGGTAGCATTATAAGGTGATCCCTCACGTAAAATTTCAAGATAAATTGTGTTCTCCCCAAGTGTGCACCGTTGCGAAAGTTCGTCGTTTCGAGACACGCCGTGATGATCGGGTGTGATAGACTCTACGTTCGCATACAACGGGTGTAAGCCATGTTACACGTGCGGAACACTCGGGTTAAACTTGACGAGCCTAGCATGTACAGACATGGCCTCGGAACACAAGAGACCGAAAGGTCGAACATGAGTCATATAGTAGATATGATCAACATGAAGATGTTCACCATTGAAACCACCTCAACTCACGTGATGATCGGACTTGAGTTGGTGGATTTGGATCATGTTACACTCGAATGATCGGAGGGATGTCAATTTGAGTGGGAGTTTTTTAAAATATGATTAACTAAACTCATTATCTAAGAACAATAGTCTAAGTTGTCTTTGCAATATTTATGTTGTAGATCATGGCTCGCGCAGTAGCACCCCTGAATTTTAATGCGTTCCTAGAGAAAGCTAAGTTGAAAGATGATGGAAGTAACTTTGTGGACTGGGCCCGTAATCTAAGGATTATCCTTACGGCTTCCCAGAAGGCTTATGTCCTTGATGCACCGCTTGGTGATCCACCCGCTCCAGTTGAGTCTCTAGACGTTGTGAACGCCTGGCAGGCTCGTTCTGATGATTACTCAATAGTTCAATGTGCAATGTTGTATGGCTTAGAACCGGGACTTCAAAGACGTTTTGAACGTCATGGAGCATATGAGATGTTCCAGGAGTTGAAGTTTATCTTTCAGAAGAATGCCCGGATCGAGAGATATGAGATCTCCGATAAGTTCTATGCTTGCAAGATGGAGGAGAACGGGTCTATCAGTGATCACGTGCTCAGAATGTCTGGGTACTCCACCCGTCTGGCTGAGTTAGGGATGCCCCTTCCGCCAGAGGCTATCACTGACAGAGTTCTTCAATCATTGCCACCTAGCTACAAGAGCTTCGTGTTGAACTATAACATGCACGGGATGAACAAGTCAGTCGCCGAGCTGTTTGCGATGCTGAAAGCCGCTGAGTCTGAAATTCAGAAGGAGCATCAAGTGTTGATGGTCAATAAAACCACTAGTTTCAAGAAAAATGGCAAGGGTAAGAAGGGTAACTCCAAGCAGAGTGGCAAAGCAGTTGCTCCTCTCGTGAAGAAACCCAAGGCTGGACCCAAACCAGAAACTGTGTGTTTTCATTGCAAGGGAACTGGACACTGGAAGCGGAATTGCCCCAAGTATTTGGCTGACAAGAAGGCGGCCAACAACAAACAAGGTATATATGATATACATGTTATTGATGTGTACCTTACCAACTCTCGTTGTAGTGCCTGGGTATTTGATACCGGTGCGGTTGCTCATATTTGCAACTCAAAACAGGAACTGCGGAATAGACGGAGGCTGGCAAAGGACGAAGTGACGATGCGCGTGGGAAATGGTTCCAAGGTTGATGTGATCGCCGTCGGCACGCTCGCTCTTCGATTACCGTCGGGATTAGTGATGAACCTAAATAAGTGTTATTTGGTGCCTGCGTTAAGCATAAACATTATATCTGGATCTTGTTTATTGCGAGACGGTTACTCATTTAAATCAGAGAATAATGGTTGTTCTATTTATATGAGTAATATCTTTTATGGTCATGCACCCGATGTGAGGGGTTTATTCTTATTGAATCTCGATAGTAATGATACACATGTTCATAACATTGATGCCAAAAGATGTAGAATTGATAATGATAATACCACTTTCTTGTGGCACTGCCGTTTAGGTCATATTGGCGTAAAACGCATGAGGAAGCTCCATGCTGATGGACTTTTGGAGTCACTTGATTTTGAATCACTTGACACATGTGAGCCATGCCTCATGGGCAAGATGACTAAAACGCCGTTCTCTGGAATAATGGAACGGGCAAGTGACTTATTGGAAATCATACATACTGATGTGTGCGGTCCGATGAGTATTGAGGCGCGCGGTGGTTATCGTTACTTTCTCACCTTCACTGATGACTTAAGTAGATATGGGTATATTTACTTAATGAAACACAAGTCTGAAACATTTGAAAAGTTCAAACAATTTCAGAGTGAAGTTGAGAATCATCGTAACAAGAAGATTAAATTCCTACGATCTGATCGAGGAGGAGAATATCTGAGTTATGAGTTTGGCAGTCACTTAAGACAGTGTGGAATTGTTTCACAATTGACACCGCCTGGAACACCACAGCGTAATGGTGTGTCCGAACGTCGTAATCGAACCTTATTGGATATGGTGCGATCTATGATGTCTCTTGCCGATTTGTCACTATCGTTTTGGGGTTATGCATTAGAGACAGCTGCATTCACTTTAAATAGGGCACCATCGAAATCCGTTGAGACGACGCCTTATGAACTTTGGTTTGACAAGAAGCCAAAGCTGTCGTTTCTTAAAGTTTGGGGATGTGATGCTTATGTCAAAAAGCTTCAGCCTGAAAAGCTGGAACCCAAAGCGGAGAAATGCGTCTTCATAGGATACCCAAAAGTGACAGTTGGGTATACCTTCTACCTCAGATCCGAAGGCAAAGTGTTTGTCACTAAAAACGGAACATTTCTTGAGAAAGAGTTTCTCTCGAAAGAATTGAGTGGGAGGAAGATAGAACTTGATGAGGTTGTTGAACCTTTACTTCAACCTGAGAGTAGCGCAACGCAGAAAGTTGTTTCTGTCAAGCCTACATTAGCTGAAGAGGAAGTTAATGATGATGATCATGAAGCTTTGGATCAAGTTGCTATCGAACCTCGTAGGTCGACAAGGACGCGTACTGCTCCTGAGTGGTACGGCAACCCTGTCTTAGAGGTCATGTTGTTAAACAACGATGAACCTACGAGCTATGGAGAAGCGATGATGGGCCCGGATTCCGAGAAGTGGTTAGAGGCCATGAAATCCGAGATGGGATCCATGTATGAAAACAAAGTATGGACTTTGGAAGTATTACCTGAAGGGCGTAAGGCCATTCAGAACAAATGGATCTTTAAGAGGAAGACGGACGCGGACGGTAATGTCACCGTCTATAAAGCTCGACTTGTGGCAAAGGGTTTTTCACAAGTTCAAGGAGTTGACTACGATGAGACCTTCTCACCCGTAGCGATGCTTAAGTCCGTCAGAATCATGTTAGCAATAGCTGCCTTTTTCGATTATGAAATTTGGCAGATGGATGTCAAAACAGCGTTCCTTAACGGTTACCTTAAGGAAGAGTTGTATATGATGCAACCAGAAGGTTTTGTCGATCCAGAGAATGCTGACAAAGTTTGCAAACTCCAGCGATCCATTTATGGACTGGTGCAAGCATCTCGGAGTTGGAATCTTCGTTTTGATGAGGTGATCAAAGCGTTCGAGTTTATACAAGTTTACGGAGAAGCTTGTATTTACAAGAAAGTGAGTGGGAGCTCTATAGCGTTTCTAATATTATATGTGGATGACATATTGCTGATTGGAAACAATATAGAAATGCTGGAAAGCGTAAAGGAATATTTGAACAAGAGTTTTTCAATGAAGGACCTAGGAGAAGCTGCTTTCATATTAGGCATCAAGATCTATAGAGATAGATCAAGACGCTTAATAGGACTTTCACAAAGCACATACCTTGATAAGATTTTGAAGAAGTTCAAAATGGATCAGTCCAAGAAGGGGTTCTTGCCTGTTTTGCAAGGTGTGAAGTTGAGTAAGACTCAATGCCCAGTGACTGCAGAAGATAGAGAAAAGATGAGTGTCATCCCCTATGCTTCGGCCATAGGCTCTATCATGTATGCAATGCTGTGCACAAGACCCGATGTCAGCCTTGCCATAAGTATGGTCGGAAGGTTTCGAAGTGATCCAGGAATGGAACACTGGACGGCGGTCAAGAATATCCTGAAGTACCTGAAAAGGACTAAGGACATGTTTCTCGTTTATGGAGGTGATCAAGAGCTCGTCGTAAAGGGTTACGTCGATGCAAGCTTTGACACTGATCCGGATGACTCTAAGTCACAAACCGGATACGTATTTATTCTTAATGGGGGTGCGGTTAGCTGGTGCAGTTCCAAGCAAAGCGTGGTAGCTGATTCTACATGCGAAGCGGAGTACATCGCAGCCTCGGAGGCGGCGAAGGAAGGTGTCTGGATGAAGGAGTTCATGACAGATCTTGGAGTAGTGCCTAGTGCGCTTAACCCAATGACTCTGTTTTGTGATAATACTGGTGCCATTGCTCTAGCCAAGGAACCAAGATTTCACAAGAGGACCAGACACATAAAGCGACGTTTCAATTCCATCCGCGATTACATCAAGGAGGACGACATAAATATTTGCAAAGTACACACGGATCTAAATGTTGCAGATCCGTTGAATAAACCTCTTCCAAGGGCTAAACATGAACAACACCAGAACTGCATGGGTGTTCGATTCATTACAATGTAAATCACATAGTGATGTGAACTAGATTATTGACTCTAGTGCAAGTGGGAGACTGTTGGAAATATGCCCTAGAGGCAATAATAAATTGGTTATTATTATATTTCCTTGTTCATGATAATCGTTTATTATCCATGCTATAATTGTATTGATTGGAAACTCAAATACATGTGTGGGTACATAGACAACACTGTGTCCCTAGTAAGCCTCTAGTTGACTAGCTTGTTGATCAAAGATGGTTAAGGTTTCCTAGCCATGGACATGAGATGTCATTTGATAACGGGATCACATCATTAGGAGAATGATGTGATGGACAAGACCCAAACTGTAAACGTAGCATTTGATCGTGTCAGTTTATTGCTATTGTTTTCTGCATGTCAAGTATCTGTTCCTTTGACCATGAGATCATGCAACTCACTGACACCGGAGGAATACCTTGTGTGTATCAAACGTCGCAACGTAACTGGGTGACTATAAAGGTGCTCTACAGGTATCTCCGAGGGTGTCTGTTGGGTTGGCATGGATCAAGACTGGGATTTGTTACTCCGTATGACGGAGAGGTATCTCAGGGCCCACTCGGTAATACAACATCACAATGAGCCTTGCAAGCAATGTGACTAAAGTGTTAGCCACGAGATCTTGTATTACGGAACGAGTAAAGAGACTTGCCGGTAACGAGATTGAACTAGGTATAGTGATACCGACGATCGAATCTCGGGCAAGTAACATACCGAAGAACAAAGGGAACAGCATACGGGATTAACTGAATCCTTGACATAGAGGTTCGACCGATAAAGATCTTCGTAGAATATGTAGGAGCCAATATGGGCATCCAGGTCCCGCTATTGGTTATTGGCCGTAGAGGTGTCTCGGTCATGTCTACATAGTTCTCGAACCCGCAGGGTCTACACACTTAACGTTTGGTGACGATTAGTATAATTGAGTTATTATGTTGGTGACCGAAAGTTGTTCGGAGTCCCGGATAAGATCCCGGACATGACGAGGATCTCCGGAATAGTCCGGAGGTAAAGATTGATATATGTGATAATAGTGTTTTGATCTCCGGAAGAGTTCCGAAGTTCACCGGAAGAGGTTCCGGATGTTTACCGAAGTGTTCGGGTGCAGCAACACTTTATATGAGCCAAAGGGATAAAGCCCACAAGGTATTGGAAAGTGCAGAAGTAGTTTTTGCTGCCGCGTAAGCGGTACTACCGCTTGGTGAAGCGGTACTACCGCCCGAGCGGTACTACCGCTTGTGTGAAGCGGTACTACCGCTTGTGCGCGACTGTGCACGGTTCGGCAGGGATCCGAGTTGGACTCTTTCCCTGCGGGCCAAACCGACCTTGTGCGGGCAAAACCGACCCGGAGGAGGCTTTTACTCCAAGTTTAGACCCCAAGGCTCAACATATAAATAGAGGGGCAGGGCTAGCACACGGGACACATCAGGATTTCCCAAGCCGTGTGCCGGCAACCCTAGCCCTCTAGTTCCTCCGTCATAATCTCCGTAGTGCTTGGCGAAGCCCTGCAGAGATTGTTCCTCACCACCATCACCACGCCGTCGTGCTGCTGGAACTCAACCACTACTTCATCATCGCTCGCTGGATCGAGGAGGTGAAGGCGTCATCAAGCCGTACGTGTGTTGAACGCGGAGGTGCCGTCCGTTCGGCACTAGATCGGAAGGATCGTGATTGGATCGCGGGACGCTCGGCGATTTGGATCGCGAAGACGTTCGACTACATCAACCGCGTTTATTAACGCTTCCGCTTAGCGATCTACAAGGGTATGTAGATTCACTCTCCCTCTCGTAGATGCTCATCACCATGGATAGATCTTATGTGTGCGTAGGAAAATTTTTGTTTCCCATGCAACGTTCCCCAACAAGCCTAGCTACGACGCAAGTGTATCACTCGGATTTAGCGAGTTCGGGCCCCTTTCGGAGAGGTAACAACCCTACGTCTCGTGCCCGAGGCTTGTGTTTTCTCTGGGGGGATTACAATGGGATGCTGAACCCCTGTCTCAGAGCCGGAGGATGGCTTATAAGAGTTCGCCCGCCTCCATTACCGCTATGTTACAAGGGAAGATAAGGGGTTAATAATTACATGCGTTACCGGTAACTGTTGTTGTAACTACACTTAAAACGAAATAAAGCTCCTCAACCGTTGTTGCTCCCATGTCGTCCCTAGCGTCCAAGTGGTTTGGAGTGGGCCAAATGGTAAGGAGACGTCCGAGTGATTAGGCTTCGCCTGAGTGGTTGAGTGTCATCCGAGTGGATGTCACAATAGGCGTATCCGAATGTGCTTGTGGTCCTGGGACCATTCAAGGATGATGTGGGCCCTAGATGGACCCTAGATGTCAGGTCTATGAACCTACCATTAGTAGGTGACTCATCAAGTGATTTTCCAATTTATCTCTACCTATATATAATAATAAAGCACGGACTGTTTATGGTCGTCCGTTATCCAAACTACCCCTAAAGTTAGCTAAAATTACCCACCAATGCCACTTATAAGTCATAAAAAACGTTTCACACAGGAAAATCTCCTGACTGGGCCGACCCATGTAGGGACCTCCTATATTACGCTCTACGCGCTGGAAGAAGATGCAGCACACCAGTTTGTTGATTCCAAAAATGTTCATGCATTTCAAAGTATGTTCATGAATTTCAAAACAAATTCACCAACTTCGAAAAATATGTTGTCTATTCTAGAATTGTTCGCAAATTCAACAGAAAATACTTAAAAACCGTTCGCAATATAAAAAATATTCACAATTTTTATAAAATGTTTGTAAATTGTAAAAAATGTTCTCGATTTTAAAAATGATCCCAATTTTGTAAAAATGTTCACGAATGATCGAAGGTATGTAGTTAAACAGTAATGCTTCTGAGTCTTTGTAACAATATACGCTTGTGAATTTTGAAGAATTAACTGCCGTGGTGGATCCGAATATTATAGCATGTTTTTTAAAAAACGTTTCTTGAAATTCAGAATAATTTTTTGAATTACCAAGTTTTTTGACAACCATGATATTGTTTCGAAAATGTGAACATTGCTTCAACTTGTGAATAAATTTAAAAGAAGAAACATTTCTTGCATTTGTGCACAAATTTTCAAACTCATGCAATGAGATGTGAACATAATGTGGTCATCACCATTAAAGATTATGATTTTGTTTCCTCCCGTTGCAACGCACGGGCCCTTTTGCTAGTAACAATAATAATTGTACTGTGGGAATATTACATGCGACTTTGTTCCGCTTGATCACAACTGCTTCTACTAGTGTTTTATTGTTTGATGTGGTGGATTCACTCAATAGCCATTAGAGCATTATCAGTATTCAGTAATCATCCTGCTACAAACAAATGCACTTTGATCCGGTATAACGTGTTCAGTAAGCAAAAATTTCATTCTATTAACCAAGCATTTAGATATAATCTCAAAAATTACATTACATAAGCTTACCGGCCTATAACCAGACAACCTAGTTGGATCAGGAATTTCAGGAATAAGATCGATGGCAGCAGAGTTTAGTCCCGGTGGCGGATGATCAGGTACAGCGTCGACTCGTCCGGGATGTTGAAGTCCGCCAGGGTTCGCTGCTCCTCCAGGATCTTTGCCTTGAAGATGAGCCGCTGATGCTCCGGTGGGAAGCCCTCCTTGACTCCTTGCCATGGATTTTGGCCTTGACGTCGCGGATGGTGTCGCTGCTCTCCACCTCCAGCGTGATCTTCTTCCCGCCAGTGAAGGACTTGAGGAAGATCTGCATCTTTTCTTAGCCGGTTGATCAACTGCTCCCTCTCGCTTCCTTTGCTCGATCTTTGTGGTGGATCCTCTCCTCTCACCGACCTATATGTAGAGAGAACCAGAAGAAACGTGCCCGCAACGACTACGAAAGTAACCCGGATAGTATGTCCGACTCGGAACGGAGTTCTTCTCTTCCACGACACAGCCTAACCCGTCGTCGTGGAGTAGTTGTCCAGGATAGAGAAAAGAAACTGCCGGCCCTTGCCATCGGACTGGTTCGATCTGCGCCATAGCCCGTAGAATTAGTTATTATAGCCCGACTATTAGATATAGGCTTATAGCCCGCGCGCAGAACATTTGATTTCTCAGATTTACCAGAAAAAGTTTTTGTAGTTACTAGCACAAATGCCCGTGCGTTGCAACGGAAAAATAAAATTTAGTGAAACTTGTATGTGCAAAACACATTCATTTGATAGGCAAGACGATTCATATTTTATTATGGTTTTGAACAAACAACTTCGAAATTAAATATTAGTGCAAGTAAAGCTCACCTTTCTTCTCGTGGGGACGTAACACCCACCTCTCGCACCGCTGCGGCTGTGCCCACTGCATGTGTTAATCTCGATGACAGGGCCGGGGTGCTGAAATCCCTGGTGGTCTTGGGGTTGACCATGGTGCCCAACACCTCCTAAACATAGTAGGCTCAACTGTGCTACAGTTGAGAAAAATATTAGAGAAAAATATGAGACGAAAAATCGATGGTGCAAAAGCCAGATCAGAAAGCATGAAGAGAAGGATCATAAAATCAGAAGCCTAATCACCTGCATCTACAAATCCATCACACATGCCTAGTCACCTAACCGGCAAGCAGTAGCCACAAATCCATCACCCATGCCTAATCACCAGGAGCCACAAATCCACCCGTGCATGCATGCCCTTAAAAAATCTCAGCCTAAGATGAACCATAGATTGCATACGCATCAGCAGCAAGAAGGGAAACCGACCGTGGATGTGGGAAATCCAGAGCACATCAGGCCTCGACCTACACATGCATGCTAGCGCAATCGACTGCCCCTTCTGCTAAAAACGGCATTGAACCACTCCCCACCGTGTGCCCCTCCGTGGGACCCATTAATTACCTTCCAAAATAATTCCGATGCTCGGCCCGTGCCACTGCTCCTGCCTGTCGCCCATGTCTGACGAGCTTGCAGGTGGACGACGCTCACACACCCGGTACGACGAGGGGCAGAGGAGGAGCAGTATCCAGGGGAGCAGCCAGTCCGTCAAGCCGGCGGCCGGAGCACAGGGAGTTCGCCGCTGACCAATGCCTTCTTTGCCGGCAACATCCGTTCATCTGGTCCGGACGAGCTCAGATCCGACAGCGACCACAACAGCATCCTACAGGCGAACTTTCCGACGGCGTCGGATAGCTTGAGGTGACTCCCGTCGGGAACCGTTCTTCCCTTCCCGATTTTCTCCACGCATCGTCTCTGTGAAGTCTCCTTCTCTTTCTCTTTTAGCAACACGACTCCACTTCTTCCACCTCAGATCTGCGTCGATCGGAGGCAGTAGAGGTAACTGTAGAAGCGCGTTGGCCGTCGGCCGGCGAGCGGCACAGCCAAGGGAGCGAGGCGAGCTCCGGCCTCTCCAGGAGCTCGATTCCGACGAGATCCGTGCGCGATTCGTTGCCCATTGGGTCATCGTATATTTTTCCAGACTTGATTGATTGGTGTTGAATTTATATAGTCGTGGATCAGGCCGTGATGCTTCCAGACTCGAGTCTTTTGGGCGTGCTCGAACAGAGAAGTTTTTACTGCGGGTTAGTTCTCGTAATTATTGGGGTGGCTCGTTGGCTCTGGTTGACTCGGTTGCTTGTACATTGAAAAAGAAAACGTGTAATCTTGGTCTACCAATCTGTGTAACGTGAGCGTGTACGAAGTTGCCTGTACCTTTTCGTGTTTAATCTGGGCGTCCAATCTCTGGAAGCTGGGGACTTTATATTACTTCAACCTTTGGCAGTCCGACTTGGTGTAGGGATTTATTCCGTTTGCTTTTCATCTTCCACGTCCAATCCGTTTCCTTTTTGGTTTGTGATTAGTATTAGTCCGATCACGCCCGGCGGCCCAACAGTTCTGCACGGGCGAACATAACAGAAGAACGTGAAGTAATTTTAGTACCACCTCGTATCTGACTATTTTGCAAAATATACGCGACGGTGAACCCGACGGAAGCAATAGCCAACCAATGCGTGCTTTAGTACCACCTCACGTATATGTTTTAAATTCAAACTGAAGGCGTAAACTCACGGGAAGATTCAAACTGAAGGCGTAAACTCACGGGAAGAAGCGTATTGTGACGGTGAACCCACGGAGTCAATCTGTGCTTTACTATTAGGGAAAGATGACTTGCTTGCAAACCTTGCCAAGAAGAATCTAAAAAATTATCATCTTGAGATTTTATGAAGTCGTTGTATGCGCATCGTAGTCGACAAGAACATCTCCTCTCATTGAACGTACATCGCCGGAAATTCTAAAATAATTCAGGATAAATTCGAGCACTAGGACTTGAACTCTGGTGGGTTGGAGTAAGCACTGTCACCCTAACCATCCAACCACCAGATTGATTCGCAAAAATAATGATTATTGGTTGCGAACAGAATACCAGGATTTGAACACCGATGGGTTGAAGTAACCACTGTTTCCTAATCATCCAACCACATGTTAATTCGCAGAAATAATGATCATTAGTTGCAAACAGAATAACATAATTAGTTACCCTGCCTGATGCCTTTAATCTTTTTTGTCATGGCCACTCTACATCACACACAGAAGACGTTGCCGTGTATCTTCCTCTAAACCAAGTGCAAAAATACGGATGCTCGGTTTATTCACACGTAAGTTGAGTGGTGGCTACAAAAGTTCTCGGCTAACAATAAATACCCAGCATTAAAGCTGAGTGGTGAAAATTATTAGCAATGTTGAAAAAAAGATATGGAGGATATCTTTTTTATTCATGTATGAAAGCGCATTTTATAATTTGTATATATATTATTGGTCAATTGATGTCGATGTACATTGTAGAATTTAGCAATATTGATACCAAAATAAAAGAAAACGGAAGAGATAGAGAAAGAAATTATAAAAGGAAAAGAAGTTGGTAAATTAAACTTTTGTTACTCCCTTCGATCCATATCATTTGTCGCTCAAACGGATCCATACGTGTGTAATATGTTAATCATCATCCGACATTATGGATGGCAAGTAGAGGGTTGATGAATTCGTGGAGGCTAAATCTTCTTCGCACAGCCGCCTCCTCCCCAAACAAATCTAGGGTTCCTCTGCCTCTTGCCGGCGCCGGTTCGCCTCGTCTCTAGTGGCTTAACGGCCATGGCGGCGCGGTGGATCCCGACCCTTGCCAGCAGGAGGGCTTCGTTTTTACATATTTCTTCGAGTTTTGTTCTGTTTTTTGTCCTGCTCGGGAAGATAAATGCCAGTTCCCTAAAGATTTAGTAAGGTTCTTCCCGACTAGCCACCGTCCCGATGGTGCGTCCGGCGGATCTATTTTTGGTAGATTTGCTCTGATCTGGTCATAATTCATCTATGTTTGTGTGTCGCCCAACAAGCTGAGCAAAATTTGCAGTATTGAGCTAACTACGTAGTGTATTACCCCGCAAAAAAAAAACAAAAAATAAAAAACTACGTAGTGTATTGATATTCCCCTCGTATAGAATAGACCCTTCACTCCCTCCGGCCATTGTAGGACTGTTTTTTTTTTCCTTTGCGTCATTGTTGAAGTTGGTCGAGAGATTACGGTTGTGGCGTTCAGAAAACACACAAACAAAATACAGTTCTAATTATAAAAGGTGCTAATGGTTTAATACACGCGTCAAATCGATGCGGACTAGTAATACTTAAGACTATCTTGCCAAAATAAAAGTCTTGCTAATTTGCTATAGAACGTACGGTAAGCTAGCTAATAAAACGAAATCTCTCTTGTGCTTCTTTCCAAATCTATCTTGTGCTTTGTTTCTTCAGATCATGGTGGTCTTGTCGATGAACCTCTTCTTCTTCCTGAGCTCGTTGCTATGGCCGCACTTCTTCTTGCGGCAGTTGCTGGAGCCGCGGGGGAGGCGCGCGTAGCACTTGCGGCAGATCATCTTCTTCTCCTTGTACTTGAGCGCGAGCTGCAGCAGGCTGGGGTCCACGATGATGTACTGGCCACGGCTGCCGCCCCGGAGGCGGAGCACCAGGTGCAGCGTCGACTCCTTCTGGATGTTGTAGTCGGCCAGGGTGCGCCCGTCCTCCAGCTGCTTGCCGGCGAAGATCAGGCGCTGCTGATCCGGAGGGATGCCTGCAAACCATTGATAACCAACAGTTTAGTTAGCATATATGTAAAGGCCGGCCGCCAGCGATGAGGTCGCGGTCGATGGTGATACATACCTTCCTTGTCCTGGATCTTGGCCTTGACATTGTCGATGGTGTCGCTGCTCTCCACCTCGAGTGTGATCGTCTTCCCGGTGAGGGTCTTGACGAAGATCTGCATCTTTTCTTCGCCGATTGATCGACTGCTCCCTGGTTTGTTTGATCTGGTGGCACCGGCCGGCCTATATGTATAGCGAACAAGGAACGCCGCCGCTACGGAAGATGCCTAATGCGGACAGGAGTTCTCTTCCACGACAGCCTAGATAAACCGACGTGGAGTAGTTTTGTCGAGGGGGGAAAGGAAACTGCCGGGGCTAACCATCGGACTAGTTTGATCTGGGCCGTAGCCCGTAAGGCCCTGTTTTTTTTTTTTTAAACGAAGGAAAAGCATAGGAATTGTAGAGGGTAGGATTTCGAAATTTTCCTTTGGTGCCGTTTGGAACAAAGGAACCGCTATCATATTCCTTTGAAATGCCTATTTCATACTAGGAATTTTGGAGGAAATCAAACATAGGGTCCAACCTAATGTTTTATTCTCATCGTGTCTACAATTCCTGTGTTTTTCGTGCGTGACATCCAAATGACAGTTTTGCAATTTTCTTGTGGCTTTAGTTCTTGTAGGAATCCAGCATACATGACATCTCAATTCCTATGTTTTTCCTATCCCTGCATTTTGAATTCCTGTGTTCAAAATGGGGCCTAAGATTAGCTAGTCTTATTTGGAGCCCTTGATGGCCCAGTAGAAAGTGTGACCAGACTTAATCTAAATCTTTATCTAGATACATATATTGTTAAACATGAGCTCAGTTTACAATCTTTACAAGCAAGATTAGAAATAAAGAAGGGTCAAGCCTCAGCAAAACATTACTTCCTGTACATGCGAGCTGGAACATGCAGTTAGCAAAATGGCTACACAGTGCCTTGATGTCTCTTGAGCTCATGACACAATCTGCAGCGAGATGCTTCTGGTTTTCCAGTATGTTCTTCACCAATTCACCATCGAAAAACTACACGGTAGTTGAATGAATGCAGCACTAACAAGAAAATAACTCTCAGTCCATAAGCTTCAACATTTGTACAATTCTTCCGAGAACAGAGGCTGTGCTGAACTTTTCTTCAGACAACTGGAAAAGTGAGGTACAATTCGTCAGATAACAATGTAGCACAGGGGCAGCCCGCGTCCACGGTGTTGCCGCGCGAGGCCGACACATCCCAAAGCCACTGTGATGGACGCGGCAACATCGCATATAAATCAATTGGACCTGGCTAGCTGGCGCTCGCATGCTCATTCATGCGACCAACCAGACTCCCACAAAAGGAAAGAAAAGCATCATGTCACTCGATCACACAAAAAATGGAAGTAACCTGATCCCCTCATCTCCATGATATCTCAATTAAAGATCCCACGTGCATTTATTTGAGGTTTTTTTTTTTAATCTATAACCTTTTATTCGAGCGTTGAAATTCAGATCCGTTTTCACTATTGGGTTTCTCGCTAGGAGTTCTTCAAAACTAGATATCATATGGATATGTTTCGATGAATTTTTTTCGAGAGCAACTTTGGATGCTATGGAGGCAAATTTAGGGTTATATGAAAGCAACTTCTTGGTTTGCCTAGTACAGCTTCCTATCAGTGAAAAGTTCTTATATAATTGTCTACCGTTTACTACAAAGTTGACTAAATTCACCACTAAGTTATCTACCATAACTAGCGAGTACCCTAACACTATGCTTCAAAATTTAGGTAACTTGAACAACGACGATGTACGACTATTCATAGTACTATAGGCAACTAATTAGTGATGACGTGTGACTGAGCATCCTCGATAGGCAACTAATTAGCAATGTCAAGGAACCTATAACATCCTCGGTAGGCAACTAACTAAGAATGATAGACAATTGAGCATCAACAGTAAACGATTTCATAGTATTATATGCAATTTTGAAACACGACATATGATCATAAACAATAGGAAACTTAGAAGTAGTGGTGAGCAAGTTAGGAGAGTGCTAAAAAAAATTAAGTAGGACACAAAATGAAGTGAACTTGCTTGTTCATAGCAATGAAAGTTGCCTCTCTGAAAAGAAAAGTTGCTTAGGAAAGTGATGTGATGTTACCTACATCTATTTCGATGTGTTCACTATTAAAACCTAGATGTCTATAGTTGCTAATTAGTTGTTTTTAATGGAGCAAAGTTGCCCACCTTATCCCTTTTCTAACATTAATCCTAATTTAATCCATATATTATGATATAGACAACTTCATAACCATGGTGGACAACTTAGAAGGTCACTGAGCTAATTGGCAGTCATGGTAGGTAACCAAATAGAAGTTGCCATCTATAACACCAAAACTTGCCTCTTATAGTACTAAAGTTGCATAAAGTCGTAACATTGATAGCAACTTTAACTACATTGTAGGTAACTACTCCCTCCGTCCCGTAATGTAAGTTGTCTTTCCAAGTTGTTTTAGCTTGCAAAACCATCTTATATTGTGGGGTGGAGCGAGTAATTAGCATTGACATGCAACTTAGTGATCATGGTAGGCTATTAGAAATCAGTGGCACACAACTAAGCATCAATGCTTGACAACTTTCATAGTTATGTAGGAAACTAATCCGCCATGGTAGGCAACTAAGCATCATCGGTGGATGACTTATTATTTACGACAGGAAAATTAAAAGAATGCAAGGTCAATTCACTAGTACACATGGTGCAAAGAAGTTGCTTATGTTTGGCACTAAAGTTGCCTCATTTAGCATCAAAGTTGGTTTAAAAAAAACATCCAAACATATCCATATCAGATCTAGTTTTGAAGAGTTCTTCGTAAGAATACTAATGGTAAAAACCGATCTTCATTATGCACTCTGTTTAAAAGTTGTAGCTTTTTTGAAAAATTTAAAATGGTATATATTGGGATGACATCAACATATAATGCCGCTAATTCTTGCGTCATCACGTGTGTTGTCCCTTGGCGCATTATCACCACTACCGTCACGTGGGGCCTACCACTACAACTACCCCATGAATTAACTGGCATGATGTCGCATGTTGAAAATTCATGAGCACAACACGAGCCATGTTGCAAACCACTGTGGCTACGGAAGAGATCAATCGGCTATTGCACACACTAACCAACGACAACGGAGGCAGCCGATCCAATCCTATCATCACTGTCGTCCTTTTGTCAACCCGGCAGATGTCCTCGTAACAGGACTTAGGTGTGAGGCCATCGCCGCTTGGTGGCGACTCGAAGGGGTTGAACGAGAGAGAGAGAGAGAGTCGGGTTTACCCAGGTTCGGCCCCTCCTATGGAGGTAATAGCTTACGTCCTGCTTTGTCTATATTTGGTGGATAGATCTCGATTACAAGGATGCGGAATCACTAACCTAGCTATCGAGAGGTTGTAACTTGAGTCTTTCGGCCCTAGGGACCTGCCTTGATATACAAGTCAAGCCCTAGGGCTTACAATAGAGTCTGAGTCATATCATGACCCGTGACTTACAATGTCTCTAACTTGCCTTGTGTCTTAGGGAGACCCGGCCGGCGTCTTCAGCTTCGTGGGTCTTGAGCCGCCATCTTCAAGTGTTGGGCCGTCTGACAACTTTAGACTGCCACCGCCTCACTTGCCTCGTCTGGATGACACGGCCCACCTGGAACTTGGTCACAAGACTATTGATATGTTGACCCGGCCCAGTAGGGCGGGTTATACCGTGGAGTTATATCCCTGACATTAGGCCCCAGATTGATTTGAATCCGTTCATGTCCATTCCTCGTCTCTTCCTTTGGCGGCTCATTATTGGACTTGTATTCTCTATGAATTTCATAACACCGGCTTGTTCTACTTCCACACTTGTCATTTTTCTAGCATTTATTTATTGTGACATCATGTGTCGTCAATCCGGAAGAACAATAATGACATCATGGCGAATCTGGTCATATATGCTTATCTCGAAAATCGAGGCGTTATTGTTTCCCGAAATTTACTGTATTCCCTCGATTGTCGTGCCTGTCAGTTGCCTCTTCGAGCTCCTTCCCTTTAAATATTTACCGAAAGGCCCCGGATTCACTTTCCACTTTTTTCTTCGCTGCTTCTTCTTCCTCGAGTCCGGAAGCTCCTCGTGCCAGCCGCGGTTTCCTCATCTCGGCAATCTCCCTCGAGGTCGTCGCGGCGTTTCTTCTTCGTCAGTCAAATCCTCTACGTGCTTCCGCCGCCATCGGTGACCACTCGAGTAAGTCATCTTTCTTCTGACCTAGATCCATTATAGCACCCCGAGGTTCTTTGAGTTCTTCGGCAACCTTTCTCCAGTTCATCACCATTGCTAACTCCGCGAGTGGATCTCGTGAACGTAATCACCAAAGTAGAGCGGTACAGACACCAACTCTGTTTCGTGTATGATATGTTTTAATCCTTCCTAGTATTAGATGAACCGTACTGTCATTGCTTCCATGCCCTCCTGCTAGGGCTAGCGAATATTCTAGACTTTTTGAACCATTCTTAGATCCAAAATTGTTGCGGCTTTGGGAGAAACTTGTTTGCCTCATACTTAGCGAAATTCTCAAAAACCTTTGGTCTTAGCACAAGTTGACCTTACTTCTGCCGGCTTAATAATTGTAACCCGTCATATGTGTAAGCATTTGTATAAACATTTACTCAAGCCCTTCCATTGAAAATAACTAGATCTTTTAATTCGAAACATTTACTCAAGCCGCCATTTGTTTTTTGCTTCATCTAGGCGACTCATTATGTCGGAGTCAAAAGCCTGCAATTGGGTGGCGACTCAAGTTTCTGACGTTCACCTTAAAGATTATGAGGAGCATGGGTTTCTTCCGCCTCAAAGTGTGGTTGGTTGGCGAGTCATCCTTGGAGAGGAAATCCCAAACCCTGAAGAAGGAGAAGTGGTGATATTTTTGGATCACCTTCAAAGGGGGTTTTCGCCTCCCGGGTCAAAATTCTTCCGAGACGTCTTACACTTTTTACATCTTCATCCTCAAGACCTGGCCCCTAACTCCATATCGAACCTCTGTCAGTTCCAAGTATTTTGCGAGTTATATCTTCAAACGGAACCCACCGTCTCTCTCTTCAGGGAGTTCTTTTATTTGAACCGACAAACAGAATGTGCGGACGGTCCCGGCTTAGAACATGGCGGGGTTTCAATTGAGAGGAGGAAAGACGTCCTTTTTCTTGCTGCCACCTTGCCAAGCCACCCTAAAGGGTGGAACAAGACTTGGTTTTATTGTCGAAATACCGCTCCTGCTAATGAAAATCCCTTGCCGGGTTATAGGGCCAATCGCCTCCCCATGGATCTTGAGCTTCTGGGTTGGGCTCCTCCAGAGGAACGCTCCCAACACGCCCATGTTTATCCAAAGTTGTGGGCTCTGCTAGCCAACGGGTTGACTGGGGTCGACTTAACCCGGTGTTGGGTATCTTGGAGGATTCTGCCATGAAGTCTGCGCATTGGCTTAATGTGTACTTACTCTGGCGACTTGAACGACGCTCAACGGTACAGCAATTTTTCCTTGGAGGCCGGCGAAATAAACCGGATTGTGAAGAAGTTGCTAGGTGAAAACCAGGAGACTTGCAACAAGGACGGGTTGAAACCTTTCTACAACCTTAACCGGGCTCCTCCGGCATAAAACCTTTAAGATCTTAATCCGTCTTTTTGAACAAACTTTGATCCTTTGCTTCCTTGGCCTGGATGTTTAATTTTGCAGGCTACCTCTTCTTCCTGGAATCAGAGACGCATCAAGACTGCGGCTAACAAGCCCAAAGTCGCCCCGAGCAGGAAGAAGAATAAGGCGACTGCAGAAAGACCGTCTCATATGGACGAAACAGCTGCCACTGATACCCGATCAGAGGTAAAATTAATCTTTTATTTATATTTCATTGAATCTATCTGACGCCTTTTCCTCTTATGGTGATGTCGAAACAAGCCGTGCGGGCGATGTTGAGGTAATCTCCATCTCTTCCTACTCAGAACCTTCGCCTCCGTTGAAAACAAGGCAGGTTGTTCGGAAGGTAGGATTTTCTCACCCAGACGCTCATCTAGATCCTTACTTTATTTTGAAGAAAACCCAGCACCAGTCTAGGCGTCAGACCCGAAGTGGAAGTGGTGATCTTGTTGAGGGCTTACCTGATAAATCAGCCGCCCAAAAATGACCAGCCAAGGTACTTAATATTCCAAATTTCCAAGGAAGTTCTGACTTGATGTGTCAACTTTTGACTCCTATGCCTTGGTTAATCAGGAAACGCCACCTTCGTCAGACGACTCAACTGCGTCCAAACTGGCGCCCTTTGTTATCAATCATGGGTAAATTCCTCATCTTGTCTGTTTGAGTAGACTATTGTCTCTTCCCATTTTTCATATTATACTTTTTTTAACTTGGGAGGGCCAACGCCAAGAAAAGGAAGACTGGCGGGTCTTCTGTTAACCCGGAGGCCCCTGAGCCGGAGCTTCCTGATCCGGCGGCTCATGAAATCCATGTTGATCATCCTGAAGGCCCTTAGGATATCCAAAACGATTTACCTCCTCCATCTAAGCCAACCAATACTGATGCCGTAACTGTTGAAGCTATATCAGCAGTTAACCTTGACCCGCCCAATCCTTCAGCAACAAACAAAGATACCCCTGAAGTTATTATTACTGGGACGAGTTATACTGCTCCTGAGATTTCCATGGTGTTAACAAAGGTTGTTGCTAAGGATGAAGTGGTAATTCAAGAAAAAGGGAAGACCAAGTTGGAGCTTCCAAATTATGAGAGTTTTAGTGTTGAAGATCTTCATGCTGCCTGTTTGGACTGCCTGGCTACAAGCCATGAGATGGAAATCGGTCTTGTTAGTATGATGAGAAATAAATACGAGGTATGTTCTCTTTTATATGCTCTCATCATATATCCTTTTGTAGCCCCCAAGGCCGAGTTTTGTCTTTCTAAGATAAGTTGGGTCTTGCGAATGTTTGACTGACTCAACCTGTAGCTCCCAAGGGCTAGCGTATCTCCTTGAGATGAGTCGGGTCTTCTGTAATAACTTTGAAGAACTTCGACCTGTAGCCCCCAAGGTCCGGCTCATCTTCTTGAGATGAGTCGGGTCTTCTGTAATAACTTTGAAGAACTTCGAACTATAGCCCCCAAGGGCCGGCTCATCTTCTTGAGATGAGTCGGGTCTTCTGTAATAACTTTGAAGAACTTCGACCTATAGCCCCCAAGGGCCGGCTCATCTTCTTGAGATGAGTCGGGTCTTCTTCACATCTTCAATGTCAAAAAGAACTGAGATACATTAGCCCCCAAGTGCCAAATATATTGCTTTGCAATTTGCTTGGGACTTGATATAGACTTCATTTATGATGCAGGAAGCTTTGAAGACAGCCGAATCCAGCGTGGCCAGTTTGAAAAAGACCTAGAAAAAGGGCAGACCTCCCAGGCAGAAGTTGAAGAAAAACTTCGCCTCTCATTGATGGAGCTGGAAAACACCAAAGCAGGCTTCTTAAAAGAGAAGAAATCCTTTGAAGATGAAAAGACGACTATGCTGAAGGGTGCCGAGGATGCAAAGGGCCAGCTCAAACCCATTACCGAGGAGTTGTCCGGGTTAAAGTAGGATATTGCCCAGATGGCCCAAGCTATTTTTGGTAAGTGTATATAACCTCATGTCTTCTTGAAATACAGATATAATGCACCCGGCGACTTATGCATTGATTCTATTTTGCAGCCCCCGGACTAGCAGTTTTTATGATAACAGTCTGCTCATGCTCAAGGCTGTTTATTCTCTGACGGAGCAACTCTACGCTAGGAGTCATCTTGCAATCAAGGCGACAATGGGGGATAAGCAGCCCTTGAAGTACATCAAGAATGTATTGGAAAGCCTTTCCATTATCCCTCAGCACATTCTAGAGCTAAAAAGATCAGTCGCCCGATTTGGCGCGATATATGCATTGAGTCGGGCTTTAGCTTATGGAGAGGAGCTTGATCCAGCTGAGCTAGCAAAGGGCTTCCCTGAATTTAAAAATGACGGGTTGATACGTCCATTTTGCATCATGATTTCCTACTATTATTTATTATGTTTTGTTGAATAATAATGCTTTGGGGAGTGATTCTAATGCCTTTTCTCTCATAATATGCAAGGTTTACACAAAGAGGAAGAATGCCGGCAGCTGGAATTCTGGACCCAAGAAAAGCACATCAGAGATACCTATTCTGCACAACTCCAATGAAGCTGAAATTTTACGGAGAATATTTTTGGAATAAATAAAAAATACAAGAGCAGAAAACTACCGGAGGGGGCCAACTTGGTGGGCACAACCCACCAGGGCGCGCCAGACCCCCCTGGGCGCGCCCTGATGGGTTGTGGCCTCCTCGGCCCACCTCCGGTGCCCATCTTCTGGTATATAGTCACATTTAAACTAGAAAAAAAATCAGAGGAGGACTTTCGGGACGAAGCGCCACCGCCTCGAGGCGGAACTTGGGCAGGAGCACTTTTGCCCTCCGGCGGAGCGATTCTACCGAGGGAACTTCCCTCCCGGAGGGGGAAATCGAAGCTATCGTCATCACCGACACCCTCTTATCTTTGAGGAGGCCAATCTTCATCAACATCTTCAACAACACCATCTCCTCTCAAACCCTAGTTCATCTCTTGTGTTCAATCTTTGTACCAGCACCTCAGATTTGTACCTGTGGGTGACTAGTAGTGTTGATTACCTTGCGTAGTTGATTACTATATGGTTTATTTGGTGGAAGATTATATGTTCAGATCCATTATGCTATTCAATACCCCTCTGATCTTGAGCATGATTATTATTTGTGAGTAGTTACCTTTGTTCTTGAGGTCACGGGAGAAGTCATGTTGCAAGTAATCATGTGAATTTGATATGTGTTCGATATTTTGATGATATGTATGTTGTGATTCCCTTAGTGGTGTCATGTGAACGTCGACTACATGACACTTCACCATTCATGGGCCTAAGGGAATGAAATATGGAGTAGTTATTAGATGATGGGTTGCTAGAGTGACAGAAGCTTAAGCCCTAGTTTATGCGCTACTTCGTAAGGGGCTGATTTGGATCCAAACGTTTAATGCTATGGTTAGATTTTATCTTAATAGTTTTCTCTTACTTGCAGATGCTTGCGAGGGGGTTAATCATAAGTGGGAGGTTGTTCAAGTAAGAATAGCACCCAAACACCGGTCCACCTACATATCAAATTATCAAAGTAGCAAACACGAATCAAACCAACATGATAAAAGTGACTAGATGAATTTCCCGTATACCCTCAAAACACTTTGCCTATTACTAGAGATTGTTCTGGCCTGTCCTTTGCCTCAAAAGGATTGGGATACCTTGTTGCACCTTATTTGCCGTTACCGTTACTTGCTCGTTACCAATTACCTTGCTATCAAACTATTTGTTACCGACAATTTCAGTGCTTGCAGAAATTACCTTGCTGAAAACCGCTTGTCATTTCCTTCTGATCCTCGTTGGGTTCGACACTCTTACTTATCGAAAGGACTAAGATTGATCCCCTATACATGTGGGTCATCACGGGTCATAATTCTCCCAAGAGGATTACGCGGCCTGTGTCAAGGATGCTCAAATACTGTCGACTCAGCTGGTTTCTGAGATGAGACTGAGGAACTATCAAGCAGCTTATGGCGCCAACCATACTCGGATTCCACCACCTGATTTAATATCAAAGAGTCTGGCTCCTCAACGACGCGAGCATGTCCTTGCCCCTGAAGTTGACCCGTCTTCAATTCTTGATGACGAGGCCGTGTTCCAGGCTTTATCTCACTACAACTGGGACGCGGATAACCTTTAGATACAGGAGCCAGAAGACCAATCGGTGGATAATCCGGAGGCGTCTCACGCGCAAGATTAGCCGCCACTGACCTAGATGATGCGGTCGATGATTTAAACTTCCTGAATCGTTACCTTGTCAACTTAAGCCCCCGAGTATGGGTAGAAAAACAATTTGTGGCTTCCTTAAGCATGTAATAGGGATAGCCGAAAATTGTTGTCGTGCCATCGTGCACGTTTTGCACTTTTGATGCAAGATACTTATTTGCCGCTTCACCACCCTGTCCGCTCACCGTCTTTCTATTGATGGGCTTTTTGATGAGATGGAGCTGGGCAAAATGAGCCGACAGAAGATCTTGATTTTCTAGATTTTAGCAATCTATTACTCTTTCAATAATGTTGTAGACTTGTATGTCTCGTCAATCGGTCGCTTATGCAAACTCAATTGTTCAACCTGGCCTTTCCAGCATGAGCAGGTGGTAGCTTTGGACCTGAAACTTGCTATAATGAACAAAGCCAAATGAGGCAATATTGACAAGTCGGCTTAATAAGACCAGGCAAATAAGGTCCTAGCCCCTTTAACCAATAATATAACTTTACGCTGTCATGCAGCCGATAACCTGGTTATTTCATACATAAACCGGTAATGAAAAACAGGGCGTGCCCAAAACATTTTTATGTGATGAGTTTCAGCACATAGTACTCGTTTTGGGGACTGTTTCTCGAAGCTGAGAAATATAAGGTAGCCCCCTTTGAAGGCACTTTTGATGGTCCTAGCCTTTGATGCAAAGGACATATGATCATAATACCGAGATAATCTACTGGCTTTCGAGGCTCAATAGGAAAAGACCGGCTTTCGAGGCTCGGGTCTTGCTTCAATGAAGCGGGTATGATAACCCATGGTTTATCCTAGCTTTCTGTATGCGGCTCTTTCATGACTCAAGCCGGTGTTTTAACCTTAACAAGTTCAGGGTCCAAAAAGGATTGACTCGTCAAGAGTTCATGGGGTCATCTGATCGGAGTCTCATCAAGCATACATGCAAGTTTAACCATATATGGCGTTTATTTTTGCCAGGTCAAAAGGGTGAGAAAGCTAAGCCCGGTGGGCTGGAAGCCCCCAAATGCCCTTAATAAGGTGGCATTATTATGCCGGGTCACAAGGGTGAGAAAGCTAAAATCGATGAGTTGGAAGCCCCCAGGTGCCCTTTGTTTCGGAAAATAAAGACTCAAACTCAACTTGTAGGTTGAAAACGACAAAATACGCCGGCTTTATTTATACTCGAAACATAAAGAAGTATATACAGAAGTCTGCAAGGGGGGAGAAATTACAAAAAGGAGTCGGCAGAGCTAATTTTAACAAGGCCACTGGTGTTCCACAGCCGGCTTATTTCCCTCTTGGAGACATAAAATTTCTTCTTTGATACCCTCCAAAGTACGAATTTTATTCAGGGATTCAGGTGCTAGTGGTACTGACCGTTATTCAACTGCTTGGGATTACTTTGAAATCCTCCTTGGTTATTATGCCGATTGCCCTGGCCAGGATGTTGCCCATTGCCATGATTTCCCTGATGCTGAAAACCAACCCCTGGGCCACCATGTGACCCTCCAGTTCCATGTTGACCCGGGTGTCCTCCACCATTGCCTCTTGAGTTATTCTGGAAAGCCTGGCTACGGAACTCTTGCATGATATAACAATTCTCCCAACAGTGGCTAGCCGGCTTATCTTGGGTGATGTGCTTAGGGCAAGGTGCTTTAAGCGCCTCCTCGTAATTGCGAGGATTATTCCCATTGTAAGCTCTTCCGGGTCAACTGTTCTGGCGCTGGTTCTTGAAACCTGTATTAGTGTTGGCCACAAAGTCTGACCCGCCGTTCGGCTGCTTCTGCTTATTATTTTGAGCCCCCTGGTTACTACCGTGACAATGCTGGCCTTTTCCGCCTTCAGTCTTTTTACCTTTGGTGGTCTTATCCTCATCTGAGCCGGATCCTTCGTGCTATCTGAGTGGGCATATCTTGTGAGGACGTCCATCAAGTCACCCATGTCTTGTACCTTTCGCTTGAGCCGTCCGAGCTTCTGGACCAAAGGATGGAAGTGACAAATGGTGTATTCTGCCAGATATTGGACTTCTGAAAAATAATCAATTTATTAAGAAAATGATAAGAAATAACATAATTGAACTTCAAAAATAATTGATATACTTTCAGCATATTGACGTGGCTTGAGACTGCGTCGGTATTTCCCCAAAGAGGAAGGGATGATGCAGCACAGCGACGGTAAGTATTTCCCTCAGTTATGAAACCAAGGTATCGAACCAGTAGGAGGATCACCACCACTACGTAAACATCACCTGCACACAAAGAATACTTGCAACCCGACGGTAAAAAGATAGATTAGGTAGTGATAGATTGGAGAGATAGATCTCTCAAGAACACAAAATAAAAAGGACAAATAAAAAGTGCAGCAAGATATTTTAGGGTTTTTGGAATAATATATCTGAAAACAAAAGCGGCAAAAAGATAAATCGGAAAGCAATATGTTGGAAAAGTAGACAGGGGGCCGTAGGATTCACTAGTGCCTTCTCTCATGAGTATAGCACACGGTGGGTGAACAAATTACTGTTGGGCAATTGATAGAAGATCAAATAATCATGACGATATCCAAGGCGATGATCATTATATAGGCATCACGTCCAAGATTAGTAGACCGAAACGATTCTGCATCTACTACTATTACTCCACACATCGACCGCTATGCAGCATGCATCTAGTGTATTAAGTTCATGGAAAAACAGAGTAATGCAATAAGAACGGTGACATGATGTAGACAAGATCTATTCATGTAGGAATAGGCCACATCTTGTTATCCTTAATAGCAACGATACATGCGTGCCTCGCTGCCCCTTCTATCACTGGGAGAGGACACTGCAAGATCGAACCCATCACAAAGCACCTCTTCCCATGGCAAGAAAAATCGATCTAGTTGGCCTAACTAAACCAAAGATTCGAAGAAGAAATACGAGGCTATAAGTAATCATGCATATAAGAGATCAAAGAAGACTCAAATAATATTCATGGATAGAAACTGATCATGAACTCAAAATTCATCGGATCCCAATAAACACACCGCAAAAGTTTACATGAAATAGATCTCCAAGAGACCATTGTATTGAGAATCAAAAGAGAGAGAGGAAGCCATCTGGCTACTGCCTACAGACCCGTAGGTCTATGGTGGACTACTCACGCATCATCAGAGAGGCACCAATGAGGATGATGAACCCCTCCGTGATGGTGTTAGATTGGATCTCGAGGTTCTGGAACTTACGGCGGCTGGATGTGTTTTTCGTCGACTCCTTTAGGGTTTCTGGAATATTTGGGAATTTATAGGCGTCAAAGGCGGTGGAGAGGGGTCCTGAGGAGGGCACAACCCATCAGGGCGTGCCCGGGGCCTCTGGCGCGCCCTGGTGGGTTGAGGTCTCCTCGACCCTCCTCTCTGGCACTTCTTTGGCCCATTGGATGTCTTTTGGCCCAAAAAAATCTCCAAAAAGTTTTGCGATGTTTGGGCTTCGTTTGGTACTGATATTCTGCGAAGTAAAAAACAAGCAAAAAATAGCAACTGGCACTTTGGCACTATGTCAATAGGTTAGTCCCAAAAAATGATGTAAAGTTGCTATAAAATGATTGTAAAACATCCAAGAATGATAATATAACAGCATGGAACAAGCAAAAATTATAGATACGTTGGAGACGTATCAGCATCCCCAAGCTTAATTCCTACTCGTCCTCGAGTAGGTGAATGATAAAAACAGAAATTTTGATGTGGAATGCTGCCTAACATGTTCATCACATATTCTTTTCTTTTGTAGCATGGACATTTGGACTTTTAGATTGTTCAAAGCAATAGTCTATTTTTGACATAATGACTTCAATACTCAAACATGCCAACAAGCAACCATGTCTTTCAAAATATCAACACTAAATAAAGTTATCCCTAGCCCATCATGCTCAATCATTGATCCATTCATGAAACACACCCAAATATTAACTACACCCAATGCTCAAGTACGATCATAGTGCCCCCTAGTTGGTGCTTTATAAGAGAAGATGGAGACTCAAAGTAAAAATAAAAATTGCATAAAGTAAGTAGATAGGCCCTTCGCAGAGGGAAGTAGGGATTTGTAGAGGTGCCAGAGCTCAAAGTTTTAAATTGAGAGAAAAAATATTTTGAGTGGCATGCCTTTCCAGTCAACGAAAACGACAAAGTAGTTCACAATACTTTCCATGCTAGATATATCATAGGCGGTTCCCAAACAGAAAATAAAGTATATTCCTTTTTCCACCATTATTTCACAATCCATGGCTGGTCGTATCCACGGTTGACTTCCATACCAACACTTTCCAAGGAATTTATTATTTGACAACATAAAGTAAAAAAAATCTTTTTTTTAATTTCAGGAATGGGCATCCCTATTACCGCCGTACTCTCGTGCAATGACAAGTGAATAAACACTCATCTTGAGAATAACACATCTAGCATGGAAAAATATTGGACACCCCCTACCGTTTCATGAGTAGTACGAGCACACAAAAAGGAAATTTATTTTGAAAATTAGAGATGGCACATACAAATTTGCTTAGAACGGCATGGAAATACCGTATATAGGTAGGTATGGTGGACTCATAAGGCAAAACTGGGTTTAAGGATTTGGATGCACAAGTAGTATTTCTACTTAGTACAAGTGGAGGCTAGCAAATAGATTGAGAAGCAACCAACCAAGAAACGAAAATTCACATAAGCGAGCATTGAGCATAACTAACACCGAATAATGCACCATAAGTAGGATGTAATTTCATTGCATAACTATTGACTTTCGTACTTGCATAGGGAGTCACAAACCTTAACACCAATATTCTTACTAAAGCATAATTACTCACTAACATGACTCACATAGTAATATCATCATGTCTCAAAACTATTACAAGGAATCAAGTTTAATTTGTCCAATGATCTTCATGAAAGTTTTTATTATATCCTCCTTGGATATCTATCACTTTGGGACTACTTTCATATATTGCCATTGCTTTTGACGAGCTCACACAAATTTAAGTGAAGCACATGAGCATAGAGATTTCATCTCTCCAAATAGTATCAGTGAAGCATGATAGAATTTCTTCGAAATTTACTAACTCTCAAAATAATCTAAGTGAAGCATGAGAGGATTTCTTCAAAACTTACTCTCAAAATAATCTAAGTGAAGCATGAGAGGATTTCTTCAAAATTTACTAACTCTCAAAATAATCTAAGTGAAGCATGAGAGGATTTCTTCAAATGTTTCCAAGCACACCGTGCTCAAAAAGATATAAATGAAGCACTAGAGCAATTCTATAGCTCAAAAAGTTTAAGTGAAGCATAAAGAGCAATTCTAACAAATCATAGCATAGTTTTGGCTCTCTCAAATAGGTGTGTCCAGCAAGGATACTAGTGACAAACTAAAAAGTAAAGCAAGATAAGACTGAAAAGATAAAAGACGCTCCAAGCAAAACTCATGACATGTGACGAATAAAAATATAGCTCCAAGTAAAATACCGATAGTCGTTAGAAGAAAGAGGGGATGCCACTCGAAGCTTAGTTTCTTGTTTCTCTTTGGATATATCTTGGGGGTGCTGTAGCATCCCCAAGCTTAGGCTCTTTTCACTCCTTATTCCTTCATCCATCGTGATCTCACCCAAAACTTGAAAACTTCAATCACACAAAACTCAACCAAATCTTCGTGAGATCCGTTAGTATAATAAAGCAAATCACTACTTTAAGTACTATTGCAAACACATTAAAATTTTATTATTGCATTATACCTACTGTATTTTAACTTTACCATGGCTCATACCCTTCAATACAACCCATAGATTCAACAAAACAAGCACACAATGCAACGAAAACAGAATCTGTCTTAAACAGAACGGTTTGTAGTAATCTGTACTCTAACCATACTTCTGTAACTCTAAAAATTATGAAAAGTTAGAAAAACGTAAAGAATTTGTATAGAAATACTGTGTTAAAATTTCAGCTCAATATCGCGTTCCAGTAAAAAATGAAAATTCGAACACTGGAGGCAAAGTTTCTGTTTCAGATTCAGCATTGTTTCTACTTATCTTATGAATCATCCTAAAGGCTTTACTTGGCAGAAACACTAAATAAAACATAAAAACACAATCATAACAGAGGCATGATTGTGTCAATACTCACAAACAGAAAGAAAAATATGAAAATAAATTTATTCATTGGGTTGCCTCCCAACAAGCGGTATTGTTTTATGCCCCTAGCTAGGCATAACACATAGATTCAAGTATTGTCATCTTTGGTTTTTTGTTCCATAGGATGCTATCATGATTGATTCATATGGTGTCTTAATTCTTGTTCTAGGGAAGTCTTCCATCCCCTTTCTTAATGGAAACTGAAATCTAATATTGCCTTCTTTCATATCAATCACGGCACCTATAGTGCGTAAGAACGGTCTACAAAGTATAATGGGACAAGACAGATTGCAATCAATATCAAGAACAATAAAATCTATGGGAACATAGTTCCTATTTGCAAGAATAAGAACATCATTAATTCTTCCCAAAGACTTTTTAATAGTAGAATCCGCCAAGTGCAAATTAAGAGAACATTCTTCAATATTGGTGAGACCAAGCACATCACATAAAGACTTAGGAATCGTGGAAACACTAGCACCCAAATCACATAAAGCAAAGCACTCATAATTTTTAATCTTGACCTTAATGGTAGGTTCCCACTCATCATGTAATTTTCTAGGAATAGAAATCTCCAACTCCAACTTTTCTTTGAAAGATTTCATCATGGCATCAACGATATGTTTAGTAAAAGCTTTATTTTGTTCATAAGCATGCGGTGAATTCAACATGGATTGCAACAAAGAAATACATTCGATCAGAGAGCAACTATCATAATTAAAGTCTTTGCAATCCAAAATAGTGGGCACATCACTAGTTAAAGTTTTGACCTCTTCAAACCCAATTTCATCAAAATTTTCGTCAAGATTTTCACCCTCCAAATTATTGGGACATGTGACACCCTGATTTTGGCAACTTTTTCTTTTCAAAATCTTTTTGGGTTTATTGGCAATTTGGTTGATTTTCAAACCTTTTCAGTTGAATTGGACCCATGACTCTTTCAATCTTTTCCCAAGTAACCCAAAACCCTCATCATCTTGCCACAACCTTTCTAAACCTCTCTTGGATCAATTTCCTATATTTAATCTTTTCCAATAATCCTTTTCTTTATTTGGGAAATTATGTCATCACTATGAGTTGTGAAGCAACCTATAGTTTGGATGATCAATAAATTCCCAAACTTTTGCCACATCTTCTCATCATCATATGATTCCATAATCTTCAAAAATATTCCATTGTCCAATGCAAAATTTTGGCCAGAATGATTATTTTCTTTCTGGTCAGAATTTGTCAGTTGTGAAGCAACCCCTATTTTCCTATCTCAGAAAATTCTCATTTAATTCCCCAAGCTCCTAGGGATCCTATCTAGCCTCAATATCCAAAAATATCATCTGGTCTAGTACAAGTTTTCAGCAGCAAAACCCTAGCAAGTTTCTGTTTATTTCAAACCTTTGTGAAGGAAGTACTAGCTAGAGATGCCCTATGGTCCTGAAATTTTTATGGCATCTTCTGTACTCCAAATAACTTCCCTCAACCAAGTTTCATCATCAGCAGAGCATCCATGTGAGTGCCACAAGCTCAACAAGATTCTGGATCAGAATGGTAGTTTACAAAGGAACTATATTCAAAACTTTTTCAAACTTTCTCAAACTTTGCCAGTTTGTAGTCCTTCCAAGGTAGATCCCACTAGACTTCTCCTTTAGCATCATCTCCATCTCATCTCCTCTCCAGAAACTCCCCAAGTTGCTGACAGCAAACTGTTGGTGACGCTACCTCTCATCTCAGTGGCTTACTGGGCAAGCCAGTGCCACGAGGAGGTTCCAGAGTGCAAGGACAACGCTCCATACATGGCTCGGCAGGCCAGCTCGCGCTGCGTGTGCCCGTGCACATGGTGACCGCGTAGCCAGCCTGCCAAAACCACGCTCTGGGCGCTGGCAGGCTCGGGTCTCGTCGGAGGCCGACGACCGCGTAGCCGTACCTTGTCCTAACGTGCCGACAGCCCCTCCACCTACCACCTGGCCCTCTCCCACAGCTTCTCCTCGCCGAAATCGCCCTTGGCGGCTGCCACGGCGCTCAGGCACTATGGCGCCCGTTCGGCCACAATGGGTGAGCTGGCCGTCGTCTTCCTCGCGAGCCGTCGCTTCGCCATTCAATGCTCCTGCCCTCTCCCGTCTAGTCGCCGCTCCCGGACAGCCAGCTAGCCATCCTTGCCCCGGCGACGTGGCCCCAGCTCCGGCCGTTCCAGAGAGCCCGGCCGCCTTCCCCTCCGGCCTATTTAAGGCCACGCCCAGCCCCTCCGAGCTCCTCACCCCTCCCCCTCCACCTCCAACCGGCCTCCCGAGGAGCGAGCCACGGCCGAGAGGCCCTCTGGCCTCGAATCTCACCGGAGCTCCGCCATCTATAGCCACCTTACCGCCAGCACCTCCACTCCACCCCAGCCCCAATTGACCTCACCCTCAAGCTCAGGGCATTCCCCTGGTGCTCCTCGACCTCCTGCCCAAGCAAACCATCGCCGAATTCGCCTCCTCCGACACCACCCAAACGCCGCCACCGCCGGAGAGGAAGGGGACGACGCCGTCCGGCCATCTCCCGTCACGCTGCGGGTACATGTGTGTTCGTCTCCGAGCGCCCGATCTATTCCCCTCAACTCCGAGCTCCGTCGCCGTCTCTATCGCCGGAGCTCCGCCCCCTCTCGGTCTCTCTTCTCCCTCTCTGTTTAAACGATGCCGACCCCACCTGTCAGCGGCCCACGCCCGCGCTCGAAGCGGTATAAGTGGAGGCGCCCCTCCACTTTACGCCTTCGACGTTGCCTGCTAGAGGTTTTTCTGATTTTTCTGATTTCTATTTATTTAATTCAGTTTGACCAGTAACTTTGACCAGTTATAACTTTTAAACCATAAGCTCAAATTCATTGATTCTTTTTGCATTGTGTTTGTATTGACCACCTTTTATATCTGACCAAGTTTGGTATTTTTCTCTTATCCACAGAATTTCTGGTTAACAAAAATGCATTATGTGACATTTTCCTTTGCATTTTAAAAATATTTTCAGAAGGGAACTTTGGTGAATTTGAAGACCAGGAGTGTTTGAACAACCCAATGGAGCAAGGCAAGCCATGATACCCATTTCATGTAGCATTTCCATAGCATTGCATATTTTCATGCATTATGCTTATTTATTTGCGATAGGTTAATTCATGGTAATTAATTTAAATACTTAGTTGCCTATTGTGATGAACCACTATATTTGAAATAAACTTAGTGGTTGATCTTGAGTCACCTGTCCGGGCTTAACCGTGCAACCACATTTGCCGGTATGGGACGGCCTTGACTTGGTCTGACCGCGTGCTCTTTCACCGGTACCTCCAAAGAGGGAGGGTTATGCGCGCGTGCTACCCTGATCAGGTAGGCGGCGATAACCCTGTGAGCCCAGTTGAGTTTTGTGCCGGCGTCCCCGTTTGGGACAGTTTAGTTTGGCCACGACGGTGGCAGGTGTCATGAGGACACAGGGGCCACTCAGGGTAGGACTCCGGGAGAGGATGAATGTCGGTGGTACGATGGGAGAGTCACGGGTCAGGCAGGTTTCATTGGAGCGACGCTGGTCCACCCGAATGGGATCACGAGGCTAGGTGCTCCATGGTGTGGGTAAAGTGCGCAACCTCTGGAGAGTAAAAAATATATTCGAATAGCCGCGTCCACGGAATTGGATAGCCCGTCCAGACCTCAGTAGGTGGTCAACCGTAACAAAGTTAGTAATGATGGAAGAAATCTTTGTCGGAGAAACGACACCTATGGGATCGCAAGTATCCCTTTACAATTCGGCAAGGGGAAGGGTTTGTACAGAGAGCAGATCTGATGATCAACACGGGGGATTCGGGCCGCAAGGATGCGTAAAACCCTACTCCTGCTTGGTTGTATTGGATGTGTTCTAGCTCAAGTCCTGGGTGCGCTACAGTACTCAGCAGCTACACATGCAGAATGAGCTCCAGTAGATCCGATCCCCCTGTAGCTACGCCTTGGGCCTCCTTTTATACGTTCGAAGGGGTCACCAACAGTGGCGTACAGTGCATACATGTGGTGTAAAAGTAGCTACAGTGCTATCATACCTAACACTGACGGTTTAGGACAAGAACATTAAATGCTCCGTTGAGGTGTCCCTTAGCGTCTTGGGGCTGGAAAAAGGGGCCGTCCCATCGCACAGCTTAAGCCCATCCACCACTAGTACCTGACACCTTACCAGGAGGACAACAGCTAAAAGACAAGCTGGTGACCGCACTAGAGCGGTGACAGGGCAGCGAGGGCTTGCCGGGTGCGAGCCTTGCCGGGGCTGCAAGCCATCCCGGCAAGATCTTGCCGGGGCTCTAGCCTCCAATCTTCTATCTTCTGATTATTGCCTTGTCTTGGATGCCTTCTTGACTTTATGAACTTGCATTCGGCTGTCTCCCGGCAGGCCTTGCCGCAGGTGTGGCTACAACTGTCCGTGCGCAAGTACGGGGCACTAAAGGACCCAATTCTTAGTGCACCGACAGGAGCCCCCGGGCCTGGGCCATACACGGGTGCGAGGGGTTGTTGGGCCAGGCCCAAACAGTGCACGGGCACGCGTGGCAGGAGTTATCCACCGTAATCATTCCATTTACTGCGCCGCCCACGACGCCCATTGAACGCGGGACGTGGGGGGCGTGCGCAGCGCGGCCGTTGCAGCAGTGCGCTCGCGAAGCGTTTCAATATTATTTTAGTAAAGAGGCGGCCTCACGTGCTCCCCATAAAAAAGGAATCCGCAGAGGCGCCGCTCATTTACCTCTTTCCTTTTCCAATCTGGGAACCGCCGCCGTCTTCTTCCTTGAGTCGAAACAGAGCTTCCCCCTCTCATCCGCCGCCTCCACGCCTTCTCCGCCCTCAGCCTCCGTCTCCCATTGCCGCCATGCCGCCCAAAGCAAGCAGGGGCAAGGAGGTGGATGCCGCTGCCTCGGAGAACAAGATGGCGAAGATGCGGAAGGAGCACGTCATCTTTCCCCCGGCGCTTGATGCGGCCGCACTGAGGGAGCGATATTAGTTCATGTGGGCGACAGAGACGACAGCGCATCCGGCCACCGCCGTGAGTCCAGGTTCTTCTAGGGGCGGCCCAAATAAATATCACTTCTTTGCCGATTATTTCTACTGCGGACTCTGCCCCCCTTTCTCCGATTTCTTCAATGACATCATGCTCACCTACGGCTTCCAACTTTTGGATTTCACGCCGATTCCGTAACTTGCATGTCCGTTTTCGCTCATCTTTGTGAAAACTTTGCCGGAGTAGTTCCTAGCACTGCTCTTTTCTGCCATTACTTCATTCCCCGCATCCAAAAAGGCGAGGCCCTTTCTGGTTCCATCTCTTGGATCCCACGGCCAGGAACCAAGGAGGTCTACCCAGACGGGGCCTTCCGCGAGAAGTGGGATGAATGGCGGGCCAGATGGTGCTGGGTTCGGGAGACAGAAAAATCAAAAGTCCAACCTTTCTGCTTGCCGCGGCAGACGAAGATAGTGCGCAGCAACGACTGGAGCGCCCTTGACCCTTACGACAAGAAGCTCACAGTCGCTACCACCAGGATTCACCGCCTCAGAGCTGCCGGGCTCACAGTAGAGATGATAGGCGCCGATTTCCTCCGCCGGCGCATCGCCCCTTTGCAGAACAAAGGGAGACCAGCCTGGCAATTCCGGAACGCGGCAGACATCATGAGACTGCGCCCTGGGCTGAATGGTAATCTGACATTTATGCAGCACGCTGCTCTCTGCCAGAAACTGTTCAGGGGCGACGTGGTATGCAAGCTGCCGGCAAGCATAGTCCCTCTATGCAACAACTCCTCTCTAGGCCCAATCATCGCCATGATGCCGGCGTTCGACGCTCACAGCCTTGACGGATCTTGGATTGAGCCATCTGAAGAGCAAGTGCAGCAATTCTTTGACAACCTGACGGAGAGGACCATCCGCGAAGAAGAGGGTCTCGTCCGCGCCACCACTGAGGAAGAAGTGGCCTACATTGCCAGCAGGGCGGAGGAGGCAAATCTTGCCACGGAGGCCGGTAGTGCTGGCTACGTGGAAGAGGGAACCAGCGGAGGGGAAGCGCTGTCGGATGAGGATCTTGTCGGGCAGGACGAGACCGCAGAAGAGCAGGGTGGCACATCAGCCGAAGGACCTTCTGCTGGAGACGCCGCCGAGGAGGAACTGCACGAGGAAGCCCCAACCCTTGAACCAAGGAAGAGGCGCGTCCTGCGGAGCGCCGCTTTTGGGGCCGCAGTCCACCAGCCTTCCTCAAGCAGTACAGCCCCCGGCAAGGGGGCGGCCAGCAAGGCCACGCAGCGGCAAGGAGCTCCTCAGCAACCTGCGCCTGCCGCAGCCAAGCGACCCAGGAGCACCCCTCCACCTCCTCCCATGGCGGAAGTCGACTTCGACCTCTCTGCCTTTAGCTCGGGAGAAGAAGGAGAAGAGTAAGGATCTTGCCGCGTCCTTTACTTTCTGAGTTTTTGGTTTTTCTTATCTCATTTGTCTTGCTTTGGCCTGCCTCCGCAGGGACACAGAAACTCTGGCGCAGAGGATAGCCAAGAGGGCGAAGACCTCGACGGGCGAGGAACCGCCGGCAGCACCTCTGGTGTGCCAGAGACGATCACCATCAGCCTGGAGCCTAGCTCGCGACGCAGTCCTCGGCTCATCCCCCGGCGCAGCCCCCAGCGTGAGTCTATTACTCACTTTCCGCTGGCAAGTGTCGGGGTGTGCATCTTTACTGCTGACATCACTAGACGTGCAGGAGGAGAGCAGTGACAAGGAGAACCATCATAGGCCGCTCCTGATGTGCCGCCTCCATCAACCACGCCGCCCAGGGATGGGTCGCCGGCAAGGACTTCCTCTAGCGTGCTTTACCGCGACGAGGAAGAGCCGGCAAGCATGGGCACCGGCAGCTCTACGCCGGCAACCAATGTTGGCACAGGTATTTGTTATTCTGTTTTCCTTCTTTTTTGTCTTCTTGAACTTCCATCTCAATCTCATCTTGTTTTGCTTTCTTGGCCTTCAGACATTCCCTCGACGGAGCAGATGGACGTCGACATCGTCATCGAGGAAACTGCCAGGGACGCTGCCGCCGAGGCCGATAGAATTGCCGCTGACGAGGCCACCAAGAATGCTACCGCCGAAGCCACCAAGAATGCTGCCGCCGAGGCCGCCAAGGATGCCAGCGCCGAAGCTGCCAGGGCTGCACAGGAAGAGGCCGCCAAGGAATCCGCCGAGAGGGCCGGCGAGGAGGCTAGTGACCGTACTGACGGCATCCCTGCCGCAGGAGCGCCAGGCGTTACGCCAGACACAGAGCCCCCAGCTGCCGGGGATGCAGCTGTTGAGGAACAGCCACCAACATCCGAAGCTCCCTCGTTAAGCAAGTACCTCAAGATTGGCGACAACTTGTTCGTCAGCATCCCAGGCACGGCAAGCACCAGGGTGCCAACTGAAGGGGAAGTCTTCGATGAAGACGCCATTGCCGCTGCCGGGCTTGAGGTCGTCGATGAACCAAGCACCAGCAGCAGCAAATCTGAAGAAGAGAAGCTCCTTAAGGCCATGCACGACAACTACCAGAAGCTCCAAGCACTCCACCGCACCCGGAAGGAGAAACTAGACTCCAGGGCCGCGGTTGCCGACAAGGTTGAAGCAGATCTCCAGAAACGCGTTGAGGAGACACAGGCCTGGTTTGCCGAAGCTTTCTAGGAGTTGAGGACTGGCCAAGAGCAGCTGAGTCAGAGATGGAACGATCTCCTCATGAAGCAGTCCGGCGTGGAGAAGGCACAAGAGGATGCCAAGCAACAGGCTGCCACGGAGGAAGCACGCCTAAGAGAGCTCCGCGTTGGGCTTGAGGCTCATGATGATGACCTGACCGCTCGCGAGAAGGTACTTGCCGACAAGCTCCGCGCCAAGGACGAGGAGATTGAAAGGCTTGTCGCGCAGCGGACCCAAGATCTGGAGCTGAAGCACAAGGAGGCCCTCGAGGCTCTGACTGCAGATCATGCCGGCAAGCTGAAGGAGGCCGTCGATGCCGCCAAAGCTGCAGAGACCACCAAGGACAAGCTCGCCGACGGGGTGAAGAAGCTGGAGGCAGATCTTGAGGAACACGGCAAGCAGATCTCAACGCTCAAGACCGAGAGAGACAAAGCTCTCCACTGCTTGATGGAGACGCAAGTTGTCGTATCCGACAAGACCAAAGAGCTCTCCACAGCCAACGAATCCATCGCTGATCTGAAGCTGAAACTGTCCACGCTGGAGGAGACTCTGGGGACCGCCAAGACTCGCGAGAAAGCTCTGGTCAAAAGTCTCCGGGACGAGGAAGAGCTGGTCAGGAGTGCTGCTGCTGCCCAGAACGACTATGTGCAGGGAGTGCAAATCTGGACTGAGAAGCTTGTCGACGTCGCGGAGAAGCTTGCCGCACAACTGTCTACCATGGGCCGGCAAGATCACAGGCAGCCTCTTGACGACAGGGTGTCTCCGAGCGCTAAGGTGACCATGTTCTTCGACCGTGTGCTTGGAGCTCTGGAGCAGCTAGCTCCACTCAGACCGAAAAGCCCATATGGCCAGCGAATCACGCAAGCTCTGCCAGGCTGTCCTCTGCAAGGTGCTTGTCAAGGTGGTGCACAGGAACCCCGGCATCAACCTCGCCAACGTCCTTGACCGCCTGCCGAAGGATGCGGATCTCAAGGCGGCAGAAGAACTTGTCGCGCCCATCGTCGACAGGGTAAGCCAAGTCAAGAGAGTTGAAGGCGATCGCCGAGATTAGCTGCTTCTCCCCCTCTTTGCCGCCATCGTTCCATGTCAAGGACAACATTGCCTTATGTTAGAATCGCGGCAGCTATTATTGTAATATGACTTGCTATGTTCTGGATGAATGCTATGCTATTCCCCTTGCTTAATTTCTTCCTGTATGTATTCGCCCTACGCTCGATTGGAAACTTGCCGGCGCGTGTACCCTTGCCGCGAACACTAGGTGCGGGACTTTAGCAGCTTGCTGGCGGTGCCGCTACCGGCAAGAGACCTTGGTGTTTTCAGTGCAGCCACCTAAACTGTTGAGCGGACTCGAAACAGGATAAGGGCGCAACCAATCACAACAAGGTTCCTTCGCGTGCAGGTTTTCCATACAAGAGTCAAAATCATTCAAGGAGAATAACAATAACAGAAAAATTGTTCAAAGTTTCTGCAACTTAGCTTTTGGTTGCTGTACTTCTTCCGGCAAGATGTCAACCTTGAACGTCGCCTGTCGGTATCCATACCATCCTCCCCCCCCCCCCGCCCCGGCAAACTTGCATGCGAGGGAACCTTCTGTCCTTTGGGAAAAAGAAAGAAGAGAAAATAGAGATATGGAACCTTGGCGGTTCGTTAGCACTTGCTGGAGATAAGTGTAATACAATATCTCAGATAAACATGCACATAATTAAACATGGAAATCGACAAGAATTGTAAAACACTTAGGCTTTATTCAACTATGCACAGGGTCTGGGCCTGGCTTTGTACAAAGGATCACATGCAACAGCGGCAAGACTTGTACAAAAGGGATTGCCGGGCGACCCGGCAACAGCGCCTCATGGGTAGAACTTACGAAGATGCTCGATATTCCAGGAGTTGCTCACCGGAATACCGTCTTCGGTCTCCAGGCGGACTGCGCCAGGCCTGGTGACTCGTACCACCCGATAAGGGCCTTCCCATTTCGGCGTCAACTTGTTGGAATTCTTGGCCGACTGAACGCGCCGAAGAACAAGGTCGCCTTCCTCAAGACTCCGGGCATGAACCTTGCGGCTATGGTAGCGGCGCAAAGCTTGCTGGTAGCGTGCAGCTCGCACAGCAGCCTGGAGACGATCCTCCTCAAGGAGCACAGCGTCATCTTGCCGCAGCTGCTCTTGCTCGAGCTCATCATAAGCGATCACTCGAGGTGACCCGTATGTGAGTTCCGTGGGGAGAACTGCTTCCGCCCCATATACTAGGGAGAAGGGTGTCTGGCCGGTAGCTCGATTCGGTGTCGTCCTGATTGACCAAAGAACCACCGACAACTCATCAACACAGCGCCTTCCGCACTTGCGCAGCCTGTCGAAAGTCCTCGTCTTGAGGCCTCGCAGCACTTCAGCATTAGCCCTTTCCGCCTGACCGTTGCTCCTCGGGTGGATAACAGAAGCAAAACAAATCTTGCCGCCAAGGTCTTGGACATACTGCATGAAGGTGCGGCTCGTGAACTGTGTGCCGTTGTCGGTGATGATCTTGTTTGGTACACCAAAGCGGCAAACTATTCCTTTGAAGAACTTGACGGCTGACTGTGCTGTCACCTTCCTCACTGCTTCCACTTCCGGCCACTTTGTAAACTTGTCGATTGCAACGTACAAGTATTCAAAGCCCCCGGTAGCACGGGGAAAAGGGCCCAAGATGTCGAGTCCCCAGACCGAGAATGGCCAGGAGAGAGGGATTGTCTGAAGAGCTTGAGCTGGTTGATGCAATTTTTTTGAATGAAACTGGCACGCTTCACACTTGGTTACTAGTGCTGTTGCATCCTGGAGAGCAGTGGGCCAAAAGAAACCTTGCCAGAATGCCTTGCCGGCAAGAGCTCTTGATCCTATGTGGGAGCCACATATGCCTCCATGTATCTCTGCCAACAGCTCCAGTCCATCTTCCTGAGAAATGCACTTCAATTTCACACCGTTCGGCCTCTTTCTATACAGGACATTGTCCTCAAACTGGTACATTTTAGACCGACGGGCTACTTTCTCTGCTTCTCCTGTCTGAAGGAAATGGACGATGTGTTGTGCCCAAGCTAGAGCCTGAGGCTCGACGGCAAGGACTAAAGGCAAATCTTCTACTGCGGGAGCAGTCGTCTCGACAGCAAGGGACTGAGACCCTACCGGAGGCCATCGCTCACCGGCAAGCTTGGCGGGAGCGTTTGTCTCGACGGCAAGAGCCTGAGGCCCTGCCGGAGGCCGTCGCTCACCGGCAAGCTTGGCGTTGTTCCCGGCAACTTCCTTGCCAGCGGCTTCTGGGAGCTCTGCCGGGAAGTACTTGCCGGAACTCAACTTCCTTCTTTTCTCTTGCCCCATTGATGGTGTCACGGATGGTTGAGTCAGTCAAAGCACAAAAGTTCCTGGTTCCACAGGTAACTTGAGAGCAGCGCATTTTGACAGGCCATCAGCAATGTTGTTTTCCGCACGAGGAACGTGCTCCATTTGCAGGCCGTCAAAATGCTCTTCCAACTTCCTCACTTCATCTACATAAGCTTCCATTAACGGGCTCTGATAATCTTTATTGACTTGCTTGACGACAAGTTGAGAATCACCTCTGACAATAAGCTTTTGGATTCCAAGGTCTGCTGCGATCCTGAGACCGGCAAGCAACCCTTCATACTCCGCAGTATTGTTCGTTGACCTCTCCCGGGGAAAATGCATCTGAACCACGTATTTGAGGTGCTCTCCGGTGGGTGCGACAAGCAGCACGCCAGCACCGGTGCCTTGCAGCGGGAAAGCCCCATCAAAATACATGATCCACTCTTGATTCGTTTCCTTGCCGGGGAGAGTTGACTCTGGAACTTCTTCATCTAGCGTTGGGGTCCATTCTGCAATGAACTCCGCCAAAGCTCTGCTCTGGATGGTTGAAGTACTTTCAAACTTGAGGCCAAATCTTGACAGCTCCAAAGCCCATTCCACAATCCTGCCGATAGCGTCTGGGTTCCGCAAAATCCGCTGCAATGGAAAGCGAGTAACAACGGTGATCTCATGTGCTTGGAAGTAATGGCGCAGCTTCCTCGAGGCCATGAGGAGGCCGAAGAGCAACTTCTGCACACCAGAATATCTTGACCTAGCCCCCTGCAAAAGGGAGCTGACAAAATAGACCGGGCGCTGCACCATCTTCTTCTTCTGTATTGCTTGACTTGACTGCGCAGATTCAACCTTGTCGGCACTAGATCCTGCCGGGGAAGGTCCCAGCTCGTCATTTGGCGGTCCTGCCACTGGCGTTGCTTCTTCATCAGCTTCTCTCTCTCTGCCACTAACGCAGCACTTACCACTTGATTCGTTGCCGCTAGATATAGCAGCAATGGCTCTTGTGGTTTTGGCGCGACTAGTACTGGCGGAGAGGACAGGTACCTCTTCAAATCCTGCAGCGCTGCCTCCGCTTCCGGAGTCCACTTCATTGGACCTGCCTTCTTCAAAATTTTGAAAAAGGGCAGGGCGCGCTCAGCAGATTTTGAGATGAACCTACTCAGAGCAGCAACGCAGCCAGCAAGACGGCGCACATCTTTGACACGTCTTGGCGCTTCAATTTGCTCAATTGCTTTGATCTTGTCGGGATTCGCTTCAATTCCACGTTGAGATACAAAGAACCCGAGAAGCTTGCCGGATGGGACACCAAACACACTCTTCTCAGGGTTGAGCTTCAAGTTGATTTTGCGCAGATTTGCAAATGTTTCTTCTAAATCTGATATGAGCGTCGCCTTATCCTTGGTTTTGACCACTATATCATCCATGTAAGCTTCCATATTTCTATGTAGCTGGGGCTCAAAACCAATCTGGACCGCTCTTGCAAATGTAGAACCAGCACTTTTCAACCCGAAAGGCATACGCAAAAAGCAATACGTACCACATGGGGTGATAAATGCGGTCTTCTCTTCGTCTTCCTTGGCCATGAAAATCTGATGATAGCCTGAATAGGCGTCAAGGAATGACAGCAAGTCGCAGCCGGCAGTGGAGTCCACAATCTGGTCGATGCGTGGCAAGGGAAAAGGATCTTTTGGACAGGCTTTATTGATATCTGTATAGTCAATACATAGCCTCCATTTTCCATTCGCCTTGCGCACTACAACTGGATTGGCCAACCATGTTGGATGAAGTACTCCTCTAACCAAGCCTGCTGCTTCTAACTTCTTAATTTCTTCGGCAATAAACTGTTGCCGCTCCAAAGCTTGCTTCCTGACTTTTTGCTTGACGGGCCGCGCGTGTGGACAGACGGCAAGGTGGTGCTCAATCACCTCCCTGGGAACACCGGGGATATCAGATGGTTGCCATGCAAACACATCGACATTCGCCCGCAGGAAGGCAACGAGCGCGCTTTCCTATTTACTGTCGAGGGTGGAACTTATGGTGAAAGTTCCTCCCGAGCCATCTTCCTTGGCGGGCACCTTCTTTGTCTCTGGCGGAGCAGCCTTGGATTTCTTGCTCTTGCCGGTGGAGCTCTCAAGCACGTCCTCAATGGGAGCGCAGCACTCCGAGGAGGTGCGCTTGCCGGAGTGTGCGCGAGAGGTCTTGCCGGTCTTCATCCCCCCGGGAGCTTCAGCGGCAGGAGCAAGTGCCTTGGCGGCAGATGCTGCAACTGCCTCCTGGTAGAGCTGATCGGTGAAGATAAGCGCGTCCTTCTTGTCGGAGCCGACAGTGATAACGCTCATCGGCCCAGGCATCTTCAGCACAGTGATGCCGCCATGAACTTGGCCAGCACTGGGCGGCCAAGGATCCCATTATATGGCAACGGAATCTTGGCGACGTCAAACACGATCTTCTCATTTCTGAAGTTTAGGTCACTGCCAAATGTCACCGGCAGCGTAATTTTCCCCTTGGGCTGGCTCCTTCCTGGATTGACCCCTTGAAACGAGCCCATTTCCTCGAGATCTCCATCAGGAATTTGCAATCTCTTGATTACCTCGGGTGAGATCAAGTTCAAACTGGCCCCACCGTCCACTAACATTTTCGTCACCTTGAGGTTGCGAATCGTTGGTGAGACCAACAACGGAAAACACCCAACCGCAGTTACGCAATCAGGGTGATCCTCAACGTTGAAAATGATAGGCGTGTTGGACCGTTTCAAAGGCTTCCGGGCGCCGATAGATGGCTCAGTCGCATTAACCTCACGCGCCCACTGTTTAAGTTGGCGGTGGGAAGAATGCAACGAGGCACCTCCGTCAACGCACATAGCGTCCGTAGCTTTCTGTAACTCTTGCTCACTGGATTCATTGTCCTCCTCCATGTCATCATCACTCCCCTCTTTCTTGTCGCGGCCTCGAGCGGGCCGGTCCTTCTGTTGCTTGGCCTTGCCGCGGCGACCTCCTCGGCCACCACGCTTCTTGCCGGACCCCTCCGCGCCATCCTGGGCCTTCTCCTTGTCTCGCCTCTCGTACTCGGCTTTTTGCTTCTCGACAAGCTGCTCAACTTGCCGGCAGTCTTGGAGATCGTGGCCCTTGGTGCCGTGGATCTTGCAGTACTGCTTGCCGGAACCGTCTGGCTTGTCGGCAGCCGCCAAGGCCTAGCAGGAGGCACACCCGGCAACATCCTTGCCGGGGTCATCAATCTTGGCCTTCTTGGCGGTACCGGGGTTGCCGGAACCCTCGACGGCAAGCACGGCCTTGCCCTTGCGCTTCCTGTTACGCCGCCGGCCCTTCTTTGCCGGAGCGGCTTTGTCATCATCTCCAGAGTCGACCCCTGCACCAGCATCTTCGCCGGGGAGTCTCCTCCCTTCTTCTGCCCGGGCACACTTATCTGCCAGAGCATAAAGCTCGGCATCATCCCTGATCTTGTTCATCGCCAGCTCTTCCCGCATCCTGCAGTTGCGCACGTTCTGATGGAACGCGCTGATAACAGCGGCAGGATGAAGGTCTGGAATGTTGTGATGTATGCGGCTGAACCTCTAGATGTACTTGCGCAAAGTTTCGCCTTCCTTCTGGGGGATGATATGCAGATCGCTTTCCTGGCCAGAAGCTTGGTGGCCTCCAGTAAAGGCGCCAACAAACTCATGGCACAGGTCTGCCCAAGAAGAGATGGAATTCTCCGGCAGGTGCATCAACCAGCTCCTGACGTTGGGCTTAAGCACCAACGGGAAGTAGTTGGCGAGTATCTTGTCGTCATGAGCCCCGGCAGCCTGCACCGCAATGGTGTAGATGCTCAGGAACTCTGACGGATGGGTCTTGTCGTCGTATTTCTCTGGGACCTCCGGCTTGAACGTGCGGGAATTGGGCCACTGGACTCGCCGCAGCTCACGGGTAAACGCTGGACAACCCACCTCGTAAGGTAGATCGACAGGATACCCCGGCGCAGGCTTATCTACAGTGGGTCCCGCGCGCTTATCAGATTGATGGCGTGCTTCCCGACGCCGCTCGATGGTGGTTCGAGCGTCTTCCTTGCCTCGCTCCCGAAGAACTTGAATCGTCATCACAGGTGTCGACCCGTCGAGTCAGTGTCCGCTGTTGCCGCTGTGGGGGAGAGTACACCGTAGTTGTACCGCCCACAGTCTTCTCACCGCCGACGCGGGTCGGCTCGATGGACTGCCGTCGCGAGGGCTCCGCCTGCTCCGGCTTATCTTCGTTGGCGAGGCCGACGAGGCTCTGAATGGCGGCTCTCCATTCGTCGAGCTTGTCCGCAGCAGGAGGAAAGTTCAGAAGCAGCTGCGCACGTGCCAGCGCTTCTGCTCGTGTAGGCGGCGGCGACAGGTGCGAGGAACGTGATGTGCTCTGACTCCCAACTATGTTGGAAGGAGCTACATCACGGTCCCGCGACCGTACACCACTTCCACCAGCATGCGGATGTGCATGCTGGTCTCGCACAACCCGAGGTTGATGCTCAGGAGACTTTCCATGGGGATGCCGGGACCCACCAACATCACGGCGGCTTTCATCGCACGTGCGCCGGTGTGGGTGTCTTGGAAGGCACCCTTCCATCTCTAGAGTTTGCTGCACCGCCTGCTGGCAGCACAGCTCCATCCCTAGATCCAGCGGCGTGAACGACGTCGCTCGCCTGGCTACGATCACCAGAGCATCATGGAAGCTCTGGATCTCTACTTCCTCCTCCACCCGCGTCGGCACCGTCGCCCGTGCGTGTAAGCACAGGCGCAGCGGACGTGGATGGACCAACCGCTGTGAAACCCTTCCTCTTGGGGGCCATGGCGACGAGGATGATGAAGAACTGGCGCGCTAGTCACCAGATCAGGTCCGCACAACCTCTTTTCCCCTACCTGGCGCGCCAAAGATGTCGGAGAAACGACACCTATGGGATCGCGAGGATCCCTTTACAATTCGGCAAGGGGAAGGGTTTGTACAGAGAGCAGATCTGATGATCAACACGCGGGAATTTTACACAGGTTCGGGCCGCAAGGATGCGTAAAACCCTACTCCTGCTTGGTTGTATTGGATGTGTTCTAGCTCAAGTCCTGGGTGCGCTACAGTACTCAGCAGCTACACATGCAGAATGAGCTCCAGTAGATCCGATCCCCCTGTAGCTACGCCTTGGGCCTCCTTTTATACGTTCGAAGGGGTCACCAACAGTGGCGTACAATGCATACATGAGGTGTAAAAGTAGCTACAGTGCTATCATACCTAACACTGGCGGTCTAGGACAAGAACATTAAATGCTCCGTTGAGGTGTCCCTTAGCGTCTTGGGGCTGGAAAAAGGGGCCGTCCCATCGCACCGCTTAAGCCCATCCACCGCTAGTACCTGACACATTACCAGGAGGACAACAGCTAAAAGACAAGCTGGTGACCGCACTAGAGCGATGACAGGGCAGCGAGGGCTTGCCGGGTGCGAGCCTTGCCGGGGCTGCAAGCCATCCCGGCAAGATCTTGCCGGGGCTCCAGCCTCCAATCTTCTATCTTCTGATTATTGCCTTGTCTTGGATGCCTTCTTGACTTTATGAACTTGCATTCGGCTGTCTCCCGGCAGGCCTTGCCGCAGGTGTGGCTACAACTGTCCGTGCACAAGTACGGGGCACTAAAGGACCCAATTCTTAGTGCACCGACACTCTTCGTATGATCGGAAGTACTCGATGGCTTATGGGTATTCCGAGGGTTGTGGGACAACCCGGAAGAGAGTAAGTTGGTACTGGTACAGTAAGTGAATTTCTTAAGTATTTAACATGTTGATTGCCATGCTATTGTTTGCTGCATTAGTTGGTTGTCGTGAGCTTGCGAGTACATTCAAAGTACTCACCTGGCGTATCATGCCAGATGCAGGAGAAGCCGAGGACGGAGGTCCCGATGGTTCGTGCTTCGCTAACTAGGATGTGTCCACAGCAGTGTCCCTGTGGATGGAGTTGCCGCTATGTTCCGCTACGCCGTAGAAGTGCTTAGTAGTTCCGAGGCCCTTCTATGTTTCATAAATAATGTAGATATTGTCATAGCACCGAGCGTGCCTTTGGCCTCGCTAGCATTGTAAATATGAGCTTGTACCCGAAATCTATCAATAAAGTCAGTTCAGTTATGTTCTAAGTTGTTGTGTGTTTCCAGTGGACATGATCTCTGGGCTGGAAACACTTGTAATCTGGTTCTTTAAGCCGGGGTGCCACAACGCTTGGTATCAGAGCCAGGCTGACTGTAGGACACCCTAGTTGAGCCGCGTTAGAACCGCGATTAGTATAGGGCTTTGAGTGTGCATCTTGCTTGCTGCATTTGATTATTGCATAGCATGCATCATGATTCATTGTTTTACTAACCGTTGGCATTGTGAGTGTAGATGGCACCAGTTCCATACCACCATCATGAGCCTGCACCATCCACCTTTCCTGTACTGCTCCGTAACGTCTGGCTTCGACTGTACCCACACGGCGAAGATCAAGTGTACCAGGTGTATTAGGAGCAGCTTGCTGAGTCAGTGTATGAGTATCACGCAGAGGCTTTCCTGATCTCGAGCTCGGACCTTGGTAGCTATTCTCGCTCTTCCAAGGGCGGAACGGCTTCTACCCCGGAGTTGGCGATCCAGTTTGCTGCGATGGAGGCTCTCACTGACTTGCGCTTCCACGAGGTCGAGATGCAGACTCATCCAGGTTTCTTCCACTATCCCACCCTGTCGCCTACGACAGGGCGAGTCATTTTCGCTCCAGTTGACCCGGCGTGTGATCGTGCGACTGCTGTTCTGTCTCGCTATCTGAACGCCAGTTACCGTACGATCATATCCTTGTTTGAGGAGCTGTCTCGTGTCCAGGGGGCACTTGCAGCCGTAACCTCAATTCCACCTCCACCTCAGCCTACCTTTCCACCTATATATCCACCACCAGTTCCACCTCCACCCAGGTTTGATACTCCTTCTAGCTCTACTGCACCACCAGGCTTTTCGTCTGGTAGCCGTCGTGAGACCCCGGCAGAGTGGGCCTCACTCCTAGCCACTCCAGCTGCTCCGATGCTGAGGCGTCGTGCTCCTTCTTCCCCAGAAGGAGAACCGTCCCAGCAGCGTCGTCGTGTTTCCTTTGATCCGGAGGATGAGATCCATATCATCAGTTCCGACTCTGACTCAGGATCAGATGACGAGGAGTCTTCAGTCTATCAGTGTTCGTGCCACCCGCGCCACTAGAGTGGAGGCTTGAGCTGTAGTGCATGCATCTTTGCATATGTCAACTGCCATATGAGCAGTCTAGCCATGATATCCCCCTACTAGCTTGCCATGTATGATGTTGGGTTATCTTGTATAATTATGTCGCTTGTTCTATTCGCCTTTTTCGTGCATTTTCTTTCTGGTGTCATATGACTGTGTTTCCCCTTATGGATGTTGCTTATCGATTCGGTATTTTGCAATGGGAACAAATTTAGGATGAAGAGAAGTTGTAGCCAAGGTGGCGATGGAACCCCCGTTCGTCGATCCGCCAGACAAGCAGGACAACCACCAGAAGACTTACCACCTCCACCACCTCAAGCACCGACCACTGATCAGATCATGAGGATGTTTGAGGAGAAACGAAACCAAGATCTTATGGAATTCATGAAAAGCATGCAGGCTATGGTGGGTCAGAATCACAACCACAATGGAACACATTCCAAGTTGTCCGACTTCCAGCGCACCAAGCCACCCAATTTTGGTCAAGCTGTGGACCCTATAGAAGCAGATGACTGGCTAAGGACCATGGAAAAGAAGCTAGACATAGCCCGTTGCGAAGAATCGGATAAGGTTCCATTTGCCACTCACTACCTAGAAGGGCCAGCAGCTATATGGTGGGATAATACAAAGGCGACGTGGCCTTCTGGAGAAGAAATTACCTGGGAGAAATTCAAGGAGCTGTTCCGCAAGTATCATATCCCCACAGGCATAATGAAGGTGAAGCAAAGGGAGTTCCTTGCTCTTACACAAGGAAATATGTCTGTGGTAGAATACCTGAACAAGTTCAACAATCTGGCACGGTACTCTACCCATGACGTGTCCACCGAAGAAAGGAAGATAGATCGGTTCCTGGGAGGACTGAATCACACTCTCCGTTGTCAGCTCTGCATGTTGGACTTTCCGGACTTCCAGACTTTGGTGAACAAGGCTTTCATAGCCGAACGAGAGCATAAGTCCGGATATGATGACCGCAAGCAGAAGTTTGAACCCAAGAAGGACAACCGTGAGCAGTTTGCGCAGAAGCCACGCACCTGGCAGCCTGGCCAGTCTGAATACAAGCCCGCATGGAACAATGGCAACAACAACAACAACAACAAGACGGTGAGCCAGAACAAGACCTTCGGCAAACAGCCAGTGATAGAGGACTGCCGCCGCAACAACACTTGCTTTACTTGCGGCCAAAGCGGACACTACTCCAAACAGTGCCCCGCCAACAACGGGAAGCCATCCTCCGACGTCAAGCCGCAGGTCAACACTATTGGACGCCGCCCCACGGACGCGTCCATCATATCTCCGCTGAGGAAGCTTGTGAAGCTCCAGAAGTAGTCCTTGGTATGTTTTCTGTTAACGACATACCTGCAGTAATTTTATTTGATTCTGGGGCTTCCCATTCGTTTATTTCGCGGAGTTTTGCCACCTTGCACAAATTTTCTCCTTCGCTTTTGGACAAAATCATGGTGGTACAATCCCCTGGCTCCCTGCTCAGAACAAATCTGATATATAGAGATCTGGAAATTTCAATCCATGGCGTTAAATTTCCAGCTGCACTCATTGCCATTGAGTCCTCGGGATTGGACGTAATACTGGGGATGGACTGGTTGACACCCCACCAGGTGTGCATCAACTGTGCCACCAGGACAGTGACCCTAGTTAATCCGGCAGGACAAACAGTTCAATTCCTTGCCAGCAAGATGAAGTCAAGAAAAGGAATGGCATACCAAACTACCGTCACGGATATGAACTTGATTCCGGTAGTTTGCGAATTTCCGAATGTATTTCCCGAGGAATTACCAGGGATGCCACCCGACCGGGAATTGGAGTTTGCAATCGAGGTGATTCCCGGTACTGCTCCAATTTACAAGAAATACTACCGCATGCCAGGTCTAGAGTTGGCAGAACTAAAGAAGCAGTTGGATGAATTGTTGCAAAAAGGGTATATTCGCCCAAGCATCTCGCCATGGGGATCACCAGTACTGTTTGTCAAGAAGAAGGATGGAAGTCTACGAATGTGCGTAGACTATCGCCAGCTGAATGAGGTCACCATCAAGAATAAGTACCCGCTCCCTCGCATTGATGACTTGTTTGACCAGCTGAATGGAGCACGGGTATTTTCCAAAATTGACCTCCGAACTGGGTATCATCAGCTGAAAATCAGAAAAGAGGATATACCTAAGACAGCTTTCACCACCCGATATGGCCTGTATGAGTTTACAGTCATGTCATTTGGACTGACGAATGCTCCAGCTTATTTCATGAGCATGATGAACAAGGTTTTCATGGATTTCCTGGACAAATTCGTGGTGGTGTTCATCGATGATATCCTGATATATTCCAAGGATGAAGAAGAGCATAAACAACACCTCCGTGCTGTCCTGGAAAGATTAAGAACCCATCGTCTGTACGCCAAGTTCAGTAAGTGTGAATTTTGGCTGAAAGAGGTGGGATTTCTGGGGCATATTCTGTCAGAACAAGGAGTAGCCATCGACCCCAGCAAGGTAACTACAGTGCTGAACTGGAAGACACCAGCCTCGGTGACCGAAGTCCGTAGCTTTCTGGGATTGGCAGGCTATTACCGTCGTTTCATAGAAGGCTTCTCCAAGATAGCTAAGCCACTGACGGAATTGCTCAAGAAAAATCAAAGGTTTGTTTGGACAGCGGAGTGTGACAGTAGCTTTCTGGAGCTAAAGACAAGGCTAACTACAGCACCTGTCTTAGTCCTTCCAGACATTCACAAGAGCTTTGATATATATTGCGATGCTTCCAGACGAGGAATCGGCTGCGTATTGATGCAAGAGGGAAAGGTCATAGCGTATGCATCCAGACAGCTACGACCTCACGAGGAGAATTACCCCACCCATGATTTGGAATTAGCAGCCGTGGTTCATGCTTTGAAGATTTGGAGGCATTACCTAATTGGACAACGTTGTGAGATATATACAGACCATAAGAGTCTCAAGTATATTTTCACCCAACCTGACCTGAATCTCAGGCAGCGAAGATGGCTTGAACTAGTCAAGGACTATGACATTGGAATAAACTATCATCCGGGAAAAGCCAACGTGGTCGCGGATGCCCTCAGCAGGAAACAAGGCACCGTGAATGCACTGATGGGAATTATCCATCCAAGGTTACAAGAAGAGTTCGCTGAGCTCAACATGGTGTTATGCGGCCCAATTACCCCGGATACTTTGGAGATTACTCCAAAACTTATGGAAGAAGTTAAGAAGGCCCAAGAGCCAGATGAGGGAATAAAAGAGATCAAGGAGCTGATTCCGAAAGGGAAGGCCAAGTCTTTCCACGTGGATGACCAAGGCACCTTATGGTTTGAGGAACGGATATGTGTGCCCGATCAGAATAACCTGAGGCAGCAAATACTCAGGGAAGCTCATGAGTCTGCGTAGTCTATCCACCCGGGAGGTACAAAAATGTATCAGGATCTGAGAGAAACATTTTGGTGGCCAGGAATGCGAAGGGATATAGCATACTATGTCGCCTGCTGTGACATCTGTAACAAGGTCAAGGCGGAACACCAGAAATCCGCTGGGCTACTGCAACCTTTACCAGTTCCCCAATGGAAGTGGGACGACATATGTATGGATTTCATCATTGGACTACCCAGGTCCACGAGAGGCAATGATGCTATCTGGGTCATTGTGGATATACTCACAAAAGTGGCTCACTTTATTCTGGTAAAGACCACTTTTAACGCAAACCAGCTTGCACAACTCTACATGTCCCGGATAGTCAGCCTTCATGGAGTACCCAAGTCTATAACCTCAGATAGGGGCTCCCTATTTACCTCAGCATTCTGGCTATGATTACATCAAGCTTTGGGAACCATGCTAAAGCATAACACGGCGTACCACCCGCAGACGGATGGACAGACCGAACGAGTGAACCAGATATTGGAAGATATGCTTCGGTCCTGTGCTCTTACCCATGGACCCAAATGGGAAGATAGCCTATCCTATGCGGAATTCTCCTATAACAACAGTTACCAGTCAAGTTTGAAGACATCACCATTTGAGGCACTATATGGGCGGAAGTGCCGCACCCCATTAAATTGGTCCCAGACAGGAAACAGCCGTATCTTCGGCACGGACTTGATGCTCGAGGCTGAGAAGCAGGTCAAGGATATTCAGGAGCGTCTTCGAGCAGCCAAGTCCCGGCAAAAGAGCTACTATGACCCAAAGCACCGCGAAGTGACCTTTGAACCCGGAGAATATGCGTACCTCCGAGTAACCCCCATGAAGGGAGTGAAGAGATTCCATACCCGGGGAAAGCTTGCACCAAGATATATCGGTCCCTTTCCAGTGGTTGCTTGAAGAGGCAGAGTGGCATATCAGTTGGAATTACCACTGGAGTTATCAGATGTGCACGATGTCTTCCACATATCACAGTTAAGGAAGTGCATTGCACCACCAATCAAACAAGCGGATATGAGTGAGCTAGAACTGGCTAAGGATCTGGCCTATGAAGAGAAACCAGTCAGAATCTTGGATGAGATGGAAAGGACTACCAGGAGTAAGGTGATTAAGTTTTACAAGGTGCTATGGGAGCACCATACTGAGGAAGAGGCTACCTGGGAAAGAGAAGAATTCCTGAGATCTGCATATCCGTACTTGTTCCCTGAGCAACCGAATCTCGAGGACGAGATTCATCCTAAGGGGGGTAGGTTTGTGACACCCTGATTTTGGCAACTTTTTCTTTTCAAAATCTTTTTGGGTTTTATTGGCAATTTGGTTGATTTTCAAACCTTTTCAGTTGAATTGGACCCATGACTCTTTGAATCTTTTCCCAAGTAACCCAAAACCCTCATCATCTTGCCACAACCTTTCTAAACCTCTCTTGAATCAATTTCCTATATTTAATCTTTTCCAATAATCCTTTTCTTTATTTGGGAAATTATGTCATCACTATGAGTTGTGAAGCAACCTATAGTTTGGATGATCAATAAATTCCCAAACTTTTGCCACATCTTCTCATCATCATATGATTCCATAATCTTCAAAAATATTCCATTGTCCAATGCAAAATTTTGGCCAGAATGATTATTTCTTTCTGGTCAGAATTTGTCAGTTGTGAAGCAACCCCTATTTTCCTATCTCAGAAAATTCTCATTTAATTCCCCAAGCTCCTAGGGATCCTATCTAGCCTCAATATCCAAAAATATCATCTGGTCCAGTACAAGTTTTCAGCAGCAAAACCCTAGCAAGTTTCTGTTTATTTCAAACCTTTGTGAAGGAAGTACTAGCTAGAGATGCCCTATGGTCCTGAAACTTTTATGGCATCTTCTGTACTCCAAATAACTTCCCTCTACCAAGTTTCATCATCAGCAGAGCATCCATGTGAGTGCCACAAGCTCAACAAGATTCTGGACCAGAATGGTAGTTTACAAAGGAACTATATTCAAAACTTTTTCAAACTTTCTCGAACTTTGCCAGTTTGTAGTCCTTCCAAGGTAGATCCCACTAGAATTCTCCTTTAGCATCATCTCCATCCCATCTCCTCTCCAGAAACTCCCCAAGTTGCTGACAGCAAATTGTTGGTGACGCTACCTCTCATCTCAATGGCTTACTGGGCAAGCCAGTGCCACGAGGAGGTTCCAGAGTGCAAGGACAATGCTCCAGACACGGCTCGGTAGGCCAGCTCGCACCGCGTGTGCCCGTGCACATGGTGACCACATAGCCAGCCTGCCAGAACCGCGCTCTGGGCGCCGGCAGGCTCGGGTCTCGTCGGAGGCTGACGACCGCGTAGCCGTACCTTGTCCTAACGTGCCGACAGCCCCTCCTCCTTCCACCTGGCCCTCTCCCACAGCTTCTCCTCGCCGAAATGGCCCTCGGCGGCCGCCACGGCGCTCGGGCACTGTGGCGCCCGTGCGGCCACAGTGGGTGAGCTGGTCGTCGTTTTCCTCGCGAGCCGTGGCTTCGCCATTCAATGCTCCTGCCGTCTCCCGTCTCGTCGCCGCTCCCGGACAGCCAGCTAGCCGTCCTTGCCCCGGTGACGTGGCCCTAGCTCCGGCCATTCCAGAGAGCTCGGCCGCCTTCGCCTCCCGCCTATTTAAGGCCGCGCCCAGCCCCTCCGAGCTCCTCACCCCTCCCCCTCCACCTCCAACCGGCCTCCCGAGGAGTGAGCCACGGCCGAGAGGCCCTTTGGCCTCGAATCTCACCGGAGCTCCGTCGTCTGTAGCCACCTCGCCGCTAGCACCTCCACTCCACCCCAGCCCCAATTGACCTCACCCTCGAGCTCAGGGCATTCCCCTGGTGCTCATCGACCTCCTGCCCAAGCAAACCATCGCCGAATTCGCCTCCTCCGACGACCACCCGAACGCCGCCGCCGCCGGAGAGGAAGGGGACGACACCGTCCAGCCATCTCCCGTCACGCTGCGGGTACGTGTGTGTTCGTCTCCGAGCGCCCGATCTATTCCCCTCAACTCCGAGCTCCATCACCGGCGACCATCGCCGGAGCTCCGCCCCCTCTCGGTCTCTCTTCTCCCTCTCTGTTTAAACGATGCTGACCCCACCTGTCAGCGGCCCACGCCCGCGCCCGAAGCGGTATAAGTGGAGGCGCCCCTCCACTTTACGCCTTCGACGTGGCCCGCTGGAGGTTTTTCTGATTTTTCTGATTTCTATTTATTTAATTCAGGTTGACCAGTAACTTTGACCAGTTATAACTTTTAAACCATAAGCTCAAATTCATTGATTCTTTTTGCATTGTGTTTGTATTGACCCCCTTTAATATCTGACCAAGTTTGGTATTTTTCTCTTATCCACAGAATTTCTGGTTAACAAAAATGCATTATGTGACATTTTCCTTTGCATTTTAAAAATATTTTCAGAAGGGAACATTGGTGAATTTGAAGACCAGGAGTGTTTGAACAACCCAACAGAGCAAGGCAAGCCATGATACCCATTTCATGTAGCATTTCCATAGCATTGCATATTTTCATGCATTATGCTTATTTATTTGCTATAGGTTAATTCATGGTAATTAATTTAAATACTTAGTTGCCTATTGTGATGAACCACTATATTTGAAATAAACTTAGTGGTTGATCTTGAGTCGCCTGTCCGGGCTTAACCGTGCAACCACATTTGTCGGTATGGGACGGCCTTGACTAGGTCTGACCGCGTGCTCTTTCACCGGTACCTCCAAAGAGGGAGGGTTATGCGCGCGTGCTACCCTGATCAGGTAGGCGGCGATAACCCTATGAGCCCAGTTGAGTTTTGTGCCGGCGTCCCCGTTTGGGACAGTTTAGTTTGGCCACGACGGTGGCAGGTGTCATGAAAACACAGGGGCCACCCAGGGCAGGACTCCGGGGGAGGATGAATGCCGGTGGTATGATGGGAGAGTCACGGGTCAGGCAGGTTTCGTTGGAGCAACGCTGGTCCTCCCGAATGGGATCACGAGGCTAGGTGCTCCATGGTGTGGGTAAAGTGCGTAACCTCTGCAGAGTGAAAAATCTATTCGAATAGCCGCGTCCACGGAATTGGACAGCCCGTCCAGACCTCAGTAGGTGGTCAACCGTAACAAAGTTAGTAATGATGGAAGAACTCTTCGTATGATCGGAAGTACTCGATGGCTTATGGGTATTCCGAGGGTTGTGGGACAACCCGGAAGAGAGTAAGTTGGCACTGGTACAGTAAGTGAATTGCTTAAGTATTTAACATGTTGATTGCCATGCTATTGTTTGCTGCATTACTTGGTTGTCGTGAGCTTGCGAGTACATTCAAAGTACTCACCTGGCGTATCATGCCAGATGCAGGAGAAGCCGAGGACGGACGTCCCAATGGTTCATGCTACGCTAACTAGGATGTGTCCACAGCAGTGTCCCTGTGGATGGAGTTGCCGCTATGTTCCGCTACGCCGTAGAAGTACTTAGTAGTTCTGAGGCCCTGCTATGTTTCATAAATAATGTAGATACTGTCATAGCACCGAGCGTGCCTTTGGCCTTGCTAGCATTGTAAATATGAGCTTGTACCCGAAATCTATCAATAAAGTCAGTTCAGTTCTGTTCCAAGTTGTTGTGTGTTTCCAGAGGACATGATCTCTGGGCTGGAAACACTGGTAATCCGGTTCTCTGAGCCGGGGTGCCACAGGACACCTTTTAGCAAAAGTTGACTTTACTTCAGTCCCTTTACCATCAATCTTAATATTACTAAACAAGGAATCAATAGAAGAAACACCAATCACTTTAAGATCTTCATCATTTTTTCTGAAGACAATCACTAGAAAATGATTTTTCTAAGAATTCTCTTTTAGCTCTAAGCATAGCGGTTCTTTTCTTGCTTTCATCCATGGAGAAATATAAAGATTTAATTGATTCATCAATCTTAGGTGCAAAAGCTTTCACCTTGAGATTTTCTACATCATGAGAAATTCTATCAATGCTTCTAGACATATCATCAATCTTATTCAACTTTTGTTCTATCGTAGCATTGAAAACTTTTTGCGCATTGATAAATTGTTTAATATTACTCTCAAGATCAGAGGTGTTCCTATTATTATTGTAAGAAGAATTACCATAGGAATTTCCATAATTATTAGAGGAATCTCCAGGAAAAGGCCTAGGATTAAAATTACCTCTATAAGCATTGTTATTGAAATTGTTTCGCGAGACAAAGTTCACATCTACGGAATCACTATTTTGCTCAATCAAAGTAGACAAAGGCACATCATTAAGATCAATAGGAGCATTTTTACTAGCAACCAACTTCATTAAAGCATCAACTTTGTCACTCAAGGTACTAATTTCTTCAACCGAATTAACCTTTTTACTAGTAGGTGCTCTTTGAGTATGCCATTGTGAATAATTTGCCATAATATTATCTAGCAATTTAGTAGCTTCACCCAAAGTAATTTCCATAAAAGTACCACCTGCGGCGGAATCTAAAAGATTTCTAGAGGCAAAATTCAATCCCGCATAAAATTTTTGTATGATCATCCAAAGATTTAAACCATGAGTAGGACAATTTCTTAGCATCAATTTCATTCTTTCCCAAGATTGTGTCATGTTCATGCTCAATTTGCTTAAAATTCATGATTTGTGTTCTAAGGGAAATAATTTTCGCGGGCGGAAAATACTTAGTAATAAAAGCATCCTTGCACTTATTCCAAGAATCCATACTATGGCGAGGCAAAGAAGAAAACCAAATTTTTGCATGATCCCGCAAGAAGAAAGGAAATAATTTCAACTTCACTATATCATTGTCCACATCCTTTTTCTTTTGCATATCACACAATTCTACGAACGTGTTTCGATGGGATGCGGCATCCTCATTAGGAGTACCGGCAAATTGATCTTTCATGACAAGATTCAACAAAGCGGCATTAATATCACAAGACTCAACAAAGCAGCAATCGGAGTACTAATAAAATCATTATTATTAGTATTGGAAAAATCACACAATTTGGTGTTTTCTTGCGTCATCGTTACTACGCAAACAAGATTTCAAGCAAGCAAGATATCTGACGAGAAAAAGGCAAACGAAAAAGAGGGGGAATAAAATGGCAAATTTAGTGAAGTGGGGGAGAGGAAAACGAGAGGCAAATGGCAAATAATGTAATTGCAAGGAGATGAGATTTGTGATTAGGAACCTGGTAGATGATGATGGTGTCTCCTCGGTGCCAGATATTGGCACGTAGAAGAGACCGCTCCCTCCCGGCAACGGCGCCAGAAATTCCTTTGACGTGGCTTGAGACTGCGTCGGTATTTCCCCAAAGAGGAAGGGATGATGTAGCACAGCGACGGTATGTCTTTCCCTCAGTTATAAAACCAAGGTTATCGAACCAGTAGGAAGATCACCACCACCCAATAAGAAGCACCTGCACACAAATAACAAATACTTGCAACCCGACGCGAAAGAGAGGTTGTCAATCTCTCTACGGTAAAAAGATAGATTAGGTAGTGATAGATAGGAGAGATAGATCTCTCAAGAACACAAAATAAAAAGGGCAAATAAAAAGTGCAGCAAGGTATTTTTGGGTTTTGGAATAATAGATCTGAAAACAATAGCGGTAAAAAGATAGATCAGAAAGCAATATGTTGGAAAAGTAGACCCGGGGGCCGTAGGATTCACTAGTGGCTTCTCTCATGAGTATAGCACACGGTGGGTGAAGAAATTACTATTGGGCAATTGATAGAAGATCAAATAATCATGACGATATCCAAGGCGATGATCATCATATAGGCATCACGTCCAAGATAAGTAGACCGACTCCTGCCTGCATCTACCACTATTACTCCACACATCGACCGCTATCCAGCATGCATCTAGTGTATTAAGTTCATGGAAAAATGGAATAATCCAATAAGAACGATGACATGATGTAGACAAGATCTATTCATGTAGGAATAGACCCCATCTTGTTATCCTTAATGGCAACGATACATGCGTGCCTTGCTGCCCCTTCTGTCACTGGGAAAGGACACCGCAAGATCGAACCCATCACAAAGCACCTCTTCCCATGGCAAAAAAATCGATCTAGTTGGCCTAACTAAACCAAAGATTCGAAGAAGAAATACAAGGCTATAAGCAATCATGCATATAAGAGACCAAAGAAGACTCAAATAATATTCATGGATAGAAACTAAGCATGAACTCAAAATTCATCGTATCCCAACAAACACACCGCAAAAGTTTACATCAAATAGATCTCTAAGAGACCATTGTATTGAGAATCAAAAGAGAGAGAGGAAGCCATCTAGCTACTGCCTACGGACCCGTAGGTCTATGGTGGACTACTCACGCATCATCGGAGAGGCATCTATGAAGAAGATGAACCCCTCCGTGATGGTGTTTAGATTGGATCTCGAGGTTCTGGAACTTGCGGCGGCTGGAATTGTGTTTCGTCGACTCCCCTAGGGTTTTCTGAATATTAGGGAATTTATAGGCATCAGAGGCGGTGGAGGGGGGCCCGTGGAGGGCACAACCCATCAAGGCGCGCCGGGCGCCCCCTGGCGTGCCCTGGTGGGTTGTGCTCTCCACAGCCCACTTTCATGGCTCTTCTTTGGCCCACTGTGTGTCTTCTGGTCCAGAGAAAATCTCCAAAAAGTTTCGTCGCGATTGGACTCCGTTTGGTAATGATATTCTGCGAAGTAAAAAACAAGCAAAAACAGCAACTGGCACTTTGGCACTATGTTAATAGGTTAGTCCCAAAAAATGATATAAAGTTGTTATAAAATGATTGTAAAACATCCAAGAATGCTAATATAACATCATGGAACAAGCAAATATTATAGATACGTTGGAGACGTATCAGCATCCCCAAGCTTAATTCCTACTCGTCCTCGAGTAGGTAAATGATAAAAACAGAATTTTTGACGTGGAATGCTGCCTAACATGTTCATCCCATATTCTTTTCTTTTGTATAGCATGGACATTTGGACTTGTAGATGATTCAAAGCAATAGTCTAGTTTTAACATAATGACTTCAATACTCAAGCATGTCAACAAGCAACCATGTCTTTCAAAATATTAACACTAAATAAAGTTATCCCTAGCCCATCATGCTCAGTCATTGATCCATTCATGAAACACACTTAAATATTAGCTATGCCCAATGCTCAAGTACGATCATAGTGCCCCCTAGTTGGTGCTTTATAAGAGAAGATGGAGACTCAAAGTGAAAATAAAAATTGCATAAAGTAAATAGATAGGCCCTTCGCAGAGGGAAGTAGGGATTTGTAGAGGTGCCAGAGCTCAAAGTTTTAAATTGAGAGAGAAAATTATTTTGGGTGGCATGCCTTTCCTGTCAACGAAAACGACAAAGTAGCTCACAATACTTTCCATGCTAGATATATCATAGGTGGTTCCCAAACAGAAAATAAAGTTTAGTTTTTTTTTCCACCAAACTTTCACATTCCATGGCGGGCCGTATCCACGGTTGCCTTCCATACCAAAACTTTCCAAGGAATTTATTATTTGACAACATAAAGTAAATATTTTTTTATTTTTCATTTCGGGAATGGGCATCCCTATTACCGCCGCACTCTCATGCAATGACAAGTGAATAAACACTCATCTTGAGAATAACACATCTAGCATGGAAAAATATTGGACACTCTCCACCGTTTCATGAGCGGTACGAGCACACAAAAGAGAAAATTTATTTTGAAAATTTAAAGATGACACATATAAACTTGCTTGGAACGGCTTGGAAATACCGCATATAGGTAGGTATGGTGGACTCATAATGCAAAACTTGGTTTAAGGATTTTGGATGCACAAGTAGTATTTCTACTTAGTACAAATGGAGGCTAGCAAATAGATTGAGAAGCAACCAAACCAAGAAACGAAAATTCACATAAGCGAGCATTGAGCATAACTAACACCGAATAATGCACCACAAGTAGGATGTAATTTCATTGCACAACTATTGACTTTCGTACTTGCATAGGGAATCCCAAACCTTAACACCAATATTCCTACTCAAGCATAATTACTCACTAACATGACTCACATATTACTATCATCATGTTTCAAAACTATTAAAAAGAATCAAGTTTAATTTGTCCAATGATCTTCATGAAAGTTTTTATTATATCCTCCTTGGATATCTATCACTTTGGGACTATTTTCATATATTGCCATATATTGCTTTTTGACAAGCTCAAACAAATTTAAATGAAGCACATGAGCATAAAGATTTCATCTCTCAAAAAGGTATAAGTGAAGCATGAGAGGATTTCTTCAAAATTTACTACTCTCAAATTAATCTAAGTGAAGCATGAGAGTGTTTCTACAAAAATTTCCAAGCACACCGTGCTCAAAAAGATATAAGTGATGCACTAGAGCAATTTTATAGCTCAAAAAGTTTAAGTGAAGCATATAGAGCAATTCTAACAAATCATAGCATAATTTTGGCTCTCTCAAATAGGTGTGTACATCAAGGATACAAGTGACAAACTAACAAGCAAAGCAAGCAAAGATACAAGACGCTCCAAGCAAAACTCATGATATGTGACGAATAAAAATATAGCTCCAAGTAAAATACCGATGGTTGTTAGAAGAAAGAGGGGATGCCACTCGGGGGCATCCCCAAGCTTAGTTGCTTGTTTCTCTTTATATATATCTTGGGGCTGCTGTAGCATCCCCAAGCTAAGGATCTTTTCACTCCTTATTCCTTCATCCATCGTGATCTCATCCAAAACTTGAAAACTTCAATCACACAAAACTCAACAAAATCTTCGTGAGATCCGTTAGTATAATAAAGCAAATCACTACTTTAGGTGCTGTTGCAAACCCATTCATATTTTATTATTGCATTATACCTTCTGTATTTTAAATTTACCATGGCTCATACCCTTAAAAATAGCCCATAGATTCATCAAAACAAGCACACAATGCAACGAAAACAGAATCTGTCTTAAACAGAACAGTCTGTAGTAATCTGTACTCTAACCATACTTATGTAAATCTAAAAATTATGAAAAATTAGGAAAACATAAAGAATTTGTATAGAAACATTGTGTTAAAATTTCAGCTCAATATCACGTTCCAGTAAAAAATAAAAATTCAAATACGGGACGCAAAGTTTCTGTTTCAGATTCAGCATTGCTTCTACTCATCTTATGAATCATCCTAAAGGCTCTACTTGGCACAAACACTAAATAAACCTTAAAAACACAATCATAACAGAGGCATAATTGTGTCAACACTCAAAAACACAAATGAAAAAGCAAAAATTTATTTATTCATTGGGTTGCCTCCCAACAAGCGCTATCGTTTTACGCCCCTAGCTAGGCATAACACATAGATTCAAGTGTTGTCATCTTTGGTTTTGGCTACTTTTGTGAGGGATTTCTCAAATCCGAGGGGCTCTTTACACTTTCCAAAATTTTCAGGAGAAGAAACCATCTTGAGATCCAAAATATCCAAACGTTTGTTGCAAAGAGTAATCAAAGTATTCAAGTGATTGAGGTTCCCACTAATATGTTTGAGAGGTTCCTTATATTTTTGCAACTCAACCAAGTGCTTATGTAAGTCACCCAATTTGTCAAGAATTTGAACCCCCTCTTGTGTAAAAGAAGGTCCTTTTTTTAATGGAGGAATTCCCAATATCCCTTCCAAAATTTCATAAGCGGTGTTTGCATCAAGCTCAATAAAATTTCCTTTAGCGGCAAAATCCAAAAGTTCTCTATGATGCAAAGCTAATCCTATGTAAAAATTTGTAAGCAAAATTTTTGCGTCTCCTTTCAGATTGGAAATACGATAGGATTCCATTAGCCTATACCAAGCATCTTTCAAATTTTCCCCTTGTTTTTGTTTGAACTATAGAACTTCAAAATCTGGGAACAAAGGGGGAGTAGTAACGCTAGTAATAGCAACAAGGCAAGAGATCTGACGAGAAAAAGTCAAACGAAAAAGAGGGCGAATAAAACGGCAAATTGGTGAAGTGGGGGAGAGGAAAACGAGAGGCAAATGGCAAATAATGTAATTGCAAGGAGATGAGATTTGTGATTAGGAACCTGGTAGATGATGATGGAGTCTCCTCAGCGCCTGAGATTGGCACGTAGAGGAGACCGCTTCCTCCCCGGCAACGGCGCCAAAAATTCCTTTGACGTGGCTTGAGACTGCGTCGGTATTTCCCCAAAGAGGAAGGGATGATGCAGCACAGCGACAGTAAGTATTTCCCTCAGTTATGAAATCAAGGTTATCGAACCAGTAGGAGGATCACCACCACCCAATAAGCAGCACCTGCACACAAATAACAAATACTTGCAACCCGACGCGAAAGAGAGGTTGTCAATCTCTCTACGGTAAAAAGATAGATTAGGTAGTGATAGATAGGGGAGATAGATCTCTCAAGAACACAAAATAAAAAGGTCAAATAAAAAGTGCAGCAATATATTTTTGGGTTTTTGGTTTAGTAAATCTGAAAGCAAAGCGGCAATAAGATAGGTCGGAAAGCAATATGTTGGAAAAGTAGACCCGGGGGCCATAGGATTCACTAGTGGCTTCTCTCATGAGTATAGCGCACGGTGGGTGAACAAATTACTGTTGGGCAATTGATTGAAGACCAAATAATCATGACGACATCCAAGGCGATGATCATTATATAGGCATCACGTCCAAGATAAGTAGACCGACTCCTGCCTACATCTACCACTATTACTCCACACATCGACCGCTATCCAGCATGCATCTAGTGTATTAAGTTCATGGAAAACGGAGTAATGCAATAAGAACGATGACATGATGTAGACAAGATCTATTCATGTAGGAATAGACCCCATCTTGTTATCCTTAATGGCAACGATATATGCGTGCCTTGCTGCCCCTTCTGTCACTGGGAAAGGACACCGCAAGATCGAACCCATCACAAAGCACCTCTTCCCATGGCAAGAAAAATCGATCTAGTTGGCCTAACTACACCAAAGATTCGAAGAAGAAATACGAGGCTATAAGCAATCATGCATATAAGAGATCAAAGAAGACTCAAATAATATTCATGGGTAGAAACTGATCTTGAACTCAAAATTCATCGGATCCCAACAAACACACCACAAAAGTTTACATCAAATAGATCTCCAAGAGACCATTGTATTGAGAATCAAAAGAGAGAGAGAGGAATCCATCTAGCTACTGCCTACGGACCCGTAGGTCTATGGTGGACTACTCACGCATCATCAGAGAGGCATCTATGAAGAAGATGAACCCCTCCGTGATGGTGTTTAGATTGGATCTCGAGGTTCTGGAACTTGCGGCGGCTGGAATTGTGTTTCGTCGACTCCCCTAGGGTTTTCTGAATATTTGGGAATTTATAGGCATCAGAGGCGGTGGAGGGGGGCCCCGTGGAGGGCACAACCAATCAGCGCGCGACGGGGGCCCCCTGGCGCGCCCTGGTGGGTTGTGCTCTCCACAACCCACTTTCCTGGCTCTTCTTTGGCCCACTGGGTGTCTTCTGGTCCAGAAAAAATCTCAAAAAATTTTCATCGCGATTGGACTCTGTTTGGTACTGATATTCTACGAAGTAAAAAATAAGCAAAAACAACAACTGGCACTTTGGCACTATGTCAATAGGTCAGTCCCAAAAAATGACATAAAGTTGTTATAAAATGATTGTAAAATATCCAAGAATGATAATATAATAGCATGGAACAAGCAAAAATTATAGATACATTGGAGACGTATCAAGAGGCACCAATGAGGATGATGAACCCCTCCGTGATGGTGTTAGATTGGATCTCGAGGTTTTGGAACTTGCGGCGGCTGGATGTGTTTTTCGTCGACTCCATTAGGGTTTCTGGAATATTTGGGAATTTATAGGCGTCAGAGGCGGTGGAGAGGGGTCCCGAGGAGGGCACAACCCATCAGGGCGTGCCTGTAGCCTCTAGCACGCCCTAGTGGGTCGTGGTCTCCTCGATCCTCCCCTCTGGCACTTCTTTGGCCCACTGTATGTCTTCTAGCCCAAAAAAAATCTCCAAAAAATTTCGCGATGTTTGGGCTTCGTTTGGTACTGATATTCTACAAAGTAAAAAACAAGCAAAAACGGCAACTGGCACTTTGGCACTATGTCAATAGGTTAGTCCCAAAAAATGATATAAAGTTGCTATAAAATGATTGTAAAACATCCAAGAATGATAATATAACAGCATGGAACAAGCAGAAATTATAGATACGTTGGAGACATATCACGTATCATGTGCTCACTGAGTTGGCCGAGTCACGAGGATTAATGGAGCTATTCCTGAACCAGGATACCAGTCACTGCATCACCCTCTTTGCGGACCACGTGGCCTTATTTATGAAGCCTAGATCCATGGAAATCGAATCTAACGCTGCTATCCTTAGTCTCTTTTGCGAAGTTCATGTTTGAAGAAAACTTTGACACGAGTACTGAGATCTATACTAGATGTGATAGTCTTGATGTTGTCGTCTGGATTTCCTATTTCTTTTATTTTTTTGGTGGCATCTCTCTAGCTTCTGCTCTCGCAAATGTGGTTGATGTCTTGCTGGTTGGCACTTTGTTTGCCTTCCCAAATAGGTTTAGGGGCCCGGCGTTAAGAAATATGCACTTCCTTAACGAGCGACGAGAATGAGATGGGTCAGTTTGGTAGAAAAATGATAGAGAAACAATGGAGTAATTTTTAAATTAATCTCTTCAAAAGCTCACATGCCATATTCGCAACTTCAGGCAAGATTGAGCTTGCTAATGGTGGAGATTATTTGTTATGGTCTAAGAAATGGATCAAGGGCTATAGCAGGGAGATGCTTGCTCTTGATTTACCATCTTCATTGATGTGGAATTGGAAACTAAAGAACAACGACAAAAGGTTTGCCTAAAAATGTGTGAGTTGTTGACATTGTGTGTGGACTATCGGTTAAATATGTTGCTCAATATTTTAACTGTCTAGAGGATGGCCACAGTATAGCAACGCTGGATATATTCTCGCGCTACTGATAAGCCAACTATTAGTAGCATGGGACGTGGAGCCGCGCTGCTACTATGGGCAGCACGGGCCCAGCTTGCCTACTCCACTTAGCAGCAGCGCTGGTCAGCAAAACGTGCTACTGCTAACCCATTACTAGTAGCGGTGGTCCCTTCCCCGCGCTGCTGCTAAGCCTGCCTTATCCTCTTCCTCGGGCGCCCGGCCCCCTCACTCTCCTTTCTCCACACTCTCCCACTCTCTCCGTCTGCCGCCCTCCCACACCCGCCGCTGTCGCCCTCGATCCCGCGCCCGCCACCGTCGCCCTCCCGCGCCTGCCGCCATCGCCCTCCCGCACCCGCCGCCGTCGCCCGCCGAGGTAGCTCCTTCCTCCTTCCTCCACTTCCCTCCCTCCCTCCCTCACAACCGTCTGTTCATACAAACAACTCACACAAAGACCAAATAAAAGACAATAACGTCATGCTTGGCAATATAAAAGTGGAAATGGAACATCGTATAAGAAGAGATGCATGATGGCAAGAACATAAGCATACAAATTCTGGTTATGCCATTAGTTTTACAAAGTAATTTAACCTCTACTACATTTAGTGAAGGAAATACTAGACAACCATTAGCAATAAAAATAACAATATTAGAAAATTTTGCAAGAAAGGTAAGTTTCAAAATGAAATGAAATGAAATGAAATAGTGAGACAATTTTACTTAATAAGGCCAGACCAATCAAGGGAGAAAGCTCTTAAACTTAGCATTGTGATGGACTTTGATTCAAGTATTGTACATGGTATTCCAGCAACATATTATGCATTTTAAGTAATTATTTTTTTCAATATATAAATGTATTGGACATTTTAATTATTTTCTTGGGGGTGAGCTAAAATTCCACCTCCTCCTTCTCTTCTCTTCATACGTGTGTATGATGATATGTAGACTTATGTATTGCCTGTCTATTTGTACAAGTGTGTATGATTTTGTAGGGAACACCTCCGAGTGGCCTATGTTTTACCGGAATGTTGATTCATTTCCGTTCTGGCAAATTTCAGGCGCTCGATACGTCCTGTTTTTAGAAAAGGTAATGCCGAAATTTTTCATGGATTTTGGCATGACTTATGCTAGAAAGTAGGAAATATCGAGTGCACATGATTTGGTAGAACAGGAATTAGATGACATTCCGGTGAAACATAGGCCATTTCTATGCCATTACTCCATCAATGCAATGGTAATTGACTTATGCTTATTAGGGTAGTTCAGTCTGTCGGAGCTCCTTGTGTGACTTTCAGTATGTTCTTGATGGAGTAATCCTGACTCTTGTCGTGGGGGTCGCTTCCTCTTCTTCTCGCGATATATACCTTGGTACAATGCGGGAGAGAGGGAAAGGAAGTGACCAGCACCGACGGTCAAAATATTAGAGGAAGAATCCCGACTGTTGTCGTGGGGGTCGCTTCCTCCTTCTTCCCCGTGTGCTACACATTTGGGTAATGCACGCGGAGACGAATGAAGGAGCGGCCAACACCGACAGTCGAAATTTCTGTCGAGAGGAGTGTCCACAAAATACACCACCATATCAGTCTGAGGGAGTGTGCACCATATACACGAGATATTGGAGTTTTTCAAGGAAGCCTCGACAGACCGAAACTCAACCCATGCTGAATAGTTCCTGGTATAATTGCCGTCGATTTTTAATCTTTGAATCATGAACACAGGAAATGTCTGATGACAATAGGATCCCTGAGTGTGAGTACAACGGTGAGGATCAGGGTATGTGCGACATGCCTCACCTGCAAAACGGTAGGTTCTTCACCATCAAGCTGGACGAGACCTTCGATGTTTTTACGAATGACAAGTATTTTTTCATAATTAATCATGACTTTCGTTTCTTTGCTTCAACGTGTAATTCCTGTTTTTTACAATTCGACTGGTGCATCCTCTTCCATGCAAGACGGTATGTCTTGAAGAAGCTCGGTTTCCAAGAAAGTGAGAATATGGAGACGAGGAGAGCTAACCTGAGGACTAAACATAAGCATTTTTGGTTAAAATATACAATGCAGTTAATCACTCACATTTTGGTTGCTCAAATTGGGAAGCTCTAGCCAGGGCATATGGATTTCAGGAGGATATGCACGTAACCTTCGATATTCGTCCTAAAGATGATATTGAAGATAATATCGACATTTGGGTGGATATGGATATGCTTCAAGTTTTACCTCCATGTGAGTTTGTCAACCATATTTGTTACATAATTTATATTGTTTATTTAAAAATAATTGGTGTTCATCCCTACTTAACTTGTTTATTATTAATTGTCAGCTTATTTCTCTTCTTCACCAAATGCTCAAAAGATAGTAGATCAGACCTACTACAGTCATGGCTCCGATCTAACTTGGTTGGAGAAAAATCATTTGATCTCATATATTAATGATGTTGATATTTTAAGATCAATTATGAAGATATTGGCGAAAGTTATTCTGGATATGTGCCACTAGTGCACCCGTTGAACCATGGTAACATCTGTGCAGATAGCATGGTAAGATTTTTTTTACTATTTTATCATTAATTAGTCCATCTTTTGCATACATAAATTTTTCTTAAGCAAAACTAGATTGCTAACTATGTTATTATTATGTTCTTCAATAGAAATTCCCGCCAGAGGTTGTGCCTGAACTGATATTTCTAGAAGGCCATTTGAATATTATCAGCTTACGGCCACATCATCCTATGTTATTCCGCAATGCATACTCGGTTTCTAGAAGGGAAGAAAGCCTCAAAACTCAAAGGATTTAGCAAAGTAATGAAATACCGCAGACAACCACTTGGCGGAGACGCGAAGGATTTGCGCAGGCCATGATACTTGTGATCTGCGTTGGGTTTTCCGTGAAGAGGAACGGGTTATTGCAGCACAAAGTGGGTAAGTATTTCCCTCAGTTATGAAACCAAGTTTCATCGAACCAATAATATCAATCCTCAACCGTCTTCAGCGGATGCACACAAAAGAACAAACTACTTCCACCCAACGCGGGCAAGAGGGTTGCTAATCCCCTTGATCTCGTTATTCGCAAGCGAATGAGGTGTGCAGATAATTGTAGATAATTTTAAATTTAAAAATAAAATAAAACATAAATAAAGGCAGCAAGGTAATAGTATCGTTTGTAAATTTATAAGTGAATAGACCCGGGGGCCATAGTTTTCCATAGCGGCATCTCTCATGTAGGCAGCATACGGTGAGTAACAAATTACTGTTGGGCAGTTGATAGAAAAGCAGATAGTTATGCGATTTTCACGGAAATGATCATGTGTATATAGGCATCACGTCCATAAACAAATAGGCCGACTCCTGCATGCACCTATTACTATTACTCCACTTCAAGAGTGCTTCTATGCTTGCCTCTCTACGTATTAAGTTCATGATAAACAGAGTAATGCATGGAGAACGATGACATTATGTAGAGTAAGTAAACTCAAGCAATATGAATAAACCCCATCGTGTTATCCTTAGTAGCAACAACACAAAGACGCATCTTGTCCCCTACTTTGTCACTGGGATATAGAAACTCGTTAGGTTGAACCTACCACAACGCACCACTCCCACTAAAGATAGATCAATCTACTTGGCCAAAGCACATCAATAAATCGGAGAGCATTACGAAGCTATAATGATCATGCCAATAAGAATCTTAATATTCAGAGGTGACTCAAATACTTTTCCTGAATAATCTGAACATAAACCCACAATTCATCGGATCCCAACAAACACATCGCAAAATAGGATTACATCGGATGGATCAAAGCGAAGATGCGATGATCATTGTACTGAAGATCAAGATATAGAGAGATTGCCACCTAGGTACTAGCTCAGGACCCGTAGGTCTGCGGTGAACTACTCACACATCATCATGAGGGCAGCAAGGTTGATGAAGAGGCCCTCCGTGACCGATCCCCCCTCCGACAGGGTGCCGGAACGGAGCTCCAGATGGCCTCGCGATGGAATAGAGACTTGCGGCAGCGAAAAAAGAGTTTTGGGACTGCCTCTAGGGTTTTTGGAATATTACCGAATTTATAGGCCAGACAACGAGGTCGGGAGAGCCGCCAGAGGGCCACAAGCCATCAGGGCGGCCCCCCAGGACGCGCCCTGTTGGCTTGTGGGGCCCTGGTGCGGCCCCCGGCCTTCTTTTGAATCTCCCGGGTCTTCTTTTGGTCCAGAAAGAATCATCAAAAAGTTTCATGGCAATTGGACTTCGTTTGTTACTGTAAACTGTGAAAAACATGCAGAAAACAGCAACTGGCACTGGGCACTAGGTCAATAGGTTAGTGCTCAAAAATATTATAAATTGGTCAATAAAGACCCAAAAAGTATCCTAGAATGATAATATATTAGCATGGAACAATCAAAAATTATGGATACGTTGGAGACGTATCAAGCATCCCCAAGCTTAATTCCTGCTCGTCCTTGAGTAGGTAAATGATAAAAACAGAATTTTTGAGGTGACATGCTATCCATTATGTAATCTTATGCATGTATGCTCATTGAGAAATGATGAATCAACAAATATAAACATAGAAATACTTATAAGTATAAGAAACAAAATCGTCAATCTTTCAAAGTATATGATCCTCAAAGAATGTTTACCCCCCCATTCATCTTATTATATTAGCAAGGCATGGCTCCATCTTCACCACATTAATACAAATGTCAAGCACCACGGTGTCCAAGTCAGGCAATTGGATCGTACTTTTTCAATATGCATAAAAATGTTATTTTTCACACAATACATGAGCGTCAGCCATTGGACATAGCATTTAGATGGAATAGAATATGGTGGTAGATATCAAAGGGGCAAAAAGTGGAGAAGATAATCTCACATCAACTAGGCGCACCAACGGGCTATGGAGATGCCCATCGACAGATGTCAATTCAAGGAGTAGGGATTGCCATGAAAATGATGCACTAGAGCTCTAAGTGTATGAAAGTTCAAATGAAGCTAAGTGGGGTGTGCATCCAACTTGCTTGCTCATGAAGACCTCATGCATTTGAGGAAGCCCGTCATAGGAATATACAAGCCAAGTTTGTAATAATGAAAAAGTAATTCCCAATAGCATATGAAAATGACATAACATGAGACTCTCTATATGAGGAACAAGGTGCCACTTTGAGGCACAAGTGTGGTAAAGGATAGTAGCAAAGTCCCTTCTCTCATTTTATCTCATTTTTTTCAGAATGGTGGGCTCATTTGGCCTCCCCCATCTTTATTTCCTCACAGGGACAATGCTCTAACAATGATGATCATCACACTTTTATTTACTTACAACTCGATATGAAGAACTGATATGAAGATATGACTCTATATGAATGCCTCTGGCAGTGTACCAGGATGTGCAATGATCTAGCGTGACACGTATCAAAAATATGATGAACGGTGGCTTTGCTACAAATACTATGTTAGCTCTATATGATCATGCAAAGCAATATGATGATGAACGAACTAGTCATGTGAAGTGACGATGGAATTTGCATGGCAATATATCTCGGAATGGCTATGGAAATGCCATGATAGCTAGGTATGGTGGCTGTTTTGAGGAAGATATAATAAGGCTTATGTGAAACAGAGCGTATCATGTCACGGGGTTTGGATGCACCGGCGAAAGTTGCATCAATCCTCAAGGTGAGAATGGGCTATGCACGGTACCGAAGAGGCTAGCAAATATGAGAAGGTGAGATTGCATATGTCCATGGTTTCACATTAGTCATAAAGAACTCATATACTTATTGCAAAGTTTTAGTAGTTTTATCACAAATCAAAGTACTACTCGCATGCCCCGAAGGAAGAGGTTGGTAGGAGTTAACCATCGCGCGCTTTCGACCCGAAACAACACTAGGATTTCAACGAGGAATAGAAATGCTCACACATCATCACCATGCCTCTTTAATTTTTAGACGAACAAGAAGTTAACCTCTCTTAATATCGACACCTCTACGAATCAACAATTATGAACTCACACCTTGTTCATATTACCACATCAATATCATTAACCCACAATTTCTCTATATGTGCTACATGATGGTTTTGATTATCATTCATTGAATACCTAATATGTTTGGACTAGTCTTATGACCCATGCAAGTTACCGTCACTATTTATTAACTCTCAAACAAATATAAGTGAACGAGAGTGAAATTATTTCTATAAAATCTACACGCTACCGTGCTCAAAAAGATATAAGTGAAGTACTAGAGCATCTGCTAAGCTCAAAAGATATAAGTGAAGCACATAGAGTATTCTAACAAATTATGATGAAGGCGTGTCTCTCTTAAATAGGTGTATCCAGCGAACAATGATTGTGGCAAACTGAAAGTAAAAGCAAACAAAAGTAAATGACGCTCCAAGCAAAACTCATATCATGTGACGAATAAAAATATAGCTCCAAGTGACATACCGATGGATTGAGACGAAAGGGGGGATGCTTTCCGGGGCATCCCCAAGCTTAGACGCTTGAGTCTTCCTTAAAATATTACCTTGGGGTGCCTTGGTTATCCCCAAGCTTAGGCTCTTGCCGCTCCTTATTCCTTTATCCAACGTGATAACATTCAAAACTTGAAAACTTCAATCACACAAAACTCAACAAAACTCCGTGAGATCCGTTAGTATAAGCAACATATTGAATACTTTAGGTACTTTTATAAACTGATTCTTATTTCATAAATGCATAATAGGTACTGTATTCTAAATTCTCCATGGCTTATACCCCCCCGATACAATCCATAGCATAATCAAAACAAGCAACTATGCAAGTAAAAAACAGAATCTGTCTAAAACAAAACAGAACAGTCTGTAGAAATCTGTATAGAACCTATACTTATGTAACTCTAAAAATTCTGAAAAATTAGTAAAACCTCTAAAATTTGCATCTAAATATTGTGTAAATAATTCATATCATTATCACGCTCCAGTAAAAAATGACAATTCCTGTACTGGAGTCAAAAGTTTCTGTTTTGTTTCAGCATCGATTCTACTCATCTTGTGAGTCATCCCAAAGCCTTTACTTGTAACAAACACTAATTTAAACACAAAAACATAATAATTACATAGGCAATAATCATGTTATAAAAAACAAACAGAAAGTTAAAAGCAAAAAATAAAAATAACTATTGGGTTGCCTCCCAACAAGCGCTATTGCTTTTATGCCCCTAGCTAGGCATAATGATTTCAATGATGCTCACATAAAAGTAAAGAATTGAAACACAATGGGAGCATCATGAAGCATATGACAAGCACATTTAATCCTAACCCACTTCCTATGCATAGAAATTTTGTGAGCAAACAATTTATGGGAGCAAGAATCAACTAGCATAGGAAGGCAAAACAAGCATAACTCCGAAACTTTGAACACATAGGGAGGAAACTTGATATTATTGCAATTCCTACATGCATATGTTCCCCCCTCATAATAATTTTAATTAGCATCATGAAGGAATTCCACAATGTAACTATCACATAAAGCATTATTTTCATGATCCACAAGCATAGGAAATTTATTACTCTTCACATAAGCAAATTCCTTTTCATTCATGGTAGTGGGAGCAAACTCAACAAAATAACTATCATGTGACACTTGATTGTCATAACCAAATTGAAAATTATAATAATGATGGCAAGTTTCATGGTTATTATTACTAATTATAGCATATGTGTCATCACCACAATCATCATAAATAGGAGGCATGCAATCATCATAATGAATTTGCTCATCAAAACTTGGGGGACAAAAAATACCATCTTCATCAAACATAGCATCCCCAAGCTTATAGTTTTGCATATCATTAGCATCATGGATATTCAAAGAATTCATACTAACAACATTTCTATCATGCTTATCATTAAAGGAACTCACATTAAGCATTTTTATAAATTCTTCCTCTAACAATTGAGCACAATTTTCCGAATCCTTATTTTCACGAAAGACATTATAAATACGAACCATATGAGGCAACCTAAACTCCATTTTTTTGTATTTCTTATTTTTATGAGACAAACTAAATATAACAGCAAATAAAAAGATAAACAAGTGAATGAAAATTAGTGTGAAGTTACTTGATAGTTGGTGATGATACTCCCCGGCAACGGCGCCAGAAATCCTTCCTAATACTTGCGATCTGCGTTGGGTTTTCCGTGAAGAGGAACGGGTTATTGCAGCACAAAATAGGTAAGTATTTCCCTCGGTTATGAAATCAAGGTTTTATCGAACCAATAGGAATATCAATCCTCAACCGTCTTTAGTGGCTGCACACAAAAGAACAAACAACTTGCACCCAACGCGGGCAAGAGGGTTGTCAATCCCCTTGATCTCGTTATTTGCAAGCGAATGAGGTGTGTAGATAATTGTAAATTGCAAAATAAAATAAAAAGTAAATAAAGGCAGCAAGATAATAGTAGCGGTTATAAATTTACAAGTGAATAGACCCCGGGGCCATAGTTTTCCCTAGCGGCATCTCTCATCTAGGCAGCATACGGTGGGTAACAAATTACTGTTGTGCAATTGATAGAAAAGCGGATAGTTATGCGATTTTCACGGCAATGATCATGTGTATATAGGCATCACGTCCATAAACAAATAGGTCGACTCCTTCCTGCACCTATTACTATTACTCCACTTCAAGAGCGCTTCTATGCTTGCCTCTCTACGTATTAAGTTCATGACAAACAGAGTAATGCATGGAGAACGATGACATGATGTAGACAAAGTAAACTCAAGCAATATGAATAAACCCCATCGTGTTATCCTTAGTAGCAACAACCCAAAGACGCATCTTGTCCCCTACTTTGTCACTAGGATATAGAAACTCGCCAGCTTGAACCTACCACAATGCACCACTCCCACTGAAGATAGATCAATCTACTTGGCCAAAGCACATCGATAAATCGGAGAGCATTACGAAGCTATAATGATCATGCAAATAGGAATCTTAATATTCAGAGCTGACTCAAATACTTTTCGTGAATAATCTGAACATAAACCCACAATTCATTGGATCCCAACAAACACACCGCACAATAGGATTACATCGAATGGATCAAAGCGAAGATGCAATGATCATTGTATTGAAGATCAAGAGATTGTCATCTAGGTACTAGCTATGGACCCGTAGGTCTGTGATGAACTACTCACACATCATCATGAGGGCATCAAGGTTGATGAAGAGGCCCTCCGTGATCGATCCCCCCTTTGGCAGGGTGCCAGAACGGAGCTCCAGATGACCTCGCGACGGAACAGAGACTTGCGGCGGCGTAAAAAGAGTTTCGGGACTGCCTCTAGGGTTTTTGGAATATTAGAGAATTTATAGGCCAGAGAACGAGGTCGGGAGAGCCGCCAGGGGGGCACAACCCATCAGGGCACCCCCCAAGGGCGCGCCCTGTTGGCTTGTGGGGCCCTGGTGCGGCCCCCAGCCTTCTTCCGAATCTCCCAGGTCTTCTTTTGGTCCAGAAAAAATCATCAAAATGTTTCATGGCAATTGGACTTCGTTTGGTACTGTAAACCTGAGAAGTGATAAACATGCAGAAAACAGCAACTGGCACTGTGCACTGGGTCAATAGTTTAGTGCTCAAAAATATTATAAATTGATAAATAAAGACCCAAAAAAGTATCCTAGAATGATAATATATTAGCATGGAACAATCAAAAATTATAGATACGTTGGAGACGTATCAGGCCACAAGTCGGAGATAGGTGTATCTCTATTCATCACAATGGAGTGGGAGGATCTTACCTATTTTATGCTATTTTACCTAGGAGAGAGTAGTAGGTTCTACCTAGGACAGAATAGTATGAGCTAGGTAGGAGAGAGGACATTTTCTAGTTTATGACATTGTGTAGTAATGGTTAACTTGGCATGATTAAGATGATGATGAGTTGTTAGATGATTAAGATGATGATAAGTTGTTATGTGACTAAGGATGATGAGTTATTAGATGACATATATTAGATTAAAGTGGATGGGTGCAAGTGATCAAGTTGAATTAGTAGGAAAAATATGATGTTACGACGGTTTCTTGCACAATTATAACTGATGTTGTATATTAATATGTATAACCATGTGTAAGTACAACATAAATAAAAAAAGAAATTTGCAAGATTAGTAGTAGCGCGCGGTACAGAACCGCGCTGCTAATAGTTAGCAGTAGCGCGTGTACACAACCACGCTACTGACAGGTTAATTACCAGTAGCGTGGGACTGGTCCGCGCTACTGCTAACTGTTAGTTGTAGCGCCCTAACAGTAGCGTGGGCTCCCGCGCTACTGATATGGGAAAAACCCGCGCTACTACTAGGCTTTTCTCTAGTAGTGCCATGAGATGGAAATAGAACTGGGATTGTATATATGATACGTTCCAAAGTAATTTTGTCAATCCAGAAGATGCTAGTAAGTGTGCAAACTTCAAGAGATCCTATAATGGACTGAAGCAAGCATAATATAGTTGGAAAATTTGTTATGATGAAATGGTCAAATAATTTGGTTTCGTCGAGGAAAGCAAAGATACTTGTATTTACAAGAAAATAAGTGGGAGCATGGTAATATTTCTAAAAAAATTGTGGGCATGACACATTTGTAATTGGAATTTATATAAATTTCTTGACATGAATTAAGACTTTATTGAAACTAGTTTTTCAGTAAAGTACGTAGGGGATATAGCCTTGGTATTAGGCATAATAATATATGGAGATAATAGTGTTTAATCGGGGTTAGCCAAAATATATATTGACAAGATACTAAAGTTGTTTAGTATGAAAATAGGCCAAGAAGAGTTTCTTGTCGAAGTCACATGGAAGGATTTTTAAACAAGCATCGGTATCTTGAAATACTGATGAGCGAAATACGTGACTTCAATCACACTTATGTTAAAAATACTCCATGGTATGTAAACAACTAGATATGTCCAGTACTCCAAATAATTTGTGAATAAAGTTACCAGAATGATCAAATTGTTGATCATAGGACAAAAGTGAAAATGTCGTTAAGTACTAATGACATGTTTCTTGCATACGGAGAAAATGAAGAGATTGTTGTAAGGAGTTACATAAATGCAGTCTCGATGTAAGTAGTACATCGATAAAATCTTCATCAATGCTCCAAGGGATTTTGATTTCAATTAAATGGCTTATGGTGGCACAGTAAGTTCGAATTGGTCTAATAAAGTTATTGTGGTGAATTCTATAACAGAAGGCTGAGTATATTGTCACTTTAGAAGCAACTTGGCATGATTTGTTGATGATTGTGCCAATAGAACACTGGTCTTATTAGTGGTTCCATGGCTTAGTCTAAGGAATCAAAGGTCCTCCTAGTGATTCCATATATACAAAGCCAATATTACACAAATTATGAATTCTTGTGAAAGCGTTATAAGATACATAGAAATGCAAATGATACACATGGATCTGAAGTTGTCATGATCTGATAAGACAAAGGTTCTACCACAAGCAACGCATGGACAAACACCGGATTGCCATTGGTGCTAAAGAAAATATGCTGACTAGATTATTGACTCTAGTGCAAGTGTGAGACTGTTGGAAATATGCCATAGAGAAAATAATATTGTATTATTATATTTCCATATTCATAACTAAGAGTTTATATTCTATGTTATAATTGTTATGATCCTGGAACGTGATTTAGTGGAAAACTCATATGCACGTGTGGAATGATAAACGGTAAAATAAGATTTGTAGTCTCGCCTCAAAGACTGTCTCAATTGTTGTTGGTGATCACGTTTTCTAGATCTTAGGATATCAAATGTAACGATGATCCTAAAACAACATTGAGAGTATGATGTTAGAAGAACGGTCATATTGAATCGACCCAAACTTGTTTGTTATACTTTGAGATAATATTGTCGGAAGTCAATTGTTATAACACAGAGTGTTAACATGTGATTTAGTTTCTTAGACCATGAGAGTATCGTAGTCACTTCTTACCGTATTATGAGCTTTGGGGTTGCTCAAACGTCATTTGTAACTAGGTGATCATAACGACAACTTACAGGTTCATCAAAAAATTTGACAAGGGACTAGCTAGCTCGAGAGTGGGATTTGCTCCTCCGGCGATGGAGAGATATTCTTAGGGCCCTCTCTGTGTGATGGCATCCATCATCATCTGGTCAGACACAGGTGACTATGTCACGGGGATGCCGGAACACAACAACGAGAAAGAAGAACAAAACTTGCAACGAGGATGATGGTATAATGAGCATGTGCATGACTCAAGAGGATACTGATACATCTTGGGTTTTGTAAAGTATCAGGAAGCAAAGGGAACAACAAATGATAACCAAAGGTTCATTCGAATATCATATGTACTCATAGGGGTCGCTATGGATGTCCACGGTTCCGCTATCGATCATTGGACGAACGAGTTTCGTTCATGTCTATGTGTTACCCAACCTTCAAGGTCACAAGTTTAAGGTAATCGCAATCTACCGAGTGTTAGTAGGAAATGAGTTATGAGAATATATTTGTGAAATCATTTCATTAATATTCTAAACAGTTTTGAGAGGACTTGAAGCGTTTCGGGGTCACCAGAAGGGTTCCGGAGACTATCGGGGAATATCGTGTATTGCCGATAAATAATATATAGGTGAAAATGTTTCTAGAGATGTCAAATTAATGATAACAGACTTTAATAATAGTTAGGAGGCTTTTATATTTAATTAAATATCAACGGGGCTTAAAAGGCCAAGTGGTGGAAGGAGAATTGGGCCACTTGGGCCCAATAGGTGGAGGTGCCCCCTTCCTCCTTGTGGAAGGAAGGGGGAGGCCGAATTGCAGGGGGTTTCCCCCTCCTTGGCCGCTCAAGGGGGAGGTTTTACTCCCCCCTCCCCCCCCCGCTCCCCTCCCTTCAACCTATATATACTAGAGGGTTTTGGCACTTTTAGACAAAAGTTTTGAAGCCTCCTCGAGTTCTCGAGTTCTAGTTGATCCTAGTTGATCAATTAGAGCTAGACCTAGATACTCTAATCCTCATAATTAGAAGTCCAGTGTTGATGAGGACATCCCTACTATGGTTCCATCCCTTGAAGATGAACAACCTGTTGCTGCAAAGAAGACGTCCAATGATGAAATCAGGATTGGACCAACTACAAGAGCTCGTGCTAAGTTACTAGAACAACAGGTGAATTCTCTCTTAGTTGATAATGCTATTTCTTTTAATGAGAGCTTTATACTGCCTAAATCCTTGTGTGTATGTGTCATTAGGTACATTGGAGAGGAAGGCATGGCACGAGGGAGCAAGGAGGAGAACAAGGAGGCAATGCAGCTGGGCTGGGAAAAGGATCTTGGAGTTTCCAGGGCGGTAGTACCGCCCTACACCAGCAGTAGTACCGCTTGAGACGGTACTACCGCCCCTACTACCGTGAAAACTACTGGCATCTTTTGGCGCTAACCGGTAGTAGAGCGGTACTGAAGCGGTAGTACCGCTTGGAGCGGTAGTACCGCATGACATCAGCGGTACTACCGTGCTGCCTGCGCGCAGAGTTTCGGGCTGACAGCCCATGTACCCCTTCGATCTATCTTAGGATATAAATACTCTTCCTTAGGGTTAGTTAGAGTTAGACCACGTTTAAGATAAACCCTAGTTCATGAGATTGCTTGTAAGCATTCATCTTGAATCCTCATCACCAATTCGTATCGATCTGGTGATTATATACTGCAAGTCAAGTGTGATCTGCTGTTCCATTGGGAATTAGTATATTGCAATTCTAACCGTTCGTGGTCGACGGCTGCGTGCGCAAGTGTGTGACGTTGTGAATATCCAAAAGGGTTGAGACCTTTTGCATTGGCATCAGGGATCAAGAGAGGGAGAGTTCATCGGCGACATACAAGTTATCCTACACCATCATCATCACCACCGCCGCTTACTGAGAAGATCGGGACACCCCATATCATCTTGGTATCAGATTTCCAGTGTTGCCTCGGTAAGCATCCACCAAATCATCCGTAGATTAGTTGTTTTTCATCCTATCCAGAAAAAGCCTCACAAAAATATTAGGGTTCTTAGTTGTTTGCCATAGCCTAGATTGCATCGTGGATTGGTTTTAGTTGCTGGTCGTTGTGTCTTTCTTTTTGCGTCGCTTTGCCTTCGAATCGATTGATTTTAGTTTCCATCGTAGCTTGCATCGTAGATTGGCTTTTGTTTCGATCCATTATCCTGTTTTGCAAATTCCAATCCATAGCCACAGCCTGTCTACACAAAGGTGTTAGGAACTTACCCACGAGACTAGTTTCCGCTCTACAGGCTGCTCATATAGGTTTTGGTGCTTTGCAAAAACTCGACGTGATCCAAGAACAGTCGCCGCTGCCTGCGATCTATTGTGGCTGAAAAAAAAAAAAAAAAAAAAGAGGAGAGAGAAAAAGTTTTTTTTACTGTTCACTTACTGTTCACGTGACGGTTGAAAAAAAAAAAAAAAAAAAAAAACAGAGACAACGAAAAGAAAGAAAGAATCAGTGGCCGGAAGTTGTTGCTATCTATTGCATTGTTGGAATTTTATCGTGCGATTGTGCACTAGTAGAATTGAGCAATCTTGTGCCGGTTTACTTTGAGCATTGCTAGTGTCTCTCGAGTGCATTGCAACACATCTTGTTTTATAGTTGCTTTGCCACATTTTTCTCCACCGTGTGTGTTTCCTGGGGTGTTGTCACACGATCAGCACTAGGACTTGTCTTCGGTGTAGATAGGATACCATACCTAGCTCCACCATATAATCCTGCTCTGTCGTGTGATTGCTCTCATACCCGGGTATTCACTTCATCACATCCGTGCATTAGTCATCCATCTGAACGGGTAAGCATTACTATTCACTTTGGAACGGTAAGATTTCCTTTTCTTGTCAGTTTTGAGTGAGTTGTGAGTGTGCCCCCACACAGATTTTGATTTTTGCACTAACCTACTAATCATGTCTTCTAGTGATGTTGATGTGCTGCAGAAAAAGGCTGATGACGAGTGTGTTTCCTGGAAAGACCATGAAGCTCTCCGCGTTCATTTGACGGGGGCTCTTGATAGATCCGCTGAAAAAATTGAGGCTGATATGCAAGTTATACAAATGAAAGTGGATGCCACTGATACTACCGTCCACGCTATGCAAACTCAAGTCAATGCTCTCCAAACAAGTATACAGCAGTTGACAACTTCAGTCAATGGGCTCCGTGTCGCTCTTGAGCAACGCCAACATGACGACCATGACGATGCTGATAGTGTGCATGATGACAATGATAACATGGTGGGCAATCATGGCCGTGGGCGTGGTTTTCAAGGGCCTGGTCGTCTACCACCACAGGGTGCTCGGCGTGTACCGCTTCAGGAGGATGATGGTTTGGGCAAGCCCAAGTTCACGATTCCTAGATTTGAAGGCTCCACTGATGTTGAAGAGTATCTCACTTGGGAGCTTAAGATGGAGAAATTATGGCGTTTGCATGATTATACTGAAGATAGGAAGGTCAAGCTTGCTTCTTCTGAATTTGATGGTTATGCATTGCGTTGGTGGGATAGCGTGGTGAGTACTCGCCGCGAGGACAATGAGCTTCCTGTTCGTACATGGCGTGAGATGAAGGCGGTGATGAAAGCTCGTTTTGTTCCCACTAATTACTTGCGGACAGTTTTTGATAAATTGACACAATTGAAGCAAGGTTCCATGACGGTTGATGCATATTATATGGAGATGGAGATGTTGATGCAGCGTACTCGAGTGCGCGAATCTGTTGAGATGACTATGCAACGTTTTCTCCATGGGCTGAAATATAACATTAAGGGTATTGTTAGACATCACCAGTACACTACAATGAATGAGCTGCTCCATCATGCAAGAGAAGCTGAATCCCAGTTGGCTGACGAAGCTCAAATCAAAAGCCGTTATACTACAGCAGGGCGGTTCTCTAACAGAACACCGCCGCCCCCTAGTGAGGGCGCTGCCAACCGCCCCTCTTCTTCAGCAACCAAACCAGCCTCCACAGTTCCACATTCCAAGCAACTTGCTGCCCCTGTTGCTAGCTCAGGTTCCAATATGTCTACAGCCCATAATAGAGATATGCTTTGTCATACATGTGGAGGCAAGGGACACTTCAAGCGAGAGTGCCCCAATAGAAAAGTGATGATTGTAAACAATGACAATGAGTATGAGACTGGAGATGATGCTGATCCATATGCTTCAGATGACGATGAGTACACACGTGATGAGGGCATTGATGCTTTTGCTTCTCCAGCACCTACTATTGTTGTTTCGCAGCGTGCTCTTAGTGTGCAGCCACATGTAACGAAAAGTGCGAGAGAGCCTAGTTTGCTTATATTAGCCACCCAAAAAGACATGAGAGAATTTCGAGAGGATCCTACAGCCCTGCCTCTTGTGCTTATGTACAGAGGTGAGGTTTTAGTTTCTAATGATACACAATCTGTTTCTCTTGGTGTGTCTACTGTTTTGCAGGAATATGGCGATGTGTTTCCGGAGGAGGTACCATCGGGGCTGCCACCATTGCGTGGAATTGAGCACCAAATTGATCTTATACCCGGCGCCACCCTCCCCAACCGAGCGCCATACAGGACCAATCCCGAAGAAACGAAGGAAATACAGAAGCAAGTGCAAGCCCTACTAGACAAAGGGTATATTCGTGTTTCTCTTAGTCCTTGTGCTGTTCCTGTTATTTTGGTGCCTAAGAAAGATGGTACATGGCGCATGTGCGTAGATTGTAGAGCTATTAACAACATCACTATTCGATATCGTCATCCTATTCCACGCTTAGAGGATATGTTAGATGAATTGAGTGGTGCTGCTGTTTTCTCTAAGATTGATTTGCGTAGTGGTTACCATCAAATTCGCATGAAGGAAGAGGATGAATGGAAAACTGCTTTCAAAACTAAATTCGGTTTATATGAGTGGTTAGTTATGCCTTTTGGTCTTACTAATGCACCTAGTACCTTCATGAGATTAATGAATCATGTTTTGAGAAAGTTTATTGGTCGTTTTGTGGTTGTATATTTTGATGATATCCTTATTTACAGCCGCAATGAATCTGAACATTGTGATCATATTAGACAGGTTTTGCAAGTGTTGCGTGACAATAAATTGTATGCTAATCTTGAGAAGTGCACATTTGCAAAAGATAAAGTGATATTTCTGGGATACGTTGTATCTAAGCATGGGGTAGAAGTAGATTCATCTAAGATTGAAGCAATTCAAGATTGGCCTACTCCCATGAATGTTAGTCAAGTACGAAGTTTTCACGGTCTTGCTGGTTTCTATCGCCGTTTTGTGAAAGACTTTAGTACTATGGCTGCACCATTGAATGAATTAACGAAGAAAGGTGTGCCTTTTGTGTGGGGCGCAGCCCAAGATCATGCTTTTGATGAGCTGAAACGTTTGCTTACTTCTGCACCATTACTTGCACTACCAGATTTTTCCAAACAATTTGAAGTTGAATGTGATGCTAGTGGTATTGGTATTGGTGGTGTGTTGATGCAAGAAGGTAGACCTATTGCCTATTTCAGCGAGAAACTTTCTGGTGCTAGACTGAATTATCCTGTTTATGATAAAGAATTGTATGCGCTTGTTCGAGTTCTTGAGGTTTGGCAACATTATTTGTGGCCAAAAGAATTTATCATACATTCTGATCATGAAGCATTGAAGTATTTGAAAGCTCAATCCAATTTGCATCGACGCTTAGCTAAATGGGTTGAGTTTATTGAGTCTTTTCCATATATCATTACGCATAAGAAGGGAAAAGATAACATTGTTGCTGATGCTCTCTCTAGGAAGAACATGCTCTTGACACGTCTCGATATTCAAATTCCTGGTTTAGAGAGTTTGTGTGATTTGTATGCAACTGATCATGATTTTGCTGAACCATATCGTTTATGTTTGCTTCGAAATGCATGGGAGAAATACCACATCCATGATCGCTACTTGTTTCGAGCTAACAAACTTTGTGTTCCAGAATCGTCCGTCCGTTTGCTATTGTTGCAGGAATCACATGCAGGAGGATTGATGGGTCACTTTGGGCGTGAGAAGACGTTGCTCATGCTGGCTGATCACTTTTATTGGCCCAAGATGAGGCGCGATGTGGACAGGTTTGTTCGGCGCTGCATTACATGTCACAAGTCCAAGTCCAAACTAAAGCCTCACGGTTTGTATACGCCACTACCTACACCTACCACACCATGGGAAGATATAAGTATGGATTTTGTGTTAGGTTTGCCACGCACTAAAAGAGGTCATGATTCTATATTTGTGGTAGTGGATAGATTTTCTAAGATGGCACATTTTATTGCATGCCACAAAAGCGACGATGCGTCGCATGTTGCTAACCTGTTTTTCAGGGACATCGTACGCTTGCATGGAGTGCCAAAGACAATTGTTTCTGACAGGGACGTGAAGTTTATGAGCTACTTCTGGAAGACTTTGTGGGGAAAGCTAGGAACGAAGTTGCTGTTCAGTACAACATGTCACCCACAAACTGATGGTCAAACGGAGGTGGTGAATCGCACATTGTCCCAATTGCTGCGAGTTATGATTAAGAAAAATCTGCGTGAGTGGGAGGAGTGTTTGCCACATGTTGAGTTCGCCTATAACAGGGCTGTGCACACTACCACCCAGCTTTGTCCTTTTGAGGTGGTGTATGGCTTCAAACCAATTACACCACTAGATTTGCTGCCTCTTCCATTACATGAGAGGGTTAATATGGAGGCATCAAACAGAGCAGATTATGTGAAGAAGATTCATGAGAAGACACGAGAGGCTATTGAGAAGCAAGACAAGAACATTGCTGCTGCACGCAATCAATCAAGAAAGAAAGTTTTGTTCCAGCCTGGTGATATGGTATGGGTGCATCTTCGCAAGGACAGGTTTCCACAGTTGAGACGTTCTAAACTTCGGCCACGTGGTGCTGGTCCTTACAAGGTGTTAGCCAAGATAAATGACAATGCCTACTCGATTGATATTCCTATTGCTGAATTTGGTGGCGTTAGCAACAGTTTCAACGTTGCTGATTTGTCCCCATGTGACGTCGATGACCTTGGAGCGTCGGGGTCGACGCCTTTTGAAGGGGGGGAGGATGATGAGGACATCCCTACTATGGTTCCATCCCTTGAAGATGAACAACCTGTTGCTGCAAAGAAGACGTCCAATGATGAAATCAGGATTGGACCAACTACAAGAGCTCGTGCTAAGTTACTAGAACAACAGGTGAATTCTCTCTTAGTTGATAATGCTATTTCTTTTAATGAGAGCTTTATACTGCCTAAATCCTTGTGTGTATGTGTCATTAGGTACATTGGAGAGGAAGGCATGGCACGAGGGAGCAAGGAGGAGAACAAGGAGGCAATGCAGCTGGGCTGGGAAAAGGATCTTGGAGTTTCCAGGGCGGTAGTACCGCCCTACACCAGCAGTAGTACCGCTTGAGACGGTACTACCGCCCCTACTACCGTGAAAACTACTGGCATCTTTTGGCGCTAACCGGTAGTAGAGCGGTACTGAAGCGGTAGTACCGCTTGGAGCGGTAGTACCGCATGACATCAGCGGTACTACCGTGCTGCCTGCGCGCAGAGTTTCGGGCTGACAGCCCATGTACCCCTTCGATCTATCTTAGGATATAAATACTCTTCCTTAGGGTTAGTTAGAGTTAGACCACGTTTAAGATAAACCCTAGTTCATGAGATTGCTTGCAAGCATTCATCTTGAATCCTCATCACCAATTCGTATCGATCTGGTGATTATATACTGCAAGTCAAGTGTGATCTGTTGTTCCATTGGGAATTAGTATATTGCAATTCTAACCGTTCGTGGTCGACGGCTGCGTGCGCAAGTGTGTGACGTTGTGAATATCCAAAAGGGTTGAGACCTTTTGCATTGGCATCAGGGATCAAGAGAGGGAGAGTTCATCGGCGACATACAAGTTATCCTACACCATCATCATCACCACCGCCGCTTACTGAGAAGATCGGGACACCCCATATCAAGTGTGGTTCTAATCTCCTCCCTCTAATTCTCCGATGACGGTTAGCTCTGGACGGGAAGCGTCGTCAGATCGTCAAGACCGTACGCTTGCAACTCATAGAGAGGCCATGCTTTCGGTCTTACGTTCGAGGGACTGTTCGTGGGCGGTTCGTGGAATTGTTCATCTACGGCTCGAGGCGGTTCATCAACGATCTACACCGACTCGTCTTCTGCCGGTGCAACTCAGAGTTGGTAATGATCCGATCCTAACAGTTATTGTATCTTCATAGGGTTCCTGTTTGATTATAGGGCGGTTTTTTTGTTTGCCACTACGTTTCCCAACAAACTGTTGGAAATATGCCCTAGAGGCAATAATAAATTGGTTATTATTATATTTCCTTGTTCATGATAATCGTTTATTATCCATGCTATAATTGTATTGATTGGAAACTCAAATACATGTGTGGGTACATAGACAACACTGTGTCCCTAGTAAGCCTCTAGTTGACTAGCTCGTTGATCAAAGATGGTTAAGGTTTCCTAGCCATTGACATGAGATGTCATTTGATAACGGGATCACATCATTAGGAGAATGATGTGATGGACAAGACCCAAACTGTAAACGTAGCATATGATCGTGTCAGTTTATTGCTATTGTTTTCTGCATGTCAAGTATCTGTTCCTTTGACCATGAGATCATGCAACTCACTAACACCGGAGGAATACCTTGTGTGTATCAAACGTCGCAACGTAACTGGGTGACTATAAAGGTGCTCTACAGGTATCTCCGAGGGTGTCTGTTGGGTTGGCATGGATCAAGACTGGGATTTGTTACTCCGTATGACGGAGAGGTATCTCAGGGCCCACTCGGTAATACAACATCACAATGAGCCTTGCAAGCAATGTGACTAAAGTGTTAGCCACGAGATCTTGTATTACGGAACGAGTAAAGAGACTTGCCGGTAACGAGATTGAACTAGGTATAGTGATACCGACGATCGAATCTCGGGCAAGTAACATACCGAAGAACAAAGGGAACAGCATACGGGATTAACTGAATCCTTGACATAGAGGTTCGACCGATAAAGATCTTCGTAGAATATGTAGGAGCCAATATGGGCATCCAGGTCCCGCTATTGGTTATTGGCCGTAGAGGTGTCTCGGTCATGTCTACATAGTTCTCGAACCCGCAGGGTCTACACACTTAACGTTTGGTGACGATTAGTATAATTGAGTTATTATGTTGGTGACCGAAAGTTGTTCGGAGTCCCGGATAAGATCCCGGACATGACGAGGATCTCCGGAATAGTCCGGAGGTAAAGATTGATATATGTGATAATAGTGTTTTGATCTCCGGAAGAGTTCCGAAGTTCACCGGAAGAGGTTCCGGATGTTTACCGAAGTGTTCGGGTGCAGCAACACTTTATATGAGCCAAAGGGATAAAGCCCACAAGGTATTGGAAAGTGCAAAAGTAGTTTTGCTGCCGCGTAAGCGGTACTACCGCTTGGTGAAGCGGTACTACCGCCGGAGCGGTACTACCGCTTGGTGAAGCGGTACTACCGCCGGAGCGGTACTACCGCTTGTGTGAAGCGGTACTACCGCCCAAGCGGTACTACCGCTTGTGTGAAGCGGTACTACCGCTTGTGCGCGGCTGTGCACGGTTCGGCAGGGATCCGAGTTGGACTCTTTCCCTGCGGGCCAAACCGACCTTGTGCGGGCAAAACCGACCCGGAGGAGGCTTTTACTCCAAGTTTAGACCCCAAGGCTCAACATATAAATAGAGGGGCAGGGCTAGCACACGGGATACATCAGGATTTCCCAAGCCGTGTGCCGGCAACCCTAGCCCTCTAGTTCCTCCGTCATAATCTCCGTAGTGCTTGGCGAAGCCCTGCAGAGATCGTTCCTCACCATCATCACCACGCCGTCGTGCTGCTGGAACTCAACCACTACTTCACCATCGCTCGCTGGATCGAGGAGGTGAAGGCGTCATCAAGCCGTACGTGTGTTGAACGCGGAGGTGCCGTCCGTTCGGCACTAGTTCGTGATCGGTTCGAGGGACGACTTGCGATTTGGATCGCGAAGACGTTCGACTACATCAACCGCGTTTATTAACGCTTCCGCTTAGCGATCTACAAGGGTATGTAGATTCACTCTCCCTCTCGTAGATGCTCATCACCATGGATAGATCTTATGTGTGCGTAGGAAAATTTTTGTTTCCCATGCAACGTTCCCCAACAGTGGCATCATGAGCTAGGTCTATGCGTAGATGAGATCTCGAGTAGAACACAAACGAGTTGTGGGCGTGGGTGTATACATATTGCTTGCCGTTACTAGTTGATATTTGATTCAGCGGTACTGTGAGATGAAGCGGCCCGGACCGACATTACGCGTACACTTACGCGAGACAGGTTCCTTCAACTAACATGTAACTTCGTTGCATAAAGATGGCTAGCGGGTGTCTGTCTCTCTCACTTTAGTTGAATCGATTTCAATGAAGAGGGTTCTTTTAGAAGATCAAAAAGCAATCACTACACCACGTTGTGGTTTTGCGTAGGTAAGAACGGTTCTTGCAAACCCGTAGCAGCCACGTAAAATTTGCAACAACAATTAGAGGACGTCTAACTTGTTTTTGCAGGGTATGTTGTGATGTGATATGGCCAATTACATGATGAGATATATGTGATGTATGAGATGATCATGTTTTGTATAGAATATCACGACTTGCATGTCGATGAGTACGGCAACTGGCAGGAGCCATAGAGTTGTCTTTAATTATTGTATGACCTGCGTGTCAATCATTAAGCGCTATGTAATGCTTTACTTTATCGCTAAACGTTAGCAATAGTCGTGGAAGCAACAGTCGGCGCGACAACCTTATGGCGACACGTTGATGGAGATCAAGATGATGGAGATCATGGTGTCATGCCGGTGACGATGGAGATCATGTCGGTGCTTTGGAGATGGAGATCAAAAGCACAAGTTCATGGCCATATCATGTCACTTATGATTTGCATGTGATGTTAATCCTTTTATGCATCTTATTTTGCTTAGGACGACGGTAGCATTATAAGGTGATCCCTCACTTAAATTTCAAGATAAATTGTGTTCTCCCCAAGTGTGCACCGTTGCGAAAGTTCGTCGTTTCGAGACACGCCGTGATGATCGGGTGTGATAGACTCTACGTTCGCATACAACGGGTGCAAGCCATGTTGCACGTGCGGAACACTCGGGTTAAACTTGACGAGCCTAGCATGTACAGACATGGCCTCGGAACACAAGAGACCGAAAGGTCGAACATGAGTCATATAGTAGATATGATCAACATGAAGATGTTCACCATTGAAACCACCTCAACTCACGTGATGATCGGACTTGAGTTGGTGGATTTGGATCATGTTACACTCGAATGATCGGAGGGATGTCAATTTGAGTGGGAGTTTTTAAGTAATATGATTAACTAAACTCATTATCTAGAACAATAGTCTAAGTTGTCTTTGCTATATTTATGTTGTAGATCATGGCTCGCGCAGTAGCACCCCTGAATTTTAATGCGTTCCTAGAGAAAGCTAAGTTGAAAGATGATGGAAGTAACTTTGTGGACTGGGCCCGTAATCTAAGGATTATCCTTACGGCTTCCCAGAAGGCTTATGTCCTTGATGCACCGCTTGGTGATCCACCCGCTCCAGTTGAGTCTCTAGACGTTGTGAACGCCTGGCAGGCTCGTTCTGATGATTACTCAATAGTTCAATGTGCAATGTTGTATGGCTTAGAACCGGGACTTCAAAGACGTTTTGAACGTCATGGAGCATATGAGATGTTCCAGGAGTTGAAGTTTATCTTTCAGAAGAATGCCCGGATCGAGAGATATGAGATCTCCGATAAGTTCTATGCTTGCAAGATGGAGGAGAACGGGTCTATCAGTGATCACGTGCTCAGAATGTCTGGGTACTCCACCCGTCTGGCTGAGTTAGGGATGCCCCTTCCGCCAGAGGCTATCACTGACAGAGTTCTTCAATCATTGCCACCTAGCTACAAGAGCTTCGTGTTGAACTATAACATGCACGGGATGAACAAGTCAGTCGCCGAGCTGTTTGCGATGCTGAAAATCGCTGAGTCTGAAATTCAGAAGGAGCATCAAGTGTTGATGGTCAATAAAACCACTAGTTTCAAGAAAAATGGCAAGGGTAAGAAGGGTAACTCCAAGAAGAGTGGCAAAGCAGTTGCTCCTCTCGTGAAGAAACCCAAGACTGGACCCAAACCAGAAACTGTGTGTTTTCATTGCAAGGGAACTGGACACTGGAAGCGGAATTGCCCCAAGTATTTGGCTGACAAGAAGGCGGCCAAAAACAAACAAGGTATATATGATATACATGTTATTGATGTGTACCTTACCAACTCTCGTTGTAGTGCCTGGGTATTTGATACCGGTGCGGTTGCTCATATTTGCAACTCAAAACAGGAACTGCGGAATAGACGGAGGCTGGCAAAGGACGAAGTGACGATGCGCGTGGGAAATGGTTCCAAGGTTGATGTGATCGCCGTCGGCACGCTCGCTCTTCGATTACCGTCGGGATTAGTGATGAACCTAAATAAGTGTTATTTGGTGCCTGCGTTAAGCATGAAGATTATATCTGGATCTTGTTTATTGCGAGACGGTTACTCATTTAAATCAGAGAATAATGGTTGTTCTATTTATATGAGTAATATCTTTTATGGTCATGCACCCAATGTGAGGGGTTTATTCTTGTTGAATCTCGATAGTAATGATACACATGTTCATAACATTGATGCCAAAAGATGTAGAATTGATAATGATAATACCACTTTCTTGTGGCACTGCCGTTTAGGTCATATTGGCGTAAAACGCATGAGGAAGCTCCATGCTGATGGACTTTTGGAGTCACTTGATTTTGAATCACTTGACACATGTGAGCCATGCCTCATGGGCAAGATGACTAAAACGCCGTTCTCTGGAATAATGGAACGGGCAAGTGACTTATTGGAAATCATACATACTGATGTGTGCGGTCCGATGAGCATTGAGGCGCGCGGTGGTTATCGTTACTTTCTCACCTTCACTGATGACTTAAGTAGATATGGGTATATTTACTTAATGAAACACAAGTCTGAAACATTTGAAAAGTTCAAACAATTTCAGAGTGAAGTTGAGAATCATCGTAACGAGAAGATTAAATTCCTACGATCTGATCGAGGAGGAGAATATCTGAGTTATGAGTTTGGCAGTCACTTAAGACAGTGTGGAATTGTTTCACAATTAACACCGCCTGGAACACCACAGCGTAATGGTGTGTCCGAACGTCGTAATCGTACCTTATTGGATATGGTGCGATCTATGATGTCTCTTGCCGATTTGCCACTATCGTTTTGGGGTTATGCATTAGAGACAGCTGCATTCACTTTAAATAGGGCACCATCGAAATCCGTTGAGACGACGCCATATGAACTTTGGTTTGGCAAGAAGCCAAAGCTGTCGTTTCTTAAAGTTTGGGGATGTGATGCTTATGTCAAAAAGCTTCAGCCTGAAAAGCTGGAACCCAAAGCGGAGAAATGCGTCTTCATAGGATACCCAAAAGAGACAGTTGGGTATACCTTCTATCTCAGATCCGAAGGCAAAGTGTTTGTCGCTAAAAACGGAACGTTTCTTGAGAAAGAGTTTCTCTCGAAAGAATTGAGTGGGAGGAAGATAGAACTTGATGAGGTTGTTGAACCTTTACTTCAACCTGAGAGTAGCGCAGCGCAGAAAGTTGTTTCTTTGGAGCCTACATTAGCTGAAGAGGAAGTTGATGATGATGATCATGAAGCTTTGGATCAAGTTGCTATCGAACCTCGTAGGTCGACAAGGACGCGTACTGCTCCTGAGTGGTACGGCAACCCTGTCTTAGAGGTCATGTTGTTAAACAACGATGAACCTACGAGCTATGGAGAAGCGATGATGGGCCCGGATTCCGAGAAGTGGTTAGAGGCCATGAAATCCGAGATGGGATCCATGTATGAAAACAAAGTATGGACTTTGGAAGTATTACCTGAAGGGCGTAAGGCCATTCAGAACAAATGGATCTTTAAGAGGAAGACGGACGCGGACGGTAATGTCACCGTCTATAAAGCTCGACTTGTGGCAAAGGGTTTTTCACAAGTTCAAGGAGTTGACTACGATGAGACCTTCTCACCCGTAGCGATGCTTAAGTCCGTCAGAATCATGTTAGCAATAGCTGCCTTTTTCGATTATGAAATTTGGCAGATGGATGTCAAAACAGCGTTCCTTAACGGTTTCCTTAAGGAAGAGTTGTATATGATGCAACCAGAAGGTTTTGTCGATCCAGAGAATGCTGACAAAGTTTGCAAACTCCAGCGATCCATTTATGGACTGGTGCAAGCATCTCGGAGTTGGAATCTTCGTTTTGATGAGGTGATCAAAGCGTTCGAGTTTATACAAGTTTACGGAGAAGCTTGTATTTACAAGAAAGTGAGTGGGAGCTCTATAGCGTTTCTAATATTATATGTGGATGACATATTGCTGATTGGAAACAATATAGAAATGCTGGAAAGCGTAAAGGAATATTTGAACAAGAGTTTTTCAATGAAGGACCTAGGAGAAGCTGCTTTCATATTAGGCATCAAGATCTATAGAGATAGATCAAGACGCTTAATAGGACTTTCACAAAGCACATACCTTGATAAGATTTTGAAGAAGTTCAAAATGGATCAGTCCAAGAAGGGGTTCTTGCCTGTTTTGCAAGGTGTGAAGTTGAGTAAGACTCAATGCCCAGTGACTGCAGAAGATAGAGAAAAGATGAGTGTCATCCCCTATGCTTCAGCCATAGGCTCTATCATGTATGCAATGCTGTGCACAAGACCCGATGTCAGCCTTGCCATAAGTATGGTCGGAAGGTTTCAAGGTGATCCAGGAATGGAACACTGGACGGCGGTCAAGAATATCCTGAAGTACCTGAAAAGGACTAAGGACATGTTTCTCGTTTATGGAGGTGATCAAGAGCTCGTCGTAAAGGGTTACGTCGATGCGAGCTTTGACACTGATCCGGATGACTCTAAGTCGCAAACCGGATACGTATTTATTCTTAATGGGGGTGCGGTTAGCTGGTGCAGTTCCAAGCAAAGCGTGGTAGCTGATTCTACATGCGAAGCGGAGTACATCGCTGCCTCGGAGGCGGCGAAGGAAGGTGTCTGGATGAAGGAGTTCATGACAGATCTTGGAGTAGTGCCTAGTGCGCTTAACCCAATGACTCTGTTTTGTGATAACACTGGTGCCATTGCTCTAGCCAAGGAACCAAGATTTCACAAGAGGACCAGACACATAAAACGACGTTTCAATTCCATCCGCGATTACATCAAGGAGGACGACATAAATATTTGCAAAGTACAGACGGATCTAAATGTTGCAGATCCGATGACTAAACCTCTTCCAAGGGCTAAACATGAACAACACCAGAACTGCATGGGTGTTCGATTCATTACAATGTAAATCACATAGTGATGTGAACTAGATTATTGACTCTAGTGCAAGTGGGAGACTGTTGGAAATATGCCCTAGAGGCAATAATAAATTGGTTATTATTATATTTCCTTGTTCATGATAATCGTTTATTATCCATGCTATAATTGTATTGATTGGAAACTCAAATACATGTGTGGGTACATAGACAACACTGTGTCCCTAGTAAGCCTCTAGTTGACTAGCTCGTTGATCAAAGATGGTTAAGGTTTCCTAGCCATTGACATGAGATGTCATTTGATAACGGGATCACATCATTAGGAGAATGATGTGATGGACAAGACCCAAACTGTAAACGTAGCATATGATCGTGTCAGTTTATTGCTATTGTTTTCTGCATGTCAAGTATCTGTTCCTTTGACCATGAGATCATGCAACTCACTAACACCGGAGGAATACCTTGTGTGTATCAAACGTCGCAACGTAACTGGGTGACTATAAAGGTGCTCTACAGGTATCTCCGAGGGTGTCTGTTGGGTTGGCATGGATCAAGACTGGGATTTGTTACTCCGTATGACGGAGAGGTATCTCAGGGCCCACTCGGTAATACAACATCACAATGAGCCTTGCAAGCAATGTGACTAAAGTGTTAGCCACGAGATCTTGTATTACGGAACGAGTAAAGAGACTTGCCGGTAACGAGATTGAACTAGGTATAGTGATACCGACGATCGAATCTCGGGCAAGTAACATACCGAAGAACAAAGGGAACAGCATACGGGATTAACTGAATCCTTGACATAGAGGTTCGACCGATAAAGATCTTCGTAGAATATGTAGGAGCCAATATGGGCATCCAGGTCCCGCTATTGGTTATTGGCCGTAGAGGTGTCTCGGTCATGTCTACATAGTTCTCGAACCCGCAGGGTCTACACACTTAACGTTTGGTGACGATTAGTATAATTGAGTTATTATGTTGGTGACCGAAAGTTGTTCGGAGTCCCGGATAAGATCCCGGACATGACGAGGATCTCCGGAATAGTCCGGAGGTAAAGATTGATATATGTGATAATAGTGTTTTGATCTCCGGAAGAGTTCCGAAGTTCACCGGAAGAGGTTCCGGATGTTTACCGAAGTGTTCGGGTGCAGCAACACTTTATATGAGCCAAAGGGATAAAGCCCACAAGGTATTGGAAAGTGCAAAAGTAGTTTTGCTGCCGCGTAAGCGGTACTACCGCTTGGTGAAGCGGTACTACCGCCGGAGCGGTACTACCGCTTGGTGAAGCGGTACTACCGCCGGAGCGGTACTACCGCTTGTGTGAAGCGGTACTACCGCCCAAGCGGTACTACCGCTTGTGTGAAGCGGTACTACCGCTTGTGCGCGGCTGTGCACGGTTCGGCAGGGATCCGAGTTGGACTCTTTCCCTGCGGGCCAAACCGACCTTGTGCGGGCAAAACCGACCCGGAGGAGGCTTTTACTCCAAGTTTAGACCCCAAGGCTCAACATATAAATAGAGGGGCAGGGCTAGCACACGGGATACATCAGGATTTCCCAAGCCGTGTGCCGGCAACCCTAGCCCTCTAGTTCCTCCGTCATAATCTCCGTAGTGCTTGGCGAAGCCCTGCAGAGATCGTTCATCACCATCATCACCACGCCGTCGTGCTGCTGGAACTCAACCACTACTTCACCATCGCTCGCTGGATCGAGGAGGTGAAGGCGTCATCAAGCCGTACGTGTGTTGAACGCGGAGGTGCCGTCCGTTCGGCACTAGTTCGTGATCGGTTCGAGGGACGACTTGCGATTTGGATCGCGAAGACGTTCGACTACATCAACCGCGTTTATTAACGCTTCCGCTTAGCGATCTACAAGGGTATGTAGATTCACTCTCCCTCTCGTAGATGCTCATCACCATGGATAGATCTTATGTGTGCGTAGGAAAATTTTTGTTTCCCATGCAACGTTCCCCAACACAAACTTTGTATGATGGTATGTTTCCAGGAGGTTGAAACTATCGACCATGTGTTGATCTAGCACAACTTGCCGAATACCCATCCCCCACCACCAATATTGTAATTCTTTATACTCTCCATGTATATGTAAGAAAAAAGGCAGAAAACAGGGCTTTTACCCATATGGGAACCTGATATACCATGTGTCCCTTCTATCTGTATTATATATCCACTGGTGACCACGCGTGGCATTCATGCAACTATGAATCCACATACTCGTTCTTGTATTATTGTTAGGTTACGGGGATTTTTTTTCTATCTTTACAACATACAAACATCACTTAGGATAACTATTAGACTCATGCAAGTTCTAGAATCCTCTATCAAGATAATTTAAAACCACTCAAATAGGATATGGCCACATATAATCACATAGGATATTACCTTTGAGTTTTTAGACGGAGTTCAGTTTAATAAATATTTGACAAAAAATGATCAAATATCTATGTAAAACTATAGTGATATATGTTGTAATTATATAACAACATAGATTGTGTTTTCACAATATCTAAACTATTACAATGTTGAATGAGACATCTAACTAAAGTTTAGCAAAATAATGATTTGTAGAATAAATAAGTAAAAATGTTTAGCATAAATATGTGATAATTATTTTTTCTGAATTGCGTATATGTTTCTAGTGCTGCTTTAGAGTATATGAGCTGATGAATGCACCGGGCTGTTGGCTTTTGTCAAGAAGACTTGGCATGCACACATGTTTGTTCACTTGGGATCCCCTTCACCTACTTTTGAAGTAAAAAAATCCCCACATATGATGAGTATTCATAGGAGATGACGAGCTCGCCTACTCACTTTATCTCCCCGCCCTCGTACATATCAGGATTGGAGGACATGGTTATATGGAGTCCAGCATGGGGCCTGCATGGGATAGTATGTCAACATTAGGTGCAAAGAAAAAACTATATTGGCCACGCAACGTAGTGTTGCGCCGTTTAGACCAGACGACAAACCCCGACAGCATGTACCAACCGCACAGTTAGGGACCACCATCATGGGCTGTATTGTACTGTCCGAGCATAAGGGATCATTGGTCCCTCAGCGGCGCTAGAATAACAAGGTGACCGAACAGCCACCAGCCACGGCCTTGTCGGATGAACTGGAGTATGTTGAATTGGGTACCAAAGATCTGCTACTAGAGGATGGGGAAGCCATCAGTAGGCATCGAAGCTACTAGAACAAGAGAAGACTATGTTCATGAGCCTGGCACACAAATCTAATTGTCATGTACAGAATATTCATCTATACACAGATATCACTGCCGCCGATCGAGCAATGGGCTTTTGTTGTGTCGTCCCATCGGGTCGTAGCGTCGCCTCCCAACGGTCCACGGCCGCCTCGAGGTATATTTGTTGTTGTGGATAGATTTTCGAAAATGGCACACTTTATACCATGTCATAAAAGTGATGATGCTGCCAATGTTGCTGATTTGTTCTTTCGTGAAATTATTCACTTGCATGGTGTGTCAAATACTATTGTTTCAGATCGTGATACTAAATTTCTTAGCCACTTTTGAAGATGTGTGTGCCTAAGTTGGGGACTAAACTGCTTTTTAGTACTACATGTCACCCCCAAACTGATGGACAAACTGAAGTAGTCAATAGAACATTGTCTACTATGCTTAGGGCTGTTTTAAAGAATAACCGGAAAATGTGGGAAGAATGCTTGTCTCATATTGGATTTGCTTATAATCGTTCACTGCATTCTACTACTAAGATGTGCCCTTTTGAAATTGTCTATGGTTTCCTACCTCGTGCACATATTGATTTGTTGCCTCTTCCATCTTCGGAGAAGGTTAATTTTGATGCTAAACAGCGTGCTGAATTGATCTTAAAAATGCATGAGTTATCTAAGGAAAACATTGAGCGATGAATGATAAATATAAACATGCTGAAGATAAGGGTAGAAAACATGTTGTCTTTGAACCTGAAGATCTTGTTTGGTTACATTTGCGTAAGGATAGGTTTCCTGAATTGCACAAATCAAAGCTATCGGGGGATGACCCCGGGTAGACTCAAGGAGGTGAAATGTCATTTCAAAACAATGGGGCGGCCAACGCCCCTCGGTTCGGCTGGCTCCCCGGTCGGCAGGCTCCCCGGTTCGACTGGCTCCCCGGTCGGGCTGCTCCTGCCGGCTCCCCGGCTGGCTCCCCGTCCGGCTCCTCAAGATGGCCAGCTATGCAAAGTCAACCGCAGCGTCCCATCGGACACGACATGAAGACACTATAGCCACGTCACTTCTCTACGCTCCAATAGTCCAGCATTGTTGACCAATAGTGGCACACTATAGCCTGCGTCACGCGTCACCTCGTATGTCCACTCCAAATAGTGTAGTAGGTCATGTGGGCCATTTCTTGTCCCCTGGGCCTCCCTTTATAAGAGGCACCAGGGGAGCTCACTTGGCATAAAGGCTATGGCTTGGTGGCCAAGGCTCTCACTTGGCCACCAAGGCATGCTCACTACAAAAGCATCCACGCCCACACACAAGGGCCATGGCCAGACCGGCACACACATGCTCTCTCATTTCCCTCTCACTCTCTCATTCCACATGCATGAGGTATAAGGGAAGCGCTATCACATCTCCCTCTTCGTCTCCTAATACAGCTTCAGGAGCAACCATGTACTGCCATATATGCACCTCATGTATACATCAGACATGCAGGAGTAGGGGTATTACCTCCCCGCGAGAGCCCCGAACCTGGGTAAACCACCACGTGCTATTACACAATCCCATCCCGGATCTCCACGGTAGCCTTGCTCTCACCTCGATAAGCCACCTCTGGCATCTATATGTTTTCGTGCTTAAAACCCGTTACTAGTTTAATACACATATATAGTTTGTATTGGACTAACTAGACATATAACTTGCTAAATAGCCGGCTGCGTTGGATGCGTAGAATAGAAGCAAACAATCTGCATACTCTACACCAAGAACAAAAAAACAAGCAATGGATGGAGCTGAGAGTTGAGAGAGATATTAAGTATCACGTCAATGTCTGGAGCAATGAAATGATCGGAGATACTTGTCTGTCCCATAACTGTGTCACCGGATTGATAAGTTCGAACACAACTTGAGGTGGATCATTATTTAGGGTGGATAGGCCGAAGCTTATAATCCCTAGGTAGCCACTTATCAGCCCAAATATGTGTCGATGTGCCTGATCCAATGCTTCCCAAAGAGAGGATGTCCTGGCCTTCCAGTAGAGAACGCCACACCTGCAAAGGGGCTGGGAAGAACCTAACGTGGCATCCATAAGATGACAGTCCGGGAAATACCTGGCCTTGAAAACACGGGCACTCAACGATCTTCGGTCCTAAATAAGCCTCCAAGCTTGATGGGCTAATAGAGCCGGATTGAATAACTCGATATCCCAAAAGCCCAAACCACCCATAAACTTCGGCATGATCATTGTTTTCCAAGATACACACGTTGTTTTACGTTCTCCTTTCTTAGTTCCCGACCAAAACTTTCTGATTATACCATTTATATGCTCACACAGACCTCGCGGAAGCTTAAACCAAGCCATAGAATATGCGGGAATCGACTGAGCAACTGACTTGATTACTACTTCCTTTCCTCTAGCAGATAAACACTTTTCCATCCATCCTTGAACTTGTTTCCATATTCTATACTTAGGTACCTACATGCTTCCTTAGATTTCCCCACGTCTATAGTAGCCCAAGATACTTCTCTAAAAGGGCTTCATTTTGTACCTCGAAAATAGCCTTCGCATCATTGCGGGTGGTCTCTGTTACACCCTTGCTGGAAAAAATGAGGACTTACTCACATTAATTCTTTGTCAAAACGCGTCACAATACATTTTCAGTAGGTCTCAGATGCGGGTGGCACATTCAGTGTTTGCCTCGAAAAAGAGAAAGTTGTCATCGGCGAAAAGAAGGACACCTTCTCCTTGTGATTTGAGCAAACATGAGAGACCCTCATCCGCAAACAAAAAAAGATAAGGGGAGATGGGGTCCCCCTATCGAACACCTATGGACAGACTGAACTCTTCCATGTTGCCACCATTAAATAGAACTGAAAAGGATACTGAAGATACACACCTCATAGTTGCATAAGTAAAACAAGGGCTTGTACCCAGCTTAAGCATAACAACTCTCAAAGAGCTCCACTAAAATCTATCATAAGCTTTCATCATGTCCAACTTGAGTGCACACAAACGATTACCTTTAACTCTCTTGGTTCTCATATAATGAAGACATTCATAGGTTGTGTTAAAATTGTCAATGATGAGACATCCAGGCACAAAAACAGACTGCTCTTCTAAGATAACCTCTGGGAGAATAATTTTCAACCTATTTGCCAAAACCTTGGAAGCAATCTTGTAGATCACATCAATAGGCTTATCGGTCGAAACTGTCCTATATTTTGTGGACTAGAAATCTTGAAAATCAATACAATGAACGTATTGTTTATCTCCTCGGGTGAATCATCCCTACCAAGCACTCTAATGATCATGCCAGTAATCTCATCGCACAAATCCCAATGCCTCTGAAACAATGCACTGGGAAGCCATCTTCGACCAGGCGTCTTTGTCGCAAACATTTGAAGCAACACTGCTTTAACATCTTCTTTAGTGTACTTCGCTTTCAAACCTGCAGTCATGGCTCCATCAACACGTGTCAGGATATGGGATAACACTTTCTAATTAAATCTTCTTAATTGGACTATCGTGTCTCCTTTCCAGAACCATGTCCTAAACTAATTCTGTAGGCTAGGCCGAGGCCCTCTGTTGTCAGATTCAAAAGGATAAACAATGATTACTATAGAGGTACTCCGCTTGAAGAATGGCAGCTATCTATTAAATTTACCTAAAATTTCTCGAAAATATATATAATTATGTTTATGTAATTTTTAAAAAGTTAGGCTAAAAGAATGTAGTTTATAAGAAGTGCTCTTACAATTCAAAAAATTGCCCATCACATTAAAAATATATTCATGCATTTCAATTATATGCTTGTGACATTATGAAACAATATATATAAATGTAAGAAATGTTTGTGTAGTTTTTAAAAAAAAATCATACCATTCAATAAATGTTCTAACAATTAGCAAATGTTTGCACGTTTTAAAAGAAATGTTCATTATGTATTTGATAAATTTTCAATGTGTATTTCGGAAAAAAGTTCAACGTGTATTTGAAAAATGTTCAACCAGTAGAAAAATGGTCAGCGTGTATTAAAGAAAATTAAAGTATATTTGAATAAAGTTCAACCTGTATATGAGAAATATTCAATGCGTATTTTAAAAAATGCATGCACTGAAAAATGAAGAAAAAATAAAAATAAAACCCGAAAGAAAAAAAGGTGGAAACCCCGATGCAGAAAACACATGGAAAAACAAAAAGGAAAAAAAATCTACACGTAACCTTCTACAACCAGTCTCAACCGATCCATAGAACCCAAAACCACTCCTAGAAGCTAGAAACACACGTTCTGGGTCTGCCAACTAGTGGGAGATCCACAAGCAAGGCGAGGTCTTGCAGTAAGTGAGACATAACTCTTGTGGTCGGTGTCTCCCTTCTAGGCCATGCTATAAATTAGAGAGCACCTATCTAGCAGGTATCTCCAAAAAAAATTAGTGTTAGTCAATTTTCGAGAGAGCCCAATCAAAAACTAACGGCCATCGTGTGACCCCCACTGTTCTTTTTCTCCTCTGACTTGCCTTCGACCTACACAGTCTTATCCACCTGCCTCCACCCTCGTAGTTGGTGGACGCTGCCATGCGCCGCCTGGGCACCCCGCACCCCCCTTAACCTCCCTCCCCCTATCGTTGTCATCCCTGAAAGCTCCAGCCCCGTTACAACAATGACAACGACCTTACACCTGTCGACCTGCTTCCTCGCCTCCTCATATGACGTGGAAACTCGTTGTCGCTCACAACATTGTCTTTGTCTATGACGAGCTCCTGACTCGGTCTCGACATGGTCAACGTTCATCGTTGTCACTCCTCACGCTGCCCATGCGTTCACCCTCGCCGCAAATTTGACAGATGCGTGAAAAAAATTTAGGCACCTGAGATTTAGCAAACACGTGTAAATTAGTTGTTCAGGTCGACATCAATGACTGTCCAGCCCTCACAACATACCCTGTACGCAAGATATATGGAGCAATGTGACAGCACGCATCAGGACCCTCGACGCGATAGAAGGACAACGATGCGTCGCAACTGGGTCTCACACCCACGCGGCCAAGACCCGGCACAATTCGATGACCGGTCTCCGCCGGTGATGGACTGCGATCCGCAGCCGCTCAACGGCTAAAGAGTTACACGTGTACGTAATCGCCACTCACCAACCGGTGTGCCGGCCTAGAACGATATACTAGTATCTAGGTGCATCCAAAGGAACAAAAGAGCAGCCACGCCGTCGTCGTAGAGACCAAAAGGTGCCCTACTCAGGCTGGCAAAGGGTAGATGGCGGTGATCAATAATTCTAGACCTACGAACAAGTTACGAAAGCCTACGTAACTTTCCTTCAACTAATCTCTTTGGCCCCCTGATTTTCAGGGAGAGGTGGGCCCCTTCTCCCCCCCACTTCCAATCACAATTTGCGAGCTAGATGATTACGTAAAACTTCACGTAGCTTCTTCGTAGGTGTAGCATTGCTCTGGCGGTGATAGATGCCCTGCTGGAGTATTTTGAGAGAGACATGCAAATGCACATATATTTGCATGAGTGGGTTTCCAACAGATTAACATGCATCAATACATGGCTGCAAATGGGAAAAATTCATGGGAAATAACGAGGACTATGGATGTATCCATTTCTCTTGGATAGCCACAGTGGCGGAGCTACATTCATTTATCTGGGCGGGCCAAAACAGACCAGGTTAAGAAATACCATTGAAATTTTGCTCTTATGGTCCAGATTATGCAATAATCTTGACTGAAATCCTCTTCGGCTGGGCAGGCAATGGCCTGGTTTAGCCCAGCCGTACCTCCGCCACTGGATAGCCATGCATAGTCGTCCTATTGATTCCGAGCTTCGTGACATATCTCTAGATGATCCAGCTATGCCGACGGCTATTCTACACTGATGGTTTTTTCCTGGCCGTCGGCATATCTCCAACTATGTCGACGGCCCCGATAAAAAGCAGGGCGGTATAGGTTGTGTCGTCGACATAGATTATGCCGTCGGCATAGGCAGTTATTCCAGTAGTTTGAACTCCTCTGCTTAAACTGATCAACTAAATAGTAACTTGCTGGCCTGACACTACACTTTCCCAGGAGTGATATCGGGTGTGGCATGATCCCCTGACCACGGACCTTGTGGGCCGTTCGATGTGAACTGGAGACACAAGATGGAGTAGGCTCAGTTCCCATTGTAAATTATGCAAAAGACACCCTAGGTTATTACGTGATTCACCCGAAGTGGCTTGGGTTGTTTTCATGGGTTAAGGTGTAAACGGGTTTGGATCAGCGCGCTTCAGGAGGGGAACATTGATGGATGGGGGCACACATGTCATATGCAAATTCGACTGAAACACAGAATGGAAGCAGTCTTTTTTCCGATTCAGGAACAAGATGCAAAACTACTCCCGACACTTGTCACCACACTGGAAATTCGACCTAAATCAAAATGGGAATCAAACGAAAGGTTAGACAGTCCCTTTATTTATTTATTTTGGAAACTAGCATTGTCATACAGTTGAGTCTAAAGCTAAGCAACGAGAAAATCATTAACTGAAGGTATCCAAAAGCTATCATTTGAAACATTTCATTATCTATATACCATATTACATATAACCATAATGTATGATACGCCAATACATTATCCTCTGGCCAATTGTTCGATCTGTGTAAGTGCATATCCTATGGCCGAGACAAGCTCGTCGACGCCACCACGATCGGGCTCCTCACCGTGTACTTGCCGGTGTCATCCACCCACGTCAACGATCCGGAATTATCTGGCTGTCCCCAACCCGAATCACGACCGTGTACCTCTGCTTCTCGTGCTTCCCGCCGAACACCAGCGTGTTGGGCACGACGCTCACCTTCACCCCGTCCAGTCCCTCTACCGTGGCGCTGTACCTCGCCGGCCCCTCGCCCACGTTGGTCACGGCCCTGGCGAACGTCTTCTCTCCGCCGCCGTAGTCGAAGAAGGCGATGAACGACGGGTAGTTGAGATCGAGCGCCGCGCCGGTGCAGTCCACGGGGCCAGGCGACTGCGCCACGGTCTTGATTTGCGCCGCCGTGAAGTTCATGGCGCACATGAGCTTGATGTAGTCGTCCGGCCCGGCGTCGTAGACCAGGCCCGGGTCCAGGGAGCGGTTCGGGTCGATGTGGCCGGACCCCATCGCGAGCGGGTAGGCTGCGTACGCGATGCCGTCGGCCCTGTCCTTGATGGGAGCCAAGGTGTTGTCCACCGCGCTAGCCGTCGTCATCATCGCCGACCGCACCGCCGCGGGGCTCCAGTCCGGGTGCACCGCCTTGAGCAGCGCCGCCACGCCTGACGCGTGTGGGCACGCCATGGACGTGCCGGAGACGACGTTGAACTTGCTGAACAGCGACTGCGCCCCGGCGTCGGTGACGCTGGCGTTCTCCGCCCAGGAGGCGAGGATGAGCTAGCCGGGCGCGAGCAGGTCGGGCTTGAGCACCGTCGGGCAGCTCCGCGACGGGCCGCGTGACGAGTAGGTCGCCACCTGCGTCGCCGGCTTCGTATCCACGACGGTCACCGCGAACTTGATGGAGGCCTTGGGCGCGCGGCTCCTCTGGATGTAGTGCAGCAGCGCCGGGGCGTCCCGCGGCTTCAAGATGGGAAGTTCTCGTACAGTTCCCTCAACGTGTCGTTGGACAGGAACAGCCCGGAGCGCACCTTGCCGGCTTTCACCGCCGATATCGCGGGGCTCAGGGCGTCGATGTACGGCACGTCGCAGAGCACGACCTTGTGGCGGTTCTCCGAGAGCGCCGTGTCGTTGTCGCACAGGGCGAGGAACACGAGCCTTGCGTTTCCGAGGCTGTGTGGGGCTCCTGCGTACAGAGATTCGCCAACCAAGGTCGTGCCGTCACCGAGCCGGACGATGGCAGAGAACTCCCGGTCCACCGTGCCTGCCGCGACGGTGAGCACCCACGGCGAGCCGTTGTGAAGGTACCCGGGGTCCGGTCCGTCGTTACCGGCCGAGGTTGACACGAAGACGCCGCGCTGCATCGCCGCGAATGCGCCAATTGCGACGGGGTCTACGTATAACTGCCGGCCGTTGAAGCCAAGGGAGACGGAGAGCACGTCGACGCCGTCGGCGATGGCCTGGTCCATGGCGGCGACTACATCGGAAGCGTACGCATCGTCCTCCCACAGGGCCTTGTACACCGCCACCCTGGCGCGGGGCGCCATGCCGCGAGCGACGCCTCGCCCGTAGCCGAAGAAGGACGCGCCCGACACGGGTGAGCCGGCCGCCGTGGACGACGTGTGCGTGCCGTGGCCTTCCGTGTCCCGCGGGGAGTCGACGGCGATGGTCACATTGGAGTTGGCGATGAGGCCCTTGTTGTACTTGCGCGCGCCGACGAGCTTTCGGTTGCACGCCTTGGCCGCGTCAAACGCCGTGCCGGACTCGCAGAAGCCCTTCCACCGTGCCGGCACCGACGGGAGCCCGTCGTCGCGGAAGCTCGCGCTCTCGGGCCACACGCCGGTGTCCACCACGCCGATGATCATGTTCTCGCCGTACTCGGACGCCTCCCATATCCCCCCGGCCGCGCCGAGGCCGAGGAACTCGGGCGTGTGCGTCGTGTCGCGCACCGCCCTCGCGTCGTCGCGGTAGCACGACACGAATCCCGGGGAGCGCCGGAGCCTGTCGAGCTCATCCGCGGGGAGCCGCGCCGCGAAGCCGTGCATCGCGCGGTCCTAGACGTAGAACATGTGTGCCCCCGGGGCGGCCGCGGCGAGCGTGGACTCGTACCAGCGCAGGTGGCTCGAGAACACCCCCGGCATGGCCGACTTGTCCATGTGCACAATGTAGGAGGCTAACGCGAGTAGAGCGCGACCAGCACCAACGCCACCCATGGCCACATTGTGCGATGTATGTAGTGCATAAGTAGAGCGCCGGCGGCGGTGGAGTACGACGGCCGGCGTCGTAACGGGTGACGCGGCTGGGGCAACGGCGGGCGTGGCTAGTTAACCTGCATGTCCGGTGCTCTTGGAGCCCGACCCATTCGGTGGTTGCCTAGTCTGTGTTTGGACAGGCCAGCCAGCGGCATGGGCCTCGTCGTCTGCTTCCGCCTGTTCACCTCGCGACTGTCGTGTACTAGCAGGGAAAGAGCTTTTTTTTGGCGAATGCTTACAAGCGTATGATCGGGTCTCATGCAGCTACCATTAAAAAAAGTTCAGTGTCGATTTTGCTCGAAATGGTTCGGAGTCTCGGACACAACAACTGGATACATACTCCCTCCGTTTGTAAATACTCCTATATGCCACTCGCTGCACGGACATACTTTTTACTAATCCATACGTCTAGCTTGTGGGTTGCAAGTCTTCCTATATGCATAAACAAACATAATATAATATCGGTCTCTGCTAAGTCTCGCTTAAGTCTCAGTCGATGCTATATCGGTAAAATCTTACATTAAAATCCATGCAAAATTTTATTATCAGTTTTTTTCGTTTACATGTTATCATGATTTTGAAAAGTTCATGAATTTAAAAAAAGATTATATATTTGAAAACAATTTCATGAATTTGAATAAATGTTTATGAATTTTATAAACATTAGTGAATTGGAAAAATATAAATAGAGAAGGAAAAAAAGAAACGAAAGAACAAAAAGAAAAAACTGACTAAACAAGCCCGACCCAGAGCTACTAAGCTACCCAAGACCGGAAATAAACCATTTAGTGTGAAGTTATATGGGCCTGCCCTATTAGTTCAAGGGAGAGGGGGTGGGTGTTGCGCCCTGTAGCAAATGGCATCTGCTTGGCACCTTAAAGCGCCAAATAGGAACTAGCCGGACAGAGCGCCGTCAGGAAGTGCGGTGGAGGAAGAGAGGAAATAAGTATCAGCTGCCCCACCTCCCGCTCGCACGGCACGACCCACGTACCACCATTCCACCAATAGTTTGGCGAGAGACCCTCTTCAGGGAGCAACTAATCAAAAAGCGCACCTTCGGGGGCCTCCTCAAGTGTCACTCAGGATGGACTGAGAGCAGGCCACTTGGTGCGCTCTCAGCCGGCGCCATCTATCGCGTTCTAAGCGCTCCCTTTGGGTTTTATTATTTTTATTTTTCTACACGTGTTTCCGGTTTTTATATGGGTTTTTTTTTATTAAAATTTAAGATGAAACACGTTTTTTCCTTCCACAAGAGGCACGTATTTAATTCACGTGGAGGCACGATTTGCTTCCGCGAGAGGTGCCTCTTGCAAAAGAGAAAAAAGAAACGCATTTTTTCCCTACTACAGGAGGCACGGATTTACTTCTCGTAGAGGCGCGGATTTGCTTTCGTGAGAGACACGGCCATGCCTCCCGAAAAAGGAGAAAACACGTTTTTTTTTCGCGAGAGGCACGGATTTACGTCTCCCGAAGGCACGAATTGGCTTCCGCGAGAGGCAAGATCGTGCCTCTCGCAAAAGGGAAAGAAAACACATATTTTTACCTACCACCAGAGGCACATATTTACTTCTTGTAGAGGCATGGATTTGCCTTGCCTCTCGCAAAAGGGAAAAACAATGGGTTTTTTTCTATTACGAGAGGCATGGATTTACTTCTCGTGGCGGCACACATTTGTTTCCGCGAGGGGCACGGCCGTGCCTCTCGAAATGGGAAAACATGCTCCCGGTTCTGTTCTTTTGTCCTTTTTTTCTGGAAAAAAATTCATCGAAACCTATAAACATGGGATCTAATTTTGAAGATCTTGATGCGAGGAATCTAACGGTGAAAATGGTTCGAGTTTTGGACGCACGGCTTAAGAGATAAAACATTTTAAATAAACAAATCTACAAAAAAAAGAAAACTCTCAGGTTACGATAAGTGACGTACATGCAGTGCGACACTTACCGTAACCTGGAAAGGTAGGAGTGACCTTGCAAAGAGTGCTCCTTAACTAGTGATTTCATCCTCTTCAACGCTGTCAGGGCAACCAACACTCGCACGAGCATTGCCGGCTGCAGCCCAACTTGGTGCTACGCTCGGCTAGACTCGTTCGCTCGCTTGCCATAACTTATTCTAAAAAAAGCTGATGGTTTTCAGGGGAAAAACCGAGCCTTTGGTTTTTGTAGATTAAAACGATCGTAAATTAAAGATGTTCATGGATTTAAATAAAGTTCACAATTTTCTTAAAAAATGTGAATTCAAAACTTCATGAGTTTGAAAAGAGATGCATGAATTTTTTCAAGAATTTGAAAAAAGTTCATGATTTTGGGAAAACATGAATTGTAAAAAAGTTCATGGATTTGAGAAAACTTTCATGAATTTGAGAAAAGTTGCCAGATTTGAAAAGAACTCATGGGTTTCAAGAAAAGTATGCATGTTTGAAAAGGTTCACATATTTGAAAATAATTCATGAAATTCAAATTTTAAAAATAAAAAAATCAAAGAAAAAAGAAAAGGAGAATGGAAAAGGGAAAAAAGAACAAACAACCGGAAGAATGAAGAAAAAAATACTAACAGAAAACCAGTCAAAAGCTTCTAGAAGCTTTCGAAAAAGCACCAAATTGCATTTTCTTGATTGGACTGTTGGAAGAAGAAAGGTTTTCTAGATGGCGCGTGGAAAAACTTAGGTAACCAGTTTGTATGGACACATTTTGGGGAGCTCCACAATAGTGCTTAAGGAGCCCCTGGAAATGTTGCAGCTCGCGCGAAAGCTCTCACGGGCCATGGCCCATAAAGCAATTCACTCTTGTCGGACATCCCGCTTGCCTTGCCAAACCGCCCGCCACCTCCCTTGCTCCGACTGGTTCAAAGAAAAACCAAACATTCATTCGTTCATGACAAAAACTGACTTCTGAATTTTATGGATAAATAAATTGGTACATTAAAAAAATCATGGATTTACACAAGAAATTCCGAAATTTGCAAAAAATGTACACGAATTCAAAAAAAATACAGGCAATTAAGGAGTTATGGTGAGTGAGACATGGATCCATCGGCTAGACGGGGCATGTCAGTCAAGGAGGCGCATGGAGGCCTCCGGCTGCTTGGACTGCTTCCAGGCAGCTGCCGAGTGCTGTCAGCTTCAGCTTGTCCGCACCACCAAGTACTATACTTCTTCAGCTGCTGCCTTCATATTCCAGATCTGACTGCCACAGCAAAACACAAAGCAGATCAGGAATGAATAAAGATGTGCAATCTAGCAGGTTTAAAAAAAAAAACGATATGCAATTTCCGAGGATGACATTTACCAAACAGTGCGTTTTATTTATGTCATGACACCTACATTATGTAAGATTTCCTCGGATCTTGCGCCGTGTTTGCATATTTTTACAGCCAAAATCATCAAACAAGAAACTATACGGATGTACCGTACAGATGTATTTTTTTTGAAAAGACGTACATATACATGTACTATACGGATGTCCTGTCAAACAGTTCTGACTATACAGCATGTTGAAGAGGCTAGCTGTTGTATGCTGACCGTGGAATGGAATAATTCAACGGTCTCTGTTATCCCCACTCTTCCACTCCGTTAGCTGTCACACTATAGAGCAGGAGCTCTATTGCAAGTTTGCAACTTGGACCGTCTCTGATTCAATTTAACGGACGCACACAAATATCATGACACAAATGGCATTGATGAGTGCCGCTTTCGCTCTCTTCCTCCTCCTCCTCCTCCTCGTTATCACCAGCGAGGCCGCCACACTACGAATCACCAACCAATGCTCCAACACCGTGTGGCCAGCCGTCGTGCCGGGAGGTGGCCGGCAGCTCGATCCAGGGGAGGCCTGGGTGCTGAACGTCCCCGCCAGCAACACATCCGGGCGTGTCTGGGCACGTACGGGCTGCACGTTCCATGGCGAAGGCAACGTGTCGTGCCAAACTGGTGACTGTGGAGGCTTGTTCACCTGCACAGCCTATGGCCAGCCGCCCAGACGCTCGGTGAGTTCACGTTTGGCGGCTTCAACATCATGGATTCTTTCAACATCTACGTCATGGACGGCTTCAACGTGCCCATGGACTTCCTGCCGGTGCCGGTTCAGGGAAGGGCAGCGTGCGTCAAGGGGCCACGATGTTCAGCCAACATCACAAGAGAGCTGAAGGCTCCCGGGGGGGTGTCACAGTGCATGCAGGGTGTTCAAGCAGGACAAGTACTGCTGTACTGGGAGCGCCGCGGACAATTGCAGCACCACCAACTACTCGGTCTTCTTTAAGATGATGTGCCCAGATACCTACAGCTATCCCAAGTTCCCAACGATGATCCCAATAGCACTTTCAGTTGCCCGACTGGCACCAACTACCAGGTCGTCTTTTGTCCCCTGATCAATCAAGCAATATCGCCATCAGCTGAAAGTCCCGTGGCTCTGCCTACGCCTATTGGGCCAACAAGCATGAAACCAAAATCCTCCACTGTAAGAAGAGTTGTGACAATTCTAGCTCCTCTAGGCAGCTTCATTTTGCTTACCATCGTGTTCCTCGTCACCTACTTTATATGTAAACGGAGAACACATAGACACCATGAGATGGAGGAGGAGGAAGAGTTTGGGGAGCTACAAGCTACAAAGAACACCAATCACGTTCACATTTCAACAGCTAAAAGCAGCAATCGAGCAGTTCGCAGACAAGCTCGGGGAAGGAGGATTTGGGTCTGTTTCAAGGGACAATTAGGTGATGAAATGATTGCAGTAAAACGTTTGGATCGAGCTGGTCAGGGCAAAAGAGATTTTTCTACAGAGGTTCAGACAATTGGCAGGATTCATCATATTAATCTGGTGAGATTGATTGGTTTATATGCAGAGAAATCCCATAGGCTCTTGGTGTATGAGTATATGCCCAAAGGATCCTTGGATAGATGGATCTATCGTCGACATGACAACGATGCTCCTCCTCTGGATTGGAGCACGCGGTACAAAATTATAACTCACATAGCTAAGGGTCTCTCTTATCTTCACGAGGAGTGCACAAAACGAATTGCTCATTTGGATGTCAAACCACAAAACATCCTCTTAGATGATGAATTCAATGCTAAACTTTCTGATTTTGGACTATGCAAGCTCATTGATAGGGATATGAGCCAGGTGGTTACTAGAATGAGAGGCACACCTGGATATTTAGCTCCAGAATGGTTAACATCACAAATCACAGAAAAGGCGGATGTCTACAGCTTTGGTGTTGTGGTCATGGAAGTCATCAGCGGAAGAAAGAACCTTGACACTTCCCGGTCAGAAGAGAGCATCCATCTTATTACCCTATTGGAGGAAAAGGTGAAGAACGATCACTTGGTAGATTTGATTGATAGGAACAGCAACGACATGCAAGCACATAAGCAGGATGCAATTCATATGATGAAGCTCGCGATGTGGTATTTGCAGACTGATTGCAAAAGAAGGCCTGAAATGTCTGAGGTAATCAACGTCTTGGAAGGTACCATGAATGCAGACAACAATATTGATCATAACTTTGTTGTTGCTAGAAATGTGGTCTCCTTGGTTCCACCTTTAGCTTCACATGTATCAGGGCCCAAGTGAAATGAGGCAATTCCGACAAGATAGGCAATTAGATAATGGGTAGGACAGAAGATTTTCTTATGTAAATCAGAAGCCATGATTTGTTGTATTTTTTGTCCGATTACTACAATCTTAAGCCTGAAGGGGAGCCTTGGCGCAGTGGTAAAGCTGCTGCCTTGTGACCATGAGGTCACGAGTTCAAGTCCTGGAAACAGCCTCTTGCAGAAATGTAGGGAAAGGCTGTGTACAATAGACCCAAAGTGGTCGGACCCTTCCCCGGACCCTGCGCAAGCGGGAGCTACATGCACCGGGCTGCCCCCTACTACAATCTTAAGCCTCTAATCTTTAATTAATTTCGTTTTAATTGCTTTTTCCAGTTACCTATGAAAAGAAAATTTGTTTCGAGTTACTATAAAAAGTTGAAAGTAATAGCATGTTTAAAAATGTTACTGAAAAAATCAGATAAATGCGCATAATTGAAGTGGTTTTAAGTTCTGCAAAAATTCCACTGCTACTATTGTACAAAGTTAGCGATGTACTTAAAGTTCTTAAGCATAAGAAGATGGCACGGTTTCCTTAATGAAAAAGATATAAGGATGGCTTAAACCTTTCGAATTAGGAGAACTGATAAGTGGCAATTACATTGGGGATCTGATATCCCTGCACCACACCAGATAACTTAAAATTTTGCTAGTTTGATGGGCACCTTTTTAGTTCCACTTGAAAGCTAGAGGATTTTTCTATAACGTCAATCAGAATATTTAAGATTTTTGGCTGGCAAAGCTATGTGGGAGGGATGAAAGCATCACCTCACTGACTGCAGCTAGAGGGGCTGTATAAGTGTATATTGCACCAGAACCATATTACTGGAACTTTGGAACAATAGCCTACGATTCAGATGTTTACAGCTATGAAATGCTTTTGTTGGAACTATAGCTGGAGCTGATAAGTGACAAGGAAACTTGGCAATTACAGCGATGCATCCTAATCCATTTGTTACATTTATGGGCCAGCGGATGCACCAAAGTTAGAGGATGTACAACTATACTGTTAATCGGCATGTCCCTATTCCCTGCAGAGGAACTCACGTGTGAGTTACTCGGGGTCAAATTGTTGCGCAAGTGAAGTGATTAATTGATGCGGGAGTTAGTCAGTTACCCCTGTCGTTGTCTGAGGAGGATTGAGGGTGGATGAGACCGACGAAGACGGCGGCGAGGCATCCCCATGGCCATGGGGGCTTCGTTCCTCATTTTCCAAAAAAATAAATAAATCCCCATGGTCATGGCCCCCTCCAGAGGCCGGCGATTAGGTTGATCGTAATGGGAGTATCATAGCTAGTATAATGCATGCCAACTAGGCAATTTTGATGATGTGGCATAGAATTAAATGAAGAAAGAAGAGGTTGAGTATCATATCATGTACCGTATCATAAAAAATGATATACTACTATGTGTCATGCATGGCAATAAATAAAATAATATATGATACTAACATATGATACTATGCATTAGGGAGGTAGTATCATACACATCATATGCATGATACTAGTATATGATACTCCCATTACGACCAGCCTTAGGAGCGAGAAGACATCGCGCCGGCATGCGGATGGGATGCGGTGGAGAGATGTGATGCTAGGGAGGGAGGATTCCGCCGCGATGACCGACTGCGGCATGGTCACTGCCCAGCGCCGGCAAGGTTGGAGGAGGAAGGGTAATGTCTGATTTGGCCCACTTAGCGCGGCCTAGTAGTCAAGTACGCAGCTGAGCCCACTACAAGCTTGCGGAAACAACATTTTTGGCGAATGCTTACAAGCGTATGATATGGTATAATGCAGCTGCCATTTCTAAATATGCCACTCGCTGCACGGACATCTTTTTTTACTAATCCACACATCTAGCTTGTAGGTTGCAAGTCTTCCTATATGCATAAACAAACATAATATAGTATTAGTCTTGCTAAGCCTCAGTCCTTCGAGACTTGGTTAAGTCACGATCGATGCTATATACGTAAAATCTTACATTAAAATCCATGCAAAATTTTATTATCAGTTATTTTTTTATTTTACATGTTATCTTACTTGATTGAGACCTAATTAAATTTCAATAGATTGAGACCTAGCCACATGCATATCCTCTATAACACTAAACTCCTTAGTTTTAAAGACCCCACATTCAATGGAGATCTTCAATTAGAATTTGGTAACCCGAGTTTGATCGGGTCAATAATTTCTCAAAATTCTCTTATTCACTTCTTTTATATTATACACTATGGTTTAAAATTTTAAGACATCACAATTAATTGAGGTACTTAATTTAAAATTAGGTAATCCGATTTTGACCGGGTCAACAATTTCTCAAGCTCTCTCGTTCACTTTTTTTAATTCACTATGTTTTCTAATTTTGAAGCTCCTTCATTCAATTGAGGTATTTAACTTTGGATTTGGTTTATGATTTTGATCGAACCAACGAGTTTTTCAAATCAATCAGCATCAACTGGCCTATAAAAACATATCATCATGTGCACCCTCCCACCACCTAGAAAAAAAATAAACGTCACCATGTGATATTGTAGTACCAATATAATACATGCAACCACCGACACAAAAAAAATTCCCACACAAATATAGATTGGTTAGCGGACAATAAAGAATCACACCACGAAAGGGCCACTAAATCACAACATTACAAGATAAAATAAAATACACTCTATCATCTCGTAATATATCATTTGTAGGCATGAAAGGCCTCACCTAAATAGCACATCTATCTCGGTTGATTGTTATGTACTAACCAAAACAAGTACTCCCTCGATCCATATTACTTGTCGCAATTTTAGTATAGTTTTATACTAAAGTTGCGACAAATAATATGGATTGGAGGGAGTAAATCATTCTCAGCTTAATCTACCATTCTTAAGAAGTTGCTCCCCACTACTTCCTATTCTCTCATCATGCACACTATCCACATCAGCGATGCGCCATGTCACTATTCAGTTTCCAAGCAGCCAATCAGCCCCGCCACATAAGCCTTCAGTCACGTCCCCACATCCTCTAACGCTTCATCTGCCCCACATAGCCTTCCATTATGCTACGTGTTTGGTTCCGCTACGTAACGTATTGACTTTTTGGGTATCGGGAAGCTCCGCTTCCGATTGCATCGACGGAATATGTGCACTATTTGGTTGGTGTGGCCACGTCCTGGTTTCCAAATCAGCTTGGGTTCAGGCTGGCCATAGTGGGGGTATCTTAGCTAGTATCATGCACTTGGGACTAGCAAACACGCTGATGTGGCAGACAATTAAAGAAGAGAGAGGGGATTAGAGTAACATAGGTAGATACCGTATCATGTTAAATGCGAAGCTACTATGTGTCATGCATGTCAATAAATGAGATCGCCTATGATACTATTTATGATACTATGCATTATGAAGGTAGTATCATACAATAGTATCATATGCATGATACTACTATATGATCACTAGTAGAAAACAGGGCATTAGTCCCGGTTGGGAAGCCTCTTTAGTCCCGGTTGGCCAACCGGGACTAATGTATAGAGACTAAAGGGTTCAAGCCTTTAGTCCCGGTTGGCTATGACCCGGGACTAAATCCCTGCCACGTGGGATGGCAGACCTTTAGTCCCGGTTGGTAACACCAACCGGGACTAAAGATTTAGAGGCTTGGGGGTTTATGGGTTTAGGTTTTATTATTTATTTTTCCTTTTCATTTTGTGTTTTCCATTTAATTCTTTTTCATTTCAAACATATTTTACGCTACTACATACTGTACACGTTATGCATATATAATATAATTTCTCGTAGAACCAATCATATATCATAGAATTTCTCGTACAACCATGCATACACATATGTACAATTTGTTATATACAATTTCTCCTACAATTTGTAATGGTATTCTCCATCGGGAGATATGACCCGCTCAAGCAAAAATCCCGCCATTCCCTCTTGAATTGCTCGTATGCGGTCCTTTGGTAGGAGCTTATCCCGCATCTCGTTCATCTTTAAAAAAAGAGATCAATATGAATATGTTAGTTGTGTGTATATATATTAGATCATGATAAAAAAATGTGAATGGTGTTTACATACCCAAAGATCTCTTGCAGTTTTGGTCCTTTCGGTCAGAAAGCGAATGTTCTCGCAAACGTAGAATGCACATAAATTAGTCCCCTGTTCCTGCCTCATGCACTTTACGAGAATAGAATTCAATCAGATAATTATCAAACATGATAATGGTATTGAAACTATAATTAAAGAGATGCGCGGACGTAGCTAGTACTACTTAAATACCTTGGACTTTCGCCATTTCAGCTCTGGTTTCCATTCACCTCTAACCTCTTTGATGAACTTTTTCCAAACCCTACCCGGCAAAGAAAATGAATAAAGGAGTTATTAATTACTTGATATCAGGAAACGAACTAAAGAGGCCGATATAGTGCGTTAATGATTGAAATTACCTGTCGAGCATCGAATACAGGCTTCTGTATTCTTCAGGGTCTTTACGTAGTGAGTCCAATACTTCAACAGTTCCATCATCAATTCTAATGATTAGCAGGATCCAGTGGAAGCTGCGAACACGATTTGTATAAGTAGGCATGCATAACTCATCAACTACACTTAACATCGAGTATATATATATATATAAGCAAAAAGAGAATTTGTAGTACAAGACAGTAACACTCACTTGAAGTTGTAAGGTAAAAGTATTTCTGGTTTGGTATTTAGGGCCTTCAAAAACCTTAGCAAGTCTTTCTCTGTGTCTTTAGAGTAACTAGTTAACACAGTTTCATTAACGGTATTTGGGTCAATGAACCCAATGCCATAGACTCCATCTCTTTTCAATTCAAAAATCTTCATTCTGCATAATACCACACAAAAGAATATAGTGAGGATAATTATATTACAGGCAACGAGCTGAGCTAGAGACTTCAATTACAGAAAGAAATCATTTACAGACAATAGCAACTGACTAGAGATTTGTCGAGTGCGCCTTGATTGAATAACTGAAAATTTTCTTCATTTTCAATCCACAAATCGTTTTCATGGATGTAATGCTCTCGCTTGACTTTCACCATGAGGCTCTGTCGCACACTCTTTACTTCTCTCATGTACCCATCATGCAAGTTGTGCATTTGCGTTGATAGAAGCTTCTCCTCTTCAGGACTCACCAGAGGGTTCCCAAGGACATATGTCCATGCTAGTTCCTTTGGATCCGTCGGTGGGAATTCCTCTATCTCTAGGAGTTGTTCAATAGTGATACCGATCACTCTAGCCTTCTCTCTACCAGCGTCGGTTATTACCACCTTATGGGTACTCACCTTGAGCGGGATGATCGATTGCACTGCATGTTCTCCGAGCTGGGGAACAGTGTTCCCGCATTTACTACTACCGCTCGACTTCTGTTTTTTTTTTGTTTATGATAGGACTTGCTAATAGAGCGTTCATAGTCTGATAGCGGCCTTTTCTCCGCTGGTTTAGCTGCATCCAAAAAGTGTTGTACGACTTCCTCAGGTATTTTCTCCTTTGGCGGCGGGGGCGGTTTCGGTCCAAAATGGGCCTGCAATTCGATAGCCACTTGTTCATCGGTTTCCTCGCCAGTCTTCTCGTAAGCTAACTTCTTTTTGACAGGAGACTTGGGTTTCTTCTTTTCTGCTCTCTTCCGCTTTGGAGACGGCAGAGATCGATATCGCGGACTCGCGCTAAGCTCCGTCTCGGGGTGGGATGGATTATGCTGACGCGGCGGAGATCGATATGGCGGACTCGCCCTGCGCTCCGTCTTGAGGTGGGTTGGAGTCTGCTGACGCGGCGGACTTGGAGGAGGAGTCGGTGGCCTTGGCACCGAGTTTGGAAACACGATGCATTCCTTTTTCCATACAATGATACCACGTATGGCTTCTCCCAGTGTCTGCTCCCCTTGACCTCCAAGGTAGTCAAGATCTAGTGATTCATATCCTGACAGAACTTCATCCACCCCGACACGAGCATAGCCAGGTGGAATCGGATTGCCGTGGAGTGCTTCAGGTGCATTCGGTAAAGCAATGCCGTCCGCCACCTTCATGGATATGTTCTTCTATTTCATGTGTAGCTCACAAACTGTCAACTCTTGGATATCATCCACGGGGTAGTGAGCCAGCAGTGCATCATCGGCCGGGACCCCCGTGGAACCCACGCTGCTTTTCGGCATAGATGATGGAATGGTACCATCCAATGCTGGATCTGGTTGCTCCTGCCGATGAGACGCGCTTTGCTGGCTATGTTTGTTGATTTGCTCCTGCTTCAGCATGTATTTGTGTTCCAAGTCTGCGTTCTTTGATTCTACCATTTGAATCCGGTCTAGTTCATGCTTCTTCTTTACTGCACGGCTTCTGTAACTTTCTTTCCAATCCGCAAACCCCTCAAGCCACGGAACAAGGCCTTTACCTCATGTTCGTCCCGGGTGTTCAGGATTCTTGAGGGCGCGTGTAAGCTCGTCGTTCTCTCTCTCGGGCTGGAATGCACCCGATCGAGCAGCTTCTATTGCCTCAAGTAAAGCTTCACAGGCTTCTTTAAGACTTGCTTATTCAATAATCTCCCCTGTCTTTGGGTTCAACTTTCCCCCATGCGCATAAAACCAAGTCCTGCACCTGTCGGGCCAACCCGTTGTTTTTGGAATGACCCCTTCAGCAATCATCTTAGCCTCGGATTCATCCCACTTAGTCAACCCAGACTTGTAGCCACCTGGCCCGAGATGATGGTGCAACATTTTTTTCTCAGCATTTATCTTGTTTACTCTCGACCGTTCCTTAGTTGCTTCTGATTCCTTGAACTCCACAAATTTGTCCCAGTCATCTTTTAACTTCACTAGTTCTCCTTTGAATTCTCGATTCTTCTTTCCTCCTTTCACGTAGTTGTTCCATAATCTTTGCTTCCAACTCTGGAATTGTGTGGCCATCTTCTTAAGAGCACACTTCTTGACTTTCTCCCGTTGGAGATCTTTGAGACCCTCTGGTGGGGTGAAATGTGACATGAGCGTCTCCCAAAGTGTATTTTTTGCTCTTTCATTGACAAAAGGAAATGCGTGATCTTTTGGCTGATTCCATTCTTGAACGGTGATTGGGATTTTGTCCCTAACAATAACTCCGCATTGACTTATAAATTTGTCCGCATTCTTTTTAGGAGCAATCGATTCGCCATCTGCTCTGATTTGATCGATGTTGTACTTTATGCCAGCTTGCAACTTTTTGGCCGGGCCTCGTTTTACCCTTGTAGAAGATTTTCTCAATCCGGAGGGCTAAACGAAGAAAGATTTTCGTTAATATATATATATATATATATATATATATATATATATATATATATATATATATATATATTATATATATATATATATACATACATATACTAATCAATTAATACATCTGATGATCACCAGAGGCCAAATTAATACCTCGTCAGACTTTCTTAATTGGAGAAAAATTTATTCGCCATCATTGTCAGCTGGTTCCCCTTCGTCTCTTGGTTGTTCTTCCTCAATTCCCTCACCGGATGGGTTAAGATATTGTGAGCCATCATCTACTTCTTCATTCTCTTCGTTTCCGGAGCGTATCATGTCGTACATGACATTCTCTTGATCATGGTCTCTGTATATACCGTCCATAGCTTAACTAACCCAGAACAAATATAAAACAATTAGAATGCATTCAATAAGCAAAACCGGAGATATGCAATCAATACAAGGCAATGCAACAGTATGATCATATATATTATTATCATATAATATCACTAATACATCATCGAATATTATCACTAATACATCTCGAATATTATTAATTATACAATATCACTAATACAGATCCAGTTGATGTCTCGCGGCGCAGGCGGTGGACACCCAAAGAGAAGGAACAATCACAGGATCATAGCTCGGGTGAGATCCCTGAAGAACCTGCGAGGTATTGGAGAACCTGGCGTCCAACGCAGCCATGTAGCAACGGACGTGCTCGTCCTCCTCACTGACACGGCGACGTACCACCTCCGCGGGGGCCGGCTCCCTCCGCACCGATAGTGGTCCACGCGACCGCCACCAAAGAACCTCCGGGTCGACGATGGGAGCCTGATTCGTCACCAAGCTGTGTGCCCCGAAAGGTAGCACCTCCCAGTGCTAGCCCGGCGGAGCCCAGTCCCGGACATTGTGCCTCTCAAGCAGGTTGTCGCCACCGAGTCGACGACGAGGATGCGGGCCGAGCATCGTCGACTCGACGGCTACGCTATGCAATCGATTCGACGGCTACGCAAGATGCTTTATATGCAATATCTCAATTAGCAAATCAGCAACATCTAAACATTTAAACATGCATCTAAACATCTAAAAAATGAACAAAATTCGAGGAGGAGAGGCATTTTATCTAATATAAAACATACATCAATATAAAACATACATCAATGCAACAATATAATGCATTTTATCTAACATACACATATGCATTTTATCTAACACCTTGCATCACACAATGAAAAATAACATGAGAATCAAACATCAAAGATTACCTCTAAGCAAAATTTAACCGCGCCTTCTATCTGGTAAGACTGGATTTTCTTACATGCGAGTGTTGGTTATTTTCAAAGCAATTTTACCACAACTAGCATACACAAATTTGCTCAATTAGCATACAAATTTGGTCAATTAGCATACACAAATTTTGGTCAATTAGCATACACAAATTTGGTCAATTAGCATACACATATATGCATCTAATTTAACATGCATCTAATATATACATACACAAATTAGCATACATACACAAATATACATACACAAATTAGCACATACACAAATATACATACACAATTAGCATATATAGAAAAATTAGCATACTTTTTTGTAGGAGCGGTGCCGGAGACGGAGGATCGCCGGAGACGGGGAGGATCGGCGTCGGCGCAGGCTCGGGCCGCGGCGGCGCTTGGAGGAGCGGGCGGCCGGGGATCGAGGCGGGCGCGCGCGCAGAGGGAGAGGGGGTCGGGGATGGCGTTGGACGGGGACGACCGGCCGGCGACCGGATCCGGCAGCCTGGCGGCGTAGTGTGGTGTTCGATCCAGCAGCCTGGCGGCGTAGTGTGGTGTTCGATTGGGGAGAAAATGAGGAGAGGAAGGAGAAGGGGGTTAAATACCCCAATACCTTTAGTCCCGGTTGGTGTTACGAACCGGGACTAAAGACCCTTAAGTCCCGGGTGGTGCTACCAACCGGGACTAAAGGTCCATCTTTAGTCCCGGCTGGAGCCACCAACCGGGACTAAAGGTCTCCTTTTCGGCGGCCCAAATTCCGCGCGGGAAGGGAGCTTTAGTCCCGGTTGGTGGCTCCAGCCGGGACTAAAGGTGTATTTTCTCTTTTTTGTTTTGTTTTGTTTTTCTAATTTCTGTTTTTAGATTTGGAATAACTGTTAGAATATTTATAGTTTTTGAATGAATCTTTTTTTCTTTAGGTCAAAACAATTACAAACTTTCTGTTAGTTCCAGTAGTTTTCAAATTTAAATAGTTTAAATTTGAATTCTTTTGAAATTTGTGTGAATCACTAGTTTGTGAATAACTTTAATTTAAAAATAGATTTTTGAGTGATTGTTTTTGCTGTTGTTTAATATTAGTATGTTTTATCATTATGTTAAATTTGGGAATTTTTAGGATATTTTAAATAGGTGTTTTAATCAAAACCAGATTCTGTTTAACTCTTTTAGTTTTATACCTTCATTTGTTTTAATCAAAATCACTACAAATGAACTCTGAAAATGTTGAAACTTGGCATGGTATCATCATTTCACCCACATAGCATGTGCTAAAAAGTTGAGAGGGTTACGACAAAAACTGGATGCACTTCGTGTACAAACTGGACCATCTCCTTCGAAGTATGAGGGTTTCGAACGAAAACTCATCTGTTACAAAGGAATTTCATTTTTTTAAACTTCTTTCAACTCCAGACTTTTTGTGCATTCAATATGCACCATTCTAAGCCACATATTCAAATTTCAACCCTTTCTAACTTCATTTGCTATTTTTCATGCATTTAATGATTTTTTTGAGCTAAACGACCCTGAAATTAAAAAGCACTATAAATGAACTCTAAAAAGGTTGAAACTTGGCATGGTATCATCATTTCACACACATAGCATGTGATAAAAAGTTGGGAGGGTTACGGCAAAAACTGGATGCGCTTCGTGTACAAACTGACCATCTCCTTCGAAGTATGAGGGTTTCGGACAAAAACTCATCTGTTACAAAGGCATTTCATTTTTTTAAATTATTTCAAATCCAGGATTTTTGTGCATTCAATATGCACCATTCTAAACCACATCTTCCAATTTCAACCCTTTCTAACTTCACTTGCTATTTTTCATGCATTTAATGATTTTTTTTGAGCTAAACGACCCTAAAATTAAAAAGCACTACAAATGAACTCTGAAAAGGTTGAAACTTGGCATGGTATCATAATTTCACCCACATAGCATGTGCTAAAAAGTTGAGAGGGTTACGGCAAAAACTGGATGCACTTCGTGTACAAACTGGACCATCTCCTTCGAAGTATGAGGGTTTCGGACGAAAACTCATTTGTTACAAAGGCATTTCATTTTTTTAAACTTATTTCAACTCCAGGCTTTTTGTGCATTCAATATGCACCATTCTAAACCACATCTTCAAATTTCAACCCTTTCTAACTTCATTTGCTATTTTTCATGCATTTAATGATTTTTTTGAGCTAAACGACCCTGAAATTAAAAAAACACTACAAATGAACTCTGAAAAGGTTGAAACTTGGCATGGTATCATTATTTCACCCACATAGCATGTGCTAAAAAGTTGAGAGGGATACAACAAAAACCGGATGCACTTTGTGTACAAACTGGACCATCTCGGCTACTCACTAGAGAAGAAAAGTGATGACGGTGAAGCCAATCACATCCCAGAGTGGGATCTTGGGGTATAAAACTTTTTCTTCTCGTGTGTCCCTTGCTTATTGCACCGTAACCATGGACAATCTTCATCATTTAACAAGATGCTTGGGTCAGTCTTCACTGTGAAGGGAGAAATTCATCAAACTTTTCATAATCTGTTGACATGTCTGTCTTGTCCTCCACTCCCACGATGTTTCTTTTCCCTGAAAGAACTATGTGGCACTTTGTCTCATCGTATGATGTATCCGCTTTCTTATCTTTTCTTTTTCTCGGTTTGGTAGACATGTCCTTCACATAGAAAACCTGCGCCACAACATTGGCTAGGACGAATGGTTTCTCTGTGTACCCAAGATTGTTGAGATCCACTGTTGTCATTCCATAGTCAATTTTTGCACCGGAACAAAGGGACCTTCAAATCACTTCCATAGTCAAGTTCCCATATCTCCTCTATGTAACCATAATATATGTCCTTTTCCCTATTGGTGTTTGCTGCATCGTCAAAGCGGACACCACTGTTTTGGTTGGTGCTCTTTTTATCTTGGGCGATCGTGTAAAATGTATTCCCATTTATCTCGTATCCTTGGAAAGTCAATACAGTCGAAGATGGTCTCTTGGCCACCAAGTACAGCTCATCTTCAACAATGTCGTCATTCATGAGATGTGTTTGCAACCAACCGCCGAAAGCCGCAATGTGGGTACGTTTAATCCAGGGGTCAGACTGCTCCGGGTTCTTGGAGCGTATAATATCCATGTGTTTCTCGATATACGGGGTCACCAAGGTTGAATTTTGTAGAACTGTGTAGTGTGCTTGCGCCCAAGAATGGTCGTCCCTACATATTATTGATTTTGGTCCAAGCGTGCCTTTTCCATGCAGTCTCCCCTCATGCCGCGATTGAGGAACACCAATCGACTTAAGGTCAGGAATAAAGTCAACACAAAACTCAATAACCTCCTCTGTTTCATGGCCCTTGGAGATGCTTCCTTCTGGCCTAGCACGGTTACGAACATATTTCTTTATGACTCCCATGAACCTCTCAAAGGGGAACATATTGTGTAGAAATACATGACCCATAATGGCAATCTCTTTGACTAGGTGAACTAGGACGTGCGTCATAATATTGAAGAAGGATGGTGGGAACACCAACTCGAAACTGACAAGACATTGGACCAAATAATTCTGTAACCTTGGTAGGATTTCCGGATCGGTTACCTTCTGAGAAATTGCATTGAGGAATGCACATAGCTTCACAATGGCTAATCGAACATTTTCTGGTAGAAGCCCCCTCAATGCAACCGGAAGCAATTGCATCATGATCACGTGGCAGTCATGAGACTTTAGGTTCTGGAATTTTTTCTCTGCCATATTTATTATTCCCTTTATATTCGACGAGAAGCCAGACGGGACCTTCATACTGAGCAGGTATTCAAAAAAGATTTCCTTCTCTGCTTTGGTAAGAGCATAGCTGGCAGGACCTTCATACTACTTTGCATGCATGCCGTCTTTTTCGTTCATACGCTGCTGGTCTTGCCGTGCCTCCGGTGTATCTTTTGTCTTCCCATACATGCCCAGGAAGCCTAGCAGGTTCACGCAAAGATTCTTCGGGCAGTGCATAACATCGATTGCAGAGCGGACCTCTAGGACTTTCCAATATTCTAGCTCCCAAAATATAGATTTCTTCTTCCACATGGGGGCGTGTCCATCAGCGTTAATCGGAACAGATTGTCCACCAAGACCCTTTCCAAAGATTACTTGTAAATCCTTGACCATATCAAGTATATCATCACCAATACGAAGGACAGGCTTCTTTCGGTGATCTGCCTCAACTTTGAAATGCTTGCCTTTCTTTCTTAAGGCGTGCTTGGTCGGAAGGAATCGACGATGTCCCAGGTACACATTCTTCTTGCATTTGTCCAAATATATACTTTGAGTCTCATCTAAACAGTGCATGCATGCATGGTATCCCTTGTTTGTCTGTCCTGAAAGGTTACTAAGAGCAGGCCAATCATTGATGGTTACAAACAGCAACGCTCGTAGGTCAAATTCCTGCTGTTTGTGCTCATCTCACACACGTACACCTTTTTTATTCCACAGCTGTAAAAGTTCATCAACTAATGGGCTTAGGTACACATCAATGTCGTTGTCGGGTTTCTTAGGGCCCTGGATGAGCACTGGCATCATAATGAACTTCCGCTTCATGCACAACCAAGGAGGAAGGTTATAGATACATAGAGTCACAGGCCATGTGCTATGCTTGCTGCTCTGCTCCCCAAAAGGATTAATGCCATCTGCACTTAAACCAAACCATAAGTTCCTTGGGTCATCTGCCAAGTCCGGCCACTTTCTCTCGATTTTTCTCCACTGCGACCCATCACCGGGTACTCTCAACTTCCCGTCTTTCTTACGGTCTTCTTTGTGCCATCGCAACAACTTGGCATGCTCTTTGTTTTGGAACAAACGTTTCAACAATGCTATTATAGGAGCATACCACATCACCTTCGCAAGAATCCTATTGTTGGGGCGCTCGCCCTCAACATCATCACCAGGGTCATCGCGACCGATCTTATATTGCAATGCACCGCATACCGGGCATGCATTCAAATTCTCGTACTCCTCACCGCGGTAGAGGATGCAGTCATTAGGGCATGCATGTATCTTCTGCACCTCTAATCCTAGAGGGAAGACAACCTTCTTTGCTTCGTATGTACTGTCGGGCAATTCATTGTCCTTTGGAAGCTTCTTCTTCATTATTTTCAGCAACTTTTCAAATCCCTTGTCAGATACACCATTCCCTGCCTTCCATTGCAGCAATTCCAGTGTGGTACCGAGCTTTGTGTTGTCATCTTTGCAATTTGAGTACAACCCTTTTTTGTGATCCTCTAACATGCGCTGCAACTTCAACTCCTCCTTTTCACTTTCGCAGTTTCTCTTTGCATCAGCAATGGCCCGACCAAGATCATCAGCGGGCTCATCTGATGCCTCTTCTTCAGCTTCTTCATTCTCTTCCCCCATTGTAGTATGATCATCGTATTCAGGGAACCCAGGATAGTTGTCATCATCCTCTTCTTCTTCATTCTCTTCCATTAGAACCCCTCTTTCTCCGTGCTTGGTCCAACAGTTATAGCCAGACATGAAACCGGACGTAAACAGGTGGACGTGAATGTCTTTTGAGCTAGAGTAATTCCTATCATTCTTACAGTTGGAGCATGGACAACACATAAAACCATCCCGCTTGTTTGCCTCAGCCGCACGCAGAAAACTATGCACGCCATCAATGAACTGGGGAGAGCGTCGGTCATCGTACATCCATTGCCGACTCATCTTCATTACACAACACCGAAAAGACCAAATTAATACAAGTTCATACATAAAGTTCATACACACTCATTCTCATAAAAACAACATAAAACTATCTAGCTAAAGCATTTAAATGCAACAACAAATGTGATCAAAATCGCAACTAAGGTAACAATTGATCAAACAGCATAATGATAACAAGCCTCTTTATCAACGGCATATTTTCTAATCTTTATAATCTTCAAGCGCATTGCATCCATCTTGATCTTGTGATCATCGACGACATCAGCAACATACAACTCCAATTTCATCTTCTCTTCTTCAATTCTTTTCAATTTTTCTTTCAAATCCTCGTTTTCTTTTTCAAATAAATTTAACTGCTCGACAAGAGGGTCGGTTGGAATTTCCGGTTCACATACCTCCTAGATAAAAACATCTATGTCAACTTGATGGGCATAATTGTCATAAACACGAAATGCAACACATAGTTATAAAAGAGAATATACCACATCCGAATCGTAAACCGGACGAGAGCCGACGGGCACGGATATCAAAACCATGGCACTATATATGTATAACAAACAATCATACAAGTAAGAAAATTATGCAAGTCACTATTTAAATCATACAAATAAGATTTTTTTTATAAAAAGGATAAGAACAAGAAGAGGCTCACCAAGGTGGTGTCGGCGACGGGACGGTGCGGGCGATCGACGGTGGTTAGGACGAGGACGGTGATATGTCTCCAACGTATCTACTTTTCCTCACTCTTTTGCCCTTGTTTTGGACTCTAATTTGCATGATTTGAATGGAACTAAGCCGGATTGACACTGTTTTTAGCAGAACTACCATGGTGTTGTTTTTGTGCAGAAATAAAAGTTCTCGGAATGGAACGAAACTTTTTGGAGAATTATTCAGAATAAAGAAGAATTATTGGAGCCAAAATCCACCGAAGAGGGGGGCCAGGGTGAGCAGCACCCACCAGGGCGCACCAGGCCCCTTGGGCGCGCCCTGGTGGGTTGTGCCCACCTCGTGGCCCCACTGACCCTAATTCCACCACTATTAATTCCTATTTTCGGAGAAAAAAACCAGAGAGAAAGTTTCATCGCGTTTTACGATACGGAGCCGCCGCCACCTCCTGTTCTTCATCGGGAGGCCAGATCTGGAGCCCATTTGGGGCTCCGGAGAGGGGAATCGTCGGTCTTCGTCATCACCAACCCTTCTCCATCGCCAATTCCATGATGCTCCCCACCGGGAGTGAGTAATTCCTTCGTAGGCTTGCTGGTCGGTGAGGAGTTGGATGAGATTCATCATGTAATCGAGTAAGTTTTGTGAGGGCTTGATCCCTAGTATCCACTATGTTCTGAGATTGATGTTGCTATGACTTTGCTATGCCTAATGCTTGTCACTTGGGCCCGAGTGCCATGATTTCAGATCTGAACCGTTTATGTTATCATCTCTATATCCATGTTCTTGATCCGATCTTGCCTAGTCATATGCACCTATTACGTGTTATGATCTGTCAACCCCATAGTGACAATATTTGGGATACTTCGCGGTGATGACTGTAGTCTTAAGAGTTCATGTATTCCCCATGTGTTAATGCTTTGTTCCGGTTCTCTATTAAAAAGAGGCCTTAATATCCCTTAGTTTCCTTATGGACCCCGCTGCCATGGGAGGGTAGGACAAAAGATATCTTACAAGTTCTTTTCCATAAGCATGTATGACTATTTACGGAATACATGCCTACATTACATTGATGAACTGGAGCTAGTTCTGTGTCGCCCTAGGTTATGACTGTTATATGATGAATATCATCCAATGAGTTACCGATCCAGTGCCTACGAGCTTTCCACTTATTGTTCTTGCTAAGTTACTATTGCTGTTGCTACTGTTCCAATTGCTACAAAACTATTGCTACTACTGTTACCGCTACTGTTACTGTTGCTACTACTATGAAACTATAATATTATTGTGCTGCTGATCACCTTGCTGCAGATATTTAATCTCCAGGTGTGGTTGAATTGAGAACTCAACTGCTAATACTCGCAAATATTCTTTGGCTCCCCTTGTGTCGAATCTATAAATTTGGGTTGAATACTCTACCCTCGAAAACTGTTGCGATCCCCTATACTTCTGGGTTATCAAGACCTTTTTCTGGCGCTGTTGCCGGGGAGCATAGCTATATTTGTTGAGTCACTTGGGATTTATATCAATTTATCACTATGAAGAATGTGAAGGATCCAAAGACTAAGATTTTTCCATCTAAGACGAGGGAAGGTAAGGAACTGCCATCTAGCTCTGCACTTGATTCACCTTCTGTTATGAGTAAGCTTGCAACACCACCACATGCTAGTAATCCTGATATGTCGCAAGTTATTGATGATGCTACCTCTGCTATGAATGATGCTTATGATGATGCTAGTACCATGCTTGATGATAATGTGCCACTAGGAGAATTTCTTGATGAACAAATTGCTAGAGCTAAAGAGAATGAAACTACTGAAACTGATGAGATTGCTGAAACTGATGAAGCTTATTAAACTGATGATGACTATGAAACACCTACTAGTACTAGCTCTCCTAAGTTTGAAATGCTTAAGATACCTGAAGGTTATGTTCTGGACGAAGAGATAACTAGTGAAATTCTTTCTTGTAAAGATAGAAACGATCTTAAGAAATTGCTACGCAAGTATAAGGAAAAGACTTTGAATGCTAGAATGAAATGTGATCCTAAGTTTGCTACTTCACCTATCTTTGTTACCGATAAGGATTATGAGTTCTCTGTCGACCCAGAGTTAATCACTTTTGTTGAATCTGATCCTTTCCATGGCTATGAAACTGAAACTGTAGTGGCACACCTTACTAAGTTCAATGACATAGCCACCCTCTTTGCTCATGATGAGAAGATTCGCTACTATTACATTCTCAAGTTATTTCCGTTCTCATTAAAGGGTGATGCTAAGGCATGGTACAATACCCTTACTCCTGGTTGTGTGCGTAGTCCCTAGGATATGATTTACTACTTCTCTGAAAAATATTTTCCTGCTCATAAGAAACAAGCTGCCTTACAGGAAATATTTACCTTTGTGCAAATTGAAGAAGAGAGTCTCCCACAAGCTTGGGGGAGGCTTCTCCAGTTGCTTAATGCTTTGCCTGATCATCCTCTCAAGAAAAATGAAATACTTGATATCTTCTATAATGGACTAACCGATGCTTCTAGGGACTTCCTAGATAGTTGTGCTGGTTGTATTTTCAGGGAGCGAACCGTTGAACAAGCTGAGGAATTATTGAATAACATATTGAAGAATTATGATGATTGGAATCTTCCTAAACCACCGCCAAAACCCACTCCGAAGAAGAGGGGTATCTTATTTCTCAGTCCTGAAGATATGCAAGAGGCAAAGAAATCTATGAAGGAAAAAGGTATTAAAGCTGAGGATGTTAAGAATTTGCCACCTATTGAAGAAATACATGGCCTTGACACACCACCACCTCCACAGGTGGTAGAGGTAAATTATTTACTAAAGTTTAATGAAAGTGACATCCCTCACAATAAACATCCTACTCAATGCTTATATGTGTTTGACAACTATATTATGAAGCAAGATCATTTCAATGTTCATGTTCCGAAACAATTGAAATATAATTCTGATATGATTGCTCGCTTGAGTGACTTGCTATTTTCTCGGGGGGATTACCCCCGGGTAGGCTCAAGGAGACGACTCAACATTGTAAAACATCGGGGGAGCCACCCCCGGTATACCAAGCCCCACGAATCAACGAGACAAACGGAGAAGTGAAGACAGAAGACAAAACTGTGGCCCGGGCGGCTGGCTCCTCTGGGCTGGCCCCTCCTGGCTGGCTCCCCAGGCTGGCTCCTCCTGGTTGGCTCCTCCCGGCTGGCTCCTTCGGGCTGGCTCCTCCTGGCTGGCTCCTCCCGGCTGGCTCCTCCCGGCTGGCTCCTCCCGGCTGGCTCCTCCCTGCTGGCTGCTCCCGGCTGGCTGCTCCTGGCTGGCTCCTCCCGGCTGGCTCCTCCTGGCTGGCTACTCCTGGCTGGCTCCTCCCGGCTGGCTGCTCCTGGCTGGCTCCTCCTGGCTGGCTCCTCCCGGCTGGCTCCTCCTGTCCGGCTCCTCCTGTCCGGCTCCTCCTGGCCGGCTCCTCCTGTCCGGCTCCTCCTGTCCGGCTCCTCCTGGCCGGCTGCCGGTTGCGGCCCGACGAAGTCAGCTCCAGGCGTCCCGTCGGACACGAGCTGACGACACTGTAGCTGACGGACTGCAGAGCCTGCCGCACTATTGGCGAATAGTGCCCCGCTGTGCACCCGTCACGCGTCACTTCACTGCGCTCCAATAGTGACGCACTGTAGCCTGCATCATGAGTCATATCACATGTCACCCCCAATAGTGTAATTAGGCCATGTGGGCCACCCCTTGTCCCCTGGGCCTCCCTTTATAAGAGGCACCAGGGGAGCCTCCAGGAGGGAGCCACACACACACACACTGACGGGAGGCCTCCTCTCATCCTCTCCCTCTCACTCATGCTCACGCATGCATACATATGAGGCCAAGGTAAGGAGCTCACAGCTCCCTCTTCCTCCTCAGACACAGCTCCAGGAGCGACCCTGTACTACATATACACCTTATATACAGACGTGCAGGAGTAGGGGTATTATCTCTCCGGAGAGCTCCGAACCTGGGTAAACCACCGCGTGCTGTTGCCTATCCCGTCCCGGATCTCCACTGCAGCCTTGCTCTCACCTATCAAGCCATCCCATGGCATCTGCCGTCCTTGCGGCACCCCCCGTGAGAAAACGACGACAGTTGGCGCCCACCGTGGGGCCAGCTGCTGCTGGAACCGCGGTTCGGGCGGGACCCTCTTCGTCATCTCCACCGCGACGTCGCCGCCGTCTCTCCTCCGACGGCGCTCAGGGGCTCGACATCAACACGCCTCCGGGGCGAATGCGCGCGGCGCCGCGTCCTTGCTGTCCATCTCGTCATCACCAATGCGACGCTGCTGCCGTCTCCCCAGCGGCGCTCGGGGGCTCGACACCAACACGCCCCCGTGCGGCCGCACGGGACGGCGCGGCCCCGCCGTCGGCCTCGCCCACCTCCAGTTCGCTCCAACGCGCCGTCGACCGCACGGGAGGGCGCGTCCGCGTCGTCTCACCCGGCGTAGCTCCTGCGTTGCTCCGCCCGTGCCCGGCCTCGTCGCCCTCGCGCGTGCTGCTCCGCCCTCGGCCGTCTCCCTGACCGTCGGCTACGGCCTTGTCTCGGCCACACCTCCGCGCGCGGATTTGCTGGCCCTCTCCGTCCGTGCGGCCAGCCACACTGGTGGCGACCACGACGGTGAGACACCCGTGGGTGCACAACGGCGACCCGGCCACCGGCAAGCACCTCCACGGCCGCCCGTCCGCGCCCGGAGGCCCGCGTCACCGTTCCCGCGTCTTCGCTCCCGGCGCCCGTGCGCTCCACCTCGCTGCTCCGCCCGTCACCGGCAAGCGCGCCGCCTCCACGACCACTCGGCCCCGCCCCTGTGCCTCCCCGCCGCCACTCCGGTCTACCGAGCCGCCCCTGCGCGCCCGGAGGTCCCCGTTGCCGTGGCCTACTCCCCTCCGCATGCGCCCGCTCGCGCGCCCAAGCGCCCGCGCGCATCAGGGGCCGCGCGTCCCGTCGCAGCCCCGACCTCTGCCTCCCGTGCTGCGCCCACGCACCCGGCCGCGAGCCCCGTGCCCGCCAGCTCCCGCGCCCGGCCGCCTCTGCCAGCGGCCGCCAGCTCCGCGCCCGCCGGCTCCCGCGCCCGGCCGCCTCCTCCCGCGGCCGCCCGCTCCGCGTCCTGCCCTCGGCAACTCCCGCGCCCGACCGCCTCCGCCCACGGCCGCCGGCTCCCCGCCCGCGCGCCCCAGCCGGCTGCGCCGCGCCCCACCTGCGCCACGCCGGCCCCGCCAGCCTCAGCGCGCGCGCGCCCCGGCCTCCCGCGTCTCCGCTGCCCCGCGTCCGTTCGGGCTCTTCCTCGCGGGCCTTCGGCCGGCCGTGGCCTGCGCCCCTACTCCCCCGCCCTCGCGCACGCCGGCTCCGCCTTCGGCCGAGGCCGTCTCCGCCTCCGCGCGCCTCAGCCCCGTACCGGCTCCGCCCGCCTGCTCCGGGTCCCCGCACCGGCTGCCGTCCAACGCGCCCCACCTACCGGCTCCCGTGCCGCGTGTGGCGGCTGGCTGCGCCGCGTACCGCCGGCGGCCGGCTCCGGCTTGCCTCGCCCAGCCGGCTCAGCGCTCCGGCGCCACCTGCGCCCCGCGCGCCCCCAGCGGAGAGCATGGCCGGTTGCTGCGAAATGAGAGGGCAACCGGCTGCCCATTCGTGTAGAAAAGGAAAAGTGGGAGCCGGCCAAAAAAAAACACATCCGTCTGCCCACGCCAGCTGGTCCGCTCACCAGCGTCCTCGGTCGGCCGGCCCGCATCGCCGCTCGGCCTGTTGGCACCCGCCTGCGTCGCCGCTCGGCCGGCTGGCGCGCCCGCCCGCGTCGCCTTCCGGACCGTCCACACCCAGCGGGTGCGTCCGGCGCGCCCCGCTGGTAAAATGCCGCACCGTCTGTAGGCCGGCAGCCGGCTATCTTCAACGACACCCGCCTCGCCTATGCGAAAATCAATGTGAGCTCCCGTTCGCTCATCCTCTTGCCACGCACCAAAAAACCGGATACCCCGATACGTTCATTCCCACGAGACGGCTTAGTAGCGTGTACGGTACCAAGGCCCACTCTTTGTCTCAGCTACAGCTCGCACCGCGACTGTCCGGCTAGCGAGAGCACAAGCTGGAGGTTACCACACGCGAAAAGCGTTTGAGGAGAAAACGGCTTGGGCGATCTGGTCGTTTCATTTACGAGTATGTGCTCGGTCGAGTCTGCTCCCATAGTCCGAGTATTGTAAGCTCCACTCCGCGGCCCACTCTTCGCCTTAGCTACAGACCGGCTCCCGGCTGTCCGTCTAGCAAGAGCAAAAGCCAAAGATCGGAGAGAAAATGAAAAAGACTGAAGGGGGCTCAGGCAAAAAACGAGTCGGCACCCTCTGCATAAAGCTTGCACTACCAAAATCAAATGTTTGATATATCTGCGCCGACTATACCTTGTCTTCTGCATGATCATTCCCATGAGGAACCTCCTCGCCCGGAGGCTCGGAGGCTACTCCCGGCAGGGCCCTGCGCCCATCAGCTGGCGGACCCCGCGTCCGCGCCCGGCAGCGCCCCGCGCTCGACAGCCAGCGGACCCCGCGTCCGCCCTTGGCAGGGCTCCATGCCCATCAGCCAGCGGACCCCGCGTCCGCGCCCGGCAGCGCCCCGCACTCGACAGCCGGCGGAGCCCACATCCGCCCTCGGCAGGGCTCCACGCCCATCAGCCGGCATACCCTGCGTCCTCCCTCGGCAGGGCCCCGCGCCCATCAGCCGGCGGACCCCGCGTCCGCCCTCGGCAGGGCCCCGCGCCCATCAGCCGGCGGACCCCGCGTCCGCGCCCGGCAGGGCCCCGCGCCCATCAGCCGGCGGACCCCGCGTCCGCCCCCGGCTGGGCCCCGCGCCCAACAGTCGACGGACCCCGCGTCCGCGCCCGACATTCTCGATGCCACCGTCTGCTTCAGCAACAGCAAAAACCCTCCGCCCGACTCTTCGAGTCGCCCGGAGGCTCGGAGGCTACACCCAGCGGGTGCACTGGCGCGCCCCCACAGGAAACCGCCAGCCAGTGGACTCCGCTTCCACGCCCGGCATCCTCGACGCCACCGTCTATTTCAGCAACAACAAAGACCCTCCGCCCAACTCTTCGAGTCGCCCGGAGGCTCGGAGGCTACACCCAGCGGGTGCGCTGGCGCGCCCCCGCCGGAAGCAAGCCGCGTCGTCCCCGACCCGCAATCGCCGTCATCAACAACTTCTGCAACAACAACTCCAACGGCAAAAACCCTCCACCCGACTCTCCAAGTCGCCCGGAGGCTCGGAGGCTACTGTCGGGGGGATTACCCCTGGGTAGGCTCAAGGAGACGACTCAACATTTTAAAACATCGAGGGAGCCACCCCCGGTATACCAAGCCCCATGAATCAACGAGACAAACGGAGAAGTGAAGACAGAAGACAAAACTGTGGCCCGGGCGCCTCCGGGCTGGCCCCTCCTGGCTGGCTCCCCCGGCTGGCTCCTCCTGGCTGGCTCCTCCCGGCTGGCTCACTGTCAAGAAGTCTCATCTCTTCCGTATATTCTTCATACTGGTCAACTGTGGTGCACCTAGCTATCTTCTAGAGCTGGTTTTTTAAAACATCTCCTCTGCATTTCTCTCTGAAATTCTGCCAAAGGTGCCTGACACAGAATCTATGTTCTAAATCAGGAAAATGCTGCTCTACAACATTTATTAGGCCCTGCAAGTTTTGTAAGTGAGAGAATAAGTAATTGAGTGCTATGATATGATTAATACCAACTTGTCAAATTACTAATGTAGATGTCTTTACCTTTTGCTTATCAGACATGATAGTCCATGCTGAGGTGTTCTGAATCCCAAGATCATGTTTCAGTGTGCTCAAAGACCAGCTCCAAGTGTCATTATATTCAACATCTACAATGTAGTGTGCAATAGGATAGATACAATCATTAGGATCCATGCCCACTGCATACAGAAGCACACATCCATACTTAGTTTTCAAATGACATCCATCAAAACAAATTATGGGCCTACACCCTGCAAGGAATCCTCTTTTACATGCATCAAAACTGAAGTAGCATCTGCTAAACCTTGATTATTGTCTAATTGAATGAAAAATGTGTTGCCAGGGTTGGATCTTCTAACTTCATTTGCATAATCCCAAAGCATGTTGTAATGTGCCTCAGCATCTCCATGGATTATATTTAATGCATATATCCTTGCTCTGCTTAGTTTACTACAAGAAGCTGTCATATTCCAGTCTTTTGCACTAACCTCGCGAGTCACACCGGTTTTCTGGACAAATCGGGCCAGTACGAGCCGAAATGGTACAAGTTACCGTACAGTGACCCGGTTCAACGAGTCCGGTGACCGTAAGTTGTGCTTTCGTGAATACAGTGACCAAAGTGAACCCTAGAGTCAAGTTCAGTTACTGTAGATGTAATTTTCTCGACGAGCTGGTTGCCTTCTTCGCTTCCCCTCCCTGGCCGTCCCTCTTTGCTTATAGAAAAATCATAGGAGAACACAGATCTTTCCCATGTCAACAGTACGGAGCAAAGCCGTTGTCCGCCTAGGGCACTCTTCCAGCAAGACCGCCAGTCCGGCTGCCTCTGGTAGGCTGGTAGCCCTCTTCGAGTTCACCTTCATCTACGCCGGCGACGCTCGACTCCAATCTTGGTCTCCCTCCATGTCTTTCCCTCCCTAGATCTTACTGCTACCCCCCGACCTCCATTCAAGGGCCTCAGATCGGTACGCCGCCAAGATCCAGGACGCAGACATGAAGACTCTCCCGACGAAGCTGTTGAATCTTCTTACCTATCATCAGTTTCATCACCCAAGGTCATGTGCTTTTGTTCATGCCTATTCCTCATCCCTTGGCAGTACTCCCAAGAAGAACCATCTCATCAACAATCGATCTGACTGCTGGACATTGTCGTACAATTCTAGGACCAAGCAACAGTGAGTGCTTCGACATGTTCCACTATGGATTACCCGAACCTCACATATCCATCTTATGATCACATTTATAAAAAAATTATACAGTGATGAATTGTTTTATTGCTGTTATAGATTCATCATCGTAGTCTTCAAGATTGCGGCTTTGATCTGAATATGCAAAAGGAAAAAAGTAACAGGTAAGGTGCTCCCAAATTCACACTACACCACGACACCACAACAACGACACACATCTGTTGGTATAAGTATACATTACCAACACTTTATCTGTCCATAACAATACCGACACACTAATGGTCGATGCTACTCTAGTCTTTCGATGATCTGTCTGTCGGGAATGCATGGTTGCTTTGCGGACGTACTATGTGTCGGTATAAGTTTTTTGCTGTTAGGTTATCCATCGATGTTGCTTTGCGATAGAAAGAGTGTCGGTGTAGGTTCGGGCCTGTCCCACTTATTTCGGGCCACGCGGGACAAGTTGCGCGCGAGAGACTTAAAAACTGAAAAACTTTTGGCTAAGCCTCCCGGTCCCCTCAATTCCCCCACCCCATCTTATCTCTTTCTACCACGCCACACTCTCACCGAAACCTAGGTCACCTGCCGCCGCCGCCGCCGTCCCCTGGCCTGCCTGCCGATTTGCTCGCGCCGCCTCCTCTCCCATCAACTGCGGTGTCTCCCGAAGCTCCCTTCTAACATGTGGTGCTTCCTCACAGTCCAAGCCCAAGGTGCCGCCTCATGGTCCGCATCAGAGGAGCCCCTCCGCCGCCAACAGGCAAGGAGTCGAGTCGACCGCCGCCGAGGAGCCGCGCCACCAACTGCCAGCGTGGAGTCGACCGCCGTCGAGCAGCCCCGCTGTACTTCCTCAAGATCCAGGCCGATGTAAGTAAGATTCAGACCGATATGCTCACGCCTCTGCTTATCTGACTACCGGCAGTGCCACCTGAAGCTTTGATCCAACCCATGGTGACGATGTCTGCAACCGAGGAGCTGCCCAACCCTCTGCATCCAGTGGTTCTGCCCCGCCATCCCTCTTCCACCAGCGGCGAAGGCTCCCCTCCCCCCTTGTCTTTCTTTGCCCCCAAATTCAGGCCCTACAGGTAAGCTTGAAAATCGATTCCTCTTTTTCTTTTCTGCTTCATATGTTATTTCTCGTTTCTCCATGAGTGTGATTGCCCATGGAATCTTGTTGGCTCAACAATGAACTAAACAAGATCATGTCAGTTCGTTTGAGATTGGAGATTTCAGAGTGCTAACCATCTATCTCTCATATTATAATTAGGGTAAATTAAATATTTAGTTGATTTCTGGACAGATTGAAGTATATATATTTTACTAACCAGTGTTACGTGCTATGTTAATATATGTTTATGTATAATATCTACATTGTTTATTCACTTAGCTTAACTATGTTGCAACCCTTCATTCTCGATTAGCACTATCATATTATATTAATGTTGTTTTTGTTGTTGATTTCGGATGTGTTCTGCAACACGTGTTGTTTCGGATGGCGCTAATTTCCTCCATTTAGAAAAACAATGCCCTCTCTTTAGCTTTCCTACCAAAAACACAAAATTTGCCACATATCACGAACTGGATCTAGTCCCCAGGAAGCGCAGGCCACTAGACTAAAATGAGTGGTTCTCTGTTCTCTCTAGGACTACACTAGGAATTTTGGTTCAGTTACGTACTGAAAAGTAACATGCATTTATATTAATTGCATTATTATGCATTATAAGCACCTGAATCAGATGGTTGAGTACTTGTATTAGCACACAGTGTTCTCTATCAACAATTAGATCAGTAATAGAAAACAAAGTACTGTTCATTCATTGTTTTCAGACAAAATGTTTATTCCATGGTTGGTAATGTTAAGGCTCCTCTCTTACTTCTCAAAGCAACACACCTTCTGTAGCAGAGTGTACTGACCAACAGAGCCAAATGTGAAATTTATAGGACTTAATTAATTGTTAGTATGCGAAATCTGTAGCAGCCAAATTCTACTTATGCTGTATCAGCCAAATTGCCTATAGTCTACATGGTACTTTGATGTTGATGCTGCACGCCTGCTGCCAATTTGATTCCGCATTCAGTACTATGTGAGTGAACTAAGAAAGTGTTGTTTCTTTTCAGGCTAGTAAAGCATCATTGTGCACTTCTGGAACAACTATCATGGAAGACCACCTCAAGCTTGCTGTCCAAATAAAATTAGTATCTCTATTCGGACATGATACTGCAAAAGAAACAATGAATTGATACTTTCCCTTTTCCTTTTATGTTTGCTTGCTATTTACACATTTAATCATCCAAAATAGGGTCACCAGTCATGCCAGGAATGTCATTGTATTATTACCATATGCCATTGTATTATTACCATACTTTAACTGATGGCCGATGGTAATTCTGATAGCTGTATTATTTGCATTGCTAACATATCCTGGTATATATTTCGGATCCTATGCTACTTATTTAGATCACAAACTAATTTGTCATGTTAATGTCTTATGCTGGTATATGTGTCAGCTTACATCCAGATTTGGTTTGCCTTATGCAGAAACTACTGGATACTTTACATCATGCTTGACTATGTTTGTCCCTTATTGCTTCAGACTGTTATCTTCCTGATGTTATTATACCCGACGATAAAGCTCCATTGGTTTCTTTAAAGGTGACATGCCCTGATTGATTTATTACTCTGTAGAGTGTGTAAAGGTTTTTCCTTTTATCACTATTTGGTGCTTTTATCCAACAAGGCAGTAAGTTCTTTTTTGCAGGGACAAATGGCAGAAAATAGCAAGTCCACAAGTTGATCTAAGATGTTCTGTGATCGCTTTTGTTCATAACATGGTTGATACCTTTTGTTCATACGGAAGTTGATGTTGGCTCGGCGATCGAAGACTTGGTCTCTTCCATAATATTTTGTAGTAGTCACATGATCAAACAATTGGTCTTAGGACCTTAGCCATCAAATTTTGCAACAACTTGTCTTGTATGCCAACTTATGTATTTCCTTGGTGGCTGTAGCTAACTTGAGTGAAGAAAACAAATGAATCTTTATATATGTTGAATGAATGTATGGATGAATGACATTTTGTGATTAATAGAAGAGTGCAATTGTTCGTATATGCATAGTGTACTGAACATGAATTAAATATTATGAATGAGATTTAATGTTAAATTATGGTGTATTTGCATTTTTGCTGAAATGTAGAAAGTATTGGATGTCGCACTTTCTGTCGGCATATCACATCGACAGATGAACTGTCGGCATAACAGTGGGCATCACTATATCTGTCGGGATAGCACATTGTCAGATGATCTGTCGGTGTTGCACTAGTACAAAACAGGGCTTTGGTCCAACCCAGAACAGAGCATTAGTCCCGGTTCTGTTACGAACCGGGACTAATGGGTGCATTAGTCCCGGTTCGAGCGGCGCACGCATTAGTCCCGGTTCGAACGGGAACTTTAGTCCCGGTTGGAGAGACCAACCGGGACTAAAGGGTTTGTGACCGGCTTCGAACGGTGCCAGACCCTTTAGTCCCGGTTGGTATCTCCAACCGGGACTAAAGGCCCCCCCCCTTTAGTCCCGGTTGGAGACACCAACCGGGACTAAAGGGGTTGAGCGGTAGTACCGCTTGTACTGCTCCGTCCACTAGTTTCTGTTTTAAATTGCTTATATCTTTTAGGATATTTGATGTTTTTGAGTGATTCTTTTTGCATTGGATTCAAATTTTTGTCTAGTTTCAATTTGCTTCAAACTCTAGATTGTGAATAACTTGAGTTTACAAATAGTTTTTAATTTAATTCTTTTTGCTCCTAGTCACGTGTTAGATTGTAGTCACAGTAAGATTTATTTGGTTATTTTTAGAATAATTTAAATTAGGATTTTAATTAAAACAATACTGTTTTGCTTATATAGTTGTTTTAGTCATTTAATTGTTGTTTTTTATTATTTTTAGTTAGTTCTTTCTGTAGATTTTAACATGTTGTAGTATGGTGCATAATGAACACACAAAAAGTCTGGAGTTGAAATAAGTTTAAAAAAATGAAATGCCTTTGTAACAGATGGGTTTTCGTCCGAAACCCTGACACTTCGAAAGAGATTGTTCATTTTGTACACGAAGTGCATCCAGTTTTTGCCGTAACCCTCTCAACTTTTTAGCACATGCTATGTGGGTGAAATGATGATACCATGCCAAGTTTCAACTTTTTCAGAGTTCATTTGTAGGGCTTTTCAATTTCAGGGTCATTTAGCTCAAAAAAAATCAGTAAATGCATGAAAAAATAGCAAATGAAGATAGAAAGGGTTGAAAATTGATGGCGTGGCTTTGAATGGTGCATACTGAATGCACAAAAAGTCTGGAGTTGAAATAAGTTTAAAAAAATGAAATGCCTTTGTAACAGACGAGTTTTCGTCTGAAACCCTGACACTTCGAAAGAGATTGTTCATTTTGTACACGAAGTGCATCCAGTTTTTGTCGTAACCCTCTCAACTTTTTAGCACATGCTATGTGGGTGAAATGATGATACCATGCCAAGTTTCAACCTTTTCAGAGTTCATTTGTAGGGCTTTTCAATTTCAGGGTCATTTAGCTCAAAAAAATCAGTAAATGCATGAAAAATAGCAACTGAAGTCAGAAAGGGTTGAAAATTGATGGCGTGGCTTCGAATGGTGCATACTGAACACACAAAAAGTCTGGAGTTGAAATAAGTTTAAAAAAATGAAATGCCTTTGTAACAGCTGAGTTTTCGTCTGAAACCCTGATACTTCGAAAGAGATTGTCCATTTTGTACACAAAGTGCATCCAGTTTTTGCCGTAACCCTCTCAACTTTTTAGCACATGCTAGGGAGGGTGCGCCATTACTAACGTCTCACACACACACAAACACACACCCCACCACACAAACACACACCCCACCACACACACATAAACACACACACACACACACACACACACACACACACACGTGGATCGCCTTTTCAGTTTAAAAAAAATAAAAGAAAATGATAAAAGATTCAAAAAAATTCAAAAAAATAGATGCCCATGTGTTATGTGTTCTAGTTGTTAGGAAAATTAACAAACATGAATTTCGATTTTTTTTGCAAAAGGCCGCCGTGTTTCGGTAAAATGGCCGTAACTTTTGCATACGACCTCCGATGAAAAAGTTTTTTATATGAAAAAGCATCTACTCAAAAAGTTACATCCGAATTCAACTGGCTATGCCCGTTATCGATTTTTTAGAATCCTCAAAAACCCCACAGAAAAAAGTTACGATGCTTTTAAGATCTGGAGGCAAAAAAATAAAAAAAATAAAAAAAAGTTAGCAATGGCGCACCAGTGCATAGTGCGCCACTACTATTTTCCCGCCTTCAAAATTCAAAAAAATTTAAAAATAGTAATGGCGCACCACACCTAGGTGCGCCATTACTAATTTAAAAATCAAACTCAGTAATGGCGCACCTGCCCATGGTGCGCCATTACTATCTTCCCGCCTTCAAAATTCAAACTATATCAAAAAAAAAACTATCTCCGGTGAGCTCCTCCTCCCTCCTCTCCGGTGATCTCCTCCTCCCTCCTCTCCGGTGAGCTCCTCCTCCCTCCTCTCCTCCCCTCCCCTCACGGTTTCTCCTCCCTCCTCTCCGGTGAACTCCTCTCCGGCGACCTCCTCCTCCTCCTCTCCGGCGATGTAGGCGAGCTCCTCTCCGGTGACCTCCTCCTCCTCCTCTCCGACGATGTAGGCGAGCTCCTCTCCGGTGACCTCCTCCTCCTCCTCCCTCCTCTCCTCCTCACGGTCTCTTCTCGGCCCTCCTCTCCGGCGAACTCCTCTCCGGCAAAAGAACGTACAAGATCCAAAAACGAGAACAAAATTTGAAAAAATATCGTGCAAAAAAACGAGCAAAAAAAAGGGCAAAAAAATCGCGATCCAGATCCAGATTCAAAATTCAAAATAGTAATGGCGCACCGTGGGGGTTAGAATGTGCGCCATTACTATTTTCCCGCTTCCAAATTCAAAAAAAAAATCGACAAAAAATAATAATAAAAGTTACCAGTGGCGCACCTGAAAAGGTAGTAATGGCGCACATGTGGTGCGCCATTACTACCTGAGATAGTAATGGCGCACTATGTGGTGCGCCACTATTATCTGGGATACTAATGGCGCACCAGAGGTGCGCCATTACTATTTGTTAATAATGGCGTGTTAATAGTGGCGCACCTATAGTGCGCCATTAACAGCAAAAACTGGTGCGCCACTAACAGCCTTTTTTCTAGTAGTGCTACCCCCCCCCTTGGATCGCCTTTTTTAGTTTTGTAGAAAATGGCGTGGCTTAGAAAATAAACGGCCATAACTTTTGCATACGACGTCGAAAAAAAAAGTTTAATATATAAAAAAAAACTAGAGAAAAATTGGGACTCGATTTCACCCGGGTTTACCCGGTGAAGTTTTCTCAGATTCTCAAAAATCCAAAAGTAAAAAAAGTTATTTCAAATCAAAAAAAAATTAAATTTTTTAAAAATTAATTTTATTTAAAAATAAGATGTCATATTTGGATTCCTCACATTTTTCTGATAATAATGGATATATTATTTGTCGAATTTCGATTTACAGATTTAAAGATCTTAATTATGTCATATTAAATGAATAAATGGCAAAAAAAATGAATAAAATAATATTATTTACTTATTTTATTTTCACTGAAATTCAATATTATTAGTACTTATTTTGTTTATTTTAATAATTGTTTAGAATTCAAAAAATTAAATCATGTGACATCAAGACCTAAGGGTTAACAGGATTGATAGCTTAAGATTGTTAGGAAAACAACAAGTGCAGACTTGGAAACTAGGGGAGATAGAACCTGAAAGTTAAGCGTGCTGGGGCTGGAGTAGTGACAGGATGGGTGATCGGCCGGGAAGTTAGACGATTTGGAATGAGTGCTGATTAGAGACTAGAGATTAAATTCTGAAGCAGTGAGGAGGGGTGATTAGAGATTAAATTGTCAAATAATTCAAAATTGTGAAAATCAGGAAAAAATTAAAAACAAATCAAAAAAATTTGAATTTTTTTTGAACCACTTGTAAGCGGTAGTACCGCTTGTAGGACGCGGTAGTACCGCTTGTAAGCGGTAGTACCGCTTGTGCTGCTTTAGTCCCGGTTGGTGTTACCAACCGGGACTAAAGGTGGAGCCTTTAGTCGCCTTTAGTCCCGGTTGGTAACACCAACCGGGACTAAAGGTCCTTCCAACCCCGCCCCAGGCAGCGCCACGTGAAGGGCCTTTGGTCCCGGTTCGTAAGCAAACCGGGACTAAAGGTTTTGGGCTTTAGTCCCGACCCTTTAGTCCCGGTTCCAGAACCGGGACTAAAGGCCCTTACGAACCGGGACAAATAGCCCTTTTTCTACTAGTGTTGTGGCGTCTATCGGTGTAGAAATGTGTGTCGGCATAGATATCACCAGCGTTGTCATAATGTCTGTCGGCATAGATTTATCTGTCGGGAAAGACCTTTCCCGGCAGGACTATAGGTGACACCTCCTTTCTGTCGGGAAATGTTGGGGATATAACCCCGTGGTGAGACCCGCCCAGATGGGGCCGGGTCATACGGTTGGCGGCTTAATGACAAGGCTTAACATAAGTTTATTCCATGGGCCTGGAGGCCCAGGGCTAGAAGACAAGATGTAACCCGGTGGTGTAAGCCGCCGTTGGCGGCTTGTTAGATAAGGCATGTGTAGTTAGAGGTAAGGTCGGTTATCAAGCATAACCCGGCCTGGACTCTTGTAAGCCCAGGGCCTTGACCTGAGTATATAAAGGTAGGCCACAAAATAACTCATTGATAGCTAGGTCAAGCGAACTCGCTCCCTTGTAATCGATACCAAGCAGGACGTAGGCTTTTACCTCTTTCCGAGGGGCCGAACCTGAGTAACCCTTGTCTCCCGATTCCGACCAACCCCTTCGAGATCACCTCCTTAGCGATGGCCTCGAACCTAAGTCCTTTCACGGGGACATCTGCCGTGACAAAACCACGACAGTTGGCGCCCACAGTGGGGCTGACGCTCGGTGGTGGAATTCTCGAAGGGCTCTCTCCCAGGGATCGAGGGATACGCCGTTGGCAGGATGACTAAGAGTCGCCGTGGCAAGCTCTACATCGACAACGCTGGCTGGGGCCCCGAGGCCGACTCAATCGAGTACGGGCACCGGGTCCCATTCGGCGGAATTCACGTCTTCATCGGCAAGATCGGCGGATCTAAACCCGGGCCGGACATCTGCACCGACCTCGTCGAGCCGGCCCGGCGCGCGCAACCCGCCCGAGTTAACCCAGGTCGGAAGCACGTCTTCGTCGGCTTTACCCAAGGCGCGGAGCTTGAAGGTTCCATGTCATGGGAGGAAACCCTCATCTGCTCAGAGGATGGATCCTCGAGCGGAGTGGCGGAATCAATCTACCAGCTTCACAACGGAGGGCTTGGGGGTTACGTCGAGGATTACCCTGAGCCAGAGTACCATGAGCCGGAATACTATGAGCCGCCGAGCCGCGCCGATGTCTTCATGGCAGGATCGGCACCGGCCCCTGGTAGCACGGCCGCTGGTGCGACCGGGTCTGGGTCAGGCAGGCCGCCGGCTCAAGTTTTACTGGATCTGATGAACGAGCTTACAACTCTAATGGGGACCGAGGTCACGGTCGAAAACCAAGAAGCCCATAACACGGAGATCGCGAGGTTGAAGGACCAGATGGCCAAAGTCCAAGAGGAAATCAACGCACTGAAGGCTCAGATGGATGCTGAGTCGGAGCGTCTTAGGGCGGAAGCTTTTCGCCTTGACCTGGAGCAGCATACCGCAGATGCAGTCCATCGGATGAGACATCAGTCCCGTTTGCCGGCTCAGTATGAGGCCAGGAATCTTTTCAACACGCCAGGGACGGGACGGAATGCACCTCTGACCGTAACCCGGACGGCGGAAATACCTGGGAGCAGGGCGGCGGTTCAGCATAGGCAGACAGACCCGCCCCGTAGGAATCAGACCCCGCCGCAGCCTTTTCCAACACCGCCCGGTCATTTTTCTAACCCGGCGGAGAATATGGTGGCAGCGGCAGTCAGGCTTGGCACGATCCCCATCCCTGATGGGACGCCTTTCACGAAGGAAGTGTGGAACGCCATTGGCTACTTGCAGACAGCGGTGGCACAACAGGAGAAATATACCTATAGCCGGAGTCGCATGCATTCAACCCCCATCCCGAGCCGTAGTTACAGCCGGCGCCTAGAGTCGCCTGCGATCTCTAGCAGTGAGCGACGTCGGAACGCGGTGCGAGATGATCAGCCGGCTCTGGATGCCCAGGCGTTGGTGGACCGGGCAAGAGCACAGCGAGAGGTGGCAGCAGCGGCAGCTGCGGCGGCTTATCAAGAACCCACTGTAGCCCCTTCTATTTCGGTGGGAGCCGGAGTAACTTCTAGGTCCGTGGGAGTGCCGTGCTTAGTGCCGGCTTTACGAAATGAACGCCTACCGAAGGACTTCAAGGGTCCTCGCAAGGTGCCCAATTATACTGCTGATCTGCCTCCGGAAGCTTGGATTGAGAGCTATGAGTTAGCCATGGAGATGTTAGACGTCAGTGATGCGGTATGTGCCAAGTATTTCATCATGATGCTGGAAGGGCCGGCTCGCACGTGGTTGAAGGGTTTGCCACCCAACACCATTAATTCCTGGGCCGAGTTAAAGGCTAAGTTCATTAAGAATTTTCAAGGAACGTGCAAGCAGCCCATGACGATTGTAGACTTGGATCACTATGTACAGCGTGAGGACGAGTCGGCCCATCATTGGGTCCGGCGAGTCTCAACCATCATCCACTCCTCTGATAACATTACGACGGCTCAAGCGGTTCTGATTCTGGAGAAGAATTGCCACTTTCTGCCCCTGAAGCAGAAGCTTGGCCGGCTCAAACGTTCATGCCAGGACATGGGGGAGCTCATGGCGGCTCTCACTAAGTATGCAGACTCTGACAGCACGAAGGACCCTGGTTCCGATGATGAGAAATCAGCCAAGGGTAAGAAGAATAACAATGGCAAGAGTCAACAACAGAACGGGGGAGGAAATAATAATAATGGCAATGGCGGAAAGCGGAAACACCCGGACGGCGGGTCAGATTTGGTGGCCAACACTAGTGCGGGAGGAAACTGCGGCAAGGGCAATGGTAAGCCGCCTTTCGGTAAAAACAAGCCTGTCAATATGGAGGCGATGTTGAATGCTCCTTGCCCGAAACATAGTCTTACTCATGCCTGGAGGGATTGTTGGATCATGCGGGAGTTCCAAAATTACAGCGTTAATCAGCATCAAGGTGGCGGCGGTGGACCGTCTGGCGGATCAGGATCCGGCTCTCCTGGGTCCGGCTTTGGCGCAGGCGGCTCAGGTTCTGGCTATCAAGGCCAAGGTAATCACGGTGGCAATAACCAATAGTCTGGCAATGGAGGACAGTAACAAAACAACCAGTCCGGGTACCAGAGTAATCCAAAGCAGCTTAATGGAGGCCAATATCATGTTTTTACGACCAGTCTTGACAAGCGGGATCAGAAGGTGCGCAAGCGGGCGGTTAATGCGGTCATGCCGGCTCTCCCTCAGTACTTAAAGTGGTCAGAGTATGACATAACTTGGAGCAAGGAGGATCACCTGCCGCGCGTGGATAACCCAGGATAGTTGGCTTTGGTAGTGGCCCCCCAAGTCGGAGGCTATGTGTTCACCAAGGTGCTTATGGATGGTGGCAGCAGCATCAACATCCTGTACTATGACACGTTCCGCCGGATGAACTTGCTTGATAAGGACCTTAAGCCATCTTCAACAGTCTTTCACGGAGTGGTGCCCGGAAAATCGGCTTATCCAGTCGGAAAAATTTCTCTGGAGGTAGCATTTGGTGATGAGTTTAACTATAGGGTAGAGACCTTATGGTTTGAGGTGGTCAAAATTAAAAGTCCGTACCACGCTTTGTTTGGGCGGCCGGCTTACGCCAAGTTCATGGCTAGGCCTTGTTATGTGTACTTGCAGCTCAAGATGCCCGGATTAAACGGGACGATTACAGTGCATGGTGATCGGAAGATTGCTCTTGAGTGCGAGGAAGGCGATGCAGCGTACGCGGAGTCAAGCTGTGCTGAGGCGGAGCTCAAGTTTTATAAGGAGAATGTTGACCCGACAGATATGACCCCGCTAAAGAAGCCTAGCACGGAATCTGAGCCGCCTCTCAAGTTTGTGGCAGAGGATACCAAGCTAGTGGATTTCACTCCTGGCGACTCATCGCAGCAGTTCACTATTGGGGCTAATATGGATCCCAAATAGGAAAGCGCGCTCATCGAATTCATCCGTGAGAATCGGGGCATCTTTGCATGGAAGCCTTCTGACATGCCGGGTGTACCGAGCGAATTCGCTGAGCACCACCTTAATGTGGATCCTAAGTTTAAGCCGGTCAAACAGTTCCTCCGTCGCTTCAATGAGGAGAGGCGTAAGGCTATTGGGGAAGAGGTGGCCCAGCTCTTGGCAGCAGGGTTCATCGTGGAAGTTTTTCACCCGGAGTGGTTAGCTAACCCGGTGTTGGTACTCAAGAAGAACGGCACGTGGCGCATGTGCGTGGATTACACAGATCTTAACAAGGCGTGTCCGGTTGACCCGTTTGCTCTCCCCCATATCGACCAAATCATTGATGCAACGGCGGGTTGTGAGAGTCTATGCTTCCTGGATGCTTATTCGGGTTATCATCAGATCAAGATGGCAGTCAAAGACCAAGAGAAGACGTCTTTTATTACGCCTTTTGGAGCTTTCTCCTATGTGTCTATGCCTTTTGGGCTCAAGAGTGCCCAGGCGACTTACCAGCGTTGTGTGTAGAACTGTCTTCATGGTCAAATTGGGCGCAATGTTCATGCTTATGTGGATGATATTGTGGTCAAGTCAAGGAAGAAGGAAACTCTGCTGGCGGATTTGAAGGAAACCTTTGATAATTTGCGGGTTTACAAGATGATGCTTAACCCGGCCAAGTGTGTATTCGGTGTACCTGCGGGCAAGCTCTTGGGTTTCTTGGTCTCTGAGCGTGGCATTGAGGCTAACCCGGACAAGATAAAGGCGATTACCTCCTTGTCTAAACCGGCGTGTATCACTGATGTTCAGCGCCTGGCAGGTCGTATTGCTGCCTTGAGCCGATTCATAAGTCGCCTCGGTGAGAAAGCTATTCCTCTGTATCAGATGATGAAGAAGACAGACGATTTCGTCTGGAGTGATGCGGCTAATGAGGCGTTTGAGGCGCTTAAAAAGCAGTTGGCTGAGCCGCCCGTGTTAGCTGCTCCCGTGGAAAAGGAGCCTTTGCTCTTATATGTGGCGGCTAACAACAGAGCTGTCAGTGCTGCAATTGTGGTCGAGCGCAAGGAGGCGGGTAAGGAGTACCCAGTTCAGCGGCCGGTTTATTATGTCAGTGAGGTCTTGACGGAATCCAAGCAGAGATACCCACATTGGCAGAAGCTGGTGCTTGGTGTATTCATGGCCAATCGCAAGCTGAAGCATTATTTCCTCGGGCATCCAATTACAGTGGTCAGCTCTGCTCCTTTGGGAGATATCATTCAAAACAGAGAAGCTACTGGCAGGATTGCTAAGTGGGCAATTGAGCTTGGGCCTCTTAATCTGAAATATGTGCCCCGGACGGCTATAAAATCTCAAGCCCTGGTGGATTTTATCAATGACTGGACAGAATGTCAAATACCTGAAGAAAAGCCGGACAATACCTATTGGACGATCCACTTTGATGGTTCCAGGCAATTGGAAGGCTCGGGGGCCAGAGTTGTTTTAACTTCCCCACGAGGTGACAAATTCTGTTATGTTTTGAGGCTAATATTTCCTTGTACTAACAATGCAGCGGAATATGAGGCTTTGCTTCACGGGCTCCGTGTGGCCAAGGAGATGAATTTGAGCTGGTCAGATGTCTTGGCAACTCAGACCTGGTGGCTCAACAAGTCTCTGGCACGTGGGACTCTAAGGACCCTCGCATGGCGGCTTATCGTCAGGCGGTTGATGTTATTGCTGGCCACTTTAAAGGCTACCAGGTGGATCATATTGATCGGCGGAAGAATGAGGCGGCTGACGCGTTATCAAGGCTGGGGTCTCAGCGTAAGCCGGTGCCGCCTAATGTGTTCTTGGACGTGTTGCATCACCCATCGGTCAAGTTACCATCAGAGGAGGATTTGGCTATACCTGACCCGGAAGGGCAATTGGTGGCGGCTCTCCGCGCAATTCCTGATTGGACGTTGCCTTATTTGGCATATCTGACCCGCGGCGAGTTGCCTCAAGATGAAAATCTGGCACGGCAGATCATAAGGCGGTCTAAGTCTATCACTATTGTCAATGGCGAGTTACACCGGCGCAGTGTGACTGGTGTCTTTCAGCGCTGTGTTTCTCCGGATGAGGGCCGTGAGATTTTGCAAGAAATCCATGCTGGCGACTGTGGTCATCACGCCGGGTCAAAGTCTTTGGTGGCCAAGGCTTTTCGACACGGTTTCTACTGGTTAACAGCTCCTAAAGACGCAGAGGACTTGGTCAGTAAATGTGGCGGGTGCCAGAAATTTGGGCGACGTGCCCATGTGCCGGCTCAAGAGCTACGGATGATTCCAATCACCTGGCCATTTGCAGTCTGGGGGCTTGATATGGTAGGACCTTTCAAGAGGTCTAAGGACAAGAAGACCCACCTCTTGGTGGCGGTTGACAAGTTTACTAAATGGCTTGAAGCTGAGCCGGTCAGCAAGTGTGATGCAGCAACAGCAGTTCAGTTCGTCAAAAAGCTGATCTTTTGGTTTGGTTATCCACATAGTATCATCACTGATAATGGCACAAACCTGTCCAAGGGGGCTATGGAGGAGTTTTGCAATAGTGAGCATATCGGACTCGATGTGTCTTCTGTGGCTCACCCACAGTCTAATGGTCAAGCAGAGCGTGCTAACCAGGAAATTCTGAAAGGGATAAAACCCCGGCTCATGGTTCCTTTGGAGCGCACGCCGGGTTGTTGGGTGGAGGAGTTACCTTCTGTTCTTTGGAGCATAAGAACCACCCCCAACAGGTCAACAGGCTATATGCCTTTCTTCATGGTCTATGGTGCAGAAGCTAATCTCCCCAGTGATATCCGTCATGACTCGCCCAGAGTGGCGGCTTACGTGGAAGCTGATAATGAGACGACGCGTCAGGATGCTTTGGATGCTTTAGACGAAGAACGGGATCTTGCAGCAGCTCGGTCCGCGATTTACCAGCAAGACATGTGTCGCTATCATAGCCGCAGGGTCAAGACCCGGACGTTCCAAGAAGGCGACTTAGTACTCCGGTTTATTCAAGACCAGTCAGACATGCACAAGTTATCACCTCCTTGGGAAGGACCGTTTGTGATCAGCAGAAATCTCAACAATGGCTCCTATTATCTCATTGATATACGGGAGGGTGACAAGTCGCGCACTTCTGGTGAAGAGACTAAGAGGCCGTGGAATATTGCTCACCTTTGGCCATACTATACTTAAGCCGCCAGTCCGGCTCTTATCAATGTACACATTCCTGTCATTGTATATACCATCTTTTATGATATAATAAAGTTGGCATCCCCATGATTAGGGGCCTCTGCCGTTTTTTCCGCACTAAAATTTGTGCAAAGGAGTTGATCCTTCATCGGGTCACTTGAGGGCTTCCAACCCACTGGGTTTAGCTTGCATACCCTCTTGGCCAGGCTTTAAATGCCATGTTCGAGTTAAACCTGCCTGTTTGCAACTTGCTACTCCGCCATGTGACCCGCCGAACTCTTGACAGTTAATCTTGCTAAGAGACCCTGAACTTTTTATAAGTTATTCTCGCACAAAGACCCTGAACTTGTCAAGGTTTAAACGACGGTTTTTGTCACGAGAGAGCCGGCTTACAATGAGCTAGGATAAACTCGCCTTGTCTGCCGTAATCCCTCCGCTATGTGGCCCGTTCGTACTCTTAGCAATGTCAATCTTTTAAAGACCCTGAACTTGCTAAGGTTTAAACGACGGATTTATGTCATGTGAGAGCCGGCTTACGAGGTTTTCAGGCTTTTATGCCCAGTTTCTTCGGAAACAATAAATATTTTTTTATAAAAAACAAGAGTTATCTTGTCTTGCTGCGCCTTTAAAGCCGGCTTATAGGATAAAAGATATACAAGTTGCTTGTTTTTGCAGGTACTCTCCTCATAAGATTCTAAGTTTTGGGTAATTCCGGCTTGGCATTGCTCATGGAGTATAAACCGCCCGGCGAGTCAAGGCAGTCAGACGATTATATATCAAACACAAACTTGCTAAGTCGACGGAATATGGATTGAAAGAAGTTTAAAAAGTGCATCAAAGGCACAAGGGCAGGCGGTTAAATGTTTCCTACTGCTATTACAAGGCTATTAAAAGCCCAAAAGCTGTGGACTTCAAGTTTTCTCAGCAAAATTATAACCCGGCGTATCAAACAAGGCCGGGTTAACTTCACATGATGCAAGTTTTTATCTAGCTCGTCGCCGGGTCATCCTGCGTCGGGTCTTCGGTCTCCTGGATCTGGAGGTTATCCACATCCCAATTGCAGTTTGTTAAGGCCTCAAATTTGGCTTCATCGTGCATGATCCGAGATGGGTCAACATCAAGAGCGAAGAGATGCTTACGGCGCTGAGGAATTAGGCTTTTGGCTTCGAAGGTAGGACCTCGAACTCGCTTATTTTCTTCCGAATAAGCCACCTGATATGATGACAAGTCAGCTTCTTCGGCCATCCGGCTTGCCAAGACTCGAGATGCCTTCATGCAACGAGCATAGTCTTCTTGAGTGAACTCCGAGCCGTGATCTTTCAGCTGAGGAAAGCCATCCATCATCTCGGCAGGGTTTAACTCGGGGGCATAGGCTAGTGACCGGCTCAAAGCAGCCATTGCGCCCTTGCGGGCGGCTGATCTCTTCAGCTCTTCTATCTATCTTGGAATGGTGGAAAGGACTTCTAGAACCCCCTTCATAAATTTGGGAACGCCCCGCTCAGTCATAACGGCTCTGATGGTACAAAGAGAGCCAGCGTACAGTTGTTCCGACAATGAGTATAGAGCCTTCAGCTTCAATAGACTGTCATTAGAAAGCTGGCGACTTCGTTCACTTGCAAGCGAGTTAGATCTTATAAGCCGGAATAGTTTTCGAAAATCTTTTTGCAATGAATATTGAGGGGTGAACAACACTTACCAAAGACGGCTCCAACCATACGAGATATGTGGCCTTTCAGATTGCTCAGCTCGCCAGTCACCGTTTTAAGACGGCCTTCTGCATCTTCAGCCCGCTTGGTCAGGGCGGCTTGGTTCGCTTCAGCAGATTTCTTGAAAGCTTTGAGCTCAGCTTTGATCACATCCAGCTCATTCAAAGCGATCTGGTACTTGGCGTCGGCCTCTGCCCGGCTCTCTTGCTACAATGCCAGGCTCTTCTTCAGGTCTGACACATTAGACTCGGCGGCGTTTAAAGATTCCTGCGTAAGATAAGTCATAATAAGGCAACATTGTCAGTTTTAAGCCGCCTGTCCGGGTCATATTGGTTTTTTGAAGTTTGGCAAAATCATTACAAGTCCCAAGAAGATTGCAAGCAATATACTTGACACTTGGGGGCTAATGTGTCTCAGTTTTCTTGTAGACCCGGCTCATTACTTACGTAATGACCTGGCCCTTGGGGGCTACACATGGCTCTTAATCTATGATTAAGTACCGGCTCATTATTGATATAATGACCCGGCCCTTGGGGGCTACAAGTTGCTCTACAAATCTACGGATCAGATTTATAAACAGTCCCGGGTCATTATTGGTATAATGATCCGGCCCTTGAGGGCTACAGTTGGCTCTTACTCTATGATTAAGTGCCGGCTCATTACTTACGTAATGACCTGGCCCTTGGGGGCTACACGGCGATTTTACAAAAGATAACAAGTGATTGAAGACCCGGCTGACCTTTTTGAGAGGTCAACCGGCCCTTGGGGGCTACATAAGTATATACATGGAAAAGAAAGGGAAGTGGAATACCTCGTATCTTCTCCTCATCATGCCAACCAGGCTGGCTTCCATATCCCGGCTTGCAGCGATACGGCTCAGATAACCAGAGTGCAACTCGTCGGCTGAAAGCTTCTCTAAGTTAGGAAGGTCAAATTGAGTCTTCTCTTCCTTAGAAGGAGCCGCCTTGTCTTCATTGGTATGATTTGATAGTACATGAGAGGGAGCTGAAGATTTGTAAGCCGTTCCGGTAATAGTAACTTCTTCATGAGAAGCCACGTCTTCAGCAATCGGCTAGGGGCTGGGCGGCTTAGGATCGGCTTATGGATGAACCTCGGGAGCCTCAATATCCATATCAGCCGGCTCATTATGCTGGGGAGCTTCTTCATGGGCATCTTTGGCAGCCTCAGACGGCTCAATATGTGCCTCAGGGGTGTTAGGCTTGGGGTTTGCCGACTCTGGAACTTCAGGAGTGGCGGCTGACCCGCCTGCTTTCCTTCGTTTGGCTTGAGCCCTGTGAGCAGAGGTGAAATTATACATCCATGAGCAAGAATAAACTATTAATGCATGGAGTGGGATGTAAAAATGCTTGCCCCGGGTTGATAATAAGAGGAGGCAACTTTGAGGCGGTTGAGTCACCAGAAGAAGGGGGCGAGTCCTGAAAGTTATCATTATCAACTACAAGTAAGTTGCAATACAAAGGTAGCATGCAGAAGAAATAAATTCAAGGCAAAAAGTACCTCAGTACGCCATTTTCGAGGAGCCGGTTCATTTGGTAAGCCGGTTAAAAGATCCTCAGAGCCGGTGCTCCGGGTCTGACGTCTGGTATCTTCTTGATGTTTCTTCAAAAGAAAATTGGGATCCAAGTGAGCAAAAGGGCGAGAACATTTTACCTTTCGTACAGCCCGCCGTATTCTCTTTACTGGTGAAAGTTCCGAGTCAGAGGAGATAATGGTTACCTCTGCAGCATCAGCATGACTAGTTTTTGCTTCTTCCTGTGAGTAATCATCGTCAATGAGTTGCATAAAGAGAAGACCAAGGGAGTCAAGTTCTACCTCTGAGTCATCTAAATCAAATAACTCTTCTGTTGACTGTTTCCTCCTGCGGGTCGGCGCCTTAGCTTTTGACGCCTTGGGAACCTTGCTCTTCTTCTTGAGAGAAGGGAGTAACTGTTTTTTCCAGAAGGAAGAGCCGGCCTACGTGTGATAAAACATGTTGACAGAAAAGTTAGTAAAATATGCAAAGTACAGCATTAAGAGAATAGATGAGAGTTAAGATGAAGACACTTACTTCCGGAGCCGGGTTAAGTACAGAGAAGGGACTTAACCCCGTTTTGCTGCAGGCGGCTTGTGATTCCCCCAGCAAGGACTTGACAATAGTATTAAGATCCGGGTCTGTTAAGGGGGTCTGGTTGAAGCGTTGAGGGGTATCCACTCTACAAGTGTATTGGCACATTAAAGCGCCGCGGCGGCTTAACGGAATAATCCTCCAAGAGATCCAGCAGCGGGTCAGATTAACACATGTTAATCCGTTGGCTAACAGGGCCCTTATTTTTGAGAATGTTGGGGCATATTGAGCACGTCCGGTGGCGGTCATCCGGTCTGGAAGCTCCGTATCCGTGCTAAGCCAGTAGGGACGGTAACCCGACAGTGGGTTCTCCCCCTCTGGTGAAGTGTCTTGGCAGTAGAACCAAGTCTTGTTCCATTCTTTGGGGTTACTCGGTAGAGTTGCTGCTGGGAAGAGTACATCCCTCCGCCTCTGAAGAGTGATGCCTCCGAGCTCGAGGCTTAATCCATCCGCCATTTCTGTTTGGCGGTTGATATAGAAGTACTCCTTGAAGAGGTCAACTGACGGCTCTTCCTGTAGATAGGCCTCACAGAAGGTCTGAAACTGGCACAGATTGGTGACAGAATTGGGACCAATGTCTTGGGGGTGAAGCTTGAATGAGTGTAGAACATCCCGGAAAAACTTAGACCCGGGCGGGGAGAAGCCACGCAGCAGATGATCTGTGAATATAATGACTTCCCCGTCTTTGGGTTTAGGGGTGGTTTCATTGCCTGGGACCCGCCAGTGGATAACATCCTGAGCCGACAGAACTCCCATAGTGACAAAGTCTTTGAGGGATTCTTCGGTCACCCCAGACCTTACCCAATTACAGGTGGATGGGGTTTTAGATATGGCGGCGGCTTAAGAAACTGCGGAAAAGTATGAATATTTGGCGGGTTAAAAATACATTATGACCAAGGTCGTTATGACTCTAGAAATGGTAACGGCATTTGGCGGGTCAATATAAAGTTATGAGACGCCGAAGCTGTTTGCCGTGTGACAGCATGAGCCGGCAGCCTTACGGCGGGTCAAGTTTATCAGCGCACACTGAAAAATTGCTAAGTGTGGAGAAACAGATTCCGCAACTACAGCTATGGATTTAAGATCTACGGGCGAGGGAAAAAGAAAAATAATTCTAACCCTAAAGGACCAGTGGAAGAACAGACGGCCTCTATACAGATTAAAATGAGCTGTGGATCTACAACGAGTACGGCGTGATTATGGTGCGGACGGCCGCGTGGTTTGAGCAGCATTATAAGGCTTTAAAGAGCTGCTCTTTATCTAATCTGTGAAGAATGCTCTGATGAGTGGCGATGAACACTGAAGAAACCCGATGAACTCGGGAGAAACCTAATGCAGATCTAACAAGGGGCAGCAGTGGAACCTTGAGGATGCGGACGAACGCGCGAAGGCTCTGGACAGGTTCAGGTTAATGCAGCGGCCAGTGTTGGTGAAGACGGCGAGGACCGAATGGTGTGGCGAGCTTCGGCGGCGCGGGCGTCCGGAGAAAGAAGAAGAAGGTGACGGCGGGGAAAGTGAAAAGCAATAGCCCCCCGTGCTTATTTATAAGGTTATAATGGAACAGCAACGGTCCGGTGCGAGAATCGAGGGAGCACGATGATGATTAACTAAGAAGACGCCTCAATTCTCGGGCTGGTCGTATTAATGGAGAAAGATCCGTTCTGACGTTAGGGGAATATTTTTTGATTTTTCTGATGACGTCACGGCGGGTCATGAAAGTTTATTAGAAACAACACTGCCCATTTTCGGCGGGTCATGAAGATTGTCAGAGAAAGCAAGACTCGCCAACCAAGAAGATTTGGAGATTGACATGAACCAGTTCAAATCAATCTGGGGCCTAATGTTGGGGATATAACCCCGTGGTGAGACCCGCCCAGATGGGGCCGGGTCATACGGTTGGCGGCTTAATGACAAGGCTTAACATAAGTTTATTCCATAGGCCTGGAGGCCCAGGGCTAGAAGACAAGATGTAACCCGGTGGTGTAAGCCGCCGTTGGCGGCTTGTTAGATAATGCATGTGTAGTTAGAGGTGAGGTCGGTTATCAAGCATAACCCGGCCTGGACTCTTGTAAGCCCAGGGCCTTGACCTGAGTATATAAAGGCGGGTTACCTGAGCGGCTTAGGCCACGAAATAACTCATTGATAGCTAGGTCAAGCGAACTCGCTTCCTTGTAATCGATACCCAATCAATTCAACACAAAGCAGGACGTAGGCTTTTACCTCTTTCCGAGGGGCCGAACCTGAGTAACCCTTGTCTCCCGATTCTGACCAACCCCTTCGAGATCACCGCCTTAGCGATGGCCTCGAACCTAAGTCCTTTCACGGGGACATCTGCCGTGACAAAACCACGACAGGAAAGGTCTTTACCGACGCTAAATCTGTCGCCTTAGGTGACCTATGCCGACATATTGTTTGATGCTGCTTTGAGTGTCGTGGTGTAGTGTCACATGTGTAGTATCACATTTATAATTTGTTTATGCATAAAATTATGAATTAGATTTGTTCCTGTTGTAGATTCATCTTTGTATTTGCGCGGATTGCATCTTTGATCTGAATTAGCTAAAGGTTAGTAGGTAGCAAAAGGAAAATACTCTAGCAGGTACGGTGATCCAAAGTTCACATGTGTCGTATCACATTTAGGAAAAAAAATTCTACATACAATTATAAATTACTTTTGTTGCTGTTGTAGATTCATCTTTGTATTTTCCCAGATTGCAGCTTTGATCTGAGTTAGCAAAAGGAAAAATTACCAGGTAAGGTGCTCTTCCCGTGCTTTATATGGTCAGTGACCTGATGGTTCAATGAGATATAGCATTGCCTTTTATTTTGCATGACAATCTAATTTACTATTCATGTAGTGATGTACATACACGTTTATTACTCAGTTGATACAATAATGGCAAAACTTTTTGATATATAATCATCTCATCGAGTGACCTGCGGGATTATAGATTAAAAGAGATATCAACATCCTCAAGGGCAAGCTTGAGCTGCAGTTCAGCTCCGAGGACTCATGATGCTCTACATGTGAGTTGCCTCCGTCACCGCCTCCCTTTGGCCATGCCTGGGCTAGGCCTGATTCAGTCTGATGTCGTGCTGATGTAGAGTTTCCGCCCCCTGTTTGTCTCTTTTTGTCACGGAACATGATATAAACCTGTTGACACTGAGATACCAAGTGTAAACTCAGAGTGAGTCCTCATGACCCGCGACCGCTCCATCGCCCGGTGAGCGCCCCGGCGGCGGCGCCTCGATCTCCCTCCTCCGGCCAGCTCTGCAACGGCCGAGGCCAGATCCGGAGGCCTCCCCTCGCCCTCTCTCTTCTCCATGTGAAGCTTGGCTCGGCGCGCTGTCTCCTCGCCGGCCTGCGACCGTGTCCGCGGCGGCGGACGGAAATCGGTTCGTGCTGGACGCCAGCTCCGTGGCTTCCTCGTCGGCTGTGCTCCGGCGTCCTCCTGCTTGGAGGTATAGGCCGGAGAATGGAGGCGTGATGTCCTCCTGCCCGGGCCGCCCGAAGCCAGCGACGGCGTCCACGCGGGCGCCTCTTGCTCGCACCTCCGCTGGCTTGGTGATTCGGTCCCCTCCGTCGGGGCCCGAGACGCTCCTGTTGCCTGAAGCTTCCACCGACCTGCTGACGGCGCCCATGGCGCAGCCTCCCGCGGTGGACCACGTCCAGCTTCCTTCAGCTATCTGCACCCCCGATGCAGCTCCTTTGAAGGACAGTGCCCCTGCCAGGACCGTGCGGATGCTCGGGTCCCAGCAGCGACCGCCGCCTGGCAGTGTGCAGTCTCCACCGGCACATGTTTCTTCCCCGACGATGTTGCCGCCACCAGCGTTGGCCTCCTGTGCGGCAGCATCGACCGCGGTCGGAGACGCTGATTCAAGCGATGCTCGAGGAACCAAAGATGGGTGCGATGACGAGAAGATGACAGAGAAGTTGGAGTCTCCTCTGCTTGGTCCATCTTCAATGTCGGCATGCAACGGCCTTTCTGCTGCCGCTGCTGCTCTTGAAACCGAGGTGGGCTGGAGCATGTTGGTCGGGGGCGTCGTTCCGACCGGGGCGCTCCCCCCGAGCCGTCGAGGGAAGGTCTTGAGCGTAGCCTCGCCTTCAAGCGTTGGGCTCGAGGAAGGTGCTTCCGTTGCCTCGAGCGTGGCCATCAAGTCAGTGAATGCCGTGAGCCTTTCAGATGCATTCGCTGTCGTCGCCCTGGTCACCGGGAGAGGTTCTGTCGTGCTCGCTCTCCGGTTGCTCGCGATCGCTCTCCAGCCGCTCGCGTTGGCTCTTCGGTCACTCGCGCTCCTCACCAACGGAGCCGCTCCCCGTTCGTTCAGCATTGTCCTTCGCTGACCAGAAGTTGGGCTGAGGTCATAGGCCAATCGTCGCTGCATGTGTCGGCGCCGCCAAGGTCCCAATCTGGGTGTTGCAAGGATTCCAATGTTAGTGCCTTTTTGTTGTCTACTTTGGAGTCCCAGTTTGCCCTGCTGCGCACGGAGCTTCTTCAGGAGGTTGAGCAGCTCCGCACTGAGCTTCGCGATGCTCTTGCCAAGCTTCGGGTTACGTCGGTTGTGCCTTTGCTACCTGAGCTTCAAGTTGGTTCCATTGATGAGGAGGCTAAATTCTTCTTTGGAGATTTTTCTCCTCGTGCTCTGCATGCGACACCGTTTGTCCGCAAGAATGCGGTCATCACTGAGGTCATGGCTCCAGTTCTACAGATTATGCCTGAGTTGCAGGAGCTTTGTGGGGAATCATCTAGGGTGCTATCGATGGAGCTGGGCTCATTGGAGTCCTTGCCGGTGGTCATGACGCCTTCATCACCACCGTCAGAGTCCTGCCAGTCGCCCATGGCGTCTTTGAGTGATGAGGTTGTTGAGACAGGTGTGTTGTCACCTAACTCATGTGTGCAACTGGAGATGCCTGAGTCCATCGTGTCGACGGTATCTGTGGCTGCTGATGTTGAGACGGTCGGTGTGTTAGTGCACGATCCTTTAGAGTCCAGCCAACCGCTCGCCTTTGTGGAGCATGGAGGTTCTATGTTGCGGTCACCCACTCACACGTGGCCACTAGGCAGGTTTGTGTGCGTGACAAGGTCGATGAGATTCTCTTCCAGATAGAGCTTCATAGTTTGCTCAAACTTTTGGAGGCGGCTAGCCCTGGATCTGGCAAAGAGATTGTGGAGGAGGCTCTCGGGAGCAAAGGAAAAAAGGGTGACGCCATAGAAAAGGCGTTCACAGCTGCTTGATGGATGGTCATTAATCTCTAGGGTTGTCCTTGTGGCCTAACTTGTCTTCATGGATTTGATGGTGCATGTGGTCTTCAACCGAGTTTCTCTTGTTGGGGTGTCTTTGCGATGTGGCAGTATAGGGGTTGGTTGTCGTTACGTGTTGAGTATAGTTGTCGGCTTGATCATGTGTTTATGGATTGCATGCTATGTGAGTAGTCCTCATATGGTTGATTTGTATTGGTTTTCGCCCGGTTTTCCGCTAATTAACTGGACAATTCTCTTCTTCTTAATTAATCGATGAGGCAAATCTTTTGCCTCCGTTTCAAAAAATATATATACAACATGTGCACGCAGAAGGCCCCACATGACTACTCGCAGCACCTCCAGGACAAGTACCGTGAGTCCTTCGAAGAGTACATCCGGGTCACGGTGAGCTGATTCGCCTGCTCCAGCTAATGCGTACATGCCATGTCGTGTGTTAATTTGCATGTACATCTCTCTATCATAAATCAGGACCATGTACATCTTACCAAGTCGTTTTGTTAATTATGATTGAAAAAATCGTTTTGTTAATTTGCTTTCTGGAAATTCGATTGCATAGCTAAGTAGTTCGACAAATTACATCCTGGATTGACAACCATTGTATTTTCTTTAGGTGTCTGACATGCTATATTTCCCTCCGTTGAATGTAAAAATATGCCTTTAAATGCCCCAGATGAATTATCTATAGTCATTTGTTAACATTTAAAGAAGGCGCTGCACTTTGGTAAAGATCTTATACACATTATAGGATACAAAAACTACATGCAAATTTTCTTGCCCGTGTTTTGCATCTTAGATCATGTTCATTATTTTTTATTCAGGTTATGCAATAATAGAGTGCTATTTTTTACCCTTTTGAGGAATATGATTAATTTGCATTGTGCAATTCGCATGTAAAATTTGCCCGTGTTTTGAAATTTTGCAAAATTTGCAATTTGCATTGTGCAATTCCCCCCCCTCCCGCCTACAATTTTGATGAATGATGGGTGCATATGAGAAATCGTAGAGTATAAGAAGAATTGGTTGATGGTACCTTATTTGTTTACTGATGACGGAATGGCCTATTGGAATCTGATAGTTTTTTTTATGTTGTTACCTCGAAGCAAAAAAAAATGTTGTTTGATGCTTCTTTTTTTTATGTTGTTACCTCGAAGCAAAAAATATGTTGTTTGATGCTTTTTTTCCATGGAGTCATGTAATGTGAATCACAACTCGGGTCAAACTCTACATGTCCAATGAACTACAGTATCCCGCAGCAACGCACAGGGCATCATCTAGTTAACATAATAATCATGATATAATGTCTAATCCTGTTTTTATATTCTTAATGTATAATGGTATGATGTATGCATTGCACCGGAATCCATACAACGGCCCCGCGTGAGGAAGAAAGGACAAGATGTCGGCCAAGAACAACTTGCCGGAAAATATCAGCATGGATTCAAAGCAGGGATGCACACCCTACCATGAAGCATACATGCACATACCCGGCAAGTCATCCTTGGTTACATTCTGCCCTCTATCAATAGATTACTAAACCCACTATTCTATTTAAAACACATTTGAAAAATAGATAAAGCAACTTGCCATAGATTAGGAGACATGATTCTCTAAGATAACCGATCTATACTCTAGATATTTATTGTGTATGACTAATTATAAACTAGAAACCTCTATATGGCATTCTTTTATCACACAACGTAGATATCTCTACCAAGATAGGTAAGGATACACACAAACATAGACATTGCATGCATGCATGCAAATGATACTATAAATCTAAGGAGACATGGTTTTATTCTTATTTTTCTCACACTTAAGAGTTTTTGTTTAACTATCTTTTTGAGTTTCATGTACTGATAAATACATAATGTAACTTTTGATCCTGAATAAAATTTAAATTCGGCACAATATATCAGTTGTGGCATTGCATTTAACATAAATAATTTACAAACAAATATAAAATTTTAGTATAAATACATATGATGTTGAGAAAGATCGATTATCTATACCTTAATTAATAATAAATGGGCTATTGCTTGTTGCGGTACGTCATGTAAATTGCCCTCAAAGTTGTAAAATATTGTTAGAGTTTAATTAACATGTGTTAATTATGGGGTAATCTCCCCTTGTAACTGCCATCTCTCCCGAACAGATGCCTCTTCGTTGCATCTCTTCTCCTTGTATATATATCCACAATCATCTAATGAAAGAGGAGGAGGATTCACTTTAACACGTTATCAGCATGCTCTCCGATGGAGCAATTTCATCGGTGAGGCTCTTTCGCGGCAAGCCATGCCCGGCGAGTGGAAGGTAACTGCGCCCCTTCGAAATTGATCGCTGGACATCTTCGTGGCTCCCGCAGCGAAGACGACGACGCTCCCCCAGCCGCGGCCCTGGCCGGCGAGCCAAAACAGCGGCAGGCAGTTACAAAATTTCTCCTGGCAGAAATCTTATCTCTTCGCAAGTTTTGCATTTTAGCCCTTGCAGCTTTAGTTATTTCCAGAATAGGCCAAAACTTGTGTTTGTTATCATTTTGCGGCTAATTCCTGGATATTTTGGGATATTGCAGCTTGGTCTAACTATTTGCTACTCGCAATGTTTAGGCCATATGCGGATCATCATTTAGCCCATTTTCTGTAGAGTTTTAAAATTCCAGAAATGTGTGGTTGTTATTTGCTTAATCTATGACATGTTCTTTACTGGACATTGTTTTACGATTGAGATTACGTTTTCTCACAAAACAATCTTATTGCGATTGAGATTAATTTTCTCTCGCAAAATATTAATTCACCCTGCTGAATTATCTTGCAACTTGATACAAGATCATCTCATTTCATTTGAGATCTATACAATTCAAGTTTTCGCTTGAGCATCAAGTTTGCAACATCATTACTATTCATTATAATAGTAGCGTATTTCTGTTGAGTATCGAGATGTATTCCAGATCTTAAGTTGATGTAATATATTTCCACGTATATCACGTGTTGAGATTAATTACGTCCATTTGCAATTGAGATTTTTCATCTCTTGCAAAGATAAATTCAGTACCTCTACAATAATGTTTCTCCGTTGAGTACGATGTATTCCGGAATATTTTTTATGATGTATCTATTTTCATGTTAAACACATGTCGAGATTAATACGTCAATTTGCAATTGAGATTTCCAATTTCTTGCAAATACAAATACAAAATTCAGGGTGATTTCTTCAAATTGATGCTTGGGATCACAAGGTAGTCATATAGATCTACTGTCTACGCACATGATCGATGACTACGAATAAAGCCTACATTTTTTCGTCTCAACATTATGATTGCTCTACAAAGTGCTCTCCCACACATTTTACTAAGTCATGACATAAGGCATTACGAGTGATTATCTACTGATTTCATTAGATTATACTCCCTAGTGCTGCGAGATCTACTCCATTTTGGAGATTATCTTCAAGGTGTCATACTTAGCAATTTGAGATTCACACTAATGGTTTCAAGCTAGCTTCTTGAAATATCCATTAATTTTGCAAAATGCATTACAATGTTAACCATGATGGTTTTTGAATTTACCGATGGTAAATTAATTATCTCTGGTTTGCCCCTATAAGTAATCGATGCCTAAATAATTTGAGGCTCTTGCCCTCAATGGCCACAACTTACTTATGGGGGTCATGGACATCAAGATCAGTCTTGCATTCCATGGGATAATGCGTGCAATCCAAGCCACGCCACCGGGACGGAAAGGACCTCAAGGGCAAAGGTTTGAAACTCACTTCAAACCTTCAACCTGACACTATCATGGAAGTCAGTTGTTTGCATGATGTTCTTCTAGAACCGAGCAATAAAATGACTATCCAGCTGTCACAGGACCCTATGAGCACGGAGAATATGAAGGTTGAATATGCATCAACCGACATGTTTGGAGACTACATTGAGTCCCTCAATATCCTTAGTGATCTATTTATTTATGTCCATTTCTGATGTTCTAATATGAACATGATTATTGTTGTCATCATATATTGTATATCACAATATATTGTATCAGCACTTTGGTACAAATACATTTGTATGTATTCTATATATCTGACAATGATTTTCTTGAGAATCTTCATGTTTATATACAAATTTCTACGGGGGTCAATCCGATGAAAGATGATTTGTGCCTTGTGGACATATGCACCACAAACTCTATATTTAGGGAAGTGAAATGTTTCTACTCTCGTTGAGAGAAAGGAGATATTTTAAAATCGCTAGACGCGATGAGGTATTTGTTGGCTCAACTCGAGTCATATTTACTATCCCTATGGGTAATCGAGTACCATCAAGGATGATTTATCGTGTCCAAGTCAACTCGTACCCTACTAAACTATGGAGATATTCGTCAAAATAGTTTCCATAGCGAAACTTATGATGAAAACAAAGAGGACTATCTTCTCTTTACCATATGCAACGGATATGGCTGGCACATTCTCTATGTATCATCAGGATTGTACTACACATACTACAAAACCCGTAGCACATGTTGCATACAAGATAGTTTTCCATAATGTCTTTTGCATGACAAACTTGATATACTCGCCTTGGTCATCCAGACATTGGGTTGAAACCCAAACTATTAGTAATTTCATTGATTTATGATTATTATGATGCTAAATTCTAACAATATTTGGATTTTGTGTGCACTACATGTGACACAGGGAAGCTAATTTTAAGGCTCGCGCACCTTAAAATCTACGCTGAACCACCCAGACTCCTTGAACGCATCAAGTCGAGGTGAGTGGCTCTTCCCATCCATTGACTAGACTATTTAGGTATTCCATGGTTCTAAAAGACATATCTACATGCTGGTCTTAAGTATGTGCTTTATTCACACGAAACCATTGGCTCATTATCCTAATATCGATTTCAAGTAAATTGAATGGATAACATTGCAGAATTCTCCTTGAGTGCCTTCTCTATGGCCCTCGGATTGAAGTTTAGCAATTTGTTCTAATTTCTAGACTCAAAATGGTTTGGTAGAATCCTTTATCCAAAGAGTTAAGCTAATTGCATTATCTTTACTTTGGAATTGCAACTTACCAACCTTACGTTGGAGTCATGCAGTTTTACATGCTCATGACAGAACTGCATAATGTAATTCCCCTATATCTTTGATACGTGGAAATCTACCAAGTATTCCCATCTGCGGTAATTCGGTTGCATACCGATCGATATCACCACCTGACATACATCATTGGCCCCTCAACATATAGTTGGGATTTGTGTGAGGAATAACTGTATTTCCGTCAATACTTCAAGCCCCTCGAATGGGGAGTTATTCAAGGCCAGTATGCCGATTCAATGAGGAACATTTCCAGGCATTAGGGGGAGAGTTCAAGTACCATAAAGAATGCGAGGAAATTAGTGGAATGTTCAACACATTTCTGCCTCAAATCCACGTACTCAAAGATGTGAACCATGGGTTTAGCAGACTTGCAACACATTGCAAATAACCTACCAGATTCATTTACTGACTATAAAGGTGTCACACAATCCTGCAAAAGTACGCCTGAATGAGTGGAGGTACCAACAAAATCGACTCCACTCCTCGTTCAAAGCAACAGGGGGAGATGTATGGCAAAAGTACATCGGGATTCAGCTTCTCGCAAACAAGGATATCAAGGCCTCTGAATCAGTAAATGCAAGTCAACTTTACGTTGACAGACACCTAATGGGTAGTAGACACCCAGTGGATGGAAAACCTCCACCAACCCAGGTCATAGTGCACACAATGACCGGGACATCGGAATACCCGACTCAATCGCATTGGGAAATCGCGAGCAGTCACCATGGGTAATGATATTTCCGTCAACTATATATATTATATCTAGATTCTGGAGAAACATATAACCGGAAGTCTACAATTGTCGACATACATTTCTCAACTAGATTGCAAAACCTTTCAAATGATTCAGATCCAAAGACCATCACTAGTGGAGAAATGGCTAGCCACAACTCTTGTTCGTGGCGCGCCATTTCTTGCCAACGCCAGCACTAATATTTTCAAATAGTGCTGGCGTGGGCTAAAATCATACGCCATAGCTATTTGCTTAGTGCTGGCGTTGCAAATTAGGCCCGGCGTTGCACATTCAGGTCCAAATAGGCCCACGCCAGCACTATTCGGTTTTAACAGCTCCAAGCACAGTGAAACCTTATCCTTTTGGTGCTCACTCCAAACTCCACGTCCTCTCCTCTCGATCCCCGCCGCCGCCCGTAGCTGCCCGTCTCCGCCCGACGCCGCCCCGCCCGACCCGGCCCGTCTTCGTCGGAGGAGCAGTGTGAGGCCGCCCCGCCCGACGCCGACCCGCCCGACCCGGCCCGTCTTCGTCGGAGGAGCAGCGTGAGGCCGCCCCATCGGAGGAGCACAGGTACATCTAGCATTCATCGTAAGGATTCTGATGTTTTGGTTCAATTAATTATTCTTATATTTTTAATATCTTGTTGTACTAAGAATAGGTACAATTGTTCTTATAATTTTAATCAGCAACAACACAATTGCTTGCTTGTGTACATAGTTTGCTTGGTTTCATTACAAGTTTGCTTGGTTTCATTACAAGTTATAATTTTCTTGTGTGCATAGTTGGTTTCATTACAAGTTATAATTTGCTTGTGTACATAGTTTGCTTGGTTTCATTACAAGTTATAATTTGCTTGTGTACATAGTTTGCTTGGTTTCATTACAAGTTATAATTTTCTTGTGTACATAGTTTGTTTGCTTTCATTACAAGTTTTAATTTGCTTGTGTACATAGTTTGCTTGCTTTCATTACAAGTTATAATTTGCTTGTGTACATAGTTCAGCATGGACAATTCAGCGAACAACGACGAATTGGTTGGCGACGTGGAGAAGTGGAATCAGTGGAGATTAGAGGAGTCAGAGTGGAGCATCAAAAAACTGGAAGAACACAATGCCGAATTGAAGAAAGAAAGGGATGAGTTGCTCCTAAAGGGTGCTAATGCCCTCACTAAGGTCGACAAACTGAGGGAGCTGAGGAATAAGTTGACAGATGATAGGGATCAACTCAAGCTGAAAAAAACAACTCAGGACATAGAGGGTTGAGCTACAGACAACCGTTGCTCATTTCAAACAAGATGGAGAGAGCAATCGGAAGAAGATGCGCCAGCTGAGGATAATTCTTGATGATGAAGAGTAGTTAGTTGATTACTAAGTTTTAAACTATGAAGTTTATGAGTATGTTTAAATGATCAGTACTAAGTTTTAAAGTATGTAGTTTATGAGTATGTTTAAATGATCAGTATCTTTTGTGAAGTTTAAGCTCTTAAGTTTGTGAAGTATTATTATTATTTTATTATCAAAAAAACAAATTGCTGGCGTTGATCGACAATGCACGCCATAAACATGTGAAATACTGCTGGCGTCGTCTCCAACGCCACCACTGTTTTTTTAACTGTGGTGCCATATTGCTGGCGTCGGGTGTCTACGCCAGCAATGCCCTTTTTGCCACGCCATAGCTAGGCTTTTCTGCACTAGTGCATGGCCATGGCAAAGTGTGAACAACACTCGGACTGAACTCAAGCAAAGGGTATAATCTAGGTAGAAATAATCTTGCTCAATAATGGGAAGGTATTCATAAGCAATACCTACACCAGTTTTCTTCTGGAAACAGAATTGAGAATAACAAGGTGGTGAAACATAGAACAAGTATTGTAGCACAAGGGTTCACGCAGATACCCAACTATTCTCCAGAGGCGGAATCTCTTTCCGATAACTTATATCATTGGCAGTATAAAATCATCTATCTATGCGGTTGATAGATGTAGTGATTACATATCCATGTGGATCACTAGATTCAGATATAGATGGTTCCCGATGGAATCTCACTTCTGAATCGAAATGCAAAACGCAACATACATTGTGTAAAATCAATAAGTCACCATATGACTTATTGTTGTCGGTACATTTGATACAACCGACGTAGTGAGTTCCTTACATGCAAGGATTACTCCTACAATGATCATTATCCATCCATGCTCGTCATATACAAGGATTACTCCTGCAATGACGAATGGTGTGATCATCTAAATGACGGAATTTGAGATTTAGGATTTGGGTAAAACCTCGAGCACCTTCACTCATGCATTATGATACACCATGCTGTCTATATCCATTATATTGGAGAAATTGATTGTGGACAAGTCTTATCCATCTATAATTTTCATGGTTATTCGTTCTCTAGACATAGAGAAAGATTCATCTAGACCATGATGAGATGGAAATAAGATATTGGGACCTAAGGTTCCATATCACAGTGCATGCATTGGATCCACCAAACACAATTGGTTGAGACTCAAGAATATCTTTCAATAGCTCCAATGCATCAAACATCTTGTCCTAATCTTCCAGTTTCAGAGAAATCTGGACAACAATATTATTGGATGCATCGATCAGATCCCCACTATGTCAGATCGTAGACAAGTTTTGTGTTCCTGCTAGGTGTGGTAGCCATCTCATGAGAGTCTTCGAAACAGACCTTGTGGCTACATCCACCAACCATTATCTCAGAGATAATATTGCTTGTGTTGCCTGGATGCAAACAGGATACGTAATAAGCAATATCGCCATATTGCATATGTTGCAGATCAAATCATGTTACTGATTGGTTCACGAAGTCTCTACCAACTTCTATATTTCAGAAATATGTTCATGGAATTGGTATGTGACGGCTTCGAAATTTGCAAGAATCAGGGGGAGTATCTTCCTGAATTATTCATGTTCAATGCATCATATTATACTCTTTTTCCTTCATGAGTTTACTATATAGGTTCTCATAAAGGTTTTTAACGAGGTAATATAAACACAACACGATATGTCATACTTTCTGTTTTCTCCACGTTTTTTTTTTAGAAAAGTATATACGATGTATTTATTGTCCTCTTAATTAATTCTATGGGTTTTCCCATATTGAGTTGGAAGAGACAATAATCATTATATGTTTCGAGATTTTCTCCTTATTTTTTCCAGTGGGTTTGAAGGAGTTTTGGCAACATATCAAATACTATAGTCCTCATATTTTTCCCACAGGGTTTTTGGAGGAGCCTCTAATCAGGATGATGATTCTGGATGGACAAGTGTAGATTAGGGGGGGTGTTAGAGTTTAATTAACATGTGTTAATTATGGGGTAATCTCCCCTTGTAACTGCCATCTCTCCCGAACAGATGCCTCTTCGTTGCCTCTCTTCTCCTTGTATATATATCAACAATCATCTAATGAAAGAGGAGGAGGATTCACTTTAACAAATATTACCTACAAATACTAAGAAGTCTAGGCCCGTAAGGGTTTGATTTTTCTTTTTTTTAGATTTTTTTTATAGCAGCTATAAAAATGACGCGTGTGATGGAGATATTTCTGGACGTGTTTGCACGTTGTATTTACTATGTCAGTACCGCTTTGACTGGGTGTCTCATTGTTGCCGCTTTGACTGGTTTCTAAGTTCGCCACGTTAGGCTTCGAGGTGATTTCAGGAAGGGAAACGTTTGTGGCCGGACTGCCGGCCCAAGATTGGGCCGGACGCTCGTGAGCCTCACGATTGCTCTCGATCGCGCGTCGTGGGAGCGCTCCTCAACCCAACCGTTTTTTCACGTCGCCTTCTTCTTCTTCCTCACAACGCGGGGAAACTGCTCCTTTTCTCCATCTCCGCCGCCGCATGCAGCCTACGGGCATGGCGAGCCCTTGCTGGTAGGACGAGCCACTGCGGGAGCGGAGAAGATGACGGCGGGGAGAGCTGCAAGAGGCCGTGCGCGACGCTGGTGACCGTCCGTCGATGGCGCGCGGCCAGCCATGGCGCGAGACAATGGAGGTGATGCTGGAACCATTCGTTTTGAAAGCTTTCACTGTTTGATTCGAAAGCTTCCACCGTCGATTCAACAACCACCATGGATGTGTCCATACAAAGCTTCACCCTTTTTGTTGAATGCTGCAACCGCAGCGTGAGATGCTACATCCGCTCACGAGGGATGCTACAACCGATAAACTTATCTGCTGGAACCAAACGGAGACGATGATTTTTGCTGCCACCGTTGTCGTATTTTGCTACAACCAGCGAGGTTTTTTGCTACATTCATCCATGGCTCAGTTGCGCCCCCGCGATGGCGGCGGCGATTTTTGTTGCAACCGTCATGGATTTTTGCTACATCCGACGAATTATTTTGCTACGTCCATTCACGGCGGAGCTGCGATCATTCACGGTGCCGACGATGATTTTGCTGCAACGGTCATAGATTTTTGCTACGACCGACATTTTTTTTGCTACGTCCATTCATGGCGAGCTACGACCCGCGGCGGCGACTCCGACAACACTGCTGCAACGGTGAACGACTGCCTGAGGACAAGGAGGACGACGCCGCTGCACTTGCGGGGCTGCGGATGAGGATTTTTCATCCTGGAACGGGCAAGGATTCGTGCTACAAGCTCCATGGATCCATTTTTTCTAGCGCGAGGAGGAGATTGTGTGAGGGCGGCGAGCGGCGGCGAGCCCGGGGTGTGCGGTGGCGCTTCGGACTCGATCCCCTCGCGTGGATTAGGGCGGGGGTTGACGGCGCTCGCTGCAGCCTCCTCTCGCTCAGATGTGCAGCTCTGCAATTTTTCAGGAAGACAGATGGAGAAGAAGAACGAAGCGCACAGGCACATCCAATGGCTAGCCGTCGTTGCAGCCTAGGAATCGTACGGTCCTAACTTGACCGGCCGAATCGTCGCGCCGGTGCGCCGGCGCAGAGCAGTGCCCTTTCAGGAAGCCTCCAGTCGAATCGTCCGCCGCCTCGTGGGCCTACTTAAAGCCCAACTCTATCCTTTCCCTTCGTGAACCACCTTCACATCTCCTCTGCTGCTTCCAGGCTTGCGAGCGCGCGACCTAATGGCGAAAAACAAAAGGCCGCCGCCATCGCTTCCCACCCGGCCAACAGGGGGTGTCGAGCCCCCACGGCTCCGTCGAGGGTGCCGGGGAGGAGGGCAGCTCCAGCTGGAGCAGTCGATCTGGGAGGACGTGAGCGGCGGGCAGTGACCGTGCGCAGAGACGGGGAGCGGGCGCCGTGCTGCCGTGCTGCTCATATATGGTGGTGTGCCCACCTAAGGCTCACCGCGCCGCCGCCCCTGGTCACTGGTGCGCACTTCCATTTCCACTGGTTCAACCTCTCCCCGGGCCGCCAGCCGCTGATGTACATCTTCGACCTCGTCGCATAACAGCCTCTAGGTTCCCCCTGATGTCGCAGGTGATCTCTTCTCTTCTTCCCTCTCCTCTCATCTTTTCTTTGGTTAACCAGGCTGCTATGACATGTTTCATGTTTGATGGATTGCCTGAATATTGCTTTATCAGTACATTTGTTTTCCCGTCCGCCTCCTGTTTGATGAAATGCTGCCATGCATCCTGGAAGTAACATTAGTGAAAACAGAGTAATCATCCAAATCTTTCCCCCTTTTGATCTTTCATCTATTGCAGTTTTGATTTGAGCCTCCACTGTGTTGTTCTGAAGCTGGTTCATCTGACAACATTTGCTCTTTAGATTTCACTTCCTGATGTCATACAAATAATTTTGTTTTAGGTGGGTGTAGACATTCTACGAGGGTAGGAATGTTGTTTGTGTGGGTTCTTCTCCGTAAGCTGTTTGTTGTCTCCATTTTTTAGCTACATGTAACAGTTACTTCTTTGTGCGAACTACAACAAGATCCTAATCCGAAAGATGCGAATGATGGGGCCTCATAGACATCTATGTTCATTTAAGGTGCTAAACATCTATAACATATTATTTATCATTGATTATGAGTGGTTACTTGGTAATTAGTTCCTCAATGATGGGGTCTTCGAATTATATACTTCCTTTTTGTTTTCGAGAAAATATTGACTCATTTTTATTTTTGAGAAGATTTGTCTATAGTCCAGTTTATGAAGTTACTCCAGATTGGACTAATGTTGATAATTCTTTTGTTATATGTGGGTTAATAGATATAATGATCAAACTCTATGATATTTTAGGTTGTTTCAGTTCTGTAGCTAGATCTCTCTCTTTGTCAGTAATATACTAGGATAGATGTCTGCCATAGTCTTTCAACTTCTTTCCAGTTAATACAAAGCCTAATGTTGGTCTACAGTGTCGATAACATTTTGGTCATGTAAGTATATATGTTGTGACCTGTGACATCATTTTTTATTTTACATTATATATATGTCAGATTTCATCTTGATTCTCAATATTTTCAATTGGATAACTTTTTTTGGTCTCCTGATCTACAGAATTACAACTGAGACATCTTCTTTTACCTCAATTTTCTTCTCATCGTCGTGCCAGCTATTACTTCCTTAAGGTCCACCAAGATAAGTCAATATTCCTTGGAAAATGTGTACTGTATTAGAATAGAGTTCAGATTCTTATGTGAGTTCAAATATACTTCCTGATAGGCTGATTTGGTAAGATAGTAGTAATACAGATTCTTGCTCAACAGTGGGCGATAGGCTAATTTCTCAATTCAACAGTTTGAGTATTTCATCTCACACTCTGAAAAAAAAGAGTTTTTCTATCTTCTTTCAGAGATCTCTCAAATGCTTCACTACGTCAGTTTCTTTTCAGCTGTTTTTAAATATAGTTGGCGACCTCTTAGGTAGTTCGAGTAACGATGTCGAAGTGACGCGCCAAGATATTTCATATCAAGCCAAGCCATTATCTGAAAAATGAAAAGGTTACTTCCAAAAACGTAGATTAAAAATAACAAATTGATATGTATAACATGTAGCTGGAAGAAATTGATATTTTTTAAATGAAACCATGGCTAAATTATTTTTTGCTCAAATAGACAAGTATATGTGTTATGCATTCCATTTTTACTGGTTTAGTATGATAAGATTTGAACTCTACAAAAAAATTGGGATGCATTTTTTTTTGGTAATAGATTCTCACATGTACCCAACTAGATGATTTTGCACCATTGTGGTTGTCTGTTTAATTAGGTATTGGACGCATAGCAGTCCTTCTCTATTTTACTTGTGCACACCTGGAGCAATTTTGTATGGATGCATCGTTTTATCACAGTAGGCACTCTTGGTTAGTAAAATACATACCATGATCCCTCTAGCAGCTACAACATATTTATTATTATATATTTATTTGCATGCCAATGAGACCCCTACTACTATGCTCCTAGAAATACTTAATTACTTGTATTGTTTGTACCACACTAAACCTAACTGAACTGGATTGCGGTCTTGATTTTGGGTTTCAGAATTGTTTCTCCATTGAGCATGTACAAGTAAATAATATCATAGTCATGCCATCGTGCCATTAATTATGGAAGATTGGAAGGCTCTGTCCTGACTCTGTAAGTTAAAACTCCATGGAATCATTGGTCAGTTTATTACTCGTGAGTTGATCCTGCACTTAGCTCGCCTTGCTGTGTACTGAATATGTTCAAGAATTACAGGATAATTATGATAATGCTTTTTTTTTGGGTCCAATAATAATGCTTTTCAGTAGAATGAGAACTCGGTTTTTTGATTCAGTGCATGTTAATACTTGATATATTTCTAAATAACTGGAGGGGTTTAGTTATATGAAAATTTCACTTAAGGCTCTATTTTTTGCTTTTCGCTCTAGGGCCCTAAATTCCTGGAGACGTCCCTGTGGTGTGAAGTTGTGGACTGCGGATGTGCTCCATTTCGTGGTTCTGATGCCGCAGCCAGCATCCCTCCACGTCGAGTTATGCCGTCACTATTGAGCTCGCACGTCACTGCTCCTATAGGCCGTTGTGTTGAACTCTACTTCAGGTCTTTGGTAGCCATCAAGGGGAACGCTGCCGCCCGTCGTCCCTGTCTCCTCCACCCTGGCAACTACCTCCTGTTCCAGCTCCTGGCCCGCTCAACCTCCGGCCACATCAATAAGAATATGTAAGCAGCTATACTATGTGCGAAAAAAACTGAATTGGAAGTGATGTTGGATGTTATAGTCTTGTTTTAGTCTGAGCTCCTCCTTGCGAGTACGGAAAGGACACAGACTACATATGCATTTTACGGTGTATATACTTTGCCATGGCTGTTTTAGTCTTGTGGTTTTGCCTCCTTGGATTATGATAATATTTTAATCTTGTCAGGCTGAAGAGTTTAATACTGTGAAGGTGAAGTGTATGGTGTCATTTTCAAGTGGGTCATCGGAAACTTGTTTTTCAGCAATGGTTTCTGTGAAATGGAGAAGGTAAAGGAGTTGCTCCCTAACTCTTAGGGCAAAATTCAATAATACGCTTCATATGAAGCAAATCTTGCTTGGTTCATTAAGTAGCTGCATCTTTTAATTAGTATTGCTTCTCTATGCTTGAAAACTTAACATTACTTCTTCATGCTTCCTTTTATTTGGCTCATGGTATAGCTACTTCCAAATTCTTATGATAGTGGATTGTAAGATAGAAATCTTCACAGAAGTGTTTACTTCTGATTTTTTTTGTATTCAGGTTCATCTCAGCACAATTACACCTAATGTTTCTTCTGCTCTATGCAGGTGTACGCATCAAATTTGATGATTTCTGGCTCCCCTGGTCCTCTAAGAAATATGTTGGTTTGGCAGGACCATACAGGGAGGGACTGATAAAGTATGACATGATGATGAGTCAAGGATTTGATAGAAAATGGTAGATTGCTCTTGGCTTCTTTCCATTGCCGAGTTAGTTGCAACTCCACATCATTAATTTGCATGCATATAATTTACTTGCATGGTCATTGTGTCGATTGCTTGCTCTGTTGGACTGAACCAAATAGTCATTCTTGCAATGTCATGAAGAATTAGAACTTGAAAAGGCTTGGTAGAAACTCTTATTGTCATGTCTGAAGAATTAGGAGCCGAGATAGTTGTATGACCACTTCAGTGTTTTGCGAGATTCGTTGCATCATTTTAATGTATATGAACGAAAATTGCAAGAGTTTCTTGAAGCACCATGAGTCCATGACGCCTATGGTTAGGACAATTGTGTGCATATTTTAACAAGCCATGGAATAAAAAAAGTTACCGGTTTCTCTACCTTATTTAGAGATTTTGAAAACCAGAACTGCTGCTTTAGAATGGCATAAGGTAACTGTTTGTTGGCTGGTACAATACTTGTGTTGTTTTTTAGATTCTCTGGGCTGTGAGACGTTAGATAAAAAGTGCCCTATTCTGAACCACGAACTTGATTTCACATGTACCATGACGTTTGATGATTAGATACGAGAATAGAAGACAGTACTTGGTAGGCTCTTAAGTCCATAAGTTTTTCGTTACCTAGAGTACGCATTAAGGAACACAAACCTCTAGAACGGGGTCAAGGATGTCTATCCGGCATTCAATATATTTTCCTCCCACTGGACTTGAAGAAGGTCAGTAGAAGCGGTCAGAAGTAAAATTGTGACATAATCCTTTTTGTCGAGGCAGGGTTATTAGTTGTTCCTAACCAATTTGGTACAAGGGGTGAGTAGGTAAGTAGGTTACAAAAATACATGTACCAGGTGCAGGCTCACATTTTGTGTTAGCTTTCTTTGGAACAGTACTTCAGAAGTCCTGATATAAGCTCTGTTGTCTTCTTTATTTCCACTTCTCTTGGAATCTGTCTTTATTGCTTCGTTTTAGGATATAACTTTTGATTCATGTATGTCAAATTATCCTTCTGCAATATATTCAGAGAACCAAAAAGCTCCATCAACCAGTCAACAATGATTATTTGGCTTATCCTGAAGTTGTTGAGGTTCAGAAAGTTCTCTTATCTTTTTTCAGTGCAAATGCAAATTTCGGTTTAGAGATGGTGTATTCTATTTTATATTTCCCCCAAAATGTATCACCCCTTTGAACCTGGAAAAGTGTATTTACATCATGTGTGTGCATTCACTACTGGTATCTGTTTCCATTGTTGCCTCTATAGAATATCAGGTCAATGCAAGTCTTGTAAGTGAATGATAAGGAAGAGATCCTGAACAACTAATTAACTTGGTGGTCCTTATGATATTTATCAGTTGAGAAGACTTGGAAGGTTACACATGGTGGGAATTTCTGATCTTCATGTCAAGTGTTTGCAAATAAAAAAAAACTAAGCACATAGCCATTTTCCTACCGCTGCAAAGACATAGGCACACAGAACGCACTATAAACTCTAGAAATCTCCACGCAAGAAACTCCTCAACCAACAAGTGAAGCGCACATGGTCAACGCAGGGAATAAACCATCACAGCTAGCTTCATCTCTCTACCACTACATCACATAGACAGGAGGATCAACATCTCAGCTCTAAGAAGGGAACAAGAGCTTTGCAATTCTGTATCCAGTAGCCACTATCACCACCTACCTAGATCCCGTATGCATGTATCAACTAGATGTACTCTTTTTTTGTAGGAACTACTTTGCAACGAAATCAAGTCTTGCGACAACTTACCAAACATTACAAAAAAAAAACAAATAGTTAACCAATCCATGTGGCGCGGCGTGCCGATGCGCACTATAAGCTAGTGTTATCTATAAGTGATAAAAAAACATTTCACGTAAGAGAATTTCCCGCCTGGGCCGGCTCATGCAGTAGGGACCTGCTATACTACGCTCTGTGCGCTGAGAGAAGACGCGTCACGCCTGTTTGGCCCGGCCCATGTCCGGGCGGCCTGTTTTGTAAATTTTGTTTTTTATTTATTCCTTTTTTCTTTTTTTACGTTAAATAATTCGGGACGTAAAATAAGTTCCGAAAATTAAAATAAATGAAAAATTGAAATAAAATGTTAAATAAATCATAAAATATTTTTAGATTTAAAAAAGTTCATGATTTTATAAAAAATGTTTGCTTATTCAAAAAATGTTCTGAATTATGAGAACAAATTTCCAGGACATCATGAAATGTTCATGATTTTAAAAAAGTTTGTGTATTAAAAAGTATTAATGAAATTGAACAAAATTTGGCCAATTCAGAAAATGTTCATGAATGGACCCAAAAATTTAAAAACTACTCGTGACTTATACAATACTTTATTCATTCATAAATTGTTTGCTGATTCAAAAATGATCATGCATTTCAGAAAATGTTCATAAATCAACAGAATGTTCATGAATTTCAAAAATTGTTCCACCAATTTCCAGAACAATGCTCGTCCATTCTAGAAATGTTCGCCGATTCAACAAAAATGCTAAAAATTGTTCACAATTTTGAAAAAGAAAAAAGTCCATTTTACTACCCGATGCTGATATGGACACAGTCAAAGGTGGTATTTGACCTACGGGTTGGTCCCTCTCAGCTAGACAATCTAACTGACTGTTGGGTCTGGTCAACACTGATTGTGCCAAGTCAAATATGACTGATGGGGCCTACATCTTAGTTGCGCAGAGACTATCAGGGAATTAAATTTAGCCCTAACTACTTCATTAACATAGGGGGGGCCCACATGTCAATGTCTGACTAACTTTAGTCAACCTAAACTAATGGCCCACATTGGCACGGTCGGGGTTAACCGCAAGCGACCTCAAATCACTGCGATGTCCCGCCATAGGCCTCGACAACAGCATTGGAGGCTACCAGGTTGTAGCCCCTTGTTCGCGTGCGTCCAGGTGCGGTCGCAGGAGGCCGCATGATGGCAGGAAGTAGGCTAGCGACGGAGTTGAGCGGCGGCAGAGCATCGACTCCGACGACATCGGTATTATGGAACGAACCCGGGCGAACTAGGGAGATGGGTGGTATCTATGGACCTAGGGGAGCACGACAGGTAGTAGAATGACGCAAGGGGAGCTCGGCAACGAGGAGCACATCGGCATGGCAGAGGGCGGCATTGAGCTCGTGTGGACGACGACTAGAACATGAGTGTGACGCCCCCAATTTGACCGTACGCTAATCATACACGCAATGCGTATGACCAAGATTAGGGACTCACTAATTAATATCACAACACAACACTAGACACAAATTAAAGTCATACAGCTTCATATAACAAGCCAGGGGCCTCGAGGGCTCGAATACAAAGCTCGACAAGCACGAGTCAGCGGAAGCAAATAATATCTGAGTACAGACATAAGTTAAACAAGTTTTGCCTTAAGAAGGCTAGCACAAACATAGCAACGGATCGAAAGAGGCGAGGCCTCCTGCCTGGGAGCCAACCTAACTACTCCTGAGCGTCGGCACTCTCCACGTAGTAGTAGGCTCCATCGGTGGTGTAGTAGTCGTCTCCGGCGTACTCCATCTCCTGGGCTCCATCGTCTGAACGCGGTAATCGTATCGAGGGGGAAAGAGAAAGCAAAGCAGCGGTGAGTACTCATCCAAAGTACTCGCAAGACTGACATCGGAACTATGCTAAGTATGCATCAGTATCAAGGAATGGGGTTATATCTGGGCTGACTGTAGAAAGCAAGAATAGGGGGAAGGCCTAGTCCTATCGAAGACTAGCATCTTCAGCATCTTGCAGCATTTAGAAGAGAGTAGACTGGTATCTCATATATAGCAATATTATTGTAGCAATTTTATTAAGTAACCACGCCCAGAGATTCTTCCTCGACTCCCTGCGAGGAAGCAATCTCGGAGCCAACATTCATTTCAATTTAAAGTCACAATTTTAGTTGTAGTAGGTCAAGGTACAACTCCAAGTCGTCCTGTTACCGTGGACACGGCTATTCGAATAGATAAATTCTTCTCTGCAGGGGTGCACCGCATTTCCAACACGCTTGATCACCTCCGGCCGGACACACTTTCCTGGGTCATGCCCGGCCTCGGGATATCAACACGTCGTCGCCCCACCTAGGCTCAACAGAGAGGCCAGCCCGCCGGTCTAAATCCTAAGCGCCTAGGGGTCGTGGGCCCACTTGCCCTTTGCGCTCCTGCACGATGCGAAGGCGGCCGAGGTCAGCCCTAGCACACTCTAGTCCAAGAGTTGTACCGTCCAGGCCACTCGGGCGCGCGCCGCTCCATTGTTGACGTCCGAAGAGCTTCGGCTGATACAACGACGCTGAGTACCCATAACTTCTCCCACGTGAAGGTTTGGTGCGTATAAGGTCAAACGACCAACTCAGATCAAATACCCAACCCATTAGCATTTTATTAATGCGGGGAAAGCACGACCCATGAAGTGCGGTCCCGTCGCCCCATCTCGAGGATGTGTGGCAAGGGCCTCTCCTGCCCGTCCACGCCTCATCATCATCAATCCGTGGGTACCCCTCAGGGCCGACCCATCACCAACATGTTTCCGTAACCAGGTCATAGTAATTGTGTGTATAAAACATCAAGACGGAACCTAGGGAATCACCCTCAAAGGGTCCCGCTCGATGAAACCGCCAAGGTGGACTTAGAGGAATCACCCTCGAGGGTCCCACACTTGAGGGGTTGCACGACAGAGTCATCGTCGGGAGTGGTGAAGGAGGAATCACCCTCGATAACCACGACCGACTAGCTACACTACAAAGTTAGCATCATGAGTACTTCACGAGGTGTCACCCTCGGTACTCGATAGTAGCTCTGCAGAGTCGTACAAATAAGGGGTGTGTGGTGATGTGAGGGGCCTGGCTTGTCGGTCGGTTGACCGAGTCTTCGAGTCGTCGAGTCGTCGATGAAGAAGCAGGGGCAACTGGGACTAAGGGGTCACTGGGGATTCACTGATCAACCTATACTAAACAGTTGATATGATTGCAGGTATGGTAGCAGTTTATCAAAAGCAGGCTATGCATTAGAAATAGGAGCTAGCTAATACAGTAGCAAAATCTAATGCAAGAATAAGAGGGAAGAATGGGCGATATCGGAATGCTCAAGGGGGGGTTGCTTGCCTTGCTGCTCTGCGGCAAAGGCCTGATCATCAACGGTGTAGTCGTACCCGGCAGCACCGTCAGTCTCGGGGTCTACCGGTAAGAAGAGGGGGGAAGAAACAATAAATATAACGCACAGATGCAATACGATGCATGACATGGCAATATGCAGAGCTAGGCATGCACTAACGCAGTATTACACGACGCAGACGGTTCGAAAGAATATCTGACGATATTTTCCGGGTCTCGGGCTATTACCGGACAGACGAAAACGATGGAAAAGTTCCACGTTCGCTATGCTAGGAGCACATGACAGACGAACGGACTGCGTATTCGGAACCGTAGGATTATTCTGAGCAACTTTCATGTTCAAAACTTTTTCATCCGATCTACGGTTTATTTTATATTAATTAATAAAGATTTACCATTATTCTAAATTTCTTTAATTAATAAATTGGAATTCTCCAAAACAGTAAATACTGTTTAATTAATTAATTAATTAATTAACTAATTAATTAATCAATTTAATTAACTAATTAACTATTTATTTATTTATACATTATTTTTATTTCTATTTTGTTTTTAGTACATACATACATACACACATACACACACACACACCCTGCACACGCACACGCACACTCTCGCGCGCGCGCAGCAGCAGTATGCCACGGCGGCGCGGCGATCATCGGCGGGGGGGGGGGGGGGGGGGGGGGGACGCGGCGGCCGGGCTGCTCACCGGCGATGGCGAGAAGGGGGGGGGGGGGCGGCGAGGCGCGGGGTGGCCGGCGGGGAGGTGGCGAGGACGACGGCGGGGCGGCATAGGCGGCGAGGCGGACGGAAGCGGCGGCGCGGCGGGCGGCGGGAGGTCGCCGCCGGGGGGGGGGGGGTCGGGCGGGCGCCGGCCGCGTCGTCGGGTGGGGAGGGCGGAGCGGGGCGGCTCGGGAGGGGCCGGGCCAGGCCCGTCGGCGGGGAGGGGGGGAAATGGCGCGGCGGGCGACCCAGGGGAGGAGGCGGCGGCGGGGGGGGGGGGGTCGGGCACGGGGGGCTGGGGGCGCTAGGGTTTGGCGCCCCTGGCTCCCTTATAGGCGCCGGCTGGGCCGGCCCGTTTTAGGCCCAGTAGTGGTTTTTCTCTTTTTTATTTTTTTATTTTTTTGTTTATTTTTGTATTTTTATTTATTTTTCTTTTTTGTTTTATTTTAGTTTCTATTTATTTTAGTCTTAGTAAAATACATAAATAGTACCTAAAAATTGTGTTTTAATTTAGCCCACTGCCATAACCAATTTGGCACTTAAACATTTAGTTTGCAAGTGCCTACAATTTAAAAGCTTTAAAACAATTGCTTAAGTCACTGTTTTTAAACATTTTTATGATTTTAAACACTTTATAAAAAGGTGGTTTCTCCACCATAATTACTTATGAATTATTTGTCACAACTTGAACATTTTAGTTTTGATATTTGAAAACTTTTATCGTTCGACTTGGTTTTGAAATTCGAATCGCACGGGATTGAATCATCGCGAGATTAACAACAGTAATCGTGGTGACGTGGCATCATTAGCGTGGGATTACTGTAGCTTAATTACAGAGATTACTGTAGCACAAATCCAGGGCGTCACAACTCTCCCCTACAAAAAAGAATTCTCGTCCCGAGAATTAAGAAGTAGAAGGAAAGAGCCCGGGGTATTCTGCACGAAGATGATCTTCGCGTTCCCAAGTGGCTTCATCTTCAGAATGATTTGCCCACTGCACCTTGAAGAACTTGGTAACCTTCTGACGAGTCCGACGTTCAGTTTCATCGAGGATGCAGACTGGTTGCTCTTTGTAAGAGAGGTCTTGTTGCAGCTCAAGCATATCATGATCCACTGCTCGGATAGGATCCTTGAAGCAGCGACGAAGTTGTGACACATGGAACACATCGTGAACCTGAGAAAGGTTTGACGGTAATTCCAATTGATATGCCACTTTACCACGCCTTTCGAGAACAGTGAAAGGACCAATATATCGAGGAGCCAGCTTGCCCTTGATTCCAAAACGGTGTGTACCTCTCATTGGCGTGACTCGAAGATAAGCCTTTTCGCCAGGTTGATAGACCATATCTTTGTGATGACGGTCATACTGACTCTTCTGACGAGACTGAGCAGCCTTCAGATTTGCATGAATAATGCGGACTTGATCTTCGGCATGTTGGATAATATCCGGACCGATAAGTGTACGTTCCCCAGTTTCTGACCAATTCAGAGGAGTTCGACACTTATGTCCATATGATACTTCAAAGGGGGTCATCTTCAGACTAGCTTGATAGCTATTGTTATAGGAGAACTCAGCATACGGGAGAGATTCCTCCCATTTCTTGCCGAAAGAAATGACACAAGCTCGAAGCATGTCTTCGAGAATCTGATTGAGTCTTTCAACTTGTCCCTGGGATTGAGGGTGAAAAGCGGTGCTGAAGGACAAATGAGTTCCCATAGCTTCCTGGAAACTTGCCCAGAATCTTGAAGTGAATAAACTGCCACGGTCCGAACTAATCACGAGTGGAATACCGTGGAGTGAAACAACTCTGGATATGTAAAGATCTGCTAGCTGACTAGCAGTAATAGTTTCCTTGACAGCCAGAAAATGTGCAACTTTGGACAGTCGGTCAATGACGACAAGAATAGCATCATTACCTTTCTGCGATCTGGGAAAACCAGTGACGAAGTCCATTTCAACATGGTCCCATTTCCATTCAGGAACCGTAATAGGTTGCAGAGTTCCGGCAGGCCTTTGATGTTCTGCTTTGATACGACGGCAAACATCACATTCAGCAACATAGCGAGCAATGTCTTGCTTCATGTTAGACCACCAAAATCTTTGACGAATGTCTTGGTACATCTTGGTACTACCAGGATGAATAGACAGCGGAGTGTCATGTGCTTCCTTCATGACCTCCTGAGTCATATCATTGTTTACCTCCTTACTCGGTACCACTAGGCGGCCCTTGAAGTACAAAGCGCCATCCTCAGCAATAGTGAAGGATGAGGGCTTACCTTCCGCCAGGTAGCGTTTAATCCTTTCGACTTCATTCTCACACTTCTGGATCCACTTGATGACGTCCACTAGATCTGGTTTAGCAACCAGGGTATTAAGAGAACCTTGGGAAACAACGTGGAGGTTCATTTTGTAGGACCCTTCAGGAGGGGGAGCGAGTGCACCAGGCGGAACAATATGGAGATTCAGCTTGCGAAATTCCTTTTGAAGAAGGGGGTGAACCTTGTGAACCTGAAGGTGGTTGCAGTATGACTTGCGGCTCAAAGCATCAGCCATTACATTTGCCTTGCCTGGCGTATAAGAAATACCCACGTTGTAATCTGCTATGCACTCCATCCATCTCTGTTGACGGAGGTTTAGATCTGGCTGAGTAAACAGGTACTTCAGACTTTGGTGATCGGTGTAGATCTCGCAACGATTACCAACAAGGTATTGCCGCCACTCTTTCAACGCATGAATTACTGCAGCAAGTTCAAGGTCATGAACTGGGTAGTTCTCTTCATGAGGACGCAATTGTCGAGATGCATAAGCAACCACTCTGCGCTCTTGCATTAGGACACAACCCATTCCTTGACGTGAAGAATCACAATAAATGACGAAGTCCTTACGAGTATCCGGAGGAGCAAGCACTGGAGCAGACGTCAGTTTGTCCTTAAGTGCCTGAAAGCTCTCCTGACATTTTTCTGTCCACTCATATTTAACACCTTTGTGAAGCAAATTGGTTAAGGGTTTTGCAATCTTGGAGAAGTTCTCGACGAATCGACGGCAATAGCTGGCGAGTCCGAGAAAACTTCTGACTTGCTTGACATTCTTCGGGGGAGTCCAGTCAAGAATAGCCTGAACTCGTTCAGGGTTGACCGCAATACCATCCTTGGAGATCACATGACCAAGGTAGGTTACTTCGTCCATCCAGAACTCACACTTTGAATACTTTGCATAAAGTTGATGTTCTCGAAGCCTCTCCAGTATAAGACGAAGATGTTCCGCATGCTCTTTTTTATTCTTGGAGTAAACCATAATATCATCCAGATAAACCACGACGAATTTATCGAGGTAATCCATGAATATATAGTTCATCAGGCGAGAGAAGGTTGCTGGAGCATTGGTTAAGCCGAAGGACATGACGGTGTACTCGTATGAACCATAGCAAGTAACAAATGCAGTCTTGGGAATATCCTCTTCACGAACCCGGATCTGATGGTAACCCAACCTCAAGTCGAGTTTTGAAAACATTGATGAACCAGCAAGTTGATCATACAGATCGTTGATCCGAGGAAGCGGATATTTGTTTTGAATCGTTGCTTGGTTGATGGGGCGATAATCTTGGACCAATCGATTCGTACCATCTTTCTTCTTGACAAAGAGGGAACGTGCTCCCCAAGCAGAGGAACTTGGACGAATGAAACCCAGACGAAGCGAATTGTCAATTTCTTGTTTAAGTTCAAGGAGTTCATGTGGTGGCATCTTATACGGACGATTGGCTATAGGAGTAGTACCAGGTACCAAGTCGATGACAAACTCGACAGCTCTTACAGGGGGGATCCCTGGAAGTTCTTCTGGAAAGACATCTTGAAAATCACGGATCACTGGGATATTTTCAATCCCTTCGAGAGGTGACGCATTCAATGCATTCAGGCATATAGTCAGGCTTCAGCATCTAACAGCTTGGAATGACATGATCGAGTACAATTCATAATCAAAGAAGATTACTAAGAGTTGTCGAATCGCAATGCGTACTCGATTCAGATATCAGTGTCCTTGATTGTCCAACAACTCAGAACACGAGGAAACTGGAATCAGTGAAACATCATAGTTGATTTAGGAGCTCATAAGAAGTTATAAAGCCCCATGATATTTATCAAGATACCAGGGATAATACTCGGAGGTAGATCAGAATAGAGGTTAGACTAGCGTATTGATCTGTGGAGGACAAGCACCTTAACTTGTCCAAGAACAAAAACAAAGTAGAACATCATGGTCGGAGCCACAATTGTAAAGGACAAGACCACAGATACCGGATCAAATTATACCAAGAGAAATTTATCGTTACGAGAAGCTACTATGATAAGATCAACATTGCTTCCATGGGCATGAGCACAAAGTTCAAGGTCGACTCCCACTTCATCAATGCATCACCTTCCATTTACACCTCGCCTTTGATGAAGTTGTAGTTTTGAATGTTTAACTGGCAAAACACCAGGAGAGTAAGACTCGTGAAAACTGTGGGGTTCACACGAATTAAGGAAGGCATAGGTCCAACCCATCGGGGCATCTTAGGAACATATACCACAAGCTTCAAGAGTAATTAACACATGCTTGACAACAGAGCATGGCTGACAAGAGCATAGGATACAACTTATCAGAGGGAGAAAGAATGCAAGGCATCAGATTATAGAACATCCAATAATTCGATGCTTAAATACCCAAAGGAATTAAGATTCCCAATTTGGTGTATCAGAATCAGATGCTTCGATCAATACAGATAAGTTGAAGGGACTTAGATGGACAATCAACCAAGGTTGATTTAACGAGAACCAGCTCCTGATTGGAAAGACGTCTGAGCCGGACGGATAATTTATGATAAACAACTGATGACTGCGTGCATCCACACACAGGTTGAATCAATAAAATCAAATGAAAATCACAGAGGATTTTAATGGATATTGCTTGACATATGGAATTAACCACCATGTAAGCAGGTGAGAAAAGTCAAGAGCAATAGGCTGGTCAGGATTTCGGAAGACCGGATAGCGTTTCAAAGAATTTTGTGAAAGACAAGAACAACTGGGGACGGACGAATCCTCGATAAGGATGATGAGTTATCCGCAGGGGTTGGCGATGGAAGGAAATCGCAAAATCGACGAGCACAAGTTCTCGGGAGAACATCAGAGAGTATCTTCGGAGTCTTATGATGAATCAAGTCATCATCTGGAATGAGGGGCTCTCCGGGGGAAGTAGTTACGAGAACCTAGAGTTAGAGTTAATAAAATCTTTAACCCGAAAGAGAAGAGAGATCAGAACCCAGAGTATAGACGAGAAATAAAAGATCCTAATACCACCCGATTAAGATGTGGGCCCGTAAGCCACACAACAATGTTAGTAAAAGTTTTTCAAGTACTAGACTCAACTTCGGCCAAGGAGTTGGAAAGGGGGATACCTACAGGCAGTCGGCTCTGATACCAACTTGTGACGCCCCCAATTTGACCGTACGCTAATCATACACGCAATGCGTACGACCAAGATTAGGGACTCACTAATTAATATCACAACACAACACTAGACACAAATTAAAGTCATACAGCTTCATATTACAAGCCAGGGGCCTCGAGGGCTCGAATACAAAGCTCGACAAGCACGAGTCAGCGGAAGCAAATAATATCTGAGTATAGACATAAGTTAAACAAGTTTTGCCTTAAGAAGGCTAGCACAAACATAGCAACGGATCGAAAGAGGCGAGGCCTCCTACCTGGGAGCCAACCTAACTACTCCTGAGTGTCGGCACTCTCCACGTAGTAGTAGGCTCCATCGGTGGTGTAGTAGTCGTCTCCGGCGTACTCCATCTCCTGGGCTCCATCGTCTGAACGCGGTAATCGTATCGAGGGGGAAAGAGAAAGCAAAGCAGGGGTGAGTACTCATCCAAAGTACTCGCAAGACTGACATCAGAACTATGCTAAGTATGCATCAGTATCAAGGAATGGGGTTATATCTGGGCTGACTGCAGAAAGCAAGAATAGGGGGAAGGCCTAGTCCTATCGAAGACTAGCATCTTCAGCATCTTGCAGCATTTAGAAGAGAGTAGACTGGTATCTCATATATAGCAATATTATTGTAGCAATTTTATTAAGTAACCACGTCCAGAGATTCTTCCTCGACTCCCTGCGAGGAAGCAATCTCGGAGCCAACATTCATTTCAATTTAAAGTCACAATTTTAGTTGTAGTAGGTCAAGGTACAACTCCCTGTTACCGTGGACACGGCTATTTGAATAGCTAAATTCTTCCCTGCAGGGGTGCACCGCATTTCCAACACGCTTGATCACCTCCGGCCGGACACACTTTCCTGGGTCATGCCCGGCCTCGGGATATCAACACGTCGTCGCCCCACCTAGGCTCAACAGAGAGGCCAGCCCACCGGTCTAAATCCTAAGCGCCCAGGGGTCGTGGGCCCACTTGCCCTTTGCGCTCCTGCACGATGCGAAGGCGGCCGAGGTCAGCCCTAGCACACTCTAGTCCAAGAGCTGTACCGTCCAGGCCACTCGGGCGCGCGCCGCTCCATTGCTGACGTCCGAAGAGCTTCGGCTGATACAACGACGCTGAGTACCCATAACTTCTCCCACGTGAAGGTTTGATGCGTATAAGGTGAAACGACCAACTCAGATCAAATACCCAACCCATTAGCATTTTATTAATGCGGAGCAAGCGCGACCCATGAAGTGCGGTCCCGTCGCCCCGTCTCGAGGATGTGTGGCAAGGGCCTCTCCTGCCCGTCCATGCCTCATCATCATCAATCCGTGGGTTCCCCTCAGGGCCAACCCATCACCAACATGTTTCCGTAACCAGGTCATAGTAACTGTGTGTATAAAACATCAAGACGGAACCTGAGGAATCACCCTCAAAGGGTCCCGCTCGATGAAACCGCCAAGGTGGACTTAAAGGAATCACCCTCGAGGGTCCCACACTTGAGGGGTTGCACGACAGAGTCATCGTCGGGAGTGGTGAAGGAGGAATCACCCTCGATAACCACGACCGACTAGCTACACTACAGAGTTAGCATCATGAGTACTTCACGAGGTGTCACCCTCGGTACTCGATAGTAGCTCTGCAGAGTCGTACAAATAAGGGGTGTGCGGTGATGTGAGGGGCCTGGCTTGTCGGTCGGTTGACCGAGTCGTCGAGTCGTCGATGAAGAAGCAGGGGCAACTGTCACTAAGGGGTCACTGGGGATTCACTGATCAACCTATACTAAACAGTTGATATGATTGTAGGTATGGTAGCAGTTTATTAAAAGCAGGCTATGCATCAGAAATAGGAGCTAGCTAATACAGTAGCAAAATCTAATGCAAGAATAAGAGGGAAGAATGGGCGATATCGGAATGCTCAAGGGGGGGTTGCTTGCCTTGCTGCTCTGCAGCAAAGGCCTGATCGTCAACGGTGTAGTCGTACCCGGCAGCACCGTTAGTCTCGGGGTCTATCGGTAAGAAGAGGGGGGGAAGAAACAATAAATATAACGCACAGATGCAATACAATGCATGACATGGCAACATGCAGAGCTAGGCATGCACTAACGCAGTATTACACGACGTATACGGTTCGGAAGAATATCTGACGATATTTTCCGGGTCTAGGGCTATTACCGGACAGACGAAAACGATGGAAAAGTTCCACGTTCGCTATGCTAGGAGCACGTGATAGACGAACGGACTGCGTATTCGAAACCGTAGGATTATTCTGAGCAACTTTCACGTTCAAAACTTTTTCATCCGAGCTACGGTTTATTTTATATTAATTAATAAAGATTTACCATTATTCTAAATTTCTTTAATTAATAAATTGGAATTATCCAAAACAGTAAATACTGTTTAATTAATTAAATAATTAATTAACTAATTAATTAATCAATTTAATTAACTAATTAACTATTTATTTATTTATACATTATTTTTATTTCTATTTTGTTTTTAGTACATACATACATACATACATACATACATACATACATACACACATACACACACACACACACACCCTGCACACGCACACGCACACTCTCTCGCGCGCGCGCAGCAGCACGCCGCGGCGGCGCGGCGGTCCCGGCGGGGGGGGGGGGGGGGGGGGGGCGCGGCAGCCGGGCTGCTCACCGGCGATGGCGAGAAGTGGGGGGGGGGCGGCGAGGCGCGGTGTGGCCGGCGGGGATGTGGCGAGGACGACGGCGGGGCGGCGTAGGCGGCGAGGCGGACAGAAGCGGCGGCGCGGCGGGCGGCGGGGTGGCGGTCCAGCGGCGGGAGGTCGCCGCCGTGGGGGGGGGGGTCGGGCGGGCGCCGGCCGCGTCGTCGGGTGGGGGGGGCGGGGCGGGGCGGCTCGGGAGGGGCCGGACCAGGCCCGTCGGCGGGGAGGGGGGGAAACGGCGCGGCGGGCGACCCAGGGGAGGAGGCGGCGGGGGGGGGGGCGGAATCGGGCACGGGGGGGCTGGGGGCGCTAGGGTTCGGCGCCCCTGGCTCCCTTATAGGCGCCGGCTGGGCCGGCCCGTTTTAGGCCCAGTAGGGGTTTTTCTCTTTTTATTTTTTTTGTTTATTTTTGTATTTTTATTTATTTTTCTTTTCTGTTTTATTTTAGTTTCTATTTATTTTAGTCTTAGTAAAATACATAAATAGTACCTAAAAATTGTGTTTTAATTTTGCCCACTGCCATAACCAATTTGGCACTTAAACATTTAGTTTGCAATTGCCTACAATTTAAAAGCTTTAAAACAATTGCTTAAGTCACTGTTTTTAAACATTTTTATGATTTTAAACACTTTATAAAAAGGTGGTTTCTCCACCATAATTACCTATGAATTATTTGTCACAACTTGAACATTTTAGTTTTGATATTTGAAAACTTTTATCGTTCGACTTGGTCTTGAAATTCGAATCGCACGGGATTGAATCATCGCAAGATTAACAACAATAATCGTGGTGACGTGGCATCATTAGCGTGGGATTACTGTAGCTTAATTACAGAGATTACTGTAGCACAAATCCAGGGCGTCACAATGAGTGCGAGCTCTAGAGAAGGGAGGAAACTGGAAGAGGCTCGGTGCGAGTCAAATAGAGGCGAAGGCTAGATCGGAGGTCGTCTGTGCGCGACAAATCGTGCGTCGGCATCCAGGGGCTACAGTCGGAGAAGGCGGCTCGATTGGGTCGACTCCGGTCTTCTGGGCTCGAATCCTTCGGTCCAGAGGAGCGACATGAGATTTTGGAGGCTCTAGACACGATGGTTTGGCGAGGGATGGCTGATGGCTACATCGATGGCGGTTGGCGCTCTGCAGTGCTCACTCCGGTGCTCGAATCAAAGAAAGGGAGAGGGAAATAATGAGATGCGAGAGGGGGATAGGTCCAAGGGGTCTTGCTCATCTCGTGGGCGATGAAGTGGATGCTGGGGAGGATGCATGAGCGAGGGAATATATTCACTCTTCATCCAAAGGCTGAGGCCTTTTAATGTGAATATTAAAGCACATTGTTGTAATCCGATGTGAACAGTGAGATGTGGACTAGTCACACACTTAGATTACATACAAGATACAAGGCTTCGACTATACTTTCTCTCGTGAGCAAGGCGGCGATGATCTTTCCACCTCTCTAACATTGACCATAGGTCCCCTGTCGCTATGTCTGCCACTCCAACATTAGGAAGTGACGGAAACCCTAGGCCTTCATTTCGATAGTGGTAGGGGTATGTGGTAGAGAGAAGATTTTGGCGCATTGGCATGGAATAAATTCTCTCTACCCCGCCCCCATTCTGGTCATGCTTCGTACCGTTGGGCCGTGTGAAGGATGGTGTGGTCCTCGCAGAGGTGGCGCTTGGCGGATGGCCTCCATTGTCGAGATGATCTTCTGGGCTCCGACCACCTTGAATTCATCCGATGGTATCAAATTTATGGAGATCTGGAGTAGATTCCAACCGTCTCGTCGGGCAACGAGGTTACGGTTTCTCGTTGTGCCTGCGCCAACGAGTTCTGGCATCAGGTACTTTGGGATGCTGGTATCTAGGGGCACGTGCACGTGGACTTCACGATTGTCATCGACAAGGTCCGGCCAACTCTAGTAAGGAAGCAGCGACACGAAGCACCATCGATTCTTTCTAGCGGGGTAGTGGCCATATAGTGGTTCATCCTTGATGTAAATTTTTTTATTATGTTTGGGGTGCTTTGAATTCTAGTGATCTTTATAACAGATCTAAGATCATATTCACAAAGAAGTGAGCAATTAGAGAGGGAGCTATTATGACAGTGAGAAAATGTTGATCATTTATAAGTTTTGAAGTAATTAGATAGTGAGCAATTGTAATTTTTAGTATGTTATCATATTTGTAAATTATTTTCTTGTTCTATCTACGATAAAACATTTGATTTTTGTACATAGTACAAGTTAAACATTGCATAACTAAAACCTAGTGGCGTTACAAACTTTTCATCAGAGAATTCAAAAAGAATATGACACAAGTGAGAAAGAAGAAGGCATAATAAGTCAAAAAAAAAGTGGACTACGATTTCTCTGCAGCTTTTTTCCACCGCAGTTTTGTGGAGAAGATGCAGCCTAAAAGAACTGACCCTCTCTATTGCTGGTCGAATTGCCAGTTTTGTGAAGTTCATATCAAACCTTCCATCCCACTGGAATTCTAATTTTAGTTCGAAACACGTAGAGAATCAAATGCCAACGAGGCCCAGCCAGAGCCCATTGAAGATCACAAGCCCACGTACATAGGGAAAGCCCACTTCGCCAGCCTCTGAGGCGCGCAGCGGAAGGGAGGGAGCCAAACCACGGTGCCGCCGGCGGCCGCCGCGGTTGCGCCATTCGCCGCCGCCGTTTGCTTCTCCTGCCCCTACCTCCACCACCATGCCGCGGCAGGCCACGAGATGTCGAGAGAGGTACGCTTCTTCCTGCTTCCTCCGCGGCTCCAGCTGCAACTAGGATTGTGGTCTTGTTGATATATGCCTGCAAATCTATGCTAGATAGAGATTCATTAGAGACTCCTGCCGAAGCTCTGGTTGTAGGATACCGGTCGCCAATTACCCTGGTAGACTGCGAGGACTAGAAATCATCAGCAAGGGCGTGCGTCTCAGATAGACAACAATTTGTATCTTTCGATGAACAATAATTTGTCTAGACACTGCAGATTTGAGCAGTCCTTGTCTTTCGATTAGTCGTATGCAGTTATCCTGGTCTATCCATGGCTTGGCATTCAGTAGAGCGCATCGGCAAATTGGTCTTATGTGATTCCTCAAAAAAGAGTTGGTCTTATGCTCCCAAAATCTGTATGATCAGGACTGTCCTTACTGAAAGAAAATTTACCTCCTCTGTAAGTACGGTATCTTGGATCAATAACCAAATGGAAACTTTGACCCTCCCTGGAAATCAGATGACCTTAAACAATCCAGGACACATATTTACTATCACCGGGCCTGCTATTGTCCAATTGACTTGCTTCTCACTCCCAGCCAAGTTATGAAAAGACAGATACTCATGTATGCTATTCAGTTATCCTTACATACACTACTCTGCTATTTGAGTAACCATGGGACAGATTCGAAAAGGAAAAAAAATGAGTAAGCATGCGACTCGTAGCTCTATGGTTTTGGGTTGAAGAAGGTATTGGAGATTCAATGTTTGTTGGTTCTTGAAATTTTAGCTAGAAGGCGAAAGCCGAACATAGTTTGTTGGATTTGGACCAGTTATCTGGAAATTAATTGTGATCTATGACCTGAGTATATTTCCATGTTACCTAGGTAGTTAAATGGTACCGCTACAGCTCTTTTCATCCTTGGCATGGCTCGCTATGCCTATAAGTGATAAGCCACTCACTACAACGGCATCTTAGTTACTAATCCATACATCTAGCTGGTGGGCTGCAAGTGCGCCTATATGCATAAACAGGAACATAATATATTATATTGTTTGCAGGCTTGGAAGACCTTACCTAAATGGCTCATCTAACTCTGACCACTCCACTACCAGCCTAACATGTAGATTGTTATTTATGAACCAAAACAAGTACTACATCATTCTCAGCTAAAATAACATAATATAATGTCTAACCCCACCCGTATATCCGTAAGGCATAATAGGTACGATATATGCATTGCACTGGAAGCTAAAGGTGAACATGTAATCCATACAACGGCCCCGCGTGAGAGAAAAAGGACAAGATGCTAGCCAAGAACAACTTGCCGGAAAATATCAGCATGGATTCAAAGCAGGGATGCATACCCTACCATGAAGCATACATGCACATACCCGGCAAGTCATCCTTGGCTACATTCTGCCCTCTATCTCGATTCACGTATGGCCATTGACGGTATAACTCATAACTGTTATTGGATGACATGAATCGCTGAAACTAAACTTCTCTAGGATGCTCACAGCTAGAGGGGTGATGTGTGTATATATGCATTCCTGCTGGCTGCTGCTTTCTATCTAAGATGTCTATGTGTGTCTTGTCTGACTGCTTCACCCTTCTGACTTGCTATATATAGACTTCAAAAGGAATACCTCAAGATATGGTTTTCCTTTTTGCTATGGAATTTCCTCAAAGGCGATGCGTGATTCTTTTGGATGGAGATGTTAGGTTTGATATGGGTAGATCTTCTATCCACTCCATGTAGAGCAATGTGGTTTTACTGATTTCACGCATTGTGTTGTCGGCATGCACAAGTTAATTTCTGTATTAGAACAGTGGATAAAATGTCAACTTGACATTGCTTGAATAGACTTAGTCTTTGAGTGTTAGTTCATTTTTGTGATACATGTTGAATGTAGGAAAAAACTAGAAAAAAAATTGAGAAGCGGTGGGACCTATTACTGAATTCTGAGGTGTAATAATATTTTCTAAATTGTAAAGAAGATCTAAGCTTCACAGTAATATCAAAATCACAGTTAGTTACTCCCTCCGTCCCATAATATAAGAGCGTTTTTTACACTAGTGTAGTGTCAAAAACGCTCTTATATTATGGGACAGAGGGAGTAAATAGTTCCAGAATGTTTGGAAATCGAAGCAATCCAAGTGATGGTGAAAAATTGATGATTTAAAGATTTTCCAAGGATTATGTGGTCAGAATATCTGTAGACTACAACCCATATTGTTTTGTTGAAACAGAAAACAGAAAGTAAAGCCTAGTCACAGTAAGAACTTCCATGCATATAGCTTCAAAGAAGTCAAACTTTCTCTTCGTATTTACAAATAATAAGATCTGCCTTTGCCTTTACATGCAAAACCGAAAGAGTCGACGGACCATTAGATTTGGTCCCTCTTTCCCTTCCAATGTGTGTCGTACCTGTCGTGGGAATGAGCATGACAGTAGAGGTTAAGGGTACGTAAGGAGAGGGCAGAGTCCTAGCTACGGCGAGATTGTACACACGGATGTATGAGTTCAGGCCCCTCTCGTGGAGGTAACAGCCCTACGTCTCAGTGCTCGGGAGTTCCTGTCGTGTGGAATGTGTGAGTTACAGGGGGTGTGAACCCTTGTGCCAGAGGGGAGGGGTGGCTTATATAGAGTGCGCTGCCCCTCATGAATACCCGGCAACCAAGGGTTCGATCGTGGTAATAAAGGTGAACGTTACTGATAACGTATGTAATAAATGCTACTTATGGCGACCAGTCGAACGCCTGTCTGTTGGCCTCCCTGGAGTGGCTTCTGGTCTTCTGCGGTCGACTGACTTCTGATTCTTCCGAGTGAAAGGCGGCTGTCGAATGGAGGGAGAAACCTCCGAGTGGATTTTCTGCCGAATGACTCATGCGCCATGGTGATTTCAGTCGGAGTCTTCCTTGTAATCCTGTAATCTTTAAGTTCTCCAATGTAGTGTCCTTAGGTAGGGTATGTAGGTCAGGCCTAAGACCCTACCCTAGGTACATATCCCCATCATTAGCCCCCGAATGGATCGGGGCTCGAGTGAAAAAGGGATCGATGCAGGTTCTGATAAGACACAAAAATTCCGAGTGCATTTTAGGGCTTCACAGAAGTCTGCGTCGATTGGAGTCTTTGTCATTCACCCTGATCGATTCTGTCTTGATATGCGTCTGAGTGAACTTGAGCGTGGACTCAGGTCCGAGTGGTCAGCAGGATCTCTTGATGCGACGGGTCGCTTCGTCAGGCCCGGATTTTACGGGATTTGAAAATTTGGAAAGCACGCGTCGCGCGACGATGACGCAACGACTGGGGCAAGTGTTGGCATGACGCCTCGATTTTCGCGCCGTCCTTAACGCCACGTACTGCGCTTCCTCTGCAATCGGGATACACAGAGATCCGGTGGGCCCGCAGGTCAGCGACCCACTCGGGCAGTTATAAGACGGGACGGCGCAAGGGTCGGTACAATGCTCCTCCCCAATTCATTCATCCATGGGTTCTTGAATTTCTTCGGAGCACAACTTCACCATTTCCCTCCGAATGGCATTGCGTATCTTGCTGCGTTCATAACAATGTGTGAGTGCTTCTTGGGCTGTCCCCCTCACCGGGGCTTGTTCAAACACATCTTCACCATCCGGTCTCAGTCAGTCAAAAAGGCCAACACCAATGATAGTAAGACCCACGTCGTCCAGCTATGCGGTGGCCTGGGACTCCAAAAGAGGAACAGGAGTGCGTTTCTGTCGATGGCCTTTCCTGAATCCATTCGGGGCTGGCAGTCGACTTGGTTTTACTGCAACGATGTTGCATCTCCCAACATATCGACTGGCCTTCCCCCCTTCACATTGGAGCGACCCACTGCTCCCAGATCATTGTCCGTGACAGAGGGAGAGAAAGCCGAGGTAGGAATTTTAGTGGATGCAGTAGTAGAGTTGGTCCGTGGCGGAGTGACTGGTATGGACCTACTGGAGGTGTTTCTCGGTCGGCGAATCCAGCCCCTTCAAGCGAGGGACCACACTATGTGGCACTATTCGGGCGCTGGAGACACCACTCGGACACATCCAGAGGAAGTCTCTGAGAAGACTGTTGCACAGTGACTCCGAAGCATCACCGGAGCCTGTGACAACCCTCTGGGAGCCAAGCGAATCTTGCCCTTCTCTGCCGCGAACCCGCCGCCGAACCTGGTGAGTTATATCTGTGTCGAATGCTTTCATGTTTCGTCGAGTGATTGGGTCTTCAGCCGACTGACTTTACTGTTTGTATCTTGCAGGAGTTTACGAACATGTATTCGCCCGTGCCGAACGGAGGGCAGCCTGATGACGGAGAAGAGAGCGCAGGCGGCAGCGCAGACGTTGATTACGCCGAGAACAGTGAAGGCAGTAACGACGACTCTGAGGAGAGCGAGGAAGAGGTTCAGTCTCCTCCGCGCACCGAGCGTCGTTCCAAGCAGCGCCAAGACCCAGCGGCTGTCCCAAGCAGAACCTTGGCATCGAGCACCAGGAATCCGAAGCGCGACCGGGCTACAACACCTGAGTTGACTGAAAAGGTCGCGAAACAACCCAGGTCTGACGCACCAAAACCTCGGAAGGCTCTGCCCCGCATGAAGATCGCCGTGCCCGTCGCCTCAATGTGAGTGTTCATTTTCCTTTTTTTGCTGTTGTGGAACTTCATGTCTTTGCTGATCGAGGGGAATTTGTTTGCCAGAGCTGCTACCTTGGTGACGTCGCCTCCGCGAGATGAAGAGGAGCACATGGAAGTGGACACTGCTGACGTGGCCACCTCTCAACGAGGTATAACAAATCTTCACTCTGCTCTGTTTTTTGAAGACGATTCGTCGATTGAATAAGTTAACGTTGTCAATTGGTAGCTGCAGACGTCATCCACGTGGAAGACGATGAGGAGCCACAGCAGGGTGCGGAGGGTGAAGGTGTGACCTTGGGCACCCCACGCGTACGCACTCGGAGGACATCGTCGGGGCAGGCGCCTCGTAGGTCGACTGCCGCATCGTCCCAAGAACTTGGCGACTCTTCCCGAGCCAGAGCTGAACTTGTGGTTCCGCTGTCGAGTGCCCCGCCAGCAACTTCAACTCTTGTGGTCTCAGCGCCAATTGGGCAACCTCAGGCAACTCTTGTGACCCCAGCTGCAGCACCGACTCATCCGACGACCGCATTCCCTCTGTACCGTGTCCTAGAGGACCAGACTGGAGCTGGCAAAGAGGCCATGATCCAGGCTGAGCAAATGATGCTACGTACGAAGGAGGCATACGAGGCCAGCAAGTTGGCTTATGATGCCAGTTCAGCGCTTCGTGCCAATGTCCGAGTAAGTGCGATTGTAAGTTCATTTCTGATTGAATTCCCGTCCATCTTGACTCTACACCCACTGGGTGTTTTCTTTTGGTGCATACTTGCTTGTTTTCCCCTCGAGTAGATCAGGTCTTAGTCGAGTGGTTTCTGGTCCAGTGGGGGCACGCTGAGTGCACCCACTGGGTGTAGTCCCCGAGACCGCTATCGAATGGCGGTGACATCGGCAGGGGTCTTAGATTTGTTTTGATAGTCGCTTGTCACTCGACAGGCCGGACCTGGTCGAGTGATAGTAGGTCCAGTGGGGGCACGCTGAGTGCACCCACTGGGTGTAGTCCCCGAGACCGCCGTCGAATGCTTGCATCGGCGGGGGTCTGATAGAGACAATGTTTGCATGTTTGCTCTTTTGCTCTTTTTTTTACTCGGACAGGTCAGACCTGGTCGAGTGGTGTCGTATCCAGTGGGGGCACGTTGAGTGCACCCACTGCGTGTAGTCCCCGAGACTACTGTCGATCGTTTACGATTGACAGTAGTCTTAAGAATTTGGACTCGGGGTCCTTTTCGTACTTGGAGTATGCTTGTCACTCGGTTCGTCGAGTGAGTTCTTTTTCTTAGTGTCTCCACCTCTGAATGCTTGTCTTAGGGATGGAAATGATGTCCATGAAACCAGCAGGATAGGTCTTGTCAGTTCGGACCTTTCCATCAACCATGATATGACGCTTTGCAGGGGTGTGGGGTGGGGCGGCGGGCCGCCATTCAGTCGACTGAACTTGCTCTTTTCCACTCGGGAGTGGAGAAATATTAGTGTCGACTGAACTACTTCTTTGCTGATTTCAGAAAACCTGTGAGCTTGGGACTCAGTACGTCGACCTGGAGAAGGAGAAAAACCAGCTTCAGCTGGATCTGGAGGTGGCCAAGAGGGACCTAGACCGTGCACAGACCGAGCTGAAGACCCTCGGAGGTAATCCTTGTCGACCAATTGCACTATCACTTTTATTTTCTATCCTTTGAACCGAGTGTCCTCACTCGAACAGACGTGCGTGGTGAGAACCGCCGACTTCAAGCGTGACTCAACAATGTTATTACTTTAGATACCATGAAGAAGGCGCTTGAAGATAAAGACAAGGCACTCGCTGATGCTCAGAAGGTGGCGAGGGAGAAAACCGAGGCCGCTGAGAAGAAGCTTGCCGCAGCCAGTAAGTTGGAAGAAGAGAACACTAAACTCAAGCAAGAACGGGCCGATTGGATCAAAAAGGTTGAACAGCTGACCAAGAGAAGGAGCGGTCTGGAGAACTACTTGGGAGACTTCGCGAAGAAGATGTTCGGCATGCTTGAAGGTAACTTTCTTCCGTCGAGTGAATTTCCTTAATTTCTACAGAACAGTAGCGTGACCAACCTTTCATTTCCCCTTCGTGTAGAATTCTGCCAAGAGTTTGACAAGGAGACTGAGGAGATCGAGCCAAGTCTGGACCCCACCAAGTCACCTGTCGGGGACGTTGTGGCCATGAACATGTTTCGGCTTGACGCTCGTCTTAGAAGTGTTCAAGGGTATATCACTCAACTGAGGGCTGCGCTGGTGAAGATCGACAAAGAATTGTGGCCAGAAGACACCCTCCAGACTGACATCGAGTCAATGATGACCCTCCTCAACGAGATTCTCGGTCCAGTACAGGCATGGAAAAAAATCTGCTGCTCGCTGCGGAGCTGACGTAGCGCTTTCACTCGTCCGGGTCCATTGCAAGGAGGCCAAGGAGGACAAGCTGAAGGCTCTCCAGGTGGCCAACACGAAGAAACTTCAATTCGAAGACTTCATGGAGACCTTCATCGAAGCAGCCACTCAGATCGTTGATGGGATTGATATGGACACCTTCGTCGAGCCCGCGAGCCCCACCGGTGCTTGAGAAAAACTTTGCTTGCAGTTGAAACTTTATTTGCCTCGGTATGCCGAGTGATGGTGTAACCGTTTAAAACTTCGTTCAGGCCTTAAGCTTGAGTACTTCCGTTTGCGTGGGCAACTTTTATCCGCGCTAGAGATTCTGGATTTATCTGCATTTTGCTTTCCAATCCTTTGCTTGGCTAAGTTTGTTTGGTTTCCGAGTGAGATGGATGCTCATTACTCGGAAGAATTTTGAACTTAGGCGAAAACTGGTTTGCAACTAAGTTTCCGAGTGAAAGTGTTGCCTGTCACTCGGAACAGCCTTTAACTTAAGCGAGGTCTGACTCGCGGCTAAGTCCCCGAGTGAGAGGAGTGCTCGTCACTCGGGAGAGTTTTTAACTTAGACGAAGACTGGTTCGCAGTTAAGTTTCCGAGTGAATGGGATGCTATTCACTCGGCAGGGTTTTTAACTTAGGCGAAAACTTGTTCGCGGCTAAGCCCCCGAGTGAGAGAAGCGCTCGTCACTCGAAAGAGTTTTCAACTTAGATGAAGACTGGTTCGCAGCTAAGCTTCCGAGTGAATGGGATGCTATGCACTCGGCATGATTTTTAACTTAGGCGAAAACTTGTTCGCGGCTAAGCCCCCGAGTGAGAGAAGCGCTCGTCACTCGGAAGAGTTTTCAACTTAGACGAAGACTGGTTCGCAGCTAAGCTTCCGAGTGAATGGGATGCTATTCACTCGGCAGGATTTTTAACTTAGGCGAAAACTGGTTCGCAGCTAAGTTTCCGAGTGAATAGGATGCTATTCACTCGGCATGATTTTTAACTTAGGCAAAAACTTGTTCGCGGCTAAGCCCCCGAGTGAGAGGGTCGCTCATCACTCGGAGTGTTTTCAACTTAGACGAAGACTGATTCGCAGCTAAGTTTCTGAGTGAATGGGATGCTATTCACTCGGCAAGATTTTTAACTTAGGCGAAAACTGGTTCGCAGCTAAGTTTCCGAGTGAATAGGATGCTATTCACTCGGCAGGATTTTTAACTTAGGCGAAAACTGGTTCGCAGCTAAGTTTCCGAGTGAATAGGATGCTATTCACTCGGCAGGATTTTTAACTTAGGCAGAACCATCGGCTTTGCGCTTTTGCTTCCGACTGGAATTGCCGCCGCCAACATCATTGTCGACTACCTTTCCCTTGCCGCTGCGGAGGCGGTCCTCCTCTTCGCCATTGGCATACCGAGTGGCAATCTCCATCATCTTGCTCGGGGACATATCTCCTGTCCGACCAAACTTCAGATAAAGCTCTCTGTACTTAACACCGGCCTTGAAGGCGCAAACGGCTTGGTGCTCGGAAACATTTTCCACCGTGTGATGGAGGGTGGTCCAACGCTGAATATAATCCCTCAAAGTTTCATTCGGTTTCTGCACACAGTGCTGCAGCTCAGACAAACCAGCGGGACACTTGCATGTGCCCTCGAAAGTTCTGATGAACACTCGGGCAAGATCCTCCCAGCAGTAGATGCTAGAAGGAGCCAACTGATTTAGCCACGCTCGGGCCGAACCATCCAACATCAAAGACAAATGCTTCATGGCTATATTGTCATTTCATCCACCGATCTGCACCGCCACTCGGTAATCGTCTAGCCATGTTTCCGGCTTCGACTCACCAGTGAACTTGCTTACTCCAGCCGCCAACCTGAAGTTGGGGGGAATCTCTGCGGATCGAATGGCTCTGCTGAAACACTCGCCCAGAGACAACGGCACCACTTCCACTCGGATGATCTCTATCATAACCATCCCTGTGAACTCTGCCCCTGTCAATCCGATTCTGTACGAGGACAGACCTCGCGTCGAACCCAGGAATCCGCTCATCGCCGTACGGGCGTCGATCATCATAGTGCCGGGGCACATATGAACCACCCCACGGAGGAGTAGGCACTCGACGATGGTCATCACGGTGATAACGAGGAGCAAACTGATCCCGCCCCTGATCTCGGTACTGACCTTCACGGTACCCTCCGCCCCTGCGACGCAGAGGTGACCCCGGGCTGTAAGCCGACTGAACTGTGTTTGCCTTGGGCGAATTACTGTGTAACCTATTGCGTGACTGAGAAACAGCCGAATTCTGCTGTTGCGCTGCCCCAAGCAACGCTCGGATCTGCTGCAAACCTCTGCCAGCCTCTGAACGTGATGGTTGAATGGAATCTGCAATCCTAGCAGCGGCTGCAACATTCTGAACTGGAGTACGGAATACCTGGACGTTGTTCTGAGATCCACTTGGAAACAACTATCGCTGACGTCGACTAGAAACTTGTGGACGCTGGCGGGTACGCTCGTAGAGTGCCCTCGGCATCTCTTCGAGCCGAAGGCGCATGGCCTCCAAGGCCTGGGCCTCGGCAGTCGCACCGACGATGGGCGTATGGAGAATCTCCTCATCTCGGCGCTGCTGCTCATTCGACGGTCCTCCAACCTCGTGCCCGCCGCGGCCGTAGCCAGGCGGGCTTTGCTGTGAACCCGCCATAAGAACCTCAGCCGCTGGATCGCAGCTCTCGCACTCGGAAGGAACGTCAGACTAATCCGAGGCCGAGTTGAACACGCCGTGAAGTGATTCGGCGGGATCGATAGCCGCAATCTGCGGAGATGACGCTTGGCGAGCGGCCGCATGCCTCACCCAACGCTAGAGCTGCGAGCGACCAGATTGCTTGCGGCGACGAACAACGGGGAGAGCAAACGATGCCGGAGTCGACAGGTACGGAGTCGACGGCTGCCGAAGAAGAACGCCGCAGGAGCTTGCACGGAAGTGCGTCGCCCCGCGGATCGGGAGCGCCTCAACGTCCAGAGGCGCTTCCTGAAGCCATGCCGAGTCGTCGGCGACGAAGGTGAGCGCACCGAGACGGATCTCGTGGCCCAGGAACAAACCGCACCGGAAGACATGATGAAGAAGAAAATTGCAAACTCGCCGGAAGTCGCTTAGACGTCTGCCCCACGGTGGGCGCCAATTGTCGTGGGAACGAGCCTGAACTCATACATCCGTGTGTACAATCTCGCTGTAGCTAGGACTCTGCCCTCTCCTTACGTACCCTTAACCTCTACTGTCAGGCTCGTTCCCACGACAGTTGGCGCCCACCGTGGGGCAGGCGTCTAAGCGACTTCCGACGAGTTTGCAATTTTCTTCTTCGTCATGTCTTCTAGCGGCGGTTTGTTCCTGGGCCACGAGATCCGTCTCGGTGCGCTCACCTTCGTCGCCGACGACTCGGCATGGCTTCAGGAAGCGCCTCTGGACGTTGAGGCGCTCCCGATCCGCGGGGCGACGCACTTCCGTGCAAGCTCCTGCGGCGTTCTTCTTCGGCAGCCGTCGACTCTGTACCTGTTGACTCCGGCATCGTTTGCTCTCCCGGCTGTTCGTTGCCGCAAGCAATCTGGTCGCTCGCGGCTCCAGCGTTGGGTGAGGCATGCGGCCGCTCGCCAAGCGTCATCTCCGCAGATTGCGGCTATCGAGCCCGCCGAATCACTTCACGGCGTGTTCGACTCGGCCTCGGATCAGTCTGACGTTCCTTCCGAGTGCGAGAGCTGCGATCCAGCGGCTGAGGTTCTTATGGCGGGTTCACAGCAAAGCCCGCCTGGCTACGGCCGCGGCAGGCATGAGGTTGGAGGACCATCGAATGAGCAGCAGCGCCGAGATGAGGAGATTCTCCATACGCCCATCGTCGGTGCGACTGCCAAGGCCCAGGCCTTGGAGGCCACGTGCCTTCGGCTCGAAGAGATGCAGAGGGCACTTGACGAGCGTACCCGCCAGCGTCCACAAGTTTCCAGTCGACGTCAGCGACAGTTGTTTCCGAGTGGATCTCAGAACAACGTCCAGGTATTCGGTACTCCAGTTCAGAATGTTGCAGCCGCTGCTAGGATTGCAGATTCCATTCAACCATCACGTTCAGAGGCTGGCAGAGGTTTGCAGCAGATCCGAGCGTTGCTTGGGGCAGCGCAACAACAGAATTCGGCTGTTTCTCAGTCGCGCAATAGGTTACATAGTAATTCGCCCAAAGGCAGACACAGTTCAGTCGGCTCACAGCGCGGGGTCACCTCTGTGTCGCAGGGGCGGAGGTTACCGTGAAGGTCAGTACCGAGATCAGGGGCGGGATCAGTTTGCTCCTCGTTATCACCGTGATGACCGCCGTCGAGTGCCTACTCCTCCGTGGGGTGGTTCATATGTGCCCCGGCACTATGATGATCGGCGCTCGTACGGCGATGAGCGGATTCCTGGGTTCGACGCGAGGTCTGTCCTCGTACAGAATCGGATTGACAGGGGCAGAGTTCACAGGGATGGTTATGATAGAGATCATCCGAGTGGAAGTGGTGCCGTTGTCTCTGGGCCCGATTGTTTCAGCAGAGCCATTCGATCCGCTGAGATTCCTCCAACTTCATGTTGGCGGCTGGAGTAAGCAAGTTCACTGGTGAGTCGAAGCCGGAAACATGGCTAGACGATTACCGAGTGGCGGTGCAGATCGGTGGAGGAAATGACAATATAGCCATGAAGCATTTGTCTTTGATGTTGGATGGTTCGGCCCGAGCGTGGCTAAATCAGTTGGCTCCTTCTAGCATCTACTGCTGGGAGGATCTTGCCCGAGTGTTCATCAGAACTTTCGAGGGCACATGCAAGCGTCCCGCTGGTTTGTCTGAGCTGCAGCACTGTGTGCAGAAACCGAATGAAACTTTGAGGGATTACATTCAGCGTTGGACCACCCTCCATCACACGGTGGAAAATGTTTCCGAGCACCAAGCCGTCTGCGCCTTCAAGGCCGGTGTTAAGTACAGAGAGCTTTATCTGAAGTTTGGTCGGACAGGAGATATGTCCCTGAGCAAGATGATGGAGATTGCCACTCGGTATGCCAATGGCGAAGAGGAGGACCGCCTCCGCAGCGGCAAGGGAAAGGCAGTCGACAATTATGCTGGCGGCGGCAATTCCAGCCGGAAGCAAAAGCGCAAAGCCGATGGTTCTGCCTAAGTTAAAAATCCTGCCGAGTGAATAGCATCCTATTCACTCGGAAACTTAGCTGTGAACCAGTTTTCGCCTAAGTTAAAAATCCTGCCGAGTGAACAGCATCCCATTCACTCGGAAACTTAGCTGCGAATCAGTCTTCGTCTAAGTTGAAAACACTCCGAGTGGTGAGCGACCCTCTCACTCGGGGGCTTAGCCGCGAACAAGTTTTCGCCTAAGTTAAAAATCCTGCCGAGTGAATAGCATCCTATTCACTCGGAAACTTAGCTGCGAACCAGTTTTCGCCTAAGTTAAAAATCCTGCCGAGTGAATAGCATCCCATTCACTCGAAAGCTTAGCTACGAACCAGTCTTCGTCTAAGTTGAAAACTCTTCCGAGTGTCGAGCGCTTCTCTCACTCGGGGGCTTACCCGCGAACAAGTTTTCGCCTAAGTTAAAAATCCTGCCGAGTGCATAGCATCCCATTCACTCGAAAGCTTAGCTGCGAACCAGTCTTCGTCTAAGTTGAAAACTCTTCCGAGTGACGAGCGCTTCTCTCACTCGGGGGCTTAGCCGCGAACAAGTTTTCGCCTAAGTTAAAACCCTGCCGAGTGAATAGCATCCCATTCACTCGGAAACTTAGCTGCGAACCAGTCTTCGTCTAAGTTAAAAACTCTCCCGAGTGACGAGCACTCCTCTCACTCGGGGACTTAGCCGCGAGTCAGACCTCGCTTAAATTAAAGGCTGTTCCGAGTGACAGGCAACACTTTCACTCGGAAACTTAGTTGCGAACCAGTTTTCGCCTAAGTTCAAAATTCTTCCGAGTAATGAGCATCCATCTCACTCGGAAACCAAACAAACTTAGCCAAGCAAAGGATTGGAAAGCAAAATGCAGATAAATCCAGAATCTCTAGCGCGGATAAAAGTTGCCCACACAAACGGAAGTACTCAAGCTTAAGGCCTGAACGAAGTTTTAAGCGGTTACACCATCACTCGGCATACCGAGGCAAATAAAGTTTCAACTGCAAGCAAAGTTTTTCTCAAGCACCGGTGGGGCTCGTGGGCTCGACGAAGGTGTCCAGATCAATCCCATCGGCGATCTGAGTGGCTGCTTCGATGAAGGTCTCCATGAAGTCTTTGAATTGAAGTTTCTTCGTGTTGGCCACCTGGAGAGCCTTCAGCTTGTCCTCCTTGGCCTCCTTGCAATGGACCCGGACGAGTGAAAGCGCTACGTCAGCTCCGCAGCGAGCAGCAGATTTTTTCCATGCCTGTACTGGACCGGGAATCTCGTTGAGGTGGGTCATCATCGACTGGAGGTCAGTCTGGAGGGTGTCTTCTGGCCACAATTCTTTGTCGATCTTCACCAGCGCAGCCCTCAGTCGAGTGATATACCCTTGAACACTTCTAAGACGAGAGTCAAGCCGAAACATGTTCATGGCCACAACGTCCCCGACGGGTGACTTGGTGGGGTCCAGACTTGGCTCGATCTCCTCAGTCTCCTTGTCAAAGTCTTGGCAGAATTCTACACGAAGGGGAAATGAAAGGTTGGTCACGCTACTGTTCTGTAGAAATTAAGGAAATTCACTCAACGGAAGAAAGTTACCTTCAAGCATGCCGAACATCTTCTTCGCGAAGTCTCCCAAGTAGTTCTCCAGACCGCTCCTTCTCTTGGTCAGCTGTTCAACCTTTTTGATCCAATCGGCCCGTTCTTGCTTGAGTTTAGTGTTCTCTTCTTCCAACTTACTGGCTGCGGCAAGCTTCTTCTCAGCGGCCTCGGTTTTCTCCCTCGCCACCTTCTGAGCATCAGCGAGTGCCTTGTCTTTATCTTCAAGCGCCTTCTTCATGGTATCTAAAGAAATAACATTGTTGAGTCGCGCTTGAAGTCGGCGGTTCTCACCACGCACGTCTGTTCGAGTGAGGACACTCGGTTCAAAGGATAGAAAATAAAAGTGATAGTGCAATTGGTCGACAAGGATTACCTCCCAGGGTCTTCAGCTCGGTCTGTGCACGGTCTAGGTCCCTCTTGGCCACCTCCAGATCCAGCTGAAGCTGGTTTTTCTCCTTCTCCAGGTCGACGTACTGAGTCCCAAGCTCACAGGTTTTCTGAAATCAGCAAAGAAGTAGTTCAGTCGACACTAATATTTCTCCACTCCCGAGTGGAAAAGAGCAAGTTCAGTCGACTGAATGGCGGGCCTGACAGTAGAGGTTAAGGGTACGTAAGGAGAGGGCAGAGTCCTAGCTACGGCGAGATTGTACACACGGATGTATGAGTTCAGGCCCCTCTCGTGGAGGTAACAGCCCTACGTCTCAGTGCTCGGGAGTTTCTGTCGTGTGGAATGTGTGAGTTACAGGGGGTGCGAACCCTTGTGCCAGAGGGGAGGGGTGGCTTATATAGAGTGCGGTGTCCCTCATGAATACCCGGCAACCAAGGGTTCGATCGTGGTAATAAAGGTGAACGTTACTGATAACGTATGTAATAAATGCTACTTATGGCGACCAGTCGAACGCCTGTCCGTTGGCCTCCCTGGAGTAGCTTCTGGTCTTCTGCGGTCGACTGACTTCTGGTTCTTCCGAGTGAAAGGCGGCTGTCGAATGGAGGGAGAAACCTCCGAGTGGATTTTCTGTCGAGTGACTCATGCGCCATGGTGATTTCAGTCGGAGTCTTCCTTGTAATCTTGTAATCTTTAAGTTCTCCAATGTAGTGTCCTTAGGTAGGGTATGTAGGTCAGGTCTAAGACCCTACCCTAAGTACATATCCCCATCAGTACCCTGATTGATCAATAGTACTGCTGATGCCTATGTTCCTGTCAGTCTGTCATGAATTCATGATCCACAAGTTAATTTCTTCTGTCGCCAGTTGATTGGTTGAGGGGCAGTGAGAGACTGAGCGTTAATGCCATTTTTTCCCCTTTCACTTTCGATTAATCTCTTTCAGAGTAAACATTTCCTCCACTCCTAGACTCATCATTCATGATGGGGTGGGGATACCATTCCAGATTGCCTACCACTTACTTTTGAACGCTGTACTCATCATTGTTCTTAATTTGGTTGGGCCAGGTAACACATGTATGATTTCTTGATAATACAGTATGTGAGTTTTCCTTTTCCTACTTTGGACAAGAGATTACATAAAGTCTGATCACAGCATTACGTTTGTCCAACGACAGATACGGTTCCTACAGGCTGGCCTATTGGATGATAGGGGACCAGGAATAAAATTATGTGGCCCAAAAGCACAGATGGAAGTATGGCATGCTTGAGCAATGCCATACCTTTTCTTCGAAATAATAATAGAGAACAACGGCATCATACGTTTTTGGTTGGGGGAAAGGTGCTGCAAGTGGTGCCCCTTGGACTCCTCAGAGGCAGATTCACTTTTCGGAGATTTTTATTCGGTCAACCCTTTCCATCTGATTCTTTTAACCTTTTGTTCCATACCTCCATGTTTTTAGGGTGCACAGTATTTCCTTTAAGTTGGAATAACAGTGGAAGCAATTGGTGGGGGCACAATTCCTCTATATAGAAAGATTGCTTTTCACGAAATGTCGTAACGTGTATGGAATCAACGTCTTCCTTTATGCTTTCTAGATGTCTCAATACTTCTGTAGTAGGATGTAAGCAGTATGAATAACTAAACGCTTGCATTCCAGTAAAACACTCACTTCTCATGTCGCTTAGAGTTACACTTAGTTGAATTTCCCATATTGCTTGCAGAAATATGGTTGACTTTTATGTTGTTTTCATAAAAAACACATTTTCCTTTGTGTTACCTTATTACAACCATCTCACCAAGCAGGAGTGGACCCTAAGCGCCACTTCTTATTTCACATATCTTCTTACAGAACTGTGTGTGCACTGGCGTGTGTCTGTGTGTGTGTGGGCGGGGGGAACTGGTTACCTTTTTTAGCAAGAACAGTACCACCCTACTGTATATGTTTATAATTTCTGTTTTGTATAGGACAACTCTGCAAGTGGTTAGAAAAAGAAGGAAGAGGGATATGCTATGAGTTAGTGGAATGCACGGGTATGTTTGGTTTGAGCCCAAACTAGCCCCGCCAAAATTTTGGTTTGTCCAAAGTGTGGCCGTGTGGGCATGCCCAAAATATTGGTAGCTTGTTGATGTTTGGATTGTTTTGCACTGTCCAATTTTTTGGCAAAACAGGTCTATTGTTTGGTTTGCAACCAACCATGATCTCCTGACCATACTTCTCTTCCAAATATTTAAATATTTTAACACATATTTGATAAAAAATGCTAAGATACAATCAACTAATAGAACTCGCTACAAAAGAAGCTGTAATTTTTTTTTGGCGAAAATCAAGGCCGTGAGTTGCTACTCGATCGGAGTGTGTATGCACTTGCTAATCATGATTGATCTAAAAAGAACTTGTCAATTATGATTAGGCCCACTAATTGATTGCAACTAACCACAAGAATCGAAACTACTCTGTTGCATGCTCCCTATGATACTCCACAAAATAATGAAAAGGACGTGGAACCCACCGAAAGAAAGACAGGAGGTTACGACGCCAATATTTTGGTGAAGGTTTTCCATGCCGTCGGCTCGCCCACGCGCTGGCGAGAATTACATAAGCTCGAGGTGGGTGCGCCTGGCATGCCAAGTATTTGGTGCTGATCCAAACAACCTCCAATTTCCATGGGCTGATAATTTTTTTGGCATGGTCAACATTGCTATAGATCCAAACGCACCCTACATATCCAAGAATGGAACGCTCTTGTTAAAAAAAGAGTGACCAAGTCTAATTCTTCCTTCAATTTTCTTCGGCAAGAGAAGAAAATTTCCTTATGACCTGGTTACCTAATTGTCCATTACTTCAAAATTAGTGGCAATTATGATGTCATTTCATTTACATCTGCACTCTGCTTTTCAAAGTTCTGTACTACCAACACAAGCTCTTTTCCAGCTGGAAGCTTAGTGTGATTGAGGTACATCAGTTGATAGGTGCCTTCAGAATTGCCAACGCCACTATACACTGATGATGTACATCAGAGCTACAACAAAGAACCTACCAGCTGATGCATAGTTAAGCTTTCTGTACAAGTATGGAATAATGTGTAGCAGAAGTTATTACAGAACTAATTAACAGAGTTACAGAGGATGACTCAGTTGGTTGAACATGAACCTCAATACATATATTCATTACTCACCAGTAACCAGTATACAGAACACATAATAGTTTCACTACTTTCAGAGTTTAGTACTTCTGCAGCTTGCCAGGGATTAACATATGCCAGGTACAACTGCTATTTGTTACTTTACATGAAGGCCCTGTTCTGGTGTGGATCTCAGGGCCTGCCAGCTGCACAGCCGATCGCATCGCTGGCATCCGGTTATCCGAGCTCTGACTTGCAGTGCTTCATACCGTCGAGGTCTGAACTCGGCGAGCTAGAGCTAGAAACCTCTGAAGAGTGCATGGTTCACTGTCAAGTTCAACCCTGTGATTGTGAGCATGCTCACCAAGGCTTTGTCACATCACATCTTCCTGGAGTTCAGAAATGGTGCCAACCCGAGCTGCTGTCCTAGGCCGCAGGACACTGCGCCTCTAGCTACCATGTCTTCTGCCATTTTTACCTGTGGAACCAATTTCAGATGTTAATGGAACTGATGATCTTTTACAGGTGACTATTTATTTCTTCTACCAGTGGAGAATTGTTACCTTGATTCTTAAGGTCTCTACATCTGATTTGAGGATCCTGTTGTCGGTGACCGCGGTGGTGAACTGCTGATTGGCCTCTGTCAGTTGCTTGAAGAGGGTTGCACTTTCATTTTTAAGTTGCTCGACCTGCTCGATCAGGATGACACAAGTCAATTATCAGAAGCTTGAAGCAAACTTGCACCATGGCATGTGCATTAGGAGGTAACAAGGCTACAGAGAGGTGATTTTCGTTTGATAAAACAGCAGGGAGGAAGTGCATCAAGGAGTGTACCTGCAACTCAAGGTCAGTTAGCTGTGCGTGCTTCCTCCTCCTGGACCGTCGAGCTGACTCCCTGTTGGACACCATCCTGAAATTTACACAGGCAATTCATTAATTCATTGTAAAGAAGAAACGGTAGGTAGGCAGTTTGTTCAGAGTTCATCAGAATTTACAGAACTGTACACAGGCTTGACCTCGGTATACCTTCTTATCCGCCTTGTATCTGACGATTTGCCGCTCCGCTTGCATCGGCCGCCCCCTATCTCCACCAACGACTCGCTGTCGGAGTCTGACTCGGTTTCGAGAGCCTGGTTCCCTGAGATTGTCTCCCTTGGGCTAGCTGCGATCAAAACAATGCGGCAGCAGGTGAGACAGACTCCTGGTGTGTCTGATTTGGGGTGTGTCTGATCTGGGTCTGATCAATCTCCGTGTCAACTCTAAATCGATGCAGTTCTATGTTGGACCAGGGCCTCTTGGGAATTCTGGAGTAAAGGAAATGCTCCACACAGAGATGAACATGTGCAGGATGTTTCTCTTTTGTTCAAAATTTCCCCTGAAATCCGCTGCTGTTCATATGTCTTATTCTTCGTCAATCAATGCTAAGTTCTGAGAACCCACAGCATTCCGTAACAAGATCCGACTCTGTTACAGGTTGAAGGCGTATATATATGTCGCGCTTACCGGAGATGGCCGCCGTTTGCGACTTGGTCGGCGCCGGGACGGCATGGTGCGGCGGCGCTCGGAGGCCTTCGGACCACCACAAGTGGCTGGCGTTGCCCCCTTCCAGCTCCAGGGCGCTCTGCTGGAGCACAGGAGGAAATTCAGTTAAACGCACGAACACTACAGTCACAGAAGCAGAGGCTGAGCTAGTAAGGGAGGCTGCGGGTAAGGGCAGCTGCTCACCGAGTCGCCGAAGCAGAGTCCCGGCAGGCCGCCGCCGGGGGAGAAGACGCCGTCGCCCCGCCCGTGCTCGCCGAACCCCCCGTCGTCGGTTCCATGGCCGGGCCTGCCCCGCTGGGCCTCGGCCTCGGCGGCGGCGAGGTGCTGCCGAATGAAGGCCTCGAACTCCAGCTCCGACGCGCACTTCTTCATCTCTGCTCGTCACGGTGGTGGTGCTTTCGTTCTGTCTGGGTAATGCCTCCGTTGCGGGGGGTGACAGCGTCGCCGGCGACGGCTTTTATGGGGCGCGGGAAGGGGACGTGGAAAGCTCCGTTGGGGAGATGAATATGGTGAATGGACAGTGACGCGGGCTGACTCGGATCCTCGTAAGGCCTCCGCGAGGCAGCGTGCAAGGCTGGGCGTGCGTGGCCGCCCGCCCGCCCGCCCGTCGGCGACTTTTCATTGGGCTCACAACTTCGGATCCGCTGAAAGCGTACTTAAACAACCTAAATAATAGCTAAAAAATAAGTTGATTGCAAAAAAAAAAAATTGATTACCAAGCTGGCCACTTGGTAGCTAAAAATGAGTTGGATGAATCGGATTGCATTCAGTTATCTTGTTGGTAGGAGTACAAGATTATGTTATCCGATGGACTCACCTTTGTCTTAGGTTACGTCCGCCTTGTCGTGGTCTAGTCGATCGTATGAAGATCTCGGCCCATAGAAAACTTCACACGTGTTGCTCTCTGGAAGTATAATAAGTAAATCTGAATCAAAAGGCTCGAAGGTTTGCCTCGCGGCAAGCCTGTTTCTTCCCGGTTGTGCAGCGGCGGCAGACACGCATGATGTGAAATTCGGCACCTTGGGTGGTGCTGGCGGCAATCAGATTATCCATCTACCTACAACAATCCACCCACAGTGAGAGCAACTTCCAAACCGACACGTGTTTTGTCCTCGTTTTGTTCATTTGGGTCGGTATGTCCGTCCCATTTTTCGTTTGGGTCGGCCCTGCGTCCAACGCACCGACTCATTTTTCTTTCGCGCGGTAGGCTTGCGGCCATTGTTGATCGCTTTGTCACATATGTATAAAATTTGATCCTGGATTAACAAAGTTCAATAAAAATACAAAACATTGCATAGTTCAAGTACCACATAAATATCTCATAGTTTACAAGCCAAATTAACTTTAAATTATCTCAAACACATTTGAAAAAAAAAAGGTTGTCGATACATCTATTGGTTGCCAACATGAATCCACATATGCTCAACCAAATCATTTTGCAGCTGCATGTGAGTTTCCCAATCATGCATCTGATGATGAAACTCAGTGAACTGTGCAAACGTTGCCGCTCCTCCATGCTCAGCACAACATTGTCACCCTGAAACTGAAACCCTTCATCATAAAGACGTTCTGGATGCTCATCCTCTACGATCATGTTGTGCATCACCTTCCATAACTTTTTGATGCTCCAAGTTCTAGCAGGATACCGAACGATGCTCCATCGAGATTGAAGAACGCCAAAGGCACGCTCTACATCCTTTCTAGCACTCTCTTTCTCTTGGGCAAATCTCTTTCTCTTCTCTCCTACGGGGTTGGGGATTGTCTTGACAAGAGTAGTCCACTGTGGATAGATACCGTTAGCTAGATAGTATCCATTATTGTATTGGTGGCCATTGATCTCAACATTGACCTTTGGACAATTGCCTTCTGTCATCTTAGCAAACACCCGAGAGCGCTAGAGCACATTGATATCGTTATGAGATCCGGCCATGCCGAAGAAAGAGTGCCAAATCTAGAGATCTTGGGAAGCAACGGCCTCAAGTATGACGGTGCAAGCTTGGACATGGCCCTTATCCTGCCCCTGCCAAGCAGAAGGACGGTTTTTCCACTTCTAGTGCATACAATCTATGCTACCAAGCATCCCTGAGAACCCCCTGCTGACATTCATCGCCATCAACAATGTTGTATCAGCAACAGTTGTCTCTCTCAACTATCCGGCCCAAACACAGCTATGACAACCTTGCAGAACCTATACATGGACTCAAGGCAGGTGGACTCGCTCATCTAGACATACTCATTAATGAGATCACCCGGAACTCCGTATGCAAGCATCCGAATGGCAGCAATGCATTTCTGATAAGAGGAGAAGCCAATCTTTCCAAAGGCATTCTCCTCTTATCGTACTCCACCACCTCCTCCCGAATACGCTTGAACACATGTCTAGCCATACGAAAACGGCGTCGGAACATGTGATGTTTGAAGAGCGGGTTGGGGTTCTTGAAGTAGTCGTTCCAAAGTAGGAAATGACCACTCTCCCGGTCATGATTCAGTCCCGGCGTGTGCCCCGGTATTGAGACCCTAAATAATGGCCGATCCATACTTAGTTGGTCGTGGATGACGAACGCAGCTGCCACGATCTCCTCATCATCGGATGAAGAATCATCCGAATCACAAAGAATGTTGTAGAAAAAAAACTCATCGCCGGAGTCCATTTGTACCTTGCGGGCAAACCTTCGAACACCTTGCGGGTGTCGTGGAAGAAGCCGACCGGTGAAGAGCCTCGCGCCCCACCGAAACAAGGTAGCGGACCTGGGCGACGGTGGCGAGAGATGAGGTGGTCGTGAGGGTAACATATCTATGGACGGATGGCTGGCGGCGTCGACGGAAGTGGGCGCCTGGGCGGCGACGATGGAAGGTGGGACGGACGGGTGAGTAGGGGGCGAAAGGAGGAAGAGGAGACTGGCCTACGTGACACCAACTGACGGGCCAGGGGGAAGAGAAGGGCGGATGTACGTCCCGTATCCACAAATTTAGGTCTGAAATAGGTCACGAACGGATAAAAAACGGACGCACGTTCGTTTGGGTCGACGCGTTGGGATGATTTTTGTGTTCGTGACAATTGAAACGGACACGCGCGGACCAAATTGGTCGCCGTGTTGTAGTCGTTGCTGTAACAGCAGCACTCCTACTACTATCATCTCGTGGCCACCCGAGCCGGTTAAATCATGTGGCTGCGAAAGGAGGAGAAGAGTCAGCCAGGCACTAGCAGGGCAGTAGTGCTAAAAGCGTGTCGGCTCGGGCAAAAACAGGTTATCGGTCTGCCATCACATGGGCGTGCGTGGCGACGGGGACGCCGGGGCGGGCGAGTGGCCACGGGCGCGCGCGGGCCGCGGCCGTCCGACTCAGCACGCGGCCCCGCCATGCGAGGGAGGGAGGGAGATCTTTTCCAGGGCGCCCAGCGGCGCTGCCCGGCGAGGGCGGGGTTGGGTGAGTGGGCCGTGACGCGGCGGCGGTTGACTCGGCTTTTGTTATCCGATCGGCGCGTGTGTCGCTCGCGGGGCTGCGGCCGGTGCGTGGAGCTGCGTCGGACGGGACACAGGCCCGGTCCTGAGATTTCGGGGGCCCGGGACGAAACTGGATTATGCGGCCTAACAATCATTATAATCTTAAATATATATATATATATATATATATACATATACATAAAGAGAATTAAATACATATATTGTTCAAAATTGTGAAAGTATATCTTCTAGACGGTGGGTGCGGTGTCGTGTTCTCTCGGCGACTCACTTTCCGACACTGCGTGGGGCCGATGGTAATGTCTTTAGCTAGGCGGCATAGGAGATCAAGGGTCGGTCGCATGTAGTCGAGCAAGGGGCGGTAGCACATGACATCAATCTAAGTTGCTTTTGGGACAATTACGATCACGCGCATAGGAGATCAAGGGCGTGGAATGGACAAGCAAATTTTTTCTATGACAAAACCGATAGCGCAAAAGATAAATCTAGTGACACAATTTATAATCAACTAGAAATAACAACTACAATCAACCTATACGAACATATTAAGACCAAAATATGATATGAAAAATGTACATAAATAAGTTTGACAGAACAATCGGCTATCAATTGAAAATATGTGTAAGTCAAACTTTCAAAAATATGTAAAGACAAGAGTACCGGCTCCGAAAGAAAAACGGTAATTCATGTTCCATTTTTATTGAAAGGGAAATTCCTGTCTTTTTTAGGGGAATTCCTATCACTTTTAACTATACGCTATAATTCATATTGAACCATGCGCTCCCAACCCCAAATTACTCAGGCCCACCACCACCACCACTTAACAACCAGCAGCATTCCGTTGTAGGAAAAACAAAGGCCCAAAGCCCAGTTCGCTATAGGGAAAACGAGTTAGCTTTCTCCTTCCCGAGTCAGGAGACGCAGAGAACAGAAAAACGAACAGAGACTCTAATGGCGGACTGACGGTTGAGAAAAGCTTGCTTCACGCTCACATGCCTGGAGCCCTGGACGGGGGCCCCTTCTGCGTCGGGGGCCCGGGGCGGCCGCCCCGCTCGCCCCCCCCTCAGGGCCGGGCCTGACGGGACAGCGGCCGGACCCGGACGGCTTGCTTCTCCCAGCGCAGCACTTGATTAGCAGCGGCGTGTACAAAATTAAAGAAGACGACTTTTAGAGCAACTCCAACGGAAGACCCAAACGGACGCGTTCTTTGTCCGCTTTTTGTCCGTTTGGATCGTGTATCCGCTCGTCTTTGTCCGCTTTTTGATTTGGGTCCGCAAATGCACCCAAAGGGGCAAGGATGCATTTTCTGACATGTCCGCCCGACATTTGGTCGAACACCTGGTGGGCGAGCTCCCGCACCGCCGCCCGTAGCTCCGGCGAGCTCGCCTCCGCCCCGCCCTGTAGCTGCCCGCGTGCGCCGAGCTCGCCTCCGTCCGCCGCGCCCACGAGCTCGTCGCCTGCGTCCCCGTCGCGTCCCTGTCGCGTCCCCGCCGTGTCCGTGTACGGCCCGCCACGCCCTGCGGCTCGGCCACGCTCGCCTGCGAGCTCGCGGGGGCTACATCAGCTCCATTCCGCCTCGCCGCAGATCCAGGTGCGTGCTGGCGCCGCCGCAACTCCAGGTCGCCTCATCGCAGCTCCGAGCTCGCCCCGCGTCGCTCGCCGCAGCTCCGAGCCCGCCTCGCCGCAGCTCCCAGCTCGCCTCGCTGCAGCTCTGAGCTCGCCCCGCGTCGCTCGCCGCAGCTTCGAGCCCGCCTCGCCGCAGCTCCCAGCTCGCCTCGCCGCAGCTCCGAGCGCGAGATGCTGTCCCGACCGGAGTAGAGATGCTGCAGCAGCCGCCACGCGCGGTGGGCAGCTCTGCCGGCGGCGGCTAGCGACACCAGCACGCACACACGACAGGCAGCTCCACCGCTGGCTAGCTAGCACGCACGGCACACACAGCCAACGGTGGCTAGCTAGCACGTATGGCACTCACGGCACAGAACAACGCCCGCCGCTCGCCCCGCCTCGCCGACTCGCCTTGCCGCGCCGCGCCCGCCTGCCGCTCGCCCCACCTCGCCGATTTGCCTTGCCTTGCCGCGCCGCCCGCCGCTCGCCCCACCTCGCCGACTTGCCTCGCCTTGCTGCGCCGCCCGCCGCTCGCCCGCCTCGCCGCGCTGCTCTGGCCGCGCCCGCTCGCCCCGCAGCTGGTGGGCCAGTGAATAAAAAAAGGGAGGGAGGTGGGTGTGTGGGTGACAGATGGGCCTGACCCGGACACAGACAGACGAGGCAGGCGCAACAAACGTCCGTTTTGTGTCCACGCGTGACCCAATTTTGGTTCCGAAATGAGTTCGGGCGGACACAAATCGGACGCAAAATGGAAATGGGTCGCTGCGTTGGGCAATCATTTTTGTCCGCGCGGACCCAAACAAACATGAGCGGACAAAATGAGTCTCCCCATTGAAGTTGCTCTTAAATACCGGCGTAGTTACTGCTACCACAATGGAATAGAAATGCCTTTCGGTCGCCTCGCACGCGACGACAATGGAGGAGAGGAGAGGAGATGCCTTGGACGTCGCCTTTTGTCTCTTGTCACTGAACATCGGCGAGAGCGAAGAACTGACGACTGAGCCAAGGAACTGAACGTGGAATGGGAACCGAGACGTGCAAGTTTTGTCTCTCTTTATTGATCTTCAGGCCTCTCAGAGCATCTACAGCCGAACCTTGCAAATCCGGCCCCTCAAACGCCCGCGGACGCGTTCGGACGCGTTCGCGGACAATGACCGGTCACGCCTCAAAAAATGTATTCTACATCCGGATACCTCAAATTAGAACCCTCAAATTCATATTATTACATGCAACGTAAACCTAATACTAAGCGGAGGCCGTCTAGCTCCGCTGTGTCCATGTCCGGCGGCTGGCTGGGCCCCTCGTAGTGTCGGTCCGGCCGCCGGCGAGGTAGAGTAGGACATGGGACACTAACCGGCTCACGGGACTCGATCCACCGCCGTCTCCCATGCCCTACTCTTCCTCGTCGAAGCCCGTAACCCGGACGGTGCCGGTGGACGTGAGGTCGATCACGGACCCGTCCGAGACGACGTCCACTACGACGCGGTTGCGGCGCCCGCACGGGTGCACCCTACGTGGCGCCGAAGAGTGTGACTCGGCCTCTCCAACGTCCACCGCCGCGAGGGCCTCCGCCGCCTCCCTTGCCCGCTGCCTCGCCCGTCGGGCATGCCGCGCCATGGCATCATCCGTGGACGACCATGCTTCGTGCTCGGTGCGCCAACGGAGGGGTTGCGCTTCTGCCACGGCGTTCGGACGCCAGACGGACCATACCGCCTCCGGTGAGGCAGCGACGCCGGATCCAAGCACCAGTTGTGCGAACGCAATTGATTCCCGGCGTTGCGAGTTCGACCGCTGCCGTTGTGCGACAGCCTCCCGGGAGCGGCGGAGCGCAAGGCGGACGACCATCTCCTCCTCAAGGCCGTGTGGGATGAGCTCGTGGTCGACGGATCTGGAGGTGAAGGACTCGGATCCGCTGCCCGCCATGTAGGAGACGGCCGGAGGTGAGCTTGGGTGGAGGATGGGAGTGGAGTGAAGTGGCTAACGTTTGGTCAGGCGAGCGGATGTGGACGAATATATGTGGGGTCGATGCGGGCCAGTGCGGGCCAAGTGGGCGGGCCCGAGCGCGCCCGGGATCCCCTATACCCGCCCCATATTTGGGCTGGAAATGAGGGGTGCCGGTCAGCCCGGGTGTTTGAGGCCGGTTTGAGAGGCCCGTCTGGGTCGATTTTTTGTGACCGGGCAGTGACCGTGTGGCCTGCCCGGGCGTTTGAGGAGGGTATGAGGGGTCCGGCTGTAGATGATCTCATTGTATGGATTTCGTGGAACTACAGTGTTGCTCAGATGGACATTTGCTTAGTCCCACTTGTCAGCTCCCTTCTCTCTGTCTCACTATGATTGACCGGCTCAGCCTCTTGAAGATGCTCATGTGGGTAGAGAGTGCGTGTGTGCGTTCATACGAATGAATGTGCGTAATGGTTTGTACTATATTTCTAAACAAATGTTCCTATTTTTTATTCAGTTTTTATATTCTTGTCTGTAGGTTCTATCTTTAAACATAGTTCTCATTTTTTTTATCTCATTCTGTATGACATATTTGATCATGGAAAATAATTAAAAAATAACAGTGCCAATTGTTTAATTTATAAGTTAGGAATTTCTCTATATATTCACCACAACCCTCTATCATGATATTTACTAGACCATGGTGGCGCGCGTTGTCGTGCCCGTCGATTTATAAAATGGTAAGAGTTAAAATAAATAAATTAAGACATGAAACATGGAAGTCAAATTTTCATCAAGCACAATGATGCACTAAAGGCCATGCGAAGATGAAAAATATGAACATTTTCCATTGGCGTAGTAGGCTTACAATATGCATGGTGGCCATGAAAATGTATGAAATGAAGAGCACATGTCCAGGGCTAGACTTGACATCACGGATTCAAATACAAGGAATGATATCAAAAAGGCACCTTTAGCATCTCAACTGCAGCAGCAGGCCATCCTCTGTTTTCGTACTTCACCGTATGTTCCTTCATCAAGCAATTGAAGAAAATTATATGTGCATAAATTGCGTTACCTCAAGGAAAATAATATGTGTGGAAATTGTGTTACCTCAAGGAAAATAACTATAATGCTTGGTGCATGTTATCCCGCAATAACTTGGATTGCGCTAAACATTTTCTTGTCTATTCATGTCCCTTTCACTACCCAACCATTGTCTATCTGTCATGCCATCATTTTTATTGGTCATTGTAAACAATATGGATTTGTATGAAACAAAAAGTACAGTCTAATAAATTGCACTTGAACCCAGTTACCTCTTGCCTAATGTCCTCGTGACCACCATAATAGTTTCTTAAATCACCCTTTTTCCTTCCATTCATTTCAAGCTACAAAAAACACGCACTGCAAAAAAAAAAAGAAACACTAAACGATGATCAAGGTAAACACAGCCATAATTGGATCCGACCATGGAAAAAATGGTATGAGATTCAATAAAGAAGAAAAAACGGAGAATTTCCATTGCTCCGGCCGGGTCTCATGAATGAGAAGATCGTGAAGATAGGAAACCCCAAAGAAATAGGAGGTGCAAGGATCATGCTCGTCATTTTCTTATAATCCCAGAGTTTGTTCTGTCATCAATCAACATAAACAATGAAATAATTTTGGAACAAATCGCTTTTTTTATGTAGAAGCAACGATCAGACTATTAACAATTGACAAATATGGTACTACGTATAACTGAATGTAAAATAGGGTACGGGGCTAACCTTGCAAAGACGATTGGAAAACAGACGTTCAAGGGGAGTTTGATTTTTGATGACACGACTAGGAATACGATTGATAAGATAGATGGCAGTGAGCAAAGTTTCGCCCCAAAATTTCAAGGGCATATATGCATGAGCGAGAAGTGAAAGGCCAACTTCAACAATATGTCTATGTTTTCGTTCAGCTGATTCGTTTTGTTGGTGGGCATGGGGGCATGAAACATGGTGAGTAATCCAAATGCGTTCAAAGAAAGAGTTTAACTTTTGGTACTCACCCCCGCAATCCATTTGCACATCAAGGATTTTGCGATCAATGAGGCGTTCAACATGTTGTTGAAACTAATGGAATTTTTTGAAAGACATCAGTTTTTTGTTTAAGCAAATAGATCCAACTGAACTTACTAACATCATCAATAAAGCTCACATAGTATATTTGTTTGCCTACAGAAACGGGTCCAGGACCCCACACATCAGAAAAGACGAGCTCTAAAGGAGCGGTTGATTTACTAGTGGAATGACTATATGGTAGTTGATGGCTCTTGGTCATCTGACATGCATCACGCATTAAAAGATGATCTTTTTTATAGGAATCAGGAAGACTAAAATCGCGAAGTATTTTCTGAACCACCGGAAGCGAAGCATGCCCTAGACGTTTGTGCCACCAAGAAGTAGATGGTTTGATCACGCCAAGCACCTGACGTGTTGGGGCAGCCTGCCGGCCACCGACGGGGAACAAGCCCCGTCTACTCCTGCCGTGAAGAATTGTGTTGCGAGTGGCCTGGTCCTTAACAAAAAAAGATTCAATGTGAAGTTCAACATAAGCATGATTATCTATCATAAGTTGATAAGCGGAAAGAAGACACTTGGCAGAACTAGGAGCATGAAGAATATTATTCAAGGCTAGGGAACCATGGGGAGTAGAAAGAACCGTGTGACCAACATGGGCAATGTCCATACCTTGACCATTCGCAGTGTGAATTTGCTCGTTGCCGGTATAGCGGTAACGGACCGCAAGCTTTTGCAACTGCCCCGTGACATGGTCGGTGGCGCCGGTGTCTAGATACCAATTGGTATCAACTCCATATGCGTGAGCAACAACATTGGCGGTTCGGTCACCGCCACCACCTCCACCTCCTTGGACACCATAGTGCTTGACATTGTTGTTGTAGGAGTGATCATACCTTTTCTTTCAATGCCATGCACCATGGCCTTGAAATATGCAGATTTGGCATCGCTCCTTGTCACCTCCTCCTGTACGAGGTGGACCTCCGCCATTGTTGTTGGAGGGATGAGATCCACGTCCATCAGGGTTGCTGCTGTTGTTTCCAGGAGCGCCACGGGAGCCACCACCCCCGTTGGCACCAGAGGGGCGCGAGAAATTGTTGCGGTTACCCCCTTTTGCTGCGAGGTTAGCAGAAAAGCCAGAAGCGGAATTCTGCGCGTTGATGCGAGCTTCCACCGCAAGAAGGAGGGAGAACAACTCGCTCAAGCCAATAGTTTGATCTGCAACAGTACGAGTAGAAACAGCAGAAACAAAACCATTGTAATCAGGTTCATGAATGAGACCTTGGATGATGTGAGAGACAATATCGTCCTCATCGAGTGCTTTGCCGGCTGAAGCAAGTTCGTTGGCGAGCCCCTTGATGGTGGTGAAGTAGGCTGCAGCCGAGAGGTCTCCCTTGCGCGTGCTTCCAATATGGGCACGAAGCTGAATTTGCCTCGCCCGGGACTGAGCGGAGAAGCTTTGGAGGAGGGCTGTCTAGACGACGGTGACGGTGGTGATGTTGCTGACTTGAAGAAGCACATCGCGGGAGAGGGAGGCCAACATGAAGGAGAGAACCTGCTGGTCCTGGGTGACCCACACGACATGTGCGGGATTCGGCGCCTCGTTGACCTCCTTCTTCCCCGAGACCTCCTTCTCAGAGAGGAGGACATCATCTGGCTCCTTGGCACTGCCATCAAGGTAGCCTATCATGCCGGCCGCGCGGATGTGTGGAAGGACTTGAGCCTTCCACACCAAAAAAATTCCCTAGTGAGTTTCTCGAAGATGGTTGAGCGAGGGCAGCGAGGGAGGGAGCGGTGGCCACGGCGAGAGAGGAGGATGAGCCAGACATCAACTAGATTGGATGGAAGAGATATAGAGGCTCTCATACCATGTGAAAGAAAGGATGGAAGCGTATGCGATTAGCAGGGACGCATGCGTGTTAATATAGGCTCGAAGGCCATGAGATTACAGGGAGGTTAGGCTGTGAATTGATCTCGAAGTTAGCTAGATACCTTTGGGATCATATCACAACAGCACAACAGAATTACAACTCAATCATGCACACGTACAAGACCTGAACTAATATGGTTTATAATAGCACCGTATTTACATGTTTAACATGGACATCGTCGTTTCTTTCTTGTCACTGAACATCGGTGTGATCGAAGGACTGAGCTAAGGAACCATGAATGGGAGTGAGCAGTGCAGGTTTGTCACTCTTTGTAACCATAATATAGAGTTCTTCAGGCCTCTCGTAGCATCTACAACTAGGCTCTACAAACTGCCCCAGACGCTCGGACAGACATACTGGTAATTGAACGGTAAAAAGAAAAGATCCAGACGCCTCAAACCGATCTCAAATGCTCGGGTTGTCCGACACTTCTCACATCCAGCACAAATGTAGGGCGGATATGGGATTTTTGAGACGCGCCCGCCACATAAGCCCGACCCGTGTTGGCCCATCGCGACCCCACTCCATCCTCACATAAAACCTCACCCAAAGCTAACCCTAACTCACTTCACTTCGCTTTGCTCTCTCATCTCATATCCTCTCTTTCTCCAATCTGTTACCCTCCCGATCTCCATCCACCATGTCCAGCACTAGCAGCCCCTCCGACGGATCCGACAACGAGTGTGATGCCTTCCTCTGCGAGGCGGAGGGCGATGAGGAAGAGATGGTCCTGTGCATCGCCTTGCAGCTATAGTGGGTGGACGCGGGCGAGAGCTCCAGATATGCTCCGTCCCCTGTCGCTAGCCCGCGTAGCGTCGACGTCGGAGCTAGCCCCTTCGGGCTCGCGCAAAGCTCTGCGCGGTCAGCCCACTTCGCTCATTGGCCTGTCGACCTCCTCCGCCTCTAGCATCTGCTTCTCAAGGGCAGCGATGAGTGTTAGTGTCTGCTTCACCGGTGCCGCAGATGCGCACACCCGAATCGGAGGTGCGCGCCACCCGATGCGAGAGGTAGCGGGCTAGGGAGAGGGCAGCGGTGGACGAGGGGGCCTCACAGTCCTCCCGCCGTGCCCCATGAGGATGAGTAGCTCCTCGCATTGGTATACCGTCGCTCGGTTATAACAGTCGAGACACACGCCCGCTTCGGAGTAAAAACACGAAGGCTCTTCGGGTAGGCCTAGAGCAATTCGTGCGCGAGGTGGCGAAGAAGGCGGCGAAAGCGGCCAAGCTCAAGAGGAAGCTCGAATGCGCCGTACGAAAGGCGTTGTGCTAGATCTTCTCCTCCTCCTCCTGCTTCGACCTCAGCTACAGCTCCGACGCCCCCCTCCTGCTGTGGATGCCTACAACAGCGTCGTTGATTGGAAGTGCAAAGGCCCGACAAGGAAGTGGTGAAGAAGCTCCTTCCTTTTTTATTTCCGTTCTTTAGTTGTTTTAGTTTATAACTTGTGTGGTGATGATCTTTTGGTTGATGTAATGGATTATTTGCATTTGAGTGTCTGTTTGTTCCCGATTTCCAAGTACGTTGTTTGAATGTCCGTATGTTTCGTTGATGATCTACGTATATTAGTTTCACATTGCATTCATAGTATGGATTGAGGGTGTTGGATACGAGATACAGTGCGGATGAGAATTTGAGATGTGATCGTCATTATCTGCGGACGCATCCAGACACGTCTGCGGATATATAGGGTGTTGAATTTGGTATATGTGGTTGTAGATGCTCTCATTATACAGATTTGGTGGAACTCAACAAGTGTTACTTAGATCAATTTCTTTTTTTAATACAGTACACAGTACACACACAGACGCTCATATTCTTGGAACTCAACAAGTGTTGCTCAGATCGACTTCTATGACCGAGATATCTATTGACAATGATTTCATTAAAAAAAATTGTACTTAATGTTTGTGTGTATATTTACCCGTGGTCCCACTTGCCATCTCCTTCCCTCTCTATCTCACTATGACATGTGGACCCCACTAGTATAGGGGATTTTCCCTAAATTTGATGGACATAATTCTACTTAAGTTTCCAAACTTTTTCAAACAAAAAGGTTCCTGTAAACTAAGCATGGCTTAAATTGTTAGATTCGTTATGGTGAAATCTGTCTATCTGGGTTGAGTAAAAAATGTTTCCTAAATTTATTTCAGGTCTTCAGTGCTATTCTTTCAACTTATGGTGTGCCCGTCAACTGACGACTTTGTCAATCTCATGATTTTTCGTCTCAGTCTTTCGGAAGTGCTTATAGGAGTATGGAGCGTCTGTGTGCGTGATTTGAATGAGCGTGTGTGTTTGTACTATGTTTCTAAAAGAAGTTCCTATTTTTATCCACTTCTGATTATTGTTGTCAATACATTCTATCTTTAAACACATGTTGGTAAAACATATGTTCCCATTTTTTGCAGTTTTCTATTTTTACACGTTGGTAAAATACTCATGTCAATTGTTTAATTTATACAATTATGATTATTTTAAAATTTACATACTTAATCACCATTCACTAGAACCCACTATTATGATATTTATTAGAATAAATGTTTTACCAATCTCTAACTAGATGTTCAAGAATATTGAAGAATACATGATCACACATACACACACTATACACATACACTATATAATTCATCAAATTGGCAAAAGACAATTCATGGAAATGTATGATTTTCTCATTTTTATTCTTTTTTCCCATTTAAGGGATTTTGGCGGCAAGTTATTGCTAAGGGGCAACGCTCAAAATGATAAATAACATAATTGTTATATAATAAAATACTGTTCAAATTGAGCACAAAAGTGCAGTTTTTTTTAATAATATGCAACAATTATATAACAAGCAACAAATATAATAAATTTTAGTAGGACCGTTGTTTGGTTAACTATGCCAGTTATGTAATAGAAAATATACATCAAAACTATAATATGGTACAAACAAGTTTATTAAGAAATATAAAAGTTTAATATAAAATTGACTTAAATTTCATATGCACTACTCCAAAAAAATGAGGAAAAAAGTATAGATAACCCTCATACGTATCTCGTTTTGTCCACTTCACTCTCCAACGTTAAAAACAAAGATTTTAATCCCCTCAAGTATTGAAAACTAGAAAAATCACCCCCTGAGCCTTGTTTAGTAGTTTCTGATGGCGGTTTTACTTACGTGGCGAGACGTTAAAAGATCCATTGGGCTCGTCATTCTGCTTAACGGTTTGCCTACGCCCATGAAGAAGTCGACATTCACGCTCAGGAATGGATGATCGGACGCTGGAAGAGTTGGACAAGGTCATGGTGTCGCCCTGCGCTAGGAGCGTCCGGACAACTCGCGGGAGGCGAGCTGGTAGTTTTTTTCTTCATATGTTTAACTTCATATGTGCTTGCTCGTCTCATGATTAACTTCATCCTTTTTGCACAATAATATTAAAGCCTGGTCATCGATCTTTAGTGTCATCTTCTACACTTCCTGGTTTGCAATGTCGCATGATAGCCTTCTTAACCACACAAACCTTCACAAAGCCACCGTTCTAGCCGGTCTTTATTATGCCTCACATTTAGATAAATCGACTGCCTTTTGCTTATGATAATTCTAACTAATAGGATTTAAAGCAAGGTAGAATATCATGCATGATGTGCTCTTTCGATCATGTACTTTCCCACGACATGTCACTATCTGACTAGCCATGAGCTCTTTCGATCAATTCTTCTTTTCCCTTTTTGTGTATGTATCCAAGATTAATACTGGCTTTTACATAGCACAAGATTTGCTTGACTGCTCTCATATGTTTAATTGTCAGATTCTCCATAGTATAATATATCATTTCTTTTTTACAGTGTATAATAGGTTATAAGTTAGTGTTATCTTTAGCAATTAATAGTTTCACATACTTAACATTCTGTGTTGATTGAATTTACTAGAAAGCTTGTGACTAAAAGATGCCACATATGGTACAGTAATTTATCTTAAGTGAAAAACAAGTTCTATTTTACCATCTCTCTTCCAACTTAGCAAGAGGTGAAATCTCTTAGAGAAAGCTATCTAGAATCAATGTTTAGCTATACAGAAACACCTCGTGTACATGCTCTTACTAGCTTCCCTCTAGTTTGTTTCTTTTATTTGTTTAATGACATGTAGAATTTCTCAAAACACCCACTTGCCCGATCCATTTTGATGATAAATCCGGAAAAACAAATTTGTCTAGAACTACGAGTACTAGCAAATTATCACCACGTGTGAAAAAAATATTATTTAGATTTGGGCAAAGTTCGAAACTCTTTCACTTAAAAAGGTTAAAAACTATGAAACTAGTTTGGGAGTGATTTCTACTATTAAGAACAAAAAGGATGGTTTCCTTTGGCACTTTGTGGTGTTCTATGGATCTGCTTACCCTGAGTTCAAGATGGATTTCAATTCTAAATTGCATGATATTGTGGAATCTAACCCTCAGATCACATTTATCCTATTTTGATTTGTGGTGATTTTAATTTAGTAAGAAGTGATGCTGAGAAAAGCAGTGGGTTAATTAACCCTCACATCACATTCATGTTCAATGATTGGGTCAATAGGTGGGGTTTGATTGAAATTCCTATCTCTAAATGTAGGTTTACTTGGTCTAATAAACAAAATGATCCAGTATTTGCTATGAATGATAGGATGTTCACTTCTGTGAATTGGGATAGTCACTTTCCTATGTCCTCTCGCATTGCCTTACCTAGGGTGGGTAGTGATCATATACTCCTTTGGTTATTGATACTCGAGCTAGGAGGATTTGTAGTCCTAAAATGTTTAGATTTGAGAAATGGTGGCTTTCTCAGCCTGGGTTTAACTAATTAGTTCATGATGCCTGGAATTCTATTTCTAATCATAATTCTTCCATTGGAAACTGACTTGCTAAAACAAAGTTCTTAGGAAGAAGAATCAAAGGCTGGATCATTAATGTGGAAGCTGTTATGAAGAAAAATTAATAAGAAGGGCCTCCTTATGTAGTTTGATGTGTTGGATGTTCTTTCTGAATCCATCCATCTTTCAACCTCTGACCTTGACAGAATGAAAACTGTTAAGGCTGAGTTGGATGACATTTGGAAGAAAGAGGAGATTGCCTTGTGGCAGAGGTCTAGGGATAGAAAAAATTTAGAGGGAGGTCGTAATAATGCCTATTTTCATGCCTTGGCTAATCATAGACACCGTGAAAAACATTTGTCAGAGGTCGTTGGTCCCAATGGTGCTATGTTTCCACTTATGAGATTTTGGATGTGGCTATATCTTGTTATAAGAATCTTTTCCCCGTTGAACCCAAACCTGACATCAAGCTAGACAATAATTTTTGGGCCGATGATGAATTAGTAACAGATGATGAAAGACTTGCTTTAGAGAAACCATTTTCTGAGGATGAGATTAAGAATGCTATCATGAGCTCCTATGTTGGCGGTGCCCCTAGCCCTGAATGCCCATCATATATTTTTTACCAATTTTTTTGAGAATTGATCAAAAAAGATTTCATGAGGTTGGTTAAAGACTTTGAGGTAGGGACCCTAGATGTTTATAGATTGAATTTTTCTCTCATCACACTTATCCCTAATACTGCTTCTGCTAGAGATATGAAGAACATTAGACCTATTAGTTTGAGTAATTGTGATATAAAGATTTTCCCAAAAGCTATGACTATCAGGGTTTCCCCACTTTGTGATAGGCTTATTTCTTCTAATCAGACTGCCTTCATTAAAGGGAGGCTTATTTTGGAGAGTGTGGTTATGGCCCATGAAGTTATTCATGAGGTCCATAGATATGGTACTAGTGGCTTCATTATGCCTATGATAGAGTGACTTGGGATTTCATTGTGGAGATGCTTACTTCTAGAGGCTTTGGGAGTAAATGGGTTGGGTGGATTTGTAGTTGTGTTCATCAAAGTTCTTTCCAAGTTATAATTAATGACACCAATGGCCCCCATTTTGTGGGCGGCGGGGGGGGGGGGGGGTTGAAACAAGGGGATCCTATCTCTCCCCTACTTTTTAACTTGGCGGCACATGTATTCTCTAAAATGTTATCAAAAGATGTTTCTCATGGTTTGATTACTGGTCTACTTCCTAATGCTATATGCGATGGTGTAGTCAACTTGCAATATGTTGATGGCACCATCCTCTTCCTGGATGATTCCTTGAACATGCTAGAAACTTTAAATGGATTTTAGCTTGCTTCGAAAAACTTTTTGGTTTGAAAATTAACTTTCATAAAAGTGATCTGCGTACCATGTGAATGAGGAGATGTCAAAAGAATTTGCTCAATTTTTTTTGTTTCCAGATAGGGGATTTCCCCTTAAAATATTTGGGTGTGCCTTTGCACTTTAAGAAACTTAGGAGAGAGGACATTCAACCTATCATTGATAGGATTATTAAAAATATATTTGGTTGGTTGCGGAGGTGCTTATTCTATAGAGGCAAACTCATTTTGCTTACCTATCCCTACCTATCTTATGTCCATTATGAAATTTCCTAAGTGGGCTATTGAAGCTATTACATCTCAATTGTCACATTTTTCTGGGGGAATGTTGTTGATGAACACAAGTACCACTTGGCCAATTGGGGACTTATTTCCAAGAAGAAGGAATTTGGGGGCGTGGGGGTGTACCTAACCTTAGATATTTAACATGTTTTTGCTTGCTTCCTAGAGGAGAGGACTTCATGATGAGAGGAATAGTGATTCGAAGAAACTGCTTTGTTTTAAATATGCTATTGATAAACTCAACATTCTTTGGGCTAAACCTGGGGTGGGTTCTCCTTTTTGGAAAAGCGTCTCATGGGCTTTTGCTACTGCAAAGAATTTCCACAAATGGGTTCCTGGGAATGGGTAGAATGTGGCTTTCGGGCATGATGATTGGATTGGGGATTGTTATCTTAAGAACTTGTTTTGGGATCTATTCGAAATCTGCCAACAACAAGATGCTACTGTTGCGCATGTTTGGGATGGAGTTAATTTACACCTTACTTTTAGGAGGTTTGTTAATGAATCTACTATGAGTAGATGGCTCCAGCTGATTGACATTGTTAAAAAGTTTACTCCATGTTCTGGAAAGTTCTCTATTAATTTTTTTTATGATAAATGCTTAACTTTGGTGGGGTGTCGTCTCATATTGGGGATTCCATTTGGAAGATTAAAGTTCCACCAAATATACATGTCTAATACGTCTTCAACGTATCTATAATTTTTTTATTGTTCCATGCTATAATATTATCACTTTAGGATACTTTTTGGGTATTTATTTACCAATTTATATTATTTTTGAGCACTAACCTATTGACCCAGTGCCCAGTGCCACTTCTTGTTTTTTGTGTGTTTTTTGTTTCGCATAATATCCATATCAAACGAATTCCAAACGCGATAAAAATTTACGGAGATTTTTTTTGGAATATACGTGAATTTTAGGAAGAAGAATCAACGCAATACGATGCCCGAGGGCCCCACGACCCAACAAGGCGCGACCAGGGGGTTGGCCGCGCCCTGTTAGCTCGTGGCTCTCCCTTAAGTCAATTTGGTCCCTACTTTCGCCGCAAGAATGATATTTTCGCGATAAAAATCCCCTTAAAATTTCAGCCTGATCGGAGTTACGGATCTCCGGAAATTTAAAAAATGGTGAAGGGGTCAGAAAATAGTCGCGAAAACAGAAGAGAGACAGAGAGATAGATCTAATCTCGGAGGGGCTCCTGCCCTCCGGGAGCCATGGAGGCCATGGACCAGAGGGGAAACTCTCCTCCCACCTAGGGAGGAGGCCAAAGAAGAAGAATAAGTAGGGGGGCTCTCTCCCCCTCTCTCCCGATGGGGCCGGAGCGCCGTCGGGGCAACCATCGTGATGGCGATCTACACCAACAACTTCGCCGCCGTCATCACCACCACCATCACCTTCCCTCATCTATCTACGACGGTCCACTCTCCCGCATCCCACTGTACCTCCTACTTGAACATGGTGCTTAATGCTATATTTTATTATCCAATGATGTGTGGCTATCCTATGATGTTTGAGTAGTTCCTTTTTGTCCTATGGGTTGATTGATGATCTTGATTGATTTGAGTTGCCTGGTTTATTTTGGTGCTGTCCTAAGGTGCCTTCTGTGAGGCGCACACGTGAAGGATTCACGCTGGAGGGTGTTGCAATATGTTTATGATTCGCTTATAGTGGGTTGCTAGAGTGACAGAAGCTTACACCCGAGTAAGGGGATTGTTTACATATGGGATAAAGGGGACTTGATGTGTTAATGCTATGGTTGGGTTTACCTTAATGAATTTCTAGTAGTTGCGGATGCTTGCTAGAGCTCCAATCATAAGTGCATATGATCCAAGTACGGAAAGTACGTTAGCGTATGCCTCTCCCTCATATAAAACTGCAATAATGATTACCGATCTTGTTATCAATTGCCTAGGACAATCTCGCAAATCCTATCACCACTTTTCCACACTCGCTAAATTTACTTTATTGTTCTTTTATTAAAACAACACCTAACTTTTATTTCCATGTTCTTTATTATCTTGCAAACCTATCTTACAACACCTACAAAGTACTTCTAGTTTTATTCCCGCAAAGTAGTTTCATACTTGTTCTAGGTAAAGTAAGCGTTAGCGTGCGTAGAGTTGTATCGGCGGTCTGTAGAACTTGAGAGAATATTAATTCTACCTTTAGCTCCTCGTTGGGATTGACACTCTTACTTATCAAAAAAAGGCTACAAACGATCCCTGATAACCCACAAGTGTAGGGGATCGTTTGTGGCCTTTTTCGATAAGTAAGAGTGTCGAACCCAACGAGGAGCTAAAGGTAGAACAAATATTCCCTCAAGTTCTATCGACCACCGATACAACTCTACGCACGCTAATGCTTGCTTTACCTAGAACAAGTATGAACCTACTTTGCGGGAATAAAACAAGAAGTACTTTGCAAGATAATAAAGAACGTGGAAATAAAAGTTAGGTGCTGTTTTAATAAAAGAACAATAAAAGTAAATAACTTAGTAGAAAGCTTTTTTTGTAATGCAAGAGAAAGATTGTCCCTAGGCAATTGAATATAATATGATAGATACTTGTTATATGCAATGCGGGAGAGGCATACGCTAACACAGTTTCCGTACTTGGATCATATGCACTTATGATTGGAACTCTAGCAAGCATCCGCAACTACCAAAGTTCATTAAGGTAAACCCAACCATAGCATTAACACATCAAGTCCCCTTTACTCCCATACGCAACAACCCACCTACTCAGGTTTGTGCTTCTATCACTCACGCAACCCACCATAGGCAAATCATGAACATATTGCAACACCCTACAGCGGGGATCCCTCACATTTGCGCGAGACGGAGGGCACCGTAGGACAGCACCATATCAACATACAACTCACATCCATAACATCATACCACAATTAACCCATAGGACAAAAGATATCTACTCAAACATCATAGGATCGCCAAATATCATTGGGAAATAATATATGGAGTTGAGCACCATGTTTAAGTAGAGATTACAGTGGGAAAGAGAGGTGTTACACTGCTGCATAGAGGGGGAGAGAGTTGGTGTTGACGGCGGCGAAGTTGTTGGTGTAGATCGCCGTCACGATGATTGCCCCGACGGTGTTCCGACGCCACCGGGAGAGAGGGGGAGAGAGCCCCCTCCTTATTCTTCTTCCTTGGCCTCCCCCCTAGATGGGAGGAGAGTTTCCCCTCTGGTCCATGGTCTCCATGGCGGCGGAGGGGCAGGAGCCCCTCCTAGATTGGATCTCCCTCTCTGTTCTCTTCTGTTTCGCGTTCCTGTTTTCTGGCCGAAAACCGTTTCTTATATTCCCGGAGATCCGTAACTCCGATCAGGCTGAAATTTTGTGGGGATTTTTATCCAAAAATTAGCTTCCTTGCGCCCGAAGGAGAGCTCCAACCGACTTACGAGGAGGGCACAACCCACCACCCCGCTCCTGGGCCTTCTGGGCGCGCCCTGGTGTCTCTTGGGGGCTGTGGGCCTCCGTTTGCGTTGATTCCACTTCTCAAAATTCATAAATATTCCAAAAAAATCTCTGAAATTTTTATCGCGTTTGGACTTCGTTTGATATGGATATTCTGCGAAACAAAAAATATGCAACAAACAGGAACTGGCACTGGGCATTGGATCAATATGTTAGTCCAATAAGTCATATAAAATGTTGCCAAAAACATGTGAAAGTTGTATAATATTGGCATGAAACAATCAAAAATTATAGATACGATGGAGACGTATCAATCCCCTACACCTGTGGGTTATCAATGTCTTCTATTGTGGCTCATTTTTAACAATAGAAGTTTAACTAGGGATAATTTGGCTAAAAGAAGGCATGTATATGATGTTTCTTGTGATTTTTAACAATAGAAGTTTTTTGATTGCATTGTTGCAAAGGAAATCCAGTTTGTTGTTGCACACTGTTTTTGTATCTCCATGCCTGATTCTTTTGAATTCTTAAAACCTTTATGGAACATTAAAAAGAAATTGTGGTTGTTAACTTGGTTACTTATGCCGCCCTGTGGGGCTTATGGTTGCTTCGAAATGATTTTGTTTTATAGGGGCGAAAATGGTGAGGCATGTGATGTATCCTCGACTTGGTGGGCTGCTACTTCTTGAGCATGCGTTGGTTTTCCCTTGAAGAGGAAAGGGTGATGCAGCAAAGTAGATAAGTATTTCCCTCAGTTGTTGAGAACCAAGGTATCAATCCAGTAGGAGATACACGCAAGTCCCCAATAGATGTACCTACACAAATAATCAAACACTTGCACCCAACGCTATAAAGGGGTTGTCAATCCCTTCACGGTTACTTGCAAGGATGAGATCTGATAGAGATAGATAGATAGGATTGCTAAAACAAAAAGTGAAAAGTAAAAAGATTGCAGCTAAGTATTTTTGGTATTTTTGGTTTATAGATCTGAAAGTATAATATGGAAAATAGACCCGGGGGCCATAGGTTTCACTAGAGGCTTCTCTCATGAAGGTAAATAATACGGTGGGTGAACAAATTACTGTCGAGCAATTGATAGAAAAGCGAATAATTATTAAGATATCCAAGGCAATGATTTTGCATATAGGCATCACGTCCGTGTCAAGTAGACCGAAACGATTCTGCATCTACTACTATTACTCCACACATCGACCGACTCCTGCCTGCATCTAGAGTATTAAGTTCATGAAGAACAGAGTAACACATTAGGTAAGATGACATGATGTAGAGGGATAAACTCAAGCAATATGATGAAAACCCCATCTTTTTATCCTTGATGGCAACAATACAAATACGTGCCTTGCTACCCCTACTTTGTCACTGGGTGAGGACACCGCAAGATTGAACCCAAAACTAAGCACTTCTCCCATTGCAAGAATTACCAATCTAGTTGGCCAAACCAAACCAATAACTCGAAGAGACTTGCAAAGATATGAAATCATGCATATAAGAATTCAGAGATGATTCAAATAATATTCATAGATAATCTGAACATAAACCCACAATTCATCGGATCTCGACAAACACACCGCAAAAGAGTATTACATCGGATAGATCTCCATGAAGATCATGAAGAACATGGTATTGAAGAACAAAGAGAGAGAAGAAGCCACCTAGCTACTAGCTATGGACCCGAAGGTCTGAGGTGAACTACTCACGCATCATCGGAGGGGCAATGGAGTTGATGTAGATGCCCTCCGTGATCGATTCCCCCTCCGGCAGATTACCGGAAAAGGCTCCAAGAAGGGATCTCACGGGAACAGAGGCTTCCGTTGGCGGAAAGGTATTTTCGTGGCTCTTTTTGGTATTGGGGGAATATTTGGGAATTTATAGGCCGAAGAATAGGGTTAGGAGAGCTGCTGGGGGGCCACAAGCCAGGGGGGCGCGCCCCCCTAGGGCGCGCCCTGGTGGCTTGTGATCTCCCGGCAGGTCTCCTGCCTTCGTCTCCAAGTCTGGCAGGTTTCTTTTGGTCCAAGAAAAATCATTCCGAAGATTTTATTCCGTTTGGACTCCGTTTAATATTCCTTATCTGCAATACTCAAAAACAAGGAAAAAACAAAAACTGGCACTAGGCTCTAGATTAATAGGTTAGTCCCAAAAATAATATAAAATATCATATTAATGCATATAAAACATCCAAAACAGATAATATAATAGCATGGAACAATAAAAAATTATAGATACGTTGGAGACGTATCAAGCATCCCCAAGGTTAATTCCTGCTCGTCCTCGAGTAGGTAAATGATAAAACCAGAATTTTTGATGTGGAATGCTACCTAACATATTTATCCATGTAATATTCTTTATTGTGGCATGAATATTCAGATCCGTAAGATTCAAAACAAAAGTTCAATATTGACATAAAAACAATAATACTTCAAGCATACTAACAAGGCAATTGTGTCCTTTCAAAATAACATGGCCTTAGAAAGCTATCCCTACAAAATCATATGGTCTGGCTATGCTCCATCTTCCCCACACAAAGTATTTAAATCATGCACAACCCCGATGACAAGTCAAGCAATTGTTTCACACCTTTTATATTCTCAAACCTTTTCAACTCTCACGCAATACATGAGCGTGAGCCATGGATATAGCACTATAGGTGGAATAGAATATGGTGGAGGTTGTGAGGAAAAAGGAGAAGATAGTCTCACATCAACTAGGCGTATCAACGGGCTATGGAGATGCCCATCAATAGATATCAATGTGAGTGAGTAGGGATTGCCATGCAACGAATGCACTAGAGCTATAAGTGTATGAAAGCTCAAAAAAGAAACTAAGTGGTTGTGCAAAATGATGAAAAATTCCACTAGTTATATGAAAGTGACAAAATAGGAGACTCTCTATCATGAAGATCATGGTGCTACTTTGAAGCACAAGTGTGGAAAAAGATAGTAGCATTGTCCCTTCTCTCTTTCTCTCATTTTTTATTTATTTTGGTGGGCATCTTTGGCCTCCTTTTTTTTATTTGGGCTTCATTGGCCTCTTTTATTATTTATAAAGTCCGGAGACTCATCCCAACTTGTGAGGGATTCATAGCTTCCATCATCCTTTTCTCTCACGGGACAAATGCTCTAATAATGAAAATCATCACACTTTTATTTACTTACTACTCGATACCTAGAACAAAATATGACTCTATATGAATGCTTCCGGTGGGACACCGGGATGTGCAACGATCTATCCTAGCAAATGACATCAAACGGACAAGCCATGAAAACATCATGCTAGCTGTCTTACGATCATGCAAAGCAATATGAAAGTGATGGTGCGTGTCATGAAAAACGGAACGGTGGAAGTTGCATGGAAATATATCTCGGAATGGCTATGGAAATGCCATAATAGGTAGGTATGGTGTCTGTTTTGAGGGAAGTATATGGTGGCTGTTTTGAGGAAGGTGGGTTTAATGCACCGGCGAAAGTTGCGCGGTACTAGAGAGGCTAGCAAAGGTGGAAGGGTGAGAGTGCGTATAATCCATGGACTCAACATTAGTCATAAAGAACTCACATACTTATTGCAAAAGTCTATTAGTTATCGAAGCAAAGTATTAGACGCATGCTCCTAGGGGAGAGGTTGGTAGGAGTTAACCATCGCGCGCTCCCGACCCTCACACAAAGGATGACAATCATTAAACAAATCATGCTCCGACTTCGTTACATAACGGTTCACCATACGTGCATGCTACGGGAATCACAAACTTCAACACAAGTATTTCTACCATTTCACAATTACTTACTAGCATGACTCTCATATCACCATCTCTACATCTCAAAACTATATGCAAGGAATCAAACTTCTCATAGTATCCAATGCACTTTATATGAAAGTTTTTATAATATCCCTCTTGGATGCCCATTATATTAGGACTAAATTCATAACCTAAACCAATTACCATGCTGTTTAAGGACTCTCAAAATAATATAAGTGAGGTACGAGAGTTTAATTATTTCTATAAAATAAAACACCACCGTGCTCTAAAAAGATATAAGTGAAGCACTAGAGCAAATTGCCTAACTCAAAAGATATAAGTGAAGCACATAGAGTATTCTAATAAATTCATGATTAACGCGTGTCTCTCTCAAAAATATGTGTGCAGCAAGGATGATTGTGGCAAAATAAAAAGCAAAGACTCATATCATACAAGACGCTCCAAGCAAAACACATATCATGTGGTGAATAAAAATATAGCCTCAAGTAAATTTACCGATGGATTGAAGACGAAAGAGGGGATGCCTTCCGGGGCATCCCCAAGCTTAGGCTTTTTGGTATCCTTGAATATGGCTTGGGGTGCCTTGGGCATCCCCAAGCTTAGGCTCTTGCCACTCCTTATTCCATACTCCATCAAATCCTTACCCAAAACTTGAAAACTTCACAACACAAAACTCAACAGAAAACTCGTGAGATCCGTTAGTATAAGAAAAATAAATCACCACTTTAGGTACTGTTGTGAACTCATTTTTTATTTATATTGGTGTAATATTTACTGTATTCCAACTTATCCATGGTTCATACCCCCCGATACAACCCATAGATACATCAAAATAAGCAAACAACACAAAGAAAACATAATCTGTCTAAAACAGAACAGTCTGTAGCAATCTATAGACTTCGAATACTTCTGTAACTCCAAAAATTCTGAAAAATTAGGAAAAACAGGGAAATTTGTATATCAATCTTGTATAAAAATTCAGACTCATTCGACGCTCTGGTGAATTTATAAAATTCCTGGACTGAGCGCAAAAGTTTCTGTTTTTCAGCAGAATCAAATCACAAACACCGTAGACCATCCCAAAGGTCTTACTTGGCTCAAACACTAATGAAAACAAGAAAACACAATTACTACAGAGGTAATAATGTGTAGAACACTCAAAATCAGAAGCAAAAACAAAAGCATAAAAATAAAATTGGGTTGCTTCCCAACAAGCGCTATTGTTTAACGCCCCTAGCTAGGCATAACGCAATAGATCTAGGTATTGTCATAATAGTAAGGGAGATCATCCATGCTCATCTCATACTCCCTTCTTTCAGCAGCAAGTTTCCTTTGTGGCAAGCAAAATAATCAAAAGGGCTAAATTTATTAGGATAAGGATCCTTAAGATCAAGTGCGGGAGGGATAGGTTCCTCCTTCGGCCCCCTATAGTGTATAATCAATTCATCATTGTAAGCTTTCCTTTGGTGGAAAGTCATAAGCCTATCTCTTAATATGAACTCTAATCCGTTGTTTTTTATAGCAAAATTATCATTGAGTTCAGAAATCTTATCAACCAAAACCTCGATAGGAACCCTTTTTCTCAAACTTTCATTATAAGCAACATAATCCGGAGATTGCAATCTCATTATTTCTTCTTGATTAAAAAGGATTTCCTCTATGGGGGGACATCCACCATTAATTTTATAATGAGCAAAAATTTCGCTAGCCTCTTTCATGATGAATCTAAACTCGTGAGCTAGGAATATAGTGGCGGCCCGCTTAACGGAAGCATGCTGAATATTAGAAAACTCTAGAAAAATTCTTTGTATGCATGGATGCATATGAACAAATTGTCTCTCAAGTTCAATAATTAATAGTGTTATTGTGTCCGCAAGACTATTAGTTTTATAGAGAATAGAACCTCCTTAGGTAGGTAGCGTACCGGCACAAGTAAAGAAATCTTGAATAACACCTTTTCCAATAATATTACCGCTACCTATACAAAACTTTTTTGTATGAATGATAGTAGGTTCTTCATGAGGATCGTTATTAGCAAAGTTATCAAAATTCCTCTCATGATTATTAGTATCCTTTTCAATGAAAGCCTCCTTAGATTCGGACATGGTGACAACGAAAGCAATCTAGCTCACAAGCAAACAAAAAGCAAACGAAAAGACGAACGGAAGAAGGGTGAATAAAAAGGGAAATCTTTTTTGTATTTTCTGAAAATCGTTTTAGGAGTGGGGGAGAGGAAAACGAGAGGCAAATGGCAAATAATGTAAATTCAAGAGATGAGTTTGTGATGGGTACTTGGTAGGCTTGATGTAGATCTCCCCGGCAACGGCGCCAGAAATTGGCAAGTTAACGGGAGAGTTCTTGTCTTGACTTGCTATGTATGCTCCCCAGCAATGGCGCCAGAAATCCTTCTTGCTACTTCTTGAGCATTCGTTGGTTTTCCCTTGAAGAGGAAAGGGTGATGCAGCAAAGTAGATAAGTATTTCCCTCAGTTGTTGAGAACCAAGGTATCAATCCAGTAGGAGATACAAGCAAGTCCCCAATAGATGTACCTACACAAATAATCAAACACTTGCACCCAACGCTATAAAGGGGTTGTCAATCCCTTCATGGGTACTTGCAAGGATGAGATCTGATAGAGATAGATAGATAGGATTGCTAAAACGAAAAGTGAAAAGTAAAAAGATTGCAGCTAAGTATTTTTGGTTTATAGATCTGAAAGTATAATATGGAAAATAGACCCGGGGGCCATATGTTTCACTAGAGGCTTCTCTCATGACGGTAAATAATACGGTGGGTGAACAAATTACTGTCGAGGAATTGATAGAAAAGCGAATAATTATGAGGATATCCAAGGCAATGATTATGCATATAGGCATCATGTCCGTGTCAAGTAGACCGACACGATTCTGCATCTACTACTATTACTCCACACATTGACCGACTCCTGCCTGCATCTAGAGTATTAAGTTCATGAAGAACAGAGTAACGCATTAGGTAAGATGACATGATGTAGAGGGATAAACTCAAGCAATATGATGAAAACCCCATCTTTTTATCCTTGATGGCAACAATACAAACACGTGCCTCGCTACCCCTACTTTTTCACTGGGTGAGGACACCGCAAGATTGAACCCAAAACTAAGCACTTCTCCCATTGCAATAATTACCAATCTAGTTGGCCAAACCAAACCAATAACTCGAAGAGACTTGCAAAGATATGAAATCATCCATATAAGAATTCAGAGAAGATTCAAATAATATTCATAGATAATCTGAACATAAACCCACAATTCATCGGATCTTGACAAACACACCGCAAAAGAGTATTACATCGGATAGATCTCCATGAAGATCATGAAGAACATGGTATTGAAGAACAAAGAGAGAGAAGAAGCCATCTAGCTACTAGCTATGGACCCGAAGGTCTGAGGTGAACTACTCACGCATCATCGGAGGGGCAATGGAGTTGATGTAGATGCCCTCCGTGATCGATTCCCCATCCGGCAGATTACCGGAAAAGGCTCCAAGATGGGATCTCACGGGAACAGAGGCTTCCGGCGGCGGAAAGGTATTTTCGTGGCTCTTTTTGGTATTGGGGGAATATTTGGGAATTTATAGGCCGAAGAATAGGGTTAGGAGAGCTGCTGGGGGGCCACAAGCCAGGGGGGCGCCCCCCCTAGGGCGCGCCCTGGTGGCTTGTGATCTCCTGGCAGGTCTCCTGCCTTCGTCTCCAAGTCATTCCGAAGATTTTATTCCGTTTGGACTCCGTTTAATATTCCTTATCTGCAATACTCAAAAACAAGGAAAAAACAGAAACTGGCACTAGGCTCTAGATTAATAGGTTAGTCCCAAAAATAATATAAAATAGCATATTAATGCATATAAAACATCCAAAACAGATAATATAATAGCATGGAACAATCAAAAATTATAGATACGTTGGAGACGTATCATGGGCTCGCTGATAAGGCAATGGAAAATACTTTGCTTGGACTATCAGGGTGCTCTGCTTCTCCAGTGCTTAAGGCTACTCGATTATCGGTGAGGGGAATTGCTTAGAATCGCCTGGGTCTAGACTATTTCGAGTGCATGAGGGGCGGGGGGTTGATCTACTATTTTGTGATCTTAGAGCAACTCCAACGCACTGACCCATTTCGTCCGTGAGTGTCCGTTTGGGTCAAAACAAACAGAAAAGTTGGCCCGATGCACCCACACAAATGGACGCGCGTCCGCTTTTGGTCCGTCGGGCGACCCATTCAAGGCCCAAAATTTGGGCCTCATTTGTGTCGGCGCGTACACGAGGCGGACGAGTGCGACACCCTCCTGCTCCTCCCGCAGGCCCGCCAGTCGGTGGCACATAGGCCATTCTCTTCCTCCCATCGATAGCAAGCACTCGGTCGCCCTACACCGTAGCTGCCGCGGATGAGTTCCGGTGGCCTAGCCAGCCGGCCGCACCCACATATCTTCCCTGCAGCATGCCACCTTCCAACGTCGCTGCCACCACCCCCTCACTACCAGGCCACCGCAGCTTCCTCTGACATTGCCGCCAGTGCTACTTGTAAGCTGCGTTGGGTTTTCCCCCCGAAGAAGAGGGGTGAAGCAATATAGTAGAGGTAAGTATTTTCCTCAGTGAGAACCAAGGTTATCGAACAAATAGGAGAATCATGACGAAGTCTCCTAATCGGCACCTACACACAAAAACGAAACACTTGCACCCAATGCAGGCAAGAGGGTTGTCAAGCCCCTTGAACTCGTTACTTGCAAGGATTAAATCTTGATAGAGATAGGTGATATAAATATACAAAGTAAAAACAAGTAATAAATTGCAGCAAAGTATTTTTAGGGTTTAGTAAATATGTTTAAGTAGACCCGGGGGCCATAGTTTTCGCTAGAGGCTTCTCTCTTGAATTGCTTATTGTGGGTAAACAAATTACTGTTGGACAATTGACAGAATAGCGCATAGTTATGACATGTTATTCTCGGAAATGATCATGTATATAGGCATCACGTCCATAAACAAGTAGACCAAAATGATAAAGCATCTACTACTATTACTCCACTTCGAGAGCGCTTCTATGCTTGCCTCTCTAGCTAGGTATTAAGTTCATGACAAACATAGTAATTCTTGGAGCAAAATGACATGATGTAGACAAAGTAAACTCAATCAGTATGAATAGATCCCGTCGTTTGATCCTTAATGACAACAATACAAATACATGTCTTGTCTCTTTCTGTCACTGGAATATAGAGCACCGCAAGATTGAATCTATTACAACACACCATTCCCACTGAAGATAAAACAATCTAGTTGGCCAAACCAAATGGATAGATCAGAGAGAAATACGAAGCTATTACAATCATGCATAACAGAATTCATAAAAAACTCAATTACTTTCAATGAATAATTTGATCATAAAGCCATAATTCATCGGATCCCAACAAACACACCGCAAAATAGGATTACATCGGATAGATCACTGCGAGAATCGTGGTGAACTTGGTATTGAAGATCATATAGAGAGAAGAAGCCATCTAGGTACTAGTTATGGACCCGTATGTGGTGGACTACTCACACATCATCATGGAGGCAACAATGTTGATGTAGACGACCTCTGTGATTGATTCCCCCTCCGGCAGGTTACCGGAAAAGGTCTCTAGATGGGATAACGGTAGAACAAAGACTTGCTTCGGCGGAAAAAAAAATTCTGGTTTCTCTCGGGTGTTTTTAGAATATTTCAGAATTTATAGAAGTGGAATTAGGTCAGGGGGTTCGCAAGGGGTTCACAAGCCTGGTGGGCACGCCCTACCCCCTAGGGCGCGCCCTCTAGGCTTGTCGCCTCCTCGGGCAGCTTCCGGCCTTCTCCTAATGCTTCATGGGTCCAAAATTGTCCAGAAAAAATCACCAAAAAGTTTCATCATGTTTGGACTCCGTTTGATATTGATTTTCCGCAAAAGTCAAAAACACGCAAAAACAGGAACTGGCACTGGGCACCGGGTTAATAGGTTAGTCCCAAAAAATGATATAAAATAGCATATTATTGCATATAAAGTATCCAAGATTGCTAATATAATAGAATGGAACAATTAAAAAATATAAATACGTTGGAGATATATCAGTTAGCACCACCTCGCCCCCCTCCCGCGCCCCCGGCCAGCTCCTTTGACGACGCCACCACGCTCGTCTAGTGCCGCCACACTCACCGAACACGGCCAGACCAGTTACCTGATCAAGGAGATGCGCGCGGCAGTTCACCGTCCTGCTTCTTCGACGATGCATGCAAGCTGTTCGACGATTTTCCCGCAAGGCACAAGGTACTGGGAGTGGAAGAACTGCCCTTCTGCTTGGTAGGGGAATTATATGGGCCATGTCAAAGCTTGCACCGTCATACTCGAGGTCGTGGCTGTTGGGGAACGTTGCATGGGAAACAAAAAATTTCCTACGCACACGCAAGATTATCCATGGAGATGCATAGCTACGAGAGGGGGCGTGTATCTACATAACCTTGTAGATCGCTAAGCGGAAGCGTATATAATTCTTAAATTGGATGCTGCCAGCCCGCATGCTGAAGCCCAGGAGAGCTCTGTCCAGAACATACTTGATGTGTGTGTAATCTTTCTTCTGTATGGTCATGGACGGGTCCAAATATAGAGCGTGGGAGCAACGCGGGTAAAGAACAATGAGAATGTCGCTCTCGTGGCTGCGCAAAATAAATACACGATCAAGTTAATGTTCATGTGTGCAAAGTAATGATTGAAATGCACGAAAGAATGTATGTGCTATAGTGGCTATACGCGGATGACTTACCTGGTATGATAAGGCACGAGAATCGCTTCCTTGTCCTTATTGTTGACCATGAACTCTTTGATGTACTGCGTCGCATATTTATGGTTGGCTTCGTCGACTGACAAGAAGCCTTCACGCATGTAGTACGGGTCCGCGACCGCAAGACCACTGATTTGCTCTCTCCTGACAATGTAGTTAAGACGAAGCGCATAAAGACGGACGAACGTCAAATCGAGCCGCCTCATTAGTAACATTTCGAAGATGTAGTCAAATCGCAGGAAGAATAGGTCCGCAGGGCAGTCGTGGACGTACTCCTTGCCATGACACGACACATCGACCGTATAAAGCGGGTATCCTGGATCATTTGAGGAGAGAAGGCTTGTCTCCATCGACATCACATGGTCATGCAGTCTCCTGAGATCCCCTGTTATGGAGGCTAGCGCATCCTCCAGTAACATTGGCTCTCCCGCGATATGGATAGACGTCGCACCTTTGATCGGTACACTGCCTGCAACCCGGGTCTGCGGAGGCGGCTGGCTGCTAGAAGCCACTTTGGCAGCTTTGGCGGCAACAGGGACTTTCTTAGCTGGTCTCTTCCTCTGCTTCTTCTTGCTGTACCCAGGTGCTGGTGGGTCTGTCAGACCCTGTCTGACCACCACCCCCAGTGTCGTCGGGATCAGCATTGCACGACCTTGGCTTAGTTGAGCTTGGGTTGAGGCTACATCTGGAGGGGTGTCCTATGAGGCTTGCATGAACAAAGACTTCTTGCACTCTGATACGTCTCCAACGTATCTACTTTTCCAAACACTTTTGCTCTGGATTTGACCTCTAATTTGCATGATTTGAATGAAACTAACCCAGACTAACGCTGATTTCAGCAGAACTACCTTGGTGTTATTTTTGTGCAGAAATAAAAGTTCTCGGAATTGGACGAAACTTTTTGTGAATTATTTTTTGGATTTATAAGGAATTATGGAGCGAAGAACTGCCGGAGGGGGTGTGCCAGGGGGCCTCCACACATCAGGGCACGACCCCCGTAGGCCACGCCCTGATGGCTTGTGGGGCCCTCGAGGCTCCTCCGACCCTAACTCCAGTTCTATAAAATCACATATTCCGAGAAAAAACCAGAGAAAAGTTTTCATCGCATTTCACGAGATGGAGCCGTCACCACCTCGTGTTCTTCCTCGGGAGGGCTGGTCTGGTGTCCGTTTGGGGCTCCAGAGAGGGGAAATTGTCGCCGTCGTCATCACCAACCCTTCTCCATCAACACCGCCATGATGCTCACCACCGGGAGTGAGTAATTCCTTTGTAGGCTTGCTGGACGGTGGTGGGATTGGATGAGATTGATCATGTAATCAAGTTAAGTTTGATATGGTTTGATCCCTAGTATCCATTATGTTCTGAGATTGATGTTGCTATGACTTTGCTATGCTTAATGCTTGTCACTAGGGCCCGAGTGCCATGATTTTAGATCTGAACATATTATATTTTCTCTGAATATAAGATTGATTTGGATCCTATATTGCAAGTTGTATGCACCTATTACGTGTCTTGAGACGCATACCCCAAGGTGACAATAATTGGGATTCTTTCCGGTGATTGTCGTAGTTTGAGGAGTTCATGTATTCACCATGTGTTAATGCTTTGTTCTGGTTCTCTATTAAAAGGAGGCCTTAATTTCCCTTAGTTTCCAATAGGACCCCGCTGCCACGAGAGGGTAGGACAAAAGATGTCATGCAAGTTCTTATCTCAAGCACGTATGACTATATACGGAATACATGCCTACATTATATTGATTAATTGGAGCTAGTTCTGTGTCGCCCTAGTGTGTAACTGTTACATGATCAATGTCATCTAAATTGTTATCCATCGCTGATCCATGTGCCTACGCTTTACATATACTGAATCTTGCTAAGTTACTATTGCTACTGCTGCTATCACTACTACTGTTACTTTTGCAACTACTATTTGCCATGCTACTAAACCTTTGCTGCAGAGAGATATCCCAGGTGCGGTTGAATTGAGAGCTCAACTGTCAAGGCCAATAAATATTCTTTGGTCCCCTTGTGTCAAATCAATAAATTAGGGTGAAATACTACCCATGAAGACTGTCGCGATCCCCTATACTTGTGGGTTATCAAGACCTTTTTCTGGCGCCGTTGGTGGGGAACATAGCTCTATTTATTGTGTTAACTTGAGGATATCCAATTGCCACTATGAAGAATCTGAAAGATAATCAAACTAAGATCGTCCCCTCTCGCACGAGAGGAGGTAAGGAACTGCCATCTAGCTCTGCTTTTATTCACCTATTGTTTTGAATCAGCTTGTTACACCACCACCTGTTGATCGTCTTGATATGTCACATGAACTTGATGATGCTACTTCTGAAATTAATGATGAAACTATTGCTATACATGCTAAAACTGAAAATGTGCCACTAAATGAATTACTTGATGCCCATATTGCTAAAGCTAGAGAACTTGAAAATGCTGAAACTGATGAGGACTTTGAATCGCCTGTTACACCACGCTCTCCTAATAGATATGAATTGCCTCATGTACCTAAAGGTTATGTCATGGATAAGGAAACAGCTAGTGATTTCTTTGCTTGTGAAAATAGAGATGATTTGAAGAAACTGTTATGCAAACTAAAAGAAAAATCTATGATGGAGAAAATGAAATATGATCCTAAGTTTGCTACTTCTCCTATATTTGTTACTAATAAGGATTATGAGTTCTCTGTGGACCCTCAGTTAATTCCTATAGTAGAATCTGATCCTTTCCATGGTTATGAGAATGAAACTGTTGTCGAACATCTTATGAAATTAAACCATATTGTTGCTTTGTTTACCAATGATGAAAAGATACGCTACTATTATATCATTAAGCTTTTTCCTTTCTCGCCAAAAGGCGAGGCCAAGGAATGGTTCCTTTCTCATGCACCTGGTTGTATGCGTAGTCCCTAGGATATGCTCCATTATTTTTCTGCGAAATATTTCCTGCTCATAAGAAACAAGCTACCTTACAGGAAATATTTAACTTTGTGCAAATTGAAGAAGAGAATCTCCCTCAAGCTTGGGGGAGGCTTCTCCGGCTACTTAGAGCTTTGCTTGATTGTCCTCTTAAGAAAAATGAAATTCTTGATATCTTTTATAATGGGCTAACCGATGCTTCTAAGACTTCCTAGATAGTTGTGTTGGTTGTGTTTTCAGGGAAAGAACTGTCAGTCAAGCTGAAGAATTATTGAATAACATATTGCAAAATGCCGATGATTGGACACTTCCTGAACCACCTCCAGAACCTATTCAAAGAAGAGAGGTATTCGATTCCTCAACCCTAAATATATGCAAGAAGCAAAAAGATCTATGAAGGAGAAAGGTATTAAAATTGAGGATGTCAAGAAACTACCACGTGTTGAAGAAATCCATGGACTTGATACCCCAACACAGGTAGTAGAGGTAAACTCTCTCTGTTCCTTTAGTGAAAATGATATACCTTATACTAAGACTCCTGAACAATGCTTGGATGAATATGATAATTACATTGTCAAGCAAGAACACTTCAATAACTATGTTAAAGATCAATTGAGACGTAATGCCATGATGATAGACCGTTTAAGTGACTTGATGTTTAGAATTGCTAATGATGTAAAAGGTCTAGGTAAACATACTTCTATGGTTCACACCCAACTAGACCAAGTTGCTAAGTCACAAAATGATTTGCTTGCTGAAATGAATAATAATATGAATGATCATGCTGTTAGAGTAATGACTAGGGAGGTCGTATGACCCAAGAATCTCTCTATCCGGAAGGTCATCCTAAAAGAATAGAACATGATTCCCAGAGAATTAATGTCGATGCACCTAGTTCCTCTAATAATAAAAAGAAAAAAAATGATAGGAGCTTGCATGCTTCTAGTGAACGTGTTACAAAAACACCTAGAGAGAACCATAATGATGTTTCTATTTCTGATGCTGAAACCCAGTCTGGTAGTGAACATGCACCTAGTGATAATGAAAATGAAGATGATAGTAATACTGTGCATGTAGATGCTCCACCAGATAGTAATAAAGAACATGATAATGATGTAGAAATAAAACCCGCTGAGGATCTTGATAACCTACCTCCTAAAAATAAACGTTATGATAAGAGAGACTTTGTTCCTAGAAAACATGGGAAGGAAAGAGAGCCACGGGTTCAAAAACCCATGCCATTCCCTCGTAAGGCTTCTAAGAGTAAGGACGATGAAGATTTTGAGCGCTTTGCTGAAATGATTAGACCCGTCCTTTTGCGCACTCGTTTGACTGATATATTGAAAATGCCTCTATATGCTAAGTATATGAACGATATTATTACCAAAAAAAGGAAAATACCTAAAACTGAAATTTCTACTATGCTAACCAATTATTCTTTTGAGGGAGGAATACCTAAGAAGCTAGGATATCCTGGCATACCTACAATACCTTGCTCTATTAAAAGAAATTATGTTAAAACTTCTCTATGCGATTTAGGGGCCGGTGTTAGTGTGATGCCTTTCTCCCGTTATAAAAGACTTGATTTGAGTAAGCTTACACCTACCGCGATATCTTTGCAAATGGCTGATAAATCCACCGCCTTACCTATTGGAATTTGCGAGGACATTCCTGTTGTTGTTGCAAATGTTACTATCTTGATAGACTTTGTTATTCTTGATATGCCCGAGGACGACAATATGTCGATCATCCTTGGTAGACCCTTCCTAAATACTGCAATAAAAGCAAGGTAACCTTTCACGTCAATGGCAAGCAACATACCGTTCATTTTCCGAGGAAGCAAACTTTGGTTAATAATATTAATGTCATTGAGCCTACTCCCACGGTAATCATTGGAAGTTTTGCAATTCCCCTACCTACTGTCAAGAAAAATATTATAATCTTATTGTTGGGGAGATGCAAATCTCCATTGAGGTAACCTAGTGATATATGAAAATTCTTCGGTGGCATATTAAGCGGAAACGGTTGTTAATAAGACTTGATCAACCTTATTAATGGATCCTTTTCGGAAGGCATGTGATTGATGAATTAAGTATTCACAACTCTCTGTATCAAAAGTTTATCCTCTGTTATTTTCAGTTTACATAAAATAAATTAGCATGATTTTTCCGTTTTCTGTTTTTCCCATGCGTAGAAAAAAATGCCCGAAATTAAAAAGTCTCAGTTTGCCACAAAATTTTAACATGAATTTTTCTAGAATAAATAAGATTTTTTGGCAAAAAAATTACAGCAGGGGACTGCACATGTGTGGCACCAAACATCAGGGCGCGACCCCCCTAGGCCACAACCTGTTGGCTTGTGGGGCCCACAGGGGCCCCCTGCCTCATCCCTTCGTCCCATTCCTTCTCCTACATCCAACAAAAATTTCCTATCCATCTCTCTCCCGTGTTCTTCACCCAGAAAGTGAAATTTTTGATCTCTTTGCTTGGGACTTCATTTCCGAAACTGTTTTGAGGAATTGTTCCTTGGTATGCGACTCCTCCATCCCTCCAAGTAGTTCTTGTTTTAGTGTTTTATATTTTGCAAAATGTGCTGCACTTGCTGCTACATAAAATGAGCTTGCATGTTGAATTCTTTGAGTTCCAAGTAGTATGAATGCTTGATATGGCCTCTAGGGATCCATGTGAGTAGTTGCTATCAATCTTACAAAGTTATATTGACATGAATTTGTGGCTCAAAAATTTCACAATTTTTTGCTTGAGAAGATGAGTTTCTTTAGGAGGAGCTCCTCAAGGAGACTCACCTCAGGTGAGTCGTCGAGTGGGAACTCAGTACGACAAGCTTACATCGAGCCTCGAGACAACCAGATAGTTATGGCTGACGCCAAATCATGCCGATGGCCAAGTGAAGATTTCAGGATAGGTGCAGGCTTTAAGGATGGTTTTGACCTATTCATTTATAACACCAGCCTCTCCGACTTCCTCGCAGATGAGTGTGACCAATACTATCTCCTTACTAATTCCTTCGTGCAAAACTTTTTCTTCACAAACACGCCCGGTGCTCCCACAGTACGCCTTGATCTTTATGCCACCAACTATGAATTGCCTCTACATGAATTATGTGAAATATGTTTGCTTCCTTCTGACGGGGGAATGCGTGAGCCTAGGCCCGAGGAGTTTGAGGATTCCTCCAAACCTTAACCGTGGGAGAAACTAGGGGCGTGTCACATGCTAGAGCTACTAGTTTGGAATTTCCTTCCGTGCACTACTTTTCTCTATTTATAGGAAAATGCATAACTGCCATGGAACAGGGTGGTGGCCTCAGTGCCCCTACCCTGGCCATTTTATGCTGTGCACTTTATGGTGATAATTCTTACAACATAGGAGCTATTGTTGCGCGTCGACTAAATCTTAACTGAAACAAGGGAAAGATTCATGGTGGTATCTATGCCACTCGCTTGGCAAGGTGTTTTGAGGTTGCTATACACCCTACTGATTACTTGTTGCCTAAAGTTTATCTTGATTACCAGTCTATGAAGGAACACCAATTTATTGAGGAACCGCAAACATAGCAACATATTCGTTACAGCTTAGTATTTAGCGAGATGACTTGCGATATTATTCCTTTCCCTGCACCCTCTTTGTTTAACTATCATGCCAGGCATGGATACAGAATAATGCCAGAAGATATAATTGCTTACCGGAATGAGCTGGCCGCTGCGAAGGCCGAGGCTCAGGAATGGGACGCCCAGGTACCTGAGTAGGAACACTTTCCCGGACCTGACGGCTATTATCAGTGGTGATCACCAAGCTAGGCAAACGCCTAAGCTTGGGGGGAGGGGGTACGTATTTCTCACCGACATTACATTCATGTTCACACTTCATATAAATTGTTGGTGTTCATCCTCTTTCATTGTATATCCATGTTAGTTTTATTTTTCCGCTTTCTTCTTGTGTGTTTGAAAAACTTTGGAAAAACCAAAAAGATTTCTCGCTTCTTTCTAGTTTTCTTTTCCTGTTTCAATTATCTTAGTACTAAAAAGAAAACCCAAAAATATTTCCTTTGCATGTTGGGAGCTTTCTCGTGTAAATAATTTTTCTCGTTCTTGTTTTCCCTTAGTTTATTGGTTGGCTTGATAAAAACAAAAACTCCAAAAATATTTCAGTGCGTTTCTCTGAATTTCTTTGCTTTTTGTCGAGTCTTTGAAAGGAGAAGACCACAATGAAAATGTTGAGAGGCTCTTATATGCTTTATTGTTGATCTAACAGAGAGCCAATATTACCTTTTCTTCTCCTTTGTCCAAAACTGCCCTACAGATTCCAGCTTGGTCCACATGATTCTTGCACTATTATTATTATCACATCATTCGGTCATGCAAGTGAAAGGCAATAATGACGATATTTCACGAAGTGATCGTGGAAAAGGAAGCCGGTATGAACTCTTCTCGTTTTCCGTTTTTGTAAAGATGTTTAGCTCGTTCGATCTCGATTCAGTATATTATGAGTGAACATATTCATGATGACAATTAGAGATTGTAGCTTCTCATGCCATGCTTAAATAGCTAGTTGTGAATAATGATTTATCCTATAGGTCAACGTGCATTAAAATGGTTATGATGTGGTATGGTAGTATGGTATTTCCCTCTGAGAAATTCAAGTGGCTTGACTTGGCCCAGGTGCAAACATGTAGTTGATTCAAAACCAATGCAACCTTCATGATGTTTAAATTCAGAGTGTTCATATCCTACTCATGCCATGTCCAATGTTAATTATTCGCAATGCATACCTATGACCGTTTTCGCTCTCTAACTGGTCGCTTCCCAACCTTTTGCTAGCCTTCACCTGTACCAAGTGGGAATGCTGCTTGTGCATCCAAAACCTTTAAACAAAGTTATTCCATATGAGTCCACCATACCTACTGATACGTCTCCATCGTATCTATAATTTTTGATTGTTTCATACCAATATTATACAACTTTCACATATTTTTGGCAAGATTTTATATGATTTATTGGACTAACATATTGATCCAGTGCCCAGTGCCAGTTCCTATTTGTTGCATGTTTTTTGTTTCGAAGAATATCCATATCAAACGAAGTCCAAATGCGATAAACATTTACGGAGATTTTTTTTGGAATATTTGTGAATTTTGAGAAGTGGAATCAACGCAAACGGAGGCCCACAGCCCCCACAAGACACCAGGGCGCAGCCAGGGGGCCTAGGCGCGCCCTGGTGGGTTATGCCCACCTCGTAAGTCGGTTGGATCTCTCCTTCGGGCACAAGGAAGCTAATTTTTGGATAAAAATCCCCTCAAAATTTCAGCCCGATCGGAGTTACGGATCTCCGGGAATATAAGAAACGGTTTTCGGCCAGAAAACAGGAACGTGAAACAGAAGATAACAGAGAGGGAGATCCAATCTAGGAGGGGCTCCTGCCCCTCGGCCTCCATGGAGGCCATGGACGAGAGGGGGAACTCTCCTCTCATCTAGGGTGGAGGCCAAGGAAGAAGAGGAAGGAGGGGGGCTCTCCCCCCTCTCTCTCGGTGGCGCCGGAACGCTGCCGGGGCAATCATCGTGACGGTGATCTACACCAACAACTTTGCCGCCGTCAACACCAACTCTCTCCCCCTCTATGCAGCAGTGTAACACCTCTTTTCCCCGCTGTAATCTCTACTTAAACATGGTGCTCAACTCCATATATTATTTCCCAATGATATTTGGCTATCCTATGATGTTTGAGTAGATCTCTTTTGTCCTATGGGTTAATTGTGATATGATGTTATGGATGTGAGTTGTATGTTGATATGGTGCTGTCCTATGGTGCCCCTCATGTCGCGCAAACGTGAGGGATCCCCGCTGTAGGGTGTTGCAATATGTTCATGATTTGCCTATGGTGGGTTGCTTGAGTGACAAAAGCATAAACCCGAGTAGGTGGGTTGTTGCGTATGGGAGTAAAGAGTACTTGATACTTAATGCTATGGTTGGGTTTTACCTTAATGAACTTTGGTAGTTGCGGATGCTTGCTAGAGTTCCAATCATAAGTGCATATGATCCAAGTACGGAAAGTGTGTTAGCGTATGCCTCTCCCTCATTGCATATAACAAGTATCTATCATATTATATTCAATTGCCTAGGGACAATCTTTCTCTTGCGTTACACAAAAAGCTTTCTACTAAGTTATTTACTTTTATTGTTCTTTTATTAAAACAGCACCTAACTTTTATTTCCACGTTCTTTATTTTCTTGCAAAGTACTTCTAGTTTTATTCCCGCAAAGTAGTTTCATACTTGTCCTAGGTAAAGCAAGCATTAGCGTGCGTAGAGTTGTATCGGTGGTCGATAGAACTTGAGGGAATATTTGTTCTACCTTTACTTCCTCATTGGGTTCAACACTCTTACTTATCGAAAAAGGCTACAAACGATCCCCTACACTTGTGGGTTATCACCTACCTATATGCGGTATTACCCTGCCGTTCCAAGTAAATTTGCATGTGCCATCTCTAAACATTCAAATAAACATCTATTTTGTACACGCATCCCGCTCATGGAGCGACGAGGCGGTCAGTATTTTCCATGCTAAGTGAGTTATTCTCAGGACGGTCATTTATTCGCCGTCATTGCACGAGAGAGGATGGTAAAAGGATGCCCAGTCCTGCATAATAAAAATTAATTAAATGAAACTCCTTGGGATAGCTGACATTTTGGCAAGCATCCGTGGATTCGGTCAGCCATGGTTTGTGTATGGATGATGGATAGGAGTAAAGTTTACTATTCTATTTGGGAACCGCCAATAATGAGTTTAGCATGGAAGATATTGAAAACCTTTGTTGTAACATTGACAAGAAAAGCGTACCACTCAAAAACTACATTAATTTCCTGTTTTAAAACAAGAGCTCTGGCACCTCTGCAAATCAATACTTCCCTCTGTGAAGGGCCTATCTATTTATTTTTATGTTGCATCATCATCCTCTTATTAAAAGCACCAGACCGGAGAGCATTATTGTCCTTCTTATGCATTGAGTCTAGTTAATGTTGGATGTGAGCATGACTGGATCTTTTCTATTCTGAATTATAATGTTTAGTCGCTGCTTGAACCTCAGAGGTGCTCTGCATTTATGTTTTGCGGTCTCAAAAAGGGCTAGCGAAATACCATGTCACCATATTATATCATGATTGTTTTGATAAATTGTTGGCATGTGAGATATCTTATTATTGCTTGCTAGTTGGTTATGTATTGCCATGAGTTGATATGAGGTTCAATTGTTATCATGGGCGTGGTTATTTATGTTTTATGCTGAAAACTTGAGCACTAGCTAAGCATGTGTATAATGACGAGAACAAAAGAGTTTGTAAAAGTTTTTCTTTATCACTTTCAGTTTGTCAACTGAATTGCTTGAGGAGAAGCAATGAGTTAAGCTTGGGGGAGTTGATACGTCTCCAACGTATCTACTTTTCCAAACACTTTTGCTCTGGTTTTGACCTCTAATTTGCATGATTTGAATGAAACTAACCCGGACTGACGCTGTTGTCAGTAGAACTACCTTGGTGTTATTTTTGTGTAGAAATAAAAGTTCTCGGAATTGGACGAAACTTTTTGTGAATTATTTTTGGGATTTATAAGGAATTATGGAGCAAAGAACTACAGGAGGGGGTGTGCCAGGGGGCCACCACACATCAGGGCGCGCCCCACTAGGCCGTGCCCTGATGGCTTGTGAGGCCATCGAGGCTCGTACGACCCTAACTCCAATCCTATAAAATCACATATTCAGAGAATAAAATCAGAGAAAAGTTTTCATCGCGTTTCACGAGACGGAGCCACCGCCACCTCCTGTTCTTCCTCAGGAGGGCTGATATGGAGTCCGTTTGGGGCTCCGGAGAGGGGAAATCTTCGCAGTTGTCATCACCAACCCTTCTCCATCAACACCGCCACGATGATCACCACCGGGAGTGAGTAATTCCTTTGTAGGCTTGCTGGACGGTGGTGGGATTGGATGAGATTGATCATGTAATCGAGTTAAGTTTGATAGGGCTTGATCCCTAGTATCCATTATGTTCTGAGATTGATGTTGCTATGACTTTGCTATGCTTAATGCTTGTCACTAGGGCCCGAGTGCTATGATTTTAGATCTGAACATATTATATTTGCTCTGAATATAGATTGATTTGGATCCTATCTTGCAAGTTGTATGCACCTATTAAGTGTCTTGAGCCGCATACCCCAAGGTGACAATAATTGGGATTCTTTCCGGTGATTGCCGTAGTTTGAGGAGTTCATGTATTCACCATGTGTTAATGCTTTGTTCCGGTTCTCTATTAAAAGGATGCCTTAATATCCCTTAGTTTCCAATAGGACCCTGACGTGGCTTGAGACTGCGTCGGTATTTCCCCAAAGAGGAAGGAATGATGCAGCACATCGACGGTAAGTATTTCCCTCAGATATAAAACCAAGGTTATCGAACCAGTAGGAGGATCACCACCACCCAATAAGCAGCACCTGCACACAAATAACAAATACTTGCAACCCGACGCGAAAGAGAGGTTGTCAATCTCTCTACAGTAAAAAGATAGATTAGGTAGTGATGAATAGGAGAGATAGATCTCTCAAGAACACAAAATAAAAAGGGCAAATAAAAAGTACAGAAATATAATTTTGGGTTTTTGGAATTGTAGATCTGAAAACAAAAAGACAAAAAGATAGATCGGAAAGTAATATGTTGGAAAAGTAGACCCGGGGGCCGAAGGATTCACTAGTGGGTTCTCTCATGAGTATAGCGCACGGTGGGTGAACAAATTACTGTTGGGCAATTGATAGAAGATCAAATAATCATGACGATATCCAAGGCGATGATCATTATATAGGCATCACGTCCAAGATAAGTAGACCGACTCCTGCCTGCATCTACCACTATTACTCCACACATCGACCGCTATCCAACATGCATCTAGTGTATTAAGTTCATGGGAAAACGGAGTAATGCAATAAGAACGATGACATGATGTAGACAAGATCTATTCATGTAGTAATAGACCCCATCTTGTTATCCTTAATGGCAACGATATATGCGTGCCTTGCTGCCCCTTCTGTCACTGGGAAAGGACACCGCAAGATCGAACCCATCACAAAGCACCTCTTCCCATGGCAAGAAAAATCGATCTAGTTGGCCTAACTAAACCAAAGATTCGAAGAAGAAATACGAGGCTATAAGTAATCATGCATATAAGAGATCAAAGAAGACTCAAATAATATTCATTGATAGAAACTGATCATGAACTCACAATTCATCGGATCCCAACAAACACACCGCAAAAGTTTACATCAAATAGATCTCCAAGAGACCATTGTATTGAGAATCAAAAGAGAGAGAGGAAGCCATCTAGCTACTGCCTACGAACCCGTAGGTCTATGGTGGACTACTCGCGCATCATCGAAGAGGCAACTATGAAGAAGATGAACCCCTCCGTGATGGTGTTTAGATTGGATCTTGAGGTTGTGGAACTTGCGGTGGCTGGAATTGTGTTTCGACGACTCCCCTATGGTTTTCTGAATATTTGGGAATTTATAGGCGTCAGAGGCGGTGGAGGTGGGCCCGTGGAGGGCACAACCCACCAGGGCGCGCCGGGGGCCCCCTGGCGCGCCCATGTGGGTTGTGGCCTCCACAGCCCACCTCTTTGGTACTTCTTTGGCCTACTGGGAGTCTTCTGGTCTAGAAAAAATCTCCACAAAGTTTCGTCGCGAATGGACTCCGTTTGGTACTGATATTCTGCGAAGTAAAAAACTAGCAAAAACAGCAACTGGCACTTTGGCACTATGTCAATAGGTTAGTCCCAAAAAATGATATAAAGTAGTTATAAAATGATTGTAAAACATCCAAGAATGATAATATAACTGCATGGAACAAGCAAAAATTATAGATACGTTGTAGACGTATCAGACCCCGCTGCCACGGGAGCGCAGGACAAAAGATGTCATGCAAGTTCTTATCGCAAGCACGTATGACTATATACAGAATACATGCCTACATTATATTGATGAATTGGAGCTAGTTCTGTGTCGCCCTAGTGTGTAACTGTTACATGATCAATGTCATCTAAATCATTATCCATCACCGATCCACGTGCCTACGCTTTACATATATTGAATCTTGCTAAGTTACTATTGCTACTGCTGCTGTCACTACTACTGTTACTTTTCCTACTACTATTTGCCATGCTACTAAACCTTTGTTGTAGAGAGATATCCCAGGTGCGGTTGAATTGACAACTCAACTGTCAAGGCCAATAAATATTGTTTGGCTCCCCTTGTGTCGAATCAATAAATTAGGGTGAAATACTACCCGTGAAGACTGTCGCGATCCCCTATACTTGTGGGTTATCACGCTCCCGAGGACGTTTTGGCTCCGGCTGTTGCTCATATGGCTGACTCATCACCACGTCCTCATAGGCGCCAGTATTGAGCCACTAGAGAGGGTCCTCTTCCTCCATGTCATGATCCATATCTTCATCCATGTGGGCGACATCATCAGCCGGCGCCGGAACGGCTGGACCCCCTTCCTCATGTCGCTCGTCCTCCCCCAGCAGCACAGACGGTGGTCGTAATTGCGTAGGTGGGGTTGTGGTCATACCTTGCTCAGGTCCCGTTGGTGTGCTCCCGACCACCTCCAAACGAAGAAGATTCTTCGCCCACAGGATCGGCCAATTTTTGGATTCGCCAAGCCTGGTGTCGCGTCATCCTCTGCACCGATTTGTACGGGAAGACATAAACCCTCATAGCCCTGTTCCACACTCGCCATGGAGACCCTTAAGGCGTTATCAGGCATCTGCCGACAATGGAACAAGCAATCCTTGGGCTTCATTATAGTAACCTTCCCCACAACCACCAACCCGCCGTTCATGTGGTAGAGGAGGGTGCACAGAATGGAGTCGGCCTGCAAAGACATGTGTGCGGCGTTAGAAATCTGAAAGGCAACGGTAATTGAAGATTAGTTAGTTATGTTGATGAGCATGCGACGCGTATTTACCGTGAGGGCCTCGGGCTCGGCCAATGTCGACGGCCCAACATTTAAGCCAGAGACGGAGCACGGGCTGCTATCACAGGGTGCAGGTGCGGGGGGAGCAGGTGCCACTGGAATAGGTGCGGGTGCGGTCGCCATAGCAGGTAAGGGTGCGGGTGCGAAGTTCAACGAGTTGCTCCCATTGAAGCTGGGCATGGGAAATTCAGTTGGGGGCGGTGTGGATTTTGTTGCACCCAGCTGACCATACTAGGAATCAAGCTTCTCAATGCAGCTGCCACATCATTTCTTCTGGCATCTACCGCTGCCCTTCTTGCCTCAGCTACGGTTTGAGCTTTGTTTTTCTCCAGCACCACCTTCTCGTCGATAGTCACTTGTCTTAACTTCTTTCTCTGCTTTTTGGCTTCGGGGTCCTCCCTATAGTAGTACTTCCACGTGGCATCATCTCCGGCGGCGTGCACACGTCCATACTGTGGCCGCCTATCCAGCGGTTTTCCGTACATTATGTTGATTGCCCGGTTGAAAGGGGTGTCCCACTTGTACTTCGCCGACGACTGAGTCGACAAGTCGCTTTCGGCTGCAAGCTATTTTTGCTCTCTCTGCAAAATGAGCGTGAATCAATTATGAATGTGACTAGAACGTAGTCAACTTGATCAGAAGCTAATATAAGGTGGTAAAATGATAATTACCATTATTCTCATGAATTGCCTCGTAGGCCCGTTCATGTAAATTCCTTTTTTATAGGGTCCCACTTGAACCGGGCCCTGATGAAGTCATGCTTGCTGGTCGGTGAACTCAGCCAAGGGGTCTGGGAGCGCGAGACGTTCACGTTTCGCGTCCTGCTTAGCCCACACAGGTCTCTTTCCCATGTAACCACAACTTCTGAGGTGGTGGTTCCCCATGTTCCTTGCCTGAAGCTCCTGGCCTTTCTCCGACCCGTCCTTTGCAGCTTCTTCAGCGCAAGTCGCCTTGAACTTTTCAAAGTCCTCTTTCGAAATTTTTGGATTGTCTTCTTTAATCTGGACGTAGGTTTGATGGTCTACTTCAATTGCCTTTTTTACCCTTGTTTTCCAGGCGCTCAATGTGTTGCTGAACTTTGTTAGGGCTTTGTTGTTTATTTTCTTCATGGCGGGATCATCCCACCGGTCATTGATCCTTTCATCCCGACCGGGGAACAAGAATCTTGTGTGCAACCTAGGTAGGAGCAGGTGTTGCAAAGGTTCATTCTGCCGTATTTTTGTGTCATTGATGTTAGCGGTATCCCGTAGGATGCATGCTAATTGGTTGCCGTACGTCCCTGCCATGTCCCGCGGCTCTGTTGGCTCAAAATCGCCTTCATGCACCTTCGTGATACCTAGTCTTCCGGTGCCGAGCTAATTTGGGCGTCGTGCCCTCTTTGCCTTCTTTCCTTCACTGGCTTGGGAGGTACCATCAGTGGCCGTCTCCGTCTCAGTGCCGGTGTTGGTGGCATCAGTATCGTCGACGTCAGCGCCATCGGCGTTGGCATCAATGGCCGTCTCCATCTCTTATCTAGCCAAATAGTCGAGGTAAGGGTGTGCTTCTCCTTCTTGGGTGCGAGAACCTCCGGCTTCATCGTTGTTGGCCTTGTTTCCTAGGGTTCAATCTAGTCGTTTAATTCTCGAGCTTTATATAATAAAATGAATAATGACTCTTGCAAAAATGGCCTATGTTTTGCCTGGCTATCATTTCATTCCCGTCCCGGCAAATCTCGGGCACTCGATTTGTCTACTTTGAAGCACACGTAATGTCAAAATTCACGGAAAATTTTGGCATGACATATGCTAAAAATGGCACATATCGAGCCCCTGAAATTTGCCGGAACGGAAATGAATCAACATTCCGACAAAACATAGGCCAATCAGAATCAGTTTCCCTGCAAACAAGAACGGCCTCAGGCCGACAACACATTGTATCTGGTCCAATTTGAGTGTTTGGACAGCAACTCATCTTCAAATGGACAACAACTCATCAAAACTTCAAATGGACAGCAAGCATTTCATTTTCATTTTCATTGCATTTGGACATCAACTTCAAATGGACAACAAGCATTTCATTTTCAGAAACATAAATTATTAACTATTTTTTTCAGAAACTATTAACTAATTTTAGAACCCTAATTTTTTTTACTATCTAATTAACCGTTAACTATTAACTGAATTTTTTCAGAAACAGAAACTATAAACTATTTTTCAGAAACAGAAACTATAAACTATAAACTATAAACTATAAACTAATTTTGAAGTTGACTATTAAGCCTAATATATAAACATTTTTTTTTCAGAAACAGAAACTATAAACTGATTTTTTTCAGAAACAGAAACTATAAACTTAATTTTTTCAGAAATAAAAACTATAAACTAGTTTTCAGAAACAGAAACTATAAACTATAAACTATAAACAGAAACTATATAATTAACTGTTAACTATTAACCCTAATCTAAGAAATAAGATCCATATAATCGCAAAAACTAACTATGAATTATTAGCAAGGAGGCGTGGGGGTGAGGAGGCATGATCACCAGAGATGGAGACTGGCGGAGGAGGCGTGGGGATGAGGAAGCGTGCTCACCAGAGACGGAGACGGGCGGAGGAGGCGTGGGGATGCGAGGGACAGCGACCGGTGGAGAAGGAGAGGCCGGGGACGTCGGGGTCGGGGTCGAGGTCAGGGTTGGGGTCGCCGGGGCAAAGTGGTCGGGGACGACGTCGGGGTCGGGGTCGCCGGGGTCACCGGAGGTGAGGTCGCCGGGGTCACCGGAGGTGAGGTCGCCGGGGGCGGTGAGACAAGAGAGAGAGAGCGAGGGAGAGGATCGAGAGTGAGAGAGAGAGTGGGGGGTTAGGGAGGAGATCGGGGAAGAACGGACAGGCTATAGCCAACTTAGCTATAGCGCGTTTTTGTAAAACGCGCTATAGCTAACTTAGCTATAGCGCGTTTCTGTAAAACTCGCTATAGCTAAGTTAGCTATAGCGCTTGTGATGCGAAAACGCGCTACTGCTAACTATTTTGTTTATTTTATAAATTATGTATTAGGTTAACTCCTTTTCCTTTTTATTTTTATTTTTCCTTTTTCTCTTTCTTTTACATTTTTTCCTTTTTCATTTTTCTTTTTCATTTTTCATTTTTCTTTTTCCGTTTTCTCTTTATTTTTCCTAATTGCTAATTAGGGTTGTTTATGTAGTAATAACACCCGCCCCGGCCCGTATTTATGATCGAGCACCTCCGGACGACGCCTCCTCCCACTATTAGCACCTCCGAATAATAATTAGTGCACAAAAATTATGATCGTTTGTTAATTAGCGTGTGGGCGATGATGCTTGAGACTGATCTTCTTGTTTCCAATTTTATTCGTGGTCGAATAATTGAGCCCCTCGTCATGACTTTTCCTTTTCCAGGGAGTACGATCTTTCTTAGTTAATGTTGTCCTTCTTCTTGTTTTGATGTATGGTTCATCGTCATCATCATCTTCCCTCATCGGGTTGCCATACAGGTCGTAGTCTTCCCCGTTGGCGACTCCATCCATTCCGATGATGCTCCTTTTGCCTCTCCTCACAACAACACGGTTGGGATTGAGAGGGTCTTCTATGAATAAGCATTGTGTCATGTGCTTAGCATGTACCCATGGCTCATTTTTGGCGGTGGCGTTCACGGTAGGGCTATTGGCGTCGGGTATACAGATGGTAGTGCAAAGTCGGTTTTCTCTTTGTACGTTCTTATCCCATCTGACACAGAACATCATCGCGCTATGCAATCCAGACTATTCGATCTCCCGGATCTCTTCGACCCTTCTGTAGTATCTTTCAGTTACATCGCCGGTCATAGCTTCCATCATCACCCCTGAGTTCTGGTATTCACTGTTCATATCTTTGGCCTCCGTGTAGAACGTGTATCCGTTGATATCGTATGCCTTATAGGTCGCGAGGTTGACCGCCGGGCCATGCATGTGCTAAGGCGTATATCAACTTTCCGTCTGGAATACCCTCTTCCGGGGGATTAGCCACAACTCACTCTTGGAACCAACACAAGAAAGTGAAGTTGTGCTCTCTAATAACTTCAGCGTCCGTCCTGTGCAGCCCACGATCACGGTAGTTCTTTGCGATTGTCTCTTTTTGCAGTGCCACGAAAGGATCTACCACATTTAGGTGTGCAGCACTACTAAGTTAGCTATGTCAAAGTCGTCCTGTCGGCCCGAGCGGTACACATTCAATTCCCTCCGGCCGTTGATGTGACCTCCTTTCAGCCTTCCACAGTGCTTGTTGACGGGCAAACCAACAACAGGTTCTCTGATGCCTAGATAATTCTCGCAGAAGGAGATGCACTCTTGGGTCAGATAGCCCTGTGCGATGCTTCCATCCAGACGGGACATGTTACGAACGAATCCTTTGATGACCCCATTCATCCTCTCGAACGGCATCATGCTGTGTAGGAATGTCGGCCCTAGGTCTATGATGTCGTCCACAATGTGACACACAGATGCACCATGACGTCAAAGAACGCGGGCGGAAAGTACATCTCTAGCTCATTTAGTATGACAACGATCTTTTCCTGTAGCCTTTTCAGTTGCTTCACACTGATTGACTTTCGAGACATAGTGTCGAAAAAGTGGCATAGATCACTAAGTGTATCATGGACGTGTGTCCCCAAAATCCCTCTAAGTGCATGAAACGTCGCCAATGTATCGATAATTTATGAAGTATTCATGCCATATTAACCTATGTTTACAATACTTTTATATTGTTTTGATGCACTTTATATGATTTATTTAGAACTAACCCGGACTGACGCTGTTTTCAGCAGAATTACCGTGGTGTTGTTTTTGTGCAGAAAATGAAAGTTCTCGGAATCGCACGAAACTTTTTGGTGATTTTTTGGGACCAATAAAAGACCTTGAAGCTTCGGTGGGGGCCAGGAGATGCACCAAGGATACACCAAATATCCAGCCGTGCCCCCTAGGGGGGGGCGCGGCCAGATATGTATTGGCCCCCTGGAGCGTCCCCCAACATCGTTCTCTGGCCTATAAATTCATATCTACCCTAAAAACATCATAAGCGCTCCCAAAACACTCGTTCCACCGCTGCAACTCTCTGTATTGATGAAAAACCAATCTAGAGGCGTTCCAGTACCTTGCCGGAGAGGTTAGATCATCTCCTGTGGCCATTTTCATCATCCCGGCGGAGGCCATGACGGGAAGGGAGTAGTCCACCCTCGGGGCTGACGGTTTGTACCAGTAGCTATGTGTTCAATCTCTCTCTCTCTCTCTCGTGTTCTTGAGATGGCACAATCTTGATGTATCACGGGCTTTGTTAATATAGTCGGATCATATGATGTTATTCCCTTGCTACCTTGTTGTGATGAATTGAATCTTTACCTTTGAGATCTCGTTATGTCGGATTGAATATTTTGGTTTGATAACACTTGATGTACGTCTTGCGTGGGATACCCGTCGTGACATTGGGGTATTCTATTGATTCACTTGATATATGTTGAGGCATCAACTTGCGGATTCCGGTGACCTAGGGGATCTATGCATAGGGGTTGATTGCACGTTTTCATACCACGTTCTGCGATAGAAATCTTGGGGTGCTCCTTGAAGTTCTTTGTGTTGGATTGAATATGATAGATCTGAAATTGTTTGATGCATGTCGCATAATTTACCCACGGATACTTGAGGTGACATTGGAGTATCTAGGTGACATTAGGGTTGATTGATATGTATCATTGGTGTTATTCTAGTAGGAACTCTAGGGCTGTTTGTGACACTTATAGGAATAGCCCAATAGATTGATCGGAAAGAATAACTTTGAGGTGGTTCTACTACCTACACCAATTTCATCTTATTGTTCTCCGCTAGACAGGAATTTTGGAGTGATTCTTTGTTGCATGTTGAGGGATGATCATATGATTCAACTATGTTAGCATTGTTGGGAGATTGCACTAGTGAAAGTATGAACCCTAGGCCTTGTTTCCAAGCATTAATATATTGTTTTGCTCACTGTTTTACACTTGCTACCTTGATGTTTTCATATTTTCAGAGTACAAAAACCTATATCTATCATCCATATTGCACTTGTATCACCATCTCTTCGCCGAACTAGTGCACCTATACAATTTGCCATTGTATTGGGTGTGTTGGGGACACAAGAAATTTCTTGTATTTGATTGCAGGGTTGTTTGAGAGAGACCATCTTCATCCTACACCTCCCACGGATTTATAAACCTTAGGTCATCCACTTGAGGGAAAATGCTACTGTCCTACAAAACTCTGCGCTTGGAGGCCCAACACGAGTCTACAAGAATAAAGTTGCGTAGCAGACATCAAGCTCTTTTCTGGCGCCGTTGCCGGGGAGGTGAGTGCTTGAAGGTATATCTTTAGATCTTGCAATTAAATATTTTAGTTTCTTGTTTTTCACTAGTTTGGTTTTATAAAAGAAAACTACAAAATAAAGATAAATGGATCCTCATCCACTTGCTAATCTTTTCAAAAGACCCGATTATGTTGGAACAATTGCTAGTGAGAGTTTACTAGATTATCTTTATGAGGTCTTGCTTGAAAATCATGAATCTAAAAATTGTGAAATTTATAAAGTGATTCATGATAGTTCCTTGAATGATGAGCATGATTGCAATGTTTCTAGTATGAATTCTCTGAATATCCATGATGCTAATGATATGCAAAGCCACAAGCTTGGGCATGCTATGTTTGATGAGGATGATATTTTTAGTCCCCCAAGTTTTGATGAGCAAATTTATTATGATGATGGCATGCCACCTACCTATGATGATTATGATGATGACATGTATGCTATAAAGAATAATTATAACTATGAAACTTTTCATCATGTTTTTAATTATCAATCATGTACCTCATGATAGTTATTTTGTTGAGTTTGCTCCCACTACAATGAATGAGAAGAAAATTGCTTATGTGGAGAGTAATAAATTTTCTACGCTTGTAGATCATGAAAAGAATGCTTTATGTGATAGTTATATTGTGAAATTACTTCATGATGCTACTGAAAATTATTATGAGGGAGGAACATATGCTTGTAGGAATTGCAATAATATCAAGTTTCCTCTCTATGTGTTCAAAGTTTTGAAGTTATGCTTGTTTTGCCTTCCTATGCTAGTTGATTCTTGTTCCCAGAAATTGTTTGCTCACAAAATACCTATGCATAGGAAGTGGGTTAGACTTAAATGTGCTTGTCATGAGATTCATGATGCTCTCTTACATGTTTCAAATACTATTCCTATGTGAGCATCATTGAAATCATCATGCCTAGCTAAAAGGCATTAAAGAAAAGCGCTTGTTGGGAGAAAACCCAACACTTTTAATTTCTGTTTTTGAGTGTTAACATGATTAATATACTGTAGTAATCATGTTTTGTGTCTTTTATTTCAATAAAGTGCCAAGTAAAGCCTTTGGGATGACTCACAAGATGAGTAGAATTGATGCTGAACCAAAACAGAAACTTTTGACTCCAGTACAGGAATTTCCATTTTTCACTGGAGCGTGATAATGATCTGAAATTTTTACACAGTGTTTATATACAAATTATTCAGGTTTTACGAATTTTTCAGAATTTTTAGAGACGGGGAAGTATGGTTATACTACAGATCTTCACAGACTGTTCTGTTTTTGACAGATTCTGTTTTGCATGCATAGTTTGCTTGTTTTAGCGTTCCCATAGCTTATATTCAGTGATATAAATTATGTGACTGCTAGAATACAGTAGGTATTATTTGAGAACAATTATTAAGCTTGTCTTGACAGTACCTAAGTGAATGATCTATATTTACTAAACTAACCCATCTCACGAAGTTCCGTTAAGTTTTGTGTGATTGAAGTTTTCAAGTTTTGGGTGAGACATCGATATGAGGTGAATAAGGAGCAGCAAGGACCTAAGATTTGGGATGCCCAAGGCACCCCCAAGGTAATATCCAAGGAAGACTCAAGTGTCTAAGCTTGGGGATGCCCCGGAAGGCATCCCCTCTTTCGTCTCCAACATTATCGGTACATCTTACTTGGAGCTATATTTTTATTCGTCACATGATATGTGTTTTGCTTGGAGCGTCATTATAATTTGTTGTTCTCTGGTAGATGATATTTATAATCTTGTTTTTCAATAAAAAGTTACAAGAATTGCCTCCTAGGATGCTTGAGTTACAAGTTTGATATGTGCTGTGTAAAAACAGAAACTTTTGCTGTAGTGTTTGAATTTTCATATTTTACTGGAACGTGGAAAGTTTCTGATTTTTTTACACAGTATTGCCATATAAATTCTTTAACACGTCCTAAATTTTCATAATTTTTCGAATTACAGAAGTACACTGCTTGCATAAATTGCTACAGACTGTTCTGTTTGGACAGATTGTTGTCATAGTTTTGTTATCTACTTATCATATAGTTTCCATAGCCTATACTGGTAGATATAAATTGTGGAAACGATAGTAAACAGTATATGAAGTTTGAAAATTATTGTGCAACTTGTCTTGGCAGTACATGAAGTGTTGATTTGTTCTTATGTGTACTAACCTATCTCACGAGTTCTTCTCAAGTTTTTTGTGGATGAAGTTTTTGAGACTTAGGTGAAACCGGGATATGAGAGGATTGAACGAGATACAAAAGCTCAAGCTTGGGGATTCCCAAGGCACCACAAGTAAATATTTCAAGAAGTCTCAAGCATCTAAGCTTGGGGATGCTACGCATCCCACCTCTCTTCATCAACAATTATCGGTTAGCCTATGTTGAGCCTAAATTTGTATTTGTCCACATGATATGTGCTATTCTTGGAGTGCTATTTTTCTTTTGCTTGCTTTTTAAATAAAATACTTAGATCTGAAAATATTTATTGAGAGAGAGCCCTCACATAGCTACTTGATTGTTTACCTACTCATTGATCTTCACTTATATCTTTTGAGAGTAGTTTGACGTTTACTCATGTGCTTCACTTATATCCGAAGAGTAACTTGTGAATGAATTGAATATCATAAATATGAAATTATCAATGTTCTTTATGCTTAGTAGTAGCTTCACATCTGGTTTATAAAGTAAAATCTATTGAAGTTTGACAATCATCAAATTGGTCATACAAGCAATTCATGAATGATTAGTATAAGAAAGAGAACTTTCACATACAAATATATTATCTTGGACATCTTTTATGATTGTGAATACCCATCAATTATTTTCAAACTTGATAAAATAGTTGAAGTTGAACAAGGAATACAATGTAATGGTTATGTTTGGGTATATTTGCATAGAAGTTATATTGTTATCGATCCTCCAACATGTGGTGCTTGTTTAGAACCTTTTGCTAGCCAACACTTCGTACTAAGTAGAGATACTACTTGTGCATCTAAATCCTTGAGCCAAGTTTCTTCCATGAGAGTCCACCATACCTACCTATATATGGTATTTCACTGCCATTCCAAGTAAATTTGCGTGTGCCACCTCTAAACATTCAAATAAACATCTATTTTGTGTGCTCGTACCGCTCATGGAGCGATGGGGCAGTCATTATCTTCGATGCTAAGCGATTTATTCTCAAGACGAGTGTTTATTCACTTGTCATTGCACAAGAGAGGCTGGTAAAAGGATTCCCAGTCCTGCATAACACAAAAATAAATAAACAAAAACTTCCCCTAGAAAGTTGATTGTTTGGAGGGCAACCGTGGATTCGACCAGCCATGGAATGTGTTTGATTGTGGAGGGGGAGTAAATTTTAAATTCTGTTTGGGAACCGCCAATAATGTGATTAGCATGGAAGATATTGAATACGCTGTTGTGACGTTGACAGGAAAGGCACACCACTCAAAATTACCTATTCATCTCTGTTTTAAACAATGAGCTCTGGCACATATGCAAATCCCTGCTTCCCTCTGTGAAGGGACAATCTATTTACTTTCATGTTACTTACTTTCATGTTGAGTCAACTTCTTATTCCAACCTCAATCTATTAGTTGGCAAGCACCATGTGGTGGGGAAAGACCCAAACATATATATCCACTCAAATATATTTGATCATGATTCATTATTGTTGACAATTATCTTTATGATAAGTGTGTTAGGAGGCAAAACATCAAGCCCCTATCTTTCTTTGTGTTCGATGGATGTTGTTTGTTCTAAAAATATGCCTTCAGTATTAGCAATTAATTCCTGCTCGTCCTCGAGTAGGTAAATGATAAAAGAAATAATTTATGAAGTGTGAATGCTAGCAAACATTTTCATCATATTCTATTCTTCTTTGTATAGCATGGACATTTGGACTTGGAAATGATTCAAAGCAATAGTCTAGTTTTAACATAATGACTTCAATACTCAAGCATGTCAACAAGCAACCATGTCTTTCAAAATATCAACACTAAAGAAAGTTATCCCTAGCCCATCATGCTCAATCATTGATCCATTCATGAAACACACTCAAATATTAGCTATGCCCAATGCTCAAGTACGATCATAGTGCCCCCTAGTTGGTGCTCATAAGAGAAGATGGAGACTCAAAGCAAAAATAAAAATTGCATAAAGTAAATAGATAGGCCCTTTGCAGAGGGAAGTAGGGATTTGTAGGGGTGCCAGAGCTCAAGGTTTAAATTGAGAGAGAGAAAAATATTTTGAGTGGCATGCTTTTCCTGTCAACAAAAGCGACAAAGTAGCTCTCAATACTTTGCATGCTAGATGTATCATAGGCGGTTCCCAAACAGAAAATAAAGTTTTTACTCCCCCTCCACCAATCAATCACACTCCACGGCGAGCCGAATCCACGGGTACCGTCCATACAAACAACAATCCTGGGGGAGTTTTGTTTCATTATATTTTGATTCGATTTTTGAGCATGGAACTGGGCATCCCGAATACCAGCCACTTTCTCGTGAATGATAGTGAATCAACACATATCGTGAGAATAACACACCTAGCATGGAAAAATATTAGATACTCCCCACCGTTTCATGAGCGGTACGGGCACACAAAAGAGAAAATTTATTTTGAAAATTTAGAGATGGCACATACAAATTTGCTTGGAACGGCATGGAAATACCGCATATAGGTAGGTATGGTGGACTCATAAGGCAAAACTTGGTTTATGGATTTTGGATGCACAACTAGTATTTCTACTTAGTACAAATGGAGGCTAGCAAATATATTGGGAAGCAACCGAACCAAGAAACGAAAATTCACATAAGTGAGCATTGAACATAACTAACACCGAATAATGCACCACGAGTAGGATGTAACTTCATTGCATAACTATTGACTTTTGTACTTGCATAGGGAATCACAAACCTTAACACCAATATTCCTACTAAAGCATAATTACTCACTAACATGACTCACATATTACTATCATCATGTTTCAAAACTATTACAAAGAATCAAGTTTAATTTGTCCCATGATCTTCTTGAAAGTTTTTATTATATCCTCCTTGGATATCTATCACTTTGGGACTAGTTTCATATATTGCTATTGCTTTTTTGACAAGCTCAAACAAATTTAAATTAAGCACATGAGCATAAAGATTTCATTCCCCAAAAAGGTATAAGTGAAGCATGAGAGGAAATGACAAGCTACTCTCAAAAGATATAATTGAAGATCAATGAGTAGTCAAACAATTAAGCAGCTATGTGAGGACTCTCTCTCTCTCAATAAATATTTTCAGATCTGAGTATTTTATTTAAACAGCAAGCAAAAGAAAAAATAGCACTCCAAGAATAGCACGCATCATGTGAATGAATAAAAATTTAGGCTCAACATAGGCTAACCGATAATTGTTGATGAAGAGAGGTGGGATGCGTAGCATCCCCAAGCTTAGATGCTTGAGACTTCTTGAAATATTTACTTGGGGTGCCTTGGGCATCCCCAAGATTGAGCTTTTGTATCTCATTCAATCCTCTCATATCATGGTTTCACCTATTCTCAAAAACATCTTCCACACAAAACTTGAAAAGAACTCGTGAGATAAGTTAGTACACATAATAATAAATCAACTCTTTATGTACTGCCAAGACAAGTTGCATAATAATTTTCAAACATCATCTACCGTTTACTATCGTTTCCACAATTTATATCTACCAATATAGGCTATGGAAACTAGAGGATAAGTAGATAACACAACTATGACAGCAATCTGTCCAAACAGAACAGTCTGTAGCAATTTATGAAAACAGTGTACTTACGTAACTCAAAAAATTATGAAACTTTAGGACATGCTAAATAATTTATATGACATCACTGTGTAAAAATTTCAGAAACGTTCCACGTTCCAGTAAAATATGAAAATTCAAACACTACAGCAAAACTTTCTGTTTTTACACAGCACACATCAAAACATGCAATGCAAGCATCCTAAGACAATTCTTGGAAATTTTTATTGAAAAACAAGATTATAAATAACACCTAACAGAAAACAAGAAAATAAAATGACGCTCCAAGCAAAACTCATATTATGTGACGAATAAAAATATAGCTCCAAGTAAGATATACCGATAGTGTTGAAGATGAAAGAGGGGATGCCTTCCGGGGCATCCCCAAGCTTAGGCGCTTGAGTCTTCCTTGGATATTAACTTGGGGGTTCCTTTGGCATCCCCATGCTTAGGTTCTTGCCACTCCTTATTCTCCTCATATCGGTGTCTCACCCAAAACTTGAAAACTTCAATCACACAAAACTTAACGGAACTTCATGAGAAGGGTTAGTGTAATAAAGATAAATCTTTCACTTAGGTACTGTCAAGACAAGATTCATAATTGTTACCACATAATACCTACTGTATTATATCATTCCCATAATTTATACCGCTAAATATAAGCTATAGAAACACTAAAACAAGTAAACTATGCATGCAAAACTGAATCTGTCAAAAACAGAACAGTCTGTGAAGATCTGTAGCGTAACCATACTTCCCTGTCTCTAAAAATTCTGAAAAATTAGAACAATCTAGGAAATTTGTATATCAATCATGTGTAAAAAATTCAGATCAAAATCACGTTCCAGTGAATTTACAAAATTCCTGGACTGAGAGAAAAAGTTTCTGTTTTTGCACAGAATCAAGTCAACTATCATCCACACTATCCCAAAGGCTTTACTTGGCACTTTATTGAAACAAAAGCTATAAAACATGATTAATACAGTAGCTTAATCATGTGAACACACAAAAACAGAAAGGAAAAGTGTTGGGTTGTCTCCCAACAAGCGCTTTTCTTTAATGCCTTTTAGCTAGGCATGATGATTTCAATGATGCTCATATAAGAATAGTAGTTGAAACATGCAAGAGAGCATCATGAAGCATATGACTAGCACATTTAAGTCTAACCCACTTCCTATGCATAGGGATTTTGTGAGCAAAAAATTTATGGGAACAAGAATCAACTAGCATAGGAAGGCAAAACAAGCATGACTTCAAAACTTTCAACACATAGAGAGGAAACTTGATATTATTGCAATGTGTAGAAGCATAAGATCCTCTCTCATAATAATTTTCAGTAGCATCATGAATGAATTCAACAATATAACCAGCACATAAAGCATTCTTTTCATGATCTACAAGCATAGAAATTTTACTACTCTCCACACAAGAAAATTTCTTCTCATGACTAATAGTGGGAGTAAACTCAACAAAATAACTATCATGAGATACTTGATTGACATAACCACTTTGAATATTAAAATCATGATGACAAGTTTCATGATTACTATCACTCTTTATAGCATCCGTGTCATCACAATAATCATCATAGATAGGAGGCATGCCATCATCATAATAGTTTTGCTCATCAAAACTTGGGGGACTAAAAATATCATCTTCATCAAATATAGCATCCCCAAGCTTGTGGCTTTGCATATCATTAGCATTATGGATATTCAGAGAATTCATACTAACAACATTGCAATCATGCTCATCACTCAAAGATTTAGTGCCAAACATTTTAATAACTTCTTCTTCTAACACTTGAGCACAATTTTCCTTTCCATCATTTTCACGAAAGACATTAAAAAGATGAAGCATATGAGGCAACCTCAATTCCATTTTTTTTGTAGTTTCCTTTTATAAAACCAAACTTGTAATAAAACAAGAAACTAAAAGATTCAATTGCAAGATCTAAAGATATACCTTCAAGCACTCACCTCCCCGGCAACGGCGCCAGAAAAGAGCTTGATGTCTACGACACAGCCTTCTTCTTGTAGACTCGTGTTGGGCCTCCAAGCGCAGAGTTTTGTAGGACAGTAGCAAATTTCCCTCAAGTGGTTGACCTAAGGTTTATCAATCCGTGGGAGGCGTAGGATGAAGATGGTCTCTCTCAAACAACCCTGCAACCAAATAACAAAGAGTCTCTTGTGTCCCCAACACACCCAATACAATGGTAAATTGTATAGGTGCACTAGTTCGGCGAAGAGATGGTGATACAAGTGCAATATGGATGGTAGATATAGGTTTTTGTAATCTGAAAATATAAAAACAGCAAGGTAGCAAGTAACAAAAGTGAGCACAAACGGTATTGCAATGCTTGAAAACAAGGCCTAGGGTTCATACTTTCACTAGTGCAAGCTCTCTCAACACTACTAACATAGTTGAATCATATGTAAATCCCTCACGTGCGACAAAGAGTTCACTCCAAAGTCACAAATAGCGGAGAACAAACGAAGAAATTATTGTAGGGTACGAAACCACCTAAAAGTTAACTTTTCCGATCAATCATATGAGCTATCCCTATAAGTGTCACGAACAGCCCTAGAGTTCGTACTAAAATAACACCTTAAGATACACATCAACCAAAACCCTAATGTCACCTAGATACTCCAATGTCACCACAAGTACCCATGGGCTTGATTATACGATATGCATCACACAATTTTAGATTCATCATGTTCAATCCAACACAAAGAACTTCAAAGAGTGCCCCAAAGTTTCTACCGGAGAGTCAAGACGAAAACGTGTGCCAACCCCTATGCATAGATTCCCAAGGTCACGGAACCCGCAAGTTGATCACCAAAACATACATCAAGTGGATCAATAGAACATCCCATTGTCACCACAGATATCCCATCGCAAGACATACATCAAGTGTTCTCAAATCCTTAAAGATTCAATCCGATAAGAAAACTTCAAAGGGAAAACTCAATAAATTACAAGAAGATAGAGAGGGGAAAACTCCATATGATTCATCTATATTAATAAAGCTCGCGGTACATCAAGATCGTGTCATCTCAAGAACACGAGAGAGAGAGAGAGAGATCAAACACATAGCTACTGGTACATACCCTCAGCCCCGAGGGTGAACTACTCCCTCCTCATCATGGAGATCGCCGGGATGATGAAGATGGCCTCCGGTGATGGTTTCCCCCTCCGGCAGGGTGCCGGAACGGGCTCCCGATTGGTTTTTCGTGGCTCTGGAGGCTTGCGGCGGCGGAACTCCCGATCTAGGTTTCTTTTCGGGGGTTTTGGTATTTATAGGAACTTTTGGCGTCGGTCTCACGTCAAGGTGGTGCCCGAGGAGTCCACAAGCCAGGGGGCGCGCCCCCCAGGCTTGTGGCCTCCTCGGTCACTTCCTGGCCCAGCTTTTTGCTCCAGTATTTTTTACATTTTCCAAAAATATTCCCCGTAAATTTTCAGCCCATTCCGAGAACTTTTATTTCTGCACAAAAACAACACCACGGTAGCTGTGCTGAAAACAGCGTCAGTCCGGGTTAGTTCTAATAAAATCATACCAAAATCATATAAAATTATTGTAAACATGGCATGAATACTTCATAAATTATAGATACGTTGGAGACGTATCAGCAATCATAAAAGACTATATGATAATTGAGTATGTGGAGCTCTTACTTAGACTTGATGATGTATTGAAATTGTTTGGTGACCAAGGACATAGATTGTTAAGTTTCAATAGAATGCATTGTTTGAACCATGACATGTGAATTGATTGCTACTCTATCATGATGATTTTTATGAGAAAAAGTTGCTGGTTATCATGCTAAAAAAGTGACTGAAATTATCAATGATCAAAACTATTCACTAAGCTAGCATTCACACTTCATAAATTATTTCTTTTATCATTTACCTACTCGAGGACGAGCATGAATTAAGCTTGGGGATGCTGATACGTATCCACCGTATAGATAATTTATGAAGTATTCATGCCATATTCACCTATATTTACAATACTTTTATATGGTTTTGATGCACTTTATATGATTTATTTAGAACTAACCCGGACTGACGCTGTTTTCAGCAGAATTACCGTGGTGTTGTCTTTGTGCAGAAAATGAAAGTTCTAGGAATCGCACGAAACTTTTTGGTGATTTTTTGGGGACCAATACAATTCCTAGAAGCTTCGGAGGAGGGTCAGGAGATGTACCAGGGGCCACCACATATCCAGCCACGCCCCCTAGGGGGGGCGCGGCCAGATATGTGGTGGCCCCCTGGAGCGTCCCCCGACGTCGTTCTTTGGCATATAAATTCACATCTACCCTAAAAACATCAGAAGCGCTCCCAAAACACTCGTTCCGCCGCCGCAACTCTCTGTATTGACGAAAAACCAGTCTGGAGGCGTTCTAGTACCCTGCCGGAGAGGGTAGATCATCTCCGATGGCCATCTTCATCATCCCGGCGGAGGCCATGACGATGAGGGAGTAGTCCACCCTCGGGGCTGACAGTTTGTAACAGTAGCTATGTGTTCGATCTCTCCCTCTCGTGTTCTTGAGATGGCACGATCTTGATATATCATGGGCTTTGTTAATATAGTTGGATCATATGATGTTATTCCCTTGCTACCTTGTTTTGATGAATTGAATCTTTACCTTTGAGATCTCGTTATGTCGGATTGAATATTATGGTTTGAGAACACTTGATGTACGTCTTGCGTGGGATACCCATAGTGACATTGGAGTATTCTATTGATTTACTTGATATATGTTGAGGCATCAACTTGCGGATTCCGGTGACCTAGGGGATCTATGCATAGGGGTTGATTGCACGTTTTCATACCACGTTCTCCGATAGAAATCTTGGGGTGCTCCTTGAAGTTTTTTGTGTTGGATTGAATATGATAGATCTGAAATTGTTTGATGCATGTCGCATAATTTACCCACGGATACTTGAGGTGACATTGGAGTATCTAGGTGACATTAGGGTTGATTGATATGTATCATTGGTGTTATTCTAGTAGGAATTCTAGGGCTGTTTGTGACACTTATAGGAATAGCCCAATAGATTGATCGGAAAGAATAACTTTGAGGTGGTTCTACTACCTACACCAATTTCATCTTATTGTTCTCCGCTAGATAGGAACTTTGGATTGATTCTTTGTTGCACGTTGAGGGATGATCATATGATTCAACTATGTTAGCATTGTTGGGAGATTGCACTAGTGAAAGTATGAACCCTAGGCCTTGTTTCCAAGCATTAATATATTGTTTTGCTCGCTGTTTTACACTTGCTACCTTGCTGTTTTTATATTTTCAGATTACAAAAACCTATATCTATCATCCATATTGCACTTGTATCACCATCTCTTCACCGGACTAGTGCACCTATACAATTTGCCATTGAATTGGGTGTGTTGGGGACACAAGAGATTTCTTATATTTGATTGCAGGGTTGTTTGAGAGAGACCATCTTCATCCTACACCTCCCACGGATTTATAAACCTTAGGTCATCCACTTGAGGGAAAATGTACTTTGATTCCAACAAGGCACTTGAAGAATTGGTCCACCTCCTTCGGATCTATGGTGAAGCAAGAGGGGGGCTATAATCTTATCACTTCTTTTTTGCTTTTTCCCCTATCTTCCGTCTTCGTCTCCTCTGACGAATTTTTACAGGGCATGTGGAGATCTTTCCTAATATCCAACAATTCCAAGTCTTTTCTTGCCTTCAGCCCATCCATGGTCTTCTCCGGCATGTTCATCAATGTTCCAAGCAAACTTTCGAGGATATTCTTCGTGATATGCATTTGATCAAGGCTATGAGGCGTGTCTAGTTTGGGCCAGTACTTCAAGTCCCAGAAAACAGACCTCGTTTTCCATACCTTCAGCAACGGCTCCGGCACCTTTTTATTCTACTTTCCCGACGAGGGGCAATGTTCCCAGTTCTTCAACAACTCATCAATTTTGATGCCGATCCGCTTACGTGGAGGTCCTCGATGCTCGACCTTACCATTGAATAGATCTCGACACTTTCTCCACGGGCCATCCTTCTCGAGCCATCTTCAATGCCCCATGTACACGATTTTTGAAGATCCGCCATCTTTCGATAGCTGCCGAGACGTTGTATCATCCATGCACCTGGTGCATCCGCAATATCCGTGGCACACCTGGCCCGCGACATATCCATAACCGAGATAGTCGTGCACCGTCGTGATCAACGCGGCTCTCATGTTGAAATACTCTCCTGTGCTGGCGTCCCATGTCTTGGCTGGCGTTGTCCATAACGTGTCTATCTCCTCTTACAGTAACCCCAGATAAAGATTAATATCATCTCCCGATTGTTTTGGCCCTTGAATAAGCATAGTCATGTGTATGTATTTTGCCTTCATGCACTTCCAGGGGGGAGGTTGTACATCCATACAGACACGGGCCATGTGCTATGGTTGGTGTTCTGCTTGCCAAACGGATTCATGCCATTAGTACTAGCACCAAGCACGATGTTCCTTGGATCATCTGTGAAATATTTATATTCAGCGTTTAATGCTCTCCACTAACTAGCATCTGCGATGTGTCTCAGCTTTGGATCGTCTCCATCGTCTGGCTTCACCCTATCCGCGTGCCATCGCATGAGCTTTGCTTCCTTAGGATCTACGAAATACCGCTGCAGACGGGGAATGATGGGAAAGTACGATACAACTTTCTGTGGAGCTTTCTTTCCGGCCTTCTTATATCGTGAAGCATTGCACTTTTGGGCAGATGGTTTTCTCCGCGTGCTCTTTCCGATATATGATGCAATCGTTGATGCATGTGTGGTATCAAATGTGCGGCAGATCAAGAGGGCACACGGTTTTTTTGGCTTCCTCGACACTAGTGGGACACAGGCTTCCTGCAGGAAGAACCTTCTTTAGATACTTCAAAAGGTCATCCAGGCTTGCGTCTGTCCATTTGTTTTTTGCCTTCGTCTTGAGCAGTTCTAGTTTGAAAATCAAGCGGGTCACCTCGGGATCGCAACCATCATAGAATGGAGTCTTCGAGTCTAGATCCAGTTGCGCCAACTTGGCCTCCTCTCTAGAAGCTGCTCTGTCGCTAGTCGTCCTCTTGCAAAGAAGTTCTCGAACATGCGGGTGACGCATGGCTGAACTTAGTAGGGACGAAGACTGCTGCGTGTCCGCGTCTTCTCCGTCATGTCCGGCCTCTTCTCCGCCAGGTCCGGCCTCTTCTCCACCATGTACGGCGCCATTTCCGACGCCCTCTTCTTCGAGCCCATTTTTGATCATCTCTTCATCTGGGCCCATGTCGTTATTGCCTGCCCCGTCGACGTCCTCCTCATCATCATCTCCACTTATCCATCGAGTATGGCCATCCATGAAACCATGCATGAGCAGGTGCACCTTGAATTTGCCAGCCTTAAAGGGGTCGAGCCATACTCTTTCTTTGCATCTACGACACGGACATAAAACCTCCTTCTGTGTGTTTTCATACATGTCGTCCACCGTGGATTGCCAGTATCTTTCCACCTTCCTTCCATTGACCTTCATGATTGCCTGCGCGATGCCAAATAATTATAACCACGTACGCATGCATGCAACAAATTCATACAAAAATTTGACATGACCTTCCCTAAACATAGGACATGTCGAGTTTGCCCGAAATTCTCCGAAACGGAAATGAATCGACATTTTGGCAAAACATAGGTAACTCATGTCACACACATTTCAACAAATACACAATATAGGCAACTCACACATGCCACATACACAATCACATACCTTGGTCCTATCGCACGCGCGCACGAACACATACACATATTTCCATTCTTGCACGTTATCTCTTCTTTTTCCTCACCTATGTCGAGAGAGATCAAGCCCGGTACGAAGATATATATTCAATTCTCTTTCTTAATTAGCTAGTAGGTATAGATAGTGAGGTAACTAGATATATAGCTCTAACTAGGGAGAGAGAGAGAGAGAGGGAGCAAGCTAGCTAGTGGAGGGCTAAAATATTAAAGAGAGGGGGTAGGTAGGTCATTAATTAATGGAGGTGGTGGTGGAGGGCAAAGAAAGATAGAGGGGGGAGGGAGGGCATTAATGGAGGTGATGGAGGGGCAAAGAAGAGAGAGGGAGGAGGGGGAGCATTGAAGGAAGAAGAAGCGGAGGTGGGGAAGAAGGAAGGGAGAATAAGAGGAGGTGGGGAAAGGGTGGCAGATATTTGTGGTTGGCGACCATAGCAGTAGCGTTGGTAGGGAAACACGCTACTGCAGTAGCGCCATGTCTTGCCACGCGCTGCTGTTAACTGGGGCCCACCAGCTTAACCATAGGAAATTAGCAGTAGCGCCTTTTTCAAGCAACGCGCTACCGCTGTAGTAGCAGTAGCGCTTTCCGTAGACAAGCGCTGCTGTTACTTGGGGCCCACCAGCTTACCCGTAGAAACATATCTGTAGCGCCCTTTCAAGGAAACTCACTACATATACACTAGTAGTTGTAGCGCTTTTTTTATGGGAGCGCTGCTAATTTATGCTGACCCTGGGGTACCCTTTGGCCCACTTAGCAGTAGCGTGCTTATACCTTCCAAGGGCTACTGCTAAATAGTACTAGTAGCGCCTTCTTTTCTACGCGCTACTGGTACTTAGCAGTAGCGCTTGGCCCATAATAGGTGCTATTAGTAACATTCTACCTATAAGCTTTTCCCTAGTAGTGCGAGCATCCAAACTTCAAAAGATATAAGTGAAGCACATGAAGCATTCTATAAAGCCATACTCAAAAGATATAACTGAAGTGCAAAGAGAAATCTATAAATCAACCAAGGACTATCCCATACCAGCATGGTGCATTTATAAAAGAAAAATAAAAGGCACATGACGCTCCAAGAATTTACGCATATATGTGAACAAAACAAAAACTGAGACATACAGATAATTGTCAAGGAAGAAAGATGTGATACCTTCAGGGGCATTCCCAAGCTTAGACGCTTGAGACTCCTTAAATATTTACTTGTGGTGCCTTGGGCATCCCCAAGCTTGAACTCTTGCCTCTCCTTATTATTCTCATATCGATACCTCATCGTTCTTCGAACACTTCATTCACACAAAACTTAATAGAACTTTTATTAGAAGGGTTAGTACATAAAACATCAAATCCCATCATGTCATGCTATAACATTATTGTGTAATTATAATATAACATTACTCAATGTATGATATCACAATTTTAAAGCTCCCAAATCAATGGGGCTCAACAAGATTTAAAACATAAGTAGATAAAGAAACTATAAGAACAATTTGTGAAAAAAAGGACAATCTGTAAAGATACAAATGAAACATGTACTTCTATAGTTCAAAAAATTCTGAAACATATGATGTAATAAATAATTTACATAACAGTATTGCGTAAAAATTCAGAAATTTTTGATATTCCAGTAAAATATCAAAAATCAAACACTACAGCCAAAGTTTCTGTTTTTGCACATGACATGTCAAACAAGGAATTTAAACATCCTAAAGGTAAATCTTGGCACATTATTTTTATAATACAATGGATTTGTACAAGGGGATAATTATTCTTGCGAGAAACTTCCATGAAAAATTATACTTTGTTTTCATGAGCATGAACACAAGTGTTCAAGGTCGACCCTCACTTCTCCAATGCATAACTTTCCAATCGCATCTCTTTTTGAAAAAGTTTTAGGTTCCCCTCTATATTTTTTTGTTTTAAGTCTTTTTAAAGTCACACAACAGAAATAAATGACTCTCTAAAACTTCCAGGTTGTCTCCCGGCAGCGCTTTCTTTAAAGCCATTAAGATAGGCATATAGTGCTCAACTAATTGATCTACCCAGATCCCAAGGTATATCAAAGCCAATTTTAATTAACAATGACTTGTAGTTTAGTAGTGAGCACAAAGTAATACATATCATAGAACAACGGAGTCTAACTCTCTTCATATGCATTGGCATGTCATAAAAGAACACTTCATTCACACAAAGTAAAGGCCGATACATAGCATAAGTAGCTTCTTGCAATTTTATCGTATTGGAAACGTAGAGAGATGGAGATGTAGTTCCTCTCTCATAATAATTGCAATTAAGAGCAGCAAGCAAATTCATATTATATTCATAAAAACTGTCATGTGTAATGGTAAAACGCAACCCATCAATATAATCCTTAATAAGTGCAAACTTCTCCGATATAGTGTGGTTGGGAGAATTCAAAAAGATAATAGGACTATCGTGTGTGGGTGCAATAGCAACAACTTCATGCTAAAAATAAGGAACTATAGCAAGTTCATCTCTATAAGCATAATTCATATTGGCATGATGGCCACAAATATAGCAGGCATCAAGTTTATAAAAAAGGGATATTTCAAACGAATCCAAGGGATCATAAAAATTACCATAGCAATCATCCTTCAGTAAGAACGAAGGGAAATTAAACAATGAATGAGATAAATATTTAATCTCATCATAAGGTGGGCACGGGCGATCAATCCGCTTTTCCTCCTTTGGTTCTTCCCTCTCCTCCTCATCTTTTTCATCTAATGAGCTCACAGTTTCAACAATTTCTTCTTCCATAGGTTCTACCAAAATATTAATCTCTTCCAAGGCAGCATACATCCTCTCAATAAATTCTTTAACATAAGCATTAGAAGCATAGTTTTCATAGCAATATTTAAGTATGGCAAAAATTTCAGATTTGTAAAGAATAACATCATACTTTTAAATCAAAGAAGCAATTTCATATGCACTCTTAAAAGCAACAAATTCTACAATTTGTTCAATATCATAATAACTATAGACACCCTTGGCATAAGAAGATAATATTTCATTATCATTAAACTCACATTGGTAGGGAATGTGTTTTTTAGTGTCTTCAGAACAACAAGTAAAATCATGTATTTCGCATAAATTCCAAGCATGGTAATGCAAAAAAAAATATTGATGCAACAAGAGTTTCCCTTTTTGAGACAAGTGGTGTCACAAAAAATAAGCATGCTCATCTAATGACTTTCCCTCAACTAAGCTACTTGGATTTTCAGAACGAGCACAAAAGGATCGAAGATGATCCAAGTAGAAAGCTTCGGTGGTACGGAACACAAGTGGTTCCTCAACTTTTGGGGTAGCAAGTACAACTAATGTTTTTATATTTTACATTTCCTACCCATAACAAAAGATAGAAAACAAGAACTGAAAATAAAATTACTTAGAGATAAAGCAAACAAGTAGATACGAGAATATTCACCCTATGCTATTGCTCCCTGGCAACGGCGCCAGAAAAAGGTCTTGATAATCCACAAGTATAGGGGATCGTTTGTAGCCTTTTTTGATAAGTAAGAGTGTCGAACCCAACAAGGAGCTAAAGGTAGAATTAATATTCTCCCAAGTTCTATCAACCACCAATACAACTCTACGCGCAACAATGTTCACTTTACCTAGTACAAGAAATAAACTACTTTGAGGGAATAAAACTAGAAGTACTTTGTAGGTGTAAAAAGATAGTTTTGCAAGATAATAAAGAAAACGTGGAAATAAAAGTTAGGTGATGTTTTAATAAAAGAACAATTAAGTAAATATAGCGAGTGTGGAAAAGTTGTGGTGGGATTTGCGAGATTTTCCAAGGCAATTGATAACAAGATGAGTAATCATTATTGGAATTTTATATGAGGGAGAGGCATGAGCTAACATACTTTCCATATTTGGATCATATGAACTTATGATTAGACCTCTACAAATCATCCTCAACTACTAGAAATCATTAAGGTAAACCCAACCATATCATTAAGTAACAAGTCTTCTTTACTCCCATACGCAACAACCTCCTTACTTGGGTATAAGCTTATGTAAATCTCGCTACCCACTATAAGCGAATCATGAACGCATTGCAACACACTACAGTGGAAATCCACCATGTATGTGCGGCATGGAAGGCACCATAGGACAACACCAAAATAAAACACGCAACTCAAACCAATCAAGATCATCAATCAACCCATAGGACAAAAAGAAATCTACTCAAACATCATAGGATGGCTATACATCATTGGGTAATAATATATAGCATAAAGCACCATGTTCAAGTAGGGTGTACAGCGGGTTGCGGGAGAGTGGGCTGCTGTAAATAGATGAGGGAAGGTGATGGTGGTGTTGAGGAAGACGGCGGAGTTGTTGGTGTAGATCGCCGCCATGATTATTCCCCTGGCGGCGCTCCGGCGCCACCGGAAGAGAGGGGGAGAGAGCCCCCTACTTCTTCTTCTTGATTGGATTCCCCCCTAGATGGGAGGAGGGTTTCCTCTCTGGTCCATGGCCGCCATGGCTCCCGGAGGGCAGGAGCCTGTCCGAGATTGGATCTCTCTCTCTCTCTCTCTCTCTCTCTCTCTCTCTCTCTCTCTCTCTCTCTGTTTCTTTCTGTTTCGTGTTCCTGTTTTCTGGCATTTCATTGTTTCTTATATTCCCGGAGATCCATAACTCCGATTGGGCTGAAATTTTGTGGATATTTTCATCTGGATATTAGCTTCCTTGTGGCCGAAGGAAACCCCTAACCGACCTCCGAGGTGCCCACAATCCTGCTAGGCGCCTCTTACCCCACAAGGCGCGCCCATCGAGCTTGTGGGCCCCTCAGACATCTTATGGCATTGATTATTTTCCCCAAAAATCACATATATTCCAAAATAAATCTTCGTAAATTTTGATTGCGTTTGGAGTATGTTTGATATAGAGAAACCAAAAAACATGCAACAAATAGGAACTGGCACTGGGCACTGGATCAATATGTTAGTCCAAGTAAATCACATAAATTGTTGCCAAAAGTATATGAAAGTTGTAAAATAATGGCATGGAATATTTAAAAAATTATAGATACGACTGAGACGTATCAGTTGCCGCTCCTCCATGCTCAGACACAACATTGTCACCCTGAAACTGAAACCCTTGGTCATAGATACGTTCCTGGTGCTCATCCTTTATGATCATATTGTGCATGATCACACAAGCAGTCATCACCTCCCACAAATTCTTAGTGCTCCAAGTTCTAGCAGGATACCGAACGATGCCCCATCGAGATTGCAGCACACCAAAGGCACGCTCCACATCCTTCCTAACACTCTCTTGCTCTTGTGCAAATCTCTTCACAAGAGACTTCCACTAAGGATAGATACCATCATCTAGGTAGTACCATTTGTTGTAGTTGTGGCCATTGATGTTAACATTGACCTCCGGGCAGTTGCCTTTGGCAAGCCTTGCAAATATCGGAGAGCGTTGAAGCATGTTGATATCATTGTGAGATCGGGCCATGCCAAAGAAAGAGTGTCAAATCCAGAGATCTTGTGAAGCCACTGTTGGAAATATGCCCTAGAGGCAATAATAAATTGATTATTATCATATTTCCCTGTCCATGATAAACGTTTATTATCCATGCTAGAATTGTACTGATCGGAAACTCAGATACATGTGTGGATACATACACAACACCGTGTCCCTAGTGAGCCTCTACTAGACTAGCTCGTTGATCAAAGATGGTAAAGGTTTCCTAACCATAGACACGAGTTGTCATTTGATAACGGGGTAACATCATTAGGAGAATGATGTGATGGACAAGACCCAAACCGTAAGCATAGCATTTGATTGTATCACCAAGTTTATTGCTACTGCTTTCTTCATGCCAAGTATCTGCTGTATAAGTTATAATCGTGGAGTGTATGTGTAACGATCAGTTCTTTTTAATTTTGAAACAAATCATTTTTGTGAAACGTGTCTCACGGCTATTTGGGCCAGATTTCATGTTGTCGTTTATGATTCGCTTATGGGTAGCGAGAGTGACCGAAGCTTATAACCGAATAAGGGTGTTGTTGCGTATGGGAGTAAAAGGGACTTGTTACTTAATGCTATGGTTGGGTTTACCTTAACGATTTCTAGTAGTTGCGGATGCTTGCTAGAGGTCCAGTCATAAGTTTATTTGATTCAAGTACGGAAAATATGTTAGCTCATGTCTCCTCCTTATATAAAATTCCAATAATGATTACCGATCTTGTTATCAATTGCCTAGCTAGGACAATCTCACATATCCTATCGTCACTTTTCCACACTCGCTATATTTACTTAATTATTTTTTATTAAAACAACACATAACTTTTATTTCCACGTTCTTTATTTTTTGCGAAACTATCTTTTTACACCTATAAAGTACTTCTACTTTTATTCTTGCAAAGTAGTTTATTTCTTATACTAGATAAAGTGAACATTGTGCGCGTAGAGTTGTATCGGTGGTCGATGGAATTTGAGATAATATTAATTTTACCTTTAGCTTCTCGTTGGGTTCGACACTCTTACTTATCGAAAAAGGCTACAAACGATCCCCTATACTTATGGGTTATCAGGAACGTTTGCACAATTCATCAAATTTCATCATCAAATGCGTGATTGAGAAACTCACATTCAGCTGCAAGATGATTTGGTTGAGCATATGTGGACACACGTTGACAAGCAATAGGTGTATCTTTTTTTATAAGTATTTGGAACAATTTAATTTTTATTTACTTGTAAACTATAAGATATTTGTTTGGGTGTCAAACTTTATAAGATGTTCATATTTTGTCTGAATTATGTAAACTACTGTCAAATTTATATATGTTTGATAAAGCAAGGTAGGCCGGCCGCTAGGACCAAAATGCGTTCGCAAGTTGGTGCCTGACCGACCCAAACATAAAAGGGACAGACGACCGGACAGCCGATCCAAACGAATAAAATGCAAACAGAAAACAAAATGCAAACAGAACGTGCATCCGTTTGCATCGACGCGTTGGAGTTGCTCTCTTATCAAGTATTACCCCGGTGTATGCATCCCGTAGATGAAAACTGTAAGCTTTATATTCTGCTGCAGCTGCTTTTGGCTTGCGCTGAGACCTGGCATCAGTCTGCCCATCGGGCCTGACGCATTTTTTTGTAGAAATCGATCTCAACAAAAGTCTCAAATACATACCAGGCGCGACTCACACATCTAAGAAAACAGGCGCGACTCACACTGGTACAAACAGCGTACTTTATTCATTCATCTTCTTCCTACACAGCGCGCTCCCTCACACTCCTTTATCTTCTACTTCATCCCTTTTTAAATATAAGTTTTTTATAAATTCCACTACAAACAACATACGAATGTATATAGACATATTTTAAAATATAAATTCATTCATTTTATCTGAATGTAGTCCGTAGTGCAATCTCTAAAAAAACTTATATTTAGAAACGGAGAAAATATTTATAAATAGTTGCAACCCACAGAGTATATATATCTGCCCTACATATGGTGTTGTGTTCGTGAGACGTCAAGTTGTGTCGGTTAATGGTACTTGGCTGCATGGTGCTGCGGTGTACCGACGGCGACCTCGACATACTCAGCAATTTGCACGCAGGGAGGTGGTACCATTGGACGCCGTGGTAGCGTCGACGGATGTCCGGACTGGCAAGGATGATGCGGATATCTTTCCTGAAAATGGGTCAGTGGTTCGATGCTGATGTCGGCTTCTAAAACGTATGCATGTGGTGTATGATTTAGGTTTGCTAAATCGGCTGTAGGTTTCGATACGTTATGTGGATGGATCGATGATGACACCGGTTTTGGATATGTGGAATGAGAACACTTTACGTTATCAAGTTTATAGGTGTGAGTGATGGTTTCAGGTGGCTTGATGTATGTTTTTGTCAGAACTTTATCGAATAATTAATAAAGATAGCTGTATGCATCAATTGATGCAGAGGTCGGGGTTTTTAACCTCCTTTTCCACAAAAAATATATGGTGTTGTGGCCGTAAGCTTCTCACATGTGGCCACGTTTTTTGGTTCTTTGGCTGACATGTTTTATCTTTCAATTCTTGTACCACCTCATGGGTGTTTATTTGCGCGTGGAGATGACGCCTCTTAGTTTTTCCGAAAAAAAAAATCTTTCCGGAAGGTACGCCGTCAATCTCTCCCTAACGGACCTGATCAGCCTTCTCTTACCTAAACCATCGCACAACCATCCTTCTGCTCCGTTGCTGACGACGGCGGCTGTCCAGCTACCATGCTGCCACCGCAACTATCCGTCTCCATCACCTCCCTTCCTCTCCCCCGCCTCCACCTCGGTGTGGCCATAGGGGGCACAACAACAATCCCTAGGACCGATTGGCGAAGGACACGACCAACCTCCTTCGTCTTCACCTGCATTTGCATCTATGTCGGGTGGCGAACGAGTCGACACGACTCCGGCCGACCTCCCCAAACTCTCCTCGAACTACCGGGACGTGCCGGAACCATGCATACCAAGATGGTAATGGATCAAAACGTGTCGGGCTGCCTGAGGTTCAGCATCAGCTTGCTGGCCGTCCGCAGCCTCCGCTCCATGCTCCCTGCCCGGTCTGGCTGCCCCGCGACATCCTCCTCATGCCATGGCCACCACGTGTGCGCCACCGCCGTCGAGACGGTCGAGGGCAGGCCGTCATAGGAGAACTACTTAGAGCATCTTCAACAGGCGCGCGAAAGAAGGCGCGACGCGGTAAAAACCCCGTTTTTCGCGTGCGCAGGGTCGTTCGGTGCGCTCCAGCGGAGGCGCGAAACCGCGACGCGCTATATTTTTTTTCGCGCGCGCCGGGAAAAGCTGCCGCCCGCGCACCAACTTTGGCGCGCGTGTCCACGTGCGTTCTTGTTAGACTTTGTATTGTAGCCCAACTGTGTAATCCATACCGTATTGGTATAGGACTTGATTGTACCATTGTACATCATTATATATATATGTGTGATAGGCCACCCCATAGAGGGTTGAGCCAGTTCCCCAAAACCCTACGTCTTACATGGTATCACCCTAACCTAGGTCCTCTCCCACCTCAGCCGCCGTCGCCGCCGCGCCCAAACCCTAGGGCCGCCGCTGCCGCCATGTCCGCTTCCGCCTCGGGCGCCGCCAGCTCCGGGTCCATCCCCGCGTCGCTTGCCGCCCTCCTCAACCTCCCGCCTCGTGCCCTTGCTCCGCCGATGGCCCAATTCTTCGGCACCACCGCCGTGGGATCCATGTTCTCAGCTCCGATCCCGCCGTCTCCCGCGACTGCCGCGCCTGCGATCTCCGTCGCCAGGACGACGGTCCCGCTCGCGGCGCCACCCGCGGCCTCCACCGGCTCGTCCCCGACACTCGCCCTCTTGCCGACGGCCTCGGGGGCTCTCGATGCCTCGCCCGCGGCTGTGGCCCCCGTCGCCGCTGCGTCGTCCGCTGCCCCGGTTGCCGACGCCGTCGCGCCCTCCGGGCCGTTCCACTTCGACAACCTGATCACCATCCGCCTCACGCCGGACAACTACCTGTTTTGGCGCGCCAAGGTACTACCGCTGCTCCGCAGCCGCTCCCTCCTTGGGTATGTCGATGGTTCCCTGCCGTGTCCTCCACAGGTCATCGCCACCATCCACGGCCCTGCAATCAACCCGGAACACCGCGTGTGGGTGCAGCAGGACCAGGCAATCCTCTCCGCCATCCAGGGTTCCCTGGGCGACGGGGTCGCCGGCCTCTGCCTCTTCACTGCCACCTCCATGGACGCCTGGACGACCCTGGAGCACGCCTTTGCCCAGGTCTCCACCGCCCACTCGATGGCTCTTCGCAGCAAGCTTGATGACATCAAGAAACTGGACTCCTCCGCCACGACCTACTTCAACAAGATCAAGGTCCTGGCGGACACGCTGACCTCTATTGGTCAGCCGCTTCGCGACGAGGAGTTCGCCGGCTACGTCATCAAGGGCCTCGACGCTAAGTACGACAATCTCGCGGAGGCCGTCCACAACGCCAAGCCGCCGATGCCTCCTCACGAGCTCTACTCACGCCTCCTCTTCACCGAGCAGCGAGTCGAGGCTCGCCGCTCCTCCGCCACCATCGCCGAGCAGCCGGCGGCCTATTGGGCCTCTCGCGGCCAGCGCCCGCCTGCGCCCCCGTCTGCTGCCAAGGCCGCCCCGCCCCCTGCACCGACCTCGGGTGGGGGCCACAACGCTCGTGTGTGCCAACTGTGTGGCCGTGAAAAACACGTCGCCTCCAGGTGCCACCGACGTTTTCAGAAGAGCTTCCTCGGCATCGGTAATGACGGCAAGGGCAACGAGCGCCAGTTTGCCATGGCCGACTTCGGCCCCCCCGCCGCCCCGGCTGCCCACGTCGCCGCCAAGGGCAAGGACACGCGCGTCCATCAGGGGTACACGCCGTCCTACCCCATTGATCCCGCGTGGTATATGGACACCGGCGCCACGGATCACACGACGAACGAGCTCAACAAGGTCGCCACCTACCAGCCCTACTACGGGCATGACAAGGTTCACACCGCCAATGGTGTAGGTATGCCCATCTCTCACATTGGCCAAGCATCTCTGTTAACTAGTCATCCCTCTAGGCAGCTCCACCTTCGTAATATTTTGCGGGTACCCTCGGTGACTCGTAATCTCTTATCCGTTCCTAAGCTCACCCTTGATAATAATGTCCTATGTGAATTTCACCCTTTTGATCTTTTTGTTAAGGACCGAGCAACCCGGGACGTCCTGCTTAGTGGCCGCTTGAGCCAAGGCTTGTACCGTTTGGAGGATCCATCCGCCCCGCGCGTCTTCAGCGGTGTTCGTATGTCGCCGCCACAGTGGCACTCTCGCCTTGGTCACCCTGCCACCCCCATCGTTCGCCACATACTCCACCGCCATGAGCTGCCATTAGAGTCTAGCAATAACGAGATGTCCGTGTGTGATGCCTGTCAACAAGGCAAAAGTCATCAACTGCCATTTGTTTCATCTACTAGGGAAGTAACGAGTCCTCTTGAACTTGTGTTTTCCGATGTGTGGGGTCCAGCACAAACATCTGTTAGTGGTCACAACTACTATGTCAGTTTTATCGATGCCTATAGTCGCTTTACATGGCTTTATCTTCTCAAGCGCAAATCTGATGTGTTTGTATATTCATTCAGTTTCAAATGCATGTTGAACGTCTACTCAAGCATAAAATTATTCATGTTCAGTCGGATTGGGGGGGGCGAATATCGCAACCTCAACACTTTCTTTAATAAGCTTGGGATCTCTCATCGTTTATCATGCCCACATACACATCAGCAAAATGGCACCGTTGAGCGCAAACATCGCCATGTAGTTGAGACCGGCCTCACACTTCTTGCTCATGCTTCTGTACCCTTTAGCTTTTGGGGTGATGCCTTTGCCACCGCATGTTTTCTTATTAACAGATTACCTACACGTGTCCTTAATATGAAAACTCCTATTGAGCTTCTCTTGCATGAAACTCCTGACTATACCTTTTTCAAGGTGTTCGGGTGTGTCTGTTGGCCCCATCTTCGTCCATATAATAATCGAAAACTTGAGTTTCGGTCCAAAAAATGTGTGTTCTTGGGGTATAGTTCTCTCCATAAAGGCTACAAGTGCCTACATGTGCCAACAAATCGTGTCTACATATCTCGTGATGTTGTCTTTGATGAGAACGTCTTCCCTTTTTCTGCCATGCCACAGCCACCAATCACAGCCCCATCCATGCATTCATCTCCTATTATGCCTGGCCAATTTGAAGATGCTGCATATTCGCCTGTGTTGTTACCTAATCATGGTGCAGGAACTAGACGTGGTGCTCGCCTGGAACTCCTACCCGATGCACCACCTGCGTCGCCTGTGGCGCACGTCGATCGGCCGGTGCATGCGCATGCACCGCCTCCCGCCTTCGACCCCGTCTCAGGAGCCACGCCTGCCTCTGCGACTGGGCCGACGCCAACGACGGCCTCCCCCGAGCGGCCCACGTCACCGCCTCCTCGCCCGGCCTTGCCTCCGTCGTCGCCCACGTCGCCCGCGCGAGATTCCCTGCCGCCCACCTCGCCTGGGTCGGCAGCGCACAGCTCATCGCCGCACACGACGCCTGGGCCCTCGTCGCCCGGCCCACCGCCGCCCGGCCTCTCTATGCCGGAGTCCCCTGGGCCGGCCTCGCCTGCTTCGGATATTCCGCCTGCCCCTGTGCTCGCTGCTCCGCGGCGTCCGCACACACGCAGCCGCAGTGGTATCGTTCGTCCCAAGGAGCGCACCGATGGCACAGTCACATACTTGGCTGCTTGCCTGGCTCATGCTATGGAAGATTCAACCGCCGAACCACGCAGTTATGAAGCCGCTATGAGTATCCCGCACTGGAGGGCTGGTATGGAACAAGAGTATCATGCTCTTATACAGAATGAGACCTGGACACTTGTTCCCCCTCCGCCTCGCGTCAACATCATTGATTTGAAGTGGGTTTTCAAGGTGAAGAAACATGCAGATGGTTCTATTGAGCGCTACAAAGCGCGTCTTGTGGCTAAGGGCTTTAAACAGCGCCATGGACTGGATTATGAGGATACATTCAACCCAGTTGTTAAGCCTACCACTATTCGGCTTCTCCTGTCTCTGGCAGTTTCTCGTGGATGGTCTCTCCGCCAGCTTGATGTGCAGAATGCTTTTCTTCATGGGTTGCTTGAAGAAGAGGTTTACATGTGGCAGCCACCTGGATTCGTCGATCACACTCAGCCTCATCATCTCTGTCGTCTGACGAAGGCTCTCTATGGACTGAAGCAGGCGCCTCGTGCCTGGCATGCTCGCCTGGCTTCAGCTCTACGTACTCATGGCTTCGTTCCTTCGACGGCTGACACTTCACTGTTCTTGTTTCAGCGTCCGAGTGTGACTGTGTACTTGCTTGTGTACGTGGATGACATTATCCTGGTCAGCTCCTCTACGAAGGCTGCCGATGCTCTTGTGACTGCACTTGGCAGAGATTTTGCAGTTAAGGATTTGGGAAAGCTTCAGTTCTTCCTGGGTATTGAAGTTGCTCATCAGTCTCGTGGCAGCTTAGCTCTCACTCAGAAGAAGTACTCTCTTGATCTCTTGCGCCGTGCTGGTATGCTCAAGTGCAAGTCATCTCCTACGCCCATGTCCTCCACCGACAAGCTTTCAGCTGCTGATGGTGCTCTTCTGTCTCCTGAGGATGCGACTGAGTATCGGAGTATTGTTGGTGGCCTGTAGTATCTGACGATCACATGTCCTGATCTCTCCTTTGCGATTAACAGGGTGTGCCAGTATCTTCATGCGCCTACTGATATGCACTGGTCTGCTGTGAAGCGCATACTGCGTTATGTGCGTCTCACTGTCTCCTATGGTTTCCACCTGCGCCCCAGTTCCTCCGGAGTTCTTTCTGCATTCTCAGATGCTGATTGGGCTGGGTGTCCAGACGACAGGCGATCTACGGGGGGATATGCTGTGTTCTTGGGTCCTAATTTGATCGCCTGGAGTGCACGCAAGCAAGCCACTGTTTCCCGTAGCAGCACAGAAGCCGAGTACAAGGCGGTTGCCAATGCGACTGCCGAGCTTATATGGATTGAGTCCCTACTTCGAGAGCTGGGAGTTTCCCAGCCACATCCTCCGGTCCTTTGGTGCGACAACATCGGTGCTACGTTTCTATCGACAAACCCGGTGTTCCATGCACGGACCAAACACATTGAGATTGACTATCATTTTGTACGTGTTGCACAGAAGCTACTACAAATCAGGTTTATCTCTTCAAAAGATCAACTTGCAGACATCTTCACCAAGCCTCTACCTTCTCCCATGTTTGAGGTCTGTAGGTGCAATCTCAACCTTCTAGACGCTTCAGGAGTGAGTTGAGATTGAGGGAGGGTGTTAGACTTTGTATCGTAGCCCAACTGTGTAATCCATACCGTATTGGTATAGGACTTGATTGTACCATTGTACATCATTATATATATGTGTGATAGGCCACCCCATAGAGGGTTGAGCCAGTTCCCCAAAACCCTACGTCTTACAGTTCTATATATTGGACGCCGCCGCGCCAGTGCTCCACCCCACTTCTCCCCGCGCCTCGTCGCCGCCCTGCCTTCTCCGCCGTGCCTCGTCGCCGCCCACTGATCCACGCACTCCTCGCCGCCGCCGCGCCTTCTCCCCATGCCTCGTCGCCGCCCCGCCTTCTCCCCGCGCCTCGTCGCCGCCGCGCCCCCGGAGCATCTCGGGCTTCCGCGGTGTCCGCGAACGCCCGCCCGGCATGTTCTACGCCGAGATCCGCTCCGGCAACACGCGCCTTGGCCTCAGCACCTACGGAACCGCCCATGAGGCCGCCCGCGCGTACGACGCGTCGGCATGGGACCTCCGGCGGCCTCATTCACAGATGAACTTCGACGATGTCTTCACAGCTGAAGAGGTGCGGCAGGTCGCGCCTCCCCCGCGTCTGGCCACCGAGGCGGACCGCCGCGACGTGCGCAGATGGGAGCGCCGACTGTTGATCGCCCGGAGGGACGAGGACGCCATGGCGGAGTGGCGCTGTCAGCACCCGGAGGACGTCATCGCCGAGCATGAGTTCTACGCGAACAGGAGGGCGCAACGTGTTGCCGAACGTCTATACAAGCGTAGGCGCAAGGCATTGGCTATTTCCCACATAGAGATGGAGAACGACCCCTGGGACCTGAACGACGACCGGTACGTGGACGCGTTTCTTACGACGTCCGATGACACCACTGAGGAGGATGATGAAGAGTAGTCTAGACGCATTTTTATTTTACTAGCGTTTTTTATTGTATTGTATGAACTGCACGTGGTGTTGGGCTTGATGTATGGTATAATCTTATTGTTAATTTTTGTTGTTTGATCTTTTGATTTTATATTGAATAATTTCATAGCGTCTGACTGCTCGCGCGCGCCGTCAGACAGGCGTCTGACTGCTCGCGCGCGCTGCATTTTGCAGCGCCTGCTGGAGTGACTCCCGCGCGCAATATTTTGCAGCCGCCGCTGAAACCAGCGCTCTGCTGCGCGCAAAAAGTTACTATTTCGACGCTGTAAAAGTTATTTTAGCGCGCCGCGTGTTGTGCGACTGTTGGAGATGTTCTTAATAAACCGGTCAATGTGATATGGTGCGTAACCAGTGCGATGTTCTCTGCTGTGTTCATCGTCGTCCAGCATCTACGGGGCATCGCTGGGTTCTAGATTAGATTGGTCTACCTCACTACACCTTACCTATGACCGACCATATTAAGGCATGGACCAAGACGTTGTTGTTGACTCCACCTCTATGACGGGCAACACCATGACTACGATGACGTGCTATGGCCACCACGACCACACGGACGAGCTCCACCAAGGTGAACAGCTCGATGCTTGCTATTGAGTTTACTATTACAAAAATGTGAAAGCATATCTTTCTTGACCTTGAAAAAAATTAGCCGGTGTACATATTTGATTCTTGGCATGCATATAGAACCACCACGTATGATGGGACTCTTGTTTTCCTAAACATGCAATGCTTTCGCACCAACAAACCATACATGTCCACTGTGTCATTAATCTATCATCTCACTAACTAATTTTTCCACGCATGCAACCATTTTCACATCAACAAATCATGCATGACAAATCATTTTGCCATCACATCATAAATAGCTCTTGCAAGTCACAATTATTCACGCTCTCGGCCCGAAAATGCTAGACCTAGGTAATCCTGCATGCTCCCTCTAGGTAACCTTCCTAAGAGCATCTCTCCAACAGCCGCATAAAAATCCCGTGTCCAATAAAAGTTTTAGCGCGTCACTGTAGCATTTTTATTGTGCCCGGACCAACATTGGTTCAACAGATGCCCAAAAACGCGCGTCCAAAAAACACGCAGTGTAAACTGTGAAGCGCGCACAATTCGGCACCCAAAATATGCTGCGCGCGATGACGTTTTTCAGCACGTGCCCAAAAATTTTTAGCGCGCGCACAATTTTACAGCATTTGCTGGAGCTGTCCGACGCCAAAAAAACGAATCTTTTAGCGCGCGGAGCAGTTTTTGAGCGCCTCTTGGAGATGCTCTAACAAACCTCTCCACCCTTGATTTCAAGTGGGCGGCTCCCCTCCCTTAATTTTATCCAATAGAAAAATGCCAAGCAAGTCATTACCTAAGTTACGTTTAACTGTTTACGTAGGTGTAGCATTACTCCTCTCGGCCTAATTATTCATGTTTGCGGCTTACCACCCCGCGACAACGCGCGGGTTATCTCCTAACTCTGACAACAACGACATTCGCAACTTCCGCATACCACCACTGCAACAATTATCAATATCACACGAAGAAAATAAATGAAACGGCCTTATTCCGACACGAACAATCTCCCCCTACGACTAACGACGACGAGGACGACATCCCACAATTAACCCATCCATTTTACTCAACAAGCTCTAACGATTCATACACGCACGCACCCAAGCCGTCACAAGTATACATACCCCTGGCATGGATGCACCGATGGAGCAACCAGCCAGCCGACCGAAGAATTTCATAAGTTTGCTATAGGTTACGTCGAGAGGGAGTGCGGGTGGTCGCTCGCGGCGCCGGCGCCGGCGCCGGCTCCGTCGCTGAGGTAGGACGAGGCGGTGCTGCTGTCGTCGGCACGGTCGCGCTCCCGGAGCTCCTCGATGCGCGCCAGCGCCTCCTTGATGTCCCAGCGCGCGGCGACGTCGGTGTCGCAGCAGCCGAGCCCGACCTTGAGCAGCTTCACCATCTCGCCCTCGGCGCTGCGGGTGTCGCGCATGTCCTTGTCGAACACCTCGCCCGTCCACTCCTCCCGCACCACCGAGTGCACCCACCCGGCCAGGTCCGTCGTGCCCTCCCGCCCCTTCCGGAGGTAGTTGGTCGGGAACCGGCCGGTCAGCAGCTCCAGCACCAGGATGCCCAGCGTCCACACGTCGCTCTTCTTGCTCGCCCGCCCCTGCGCTGCGCACTCGGGCGCCTTGTACGCCACCATCACCTGCGACGCGTGGCTCGGCGACACCACGGGCACCAGCGCGTAGTCGCTCAGGATGGGCTCCAGCTCGGCGTCCAGGAGCACGTTGGAGGACTTGAGGTGCCCGTGCGGCACGGTGAGCATCGGCAGCTCGTCGTACAGGTACGCCAGCCCGCGCGCCACCCCCTTGATGATCTGCAGCCGCGCCGGCCAGTCCAGCCGCGGCAGGCTCGACTTCGCTCCTGCATTGCATTGCATGCACTCATCAGACGTCCATCACATTTCACATCGATCGGCACTCCATAACGCACGCACATGAAACATAATCGGTTATCATTACCGCCATGGAGGATGTGAGCCAGGCTGCCGTTGACCATGTGTTCCGTGACGAACAGCTTCTCGTCCTTCTTGTAGAGGTAGGCGACGATGGGGAGGAGGTTGGGGTGGACAAGACGGCCGAGGCGGCGCATGTGCTCGTTGAAGTCCTGCCGCCCGACGCCGTTCATCTCCTTGAAACGCTTCACCACCATGGACTGCCCGTCCACCAGGGTGGCCTTGTAGGACGCGCCGAAGTTGCCGCTGCCGAGCACCTCCGCCGACGCCCGGAGCAGGTCCTCCAGCTCGAACCGCTCCCGGCCCTCCTGAAGGAACACCAGCCCATCGCGCCGCCCGCCGCGCTTCGACGGCACCGGCGCCACCACGCCGTGCTGCTCCGAGTCAGCCTGCACGCACGCACGGCGGCACAATCGTGTCCGTTTCAGTGCCGCTTCAAGAGTTCTAAACGGACCACGCAGGAATGCCGCTAACCTGTTCGATCTTGATGGACCGGTCGGCGGTGGACTGCAGCTTGGCCGCGGCAAGTGTCTCGGTGGGCATGTGGCGCTCGGCGGTCTCATCTTTGTCCTTGTTGCGGGACACGAGCGCCGTGATTATGCCAATGATGGCGAGGAGGCCGCCGAGCGCGACCACCGCGATGGCGATGATCATGAGGATCCTCATGCTGCCTGATGAGTCCGGTGACGAGGCGCTGAGAGCCGCCGAAGGAGGGCACGCAACGTCGAGCGGCGCGCCGCAGAGAGCCTGGTTGCCTGAGGATTTCAGGGGCAAGTTCGGATGATGAGAGGGTGCATGCATCGTGGCAAGATCAAATCTACACATAAGCAATTTGGTGCGTTCATATGTTTGCCCGAATGCAATTCCTACATTAGTGTCCACACGTAAAATGGCCGAACATTGCCCATGATGCCGAGAGAGAGAGAGAAAATCTTGAGATCGTAAGATTTTGTCTTCGAATAACCACGCGCATTTCTAGTTAACCTTGGATTACTCTTTCTTTTGTGGGGAAATCTTGAGTTCAACTGGTATAGTATGATCTTACAATGTCCACTAGCTAGGACTCGAAAACATTAGTCGCAGCACCTTCGGATTAACCACTTTGGTCGAGGCGATCGAGTATAGATGGTTGAGTGAGACTGCATGGACCAGGTGAGATTAGCATTCTATATGCCAGGAGGATTGTAATGAACCACTTTTTTTTTTGACAATTTGTAATGAACCGCCTTGATTGAATGAAATTCTCTCTTTGCCCCCCCCCCCCCCCCCCCCCCCCCCCCCAAAAAAAAAGCATGTCACTGTGCATACGTGCGCATCCTTGCAGTGGGTTGGGTTTTCAACGAATTTTGAGTTTTCACACATGATCTAAAATATGAAATGGGCAATTTATGGTCTTTTCCCTCGGCCTGCTGACCGCCACTAGCACGAGACCGACAATAATGGATGGCCATGAAATGCAATTTTTTCGAGTGGCTTTGTGATGGAAAACCGAATGTGGATGATGGCTTTTCGCATCAAAATGTTTACAATCACCAACCTAGCCCTTGGACACTTGTCGCTCCAGCCAGACGCCTACCCGCCTTAGCCTACACCGCCGGTCCACCACGGATCTCGCCGCACCCTGGTACCATCTACCCCTACCACCACCGTGCATGGCAAACGCCATACTTGGAAGTGTTCGATCAAATGCCACAACGGAATATTTTGAAGTTGTCATTGTTGATTTTGAAGGAAATACGATGGTTGCGTACTCAATGAAGGAGGATGAATTGTCGTGTGATATGTGGTTGGCTATAAGTGTTGAGTTTCAAGGCATGAAGCATAATGCGGCATTTTGGCGAAGTGTGCATGTGTTGGTTTAATGAGCACAAATACTACATGCCCTATGTCATGGAAGTGATCCATGATCATGGAGAGAGGGTCGCTAGTCCAACGATGATACACCATTCGAAAAGGCGCCAACAAGTATATTACACTGTGTCTATAAAAGTGCGAGCAAGGTGGCCAAGGGGCGCGTAGCTCGAAGAGCTTGTAACTTTTGCTTCTTGTTGCTCTACGTGTTGGTTATTTCATTCATTTGCTTATTGTTGCAACTTGTTGATCACGTCATTGTCTAGCCTATAAATGTGTCCACGTTATAGCATAGTATGGAGTGCGAGCCCTTCGAATGATGCATTTTTGGATGAAGCTCAATGTACATGCTAATTAGTTCAACAACATGTTACCATGAAGAAATTCAAGATCGAGAAGAAGAATCTTGAGACGAAGGGCGCTTTTGGGATCGATGAAATTTAGAAACTTGTTGGGCATCATTCGGATTTTTAAACATCTTCCAAGTAGTGCATTCAGATTTAAATGTATGGTTAATCTAGATACATTTGTCAAAGTGATCAAAGGCAGTCATTTTGGTTTAGTTGTATTCCAAAAAGTAGAAAAGGGGCGGACATTTGGTGTATAGGTTGGATGGTCTCTGCCCATATTCCCGTCCGCGGACACGTCTAGACGTGTCTGCGAACATTTAATGATGTTCGTTTTGACGGACAGGGTTGAAATTGCTCTTAACTTGTCATCCTATGTGGTGATATTTTTTTGACTCTTGCACCCCAATGCATTGTCTCCTATGTGTTGTTTCTAAGTGATGCTGCATTTAATTGGTTTAGGTGTTACATATGTATCTCAATATTGTGATCTAGTTGTAGAGATGAGCGAAGGAGAGAACAAAAGAAGTCACACCGGATTAGAACATTAATTACATTGTGTAGAAAAACACGCTAAGAGTCGTATCTCCACTAACATAGAACTGTCTTCTCTTTCTTATTTAATTGATGTGCCATAATGATATTTTACCTATGAGCTTGTTCTTAACTTATTAGCATTGGGAGCGCCCTTGGAGGTTGATTTTGTTCATGTAAGAGCATCTACAGCCGGACCCCCTATATGCTCCTCAAACGCCCGGAACGCCCTCCCGGTCACTGACCGGTCACAAAAATGCGACCCAACCGGACCCCTCATATCCGTCTCAAACACCCGGACTGATCGGCACCCATCATATCCATCTCAAATATGGGGCCGATATGAGGGCTCGCGGACGCGCCCGGACACGCCCGGTCAGTCCACCACGTAGGATGCGACCCCACTCCGGACCACCTTTTCTCTTTTCTTATTCATTATTTTCTTTCTCTCTCTTTTTCTCCACCAATCACGTGCAATTGACAGGACATATGAGAAGAAAAATGAGAAGTGTGGCTGCGTGGACCAAATTATAGGTGCTCAAAACGGGCACGCCCGGTCACTGACCGGGCGCGTCCGCGGGCGTTTAAGGGGTCAGATTTGCTAGGTCCGGCTGTAGATGCTCTAACCTTATTAATACTTCTTAGTAAATGAAATGAGGAAAACGTTGTGCCAAACCTAATTAGAGTTTTTTGTTTCATTTTAGTGGAACGGAACAACCCATTGTTTTTTACCGCTGATTCTAAAAGACTATAAAGATTGGGCAGTATATGTGTTAAATCCAAGGATTTTGTTTACAAACAATTGTTGACTTTTTTAACAGTCAAATTTGTCCACCATTTAGATAACTAGATCGTTCATTGTTTCTTTATTTTTTTCCAAGTTTGACCACCGACCACCGATGTACTTGACCTGTCATATTTTATGAACAAATTCATCATCCCTCGTCACTCCTATATATGATTCCATTCACACCCCTATACCAAGTGTGTAAAAGGTGTGTGCGTGTACACGCGTGCGTGCCTAGGGCCGTGCCTAGGCTTTTCTACATGCAATAGATGTGGAAGAAGGAAGGATAAAGTCGGGGCTAGGGTTGTGGTTGACCAATGGTGACGGTGGCTCTCGAAAGAAGGAGGTAAATAGATGTGAAGGATAAGAGTGATAATGTTGGGCCAAGCCATTATATTTTGGTAGGCTTAAAAAGGCTCAAAGTGTAAAAGTCGAGGCCGTTTCCAAAAATAGTATTCTAGGAGAGTTTCGTCTAAAAAATTAACAACGAAACTTGCTGATAAATAAGAATATTACTGTAGAAATTTATACAAGATAGAGTTAACATTTGTTATTAAGTCTTAATTGAACTGTGTAAAGACAAAAATCCAAAGAAAAATTAATTAAATTCCATATGGTCTCATTCATTTCTAGTTATTTTACTTCAGAATTATATAATTTTTTTGTAAACAAGTATTAAAGTAACATATGTTAGATCACATTGTTTTTGCTTAAGTCTATCTATTTGTTGTTTCAAATCAAGGGCATGCATATTCAGATCAAATTTCAACCCAAGTACATTAAAATAAATATAACTTGTACACAACTTTTATATTTTAATTATTTTTACCATATTATAGTCTTAAAACATATTTATATTATTTAGTTAGTATATTTAAGATAACATAACAATGTTGCTAAATACGGATTATTGTTAGAAAATAAACATGATTTATAGGGAATTTGTATTGTATTTAGTAACAAAATTCAATTAATTTCTCATTATGAAGACATTGCCCACAAAAAGATCTAGAAACAAATTCCCTAAACACATTTTTTCGACAAAAAAAACACATGTCTCTTTGAATTATTGTTTGACTATATATATGTGGGTGTGTGCGTGTGTCATAGTGATTTGTAAAGTGCACAGTCTAACAAATATCTAAATAGAGTCACTAGTGAATGATAAAGTTAGCATATTAGCATTTGTTTATAGAGTTAGCAATCTTATAGAAATTTCTAGAGTATAAACCGAAGCATTAGCCCGATCCATCACCCTTTTCCGTTGTCAATTTATCTTGCAATGGGTTTAACTGTTATAATATATATACACCCCATACTTGGTTCTGTTACTGCATCGCTCTTACAGTTATCACCGAAATACATTAAAATGACGTGAGTATATGTACTATTTGATTATTTGATATGGCCACTACAGAGCACTTGATATCATCTAGTGTATACCAAGTACTCATGTTAGTTCCTTCCAATAGTAGATCGTGCAAAAAAAAAAAAAAACTGAACATAGAAAATAATCTAATAAACACAACTTTCAGTATAATTTGTATAGTATCCATCAATGATCATCCTAATTTTGTTTATACTCGTTGCATGTTATTGGATTGTGGTGTGGTCTGTTGACCCTTGTAAATCGAGCTTTATATATTTGTATGGCATATTCAATAGTTTTGTCCATGTAAGACGGTAATAGTATAGCTAGGGGTTACTGGTACATTTTTGTATTTCAAGTTCCCGCCCTTGATCTCAATTTATTTGTTAGTCGACGGGCCCGGCCTATTAGCCAGGTAAGCAAGAGGCATATGCTCGTTTTATGTTAATCTACGGGGCCACTTTGTTCCTTTTTGCGGAGGTCTCTTTACATAGTTCTTGCAGCCAAAGTTACCATCGACTCTCTGCTGCATCAATCTTAGTTCCTCGGCTCACAAGAAAATCTTAGTTCCTCGGATTTAATAAACTCCTGAACTGACGGCGACAAATTAATACTGTAACTTACAGAACAGAACAAATGCGAGAGTAAATAAAGTCAGGCTCCGTTACACCCGAACCATCCTACTAACTGATTTTACCGCTACATCTAGCTATAATTTGTTGCTCGAATGAAGTGTATTTACGTTCAGAAATAGGGATACTTGACAGAAAAAACTGGAAAGGTTCACACAAAAAACATCCAAGCCAGCATACTGAGAGGAGCAATTTCCAATATACTAACGCTCATGCACGATCGAACGGAGAAGGTCGCATGTAGCAAACTAAAGTGGTACTTCCTCCGTCAAAAACGCTCTTATATTATGGGACGAGGGGTACTGACAAATCAATGTGACATAAAACGTAAACGTATGTGCATGCACGTCGTCGTGCAACGAACGAAGGAACGAACTCACCTTCGAACGAGACGGCCTTGAACCGGCGGAGGCCTTCCGGGATGGGGCCGGAGAGTTGGTTGTGGGAGACGTCGAAGAGCTTGAGGTCCTTCTGTGCGAAGTCCGGGATGTCGCCCTGGAAGCGGTTCCGGGCGAGCTGCACCACCAGCAGCTTGGGCGAGGTGATGGAGCCCGGGATGGGGCCCGTGAAGGCGTTGTCGGCGAGGAAGAGCTTCCTGAGCCCCATCATGGCCCCGAAGGTGTCGCCGGGGATTTCGCCGCTGAGGCGGTTCCGGGAGAGGTAGAGCATCTTGAGGGCCGGGAGCTCGGTGAGCCCGGGCGGGAACCCGCCGGTGAGGTTGTTGTTGGCGAAGCTGAGCACGCGGAGCGCCGGGAGGGCCGCGAGCGGGGCCATGTCGGGGGCGTTGCCCTGGAGGCCGAGGTACTCGAGGCGGAGGCCGAGCACCTTGTTCGAGCCCGGGTGGCACCGCACCGCGTACCACACCGGGTCCTGGCACGGGTCGGTGCTGGTGGAGGAGACCCACTGGTCGAGCGGCGCCGGGGGGCGGTCGCCGGACGGCCCGCGCAGGGTCGCCCGGAGCGCCAGCAGCACGTCGCCCTCGGACGCCGCCGCCGCCGCCGTGACGAGGGCGGCCAGGGCCAGGAGGAGCAGCCCGGCGGCGCCGGCGCCGTCGCCGGCCATGGCGAGCGCGGCGCGCGCGGGTGGCGGACGATTAATGGGAGGCGTGCGCGCGCGGCGGCGGCTAAAGAAAGGCGGGAGGCGGGAGGCGGTGGGGGGGTGGAGGAGGGACGACGCGACGACGGAGGTGGCGGGGAGAGCTAAGAATAGGCGTGCCGGGCGCGTTGGACGTGCATGCGGCGGAGTGGCCGCGGCTTAGGTTCCGAGGCCGAGGCCGTGGCGGCCTGGCGCTGGCGCGCGCGCGCGTGTGAACTCTCCGTTGGTTTGGCCGCTCGGGTGGGAGTCGCCGCTCGCTGACAGAGACCGGCCGGCCGGTAAACTACTCCCGCATTCCGGCGAGACGGGTGGACATCAGAACATGCACGCACGTAACGTACGGGATGACATGCCTGGCGCTGTAATTTCGTGTCCAAGACGATGGACGTGAGACGCGGCGACAGCGAGATCGATCGTTTGGTTCTACGCTCGCCTGATGATTCGATGCGGCCAGCTGTTACTACTAGCAAGAACTAGTAGTAGCAGCAGTGTAGCGCCCACGATTTAGGTGATGTGAGTATGTTGACCCTAGATTATATGTATTCTAACAAAGTGTAGCACGACAGGAACGAGGCAGATCTGCAGATGTCGCTGTTGGGATATTCGGCGTGGTAATTGATTAACCCGGCCAACTGATGATCCCTAAACGCCGTCCAACCTTGGTACCCTGACGTGCACATTCCCGTGTCTATGCTAGTACTCCCTTCCGTTTCAAAGTAAGTTTTAAGTTTGTTCAACTCACTACCAGAATCCGGCTCGCCGCCGACGGCCTAAACTATGCCGACGCCCCCGTCGGCACCTATTCACGTACGCCGACGCCCCAGGTAAAACCGTCGGCGTACAAAAACCGTCGGCATACCTCCATCTTTGCCTACGGCGGCCGTCGGCGTACAGTCGGCCGTCGGCATAGACAGATCTCTGCCTACGGTGGCCGTCGGCATATAAGGACCGTCAACATATGTCTGGGCCCGGCCACCCGATGGCTCACGTCCGTTCGACGTCGTCAAACCTATGCCAACGGCCCTAACGTCCACCGTCGGCATAGCTTACTTGTCCACGTCATCGATCCGAGCCTTGCACCGATCGGGGGCATAGCTATGCCGACGGCCACACCGGTGAAATTTACAGGCTTTGTGGTGTTGCATCTCGGTGGAGTGATCGTCGACGTTGGAGTTGTTGGTTTCCGATCGTCCCTCCGTTGTTCGACTACTTCCTCTACAGCCGAGGGTGAGCTACGAATCCACCTTCACCTCCTATGCTCTTTTAATCATGTCACTAGATTTTCTTTTCACGTCAAGTCGCGTAACCTAGGCGTCTCCCGTCTGAAATGGTTGCATGGATAAATATGCATTCAATTGCATATTTATCACCGCAACTGTTTTGGATTGTCCAGTGTTTTCCACGGACAGCCCGATGATGTGTAGATTGGGTACGTTTTCCATGCTCTACCCCGTTCCGAGACAGGATTTCGGCGGCGCCTTCCCGTTGTTCTCCGGATGCACATTCTCTCGGCTTTTTGCTGAGACGTGTATCTGGAGAACAGCGGGGAGGTGCTACAGAAATTTTGTCTCAGAACGGGGTAGAGCATGGAGAACGTACTCAATCTACACATTATCGGGTGGGATTAGGACCCTTTTTACCTATTATGGATGTAGGTGGATTCGGCACCGTCAACGCGGTAGAAAATAAATATTTGATGTGATTAATTAAATGAATTATTAATTTTGTTGTGTGGCTCCCAATAAAGAAGAGGATGGCAAATAATCAGTGGATGTACAATGGTTTTATCCGTCGGAATCGAGTAACAACAGAGTGGGTTGCGAAAACCGATGTGTTTTTGAAGGAGATATTCCGTGGTCCAATGAGAATTATCCCACATTGCCCTTGTGCGAAATGTGGCAGACGTCACCGTAGAGGTCAGGAGGAAATGACCTTGCACCTTCGCACGCACGGAGATATGCAAAACTTTGACATGCCGATAAACTTTGCCGAGCGGGACCGTGGTAGAGAGGAGGTGATGCGACAACGCATCGGTGGTTATGTGGACGACGGGGTTAGAGACATGCTAGATGATGTCATTGCTGCAGAGACGAAACATGCGACACCTTCAGAGAATGAACCGGAGGAGCCGGAGGTAACCGCAAAGTCCTTCTTGGAGATCTTGGCTTCGTCAAAGAAGCCTCTATATGCGGGTGCCAAACTCTCTCAGCTCGATGCCATCTCGCAACTGATGGCAGTTAAGGCTGAGTACGGCTGTAGCCGAGCTTGCATCGAAGCATTTCTGGGAGTATGGGCTAACAGCCTTCCTGAGGGTCATGAACTGCCGAAAAGCATGTACGCCACGAAGAAAATCATGAAGGCACTCTCTATGGATTATAAGAAAATACATGTCTGTCCGAAGAATTGCCTTTTGTTTAGGCACGAGTATGCGGATGACAAGTACTGTAGGAAGTGCGGTTCCTCTCGGTACCTTGAGGTGGTCGGTAAGGATGGTGAGAAGAGGCAGCTAGGCATCCCCGCAAAGGTTCTTCGATATCTCCATTTCATATAAAGACTGCAACGCCTTTTCATCACGGAGGAGTCTGCCAAAATGATGAAGTGGCACAAGAAAGGGATAAGGTACCATAAAAATAAAATCATACATCCATCGGAAGGTGAAGCATGGAAGTCATTCGATGAAGAATACCCCGAGGAAGCAGCCGAGGCTGGGAATGTCAGAGTTGCGATAACAGGTGATGGGGTCAATCCATATGGTATGTCGTCCAATCCATACAGCTGCTGGCCCGTGTTTGTTATTCCGCTCAATCTCCCTCCCGGTGTCCTAATGCAACGCAAGACCATGTTCTTGTTGCTGATCATTCCAGGGCCTGAATACCCGGGGAAGAATTTGGCAGTGTTTATGCAGCCGATGGTGGATGATTTGCACCATTCTTGGTACTTCCCAAGGTTGACATACGACCGACATCTGCAGAAAAATTTCTTGATGAAAGTTTGGTTGATGTATTGCATGCATGACTTTCCCGGCTATGCCCTATTCTGCGGATGGTGTACAAGTGGTAAGATGCCATGCCCAGTGTGCATGCAGGCTCTACGTTTTATTTGGCTGCAGAAGGGTCGCAAGTATGTAGCCTTTGACCTGCATCGACAGTTCCTCCCTCCAGACCATCCAGACAGGGAAGACAAGAAGAACTTCACGAAAGGTCGGGTTGTCCATGAAGTAAACGAGATTCCAACATTTTTGGGGGCAAATGTTCTTGCTCAGCTAAAAGCTCTGAAGCCTAAAGGCAAAGGCTTCGAGGGATATGGTGAGACGCACAACTGGACTCACATTGGCCCCTTCACCAAGCTTCCCTATTTCAAGGACCTCAAACTTCCTTATAACATCGATGTGATGCACACCGAAAAGAATGTCGCAGAGTCCCTTTTTCGCACGATCCTCAACATTTCTGATAAAACAAAGGATAACGTTCAAGCTAGAGCCGATCAACAAAAAAATTGTGATAGACCACGTCTAAACATGCGGCCTCCCACAGGCGGTCGAATAAACTGGTTCAAGCCAGATGCTGACTTCGTCCTTAAACCGCCAGAAAAGAAGGAGGTACTTATGTGGCTCAAACACATTGTGAAGTTCACTGATGGTTATGCATCGAATATAAGTAATGGAGTCAATCTTTCAACTGGCAAAGTGACCGGGCTCCAGAGTCATGACTATCATGTATGGATTGAGCGGTTAATGCCGGTGATGGTTTGAGGCTATGTCCCCGAGCGTGTCTGGCGAGTGCTTGCGGAGCTAAGCCATTTCTTTCGCACGCTCTGTGCTAAAGAAGTATGTCCCGAGGTGATTAGACAATTGCATAAGAAGGCACCGGAGTTGATATGCAAGCTAGAGAAGATCTTTCCGCCGGGCTTCTTTACTCCGATGACACATCTCATTTTGCACCTCGCGAAAGAGGTATTGTTGGGGGGGGGCATGCAGAATTGTTGGCAGTACGTCCCTGAGAGACAGAACAAGCATCTCCGAAAGAAATGTGGAAACAAAGCTAAGATTGAAGCTTCCATAGCTGAGGCAGTTATCCTTGAGGAGGTGTTAGACCTCAGGACATCTTACTATCCAGACCACGTTCCCACTCTGCATAATAAGGTGCCTCGATACAATACGGAAGAGCCCAAGTATAAACCCAAGCTCGATCTATTCAGCGGGCAAGGTGGCAGGGCTGGGGGCTCAAAATCTTATAACATGCCGGAACAAGAGTGGGAGGACATCATGTTCTATGTCTTGCACAACATCAAGGAAGTTGAGGAGGAGTGGATGAGGTAATACCACTACACCATTCCTTTATGTCTTGCACAACATCATGTTCTATGTTCACTTAGTCTCGGCCTAAACACCGCTTTTCTTCTTTCAGTCAATTCATTGATGAGGAGTGGACGAGAATGATTTCTCCTAATAACGCGGAGGCACTTACTCTTCTTCGGCATGGAAACCCTAGAAGGAAAATTTTTGTTGCTTGGTTCATGGCGAAAGTAATTTTTCACATTCCCCTATTAAATACCTAGTTGAACATTTATTAGTTAATCAAACTAATGCACCCAAGAATTTCAATTAAACTTGTAGGGAAAAGATCGGAACATATCTATGGATGACGAATTGAGATGGGTTTCCATGGGTTTTAACCCTTCGGTCATGACATGTGAAAAGTATGATGTGAATGGGTATCGCTTCCATACAGAGGAGCACCAGAACAGCCGGCTTGATCCCAAAACTATAAATACTGGAGTGTACACCCCAGGTCAAAATGGAGTTCAGTACTATGGAAGGGTAGGAAAAATATACGAGCTTACATTCAGCCGTGGGCGCGAAACCCTAAGTCTCCTTGTGTTCAAATGTCGATGGTTCGACCCAGTAAAGTGCTGAGTCATACGCCTTCCGTTGCTTTCGTCGAAGTTAAACCATCAACTGTCTATGCCGGAGCCGATCTCTTTATTGCGGCTACCCAAGCCACACAAGTTTATTATCTGCCTTACCCATGCCAGAAAAATTACATTTAGCTTCTGATCAAGTCGACTACACATTCGTAAACGGTTCACGTTCCTTCTGCAGGAGAAGCAACACTAGCTTGCAGCCGAAAGCCCTACTTCGCCGATGAGGCCCAAGTGGGACACCCCTCTCAACCGGGCCTTGAACGAACTTCAGGGACTCCCTTTGGGCCAGCGGCCACAATATGGACGTGTGCACGGCGCCGGAGACGGCGCCACGTGGAAGGTGTTTTACCACGAGGGCCCGGAGGCCAAGAAGCAGAAAAAGAAGTTTAGTCAGACGGACATCGACGCGAAGGTGAAGCTTGCGTTCGAGAAAAGAGCAGCTGAGGACGCGGAAAAAGCAGCCGAGGAGAAAAATGAGTTGCTACAGCAGGCAGTCGATGCAGCTGTACATGCCTGCAGAAATGATTTCGCTACTAACTTGATCCCGGCTATCATCAACTGGACGAAGGAAAATCCAGACAAGACGGTACATGATTTCCCCATGCCCAGTTCCGTTGGGAGCAACTCGGTGAACAACACCACCGCACCATCACCTGCTCACGCAACCGGTTCTGCTCCCGCTCCCGCACCCGCACCCGCACCCGCTCATAGCAGCCCATCCTCAGTCTCTGGCGCGCTAGGCGGGCCTTCGTCTTTGGCTGAGCTCGACGCCCTCACTGTAATTACATGTCGCACCAACATATATCTAGAATATTCCATTTTCGTTGCCTTTCGGATGTTTTACGCCGCAGACATGTGTTTGCAGGCCGACGAAACCCCGTGCACCGTACTCTACTTGATCAAAGGCCAGATGGTGGACGTGGGAAAGGGGGTGATAACGAAGCCCTTGGAACTCACGTTCCACGGCCAGCCGATGCCCGGTGGGCACTTCAGGGTTACCTTGTCGAGTGTGAAATTGGGGCACGAGGATTTGCCTCCTCCAGTACGGCTAGGGGGAGAGGACGACGAGACCCCGTCGCGGATTGGAAGCTGCAAGGGTTGGGTGCTGCTATGGCCGAAGAATCTTCTTCGTCTGGAGCCGGCCGAGAGCACACCAATAACCACACATCAACAAGCAGGTATGGACACCACCACCCCGCCTACGCAATTACCAGCGCCTGTAGTGCCGGGTGAGAGCGGCGGACGACGTGATGAAGGGGGTCCAATAGTGGCTAATGTAATCGCCCCCGTAGAACAAAGAATGGATGATGAGATGGAGGAGGACCCTCTTCGGTTCCTCAATACAGGCGCCTATGACTGTGACTTAGATATGATGAGTCAGCCATATGACGACTCAGGCTATCAGCAAGCTAATGAGGATATGGATGATCTGCCCGGGCAGGAACGTCCTAGCAGGGATTGCAAGAAGTCTCTCTTCATGCAATCCTCACAGGACACGCCTAAAGATGCAGGGGGTCGTACAGTGCTTAGCCCGACAACACTGGGGTAGGGGTTAAGGAAGGGTCTGGAAGGTCAGCCCAAGAAAAAGGAGAGGAAGAGAACGGGGAAGATAGGCTCAGCTGCCTACAAACAAGCCAGAGCACATAGCAGCCAGACGGTGGCCATGTTCCATGTCACGGGCGAGCCGATGCTACCGCCGAAACCGCTGGAGGTAATATACGGGGATCTCAGGAGACTGCACGACCATGTGCTGTCGACTGAGAAAAGCCTACTAGCCTCGAAGGATCCAGGATATCCGACATACGCGGCTCGTGTGCCTGAGGGGAAGTGCTACGTCGACACACGGCCCGCGGAGGTGTTCTTCCTACGGTTTGATCATATCTTCGAGATGTTTCTGACAAGGCGGCTCGATTGTACAATCGTCCGCCTTTTTGCGCTACATATGAGCTCTGTCATGAAGAGAGAAGAAGTCTCGCAAATCTGTGTGGCAGATCCATACTACATGCACGAGTCCTTCTTGAGTCTCGGCGACTTTGAGCGTAAAACTGCTAGGGAGTACCTCGAAAACTTCATGGTACAGAATAAGGACCAGGAAATTGTCCTCCTGCCTTATCATCCAAAGTAAGTCAGTGCCGGAAAACCCTTTCGTACATTTCAATCATTCCTTCTCGCTCATATGGAGAATAATTTGAGGTGTTTTTTTTCCCGCAGCAACGGTCGCGCCGTCCTTATCGTTCTTTACCGGCGAGTCTCCCACGCCGTGTATTTCGACCCTACCAGAAACTACAAGAAGAAGGACTACACCCACGTAATGAATATTCTAGATGATGGTCTCCAAGGCTTCAGCTTGAGGGGTGGCCACATGCAGATCCGGAAACAAAGGAACCGCAAGACGGGTTTCTCGCATAAAACCAACTTCTGCTGCATCCATGTCCCGAAATCAAGTAGGAACGATGGATTCTACCTCCTCCATCTCATGATGGAGTTCAGAAGGGATCACCAAAAGCTTCGCATGACAACCAGAAACGATGATCATATCCGCAAGTGGGTAGAATCTCAAGGAGATGCGGATTATAAACTTAAAGATGACTTCTTTCGCATCCAAAGGGACATTGCGACGATCATCATGAAAGAAGTCGTCGAAGTGAAGGGGATGTTCCACCACGGCCCTATATCGCGAGCTGACGTCCGAACTTGCATAGGCATGCAACGTCAGGACCTCACGCCGTTCAAGAAGCTAGGGTCCACTCTCGATGATCTGGAAGGATGGAAGTTCTAGTGATTTACGATGTCGATGATGATGATATGTGTCGGTTGAACTTGTATACTTTGTATAGTGATGAAACTTTGTGATGTCCACGGTCCCTACCGAACTTGCGTAACGCTACTTTGTTAGTTTGGGTACGATGACCTGCGTACCTCTAGTTAATTAGTTTGCGTACGATGAAACTGCGTTGATTATTTATGTTTACTATATGTTGCATCTAGTTGCTAACCCTTTCTTTTTTGTGTTGCTCAAGTATATTTTGTTGCATATGATTGTACATTCTCTTGATGAAGATGCATCTCTAACAGGTACATAGATTCTTGATGGAGAAGTACCGGTGCTATGTCGTGTACAAAGGAAAGGTTCCGGGAGTATACGACGAGTGGTCCGAGTGTCAGGCGCAAGTGGAGGGGGTCTCGGGCGCCAGCCATAAAGGCTTCAAAAGCAGACAAGAAGCAGAAGCTAGTTACGTGAGAAGGCTCACGCTAGCACGAGAGAGGACTCATAACCGCCGCCTCATGTACTACATAGTTTCGCTCTCACTCATAGTGATAGCTCTTCTCGCGTATATAATTGTTTAGATGGATGACGATGTAGTTGCAAGTATTCGAGACTTGTATCGCTATTTTCGAGATGATGACGAGAGACCACTTTGTGTTGGATGATGATTATGATGACGACATGATTTGATGAGACTATTTGTATGTATATGCTATGATAACATTCGTCATCTCGCAGCCATTTGTATGTGTATGATGATGACATTTGTATGTGCTAAAGATTCTTGTATAAAGCCTGTTCAAATACAAAACAAATATGCAGAAGAAAAAAATCAGAAACTAATAAAGTTAGCAGTAGCGCGGGGAGTAAAGTTAGCAGCAGCGTACCATTACCAGTAGCGCGGCCTAACTCAAGGCGCTACAGATATTACCAGTAGCGCTCTTCTTTGGAGCACGCTACTGCTACGCATGTATAGCAGCAGCGCGGGACAACACGCGCTACTGCTATATGTTAGCTGTAGCGCCGTATCAGTAGCGCGGGTGCCCGCGCTACCGATAAACATAATACCCGCGCTACTGCTAGGGTTTTCCCTAGTAGTGCTAGCGCACGGACCTCGTCTCCCTCCTTGCTCCTCCCTCCCCTCGCCACCACCCCCGCAAGCTGGCGGGCAAAGCCCGACCAGTTTGGCCGACGGTGGGGTCTCCTCCTTCCCCCGCTCGGCATTGGATGGCGTGGGCCGTCAGGGGCGGGCGGCGGCGCTGCGCATCCACGGGGCGTGGCGGTAGAAGCGCGGGCTACAGGCGGCAACATGAAGCGGCTGTAGCGGGTGGGGGCCTGCTCTGCTACTGGCGGCGACGGGCATGGACGCGACTCAGATCTGCCGCGGCTGGGGTTAGGGCGGTCGTGGCCTTTGCAGTGGCCAGACTCTGGCTCGATGCGGCGGGTGGCTGGCTCCGATGGCCGCCCTCTGCGGCGGCGCTCCCTGGTGGTGGCGGGCCTGCCGGCCTCCGGCCAAGTCTGGTGATGATGGTAGGATACGCGGGTTGTGCTTGGCGTGGGTTGTTGACCATGGTTCTGCCTTCCGGTGGTGGTTGACGGCGAGATGGTCGTGTTGGCGGTGCCTGGATGCGGACGCATGGGGGCTCCGGCATGGCAACGACGGCTGGACGTGTGTGCATGCCATACAGCTCCGACGCTTGGAGCTCGTCAGGCAATGCGGGTTGGGCAATGGCCCGGTGTGGCTGGTGCTCCAGCCGTGGGTGGCTCCACGACAGCTTGGCAAATTGACTGCGGCGGCGGCTGGCATGTTCCAGCGTCGGCTCGTCCGTAGGTGGCATGTGTCGACCTTCGACTCCTCTCCTCGTCGTCCGGGCTCTACAACCATACTCAAATGCGGATGGTCGCGTCCGCGGACAATGCCGGTTGAACCCTCAAATTTCACACTCCACAACCACACTCCTCATTTCTAGATTGCCATTTTCATACAAACACATGCAACATCCACATGATCTATGTAGGAACTACCAAACTACCACTTACTCGACTCGTCATCGGAAATAAAAAGGACGATCATGCCGAAACCGCCAGCCTCGTGGTCATTGTTAGTTGGGCGAAATGGCGATGCCTCCTCCTCGTCCTCCTTAGAGTCCAAGGCCTCTTCAACCTCCATGGTCGCCTCGCGGAAGAAGCGGCGGTTGGCCTCCACCTTCGTCTTGGAGCGCGTGCACTCGCGGGTGGCTTGTAGCTCCGCCACGTCCTCTGCTTGGACGAGCTCAAACTCGGCCAGCGTCCGGCATGCCGAAACCGGTTTGCTCCAGGGTCGACGCTTGCTACTCCTCATCAGATGGCTCCTCTTTCGTCTCCTCCTCTTCCTCCTGCTCTGGCTCTTTCTTCTCCTGCCCCGCCTCCTCCATCTATGCCCCCGGAAGACAAAATATCTTTATTATATAAACATCCTATTATGCGTATTGGTTTTTTAGAAAATGTTTTTTTGGAATCATGAATGCACAATATAAAAACGTGAATTAGAAGAGTTAATAAAATTGAAAACATTCGTACAAACTGAAAAAAATTGTGATACGAGAAAACTTCACGAATTTGAATTTTTTTCGCAAAATAAGTATAAAGTTCGTGAAATTGGAAAAAAGTTCATCAATTTTGAAACAGTTCACCGATTTGGAACAAAACGATTGCCAATATAAAAATGTTCATTACTTTTAAAAAAGTTCATAATTTTCGAAAAATAGTTCATTGATTTTGAAAAAAGTTCATCGAAATTGTAAAAAGTTCGTCGATTAGAAAAAAAGTTCATCAATTTTAAAAAAAGGTTCATCGATTTTAAAAAGAGTTCATTGAACTGAAAAAAAAGTTCACAAATCTAAAACATTTCATCCATTTTCAAAAAAAGGGTCATCAATTTTCAAAAAAGTTCATAAAAATTTCAAAAAAGTTCCTTGATATTAAAAAAGTTCATAGAATTTGAATAAAAAGTTCGTAAGAATTTTTAAAAAATTCATTAATTTTTTTAAAAATTCGTTCGTTTGAAAAAAAGTTCATCAAAATTGAAAAAGGTTGCGCTTTTTCAAAAAAAGGAAAAATTAAATAAAAAAGAAAATTGAAAAGAAAAAGAAAAAAGAGTAAAGAAAAAACAATAAGAGAAAAACCGAACAAAAGCCAGTCCAGAAAAAACCTAAGCCAAAAAAAAAACTAGGAAGCTACCAGAAGCTTCAGAATACCGGAAAAAGCTCCTTCCCGCTGGAACTTAGATGGGCCGGCACAATTCCAAACGCTGCAGGCGCCAGTTAATGAAATGTACGTTAACCGAGGCCTGCAGTGACAAATAGGATTTGCCGCTCCTCTGTCTTGTGTCACGCGAGAGAGAGGGATGAGTTGGGCCGGCCTAGACACGCAGGAGCCACACAAAGTCGTTTTTGTTTTGTTATTCTTTCATGGTTTTTTGTTTTTGTTAACTTTTGTTTATTCTTTCAAATATTCTCGAAACTTATTACAAAATACACTTTACATAAAACATTTTAAACAGTAAACCAAGTGTTTGAAAAGTGATAAATGTTTATAGAGAATATGTCTCTCATGTATAGGAAAATATATACACAAATTATACAATGCGTGCGAAAAGAGTTGATCATATCTTCAAAAAATGTTAATCAAGCATTCAAAAATATTAAATAATTATTTAAAAATGTTAATGAATCATTTGGAAAATGTTAAATGTGTATATACAAATATGTTGACCATATATTCACAAAATGTTAATCTTGTATTTGAAAAATATTAATCAAGCATTTGACAAAGGTTAACTGCTTATATAAAGAATGTTCCGCATGAATTCGAAAATCTTAATCTAGTATTTTAAAAATATTAAACACATATAGAAAAAATATTGACCATGTATTCACTAAATATTAATCTTGTATTTGAAAAATGTTAATCAACCATTCGAATTTTTTAAATGTGTATATAAAAATGTTTACCATGTATTAAGAAATTAATCTTGTACTTTAAAAATGCTAATCAATCATTTGGAAAATGGGTATACGAAAAAATGTTGACCATGTATTCAGAAAATGTAATTGTTTTTGGAAGATGTTAAACCTTTATTAGAAAAATGTATTAGACATAGACAAAAAATGTACTAATCTGTATGAAAAAAAAAGATATACAAAAACATAAGTTTCCAAAAAAAAATCAGGTATGTCAAAAATGTTAAATGTTTATATATAAAATGGTTATAATTAATTTTTTGACTCTGTATGAAAAAAGTTAACATGTGTTGGAAAAAAATGATCGATGAGAACTGACAAAAAAATCCAAAAGTAAAAACTAAGAAAAAACCAAAAGAATGAAAAGCCAATAAAACCAATGCGAAGGAATAAAACCAAGAAATAAACAAAGAAGACCGATGAGAACCATGAAAAAAAAAGAAAGACACAACAAAAAAACCTATGAAAATTGTAAAGAAACAAAGAAAACAAATGATAAAGCAAAGAAAAAACACAAAATGTGAAGAAAACAAAAAAAATAAAAACCTAAAAAACCCGGAGAAAAAAGAAAGAGAAAAACAAAAGAAAGGCCAAACCAACGAATAAAAAACAGTGAATATGAGATGGCCCAGTAACCACAAGTGAGGAAATCCTTTCGGCGAGATAGAAGGAAGACTTGCGCAAAGCGATATATAGTCCCCGCGCGAGGAAACAGAGTTAACGAGCAAAGGGAGCCAAGTCTAATTCGCCGCGGCCTGCTGCCGCGTCAGCATAGGCGCTGGGTTGGCGCTCTCTATTGTGCCGACCTTACCAACTCTTAATTGTTTTCCCTTACATGCCTTTGTTTAATGCTCCTAGAATGATTTATTTCTAATAGGCTCTATTTGTTTCTTGGTGTGAATTTTGAAATGCCCTACTTACTAGAGGACTAACCATCGGGGAAAAACCGCTTTGTCGCATAATCGGTGAAGAATTTAGCCATCCGTTTTTATGTTACTTATATGCATATTCAAAAAAATATATACATACTCGATAAATATTCAACAACTATATGATAATCAAGCATAATAAATCACATATACTTTTAGTATGAGCTCTTCTTATTAATTCAACGGGATTGCTAAATCTCGGTCGACTGAGACTTAACGAAGTCTCAGTCGATACTATATTCGTCAGATCTTACATTGTTAAGTCTCACTCGATTGAGATCTAGTCGCACCCTTAATTCAAGATTGATGTTTCATACAACCAAATTTATTTCTTTACATAGAGTACAACCGCATCACATTGGAATATGTTGCATCCAATTCTGATATCATTGTGCGGCTCGTCATCTTCTGTTATAGTTATATAGATAGACATACACAACTTTATTGAGGTTTATGAAGATGTGCATCGTGTGACACACGCGGTAAGGGGTTTCTTCATCAGCTTCGAGAACCCATCCAACTCCGTCATGTCAATGCCGCCGCTGCGGTCCTCCGCCGATGGCGCCCACTCGAACTCGCGCACGAGCACCGCCACGAAGCACTTGATGTGCAACATCCCCATGCTCATGCCGGGGCAGAGCCTATGCCCTGCGCCAAACGGCATCATCCTAATCTCCTTCCGGCCCGGCATGGGGCCGACGTCCTCCGCTTCGCCTCCGGGGAGGAATCGCTCCGGCAGGAAATCGCCAGAGTCGGTCCACGTCTTCCCATCTCTTCCGATGTGGGCTAAGCTGAACATCACCCTCAGGCCCTCGGACGGCACGGTGGTGGCCCTCGTGACAGGCACTAGTTTGGCACCCTCGCCATGCGCGGCACGCATGAGGACCGGCATCGGTGGGTGCATCCGGAGGCTCTCCAACACCACGGCGTTCAGATACGGCATGCCGATGCGAAGGGTTTTGCTGGAGAGTGTGGCGTCGGCCTCGCCATCGATCTCACGGCGCAGCTTGTCCTGGACCTCCGGCCGGTCGATGAGGTGGGCGAGGGTCCACTCGACGCAGGCTGACACGGACCCCATACCCGCGGCAAGGAACTCTAGAACGAGGCCGACGACCTCGCCGTCTCGGAGCTCGCGCAGGCCATGGCCGACGCCGGCGGCTGCATCGTCATCGGGTACGCGGAGATCGAGGAGTGAGTCGACGTAAGGATGGACAATACCGCCGCAGAGGGGAGACCGTGACCGCCTCCGCGCCTCGATCAGCGGGCGGTACAGCTTGGCCTGCCGCTCGATCAAGCCGGTGACGTGGCGAAGCGCCCTCCGGTTCACGATCTTGGACAGCACGGAGCCGTCGAATCTGCGGTTGAGCTCCCCCGCGGCGGCTAGGAACTCCCGCAGCATGCTCCCCATGGCGCGCACGTGGCCGCCGTCGACGCCGTCGCCGAAGCACAGGCGCGCCACCAGCCTGAAAACAGCGGCGGCGATGTGACCGCGGAGGCTCACCTCACGGCCGCCGGCACCAGACAGCTCCGCTACGAGCGCCTGGGCGGCCTCCTGCCGCAGCGGGGCGAGAGAAGCTAGGCGCGTGGGGTGCAGGATCTCGGCGGTGAGGTTGCACCGGAGCGCTGACCAGTGCGGGCCGTACCTCACCGTGGTTATGTTCTCGTTCGGCTCGCCGTTTTCCCAGGTGGCTAGGGACACGGGGAAGATCCCGGCCGGCCGGTTCGAGAAGTCGTCGGCGTTGTCGATGAGCGCGCGGTGGGCAACGGCAGGGTCGCCGATCTTGTGGACGATGAGGCGAGCACGTGCCCGCCTAGCGTAGCTTCGCAGGAAGGCCATCACGGGCACGGCTAGGAGACACATGAGCACGGCAAGGAGCTCCATTGTTGTGCTAGCTAGTATGTACATGCATGTTTTCTATGTCTCTCTCCCTATATATATGGAGAGATCCACTGATCACTGAGAGCGACGACACAAATAACTACTCCACTAGCGGGCAAGTGGTATTAGTTTACTTTTTTTTTTTTGCGCAACATGGTATTAGTTTACTGCATTGCTTGTGATGCACGTCGACAATCGACCATGTGATATAAAATGAATTGCCATGCATATGCATGGCTATGTATATCCACCTAAATCATTATTCACTGATAGCATATGCACGGACGAGTCCACCTTTACTGGCTGGCCGATAAGATATGATTAGATGATGGAATCAGATCAACAAGGCTATTTTTGGTAGGGTGCAGAATCTCATCTATGCTCTCCTCAATCAGGGTCGGGCCAGATCTGGCAACTTCTTTTGGATTCTTATTAAGACCACGCTTGCAGTATTTGAGTAAGTTTTGTGATGAACCATATTTAGTCTATTTTAGATTTTACTGTCTACTATTTTTGGAGATGGTTAAGGACCTTGAGAAGATAAAGGAGAGTGCAAAAATGCTAGGCGTACGGGAGTTTACAAGCAGAGTTTTGCTACACCCACGAGATACTACGTGCTGATTAGGATTACGGGGTGATTTGTTAATCTTTGATTGGGCTTTAGTGTAGGCGTCGGGCCCACCCTGAAATCGGAGGAAATGTTTAGCTAGTAAGGTTTGAAAGAAGGTTTCGTAAGGTTTCGTAGATGTTTTAAGTAGGTCTAGCATTTTTGTTACAAGCAGGGGCGGAGACAAGGGGGGCGAGCAGGGGCTAGACACCCCCCCCCCCCCCCCCCCCCCCAACAAAAATCAGAGCAGGCACTACTAACTGTACATGCACTAATGGCCGGAAATTATCACGTAATTAGCATTTTTTAAGGGGAATCAGGTAATTAACATTGAAGGCTTAATCAAATCTTGTTTTTTTCTTTTGAGATTTGCCAACACTTTATTGATCAAATCTTCTATCTGTACTGACCCGTATGCATGGTAGCCCAAACAAAAAAGCCCATGTGATGTAGGCCACCTTGAAAGCATCAGGATGAAGGTTGGCTCTTTTGGTTTCGCCTTTAGGTTTAGTCGCATACTAGTAAGACCTAGCGGCTAGCGCCGCTCGTCTCTGCGCTGAGACGCCTAGATCGTACACCGATCGGTTTTTGATTTTCATCCTCCTCCTTTGTCCACCGCGGCACAATATAGCTGGATAAATCGACTCTTCGCTAGGCGCCATGAACAACTGCACGGCGTTGTCATGCTACGATGCTAGCCCAAGGCCGCTTTGCCTCTCCCTCGATATCCTATAGGGTCTTGATCAAAGACTAGATTAAAGGTAAATCTTACACATCTTAATACTAGTGGCTAGTGCTTTTTATGAACTTATGAGATCTACCAGTCTGGTTAATTAGTACTCTATAACGATGATTATTTGCGCCACACTAGATGGATTAATTTAATTTTGTTCATCAAGTATAATGCATACAAGAAAATAGATTAATTTCCTGATTAGATGCGTTTCATAAAAAAATAGCCCTTGTGAATGAGAGGGTTCTGCATTAACATTATGCAATGGTTGTGTTCATCAAGATCCCGGGTCATCCTCTAAAAAGATTTTTTTTAGGATTTGTTAGATTCTTCGTCCCCCCACCCCCTCATGTTTGAATCCTGGCTCTGCCCCTGTTTATAGGCTTTTACCCCCCCTGCCCTCTCTAAATTGAGCAATGCTACATGTACATAATCAATCACATGTAATCAACGTAATAGCCTAGTTGGCATCCTTTTGTTGTTCAAAATTAGAGGAGGACAGGCCACAATTGAATTTAAAAGGGGGCGGAGATTTTAACAAGGAAGTTTACGTAAAGGATTACGTATGTTTACGGGCATGTAGCATTTTTGCTCAGAATTTTAGGAGAGTGGGCCGATTCCCGCAACTATCAATAAATCATATGGTGCCATGTTGAATCACTCCGTAAAATCTTCGTAATTCATTCATGTTTGAGTAGAGATAATATATAAACTTCTCGAGCATATTTTATATTTTTTTTCTTTTTTTGTTCAATGTTTTTTCTATTTTATTATTATTTCCTTTATATGATACTAGCAAACATGCCCGTGCGTTGCAACGGGAGAAAAAAAATATCACATGCCTATAACCGAATAAGCATGACTCAAGACCCTCCATCGATACGCGTACTCTATTTCAATGCGACACACCGCCATCTCGTGGCTTATCCTCCTTCTCACCCTCACCGTCAACAGTGGTCGCGGTGCCTATCTGATCACAATGCGTCCAAAAACATGCTAAATCCCAAGGCAATGATCTTGTCCACCGCATGACACACCTGACATTGAACTGCGTCAATGCAAGTGAATTTTAAATATTTTCCCACACAAATCCGGTTTTAGTGCTCACCACCAATGTGCGATTTAATCGGGTCTCTCTCTCAAATCCCACAATTATAATGTGTCACCCACATGAATCTCAATCCCACAATTAATACATCCTTATTTTTAATTATGCGCCACCAATCTCTCAATCCCGCAATTAAAGCGTCCTTATTTTTAATTATGTCGTGGCTATAATTATTGCTTCCCGAGCCGGCTTATTGAGTTGATGGTACCCAGGTAACAGTAGACGTATATAAATTGGTGAGGTTGGCTCCAAGGAAGCGAGGTGGTACTATTTAGAAGACCAACCGGGATATGCACACCTGCCTATCTAGCTCAGTTGGCTGCCTCCTGAGGTGCTGAGCGTGAGCTCGCTGGTTCAAATCCTCATAACAGCTTGTATTTTTTGCAATTTTGCAGGCCTAGTAAAGCAGCGATTCGCAGGCCCAGTAAAGCGAGCGAGAGGCCCAGCGAAGCGTTGCAATTTCCTAGGCCCAGGGAAGCTGTGACGGACGGGAGACGAACGAACGGAAAAATGTCTGACGTATGAACGATTTTTTTTTGATGTATACGAAACGGAAGAAAATTTGAGAGGACCAAAAAAAGTGGAGAAACAATCCTCCCTTTAATATTAGGTATAGATATAGATATAGATATAGATTTTCCTTGTTTCTCCATTTTTGTCATTTCCTCCTTTTTTGTTTTTTTCACATTGTCCACTTTTTCCATTCATGATGCTGAGAAAAAAGAAATCCACCAAACCACTTTTTTTCCTTGTTATTATGCATCTGCACACAGTCTTTCATTAATTGTCTCCTATTATTTTCATTTTCCCTTGTGTCTTTATCATTGTTCTTATTTGTTCTTCGTCTTATTATTTGGTGGCACTATCTTTTCATGTGCAACGTGACTTGTGTGAATGTCCAATCAACCACTATTCATTTTTTTTATTTTTTTATTTTATTGCTCTTTTTGAACATTTACTTTATAAATGCTTGCTACTTTTTCTGTATTATCACTTTATTTTTATTTCAGAAATATTGTTATGTGATTGCATGATCTCCCCTTGACTGCAGCTGCATGTCTTCGAAGAGATTGCAATTCGGTGATTCTTTGTCGGGAGAGGGGCAGTTGCATGTGTATCACTAGGCACGCAAATGCAAATGTCGCCCCTTATTACAACTCGATGGTTTTTTTTCGGGGAAGGGAAGACAGTTGCATGTCTGCCACTAAATAGACAACTGCAAGTGTGGCCCTTTCTACAACTACATGTTTTCAGTTAGACTGTAACTAGCGGTGTTTATTGGGGGAGGGACAGTAGCTTGTATACCATAATGGTCCACAAAGTCTCCAAGTTCATTAGTGTCGTGGTTTTATCACGGCAGATGTCCTAGTGCAAGGACTTAGGGGTGAAGCCATCGCTACGGCGGTTAACTCGAAGGGGTTGATCGGGACGAAAGACACAGGTTTACCCAGGTTCGGCCCCTCTCGAAGGAGGTAATAGCCAACGTCCTGCTTTTAGTTGTATTAATTGGGTATCGATTACAAGGGAGCGGATTCGCTTGACCTAGCACTCGATCCAAGGTTTCGTACCCTAAGCCGCCCAGGGAACCCGCCTTTATATACACAGGTTGAGGCCCTGGGCTTACAAGAGTCCGGGCCGGGTTAGATCTAGTAACCGACCTCAACTCTAAATCCCCTTGCCTTGTCTGGCAAGCCGTCTCCCGGCGGCTTACGCCTCCGGGTCACACGTCGCCTTTCGGCTCTGGGCCTCCGCCAGGCCCTTCTGGCAAGTCACTTCCAGGCCTTGTCTTATTCTTCTTGCCCGTTTAAGGCCTCACTGCTAAGCCGCCAACTTCAAGACCCGGCCCTACAAGGGCGGGTCTCATCGTGGGGTTATATCCCCAACATTAGGCCCCAGATTGATTTGAACCTGTCCATGTCAATCTTCAAGTCTTCTGGTTGGCGAGTCTTGCGTTCCTCATAATCACCTGTCCCCAAAGAAACCTTCATGACCCGCCATGTAGAAACGGATGACGTCATCTCTGATAAATCAAAAAGATCTTAATGACATCACAACGGATCTTTGCATTAACTAGTCAACCCGAGAATCGAGGCGTTTTCTTGGTCAATCATCATTTTGTCTCCTCGATTCCCGCGCTGGACTGTTACTGTTCCATCCCCCTTATAAATAGGCGCGGGGGGGGGGGGGGGGGGGGAGGGGGGTCCCATCCTTTTCACTTTCCCCCGCTGCCACCTCTCTTCTTCCTCTAGACCTCCGCGCGACCGGAGCTCCGCCGCACTGACCGGACCTCGCCGTCTTCTTCAGCCAGGCCGCTGCATCAACCTGACCGTGACCAGAACTCGCCAGCGCGCGCCCGCATCTTCTGCATCCTCCAGGTTCCATCTTCTTCCCTCCTTAGATCCACATTAATTTGTCGGGTTTCTTCGAGCCCGCCGCCGTTCGTCGGAGCACTTGCTATAGATCATAAAGGAAACACTCCTCTTCGGTTCCGAGACCATAGCGAAAAATGCGCAACCGCTTAGTACCTATTCCGCACTCAATGTAGATTGTTTCTTCACCGGAATCCTTATACGAACTTGCCAGTTCTTCGCTGTCGTTTTTAGGTTTAGGAAATATTTTCCTTTTATCTTCGTCCGTAGATCTTGTAGCTGCAGCCGTAGTTGGTGGAACTTGTTTGTCCACACTTAGCCATATTTTGAACTTTTACTGTCAATTTGACCCGCCGTCGTGCTGCCGGTTCTCCCTGGCAAGATATAATCCGCTTCATACCTGTAGTTGGCGGCGGCTTATAGCTTAATAATGACCCGCCAAGTAGCGTTGCCGTCTTAGCCGTAGCTGCTCTGGTCATGTAATGTTCTTAACCCGCCACATATCCATATCTTTCCACAGCATCTAAACCGCCGTCATGGCTAAAGCCCCCGCCTCTTGCGATTGGGTAGGCTCCGGGATCACCGAAGAAATACTCAACGATTTCGTGGTCATGGGAGTTTTTACGGCTCAAGACGTCATCCATTGGCGGGTTCCAGGTGCTGAAATCACTCCCGAACCCAAGGATGGGGAAGTCATCGTCTTCACAGACCATCTTCTCCGCGGCTTCTCACCGCCTGGATCAAAGTTTTTCCGGGACGCCCTGCATTTCTACAAGCTGCATCCTCAAGAAATTGGCCCCAACTCTGTTACCAATTTAGCCAGTTCCAAATTTTCTGTGAAGTATATCTACAAGAAGAGCCGTCCGTCGACCTCTTCAGAGATTTCTTCTATATCAACCGCTAGACAGAGATTGCTAACGGGCCAAGCCTTGAACTTGGTGGTGTTTCCATTCAGAGACGGAGAGATGTTTCCTTTCCCTCGGCGACTCTGCCTAGCCACCCCAAGGACTGGAATCATACTTTGTTTTATTGCAAAGACACTTCTTCGGCCGGAGAGAATCCACTGCCGGGTTATCGTCCCTACCGGCTCTGCACCACCACCGAGCTCCCAGACCGGCTGTCTGCCGTAGAGCGCGCCCAATACGCTCCAACATTTTCAAAGATTAGAGCCTTATTGGCTAACGGGCTGACTGTCATTGATCTAACCCGCTGCTGGGTTTCTTGGAGAATCTTACCATTAAGCCGGCACAGCGGCTTAATGTGTGAATACACTGGTGAGGTGAATGACCCTCAGCGCTTGAACCAGACACCACTGACAGATAAGGACCTCAACCTGATCGTCAAATCATTGTTGGGAGAACCTCAAGAAGTCTGCAACAAGACGGGGTTAAATCCCTTTTACGCTCTTAACCCGGCTCCTGAGGTGAACCTTTTTATCTCAATCTTCGCTCTTCTTCCTTTAAATACTGCATTTCATATGCCTCATTTAATCTTTCTGTAAACATATATAGGCCGACTCTCCCTTCTGGAAAAGGAGAATAACCACAGCCTCTACCTCCAAGAAGAAGAAAAGCAAAGCAACTAAGACCCGGGCTCCGACTCATAAAAAGAAACCGCCGGCTCAGGACCTGCTCGAGCTAGATGACTCAGAGGTAGAACTTGATTCCCTTGGCCTTCTTTTCATGCAACTTATTGACGCTGACTCCTCTCAGGGTGAAGCGGAGGCGAGTCAAGCCGGTGCCGCAGAGGTAACTATCATCTTCTCCGACTCGGAATCTTTGCCAACAAAGAAAATCCGGCGGGTCATCCGGAAAGTAAAGTTTCACATCCTCTTGCTCACTTGGACCCCGACTTTCTTTTGAAGAAGCAGCAACATGACGCTAGACGTCAGACCCGGAGCAGCGGCTCTGAAGACCTGGTGGCCGACTTACGTGACACTCCAGCTCCTCGGAAACGTCGTAACGAGGTATTTCCTACTTATGTTTTTATCTCTTCTGCACATTAGTCTCGTGATGTAACTTGCTCATATTGCTCAATTTTAACTTTTCAGGAAACACCTCCTTCTTCGGGCGACTCAACTGCCTCAAAATTGCCTCCCCTTGTTATCAACCCAGGGTAAGCTTCTTTTGCATCCCATATTGCTTACTAATATTTTGCCCTTGCATATGACTTATAATGAAATCCTTGTTCACAGAGCCCAAGCTAAGAAGAGTAAGTTAAGCGGGTCATCTTCCCGTCCGGATGTCCCAGAGCCGGAGAATCCGAAGCTTGGCACTCCTGAAGTTCAAGTCGAGCCCTCTGAAGCTGGTCAAGGCGCCCACGATGAGACTCCCCAGCCTACTGAGCCGGCGGATGTTGACATTGTGATTCCTGAAGCTACTCCGGAGGCTGATCCTAAGCCGCCCAGCCCTCTACCAACAGCTGAAGATGTGACTCCTCATGAAGAAGAGGTTACCATCACCGGAACAGCTTACACAGCTCCTGCCCATTCCAACGTGCTGACCAAGCACATTAATAAGGATGAGGCGCCTTCGCCTGAGAAGGAGAGGGTTACGCTTGATCTGCCCAATCTGGAGAAGCTTACTGCTGATGAGCTGCACTCTGGCTATCTGAGCCGCCTCGCCGCAAGCCGGGACATGGAGGCCAACTTAGTTGGCATGATGAAGAAAAAATATGAGGTACTCAATTTTTCTTGCTCTCCGTATATCCTTACGTAGCCCCCAAGAGCCGGCTTATTTTCTTGAAGATAAGCCGGGTCTTCAGTAACTTGTAAATTTCAATAAACCAACTTATAGCCCCCAAGGGTCGGGTCATTATGTAAATAATGAGCCGGCACTTACTGTATGGCAAAGAAAATGCCAAGCGTAGCCCCCAAGGGTCAGGTCATTATGTAAATAATGAGCTGGAACTTTTTGTAGATCTGATCATATAAACTTGAGGAGCAATGTGTAACCCCCAAGGGCCGGGTTATCTTCGCGAAGATGATCCGGGTCTTGTTTGTATTGTAGACTTTGAAAGAACTAATACACATTAGCCCCCAAGTGTCAAGTATATTGCTTGCAATCTGCTTGAGACTTGTAACGACCTTCTTCAGTGTTCCCAAATTCCATTATAACCGTGCTGGCGGCTTAAATTTGATAAACTTATACTTTGACAATTATACCATGCAGGAAGCTTTACACGTAGCCGACACAAAGTGGCGGCTCTCCTCGACAGAACTGGAAAAGACCAAGGCAGATTTTGAAGCCTACAAGCAATCTGCTGAGGCTGAACAAGCTGCTTTGGTCAAACGCGCAGAGGCGCCGAGGGCCGACTTAAGCCTGTTACTGAAGAGCTGACTAGTCTGAAACGCCATGTAGCTCAGATGACAGAAGCCGTCTTTGGCAAGTGTTTACTGATTATGTTATGATCATTCTTGCCAAACATTCTTATAAAGACTCGCCCGGCGACTTACAAAATTGATCTGCTTGTAGGCCAACGAACTCGCCAGCTTCCGGATGACAGCTTGCTAAAGCTGAAGGCTTTATATGCTTTCACTGAGCAGCTGTACGCTGGAAGCCTTTTCACCATCAGGGCCTTCATGGGCGAGAAGGGCACGCCAAAGCTTATCAAAGATGTGCTGAAGTGCCTCTCCACCATCCCCAAGTAGTTCGAAGAACTGAAGAAACCAGCCGCCCGGAAAGGCGCAGTAGCTGCTTTGAGCCGGGCGTTGGCTTACGCACCCGAGCTTAACCCAGAAGAGATGAGTGGCGGCTTTCCTCAGCTGAAGGACGACGGGTCCGAATTCACCCAAGAAGACTATGCCCATTGCATCAAGGCATCGCGAGCATTGGCTAGCCGGCTGGCCGCCGAAGCTGATCTGATAGTATATCAGACGGCTTACGATGACAACAACGTGCGAGTCTGGGCGCCCACGTTTGAGCCGAAAAACCTGACTCCCCAACGCCGTAAGCACATCTTTGCCCATGATGTTGTCACGTCTCCAATCTTGCATGACGAGGCCGAATTTGAAGCTTTAATCAATTGCAACTGGGATGTGGACAACCTTCAGATCCAGGAGACCGAAGACCCGGCGCAGGATGACCCGTCAACGAGTTAGGCGAGGAGCTGGCCTCAGATAAAGTTTAACCCGGGCAATGCTGAGCCGCCGGGTTATTACTTGTGTGAAAAACTATTGAGTCCACAAATTTTGGGCTCCCTCGAGTCTTGTAATAGCCGTAGTAAAAACTTGATTGCCTGTGTTGCGCCTTTGCGCACGTTTTGAACTTTATCAGCTCATATTTTGGCAGCTTTGGCGCTTCAATTTTTTTTCCATAGTGTGAATGTTTTGATATGATCATATGTCTCAGTATCAATTCATCAATACCCACTGGAGGGTTATAATCCATGAGCAATACTAAGCCAGGATAAGCTATTACCCCAAGACTTAGAATCTTATCATGAAAAACTCTTGCAAAATAACAAGCAGAAAATACATGTATGCCTTTTGTTACTGTTTAGGCGGCTTTGAAGGCACAACCCAAAAGAGATCAACTCTTTATATATATATATTTTGAAAAAACTCAAGATTTTTTGCCTCAAAGAAGCTAGGCATGAGTGCCCAAAATCCCATAAGCCGGCTCTCACGTGACATAAATCCGTCGTTTTAACCTTAACCAGTTCAGGGTCTTAAAAAAGATTGACTGTTAAGAGTACGCATGGGCCACATAGCGGAGAGACTACAGAAGATAGGTGAGTTTATCCTAGCTCTCTGTAAGCTGGCTCTCTCGTGACATAAGCCGCCATTTTAACTTTGACTAGTTCAGGGTCTTAAGAAAGATTGACTGTCAAACGTTCGGCGGGTCACCTGGCGGAGTAGCAAGTTGCAAACAGGGAGGTTTAACTCAAATATAGCTTTTAAGCCGGTCAAGAGGGTATGAAAGCTAAACCCAGTGGGTTGGAAGCCCCCAAGTGACCTTATGAATAATCAACTCTTTGCACCATCAACTGTTGCATGAAAACGGCAGAGGCCCCGAATTATGGGGATGCCGGCTTTATTATATTATAAAAAGTGGTATATACAATGACAGAAATATGTACATTGATGAGAGCCGATGGCTCAAGTGTAGTAAGGCCGAAGATGAGCAATGTTCCACGGCCTGGCAGTCTCCTCCCCAGAAGTGCGTGACTTGTCGCTCTCCCGTACATCAATGAGATAATATGAACCATTGTTGAGATTTCTGCTGATCACAAAAGGTCCTTCCCAGGGGGGTGATAACTTATGCATATCTGTCTGGTCTTGAATCGGACGAAGCACTAAGTCGCCTTCTTGGAACGTTCGGGTCTTGACTCTGCGGCTATGATAGCGGCGCAAATTGATGACCCACAAGTATAGGGGATCAATCGTAGTCCTTTCGATAAGTAAGAGTGTCGAACCCAACGAGGAGCAGAAGGAAATGACAAGCGGTTTTCAGCAAGGTAATTTCTGCAAGCACTGAAATTGTAGGTAGTAGATAGTTTGATAGCAAGGTAATTTGTAACGAGCAAGTAACGATAACGGTAAACTAGGGGCAGCAAGATAGCCCAAACCTTTTGAGCCAAAGGACAGGCCAGAACAATCACTACCAATAGGCAAAGTGTTCTTGAGGGTACACGGGAATTTAGTCTAGTCACTTTTATCATGTTTGTTTGATTCGTGTTCGCTACTTTGATAATTTGATATGTGCGTGGACCGGTGCTAAGGTGTTGTTCTTTCTTGAACTAACAACCTACTTATGATTAACCCCCTCGCAAGCATCCGCAACTACGAGAAAAGTAGTAAGACAAAGTCTAACCATAGCATTAAACATGTGGATCCAAATCAGCCCCTTACGAAGTAGCGCATAAACTAGGGTTTAAGCTTCTGTCACTCTAGCAACCCATCATCTAATAACTACTCCACAATGCATTCCCTTAGGCCCATGAATGGTGAAGTGCCATGTAGTCGACGTTTACATGACACCACTAAGGGAATCACAACATACATATCATCAAAATATCGAACACATATCAAATTCACATGATTACTCGCAACATGACTTCTCCCGTGACCTCAAGAACAAAGGTAATTACTCACAAATAATAAACATGCTCAAGATCATAGGAGTAACGAATAGCATAATGGATATGAACATATGATCTTCCACCAAATAAACCATATAGTAATCAACTACGCAAGGTAATCAACACTACTAGTCACCCACAGGTACCAATCTGAGGTTCCGGTACAAAGATTGAACACAAGAGATGAACTAGGGTTTGAGAGGAGATGGTGCTGTTGAAGATGTTGATGAAGATTGGCCTCCCAAAGATGAGAGGGGTGTTGGTGATGACGATAGCTTCGATTTCCCCCTCCGGGAGGGAAGTTCCCCCGGCGGAATCGCTCCGCCTGAGGGCAAAAGTGCTCCTGCCCAAGTTCCGCCTCGAGGCGGCGGCGCTTCGTCTCGAAAGTCCTCCTCCTCATTTTTTTAGGTTTTTAGGGAATATATACCAGAAGATGGGCTCCGGAGGTGGGCCAGGGTGAGCACCACCCTCCAGGCCGCGCCAGGGGGTGCCTGGCGCGCCCTGGTGGGTGCTCCTCACCTGTTGGCCCCCCTCCGGTAGATTTTCACTCCAGTATTTTTTATTAATTCCAAAAATAATCTCCGTAAAGTTTCAGCTTCATTGGAGTTTTGTAGAATAGGTATCTCTGACGTGCTTTTCTTGGGTCCAGAATTCCAGCTGCTGGTATTCTCCCTCTTTGTGTAAACCTTGCATATTATGAGAGAAAAGGCATTAGAATCACTCCCCAAAGCATTATTCTTCAACAAAACAAAGTAAATAACAGTAGGAAATCATGATGCAAAATGGACGTATCAACTCCCCCAAGCTTAGACCTCGCTTGTCCTCAAGCGAAAGCCGATATTGAAAAGCATCTCCACATGGTTTGAGAGAGAGGTGTCGATAAAAACAAAATACGGACATAGAAGCATCATGCTTATTGACATAACAACAACAAACTCTAACATAAGAACTTATTTCAATATATTTTTATCATAAAGCTTCTCATGAACAAGTAACAATTCATCACAACAGAGAAGTATGAAGCATAAACCTTATTGGAAACCAACAAACTGTGTTCTCAGTCAACTTTGCAACTACAATTCATCATATTTTCAGGAAGGGTCTCATGTCGGAGCCTTTTGGCAAGTCCACATACTCAACCATCATTTAGTCTTCTATGATTGCTAACGCTCACGGCATACCCATGAACAAAAAGTTTCAACCGGACACATAGGAAGATAGGGGCTTATAGTTTTGCCTCCCAACGTATTTACCTCAAGGGTGATGTCAACAATAATAACTCATGCCCACCCATATCCAACTGGATATATGTGCCTAGATCTTTCCTCACCACATAATGCTTGCAAATGAAAAAGTAAAAAGGAATAGAGGGGAATATTTTGACTCTTGCATAAAAGTAAGTGCATAAAAGTAAAAGATAGGCCCTTTGCAGAGGGAAGCAGAGGTTGTCATGCGCTTATTGGTTTGTATGCCCAATCCCTTAATGTAAAAGAACGTCACACTATATTGCCTCCTATGATAGCAACCTTTATTATGCAGTCCATCGCTTTTATTACTTTGCCATCATAAGTTCGTATAACGCTCAATTTTCTCTTACACTAATTGATCAAAACACTTTTAGAAGCAATTTTTATTGCCTTATTGCACCGATAACAACTTACTTGAGGGATCTTTCTCGATCCATAGGTAGGTATGGTGGACACCCAAGGAAAGAGTTTGGGTTTGGGTTTTTGGATGCATGATGTCTACTACACAACTTTATTCTTGTAGACTCGTGTTGGGCCTCCAAGCGCAGAGTTTTGTAGGACAGTAGCAAATTTCCCTCAAGTGGATGACCTAAGGTTTATCAATCCGAGGGAGGCGTAGGATGAAGATGGTCTCTCTCAAGCAACCCTGCAACCAAATAACAAAGAGTCTCTTGTGTCCCCAACACACCCAATACAATGGTAAATTGTATAGGTGCACTAGTTCGGCGAAGAGATGGTGATACAAGTGTAATATCGATGGTAGATATAGGTCTTTGTAATCTGAAAAAATAAAAACAGCAAGGTAGCAAGTAACAAAAGTGAGCAAAAACGGTATTGCAATGGTTAGAAACAAGGCCTAGGGTTCATACTTTCACTAGTGCAAGTTCTCTCAACAATACTAACATAGTTGAATCATATGTAAATCCCTCACGTGCGACAAAGAGTTCACTCCAAAGTCACAAATAGCGGAGAACAAACGAAGAAATTATTGTAGGGTACGAAACCACCTCAAAGTTATCTTTTCCGATCAATCTTATGAGCTATCCCTATAAGTGTCACGAACATCCCTAGAGTTCGTACTAAAATAACACCTTAAGATACACATCAACCAAAACCCTAATGTCACCTAGATACTCCAATGTCACCACAAGTACCCATGGGCTTGAGTATACGATATGCATCACACAATTTCAGATTCATCATGTTCAATCCAACATAAAGAACTTCAAAGAGTGCCCCAAAGTTTCTACCGGAGAGTCAAGACGAACACGTGTGCCAACCGCTATGCATAGATTCCCAAGGTCACGGAACCCGCAAGTTGATCACCAAAACATACATCAAGTGGATCAATAGAACATCCCATTGTCACCACGGATATCCCATCGCAAGACATACATCAAGTGTTCTCAAATCCTTAAAGACTCAATCCGATAAGTAAACTTCAAAGGGAAAACTCAATTCATCACAAGAAGATAGAGAGGGGAAAACTCCATATGATTCATCTATATTAATAAAGCTCGCGGTACATCAAGATCGTTTCATCTCAAGAACACGAGAGAGAAAGATCAAACACATAGCTACTGGTACATACCCTCAGCCCCGAGGGTGAACTACTCCCTCCTCGTCATGGAGACCGCCGGGATAATGAAGATGGCCTCCGGTGATGGTTTCCCCCTCCGGCAGGGTGCCGGAACGGGCTCCCGATTGGTTTTTCGTGGCTACAGAGGCTTGCGGCGGCGGAACTCCCGATCTAGGTTTGTTTCTGGGGGTTTCTGTATTTATAGGAATTTTTGGCGGCGGAAACAAGTCTAGGGGGGCCACGAGGTGACGACAAGCCAGGGGGCGCGCCCTAGGGGGGGCGCCCCCTAGGCTTGTGGTGGCCTCGTGGCTCTTCTGGCCCAACTCCAACGCTCCCTGGGCTTCTTCTAGTCCATAAAAAATCACCGTAGATTATTATTCCGTTTGGGCTCCGTTTGATAGTCCTTTTCTGTAAAACTCAAAAACACGGAAAAAACAGAAACTGGCACTGGGCTCTAGGTTAATAGGTTAGTCGCAAAAATAATATAAAGTTTTAGTAAAATGATTGTAAAACATCCAAGAATGATAATGTAACTGCATGGAACAAGCAAAAATTATAGATACGTTGGAGACGTATCAGCATCCCCAAGCTTAAGTCCTACTCGTCCTCGAGTAGGTAAATGATAAAAACAGAATTTTTGATGTGGAATGCTGCCTAACATGTTCATCATATTCTTTCCTTCTTTGTATAGCATGGACATTTGGACTTGTAAATGATTCAAAGCAATAGTCTAGTTTTAACATAATGACTTCAATACTCAAGCATGTCAACAAGCAACCATGTCTTTCAAAATATCAACACTAAAGAAAGTTATCCCTAGCCCATCATGCTCAATCATTGATCCATTCATGAAACACACTCAAATATTAGCTATGCCAATGCTCAAGTACGATCATAGTGCCCCCTAGTTGGTGCTTATAAGAGAAGATGGAGACTCAAAGCAAAAATAAAAAATGCATAAAGTAAATAGATAGGCCCTTCGCAGAGGGAAGTAGGGATTTGTAGAGGTGCCAGAGCTCAAAGTTTTAAATTGAGAGAGAAAAAATATTTTGGGTGGCATGCTTTTCCTGTCAACGAAAACGACAAAGTAGCTCACAATACTTTCCATGCTAGATACATTATAGGCGGTTCTCAAACAGAATAGTAAAGTTTTTACTCCCCCTACACCAATCAATCACACTCCACGGCGAGCCGAATCCACGGGTACCGTCCATACAAACAACAATCCTGGGGGAGTTTTGTTTCATTATTTTTTTGATTTGAATTTTGAGCATGGGACTGGGCATCCCGAATACCAGCCACTTTCTCGTGAATGATAGTGAATTAACACATATCGTGAGAATAACACACCTAGCATGGAAAAATATTGGATACTCCCCACCGTTTCATGAGCGGTACGGGCACACAAAAGAGAAAATTTATTTTGAAAATTTAGAGATGGCACATACAAATTTGCTTGGAATGGCATGGAAATACCGCATATAGGTAGGTATGGTGGACTCATAAGGCAAACCTTGGTTTAAGGATTTTGGATGCACAAGTAGTAATTCTACTTAGTACAAATGAAGGCTAGCAAATAGATTGGGAATCAACCAAACCAAGGAACGAAAAATCACATAAGTGAGCATTGAGTCACAACTAACACCGAATAATGCACCACAAGTAGGATGTAACTTCATTGCATAACTATTGACTTTCGTGCATGCATAGGGAATCACAAACCTTAACACCAATATTCCTACTAAGCATAATTACTTACTAACATGACTCACATATTACTATCATCATGTTTCAAAACTATTACAGGGAATCAAGTTTAATTTGTCCAATGATCTTCATGAAAGTTTTTATTATATCTTCCTTGGATATCTATCACTTTGGGACTAGTTTCATATGTTGCTATTGCTTTTTGGCAAGCTCAAACAAATTTAAATGAAGCACATGAGCATGAAGATTTCATCCCTCAAAAAGGTATAAGTGAAGCATGAGAGGAAATGACAAGCTACTCTCAAAAGATATACGTGAAGATCAATGAGTAGTGAAACAATTAAGTAGCTATGTGAGGACTCTCTCTTCCTCAATAAATATTTTCAGATCTTAAGCATTTTATTAAACAGCGAGCGAAAGAAAAATAGCACTCCAAGAATAGCACATATCATGTGAACGAATAAAAATTTAGGCTCAACATAGGCTAACCGATAATTGTTGAGGAAGAGAGGTGGGATGCGTAGCATCCCCAAGCTTAGATGCTTCAGACTTCTTGAAATATTTACTTGGGGTGCCTTGGGCATCCCCAAGCTTGAGCTTTTGTATCTCGTTCAATCCTCTCATATCATGGTTTCACCTATTCTCAAAAACATCTTCCACACAAAACTTGAAAAGAACTCGTGAGATAGGTTAGTACACATAATAATAAATCAACTCTTTATGTACTGCCAAGACAAGTTGCACAATAATTTTCAAACATTAGGTACTGTATACTATCATTTCCACAATTTATATCTACCAATATAGGCTATGGAAACTATAGGATAAGTAGATAACGAAACTATGACAGCAATCTGTCTAAACAGAACAGTCTGTAGCAATTTATGAAAACAGTGTACTTCAGTAACTCAAAAAATTATGAAAATTTAGGACATGCTATAAAATTTATATGAAATCACTGTGTAAAAATTTCAGAAACTTTCCACGTTCCAGTAAAATATGAAAATTCAAACACTACAGACAAAGTTTCTGTTTTTACACAACACTCATCAAAACATGCAATGCAAGCATCCTAAAGGCAATTCTTGGAACTTTTTATTGAAAAACAAGATTATAAATAACACGTAACAGAGAACAACAAAATAAAATGACACTCCAAGCAAAACTCATATTATGTGACGAATAAAAATATAGCTCCAAGTAAGATATACCGATAGTGTTGAAGACGAAAGAGGGGATGCCTTCCGGGGCATCCCCAAGCTTAGACGCTTGAGTCTTCCTTGGATATTACCTTGGGGGTTCCTTTGGAATCCCCAAGCTTAGGTTCTTGTCACTCCTTATTTTCCTCATATCGGTGTCTCACCCAAAACTTGAAAACTTCAATCACACAAAACTTAACGGAACTTCGTGAGATGGGTTAGTATAATAAATAAAGATCATTCACTTTGGTACTGTCAAGACATGATTCATAATTGTTACCACATCATACCTACTGTATTCTATCATTCCCATAATTTATATCACTCAATATAAGCTATAGAAACACTAAAACAAGTAAACTATGCATGCAAAACAGAATCTGTCAAAAAAAAACAGAACAGTCTGTGAAGATCTGTAGTGTAACCATACTTCCCTGTCTCGAAAAATTCTGAAAAATTAGGACAATCTAGGAAATTTGTATATAAATCATGTGTAAAAAATTGAGATCAAAAGCACGTTCCAGTGAATTTACAAAATTCTTGGACTGAGAGCAAAAGTTTCTGTTTTTGCACAGAATCAAGTCAACTATCATCCACACTATCCCAAAGGCTTTACTTGGCACTTTATTGAAACAAAATCTATAAAACATGATTATACAGGAGCTTAATCACGTGGACACACAAAAACAGAAGGTAAAGGTGTTGGGTTGTCTCCCAACAAGCGCTTTTCTTTAATGCCTTTTAGCTAGGCATGATGATTTCAATGATGCTCACATGAAAGATAAGAATTGAAACACAAAGAGAGCATCATGAAGCATATGACTAGCACATTTAAGCCTAACCCACTTCCTATGCATAGGGATTTTGTGAGTAAACAATTTATGGGAGCAAGAATCTACTAGCATAGGAAGGCAAAACAAGCATAACTTCAAAACTTTGAACACATAGAGAGGAAGCTTGATATTATTGCAATTCCTACAAGCATATGTTCCTCCCTCATAATAATTTTCAGTAGAATCATGAAGGAATTTCACAATATAACCAGAACATAAAGCATTCTTTTCATGATCTACAAGGATAGAAATTTTACTACTCACCACATAAGCAAATTTATTCTCATTCATAATAGTGGGAATATCATATGAAGCTCGAATACTAAAAATTGTTTCCACATTAAAAGAGTAATGTTAAGTAAAAGGATATTCAAAATTATGACAATAATTATCACTACTCTTTATAACATAAGTATCATCACAATAATCATCATAAGTAGCAACTTTGTTCTCATCATAGTCAATTGAAACCTCTTCCGAAATAGTGGAATCATTAATAAATAAAGTCGTGACCTCTCCAAATCCACTTTTATCATTATAATAAGATTCAACACCCTCCAAAATAGTGGGATAATTATTATCTAAAGTTGACACTCTTCCAAACCCACTTTCATAAATATTGCAATCATCATAAATAGGGGGTATGCTATCATCATAAATTTAAACATCGAAACTTTGGGGACTAAAAATATCATCTTCGTTAAACATAGCATCCCCAAGCTTGGGACAAACATTAATTGCAGCAAATAAATTCTCAAACATGTCATTCTCATCAAACATAGCATCCCAAGCTTGTGGCTTTGCATAATATAAGCATAATCACTCTCATCATTAATAGTACGAATAGCACCAATAGTATAGCAATTGTTATCATCACAATTTTCTAAGTTGGTGCCAAAAAGATTTTCAAGATTATAAGGGGTGTCATTATTTGGGAGAGATACCTCTTTACCTTTACTTTTCCTTCTTTTATTCTTCTTCACCACATTATGTGTGGGTTTATTTAATTCCTCCAAGCTTCTTTTTGAAGAGATTGGTTGAATAAAAAGCTCCTCCTCGTTACCTGATTCATCTTAAGAAAAAATAGGAGGATATTGGGAAACCTCTTCCCCTTCATTAGTATTCTCTTCATCTTCTATTTGTTTTCTTGTATTTAAGTAATTGGCAATATAAGGATTCTCAATGCAATTTACCACGCAATACATATAGATTTCATTTAGATCAAAATCAATCATTTTCATGAGAACCCAAGCTGGAACATCCTTAGTTTTATGTTTCATTTCTTCATACCCCAAAAATAGACTAAGTTCATTATGATGCTCAAGGGTAATGAGGTTATCACAATTTTTGGACACAATTCGATCATGAAATGCTTCACATTGGAAATTAAAATGACCAGTTTCATTGCAAAGTTCACAAGGAAGGCGAGAAATATTAAGTCTTTCAACACAAACATATAGCCTCTCTTGCAACCATTTAGTTTCTAAATACTTATGCCTCTTACAAAATCTATCTTCCCTTTTAGGCATGTCTTCACAAACTCTATGCACTCCACAAAAATTGATATGCTTATAAGAAATCTTTTTTATCATGACTAGTGCAATCATCATTAGTACTATGGATATTCAAAGAATTCATACTAACAACATTGCAATCATGCTCATCACTCAAAGATTTAGTACCAAACATTTTAATAACTTCTTCTTCTAACACTTGAGCACAATTTTCCTTTCCATCATTTTCACGAAAGACATTAAAAAGATGAAGCATATGAGGCAACCTCAATTCCATTTTTTTTGTAGTTTTCTTTTATAAAACCAAACTAGTGATAAAACAAGAAACTAAAAGATTCAATTGCAAGATCTAAAGATATACCTTCAAGCACTCAACTCCCCGGCAACGGCGCCAGAAAATAGCTTGATGTCTACTACACAACTTTATTCTTGTAGACTCGTGTTGGGCCTCCAAGCGCAGAGTTTTGTAGGACAGTAGCAAATTTCCCTCAAGTGGATGACCTAAGGTTTATCAATCCGTGGGAGGCGTAGGATGAAGATGGTCTCTCTCAAGCAACCCTGCAACCAAATAACAAAGAGTCTCTTGTGTCCCCAACACACCCAATACAATGGTAAATTGTATAGGTGCACTAGTTCGGCAAAGAGATGGTGATACAAATGTAATATGGATGGTAGATATAGGTTTTTGTAATCTAAAAATATAAAAACAGCAAGGTAGCAAGTAACAAAAGTGAGCAAAAACGGTATTGCAATGGTTAGAAACAAGGCCTAGGGTTCATTCTTTCACTAGTGCAAGTTCTCTCAACAATACTAACATAGTTGAATCATATGTAAATCCCTCACGTGCGACAAAGAGTTCACTCCAAAGTCACAAATAGCGGAGAACAAACGAAGAAATTATTGTAGGGTACGAAACCACCTCAAAGTTATCTTTTCCGATCAATCTTATGAGTTATCCCTATAAGTGTCACGAACAGCCCTAGAGTTTGTACTAAAATAACACCTTAAGATACACATCAACCAAAACCCTAATGTCACCTAGATACTCCAATGTCACCACAAGTACCCATGGGCTTGATTATACGATATGCATCACACAATTTCAGATTCATCATGTTCAATCCAACATAAAGAACTTCAAAGAGTGCCCCAAAGTTTCTACCGGAGAGTCAAGACGAAAACATGTGCCAACCCCTATGCATAGATTCCCAAGGTCACGGAACCCGCAAGTTGATCACCAAAACATACATCAAGTGGATCAATAGAACATCCCATTGTCACCACGGATATCCCATCGCAAGACATACATCAAGTGTTCTCAAATCCTTAAAGACTCAATCCGATAAGTAAACTTCAAAGGAAAACTCAATTCATCACAAGAAGATAGAGAGGGGAAAACTCCATATGATTCATCTATATTAATAAAGCTCGCGGTACAACAAGATCATGTCATCTCAAGAACACGAGAGAGAGAGATCAAACACATAGCTACTGGTACATACCCTCAGCCCCGAGGGTGAACTACTCCCTCCTCGTCATGGAGACCGCCGGGATAATGAAGATGGCCTCCGGTGATGGTTTCCCCCTCCGGCAGGGTGCCGGAACGGGCTCCCGATTGGTTTTTCGTGGCTACAGAGGCTTGCGGCGGCGGAACTCCCGATCAAGGTTTGTTTCTGGGGGTTTCTGTATTTATAGGAATTTTTGGCGGCGGAAACAAGTCCAGGGGGGCCACGAGGTGACGACAAGCCAGGGGGGCGCGCCCTAGGGGGGGAGGCTTGTGGTGGCCTCGTGGCTCTTCTGGCCCAACTCCAACGCTCCCTGGGCTTCTTCTGGTCCATAAAAAATCACCGTAGATTATTATTCCGTTTGGGCTCTGTTTGATATTCCTTTTCTGTAAAACTCAAAAACACGGAAAAAACATAAACTGGCACTGGGCTCTAGGTTAATAGGTTAGTCCCAAAAATAATATAAAGTTGTAGTAAAATGATTGTAAAACATCCAAGAATGATAATATAACAGCATGGAACAAGCAAAAATTATAGATACATTGGAGACGTATCAATGCACAAGTAGTATCTCTACTTAGTGCGGAATTTTGGCTAGCAAAGATATTGAGCAAGCACCAGATGTTGAAGGATCTATGACAATATAACTTCTATGTGGATATGAACAAACATAAATCATTACGTTGTCTTCCTTGTCCAACGTCAACAATTTTGACATATAATATTTGATGGGGGCTCACAATCATAAAAGATGTCCAAGATAGTGTATTTGCATGTGAATCTTCTCTTCCCTAATTAATTCTTTCATGAATTGCATTATTGACCAATGCTATGTTTGTCAATCTCCAACAAATTTTACTACTTATACTTTTCCTTATGTGATGTCATTACTCACCATAAGATTAGCATATGATTCTTTTCATTTATTTCTCTTCCTTTATTTGATTGCAACCAGAAAGTAAAGAAGCAAAAACTCAAACTAAGCTTTATTATATAACTTTCACTCGATTACATAGATAGGTAGACCACGAGACTAACACACGAAAATAGATCATGCTAAACTTTTATTCAACTAAAGTAAAGGGAAACTAAAGATCGAACTAAAATAGGTAAAGGTGAATAAACGTGGTGGTGATACGATACCGGGGCGCCTCCCCCAAGCTTGCCTCAAGCCAAGGAGAGTGCCCATACCCATGTACTCAGGTCTCCTTTGGTGGTGGTGATGAAGAAGGTGGAGGTGTTGAGGTAGCCTTCTTCTTCAACTTATATTTAAGCATAAAGTTTTCCTCCCTTATATCACCATTCTCCAATTCAAGTTTTAATGTCCTTTGGCATAAGGCTTCCTTGCTCTCCTACAGAAAACGAGATGGGATAAATTGGACCTTAGGTTTGTATCTTCTAGGGAGGCTTGACTTCTTGAATTCCACATGCATTTCTCCGGGTTGTGGCAAAGGATCATCCTCCTCCTCAGAGCTGTCATCTTGTGTTTCTTGCATGGTGGCCTCTTCTTCCTCCTCCGAGGTCCATAGATATGGATAGATCTCCCTAAAGATCTTTGGGTCTGAAACATAGGGATCAACAGGGCTCTCCCCATCGGAATCTTGAGAAGACATATTTTTAGACCTACGAGGAAAACAACAAGAAACGAGAACAGAGGATTTTTCTGCGATGCGGTCGTCAAAACAGTCGGGGGTATATATAGAGAATTTTTATTCGTGGGAAACAAGTATTTGGAAGGAAAACGGAGTCGGGAAGGCATCCGAAGTGGGCAGCACCCACCAGGGCGCGCCCAGGGGTGCCTGGCGCGCCCTGGTGTATCGTGCCCACCTCGATCACCTTCTGGTTTATTTTTTTATTCCTAAAATTCTAAAATATTCCAAAACTGACAGAAAATATTTTTGCAGATTTTTCGGAGTCCGTTTACTTACCGTATCACGTACCTCCTATTTTTAAGTATTTTGGAGTGTTCCGGAAGGTTTCTGTTATGTGTTCCTCCGGTGTCATGGTTTGGATAACATTGCTTTCAACGTTAATAGGCGTACCTGAGATATAATGCTTAATTCTTTGGCCATTGACCACCTTCAGGTTAGTACCTTCGGAGTTATTAATCTTGATAGCTCCAGAACGATAAACCTCTTCAATAATATATGGTCCCTCCCATTTGGAGAGAAGTTTTCCTGCAAAGAATCTTAAACGGGAGTTGAATAAAAGAACATAATCTCCTATTTTGAATTCTCGCTTTTGGATTCTTTTGTCATGCAATCTTTTTTACTTTTTCTTTGAATAGCTTGGCATTTTCATACGCTTGGGTTCTCCATTCATCTAGTGAGTTAATATCAAATAGCCTCTTCTCTCCGGCAAGTTTGAAATCGTAATTGAGTTCTTTAATTGCCCAAAATGCTTTGTGTTCTAGTTCTAGAGGAAAATGACAAGCCTTTCCATATACCATTTTATATGGAGACATACCCATAGGAATTTTATAAGCCGTTCTATAGGCCCAAAGTGCATCATCTAATTTCTTAGACCAATTCTTACGAGACCTATTGATAGTTTTTTGTAATATTAATTTTATTTCTCTATTGCTAAGTTCTACTTGACCACTAGATTGAGGATGATAAGGTGATGCAATTCCATCATATTTAGCAAGCATCTTACGGAAAGCACCATGAATAAAGTGTGAACCACCATCGGTCATTAAATATCTAGGGACTCCAAACCTCAGGAAGATAACCTCTTTAAGCATTTTAATGGAGGTGTGGTGATCAGCACTACTAGTTGGAATAGCTTCTACCCACGTAGTGACATAATCAACTGCAACTAAAATATGAGTGTACCCGTTAGAGCAAGGAAAAGGCCCCATGTAATCAAAACCCCACACGTCAAATGGTTCAACAACAAGTGAATAATTCATAGGCATTTCTTGACGCTTACCGATATTACCAATTCTTTGACATTCATCACAAGACAAGACAAACTTACGAGCATCTTTGAAAAGAGTAGGCCAATAAAAACCAGATTGCAATACCTTATGAGCAGTTCTATCTCCCGCATGATGTCCTCCATAAGCTTTGGAATGACATTTCCGTAGGATCTGTTCCTGTTCATGCTCAGGTACACAACACCTAATAATACCATCTACTCCTTCTTTATAAATATGTGGGTCATCCCAAAAGTAATGTCTCAAGTCATAGAAGAATTTTTTCTTTTGTTGGTAAGTGAAACTAGGTGGTATATATTTAGCAACAATGTAATTAGCATAATCAGCATACCAAGGTGTGTTACATGAGACACTTATTGCAGCTAGCTGTTCGTCAGGGAAACTATCATCAATAGGTAGTGGGTCATCAAGGATATTTTCTAACCTAGACAAGTTATCAGCTACGGGGTTCTCAGCTCCTTTCCTATCAACAATATGTAAGTTAAATTCTTGAAGCAAGAGAACCCACCTAATGAGTCTAGGTTTAGCATCTTTCTTTTCCATAAGATATTTTATAGCAGCATGATCAGTGTGAACAATAACTTTGGAGTCAACAATATAAGATCTAAATTTATCACAACCAAACATAACTCCTAAAAATTCTTTTTCAGTAGTGGCATAATTTCATTGGGCACTATCTAGAGTTTTACTAGCATAATGGATAACATTCAATTTCTTATCAACTCTTTGTCCTAGAACAACACCAACAACATAATCAGTAGCATCACACATAATTTCAAAAGGCAAGTTCCAATCAGGTGGTTGAACGATAGGTGCAGAGGTTAAGGCTTTCTTGAGTGTTTCAAAGGCTTCCACACAATCATCATCAAAAACAAAAGGAATATCCTTTTGCAAAAGATTAGTAAGAGGCCTAGAGATTTTAGAGAAGTCTTTAATGAACCTCCTATAAAAACTAGCATGACCATGTAAACTTCGAATACCTTTAATATCTTTAGGACATGGCATTTTCTCAATTGCATCAACCTTAGCTTTATCCACCTCAATACCTCGCTCAGATATTTTATTCCCCAAGACAATACCTTCATTAACCATAAAGTGGCACTTCTCCCAGTTCAAGAGAAGATTGGTTTGTTCACATCTTTGCAAAACTCGATCAAGGTTGCTTAAGTAATCGTCAAAAGAAGTTCCGTAAACGAAAAAATCATCCATGAAAACCTCCACAATCTTTTCACAAAAGTCAGAGAATATAGCAGTCATACATCTTTGAAAGGTAGCAGGTGCATTGCATAAACCAAAAGGCATACTTCTATAAGCATAAGTTCCAAAAGGGCAAGTAAAGGTGGTTTTCTCTTGATCGGATTGTGACACCGGTATTTGAGAGAAACCAGAATATCCATCTAGGAAACAAAAGTGTGTGTGTGCTTAGATAGTCTCTCTAGCATTTGATCAATGAAAGGCAAAGGGTAATGATCTTTTCTAGTAGCTTTATTTCATTTCCTAAAATCAATTACCATTCTATAGCCAGTGACAACTCTTTGTGGAATGAGTTCATTCTTATCATTAGGAACAACGGTAATACCTCCTTTCTTAGGGACACAATGAACGGGACTTACCCATCTACTATCAGCTATGGGATAGATTATACCTGCTTCCAGAAGCTTTAATATTTCAGTTCTTACCACTTCTTTCATCTTAGGATTCAACCGCCGTTGATGATCAACAACAGGTTTAGCATCAGGTTCCATATTGATCTTGTGCTGACATAGAGTGGGACTAATGCCCTTAAGATCATCAAGAGTATATCCAATAGCAGCCCGGTGCTTCCTTAGAACTTTCAATAATCTTTCTTCTTCATGTTCTGAAAGGCTAGCACTAATAATAACAGGATATATCTTTTTATCATCAAGATAAGCATACTTCCAAGTGTCAGTCAATTGTTTCAATTCTAACGCGGGATCACCTTTAGGTGGAGGAGGACCGCCAAGAGTTTCAATATGCAAATTGTGTCTCAAGAGAGGTTGTTGTTCGAAGTAAATTTGGTCTATTTCATTTCTTTCACGCATGTGCATATCATTTTCATGGTCAAGCAAATATTGTTCTAAAGGATCAGTAGGAGGTAGAGCAATAGAAGCAAGACCGATTATCTCATCTTCACTAGGTAACGCTTTATCACGTGGTTGTCTACTAAACTTGGAAAAATTAAACTCATGAGACACATTACCAAAACTGACACCGACAGTTTGTTTTTCACAATCTATCTTAGCATTGACGGTGCTCAAGAAAGGTCTACCAAAGATAATGGGACAAAAGTCATCTTGTGGGGAACCAAGAACTAGAAAATCAGTAGGGTATTTTACTTTCCCACACAGGACTTCAACATCTCTAACAATCCCAAGTGGTGTGATAGTATCTCTATTAGCAAGTTTAATAGTAACAGCAATATCTTCCATTTCAGCAGGTGCTATTTCATTCATAATTTCTTGGTATAAGGTAAAAGGGATAGCACTCACACTAGCACCTAAATCACATAAACCATGGTAGCAATGATCTCCTATTTTAGCTAAGACAACGGGAAAGCCTTCTATAGGTCTATGTTTATCTTTCTTATCAGGTTTAGCAATTCTAGCAGCTTCATCACGAAGGTAAATGACATGCCCATCAATATTTTCTTCCAAGAGATCTTTAACCATAGCAACACTAGGTTCTACTTTAATTTGCTCAGGGGTTTTAGGTGCTCTTATATTACTCTTATGAACCACTGTTGATACCTTAGCATGTTCCTTTATCCTAACAGGGAAAGGTGGCTTTTCAATATAAGTAGTAGGCACTACTGGATCAACATTGTAAAAGATGGTTTCTTCTTTAGCTATGACCGGTTCTTTAATTTCTTCTTTAATAGGGGGATGATATTTAAACCACTTCTCCTTAGGGAGGTCAAAATGAGTAGCAAATGCTTCACCGAAAGAGGCTACTATCTCAGAGTCAAGTCCATATTTAGTGCTAAACTTATGAAAAGTATCGGTATTCATAAAAGATTTATCACAATCAAATTCAAGCTTTATACCTGACTCATTACCTTCGTCGAGTTCCCAATCTTCAGAGTTGCGTTTAATTCTTTCTAAGAGATCCCACTTGAAATCAATAGTCTTCTTCATAAAAGAACCAGCACAAGAAGTATCGAGCATGGATTGATCATTATGAGAAAGCCGAGCATAAAAATTCTGAATGAGAACTTCCCTCGGAATGTCATGATTGGGGCATGAATATAACATTGACTTAAGCCTCCCCCAATCTAGAGCGATACTTTCTCCTTCACGAGGCCAAAAATTATATATATAATTCCGATCATGATGAACTAGATGCATAGGATAAAACTTTTGATGGAATTCCAATTGCAAACGATTCCAGTTCCACGATCCAAGATCATCACATAGACTATACCATGTCAATGCTTTTCCCTCCAAAGATAAAGGGAAAACCTTCTTCTTAACTTCATCTCCGGGTAAACCTGCAAGCTTAAATAATCCACATATTTCATTAACATGTAAGAGATGCATATCAGGATGTTCAGTTCCATCTCCTGCATAAGGTTTAGCAAGCAAGTGTTCTACCATACCCGAAGGAATTTCATAAGCAACATTTTTAGTAGGTGATGTAGGTTGAGGGGCAACTAATTGTGGTTCCGATTGAGGTGAAGATACCCCGATCAAACCCCTCAAAGGATTGTTCTCCATAGTAGCAAGTAGCAATAAATTTCAGCATGTAGTATAAGTTTTTCCTTACCGATTTCCACTTACCAAGAGCGCTTCACTCCCCGACAACGGCACCAGAAAAGAGTCTTGATGACCCACAAGTATAGGGGATCAATCGTAGTCCTTTCGATAAGTAAGAGTGTCGAACCCAACGAGGAGCAGAAGGAAATGACAAGCGGTTTTCAGCAAGGTAATTTCTGCAAGCACTGAAATTGTAGGTAGTAGATAGTTTGATAGCTAGGTAATTTGTAACGAGCAAGTAACGATAACGGTAAACAAGGTGCATCAAGGTAGCCCAATACTTTTGAGCCAAAGGACAGGCCAGAACAATCACTAGTAATAGGCAAAGTGTTATTGAGGGTACACGGGAATTTCGTCTAGTCACTTTTATCATGTTGGTTTGATTTGTGTTCGCTACTTTGATAATTTGATATGTGGGTGGACCGGTGCTAAGGTGCTGTTCTTTTTTGAAATAACAACCTACTTATGATTAACCCCCTCACAAGCATCCGCAACTACGAGAAAAGTATTAAGACAAAGTCTAACCACAGCATTAAACATGTGGATCCAAATCAGCCCCTTACGAAGTTGCGCATAAACTAGGGTTTAAGCTTCTGTCACTCTAGCAACCCATCATCTAATAACTACTCTACAATGCATTCCCTTAGGCCCATGAATGGTGAAGTGTCATGTAGTCGACGTTCACATAAAACCACTAAGGGAATCACGACATACATGTCATCAAAATATCGAACACATATCAAATTCACATGATTACTCGCAACATGACTTCTCCCGTGACCTCAAGAACAAAGGTAATTACTCACAAATAATAAACATGCTCATGATCATAGGAGTAATGAATAGCATAATGGATATGAACATATGATCTTCCACCAAATAAACCATATAGTAATCAACTACGCAAGGTAATCAACACTACTAGTCACCCACAGGTACCAATCTGAGGTTCCGGTACAAAGATTGAACTCAAGAGATGAACTAGGGTTTGAGAGGATATGGTGCTGTTGAAGATGTTGATGAAGATTGGCCTCCCAAAGATGAGAGGGGTGTTGGTGATGACGATAGCTTCGATCTCCCCTCCGGGAGGGAAGTTCCCCCGGCGGAATCGCTCCGCCTGAGGGCAAAACTGCTCCTGCCCAAGTTCCGCCTCGAGGCGGTGGCGCTTCATCCCTAAAGTCCTCCTCCACAATTTTTTAGGTTTTTAGGGAATATATACCAGAAGATGGGCTCCGGAGGTGGGCCAGGGTGAGCACCACCCACCAGGCCGCGCCAGGGGGTGCCTGGCGCGCCCTGGTGGGTGCTCCTCACCTGGTGGCCCCCCTCAGGTAGATTTTCGCTCCAGTATTTTTTATTAATTCCAAAAATAATCTCTGTAAAGTTTCAGCTTCATCGGAGTTTTGTAGAATAGGTATCTCTGACGTGCTTTTCTTGGGTCCAGAATTCCAGCTGCCGGTATTCTCCCTCTTTGTGTAAACCTTGCATATTATGAGAGAAAAGGCATTAGAATCACTCCCCAAAGCATTATTCTTCAACAAAACAAAGTAAATAACAATAGGAAATCATGATGCAAAATGGATGTATCACAAATCTTGTTGATAAATCGCTGAACGTGTGGCTGCAAGATCCCGTTCTTCATCCAAGGCATCCAGTGCGTCCTGACGCGCCGTCTCATTATCAGTTTCAACGTAAGCCGCCACTCTGGGCGAGCCATGACGGATATCACTGGGGAGAACGGCTTCTGCGCCCTAAACCATGAAGAAAGGCGTGTAGCCTGTTGATCTGTTGGGGGTGGTTCTAATGCTCCAAAGGACTGAAGGTAACTCCTCCACCCAACAAGCCGGCATCCGTTCCAAAGGAACCATAAGCCTGGGTTTTATCCCTCTCAGAATTTCCTGGTTAGCACGCTCTGCTTGACCATTAGACTGTGGATGAGTCATGAAGGAGACATCAAGGTGGATGTGTTCACTGTCGCAGAACTCTTTCATAGCCCCATTGGACAGATTTGTACCATTGTCAGTAATGATACTGTGAGGGTAACCAAAACGAAAGATCAGCATCCTGACAAACTGAACTGCTGTTGCTGCATCGCACTTGCTGACCGGCTCTGCCTCAACCCACTTGGTAAATTTATCAACCGCCACTAAGAGGTGGGTCTTCTTATCTTTAGACCTCTTAAATGGTCCAACCATATCAAGCCCCCAAACTACAAACGGCCAGGTGATTGGAATCATCCGTAACTCTTGAGCCGGCACATGGGCACGTCGTCCAAATTTCTGACACCCATCACATTTGCTAACCAAGTCCTCTGCATCTACATGAGCTGTTAGCCAGTAAAAACCGTGCCGAAAGGCTTTGGCCACCAAGGATTTTGACCCGGCATGATGACCACAATCACCGGCATGTATCTCTTGCAAGATTTCACGGCCCTCCTCAGGAGAAACGCATCGTTGAAAAACACCAGTCACGCTGCATCTGTGCAACTCACCATTGACAATAGTCATGGACTTAGATCGCCTTATGATTTTCCGTGCCAAAGTCTCGTCCTCGGGTAACTTGTCGCGAGTCAGATACACCAGATAAGGCAACGTCCAATCAGGAATAGCACGAAGAGCCGCCACCAAGTTTCCTTTCGGGTCAGGTATAGCAAGATCCTTCTCAGAAGGCAATTTGACGGACGGGTGATACAGGACATCCAGAAACACATTAGGCGGCACCGGCTTACGTTGAGACCCCAAACGTGATAATGCATCAGCCGCCTCATTCTTTCGACGATCAAGATGGTCCACCTGATAGCCCTTAAAGTGACCAGCGATGACATCAACCGCCTGGCGATAAGCTGCCATACGAGGGTCCTTAGATTCCCACGTACCCGATACTTGCTGGGCCACAAGGTCTGAGTCACCGAGACATCTGACCCGGCTCAAATTCATCTCCTTGGCCACACGGAGCCCATAAAGCAAGGCTTCATACTCAGCTGCATTGTTAGTACAAGGAAACATTAGCCTTAATACATAACAGAACTTGTCACCTCTAGGGGAAGTCAAAACAACTCCAGCCCCCGAGCCTTCCAACTGCCTGGATCCATCAAAGTGAATTGTCCAATAAGTATTGTCCGGCATCTCTTTAGGTGCTTGACACTCCGTCCAGTCATTGATAAAATCCATCAGGGCTTGAGACTTGATAGCTGTTCGAGGCACACACTTCAAATTAAGAGGCCCAAGCTCAATCGCCCAGTTAGCAATCCTGCCGGTGGCTTCTCTATTCTGAATAATATCTCCCAAAGGAGCAGAGCTGACCACCGTGATTGGATGTCCAAGGAAATAATGCTTCAATTTGCGATTTGCCATGAACACTCCAAACATCAATTTTTGCCAATGCGGATACCTTTGCTTGGACTCTGTCAAAACCTCACTGACATAATAAACTGGCCGCTGGACTATATATTCTTTGCTTGCCTCCTTGCGCTCCACAACAACTGCAGCACTGACAGCTTTATTATTAGCCGCCACGTACAGGAGCAAAGGTTCTTTTTCCACGGGATCAACAAAGACAGGCGGCTCAACCAACTGTTTTATGAGCGCCTCAAACGTATCATTGGCAGCATCACTCCAGACAAAATCATCTATCTTCTTCATCATCTGATACAAATGAATAGCCTTCTCGCCCAGGCGGCTTATGAACCGGCTTAAAGCAGCAATACGACCCGCCAAGCGCTGGACGTCATTAATGCACACGGACTTAGATAATGAGGTGATGGCCTTTATTTTATCTGGGTTAGCTTCAATGCCCCGTTCTAAAACCAAAATCCCAGGATCTTGCCTGCAAGTACACCAAAAACACACTTAGCCGGATTAAGCATCATCTTGTAAACCCGCAGGTTATCAAAAGTTTCCTTCAAGTCGTCAAGTAGAGTCTCCTTCTTCCTTGACTTGACCACAATATCATCCACATAAGCATGAACATTGCGTCCAATTTGACTATGAAGACAGTTCTGCACACAGCGTTGATAAGTCGCCTGCACACTTTTGAGTCCAAAAGGCATAGACACGTAGCAGAAAGCACCAAAAGGCGTGATAAAAGACGTCTTCTCTTGGTCTTTGACTGCCATATTGATCTGATGATAACCCGAATAAGCGTCCAGGAAACATAAACTCTCACAACCCGCCGTTGCATCAATGATCTGGTCGATACGGGGGAGAGCAAACGGATCAACCGAACACGCCTTGTTGAGATCTGTGTAATCTACACACATGCGCCACGTGCCGTTCTTCTTAAGTACGAGCACGGGGTTAGCCAACCACTCCGGGTGAAAAACCTCCACGATAAACCATGCTGCTAAGAGCCGGGCTACCTCTTCCCCAATAGCTTTACGCCGCTCTTCATTGAAACGACGGAGGAATTGCTTGACTGGCTTGAACTTAGGATCCACATTAAGGTGGTGCTCAGCGAATTCTCTCGGTACACCCGGCATGTCAGAAGGCTTCCATGCAAAGATGTCCCGATTCTCACGGATGAATTCGATGAGCGATCTTTCCTATTTGGGGTCCATATTGGCCCCGATAGTGAACTGCTGCGATGAATCGCCAGGAACAAAGTCCACCAACTTGGTATCCTCTGCCACAAATTTCAGGGGCGGGTCAGATTCCGTGCTGGGCTTCTTCAACGGGGTCATATCCGTCGGGTCAACATTGTCTTTATAAAACTTGAGCTCTGCCTCAGCACAACTTGACTCCGCATACGCAGCATCACCTTCTTCACACTCAAGAGCAATCTTCCGATCACCATGCACCGTAATCCTCCCTTTCAGACCAGGCATCTTGAGCTGCAGGTAAACATAACAGGGCCGAGCCATGAACTTGGCATAAGCCAGTCATCCAAACAGGCCAATAAATGGGCTCTTGATTTTAACCACCTCAAACCATAAGGTCTCCACCCTGTAGTTGAATTCATCACCAAAAGCTACCTCAAGGGCAATCTTCCCAATTGGATAAGCCAATTTGCCGGGTACCACGCCGTGAAAAACTGTGGATGACGGCTTGAGATCCTTGTCATCCAGGTTCATCCGACGGAAAGTGTCATAGTAAAGGATGTTGATACTGCTGCCACCATCCATCAGCACCTTGGTGAACATGTAGCCTCCTACTTGAGGGGCTACCACAAGGGCCAAGTTGTAGGACCGAAAGTATGTCTAGAGGGGGGGGGGGTGATTAGACTACTTGACCAAATAAAATTCTACCTTTTCCCAATTTTAAGTGTTGGCAGATTTTAGCAATGATAGCAAGTCAAGCACACCCTACACATGCATGTCTAAGAGTGTAGCAGCGGAAAGTAACAACAAGCATGTATAGTAAAGGGTAGGAAGGAAGATCAAACGCAATTTGTAGACACGAAGATTTTTCCCGTGGTTCCGATAGGTGGTGCTATCGTACATCCACGTTTATGGAGTCTTCAACCCACGGAGGGTAACGGTCGCGAGAGTCCACGGAGGGCTCCACCCATAAGGGTCCACCAAGTAGCAACCTTGACTATTCCATAACGGCTTCCGTCCACGAAGTACTAGCCTCACTATGGGTAGATCTTCACGAAGTAGGCGATCTCCTTGCCCGTACAAACTTCTTGGTTCAACTCCACAACACGAAGTAGGAGGCTCCCAAGTGACACCTAACCAATCTAGGAGGCACCACCCTCCAAAAGGTAATAGGCTCGGTAATGTCGATGAACTCCTTGCTCTTGTGCTTCAAGATGATAGACTCCTCAACACACAATCACTCTCTCACATATTTGGCTTTGGTGGAAAGCAACTTGGGGAGGCTAGAGATCAAGATTCATATGGATGGAGTGGAATAGCTTGATCTCAACACATGAGTAGGTGGCTCTCTCTCAGAAAATAGTATAGGTTAAGTATGGAATAGCTCTGAGTGCTTCTCTTTCGAGTGGGTGGTGGTGAAGGGGTATATATAGGCATCCCCCAAAATCCAACCGTTACACCTAAAGTGACCAACTCGATGACACCGCTGTGTGAATCTCGGTGGTACTGAAGTGACCAAAAGGCAGTAACTTTTGAATCTCGGTGAGACCGATATATAATTCTCGGTGGTATCGATTAGGTGACCAACGGTCAGATTGCACAACTCGGTGACGCCGATCCAGAAAACTCGGTGGTACCGATTTTGTGAATCGAGGTAACAGAAAGTTGGCAACCCAAACTCGGTGGCACCGAAGTGGAATCGGTTGCACCGATGTGCTAGGGTTTGGCATGGGTCTGTCTGAGTTTGGGAATCGGTGGCACCGAGTGGGAAATGTTGGTTGCACCTATTTTGGATATTTGGCTTTGGACAGACTTTTGTGGAAGAGCTTGTGGGTGTTTTTGGTGACTATCTCTTGTGCATGTGGAGCATCTTGTTCACCAACAGTACCTTACCCCCTTTTAATAGTATTGGCTTTCCTATGGACTCAAAGTGATTTCTCACAAAGTAAAATGTAGAGTCCTCTTGCTTGAAGCTTTGCCAATCCATTTCCTTGCATCTTGGGGTTCCTCCACAATCCTTTTGCCATCCCTATCATTGAACTTTTCTTGAAATATGCTTAGTGGAAACATTAGTTCATTGACATATATGTTGTTATTAATTACCAAAACCACCAAGGGAGCAAATGTGCTTTCAATCTCCCCCTTTTTGGTAATTGATGACAACATATAGATCAAAGCTTCGACATATGATATAATCAATGAATATAATCGTCGCTTTGAGAAGTATGTGATAAGCAAGAGCTCCCCCTAAATTTGTGCATTATTTTAAATTTGCGTTTGAATGCAAATGCACAATCGATTAGGTACATGGGGCACTCTTTCATGTCACATACAACTTGGTGGTGTGCGAGAATAATAAGAATGAATATAATAGCACAACACAATCAAGTAACGGTGAATCACCATGTCATAAGCATCACAATGATAGGAAATAGTAGCGATACACATCAAGTGTATGATCAAACACCAACAAAGTTTAACACAAGCAAACCAAAAGATCAAATGTTTTTGAAAAGCGATAAAAAGCAACGCTCTCTCACTCGAAGCCTAAAGATCTATATACATCTTCTCCCCCTTTGGCAACAAGTTACCAAAAAGTTCAAAGGTATATAGCTAATCGTTCTTCTGGGGCAGATCTCCTCCGGTAGCTGGTGAAGGAGTCGAGAGAACGGCGTCGGCGAAGACTTCATCAGATGTCATGGACGGAGTTGGAGTAGCAACTGGAGGAACTGGAGGAGCTGATGGAGCTGAAGAGGCTGTAGCAGGTGCTGATGAAGAAGGCCTCAACTCTGGAGCTGGCACTGTGGCTGATCTGGCATGAGTAGTGAACTGAGTGCCTGGCCTGAGAGGAGAGTCATCCTCATCATCTGTAGTGTCGGGACTGGGCACGCTATCAACTTCCTTCTTGAGCTCGTTCACGGTCTTGGTTAGCCCATCCACCTTGTCATTTAGAGTCTTGATCCTATTCTCCATGATCCTCACAAGACTATGCTGATTCTCCAATATGTCCTTGATATCCTTCTGCATGCCCTAAACGGTACTGATCAAGAGATCCATTTGCTCGTTCCTGGATCTAGGGACTTGAGCACTAGTGGCTCTAGCTGCCTCTGCCTCTGCCTATGCTGTAGCTGAGGTGGGATGATCTGGGTTCATCACCACTATGTTGTCCTCAAGATCTGGCTGTAGGGGCAAGTGTGGCCTGTCAAGAGCAAAAATGTGCTTCTCCAGCTTGGAGTTGATGAGCATCTGAATGTAGGGTGCATAGCATCATGAGCTCTTCTGATCAGCAGCCACCCTCTTCACAGTTTCTACTATCAAGTCCATCACCCTTATCCTGGTTTGTCTATCAAAATGGATCAGCATGTTGATGGAATAGCCTCTAATCATCTTGTCATCTCCAGACTTAGGCATCAAGGTGTGCCTTAAGATGGTGTTCATGGTGCGGAGACCAGCCTGGAGGAAGTAGATGGATCCTAGCCTGTGAGACTTCACATGTGCAGCAGGGATCTCATTGTACATGTTAGCCATAGCATTGTGGCTCTCCTTGGATTCAGAATAGGCATCCAGATCTCCTTCTTCCACTTTTGGGACTCCTAAGATGGCAGCCCATTCCTCAACAGTTGATTCATACCTTGCTCCTTCAGTCATCCACACAATCCTACCATCTCCATAGAAGTGAGCAGTGGAGTAGAATTGCATGATCATCTCATCGTTCCATGCAGTGAATTCTTTGCCAACAAATTCATCTAAGCCAATGCAATGAAAGTTGTCTTGAACACTTGGGAAGCAATCTTGATTCTCCTTGATATACTTCCAATCAACATATCTCATGTCACTTACAGCTAGGCTCTTATCAACGTCTTGTTCTTGCTGGAAGCTAGTATCTCTCTGGAGAACCTCTTAGGCTTTTCAGCAGCAGCAACCTTCTTGGGAGCAGTCTTGGTGCTCTTGGATGTGGTAGCCTTAGGCATAGCATCTGCCATAAGCTTCTTCTTCTTCTTTGGAGGGGCTTTGGCAACTGTCTCTTCCTCCTCCTCTTCAGCAGCTGCCTCTGCTGGATCCTCATACATAGAGGTAGTCTGCCCATGACATGTATAATCCTCTTCCTGGCTCTCTTCTTCTCCCATGCCTTCTTAGGCATAGACTTCTTGGGGGGCTCAACAGTCATAGTTGCCCTGGAGCTCTCTGGTGCTCTAGCTGACCCAGAGCTAGCATACTCCTTCCTGATAGCTGTCTTCTACTTGGAAGTAGTGGCAGCAGTGATGCTCTTGGCAGCATCATCTCTCTTGGGCAGCTCTTCAGGGATGAAATCCTCATCCTCTTCATCAGAATTGAGCTTCCTCCTTGCCCTGATTGTAGCTTTGGGCAGATCAGGAGAGCTAGGAATGTCATCATAGCTCCGCTCAGGACTAGTGCCTGAGCTCATGTCAACACGCTGCTCTCTGAGATCATTCTGGCTGTCATCTGAACCTGACATCTCTGACCCTGTGAATAGAGTGTAGAAGAGTGGAAGGGATGAGTCATCACAAAATGCAGACATTTTCAAAAGATTGAACTCAAATTTCTCAAGTTTTGCATTCTGCCAAATGTATGTCGGTACAACTGAAGCAAATATTTCGGACCTACCGAGACAGACAATCTCCGTAGGAGCGTAGAAAAAATGCGGGGGCTGATAACCAGCCCCCAGTGTGATGTTCGGGGCCGAAGCCAGCATCACATGGTTTGTACAAGAACGAAACCCATTGTACAAGGCACCCTGAGCTTACTATGACAGTCAGTTTTTGGCTTTCTCTCCTGAGGTGCTTGACCAGGTGAACTGGAAACACAATCGCAGTGGTTCTCCCTTTGCCCCTTTAGCCGAATGAGCGGAACGTATGGGGGCAATCACAGGAGCCGGGCAACCCAACTATTGAGCCAAGACATAGTTCGGATCGGATGTATATAAAGCAAAATCCAAGACGCCAAACACACGACCAGTTGTGCTGGGGTGATGTTCAAGGCGATTTTTTTTTAAATTCAAGCCCCCGGTCTATTAGCCGGTTGCATCATAATATATACCGAACAGTTTTCGCAAGAAGCGTTACCAAGGGAAGAATATAGGATGTATAAAAGACAACGAAGTGGCCATATATGATGGTCTTGTATTTGCTCAATAATTCTTATAACTTGGATTGCCGAAGCAACTGTTTATAGGTTTTTGAAGATGAAATAAAAATTTTACAGAGGGGAGGCTGTACCAGGGATCTTCGATTGGTGACATGATGTCCTCGATGTGTCCTGTCGCCTGTTCGTTCATATTCCTCTGTGGGGGTTGCATCCCTTTAAGGGTGATGCTGTCGCCGAGCGGACCTTGGGAAGAAGGTCTTGAGAAGATGCCGAAGTGTGGATGAGCTTTACACTTTTAGCAGGTCCTTGATGGTACCTGTGTTTTGTCCGAGGACGTGTACTAATGGTTCGGTCCGGCCGAACACTTACCCTTTAATGGTGGTTCCCCATTGCTGCCCATGGAATCTTGAGTGCAAAGTTGTGCCTTCTTGGCACGTATTTGGCGGTCGTTAGGGCTATGCAATGGGGGGCGTGTCCCTATTTCTGGGGAGAAGAGGAATCTAGGAGTTCGGATTGAAACCAAACTCGTTTGTCGACCTGACGAGCCTTTATGGTAGATTTAGGTGTTTGCCGACCGTCCTCGTAGTGCAATTCGGCCGCCAGGGCCAATGCATGTTCCTCAGTTCGGAGGGAACGCTCTGTGTTGTCATTGACGGTGATGACCCCCTTGGGCCCCGGCATCTTGAGCTTGAGGTATGCGTAGTGTGGGACGGCGTTAAAGCGAGCGAACGCTGTATGGCCCAGCAGAGCGTGGTAGCCGCTGCGGAAAGGTAAGATGTCGCAGATCAAGTCCTCGCTGCGGAAGTTATTGGGCGAGCCAAACACCACTTCCAGGCTCACAGAGCCCGTGCACCAGGCCTCGACGCCTGGGATCACTCCTTTAAAGGTAGTGTTGCTGGGTTTGATCCTTGATGGATCTATACCCATTTTTTTCACCGTATCTGAGTAGATCAGATTGAGGCTCCTTCCTCCGTCCATTAGGACTTTAGTGAGGTGATACCCATCGATAATGGGGTCTAAGACGAGGTCCGCCGAACCTCCATGACGGATACTGGTCGGGTGATATCGTCGATCAAAAGTGATCGGGTAGGCCGACCATGGGTTAAACTTCGGGGCTACAGGCTCTACAGCGTAGACCTCTCGAAGGGCGCGCTTCCTCTCCTTTTTCGGTATATGAGTGGCGTATATCATGTTCACAATTTTTACTTCTGGAGGGAATTGCTTCTGACCTCCATTGCTCGGACCGCAGGGCTCCTCGTCGTCCTCGCTGCGTGGGCCTTTGCCTTGCTCCTCGGCCGTGAGTTTGCCGGCCTGTTTGAACACCCAACAGTTACGGTTGGTGTGGTTGGCGGGCTTGTCCGGAGTGCCATGGATCTGGCAAGGCCTCTCCATGATCTTGTCCAGCGGGGTGGGTCCGTCGCGGTTGCCTTTAGGAGGCTTCTTCCGCTGCCCGGATCTTGGGTTGCGGAAACCGGCGTTAACGGCCGTGTCATCGGCGTCGCTAGTGCTGTGCTGGCGTTTGTTTTTGTTGCGTCGTGGTTTCCCGTTTCCATCCTGGACTTCGGAAGTGCCGGGGTCTTCGGGGTTGTGGCTTCGCCTCGCTAGCCTGTTATCCTCGCCCGCGCAAAAGCGGGTCATGAGTGATGTAAGGGCGGACATGGTCCTAGGTTTATCCTGACCGAGCTGGCAAACCAGCCACTCGTCCCGAATATTGTGCCTGAAAGAGGCTATAGCTTCGGCATCTGGGCAATCGATGATCTGGTTATTCTTGGTCAAGAACCGGTTCCAGAATTGTCGAGCGGACTCTCCTACCTTTTGCACGACATTGCTTAGGTCGGAGGAGTCCGGGGGCCGTACATAGGTGCCCTGGAAGTTAGATCGGAATGCATCCTCGAGGTCCTCCTAGCTCCCGATAGAGTTTTCAGGGAGACTGTTTAACCAGTGCCGAGCTGGCCCCTTAAGTTTAAGGGGTAGGTACTTGATGGCGTGGAGGTCGTCTCCTCGTGCCATGTGAATGTGGAGGAGGAAATCCTCGATCCACACTATTGGGTCAGTTGTTCCGTCGTATTGCTCGATGTTCACGGGTTTAAACCCTTCCGGGAACTGATGCTGCATCACCTCGTCAGTGAAGCAGAGTGGGTGGGCAGCGCCTCTGACCCGGGTTATATCTCGCCGGTAGTCGGCATCTGTTCTGGCCCGGTTCTGGTCCCGAACTCTGTTGGTTCGGTCAAGCCAGGGCCGGTACTCGTCCCTTCTACCAGGGGAGTACCCTCTAGATCCGTAGATGGATCTCGTGCGGCCTATTCTCTCATCCAGGTCGCGTCGCATGTCATACCTGTCCTCAGGCTCCATTGGCTCTTTTCCCCTTCTACGGGGTATCGCCGGCCTATAACCGGCCTCGCCAGCTGTCCTATCTCGTCCTCGGGGAGGGCGGTCTGGCTGGTCGTACGGAGTGTGCTTGGGGGACGGCGTATTGGGGAGCTCGTCGTTGAATTGTGGCAGCAACCGCCGGCGGGGGTAACTCTTGGGTTGGTCCCATAGACCGGCGCCATGTTCTTCCTCGGCTGATAGAACCCTTGTCCATCTGTCGTTGAGGGTGTCTTGTTCGGCCTTGAGCTGCCGCGCTTTTGCCTTTACACTTCCGGCAGTGGCTAAAAGTTGTTGCCTAAACCATTCCTGATCCTCAATGGTTTCGGGGACGATGAGGTCCTCGTCTTCCGGGCTATCCTCCTCCTCTACAGGGGGGAGGTAGTTGTCATCCTCGGAGTCGTTTGGATCTTCGGGGTCGCGCTGGTCCTCCGGCCTTTCCTGGTCCTCCATCGGATACTCGGGGATATCGGGATCGCCGAGGTCTTCCGGGGTATCGTTTTCCCCGGTGCCGGCAATAGCTTCCCTTCCCTTTTTTGTCTTTGATCGCTTACGCGGTTTCCGGCGTCTTGACGGTGCCTCACCTGAGTCATCACCATTGTTTGCTGGTGTGCGCTCGCTGTTACCGGCTGGCGTATCCACCATGTAGAAGTCATATGTGGAGGTGGCGGTCCATCGCCCGGTGTTGATGGGGGTGGGAGCGCGATCCTCTTCCTCCATGTCTTCTGCCTCCTCGGAGGCGTAGTCCAACATATCGGTTAAGTCTTCGATAGCGGCTACTAAGTGGGTGGTGGGTGGGACGAAAAATTCTTCTTGACCCGCCTCAAGGCCGATCTGAGTGTGGATCGGGGCTGGGTCATCAGTAATTTTCATCGATGAGATCCGATCTAGAGCTTCGTCAAGTGTCGAGAGCTCGATCGGGTCAATCTGCCCGGCGCGTCTGGAGTTAACTTCTGACGCGTCCGCACGAGAAGTGTATTCGGCAGGAGTTGATGCCTGGCCATCGGGCGCTATAGCCGGATACGGATTGAAGTCCGGATCATCATTGGGATTGGCCCCGTGAGCGGGATTGAAAACGACATCCAAGGTTAAGGCCTTGGAGTCCTCGGGCGCGTCAGATGAGACTGCGAGCCCGGTGAGCAAGAGATCGCCCCGAGGGTCTACGGAGAACTCTAAGTTCCCGAATCTGACTTCTTGATGAGGGGCGAAACTCCCGACCCGGCCAAGGCGGTCGGTCGGGTCAACGTGCAGCACAATGCTGTCGAAAGCGAAGATTAGTCCAGGGACGAAGGAGTCCATGCTACGGACCTCTTCGTTGATGACAACACGAGCCATCGATTCCTTTGGGGATCACAGCGGAACTCTCAATGAAAGCACCAATGTCGGTGTCAAAACCGGCGGATCTCGGGTAGGGGGTCCCGAGCTGTGAGACTAGGATCGATGGTAACAAAGGGACGAAGGAGACGATGTTTTCCCAGGTTCGGGCCCTTCTATGGAGGTAAAACCCTACGTCCTGCTTGATTATATTGATGGTATGAAGGTTACAGAGTTGATCTACCTCGAGATCGACTAGCTAAAACCCTAGATGAGTTTCCCTGTCCTACATTCTAAAACCCTCCCGGTTTATATATACACCCGGGGGGTGCCTAGGGTTTACACATGATGGGCCTCCTGCCGGGGATGGAAATGCCGATTTACTCATCTTGACTTGGAGTGCACGACGCGCCTTCGGGGCTTCGTCCTGGAACGTGGAGTCTCGATGTAACCAGCCTTTCCTGTGATAGCCAGAGAACGGCCCATCGAGCCGGCCTATCAAGAGATGGGCCAGCGGCCCGAGGACCCCCTAGTCCGGGACTCCCTCAACGACTTCGCTACGGCGGCGACGGGGGAGAGGATTCCGTCGACGGCGGAGACTTCCAACGGCGGAGGCGCTCGGGAAGACGAAGGCGATGACCAGGGGCCTTGGTTCGGCAGTAAGGGTTTCGGAGGGGGCGACGGTTGAAGAATAGATTTCAAAAGTCGGGTCCGCCTCTATATAAACCCATGGCTGTCGGTGACACCGATTCTAACTTTTCGGTGTCACCGAGTTCCTCAACTGTCTGCAGACAGGGAAACTCGGTGTAACCGAGATGGAATCAGTGGTACCGAGATAGAAAAACCAGATCAACCCTAGGCATTCGGTGAGACCGAGATTTTGGGTTGGTTCCACCGAGATGCATTTGGGAGATTTTAATGGTCAGTCCTTTGTCGATACGGAACTCCGAGTGCTCCTCACACAGAGAGATCGAAAAGTCCTTGTTCAAATTTTGTGATGCAGCAAGAATAGAATATGAGGTAAGAAAGCATAGATAGCTAGAGAGTGGTCCTAGGCATTCTTGTCCATCCAATTGGCAAAAGAAAGATCAAAAGCCAAATAGCAACAATTGGATGTCCTCGAATGGATAAATAAATGCAGACCAACATGCTCACACAATAAGATGTCAAATGAAATCATGGCAAACATGCACAAACATACTAGCATCTATCAAGCATTTTGGCGATGACGGAGTCATCTATATATGAGTATATTGACTTAGGAGCCAAGTAAGAATACTTGATCATAGGTCATACTCATCGTTTAAGCACAAGTGGGGTTACGACTTTTACATAGAGCATTTAATGTTGTCACATTTCAAGAGATGCTTTAACTCAAGTCTTAGAGTAAAGCTCCCCCTTGATGTGACATCCCCCCATAGGAGGGATAAACTAACCTTGGGTTTTGTCGATGAAGACTTCATGTTGGTGAGGTAGTGGTGGATGCTCAAGGTTGATGAAGATCACCAAGAGTTGGGAGCATCCTTGTTGTTTCCTTACTCTTCTCACCTACATGGGTTAGTCCCAACACACAAGAGACAAATACAAGGATATCTATGGACATGGAGTGCAAAGCATACATGATGATGTCCATGGATTTGTTGATTACCTTGTCCCTTGCTTACCTTTGAGGGAATGTGTGACTCCTTGAACTATTGCATGATGTTGACGTTGATTGCAACTAGTTCTTGCCAATAATGAATGTGAGTGAATTTCATTGGCGGAGTCACCCCTCAAGAACTTCTCTAGTTCTTCTTCTTGGGGACCCACATCAACTTGATGGGGATCCTTGGTGTTGAAGTGGCCCTTGTAGAAGTTGAGCTTGAAGTAGCCTTGGGAACCCTCTCCACCAAAGCTTGGGATTCATCTTCATATGAGTCAATGTCCTCTTGAAGCTTGTTCTTGCCCTTGAGCTTGTGGTCTTGTGGTGGAAGGTCATCTTGAGTGTTTGTTCCCTTGGGAGGAGTATGTTCATACTTCTCCTTTGAGGAACAAGCTTGGGCTTGTGGTATTGACCTTCTTCCCATTCAACTCCATTAGCGTTGAAGTAGCCAATGCCATGGTTCTTCCGGTATCCTCCGTGCTTGCGTACAATTTCCTCAAATTCCTTACACCCAGCAAGACTCTTGTAGATACCTTTCTCTATAATTCCTTTCAATAAAGCGTTTTCTTGCTCAAGTGTAACTTGGCTAAGAGAATCATCATTAGTGGAATCAATAGTGCTACTAGAAGCAACATCATTAGGTTTAGCATTTTTATTGTTGCTACTAGATGAAGAACCTTTCTTGCCTTTGTTACTAGTTTGTCTAGATTTAACTTGTGGTATAAATGCAGACAAGAGTAATCGTTTGGCTAGATGAGATGAAGTCTTCTTTCGGAGATCATCATTGATAGCTTTAAGAAACTCATGCTCTTGCTCCAAGGTGAGCTTCTCGAAGCGTAGCTTCTCATGAGTCCTTGCAATTTCTCTATGATCTTCTAGAGTAGATTCATGGGCTAACTTAAGAGTGTTTAATTCTTTAGTTAGTTGTTCTATTTTCATCTTATCATCATCAAACGACTTATCTTGACTAGCATGAGAATTATCAAGTTCATTTTGACTAACATCACTAGTTTTATCAAAGAGCAAGTCATCATCACAAAGTAAATCATCTTCATCACTATCGAAATCAAGATACTCGGGGTGTGATACCTTGGGGCCTTTAGCCATGAAGCAACTTCCACTCCCTTCATTTGGTGAATCAAATAGATCATAGGAGTTGGTAGTCACTAGTGCAAGTCCGGCAACACCTTCATCTTGACTATAGTCGGAGTTGGAGTGATAGCTTCTCTCGGAGTTGTTGTCGGAGTCGGAGCCGGAAACCCATTCACCAACATGAGCTTGATGTCTTCTTCTTGTGTAGCTTTTGGTGTACTTGTCCTTCTTCTCCGAGTCCCTACTTCTCCTTGAGGGTCTTCGTTCATAACGATCATCTCTACTCCTTCTCTCTCTTTGAGTTGATTATTTCCTTGAGCTTCGTCTTCTAGGTGACTCTTCTCTTCGTTTGTAGGGAGCCGTGCACTCATTGGAGTAGTGTCCGGGCTTCCCACAATTGTAGCAGTTTCGGTCACGACTTGACGAACGCTTCTCTTCATATCTTGAGTTGGAGCTTCGTTCTTTGCCTCTATTCTTGTAGAACTTGTTGAATTTCTTGACCATGAGGCTTATCTCTTCATTGGTGACAAGGTTGTCGCTTGAAGTTGCGGGAGCATCACTTGTGGCTTTCTAAGCACCGCTAGACTTGTTGTGAAGCTCTTCTTTATCCTTGAGTGTCATCTCATGAGCAACAATCCGTCCAATGACTTCCGTAGGCTTGAGATCTTTGTAGTTGGGCATCATTTAGATCAATGTGCACACGGTGTCATATCTCTGATCCAAAGCTCGAAGTATCTTCTTGTTGATGAATTTGTCGGTCATTTCTTCGCTTCCTAAGCCGGCAATCTCATTGGTGATGAGAGCTAGCCTAGAGTACATCTCTGCGACTCCTTCACCATCCTTCATCTTGAACTTGTCAAGTTGACTTTGAAGAACATCCAACTTGGATTCTCTCACGGATTCGGTACCTTCATGCATATCGACCAAAGTATCCCAAATCTCTTTTGCATTCTCAAGACGGCTGATTTTTTTGAATTCTTCGGGGCATAGGCAGTTGAAGAGAATGTCACATGCTTGAGCGTTGTATTGCAACATCTTCAATTCATCCACGGTCGCTTCACGATCCGGTTCCTTTCCACACCAAAGAATTCACCTTGCAAGCCAACACGGACAACAGCCCAAACGGCGGGGAATATGCATTTTCATTTTGTGCTTCCAACTAGCAAAGTTAGTGCCATCAAAGTACGGACCTCTACGGTGATAATTTCCCTCACTAGACGCCATACTCTCCTAGGTTGTGAAACCAATGCAATGGAGACTAAAGCTCTGATACCACTTGTAGGACCGAAAGTATGTCTAGAGGGGGGGGGTGATTAGACTACTTGACCAAATAAAATTCTACCTTTTCCCAATTTTAAGTGTTGGCAGATTTTAGCAATGATAGCAAGTCAAGCACACCTTACACATGCATGTCTAAGAGTATAGCAGCAGAAAGTAACAACAAGCATGTATAGTAAAGGGTAGGAAGGAAGATCAAACACAATTTGAAGACACGAAGATTTTTCCCGTGGTTCCGATAGGTGGTGCTATCGTACATCCACGTTTATGGAGTCTTCAACCCACGGAGGGTAACGGTCGCGAGAGTCCACGGAGGGCTCCACCCATAAGGGTCCACGAAGTATCAACCTTGACTATTCCATAACGGCTTCCGTCCACGAAGGACTAGCCTCACTATGGGTAGATCTTCACGAAGTAGGTGATCTCCTTGCCCATACAAACTTCTTGGTTCAACTCCACAACACGAAGTAGGAGGCTCCCAAGCGACACCTAACCAATCTAGGAGGCACCAACCTCCAAAAGGTAATTGGCTCGGTAATGTCGATGAACTCCTTGCTCTTGTGCTTCAAGATGATAGACTCCTCAACACACAATCACTCTCTCACATATTTGGCTTTGGTGGAGAGATTGATTTGCTGGAAAGCAACTTGGGGAGGCTAGATCTCAACACATGAGTAGGTGGCTCTCTCTCAGAAAATAGGGTAGGGCAAGTATGGAATAGTTCTGAGTGCTTCTCTTTCGAGTGGGTGGTGGTGAAGGGGTATATATAGGCATCCCCAAAAATCCAACCGTTACACCTAAAGTGACCAACTCGGTGACACCGATGTGTGAATCTCGGTGGTACCAAAGTGACCAAAAGGCAGTAACTTTTGAATCTTGGTGAGATCGATATATAATTCTCGGTGGTACCGATTAGGTGACCAACGGTCAGATTGCGCAACTTGGTGATGCCGATCCAGAAAACTCGATGGTACCGATTTTGTGAATCGAGGTAACAGAAAGTTGGCAACCCAAACTCGGTGGCACCGAAGTGGAATCGGTTGCACCGATGTGCTAGGGTTTGGCATGGGTCTGTCTGAGTTTGGGAATCGGTGGCACCGAGTGGGAAATGTTGGTTGCACCGATTTTGGATATTTGGCTTTGGACAGACTTTTGTGGAAGAGCTTGTGGGTGTTTTTGGTGACTATCTCTTGTGCATGTGGAGCATCTTGTTCACCAACAGTACCTTACCCCCTTTTAATAGTATTGGCTTTCCTATGGACTCAAAGTGATTTCTCACAAAGTAAAATGTAGAGTCCTATTGCTTGAAGCTTTGCCAATCTATTTCCTTGCATCTTGGGGTTCCTCCACAATCCTTTTGCCATCCCTATCATTGAACTTTTCCTGAAATATGCTTAGTGGAAACATTAGTTCAATGACATATATGTTGTTATTAATTACCAAAACCACCAAGGGAGCAAATGTGCTTTCACAAGTGCCCCGGGTTATCAACTCGCGGCGGGTGATCCTCCCTACTCCATGATATCTTGTGCTCAGACCACTTTAAATATTTGCGGAAGAGCCGGCATGGCTGCGTTAACCGTCGTCTTGCGCACTTTCTGATCACGCTTATCAAGACTTGTTGTAAAGACGTGATACTGGCCTCCATTAAGCTTCTTTGGATTTCTCTGATACCCTGATTGATTATTTTGCTGCTGACCACCATTGCCAGGATGCTGATTATGACCTCTGTGGTTACCTTGACCCTGATAACCAGAGTTTGAGCCGCCTGCACCAAAACCGGACCCATGAGAGCCGAACCCTGATCCGCCGGGCGGTCCATTGCCGTTACCGTGATGTTGGTTAAGGCTGTAATTCCGGAACTCCCGCATGATATAACAATCCTTCCAAGCATGAGTGGATGGTTTGTTGGGAAGACTGTGCTTCGGGCAGGGGTCGTTAAGCATGGCTTCCATGTTGAAAGGCTTGCCTTTGCCGAAAGGTGGTTTACCATTGCCCTTGCCCTGGTTGTTCCCAGTGTTGGTATTGGCCATCAGATCTGACCCGTCGTCTGGATGCTTCCGTTTACCACCATTGCCTGGATTATTATTTCCTGCCCTGTTCTGCTGTTGACCCTTGCCATTGCCATTCTTCTTACGTTTAGCCGATTTTTCATCATCAGACCCAGGATCCTTCGTGCCGTCTGAATCTGCATATTTAGTGAGAGCCGCCATGAGCTCACCCATGTCCTGGCAAGAGCGCTTGAGCCATCCAAGCTTCTGCCTAAGGGGCAAAAAGTGACAGTTTTTCTCCAGAATCAGAACCGCCTGAGCCGCCGTGATATTATCAGACGAGTGGATGATGGTTGAGACCTGCCGGACCCAATGATGGGCCGACTCATCCTCCCTCTGCACGTAATGATCCAAATCAACGATCGTCATTGGCTGCTTGAACGTCCCTTGAAAATTCTTGATGAACCTTGCTTTCAACTCGGCCCAGGAATTAATGGTATTGGGTGGCAAACCCTTTAACCATGTACGAGCCGGTCCTTCCAACATCATGATGAAGTACTTAGCACAGACTGCATCACTGACATCTAACATCTCCATGGCTAGCTCATAACTCTCGATCCAGGCTTCTGGAGGCAGATCAGTTGTATAATTAGGCACTTTGCGCGGACCCTTAAAATCCTTCGGCAGGCGCTCGTTCCGCAGAGCCGGTGCTAAGCACGGCACTCCCACAGCTTTGGAGGTGACTCCGGCTCCCACCGAAGTTGACGGGGTCATCGGGGGCGGCTCTTGATAAGCTGCTACGGCCGTCGCCTCCCGCTGAGCTCGAGCATTATCCACAATCGCCTGAGCATCGACAACGGGTGGGTCATCACGGGGCGGGTTTCGACGTCCCTCACTGCTGGAGACCGCCGGTGACTCCAAATGCCGGCTATAACTGCGGCTTGGGATGGGGGTTGAGTGCACACGACTCTGGCTGTAAGTATACTTCTCTTGTTAAGCCACTGTTGTCTGCAAGTACCCAATGGCATTCCTTGCCTCTTCGGCGAAATGTGTCCCTTCACCAAGGGGGAGCGCATTGAGCCTGGCAGCTGCCGCTATCATGTTCTCCACCGGGTTAGAATAATGACCAGGTGGTGTCAGAAAATGCTGCGGCGGGGTCTGATTCCTGCGGGGCGGGTCTGGCTACCGATGCTGAGTCGCCACCCTATTCCCAGGCACTAGCGCCGTTCGGGTCATGGTCAGAGGCACGTTCGGTCCTGCCCCCGGTGTGTTAAAAAGATTTCTGGGCTCATACTGATCAGGCAGGCGGGACTGATGCCTCATCCGAAAAACTGCCTCTGACACTTGTTGATCCAGACCAAGGCGAAAAGCTTCAGCCCTCAGACGTTCCGACTCAGCATCCATCTGAGCCTGTAACGCATTGAGCTCCTCGTGGGCCCTGGTCATCTGGTCCTTCAGCCTTGCGATCTCTGCATTATGGTTTTCTTGGTTTTCCGTTGTGACCTCGATTCCCATGAGAGTTGTCAGCTCGTTCATCAGATCCAGCAAAACTTGAGCCGGCGGCCTGGCTGACTACTTCTTGAGCATGCGTTGGTTTTCCCTTGAAGAGGAAAGGGTGATGCAGCAAAGTAGATAAGTATTTCCCTCAGTTGTTGAGAACCAAGGTATCAATCCAGTAGGAGATACGAGCAAGTCCCCAATAGATGTACCTACACAAATAATCAAACACTTGCACCCAACGCTATAAAGGGGTTGTCAATCCCTTCATGGTTACTTGCAAGGATGAGATCTGATAGAGATAGATAGATAGGATTGCTAAAACGAAAAGTAAAACAAAGGTAAAAAGATTGCAGCTAAGTATTTTTGGTATTTTTGGTTTATAGATCTGAAAGTATAATATGGAAAATAGACCCGAGGGCCATAGGTTTCACTAGAGGCTTCTCTCATGAAGGAAAATAATACGGTGGGTGAACAAATTACTGTCGAGCAATTGATAGAAAAGCAAATAATTATGAAGATATCCAAGGCAATGATTATGCATATAGGCATCACGTCCGTGTCAAGTAGACCGAAACGATTCTGCATCTACTACTATTACTCCACACATCGACCGACTCCTGCCTGCATCTAGAGTATTAAGTTCATGAAGAACTGAGTAACGCATTAGGTAAGATGACATGATGTAGAGGGATAAACTCAAGCAATATGATGAAAACCCCATCTTTTTATCCTCGATGGCAACAATACAAATACGTGCCTCGCTACCCCTACTTTGTCACTGGGTGAGGACACCGCAAGATTTAACCCAAAACTAAGCACTTCTCCCATTGCAAGAATTACCAATCTAGTTGGCCAAACCAAACCAATAACTCGAAGAGACTTGCAAAGATATGAAATCATGCATATAAGAATTCAGAGAAGATTCAAATAATATTCATAGATAAGCTGATCATAAACCCACAATTCATTGGATCTCGACAAACACACCGCAAAAGAGTATTACATCGGATAGATCTCCATGAAGATCATGGAGAACATGGTATTGAAGAACAAAGAGAGAGAAGAAGCCATCTAGCTACTAGCTATGGACCCGAAGGTCTGTGGTAAACTACTCACGCATCATCGGAGGGGCAATGGAATTGATGTAGATGCCCTCCGTGATCGAATCCCCCTCCGGCAGATTACCGGAAAAGGCTTCAAGATTGGATCTCACGGGAACAGAGGCTTCCGGCGGCGGAAAAGTATTTTCGTGGCTCTCTTTGGTATCCAGGGAATATTTGGGAATTTATAGGCCGAAGAATAGGGTTAGGAGGGCTGCCGTGGGGCCACAAGCCAGGAGGGCGCACCCCCCCTAGGGCGCGCCCTGGTGGCTTGTGACTCCACGGCAGGTCTCCTGCCTTCATCTCCATGTCTGCTGGATTTCTTCTGGTCCAAGAAAAATCATTTCGAAGATTTTATTCCGTTTGGACTCCGTTTAATATTCCTTATCTGCAATACTCAAAAACAAGGAAAAAACAGAAACTGGCACTAGGCTCTAGATTAATAGGTTAGTCCCAAAAATAATATAAAATAGCATATTAATGCATATAAAACATCCAAAACAGATAATATAATAGCATGGAACAATCAAAAATTATAGATACGTTGCAGACGTATCAAGCATCCCCAAGCTTAATTCCTGCTCTTCCTCGAGTAGGTAAATGATAAAAACAGAATTTTTGATGTGGAATGCTACCTAACATATTTATCCATGTAATATTCTTTATTGTGGCATGAATATTCAGATCCATAAGATTCAAAACAAAAGTCTAATATTGACATAAAAACAGTAATACTTCGAGCATACCAATAAGGCAATTGTGTCCTTTCGAAATAAGATGGCCTTAGAAAGTTATCCCTACAAAATCATATGGTCTGGCTATGCTCCATCTTCCCCACACAAAGTATCTAAATCATGCACAACCCCGATGACAAGTCAAGCAATTGTTTCACACCTTTTATGTTCTCAAACCTTTTCAACTCTCACGCAATACATGAGCGTGAGCCATGGATATAGCACTATAGGTGGAATAGAATATGGTGGAGGTTGTGAGGAAAAAGGAGAAGATAGTCTCACATCAACTAGGCGTATCAACGGGCTTTGGAGATGCCCATCAATAGATATCAAAGTGAGTGAGTAGGGATTGCCATGCAACGGATGCACTAGAGCTATAAGTGTATGAAAGCTCAAAAAAAGAAACTAAGAGGTCGTGCATATGATGAAAAATTCCACTAGCTATATGAAAGTGACAAAATAGGAGACTCTCTATCATGAAGATCATGGTGCTACTTTGAAGCACAAGTGTGGAAAAAGATAGTAGCATTGTCCCTTCTCTCTTTCTCTCATTATACTTTTTTTCCTTTTTTTATTTTATTTTAATTTTTTTAATTTTGGTGGGCATCTTTGGCCTCTTTTTTTTTATCTGGGCTTCATTGGCCTCTTTTATTATATATAAAGTACGGAGACTCATCCCAACTTGTGAGGGATTCATAGTTTCCATCATCCTTTTCTCTCACGGGACAAATGCTCTAATAATGAAAATCATCACACTTTTATTTACTTACAACTCGATACCTAGAACAAAATATGACTCTATATGAATGCTTACGAATGCAAGGCAATATGAAAATGATGGTGCATGTCATGAAAAACGGAACGGTGGAAGTTGCATGGCAATATATCTCGGAATGGCTATGGAAATGCCATAATAGGTAGGTATGGTGGCTGTTTTGAGGAAAATATATGGTGGCTGTTTTGAGGAAGGTGGGTTTAATGCACCGGCTAAAGTTGCGCGGTACTAGAGAGGCTAACAAAGGTGGAAGGGTGAGAGTGCGTATAATCCATGGACTCAACATTAGTCATAAAGAACTCACATACTTATTGCAAAAGTCTATTAGTTATCGAAGCAAAGTATTAGACGCATGCTCCTAGGGGAGAGGTTGGTAGGAGTTAACCATCGCGCGCTCCCGACCCTCACACAAAGGTTGACAATCATTAAACAAATCATGCTCCGACTTCGTTACATAACGGTTCACCATACGTGCATGCTACGGGAATCACAAACTTTAACACAAGTATTTCTTCCAATTCACAACTACTCACTAGCATGACTCTCATATTACCATCTCTATATCTCAAAACTATATGCAAGGAATCAAACTTCTCATAGTATTCAATGCACTTTATATGAAAGTTTTTATTATATCCCTCTTGGATGCCCATTATATTAGGACTAAATTCATAACCTAAACCAATTACCATGCTGTTTAAAGACTCTCAAAATAATATAAGTGAGGTACGAGGGTTCACTAATTTCTATAAAATAAAACACCACCGTGCTCTAAAAAGATATAAGTGAAGCACTAGAGCAACATTGCCTAGCTCAAAAGATATAAGTGAAGCACAAAGAGTATTCTAATAAATTCACGATTAATGCGTGTCTCTCTCAAAAAGATGTGTGCAGCAAGGATGATTGTGGCAAACTAAAAAGCAAAGACTCATATCATACAAGACGCTCCAAGCAAAACACATATCATGTGGTGAATAAAAATATAGCCTCAAGTAAATTTACCGATGGATTGAAGACGAAAGAGGGGATGCCTTCCGGGGCATCCCCAAGCTTAGGCTTTTTGGTATCCTTGAATATGGCTTGGGGTGCCTTGGGCATCCCCAAGCTTAGGCTCTTGCCACTCCTTATTCCATAGTCCATCAAATCTTTACCCAAAACTTGAAAACTTCACAACACAAAACTCAACAGAAAACTCATGAGATCCGTTAGTATAAGAAAAATAAATCACCACTTTAGGTACTGTTGTTAACTCATTCTTTATTTATATTGGTGTAATATCTACTGTATTCCAACTTCTCCATGGTTCATACCCCCCGATACAACCCATAGATACATCAAAATAAGCAAACAACACAAAGACAACAGAATCTGTCTAAAACAGAACAGTCTGTAGCAATCTATAGACTTAGAATACTTCTGGAACTCCAAAAATTCTGAAAAATTAGGAAAATCAGGTAAATTTGTATATCAATCTTGTGTAAAAATTTCAGATCAAAAGCACGTTCCAGTAAATTTACAAAATTCCTGGACTGAGAGCAAAAGTTTCTGTTTTTCAGCAAAATCAAATCACAAACACCGGAGACCATCCCAAAGGTCTTACTTAGCTCAAACACTAATTAAAACAAGAAAATACAATTATTACAGAGGTAATAATGTGTAAAACACTCAAAAACAGAAGCAAAAACAAAAGCATAAAAATAAAATTGGGTTGCCTCCCAACAAGCGCTATTGTTTAACGCCCCTAGCTAGGCATAATGATTTCAATGATGCTCACATAAAAAGTAGCAATTGAAATATGCAAGAAAGCATCATGAATCTCATGACAAGCACATTTAAGTCTAACCCACTTCCTATGCATAGGGATTTTGTGAACAAACAATTTATGGGAACAAGAATCAACTAGCATAGGAAGGCAAAACAAGCATAACTTCAAAACTTTGAACACATAGAGAGGAAACTTGATGTTATTGCAATTCCTACAAGCATATGTTACTCCCTCATAATAAATTTCAGTAGCATCATGAAGGAATTCAACAATATAACTATCACATAAATCATTCTTTTCATGATACACGAGCATGCAATCATCATAATGAATTTGCTCATAAAAACTTGGGGGACAAAAAATATCATCTTCATCAAACATAGCATCCCCAAGCTTGTGGCTTTGCATATCATTAGCATAATTGACATTAATAGAATTTATAGTAACATCTTTGCAATCATGCTTTTCAATCAAGGAGCTATCATGAATCACCTTATAAATTTCTTCTTTCAACACTTCATCATAATTTTCAGATTCATGATTTTCAAACAAAACTTCATAGAGATAATCAAGTGCACTCAACTCACTAGCAATTGGTTCCTCATAATTTGGCCTTTTGAAAAGATTAGCAAGTGGATGAGGATCCATATCAATAGATTTTTAGCAAGCGAAGATGCAAGCAAATAGAAGGCACATGGCAACACAAGCAAACAAAAAGAGATCCGGCAAGAAAAAGGCGAATAAAACGGCAAATTGGTGAAGTGGGGGAGAGGAAAACGAGAGGCAAATGGCAAATAATGTAAATGCAAGAGATGAGTTTGTGATGGGTACTTGGTAGGCTTGATGTAGATATCCCCGGCAACGGCGCCAGAAATCCTTCTTGCTACTTCTTGAGCATGCGTTGGTTTTCCCTTGAAGAGGAAAGGGTGATGCAGCAAAGTAGATAACTATTTCCCTCAGTTGTTGAGAACCAAGGTATCAATCCAGTAGGAGATACAAGCAAGTCCCCAATAGATGCGCCTACACAAATAATCAAACACTTGCACCCAACGCTATAAAGGGGTTGTCAATCCCTTCACGGTTACTTGCAAGGATGAGATCTGATAGAGCTAGATAGTTAGGATTGCTAAAACGAAAAGTAAAACAAAGGTAAAAAGATTGCAGCTAAGTATTTTTGGTATTTTTGGTTTATAGATCTGAAAGTATAATATGGAAAATAGACCCGGGGGCCATAGGTTTCACTAGAGGCTTCTCTCATGAAGGAAAATAATACGGTGGGTGAACAAATTACTGTCGAGCAATTGATAGAAAAGCGAATAATTATGAAGATATCCAAGGCAATGATTATGCATATAGGCATCACATCCGTGTCAAGTAGACCGAAACGTTCTGCATCTACTACTATTACTCCACACATCAACCGACTCCTGCCTGCATCTAGAGTATTAAGTTCATGAAGAACAGAGTAACGCATTAGGTAAGATGACATGATGTAGAGGGATAAACTCAAGCAATATGCTGAAAACCCCATCCTTTTATCCTCAATGGAAACAATACAAATACGTGCCTCGCTACCCCTACTTTGTCACTGGGTGAGGACACCACAAGATTGAACCCAAAACTAAGCACTTCTATTGCAAGAATTACCAATCTAGTTGGCCAAACCAAACCAATAACTCGAAGAGACTTGCAAAGATATGAAATCATGCATATAAGAATTCAGAGAAGATTCAAATAATATTCATAGATAAGTTGATCATAAACCCACAATTCATCGGATCTCGACAAACACACCGCAAAAGAGTATTACATCGGATAGATCTCCATGAAGATCATGGAGAACATGGTATTGAAGAACAAAGAGAGAGAAGAAGCCATCTAGCTACTAGCTATGGACCCAAAGATTTGTGGTAAACTACTCACGCATCATCGGAGGGGCAATGGAGTTGATGTAGATGGCCTCCGTGATCGAATCCCCGTCCGGCAGATTACCGGAAAAGGCTCCAAGATTGGATCTCACGGGAACAGAGGCTTCCGGCGGCGGAAAAGTATTTTCGTGGCTCTCTTTGGTATCCAGGGAATATTTGGGAATTTATAGGCCGAAGAATAGGGTTAGGAGGGCTGCCGTGGGGCCACAAGCCAGGGGGGCGCACCCCCCCCTAGGGCGCGCCCTGGTGGCTTGTGACTCCACGGCAGGTCTCCTACCTTCATCTCCAAGTCTGCTGGGTTTCTTCTGGTCCAAGAAAAATCATTCCGAAGATTTTATTCCGTTTGGACTCCGTTTAATATTCCTTATCTGCAATACTCAAAAACAAGGAAAAAACAGAAACTGGCACTAGGCTCTAGATTAATAGGTTAGTCCCAAAAATAATATAAAATAGCATATTAATGCATATAAAACATCCAAAACAGATAATATAATAGCATGGAACAATCAAAAATTATAGATACGTTGGAGACGTATCACTGACCCGGACCCTGCCGCGCCTGCAGCCGTTGCCCCAGCCGCTGTGCTGCTGGAAATCGGCACCGTGCCTGCCATGAAGATGGCGGCTTGGCTCAGCGGCTCATAGGGCTCCGGAGTACTGTCGCCATCGAAGTAGCCCCCAAGCCAGCCGTTATGAAGCTAGTAGATTGATTCTTCCTCTCCGCTCGAGGATCCATCCTCTGAGCAGATGAGGGTTTCTTCTCGTGACACAGAGCCTTCATCAAGCTCCGCGCCTTGGGTGAAGCCGACGAAGACGTGCTTCCGGCCCGGCTGGATCCGGGCGGGTTGCGCGCGCCGGGCCGACTCGACGAGGTTGGTGCAGATGTCCGACCCGGGCTTAGATCCGCCGATCTTGCCGATGAAAATGTGAATTCCGCCGAAGGGGACCCGGTACCCATACTCGATTGAGTCGGCTTCGGGGCCCCAGCCAGCGTCGTCGATGTAGAGCTTGTTGCGGCGACTCTTAGTCATCCTGCCAACGGCGTATCCCTCGATCCCTGGGAGAGAGCCCTTCGAGTACTCCAAACCACCGCGCATCCGCCCCACGGTGGGCACCAACTGTCGTGGTTTTATCACGGCACATGTCCTAGTGCAAGGACTTAGGGGTGAAGCCATCGCTACGGCGGTTAACTCGAAGGGGTTGATCGGGACGAAAGACACAGGTTTACCCAGGTTCGGCCCCTCTCAAAGGAGGTACTAGCCTACGTCCTGCTTTTAGTTGTATTGATTGGGTATCGATTACAAGGGAGCTGATTCGCTTGACCTAGTACTCGATCCAAGGTTTCGTACCCTAAGCCACCCAGGGAACCCGCCTTTATATACACAGGTCAAGGCCCTGGGCTTACAAGAGTCCGGGCCGGGTTACATCTAGTAACCGACCTCATCTCTAAATCCCCTTGCCTTGTCTGGCAAGCCGTCTCCCGGCGGCTTACGCCTCCGGGTCACACGTTGCCTTCCGGCTATGGGCCTCCGCCAGGCCCATCTGGCAAGTCACTTCTAGGCCTTGTCTTATTATTCTTGCCCGTTTAAGGCCTCACTGCTAAGCCGCCAACTTCATGACCCGACCCTACAAGGGCGGGGCTCATCGTGGGGTTATATCCCCAATAATTAGGGAGTGGGCCCTCTACCATAATGCGATTTGTTTGGATCATTGTTTCCTTTCTGATAATGGCAACAAAGATCACTTGGCAGACGAAGTGACACGAATCAAGTCTGTCGAGATTAACATCTCTACTGTGGCATGGGCTTGTACCAAATCCCAAGAAGAAGGATTTGTCATTGCACGTCAAAACACTAAATTTCTTTCCAATTAATGGATTTTATCGATGTTTCAGAATTCATTTTAGCACCAGACCGTAAAGATTTTGAAAAGCATCAAATCTTTGGTTTAGTCGCTCATTTCAGTTGGCCTTTGCATTGGCCAAATATACTTCGGATGCCTTAATTTATGCCCCCGGGCCTAACAATAAATCCAAGTGATACAATTGGTGAAGTACTCGAGTTGTATATATTCATTTATTTTCAAGTTATTTTAACTTTATGACTGGATAACCGGAGTTTAGGGCTCACGACAAGTCAAAATAACTATCATTATTTATACTAAACTTTTATAATTTTTAACATTACTTTTTTCCAAATCAAATTCATAATGAATATATTGTGTTAAATCCTATATGGTGTTAAAATTCAGACTATTTTTAATACTTTATACATTAATGAAAATTCAAACCAAAATCTTCTTGGTTACAAGAAATGGATAACAGACAAAATCTCGCATCTTCTCCGATTAATTGGTACCTCTTGCATTAATATACTGTATATGTTTGTGTGTATATCCTTAGATATCTTGGTAGGAATCTCTAAAGTGTATGGTATCTGAAATATCTTGATAATAGTTTCAAGTTTGGTTAGGTATATGCTAACAAAAAGTCTAGAGTATATAAGGTGCTTATGAGGAGATTTTCACTAAAACATCAGTATACGGGTTTATCCCTTTTTTAGGCCAAATGGATCTTATATTAGTGTAACTGGTACTGAAATTGTATATATGGAACGAGAGGATGGGTTCCATGCACTTTGCAGGTGTCCACTAGCGAAGGAACTATGGCATGCCATGGCTCTGGACTGGAATATTCCGAGAGTTGAAGCAATATGCAACACTGGACCAGAGTGGCTTTTTTCGCTCCTGGAGCCATTGAATGAGATGTCGCGAATGATAGTACTCATGGTCATGTGGCGAATATGGCATGTGTGAAATGAAATTACACATGAGAAGAAGCCACCCCGTACTGAAGCTTCACGTCGGTTCCTGCATGGGTATATCAATTCTTTACTATGTCTCAATCAGTACCCCAATGGAGATATGATGAAAGGAAAGATGGTAGTACACGCACTCCCTGTCAGCATCTTCTATGCATGCCGTGTCCAAGCAAGAGCTACGCTGGATCCCACCGGTGCCGGGCCAGGCAAAACTCAACGTAGATGGGAGCTTCGTTGCCTCTACAGGATCGGCGGGGGGAGGCATGGTCCTTCGAGATGAACGGGGAGAGATCATATACACTGCGTGTCGAGAAATTCGCGCATGCAATAATGCACTTGCGGCGGAGCTAGCGGCATGTAGGGAGGGACTGGAGCTGGCCGTCTACAGGACGGAGATGGACATTACGGTCGAGCTGGATTGTGCCGAGGCGGTGGCCATGATCAAAGCACAATCAGAGGATAGATCGGCTCACCGTATTCTCATTGAGGAGATTCGGAGACTGGCCGCTACTGAGACGAGGGAGATTTCTTTTACTCTTTGTAGTCGTTCGCAGAATAAGGTTAGCCATGAACTTGCCGCCTATGGCCGTAGAACCCCCGCACCGCTATCTGGTTGCATTCGGGTTTAGACTTTGTTGTAAACCTGGCAATGGCTGAGAAGCCACAGTGAGTAAATGAAATCTCCTTTTCACCCGCAAAAAAAAGAAAAAAAGAAATTGTATATCGTTAGCTATGATAATTTTCAATACAATATGTAGAATGTCCAGGGGAGAGAGGCTAGTAACGTAAGTAAATTAGTCATTGCCGATTAGAATGATATATTTCTACCTGGTGCACACTATTTCTTTTGCGTTGTAGTTTGGTGCACACTATTTCTTTTGCGTTGTCGATGAGGGCCTGTGATACTATTATCAATAAGGATGACGGTGAGCTCCACTCCGCCGAAGAATTCGACGCGTTCATAGCTATGATGGAAGAGAAACACGAGAGACTCTGGGCAGAGTATACGCCTGATGGCGTGAAAGTTATGGAGTACAAAGATTACTCCTCGTATCCGAGGGATGATGACGGTTTCGTCGTGGTCCGGGGTTGAGTGGTCAGTTGTGCCAATATGAGATGATCTCTATCTTTCTGTATACTTCGATGTAGGGTCCATCCGTATTATCGATCTATTGTCATCTTTCAATGGTTATGTGATCTTTATTCACCTTTGAACCAATGTCATGCTGCGACAATTGTTCTCCATAAGAGTACTATAATGTTTTGTTGTTGTTCTCTCGAAACGGGCTTTTGCCTCGTTTTATATATAAAGCCACAACCGAACAAGGTACACGGCCGAACGATACAAGATGGAGAGGTGACCCTCTTACAAAGCCGATCCCGAGATAACCGGCAAACGCAGAACTCTACGCAACCTAATAAAAAGAAAAAACGAAGACCTGAACCCACCACCAAACTACGCCCTAGCATACCTAAGCTCCACAACAACGTCCTCATGAGGGAGAACGGCGCAAAGCATCACCGCTGTCGAGTCCACAAGGAACAAAGATCTTCACCCGGTGTTGTTGTTGATGTTGTTATCTGTGAAATCGACTATAACCTATTCAGTACTAGAGTGTTGCCCCTTGTTTGGAAGAGCACATTGTTCAGCAGTTCTCTTCACCACGCCGATGTTCTTTAATACCACGTTGCGATTCTCCTCTCCAAGAATCATCAACAAAGGTAACACCGGACATATATATACTTCATGTTTACAAAGCTCGTTGCATTTGGAGTTGAGTAAGGGTAAAGCTTTCTGGAGTTGCTGGACCGGCTCTGACTGATACATAGACCGAACATGGAATTTTGTTCCAATTATGATCCAAAATGCGTAGGAACATGAGTGGATCCCCTACACTAATATAAGGTACTTAGGGCTTCTCTAGCGGATCACCTACACTAATATAATATACATCGCAATGTTATATATCAAACCCAAGTGTGGGGCTTAAATTCAATTCATGCATAAAGGTTTGGGCATCATCGTTCAATTGATCACCACAAAAGTAAAGGAAGGCCCAACCAATCAATATCAAATAATGCATCACTATACTTAAACTCGTGAAGATTTTTTTAGAACCGTGAATATATATTTTATATTCGTGAACAATTTTAAAATTTATGAACACTACATAAATCCGTGAATGTTTCTTAAAAGTTGTGAATATTTTTTTGAAACAAATAAAAAGTATTGTATACTTCAAGAAAATGCAAAGTGTTTCAATAGGAAAAACCGGATGAAATAAGAAAATGTGGCTGCACACCAAACGGGAAGAAAATCAGCAACGCAATATGCATGGACCGCGGACCTGTGCGTTTGCTTGCAATCATATATATTTTTTAAAGTTGAAAAGTTTTTCCATAGAGAAACCAACCAAAAAATAACATGGTTGATAAATCGACCAAGAAAAAAATCGCCAGCATAATAAGCACATAGAGCTACATGGGTCGCGGCCGTGTCGGTTTTAGTACTGTCATACGGGACGCCCGGTCTAACCAGACCCTTATACGACGTTCGTGCACATCGGCACATGGCCGACTCCAATCTGTGTGGTTTATGTGGAGTTCAAGACTCATGGCGACACTCCCTTTTGGAGTGCACATCATCAAGGAGTGTTTGGGCGCTGTCCGACAAAGATATGACACATAAAATGATAGAAACTACATAGCCAAATGCCAAACAGTGGATGTTCACGTGGATGGAAATGCTGCCACATGAGAAATTTGTGCTCATGGCCGTTACTCTGTGGTCTATATGGTATGCTCGGCGCAAAGCCATCCACGAGGGAATCTTTCAGAGTCCCCAAGCTACACACATTTTTGTTCAGAGATTTATGGAGGACTCGGGCATTATTCGGGAGAAGCCACACAACACCAGTCGCAACGCTGCAGTAACTCGTGTACAAAATGCAAAGCCGAAGAGGCCACCCCTAGGCTATTGTAAGATCCACGTCGACGCTGGAGTTTTATCTGGCAGAGGAGGTTACACAGCGGCTGTATGCAGGGATGAAGGAGGCGATTTCATGAGAAGCTCGGCACTGGTAGTGGAAGGACTGTTTGATCTGGCCTCGTTGGAAGCTTTGGCGTGTCGTGGGGCCCTTTCTCTCGTCAAAGATCTTAACATACTAAACATCAGTGTCGCCTCTGATTGCCAACAGGTAGTTTCATACATCCACAGAAGTGCAAGAGGAAGATATGGTGCAATTGCAATTGTCAGTGAGATAAATATGAAATCTGCCACTTTTCAATGTAATTTTTCTTATGAACGTCGAGATGTTAATTTAGAGGCGCATAGCTTAGCCAAATTTGCACTTTCTAGAGGTCCGGATCGTTACGTTTGGTTTGGCGTTCCCCATGACCGAGGATGTATCCCACTTTATGTGGACTTTGATGAACAAAGCAGTCGTTCATCCCTAAATTCAAAAAGACTAAAAAGTATTGAAGCTCTCTCGGGCCTTTGTTTCAAGGCAGCTTCATTGTGGCTGGGTATACCACATGACCAGGATCTTGTACCTTTGAACATCTCTGAGGTTAATAAAGTTGGGCAAGATTTCTCAAAAAAAATCTGTAAGGATATCTTTTTTATGGTTTGGATTGGATCAGAATGAGTGGGAACGTTCACCTCATGTCTCCCTCTCAAGGATACTTGCTCTGGGGTGGGTTACTTTTCAACACACAAACCTTGTCGCTGCCGAGAACTGCGGAACCGTTTTCTCTCTCTCCTAGACATGGCGACGCTCTAGCGACGACAGTTCCAGGGGTTTGAGCATCGTATGAGACCGTGATTTGATCGCGTTTTTCTCGCTGTGATTTTTCCCTTCCCGTATTCTTGCTCTGCGCTTCTTGTGGAATCAACAGTTTCTCGTTTCGCTGCCTCGTTCGGGGTGATTCAGGGGCAATCCCTGTATTGCTGCCCACCCTTGGCGATGGCGGAACGAGTTCCTGTCGAGGCTACCAGCGTGGTGGCAACGGGGGATGGTGGATGTACTGGCGCGCAGGTGGATCATCTTCTTTGGGCCGGGAAGGGTGGTGCCTTTGCTTCGCCGCCGACTATCCTGGAAGTCCCTGCAGCGGCCCTTGATCCTACGCAAGAGGCGGGTGGTTCTGGCTCCGCTTCTGGCGTTGAAGGAATGATGGAGCGGCTCCGCCTCACGACGGTGGAGGCGCAGCCGGTGATGGTGAATGATGATGACGGCGCCGATCTGGTCGACCCGGATTCCGCGCTGGTGGGGAAGGTTCTCTCTCCCACTGTTCTTCATACCAATACTATTTCTTCGGCAATGAGACCGGCCTGGGGTAATCCAAAGGGCCTGTTGTTTCACCCGGCGGGAGATAACCTGTTTGTGGCAGAATTCAGCACTAAGATGGATAGAGATCGTGTTCTGGAAGGCTCACCATGGATGGTGGGAAAACATGCTGTTTTGCTCAAGTTTTTTGATCCAAATATACAGCCGCTACAAATGGAGTTTAAAACTCTCTCTATTTGGGCACGCATCATGGCCCTCCCACCCAGATTGATGAAGGCCAAGCTGGGGATGGAATTTGCTAAGCCAATTGGTAGGATTGAGCGTGTGGAATCAGATGCAGAGGGGAGATGTTGGGGAGCTTTCATGCGTGTTCGTGCAGAAATCATGGTACAGGAACCTTTGGTTCGCTATGTTACTATCAACTCTACGAAGACGAAGACGATTGAGCCTTATGTTGTTATGTACGAGCGTTTACCCTTCTACTGCTTTTCATGTGGTTTACTGGGACACTCTTCAATACTATGTCCAAACCCGGGGACACGTGATGTGAATGGTGATCTACCATACGCTGCCAAGAAGTTGTGTGCTATGGAGGATCTGCCCAGGAGTTCCAGTGGGATCAAGTCAAGTTCCAAGTCTTTTAATTCATCTTTTGATCCCATGAATAAGAGTGGTAGAACTCCTTCTGGTGATGCTGGGCATGTTGATAGTCATGGTAAGTCTTCCTCCCAATATAGGGTGTATGATGGGAATGCTGAGGGATCTTCTCGTCTCAACAATAACCAGTCTGGCAGAGGACTTAGTCGATCATCTTGTGGGCGAGGCCGTGAAAAGGTTGCCGGCGCTGATAAGGATATTTTACCGGTTCAAAGAATGATGGACAACATGTCTGGACAGAAAAGGAAGCCTATCAAGAATCCAAATGCTGCGTATTTTTCCGATGCGCAACCTTCAAATTCTGTGGGCGATCTGGCAATTGTGGTCTCTCAGAAATCTAGCAAAGATGGTGATACTTCCACAGAGGTGAGAGATTATGTCTCGAACAAAAAACAGAGTATTTCATCTTCTCGATCGGCGGATCCGACGGAGGCTGCGGAGCAGCCCCGACAAACGCAATGAGTATTATATGTTGGAACTGTCGAGGATTGGGGTCGGCCTCGACAGTTGGCGAGCTTCGCTGGCTAGTGAAGTTTCACCGACCCACCCTCCTCTTTCTGTCAGAGACGAAGATGAGGGATTCCCGTGTCCGTAATTTTATGTGGTCTTTAGGTTTTTCTGGTTGCTTCGCCATCAGTTCAGAGGGGCAAAGTGGTGGACTGGCTCTTTTTTGGAAGGATTCAGTGATTGTATCCTTGAAGGCGTGCAACTCGAGATGTATTGATGTTCATGTATGTTCAGACTTGGCTCCTACATGGAGAGCTACTTTTGTTTATGGTGAACCAAGGAGAGAAGATAGAGTTCATTTTTGGGGCCTTATTCGGCGCCTGAAGCCAATGTGGAATGGTCCCTGGATTATTTGTGGGGATTTCAACGAGGTTCTTTCTCAAGATGAGCACATTGGCCCTCATGACCGCTCGGAGCAACAGATTGCTGCATTTCGTGACTGCCTACGGGACTGTGAGTTGAGGGACTTGGGCTTCTCTGGTCCTAAATTTACTTGGTGCAATCGTCAGGATCCAAACAGCCATGTCAAAGTTCGTCTTGATAGGGCCGTGGTGAACAGTACCTTTACGGATTGTTTTGATGGTTGTCATGTGGAGAATATTGTTGCCACTTCTTCTGACCATTATGCCATTCGAATCGGGCTCTCTCATTCTATACAGGAAGGTGTGCATCGCCCAATGCAACAAGGTTTCAAGTTTGAGGCTATGTGGCTGCGTGCCACCGATTACAGGAACACAGTAGAGCAAGCTTGGGCTAATTGCAGAAATGGCGAGGTCTCTCTCAAGTCCACATGGGATAATTTGCAGAAAGTTGCTGCTTCTTTGAAGACTTGGAGCCGAGAGTGTTTTGGTTCGGTCAGAAAGAAGATTTCCAAACTAGAACGACGACTTTTATATGTTGGTCTGCCCCGGTCTCAACTGCAATTGTAGACGAGGAACGTGATCTTGAGAAACGGTTATGTGAGCTATTTGAGAGGGAAGAGATAATGGAACGCCAACGATCTAGGATTGACTGGCTCAAGGAGGGGGATCGGAACACTAGTTTTTTTCAAGCCCATGCTAAGGCTTGGAGGCGTACCAATAAAATACACTCTGTTCAACGGAATGATGGTTCCTTGTGTGTGTCACAAGAAGAGATGAAAAATATGGTACAACATTTTTATGAAGAGCTTTTTTCTTCTCAACCATGTGATACTGCTCCGGTTCTTGATGCTATTCCCCAGAAAATTACTACAGAGATGAATGATGAATTGTGTAAGCCATATTCTAAGGACGAGATCAAGACCGCTTTTATTCCAGATGGGGCCAACAAAGGCGCCAGGACCTGATGGTTTTCCGGCATTATTTACCAAACACATTGGAACTTTCTGGAGGTGGAAATTTGTGACGCTGTTAGGAGCTTTCTTGAAGGTAATCCAATCCCTGATGGTTTCTGTGATTCTGTGATTGTGCTCATTCCTAAGGTGGCTCGGCCGTAGCAACTAAAAAATTTCAGACCCATCAGCCTTTGTAATGTGTTATACAAGATTGCTTCCAAAGTTATTGCTAATCGTTTGAAGTTGCTGCTGCCAGTTATCATTTCTGACTTTCAGAGTGCATTTGTGCCTGGGTGTTTGATTACTGATAACACCCTTATTGCATATGAGTGTCTGCACACTACTCGTCAACAACGAGCTAAGCAACCTTTCTTTGCCATGAAGATTGATATGATGAAGGCCTATGATCGTGTAGAATGGGACTATCTTCATGGCTGTCTCTCCAAACTTGGCTTTGATCCTGTATGGATTTCTTCTGTTATGAGATGCGTCACTAATGTTCGCTGTGCTATCAGGATCAATGGAGAGCTTACTGAACTAGTTGTGCCCTCTAGAGGCATCCGACAGGGTGATCCAATCAGCCCTTACTTGTTCCTTTTGTGTACTGAAGGATTGTCAAGCATGTTACTTCAGAAGGAGAACCGTGGCGAGCTACATGGTATAAAGAATGGTCGTCTAGGCCCACCTATCTCACACCTCCTTTTTGCCGATGACAGCATCTTCTTTGCACAAAGTGATACACGTAGTGTGGTGGCATTGGAGTCCACTTTGAATGTTTATTGTCAAGGTTCTGGCCAAGCAGTCAATAAGGAAAAATCGTCATTGTTTTTTGGAAAGAATTGCCCAGAACAGGTCAAACAAAGAGTTAAAAATCTGTTGGGGATTTCAAATGAAGCTTTCAATGATTCATATCTTGGTATGCCAACGGAGGTTGGAAAATCACCAACTAAGACTTTCAAGTTTCTGCTTGATCGTGCGTGGGCTAGCATCTTTGGGTGGTCTGAACGTCCAATATCCAGAGCCGGAAAAGAAGCTTTATTGAAGTCAATCATACAAGCTATCCCCACATACATTATGAGCTGCTTCCAATTGCCTGTTGATATTTGTGAGAAATTTCGTCAGATTATTGCTGATGAGTGGTGGGGCCGCGAAGACGGGAGACGAAAAATGCATTGGCGCTCTTGGGAGTGGCTGACTACTCCTAAAGCGCTCGGTGGCATGGGTTTCCGTGATATGGCACTATTCAATTTGGCCATGCTCGCGAAGCAAGGATGGCGGCTTCTTACGGATCCGGAGTCTCTTTGTGCTCGTGTCTTCAAGGGACGATATTTTCCAACTTCAGATTTCTGGAATGCTTTGGCGCCGAGGACTGCGTCTGCTACTTGGCGTGCAATTTTGGCTGGTCGGGATCTGCTTCAGAAGGGTGTCAGGTGGGGCATTGGCAATGGTGAGAAAGTGTCTATACTCTCGGATCATTGGATCCCCTCAACTCCACCACATCGCCTACATCCTCTACTGCCTATACCTGCAAATGCCAAGGTAAAATGCTTGATTGATGAGGAAACTAGTTCATGGAACGTGGACTCGGTGAATGTTTTCTTCCGTGATGATATTGCTACAGAGATTCTACGTATTCCTATTAGCAGGTATGGCGGAGTTGATTTTGCTTGTTGGCCTTTCACAAAGTCTGGGGAATACACGGTGCGCTCAGCGTACAACATGGCAAGGTCGGCTCGATTTTTCGAATCTCGCAGCAAGAACGGGTCTGGCCACACCTCCAATGTAGTTGTCGAGGAGAAAAGTTGGAAGGCAATTTGGTCTATCAAAGCTCCCAATAAGATGAAGGTCGTTCTTTGGCGTTTTTCTCATGATTGTCTTCCATCTGGGGCTCAATTGCAGCGGCGCCATGTTCCCGATTCTGCGAGTTGCTGCTTCTGCGGTCGTCTGGAGAGCGTGGAACATGCTATACTTTTTTGTCCTCGTGTTCGGGCGGTCTGGGACGCTATCAAAGCATGGTGTGGCATCAAACTATGTCGGTCCTCTTTCAGAAATACAAAACAATGGCTCTTTGATTTCTTCTCAAGATCTTCAGACAAAGATGCCACGATTATGGTTTTGTCTTTCTGGCACATATGGGAAGCTCGTAATGAGGCGCGCCACTCGCCTGATATTCCTCATCCTCGTCATACGGTGGAGAAAATTCGTGCATACACTGATTTTATTATACAACACTTTTTCAAATCTGAATCTGTCATCAGGCGTGAGTCTTTTTTTTTCCAACACGATGTGGACTCCGCCGCCGTCAGGTGTTATTGTCATCAATTCGGATGCTGCTGTATTTTCAGATATCAACATGTCTTGGGGCTGGTGCTGTGGCCCTAAACCATGAAGGCATTTGTGTTGCCGCATTCACCGAGCCTCTTCAAGGTGCACTAGATCCTGAACTTGCGGAAGCTATGGCTCTTCGAAGGGCTGTGCAATTAGCATGGGATGAACATTTCTCCAACGTGATTTTTTGCTACAGATTGCCAGTCACTTGTGAATAGGATTAATGCAAACACTCTTGACCGTTCCATTATCGGTACTGTGGTAAATGATATCAAGGTTGCTTCGAGGAGCTTTAACTCTGTAGTGTTCAAATATGTTCATCGGCAAGTTAATGTAGCTGCTCATATTTTAGCTAAGTCTTGTAAGAATGTATCTTGTCTTGTTGTTTTTCATTCTGCTCCGGAATGTATCCGAGAGACACTTTGTAACTTTGTTTTAAGTGATCAATAAAGCCGACGTTTCTCTCTCAAAAAAAAGGATACTTGCTCTGTATGACGTCTCAGATGCTCGAACAGCACACCCACGTATGACGTACGTACAAGGAAATCCGCTTCCGGACGACGCACATCTCTAGCTGCCGCGCGCGACACGGACGCCTCAAGTCCACGGCGTAGGTCTCTCCCCCGGTGCACAAAACATAACCGCCGAACCAACGCGCGCACGACCGGGCGCAGCCGAAGCCACGCCACACAGCCAGTGCGAGAGCTCGGCGCACGCACGAATTCCAGAGACAGCAACCCGGCCACATGGCAACAGCCGGGCTCTTTTTTTTCTTCTTTAACAAAGTATAGATGCAAGCGCTTATTTACACACGCATACGTTTATCCATATGAACGCACACATGCGCACCCTATCTTTATGAGCACCTTCGAGAGACTGAGCCGGTATATCATCTTAACATTTACGAAGTTATCATAGTCGCCTTGTCGTCGACGGAACGTCTCCTCCCACTGAATGCGCATCGCCGGAAATCCTGAAATAAATCAGGAAAAATGCAAGGACCAGGACTTAAACCCTGATGGGTTGGAAATACTACTAACCCTCTAACCATCCAACCGCAGATTGGTTTGCCAAGAACCGGGCTCACGGAGCTATCTGCCCAGTTGCACAAATTAACAAGCCACCAAACGAACAACTGTGCACTACTACTGGTTCTCAAAAAAAAAAAAAAAAAAAAAAAAAAAAAAAAAAAACTGTGCACTACTCTACGACGAAACTCAGCTCAGCCGTAGGTCAAGTCCGAGAAACATCCATCGCCGTTTTGTAGTCTTCAATCATGCCACACAAATGTCCATCTAAAGTGTCCAAGTCGCCCGTGGAAACCCACGTCGCTCTCCAAAGGGCCTACTCGGTCGACCGAAAGAGATAGCAATATATGTTTGGCAACACACGAATGGGGAATTAATTCCGTTCTGCAACTCCAAATTATCTAACAATCTCACCAAGCTGAACTTTGCAGCTATTTATTTTTCAGTTTAGTTTCTTCACAAATCATCTGCCATGACTAAAACACAGGTCCATTTGGCAACAACAAAAAATCGAAAGAACTTCCGATCTATTCATCGATAGTCATGATCATAAGTAATAAACATTATATCTGGGCCCATAGGCCACCTAACGACGACTGCAAACACTGGAGCGATCTGTAGGCACACCGCCGTCATCTCCCCGACCTTACCGAAGTCGAGCAAACCTTGTTGTAGTAGAAAATCGGGAATGTCATCCTGCCTAAGCCCCATCAGACCAACACACTAGAACAACAATCGTTGTTAATAAAGAAGCGTAGAGCAAAAGAGTCCAGCAAGTAGACATACAGACACAAACGAACGAAAATCGGATCCAAGTAGATTCACCGAAGACAAACGCTGGCAGAATCCTACAAGATCCGCCAGAGACACATCTCCACACGTTCTCCAACGATGCTAGATACACCACCGAAATGGGGGCTAGACGATGAGAACCTTATTTCATCCTTAGAGATCCATCGTCGCCTCGCCTTCCTAAGCAGGACATAAACCATAAACGAACACACCCAAAAACACTTTAAAACGGAGTAAGAGTCTTCCGGTCGACAAGTGTGGTTCACGACACCTCCATGGCCTAAGGCAATAGAAGGCGAGGCAGACATGCGACGTCGGCAGAAAGGCAAGGGATCCCTAAGCGAAAGTAGTGGCTGAACCCTAGCTCGATGCACCCACGCTACACCCATGCAAGAAAACATAGCAAAATATTTTGAAAAAATCTGAAACTTTGTGGGAATGACTATGAACAAATGTTAGAAATGCTTGCAATTTTTTTTTGTTAAAACACATCCGAGGAGCATTGTACAAAAATATAAAAATTACAAATTTTGCTAAAACAGTGCACATACATTTTGAGTAAAAAAAATTGTGTACAGAGCTCCTTGAATGTCATTTGACCACCAAACTTTGCAAGCACTTCTAACATTTGTTTATAGTCATTCTCATAAAGTTTCAGATTTTTTTGAAATGTTTTGCTCTGTTTTCTTGCGTGGCTGTTGCACCGAACGTGGATGTAGAAAAACCACTCTCGGATCCCTAATTACCTAGGCCGCGAGAGCACATGCCAAGGCTACGAGGCGTACTTCCGTATGTGCGTACATGCAAATGCAAGAGAGCTAGTTAATTAGACTATGTGTTTTGCAATCTATAAGAAAAATTACTATGTTGCACCTTTAGATTTATTGTTTAGGAATATAATGGCATGTTTGGATGGAGGCCTGTCAGGCAGCTCCTCAGCCAGGCACTGACTCAGGGTGGTTCTTGTGGAAGTGAAGCCAACAGCCCTTAAAATACGGTGATCGGCTGGCTCCTGTAGTCGACTGCATGTCACGTCGGTCGTTGTTCGGAGAATTGGTCTACACAGGTACTGTCTTCATTTTGGTTTACTAGTCCCCTTTGTTTTTTTCTCAAACTTTGATCTTTAGTTTAATTATCAAAAAATAAATTATAATAAAAATTGTATCGATGAAGACCTCTTTCGAATGTGAATTCAACAATATAAGTTTTGTAACATACAATTCATATTTTGTTAGTCAAATATATAGTCAAAATTTGATACAAAATATGAAGGTGATCAATAAACACGGACGGAGATAATAGAGATGTGGGGGGGGGGGGGGGGGGGGGGGACTAGCTATGGTGCATGGTGGCCGCATGCCGTCTAGTCGCTAGCATACCAGTGAGCGGCAGCAGGTGCAGGACTTTCGATCGCCATGATAGCCTACCGCCAAAAAAGAGGCAACGGATATAGAGAGAAGTTGCCTCTAATATAGAGAGAAGTTGCCTCTTCCCTGATTCTTGGCAGGAGCCAACCGATGAAAATTTTGACTCGACGCCTTTCTGCCCCTTCCCCCTTAACAGGTGGCGTGCCTCACAAACCCACGACCCTGGGCACCCTCACCGCCGCCAGCCCTTGCCCTCTCCCGTAGTGCCTTCGGTTGCCGCCACCCTCTCTACAGCCAACCCCGCCTCTACGTGCGCCCGTGCCATCCCTCACCCGCATGATCCTCCTCTAGTGAGTGCTCCCGGGAGCTCTCAAATGCCTTCCCTCTAGTGGAACCCCCGAGCTCCCCACGCCCCCCCTCTCGTCTGCACCTTCTCCGGAGGCGAAGCACCCGGATGCCCGCAAAGGTGCTAGTTAAATTGGACATGTATATTGTGCAAATGAACTCCCTTGTTGAGATGTTTTTCCATGACATGTCATTGGACGACAACGACAAATTTTGTATAGCAACAACTTTCTTTGCAGACATGATGGAAAAAGAGTCCAAAGCATCGAGGTTCCATGCCTGAGTATGTCTAAGTTTGTGGGGACAAGCAAGTTGGGTATGATAAGCCTATGCATGATTATTTTCGAATGAATCCAATGTCTGGGTGTAAAACTTTCCAAAGAAGGCTATGAATGCCAAGGTTTCTGTTCTGGCGCATTGGACATATCGTTGAAGCTCATTTTCCATACTTCATGAAGAAAATGATTGCAGTTGGTCAACTTGGTCATAGTGCTTTGAAGAAGCTTGCGGCGTCATTGTGCATGCTTGCATATGGTTGCCCTAGTGATTCTCTTGACGATTGGATTGGAATAGCATGGAACATGGTCATAAGGAGTTTAGATCAATTTGTGAAGGTTGTCATTGAGTTCTTCATATGTATCCTTGCCAATAAGGATAAAAAGATGATCATCTCGTGTCCGTCAATCGATGTATGTTTAGGGAAATACAATTGTCAATTGTATGTTATTTTACTTAATGCAATGCTCTATTTTATTACTTGATAGTCCGATTTGCAGAGGGATCTCGGTCTTTTCGGTGGAGCATTAGCTATAGACGAATGTTTGGTATCGTTCATGGTGAGGGAGTCCTGGATTAGAGGGTCCCGGTCGAGGTGGTCTAATTTATAGGGTTTTACCTCCATCGAGAGGGCCCAAACCTGGGTAAAAGCCTCCCCCCCCCGCCGCCCATAGGTTATTTGTCTCCTGTTACCCTCGATCCGATCTCACAGCTCCCCCCCTCCCCCCCCCCCCCCCCCCCCGCACGCCCTACCCGAGGTCTGCCGGTTTTGACACCAACATTGGTGCTTTCATTGAGAGCTTGCTATGTGATCATCATGATTGATGGCTTCCCCGATCGGCGAAATGAATCCATTTGAGGCTTTCATCGTCCCCACAACCCTCTTTGACAATTCATCCGAAGATACGGTGAGTCCCGAGGCGCACTCCCCCATAGAGGCGGTGATACGTCTCCACCGTATCGATAATTTATGAAGTATTCATGCCATATTCACCTGTGTTTAGAATACCTTTATATGTCTTTGATGCACTTTATATGATTTAATTAGAACTAACCCGGATTGACGCTGTTTTCAGCAGAATTACGGTGGTGTTGTTTTTTGTGTAGAAAATGAAAGTTCTCCGAATCGTCCGAAACTTTTTGATGATTTTTTCTGGAACATACGAGCCATACTGGAGCAAAGAACCACCGGAGGGGGGGCACCAGGTGCTCTCAAGCCATTAGGGCGCGCCTAGGGGGGGTATGGCGCCCTGATGGCTTGCCCCCCCCCCCCCCCGTGGCTCCGTTTGGCGTGATTCCAATGCTGAAAAATCCTATAAATAGAGAAACCATTAGAAATTAACCTAGACTCTCTACTCCGCCGTCGCAACTCTATGTATCAAAGAAAAACTCATCTGGAGAGAAAACAGAGAGAGAGATCCAATCCCGGAGGGGCTCTTGTCCCTCCGGGAGCCATGGAGGCCAAGGACCAGAGGGGAGAACCTCTCCCCATCTAGGGTGAGGCCATGGAGGAGGTAGCCCAAGGGGAAGACTCTCTCCCCCTCTCTCCCGGTGGCGCCAGAGTGCCACCGGGGCAACCATCGCCGCGGTGATCGTCTTCATCAACATCACCGTCTTCATCACCTTCCTCACCTCTTTTCAGCGGTCCACTCTCCCGCACCCCGTTGTAATCTCCGGGGAGCAATAGCGTGGGGTTAATATTTTCGTGTATGCTTGTTTGATTTTATTACAAAGTAGATTTTGTTTTCCTTTTGTTTCTATTTTCTAGTTTTCTTTCTTTAGTTGTGGGTGAAACAAACAAAAATAAATAAAAAATAAAAACACAAAAATTATACCTGCCTCTTAAAAGAGAAGCGATTGAAAAGTTATGCATTGGAGAAGTGAGGGTCGACCTTGAACACTTGTGTTCATGCTCACGGAAACAATGTAGAATTTTTCATGGAAGTTTCTCATAAAAAAATAATTATCCCCTTGTATATATCACTGTACCATAAAAATAATGTACCAAGTAAAGCCTTTGGAATGATTTGGATGATAGTAGATTTGATCCTGTGCAAAAACAGAAACTTTTGTCCAGTGCAAAATTTCTCTAATTTTACTAGAACGTCTTTTTGATCTGAATTTTTTACAAAGTGTTGATATGCAAATTCCCCAGGTTGCCCTATTTTTTCAGAATTTTTGGAGTTTCAATAAACATGAAATAATGGAACTAACCATGTATGTCGATACTCTAACTAGTAGAGAACACCAATAGAGTAATAATGAGTGAAAAATATGGCAACACACAATAAATGATATGATGACATATTGAGTAAGTTAGGAGCAAATCCGAAAGTCCAATTTATGAGAATGAGTATTACATGCTAAAAGTAAGCAAATAAACCAAGGTGAAAGAGTTTCAAAAGAACAGGTGAACAATGTTCAGTGGTGGAGACCAAGACATCGGCATGTCGATCGTGAGGTGGTAAAAAAATATCTTCACACTCATTACTTTTTTTTTTGCGAGGGTTCACCCTCATTACTTACAATAGAAAGATTTCTACTTCGATGTCTTGAGATGTTCCTTTTTCGAACCATGAATCCATGATCGAGATGTTTTTAAAAATATGCCAGCAATTTTGTCCTTATTACCTAATCTTCCAGCCTGATCGCCGAATCTCATGATCATGGAGGAATTAATTCAAAACTTCAGTTAGGAGAAGACCACAAACCACGAGTCTTCGGTCATCCCCTATCCTCTCCTCTATATAAAGCAGGGCTGGCATTCTGAATCTGCAGCTCAATGCGCCTCAGCCTCTCGGAAGCTCGTACGCGATGGCATCTATCTCAAAGCTTCTACTTCTCCTGCTGTGCACCCATCACGCTCTCGTTGCTAATGCAGGAGATGGCCTTCGCACCTACAAGGTTCTGTCCGTTGACTCCATGAAATCTGCCACCGTTAACTGCTCCAAGCCCAAAGGTACAGTACTGTCCATGAACGCATGCATGAACCTGCAACCTGCAATTCCAATGGGCTACGTACGTACTACCTCGAATCGAATAGTAATAATTTTGTGCATATTTGTAACCGTTTTCCCCTGTTTAATTGGTTGTTTCAGTAACACCATCATCCGGAGGCGTCACGGTGCCGTTGCACCACCCGCACGGCCCGTGCTCGCCTGTGCCCGCCACGAAGCCGCCAACCTGGGAAGAGATTCTCCGGCATGACCAGCTCCGAGCTGCCTACATCAAACGGAAGTTTTCCACCGTCAAGGGTGGCGCCGGTGACGTCGAGCAATCCGACGCTACCGTGCGCGTGCCGTCCAAGCTGGACACCTCCCTGGAGTACGTGATCACCATCGGCATCGGCTCGCCGGCCGTGACCCAGACCATGACCATCGACACCGGCAGCAACGTCTCGTGGGTGCAGTGCAAGCCGTGTTCCCAGTGTCGCTCCCAGGCGAACCCGCTGTTCGACCCCAGCTCGTCCAGCACCTACTCCGCGTTCCCTTGCAGCTCCACCGCCTGCACGCAGCTCGGCCAGGACGGGCAGGCAAGCAGCTGCTCCGGCTCGCAGTGCCAGTACAATGTCACCTACGGCGATAGCTCGAGCACGACCGGGACCTACAGCTCCGACACCCTCGTGCTGGGCTCCAACTCCGTCAACAACTTCCAGTTCGGGTGCAGCCAGTCTAACACGGGCCTCCTTCTCAGGCAACAAACCGCCGGGCTCATGGGTCTCGGCGGCGGCGCAGAGTCTTGTTGGAACTAATCATGTTACATCATCTGTTTAGATAGTTTTATCTTTGGCTTGCATGTTATGTGTAATTAATGCATCTAGAGTCTTAGTCACGTAGGAGTGGTTGCATGCATTGTTTGTTGAACTGCATGGGCCAGAAGTGTGCTAGTTCACGCTGTGGCCAGGTCGTGTAGTTGTTAGGATCCTACCGAGTCGTCCGGCACTTTCCATTGCTTCGTGGGATGGCACGACGCTTTAAGTGGATCGTGGTGGACTTAGATATTTACCATATATGGAATAAAAGGAAAGAGAGAAAAGGACGCAGAGATGAAGGCGTCGCAAAACTGTCTCCTGTATTCGTGTGTGTCTTCTGTTCGTCCTTGAGTTCATCCTGTGTTTAGCTTGAGGGATCCACCGATCGCGTGTGTGTAGATCACGGCCTGAAAACTGTCAAGTCTCTCGTATCCCAGACCGCGGGGACCTTTTGCAACTCCTTCTCGTACTGCCTCCCGTCTCCCGCGGGCTCCGGCGGATTCCTCACCCTCGGTGCAGCAACTTCGGGTTTCGTCACGACGCCGATGCTCAGGAAGAATACGTTCTACTCCGTGCAACTTCAGGCCATCAGGGTGGGAGGTAAGCAGCTCAACATACCCACCTCGGCCTTCTCCGCCGGGTCGGTCATGGACTCCGGCAGACACGGTCCGGTCCGGTCCGGTCGGCTCGGACCGGCCGCCGGCGGTCCGGACCGGACCGGACCGAGCAGGATGACGGTCCTGATTTCAGGGACCGGACCGGTGGCGACGAAGCCTGGGCCGGACCGAGCGGACCGGCCAACGACCACCGGCGGCGAGTTGTACGGGTGCAGCAGCGAGGTGTGCGACGTGCGCGGGTGTTGTGTCGAGGTGGGCGGCATGCGCAAGCGCCGGCGGCAAGGTGTGTGCCATATGCGCTGGGCGTCGCGGCTGTTAACCATGAACATGCACGTATTTGTTCATTAGCAGTTTTTCCTATTGCATGCAAGTACTGCAGAACGTGTATGAGGCCACGATTTGTACGGGCCTTGCCGGGATTAGAGGATCAAATCTGACGTGGAATTCTTCCTCAAATGGCGCCATAATTTTCGGATCAACCCGTGTTTCTCTCGTATTTTTTGTTTCATGCTCGACGGAATAAAAGGAAACTGGAACGTGGGGTGAAGGCCCGTGATTATAGGAAGGGGGCGCTATTATATCTTGCGCCTTCTAGAAAATACTTGCCTGATTTGTTGGATGCGAAAATCGCGATTGAGCGTTTCTCCCACGATCCGAAAATCAAGGCAGATCGAGTGCTTCTCCTAGATGGTGGCCTGCGTTACGTGCGTGCGTGCAGTGCTGCAGAACATGGACAAGGGAGAGAGAGAGAGCATGGAGTCACAATGGCGGCGATGACGAAGGACGGGGGAGGTGATGGGCGACGAAGCTGTCCTTCGGTCCTCCGAGCCGGACCGAGCTCGGACCGGACCGGACCGACCGAATTTCGGTCTTCTTTTCACGGACCGGACCGGCCATATTATTCAGCGAGCCAGGACCGAACGGTCCGGTCCATAACGGGCCGCGAGCCGGGCCAAAAGCCCGCTCGTCACGTCCACCCTGATCCAGCACAGTCATAACGCAGCTGCCACCGAGCGCGTACTCGGAGCTGTCGTCGGCGTTCAAGGCCGGGATGAAGCAGTACCTGCCGGCGAAGCCCAGGGGCATCTTCGACACGTTCTTTGACTTCAGCGGCCAGTCCACTATTAGGATACCGACCGTCGCACTGGTGTTCTCCGGGGACGTCGTCCTCGACCTCCCCTTAGAAGGAATCATGCAGGGCAGCTGCCTCGCCTTCGGGGCCAAAAGCGCCAACATCCCCTTCGGCATCATCGGCAATGTACAGCAGCGGACGCTCGAGGTGTTGTACGACATCGGCGGCGGCGCCGTGGGGTTCAAGGCTGGCGCATGCTGATCGGCACGCACAAGGATCTCGAGAGTGTTGTCTGAATGAAGCGGGGCGAAACCGTCAACTATAGTTCTTCTCGATTTCGATTACTTTTCTGATTGCCACATATGCAAGCGTTGTTTCCTTCATGAAGGCATCATCGAGGTGAAGCTCCCAACTCCACCCAATACCTCCGGGGGAAACCACAGATCAGCAGATCGGATGACGGCGGCACTCTTGTGTCGTTTCCCCCTTGGGGGCGTCATTCTTGGGGGTGTACGCGGACTCAAGGGACAAGTGGACGACATCTTTGGTGGAGCGGTGCTTCATTCTACATATTCATGGCGGTGGATCTCGACGGCGTGGAGCAGTGGAGGCTCGGCGTCCGATGTGTGGCGATGGACTCGCGCAGGAGGACGACGTTGTCTGACGTCGTGGTGATGTCGATGGCAGAGAGGCCTAGCAAGGTCGATGTGTCAGTAGCTGCTTTGAGGATGGATTGATGGAAGACGGAGGTGACGGCCCTTGCAGCGTGTACGTTGGTGCCCACTGGGAGTGCGCCGGACCGGTGTGTCACCCAGTCCCGGCGTTGTGGCTTGGATGGGGCATCCACTTTAGATGTTAGGGTTTGGTGCGATGTCTATTTGGTATTTGGCCCGGACATTCGGCACCCCTTCATCAAGGGGATAGGAGTAGCGACATGTGTTGTCAACAAGGTGGCTTCAGGCATACTGATGTATTACTTTGTAAAGGTCTTGATGAATAATTAATAAAATGGCTGCATGCATCGTCCAGATGCAGAGGCCGGGGGTACCATCCCAATTCGTAAGAGACGGCCATTTTTTGGTGAGGTACGCCTCATCATGAATTATAGAAGAACTCAAAAAAGTTAGGAAAGTACAAAGGCCATATATTAGAATACCAAATATTTACTGTACCTAACGAGAATTGGTGAACTTTTACAAGGCATTCTCAAAAGAAAAAGAAAATTGCAAACGACACCATCTTCCTCTTGCATGCGCGGGTAGTGGGCTCAGTAAAACCCTAATACCATTGTCTCATATTTGGGACCGACCTCTCGCTTAGATGCTCAGTGATTAGTTCATCAATCCCGTGCAACTTATATCAAAGAGTGTCTCCATGAGTCTTTCATGTCACAAATTCTGCACATACATGATGTTGTGTGCCATTTTTTATGTGCTAGAACAACGTCTATGGGTAACTGATGATGAGTCCGTTTCCACAAGAATACCTCCCCTCGAGCTTTGAGGGTACTCTTACTTTCCAAAGTCCATTCCATTATTTTTCATGGCTGGCCGATGAGCTCGACCTTCACTCACGCCAGCCATGTCGATCTTTTTTCGGTTTTAATAAGCATCTCGTATGCTGAACGGATAAAGAAGACTCCCTATTAAAGCACATTTCTTCATGTGGGGTTTTGGTAATTGATGACATCCCGATGGACTAATGGTTGTTTTGAGTTTTACTTCAAGGATATGTCTATAGGCATTTCTTGAAGTCCATTTGTTGGTTTCAAGAAGTTTATGTGATGACCAAGGTGGTATTCAAGGATTTATCCGGAGATTGATCATGTGAGAGTTGAGCTTATTGCAAGCATGTATTGAAGAAGAAGATTGTGAGAACATTCATGGTTACCTTGAAGACATCATCTTTATGAAGAGAGAAGATAAGATACAAGGTTGATCAACACTAAGGCAAGGAATGATTCAAGTTGATCAACACACAAAGCGTAGAAGATGTAGCAAGTGGCATCAAGTGATCTCATGGTATGGTAAGTATTGTCCATTACGCTTTGTGTACTAACCCATGATCTGTGTGAGTGTTCTTTATGGGGTTAGGTATGTTTCCATGAGCATGCATCAAAAGGAAGATCTCATACAACCCATGGCGGATGACATCAAGTGGTGATCGTCATCACGATTGAGGTGTGCAAGTTCAAGTGGATCATCACGAAGAGATCACATGCTTGAAGCTTGCCGTCCATTATGATGATAATGGACATGTGAAGATGTGCCGAAGAGAGGCTCACCCATAGTGGAATATGGGGGAGCAATCTATTAGTCTTCATTGAGCCGGCGCAATCAAGAAAGGTGATCCATCTTGAGGAGGACAAGATCGTTATCATCTACCTCAAGTGGACTATGCGCAAGGCGAAGGTTTGACCTTGATAGGTTTTTCTATTTTACCGGTCTCATGGTGGTAGTCGGGAGACCGAGTTATAGGATCGATAGCCGTACTATTAAGTGGGGCTCTCAAGTGAGTAGCTTGATCGTATCGTTCGTAGAGAGCTCAAACCATTGCATTCTTGGCATCACCACACTACAAGAAATATGTTAATTTGCGACCCTCCATATTGGTCCCTAAAAGGTCATTGTGTTTCATTTTCATCTTTCTTGGTTCTTGTCTGGATTTTTGCTTTGGGAGCTTTGGAGCTTATGGTCTTCATCGTGATAAGCTCAAGCTCATCGAAAACGGATTTCGTATGCATCTTATTTGTGTTTTCGGTGTTGGAGATTATGCTGGATAATACTTGGGAAGCTCATCTTCCTGATCCTAGTAGCATTTATTCTCCATTGCTTGTTCTTAATATAACTCCTGTCCTCCTCTATCCATCAAGCTTGAGTTCACTCAATTCGGAGCCCGTATGCGAAAGTTATGGCAGTTTCATTCTCATGACATATTTTCAGTGCATAGGCGGTAGTACCGCTCTGGGCAGCGGTAGTACCGCTTATAAGCGGTAGTACCATTGTCCAGTACCGCATGCACTACCGCTGCTTTTGGGGTCTCAACTTTTCGTATCCGGTTGCGCGACAGTTCAACGGTAGTGCGAGAGGTAATACCAAGCGGTAGTACCGCCCGCCCACTACCGCTTCACTTCCGCTTATAAGCGGTAGTACCGCTAGGGTAAGCGGTAGTACCGCTCCGGTGGCACTACCGCCTCGTGGCTCCTCGCCATTGCCCTGCTCTGTGGGTACTACCGTCCGAGCGGTAGTACCGCTTGTGTGCGGGCTGTGGGCATAACGGTTGGATTTGGGGAGGCCGGGTCTTCTTTCCCAATGGTTCTTATCCTTTGAGCTCGTGTTCTTCCTTCATTGTTGACCTTCTTCGAGCTTGCTAACTCTCAATCCCTCCAATTATTCTTGCTCCTTTTTGAGGGAAAAGAGAAAGGAGATCTAGATCTACATTTTCACCAATCACTTTCTCCTCTATGTGAGGGGAACCCCTTGGATATAGATCTTGGAGTTCTTTGTGAGCTCTGTGTTCTTCCTCTCATATTCCTCCATAGCTTTTGTTGTTGTGGTGGGATTTGGTAGTGAGGGCCTTGGCCACTTCGTGTGTTCTTGTCGTTGTATTAGTTGTATCGGTTTGAGTTCTCCACGGTGATACATGAAAGTGAAGTTTAAGAAGCGTATTACTGTTGGGTGTTTGGGCACCCTAGAGCTTGTGCCTTTTGGGTGCTTAGACTTGGCCACGATGATTCTGACCTTAAAGAGCCTAATTTTCAAATATTCTATACCAAAGCATTATTTATAAGTTGAAGCAATGTTTGAAATCTGCGTCAATGAAAAAATCACAATAAAGGGTTATGTTAAATGTGTTTTAGGCCATCTCTGCAAACACTTGAAGATTAATAAAAAAATTGTTTGTGTCTGACGGAAACAACGCTAGTTAGTTGCATGCAACTCCATGCTTACGTAGTGCCTCTCACCTTCCTGGTTGCACATCATGGTCGCACGCTGCGCAACAACACTTATATGCGTGCCCCTCTCACGTCCATCGGTATCAATTTCTTTTCGTTATTTCATGTATGCCACGTCCCTTTGTGTTATTCTCTCCTTCATATTTTTTTAATCTCCCATTCCTTTTTTATGCCCATTGATCACGCCTTTATTCTCTCATTTCTTTATTATAGATGCCCATTGAAACCGATCATTCATACTTAATATAGCGCCACAACATCCCATGAAATATAAGCCACATGTAAGTCCACCTTTCCTTTATGTTATTCTCTCCTTCATATTTTTTAATCTCCCGTTCCTTTTTATGCCCACTGATCACGCCCTTTATTCCCTCATTTTTTATTATATATGCCCATTGAAACCGATCATTCATACTTAATTTAGTGCCACAACATCCCATGAAACTTGTGGAATCTGATGCAGAAAACCGAGGTGGGACTATTTTATTGGGTAGCGAACCCGAAGTTCTAGCACCAGCATAGCCCAGCTCCAGTTGCCACCTTCTAAACAGTGGTGGAGTACTCGGGTTCAAGACCACATGAATAAATTAATTTTTTCTACGGTAAAATTCTTTATTTTAGGGGACCAAACGACGGATGAAAATATGGTAATAAGCGACGTACGAAAAAAGGGGAGTAAGAAACGTTTGTGCCTTTAATAGAAGAAGGAAAGTACTAATTAAGGGTGCAACACAAAAATAATTAACATTCAAGGTAATATCATATTTAGAATATATTAATATTTCTAAGCGATTTCCATATATAACATGTAAAATTTAAAGTTGGGGTTTGAAAGATATGAATATTTTAAAAATACTTGAATCTGTAAAAAAAATGTAAAGAAGAGAATAGTTTGGCCAAAATTGTACATCTGATAAGCGACACTTGGCGAGACAGCTTTCATGGAAAAAATAGGGAGTACCGTGGATCGACCCAGGTCTCCTGATGGGAGAGAGACGCTAGGCTGGCTTGTGTCCTTGTGTTGTGTAAGGGCATAGCTGTTGATGAACATACGCTAGCAGCGGCGATTTAAGAAAAAAAATCGTTTTTTCACTTATGGATGACATTGGTGGGTAATTTTTATCAATTTTAGGGGCACTAATGACGTACCGCCAAGACCCTGATACATAATATTCCCTCCATTACATAATGTAGTTCATCCGCGCTTTTCAAGATTTATATTCGATCATACATTTAACCAACGAGACCGACTGCGGCGAAAGCAAAAATTATACCACTTTATATTAAAAAAAAACACGGTGACACTACATTATGAAACGGAAGGAGTACAATTCTTTCAGGAGTTTGGACCATGGCTCCCTTCACCATCCGACGTTGTTGCCACCAAATATACCAGTTTGTTACGAGAGGGGGTTCCGCCATCGGGAGTTCGTCGGAGATAGTGCTTAGTTTACAGAGAATTTTCAAGGTAACTGATCCCGATCATCTTTCAGAACTACTCAGTCAATAGCTTCTAATAATCCAAGTTGATTCGAAACGTGATCCACGTCTTCAGCTCCAATCTTGCATACAGGGCATTGGGGCGAGCAAGGGACACGCCGAGCCGAAAAAGACCGCGGAAAACTTTCCTTGCAAAATGTTTCATCTTCCCTGGGTTGATGTTCGCAGGTGTCACATGAGTCATCTCCTTCTATCCCCAAACCAGGGAAGCACACATCTATCTCATGGAGTCCTTAGAGCATCTACAATCGGACTGGACAAATCCGGCCCTCTATACGTCCGTGGACGCGTCCGAGCACGTCCACGGACGTATCCGGACGGCCCCTCATCTTTCGCTCCGTGCATACACATACCTCATATACGGACTCTTAAATCCATGCAAATCGTCCATGCACGTCGATCATCCGATACAAATTGTCCAAATTCAACAGTTCAAAACAAAAGCAAATGATATCATAGTTCAACAAACCGGACATGTCAAAATGAAATCAATGTGCGATCGACAAGTGCTGCTTGTCAGATCACTGGACGGATGAGTTCGTCGATGCATCCTGCTCCGCCTGGGCATCCATCTCCGCCGGCATCCGGGCAACCATCGCCGCCTGCATCCCGGGCTGCCTCCTCCGCCTGCATCCTGGCCGCCTGCTCCACTGCCGCAGCCGTAGCCGCCCTCGCCGCCCCCAGCGCTCTACGGTCGTTGATCTCCTTCTTCTTCTTCTCCACAAGCCATTTCTTGGCATGCTCATTCAAGGGGGATTCATCCGCCAACATGATCTTTGCATTCTCCGCGTCGCGTGCGAGTTGCAACCTCTCCCTATCGAGCTCAATCTCTCCAAATGTCTTGGCCTTCTGAAGTTCCCATTTGATCGCCGCCTCTTGCTTCTCCAACTCGATCTTCTTCCTCTCAATTTCGAGCCTCCTCTCTGCCCTCGTCCGATCCCACTCCATTCTCTCCCTTTGCGCATCCAACATAAGCTTGTACCTCTCCTCTTTCTTGTTCTCCATTGCCGAAAAAATGCCCGTCTATATTGACGACATTTTTGTAGCCGCGGCGTCACGGAAGATCCTTGCCTTCTCCCACTTGTTTCCCACGACTTGTCGGCTATCCTTTGGCACGGTAGCATTTCAATTGGTTACGACAACGTCGTCGTCCTCATGGTCCAACCCAATGGATTGGTGGGAGCTTGAGCCATCATTCCTCTTCTTGCCGGCCTTGATATCGGCCACAACTTGTTGCCACTTTGGCTTGCTATTCAATAAGAGCCAACAATGGCTAAAAGCAAATGGCTTCTTCTTGACCTCGTGATACAAAGTGGCCGCCACTGCCGTCTAGCATACAACATACGTATGAGCACAAGAATGAAAAACACACAAACATATTGAAAGCAAGACCTCTTACCTTCGTCGTCTTGACCTTCTTCTTCTTGTTGGTAGGATTGGGATCGGATGTTGCCCCAAGTACAAATGCGACCGTCTCCTCCATTTCATATTCCACATGGGCCAGATCTTCATTCTCATTCATCATACTTGCCAAGTACATCTCCTACACGATCATGGTTTGCAAGCAACCATCATGTGTGAACTAGTGATCTATACAAAACACTGAACATTTGATCGGACAGGAGCAAACGTACCCGGTCTTGTTCAGACATTCCGTCGAACATGTCGAGTGCAGCCCGGGCGGTGGGGGTGGCCGTGCTCACCCGCTCCCGAACGAGTTGCGGCGACTCACACTCGTCGACCGACGACTTCTGCGTCGTCGGAAAGCTGTCCGGAATGACCCACCCGGCCGTCACATCCTCCTTGAACACAATCCCCGTCGGCGCTTGGATGGATGGGGTGCGGGGAGCCCGGCGTCCCGGGGGAGACATCTCATCGACGATGCTCGGACATACCTGCACCGTCAACTCCGCCTCCCTCTCTTGCTGTCGACAACGGCGTATCTTATGGGCGACGTTCTCCGGCTTGCAAGACGTAGCAGACGAAGGGACGCCGACGGACGAGGCAGATTGCATCTCCGTCGCGGCGGTCGGGGTTGGGCTGGAAGACATCGCGGCGGCGGATCGGGACAGGTGGTGAGGATGGAGAGGAAGGGTGTCGGACGGTGAGGGGTCGAGCGCGGAAAATGTTGGAGGGTGGCGGGAGGAGGAGGAAGAGTTTGGAGAATTTGAGAGCAATTTAAGGTGGGGTCGTGCTGTCGGGTCGAACGTGACGGGCGTGCCCGGGCGCGCTCGGGCTCCCCCATATCCGCCTCATATTTATGCTGGAAATGGGGTGCCGGCCAGTCCGGACGTTTGAGGCCCGTTTGAGAGGCCCGTCTAGATCGCAATTTTGTGACTAGACAGTGACCAGTCGGCCTACCCGGGCATTTGAGACGGATTTGAGAGGGTTCGGTTGTAGATGCTCTTACCGCTTCGTTGTGGCTTACCGACACTTGACAGAAGAAATCGGCAGCGCTAACTGAATAAATCGACAACCTGACAGCCATGTCGGCAGCCAGATCGGCTTGATTGAAGAAATCGACAGTGCTAACTGAATAAATCGACAGCCTGACAGCCATATAGACAACAAGATCACGTGGTACGGTCCGACATGTGCCCAACGCTCAAGCTCAGGTATTCTCTTTCTTGTTTTTGTCACTGGCTCTGCACGTGAGCAGAGCACCCACTGAAAAGGCGCTTAAATCGGAAATTGGCTTTGGCTCATAGGTCTGTATGCATCCATTGTTCGAATATACATTTTGAAAAGTTAAAAAATTACAAGGAAAAATCATGCGTGTAAATTTGGACATTATATGTGTGTGCACAAAGTTTGGGTGAAAAAGGACATTTTTTGTTGCTTGTGTAAAAAAGACAAATTTTGATGCTTGATTACAACTATTCACGAGGCATTTTTTTGTCTTTTTTGTACATGCCACAAAACATATCTTTTTTCACCGAAACTTTGAGCACGTGCATATAATGTCAAGATGTATACGTTGAATTTTTTCTCCAAATTTTTGAAAATTTTGAAATGTGTTTTACATATATTTCGTAATAGGTGTATATGCACCTATGAGCCAAAACGCACGTCTCGCTTAAATCATCTACAGCCGGACTGGCCAAATTCGACACGTATAGCCCCTCATAACTCGCTTCACACATCCAAATATCTCATATCCCGACTCTTAAATCCATGCAAAGTCATGCACGTCGATCACGGAAACATCTCATTGTCACACATAAATAACAAATATTTGTATTGAACATACATAGTGTTTACAAAAAATTATTTGAAATGTGCAATCAATCATCTGCTCTTTGGTTTGTGGGTCCACATGCTATACCAGATCATTTAGTAGTTGCACGTGCACCTGATGATCTCGAAGATTCTGATACATCTACAGCAAATTCATAAGCTGAGTTGCATCTTAATCTTCTGGGATTTCAACTTGTTCGACGGGTGCTTCAAAATCATTGGTTTGGGCTACACAATCACCCTCATCCTTGACAATCATATTATGCAAAACAACACAATATGTCATCAACTGCCACAAAGTTTCTGATTCCCACATCATTGCAGCCCCACGGATAATTCCCCAACGAGCTTGGAGCATTCCGAATGCCCTCTCCACATCCTTCCTAGCCGCTTCCTGCATTGTTGCGAAGTGCTTTTGCTTGTTACCCCGTGGTTCAGATATGGTCTTCACAAATGCAACACACTGAGGATAGATGCCATCGGCAAGATAGTATCCCATGTTGTAGTCTCGGCCATTGACGGTGTAGTTGCACGGCGGTGATTCCTCATTGCAAAGCCTCCTGAACACCGGAGATCATTGAAGCACGTTAATGTCGTTGTGAGAACCCGGCATTCCAAAGAAAGCATGTCAAATCCATAAGTCAAGTGATACCACCGCTTCTAGTATGATGGTGGCCTCTCTGGTGCGACCTTGATACATTCCTCGCAAACCTTTGGGGCAGTTCTCACTGCCAATGCATGCAATCAATTGATCCCGGCATTCCTGCAAACCCTCTTGCCTCTCCAATAGCCAACAGCTTCTCCGTGTCCTGTGCATTTGGTTCTCTCAGATACTCTACTCCAAACACCTCGACCACAGCACGGGCAAACTTGACAGTAAGAAAGCATGTCAAATCCATAAGTCAAGTGATACCACCGCTTCTAGTATGATGGTGGCCTCTCTGGTGCGACCTTGATACATTCCTTGCAAACCTTTGGGGCAGTTCTCACTGCCAATGCATGCAATCAATTGATCCCGGCAATCCTGCAAACCCTCTTGCCTCTCCAATAGCCAACAGCTTCTCCGTGTCCTGTGCATTTGGTTCTCTCAGATACTCTGCTCCAAACACCTCGACCACAGCACGGGCAAACTTGACAGTAGTCTTCAGGCATGTGCTCTCCCCCAACCCGAGCATCTCACAAACGACGTCTGCGGCAGTACCAACTTCAAGCTTCTCAAAGTGGCCGTGCACTTCTGCTTCGCAGAGAAAGAGAGTTGAGTGCAGCAATCCCTTGTGAGCTTGAAGTAGTCGTCGTGTGCCTCCATTGCGTTCACAATCCGCAAAAACAATGCTCTTCGCATGCGAAAACGGCGACGAAACCATGGATCATTCGGGAAAGTTGGGTTCGTATCTAAGTAGTCCTTCTGCAGTAGCGTTGCTCCGGATACCCTATCCAGATTTATCACTTTTCTCCCTTTGATCGAGCCTTTGAAATTGAGGATATGCTCCACTTGTCGGTCCATTTCCTCTTGCATGCTCATAAGCATAATCATGTCCACTTCTTCGCCCGAATCCGACGAATCAAAGATCTGATCTTCAATCATTTGATCAAGCTCCGCCGGTCCATACACGTCGCCGGACGAAGCATCAAAATCCATCGTTTTCCCCTAAAATTTTAACAAAAAATTCGGTCAAACAATGTGTCGAACACATCCAACGCAAGGCGGAGCCGGAGAGTTGCCGGACGTACCGCGGCGTCTTCCAGGCCGGCGACGACGTCCCCCGCGGCGAGGACGGGATAGAAGACTGCTCTGCCGCAGCTGGCGGAGCAGAGGCTAGAAACGGCGGCGGAGCTGCAAAACTGATCATGCGGAGGAGGAAGAAGACAGAAAGAGAAAATGGATCCGGCAGTTCTTCCGGATGGATTTGATGCAATTTACGGTGAGGTCAGACTGTCGGGTCCGACGTGGCGAGCATGCCCAGACGCGTCCGGACGCCCCCATATCCGTCTCATATTTAGACTGGATATGAGGGATGCCGGTCAGTCCGGTCGTTTGAGACCCCTTTGAGGCGCGTAGTTGGATCGCAATTTCGTGACCGGTCAGTGACCGAACGGCCTGCCCGGACGTTTAAGACAGGTATAAAAGATCCGGTTCTAGATGCTCTTACTTCCTGCGCTGCTCCGACGTTGCCCTGCACCTGCAGTTTAACGCCATCAACGTCTCCTACTCCACTTGCAAAACCAAGCTCAATTCTTCTCCGTTTTTCACGGGTAACCTGTGCCCAGCAAGTGCTTGCGCTAAACCCTGAAAGAAAATACCAACTTTTTATCATGCATGCTAAAGTTAGTCCAACTTTTCGTAGTTTTCCTTATTATGGTTATGATACATCACACGACCTTGCAAGTGACATATTCGTTTACACACAAAGCATTTGGTTGTATTTCAGATGTTTTTCTTTTTGTTGCGATTGGTATTTCTTTTTTTTCTTTTTTTTTGAGGGAAGCGATTGGTATTTCAGGTGTATCTGTTTTTGTGTTTCATCTCGATTCATGTTGGTTATAGATCAACCTATGCAGATTATTTGATCGCTCGAATCCATCTTAGTGGCCGAGGACCAAGTACCTGAGCCCCCTCCGAACCTGAACAAAGTTGCCCATCAGCTTCTCTTTATTTTGCCAATCAGATCAGGTCTTTGATGCTGCTCTTGGTTAGCTTTTTCCATGGACAGAGAATGAATGAACATGTTAGCATGATTGTTAGTTCTATACTATGTCATTTTAGCCGTTGGTCAACTTGAATAGCTATTTCCGATATACTTTTTGTGTAACCAAACCAAAGGTTTGACAAATGTGACACTGTTCTGAACTAGTTTAATGCTCGTGCGTTACCACGGAACAATAAATTTGCACGGCATTCATCATCATTGTTGGTGTACACTAGTAGAAAAAGGGGGATTGGTCCCGGTTCTGAAGGGCCTTTAGTCTCAGTTCTGCAACCAGGACTAAACAGTCGGGACTAAAGACCCTGACTTTTAGTCCCGGTTGTGTTACAAACCGGGACTAAAGGAGCTCCACGTGGCCGCTGTCGGGCGCCCAGGCAGGAGGACCTTTAGTCCCGGTTGGTAAAAACCAACCGGGACTAAAAAGCAGCCACGCGTCAGCACCAAGCGCTGGGGTTTTTTTTTGAAAGGAGGGATTTAGGGTTTAGGGGTTTCATATTGTGTTTCCCCCTTTTCTTTTAGTGTTTAACATTTAATTCTTCTACATTTAGAGTTTTCGTTTTTATTTTATGTTTTCCATTCAACTCGACGCTAGCTACTACATATAGCAATGAAGAAACCATTACACAAATCGTGTCATGAATATAGAGGGAAGTGACTTCTCTTTCTCCGTGCTTGCTCGAACAACAAGTTTTCGTATATCTATTCGACGCTAGTACATATAGTACACGTTCATGCATATATACAATGTAACATCTCTTACGATCCCTATCTAATTACCAACATTCATTATCAATTCTCGATGGTATTCTCCGGTTTTAGCTATGATCTTTTCAAGGAAGAATCCGGCAAATTCCTCTTGAATTGCTCGTATGCGAGCCTTTGGTACGAGTGCGTCCCGCCTCCGTTCGATCTAATTTAAAGAAGGGGGTCAATATATATATATATATATATATATTATATGAATAAAATAAATGTTGATGGTAATAAAATAAATTTGTAAATGTTGTTTACGTACTTCTAGTTGTTCTAAAAGCCTGCCTGTCTCAGAGGTCGTCTGGCGAATGAACTCGCAAACGTAGTATCCACATAAGTTATTCCCGGATCCCTGCCTCGAGCACTTTACGAGAATAGAGTTCAGTCAAAATAATAATCAAGCATGATAGTGGTATATATTGAAACTACAATCAAAGAGATGCGAGGACCTAGCTAGTACTACTTACAGTGAGTTGTTCAAATCGCAGCTCCTCCCTCCCTAGACCCTTAGCCTGCTTGGTGAACTTTTTCTAAACCCTGCCCGGCAAAGAAAATGAATAAAGGAGTTATTAACTACTTGATATCAGAAAATGAACGAAAGTTGCCGATATAGTGCGATAATGATTGAAATTACCTCTGGAGCATTTCTCTCATGTTCGCCCACAACTCCATGTCTTTACGTAACGAGTCCATGACAAGTACTTTTCCTTTGTCAAGCTGAATGACTAGCAGAATAAAGTATAACCTGCGCACGCATAGCTCATCAATTACACTTAACATCGAGTAATCGAAACAGAATGATGTGTATAAGACAATATAACACTCACTGGAAGTTGTAAGAAAATAGTATTTCCCTTTTGGTTTGTTGTTTAATTAACGCCCTTAGCAAGATCTTCTCTACATCCTTGGCGTTCCAATTTACCGTACCTTCATGAATAGTATTTGGGTTAATGATCCCAATGTCCCAGCAGATTCCTCCTCTTTTGCATTCGAGGATCTTCTTTCTGCATAATATATATAGTGATGATAATTATACATGCAATGAACGAGCGGAGCTAGAGACTTTATTACAGAAATGATACTTACAAACAAAAGCAACTGACGATAGATTTGTCGATGGCATTTTGATTGTATAACTGAAATAATTCTTCAAATTGAACGAAAATCTCCTCCTCTCCGTTGAAGTAATGCTCATCTTTAATCCCGCAAGGATATAGTCGGTCCCTTCCTCTGAGGCTTTCAAGTACCAGTCATGCAATTTTCGCATTTGTGTTGGTAGATTGCGGAGCTCCTCAGGTCTGACGAGAGGCTTCCCGTGCTCGTATCTAGGCACCACCTCAGCCATTTCGAACTGTACCTCATCGCCCAAGTAATCGCCAAGAGTCAAAACCAGGAGCAGCGGCTGCTACCTCCGGATCATTAGCGATATCGGCAAACACCTTTAGCGGGGGGCACAATTGGTTTTTCTGTTCGCACAGCTAGGGAATTGTTTTCTCCTTTGCACTACTGCTAGTACTTGCCGACCGCTATTCTGGATCTCTATATGACTTTACAATAGAGTGGTCATAGTTTGATAGCGGCGGAGGCGGCGGTGGTTCCGTAGGGTTTTTCAGACAGCGTCTCGCTTTTACCAGATCTATTTTCCCTGTTGGAACTGGACGTTTGGGTGCAAGCTGGCGTTTCACGTCGGCAGCCACGCTCTCATTCAATTCGTCGTCAGTCATGTCGTATGGTAACTTGGCAGGAGCCTTCTTGACGCTACCTGCTCTGGATTTCTTCGTTGTTGTATTACTAGCCGCCGGAGCGGCGGCAGCTCTCTTCCGCCGCTGCTGAGGCGGCGGAGGAGGCGGAGTCAGCTGACGCGGCGGAGGAGGAGGCGGAGTCAGCTGACGCGGCGGATTCTGCTGGGGGGCCTCCTCCGTCGGAGTCCGCTGACGGTCGGATTCTGCTGGGGGCCCTCCTCCGTCGGAGTCCGCTGACGCGGCGGAGACACCCGAGGAGGCGGAGGATTCTGCTGGGGGGCCTCCTCCGTCGGAGTCCGCTGACGCGGCGGAGACACCCGAGGAGGCGGAGGATTCTGCTGGGCCTCGTCCGGCGGAGTCCGCTGACGCGATGGAGACAGCTGAGGCGGCGGAGTGTGCTGACGCGGCGGAGATGACTGACGCAACGGAGATAGAGCTGGACTGTGAGGAGTCTGCTGAGGGGCCTCCTTCGGCTGAGTCTGCTGACGCGGCGTCCATTGTGGAAGCACGATGTTTTCCTTTCTCCATAGAATGGTAGTCCTTTGGGCATCTCCCAGACGAGTCTCCCCTTCACCTGTAGGGTACTCAAGGTCTAGCCTCTCAAATCCGTTGGTAACTTCATCCACCCCGACAACAGCATAACCATCTGGAATCAGATTGCAATGGAATGTTCCATCAGGTCCAGGAGGTAAGACATAGCCGACCGCCACCTTCAAGGTTATGTTCATGCATTTCGCAATTAGCTTACAATGTTCCCTCTCCGTGATATCATCCACGGGGTAGCGAGGAGCCGTGATATCAGGCCGAACGAGCTCCGTGGAAGCCATGCTGCTTTTCCGCTGAGATGGTGGGGTAGCTTCGTGGGCAGTATCGAATGAAGGATCTTCGTGCTGCTGAGATGGTGGGCCGATAGCTCGCTGACTGCTAAGTGCCTCTAATTTCTTCTCCTGCATCGCTAATCTTTCTTCTACCTTCTGAATCCGGTTTGCTTCCTCTTTCTTCTTTCTCCCACGGCTTCTATAACCAGTGATGTCGGAAACCCATGCACCCACAGAACGGAGCCTGATGTGCCCCGTGTTCGTCCAGGGTGTTCAGGATTCCCGAGGGCACGTGACAGCACGTCCTTCTCTCTGTCGGGATGGAACCTCCCTTCCTACACGTCCTTTATTGCATCTAGAATGGCATTGACAGGTGTTTTAAGTTGAGCTTTCGTGTAAACACACTTCCCTGTTTTTGGGTGCGAAGTTCCCCCATGCCCGAAGAACCAAGTCCTTGCCCGTTCGGGCCAGTTGTATGTCTCTGGTTGGATCTCTTTAGCAAGCAGGTCGTTCTTAGCTTTGTCCCACGTAGGCGGGGCAACATTGTAGCCACCTGACTTTAGGTTCTGGAATTTTTTCTGTGCCATATTTATTATTCCCTTTATATTCGACGAGAAGCCAGACGGGACCTTGATACTGAGCAGACATTCAAAAAAGATTTCCTTCTCTTTTTTGATAAGAGCGTAGCTGGCAGGACCTTGATATTGCTTTGGATGCTTGCCGTCTTTTTCGTTCATACGTTGATGGTCCTCCCGTGCCTCCGGTGTATATTTTGTCTTCCCATACACGCCCAGGAAGCCTAGCAGGTTCACGCAAAGATTATTCGTCACGTGCATCACGTTGATTGCAGAGCGGACCTCTAGGACTTTCCAATATCCTAGCTCCCAAAATATAGATTTGTTCTTCCAGATGGGTGTGTGTCCGTCAGCGTCATTCGGAACAGATTGTCCGCCAAGACCCTTTCCAAAGATTACATGTAAATCCTTGACCATATCAAGTATATCATCACAAGTACGGAGGACAGGCTTCTTTTGGTGATCTGCCTCACCTTTGAAATGCTCGCCTTTCTTTCTTAAGGCATGCTTGGTCGGAAGAACTCGACGATGTCCCAGGTACACATTCTTCCTGCATTTATCCAAATATATACTTGCAGTCTCATCTAAACAGTGCATGCATGCGTGGTATCCCTTGTTTGTTTGTCCTGAAAGGTTACTAAGAGCAGGCCAATCATTGATGGTTACAAACAGCAACGCTTGTAGGTCAAATTCCTGCTGTTTGTGCTCATCCCACACATGTACACCCTTTTTTATTCCACAGTTGTAAAAGTTCATCAACCAATGGCCTTAGGTACACATCAATGTCGTTGCCGGGTTGCTTAGGCCTTGGATGAGCACTGGCATCATAATGTACTTACGCTTCATGCACAACCAAGGAGGAAGGTTATAGATACATAGAGTCACAGGCCAGGTACTATGATTGCTGCTCTGCTCCCCAAAAGGATTAATGACATCTGCACTTAAACCAAACCATAAGTTCCTTGCGTCACCTGCAAAGTCCGGCCACTTTCTCTCGATTTTTGTCCACTGCGACCCATCAGCGGGTACTCTCAACTTCCTGTCTTTCTTACGGTCTTCTTTGTGCCATCGCAACAACTTGACATGCTCTTAGTTTCTGAATAGATGTTTCAACCGTGGTATTATAGGAGCATACCACACCACCTTGGCAGGAACCCTCTTCCTGGGGCACTCGCCCTCAACATCACCAGGGTCATCTCGTCTGATCTTATACCGCAATGCACCGCATACCGGGCATGCATTTAAATTCTTGTACTCCTCACCGCTGTAGAGGATGCAGTCATTAGGGCATGCATGTATCTTCTGCACCTCTAATCCTAGAGGGCAGAGAACCTTTTTTGCTTCGTACGTACTGTCAGGCAATTCGTTATCCTTTGGAAGCTTCTTCTTCATTATTTTCAGTAGCTTCCCAAATCCCTTGCAGATACACGATTCTCTGTCTTCCATTGCAGCAATTCCAGTGCGGTACCGAGCTTTGTGTTGCCATCTTCGCAATTTGGGTACAACCCTTTTTTGTGATCCTCTAACATGCGATCGAACTTCAACTTCTCCCTTTCACTTTCGCATCCTCTCAGTGCACCAACAATGACCCGGTGAAGATCATCATCGGGCACATCTGGTGCCTCTTGATCTTTAGATTCCCCCGTTGCAGTATCACCGTATTCAGGGAACATAGGATAGTTGTCATCATCCTCTTCTTCTTCGTTGTCTTCCATCATAACCCCTCTTTCTCCGTGCTTGGTCCAAACATTATAGTGTGGCATGAAACCCTTCTCAAGCAGGTGGAAGTTGATACGTCCATTTTGCATCATGCGTTTATATTGATATTTATTGCATTATGGGCTGTTATTACACATTACGATACAATACTTGTGCCTTTTCTCTCTTATTTTACAAGGTTTACATGAAGAGGGGGAATGCCGGCAGCTGGAATTCTGGACTGGAAAAGGAGCAAATATGAGAGACCTATTCTGCACAACTCCAAAAGTCCTGAAAAGTTACGGAGAATTATTTTGGAATATATAAAAAATATTGGGTGAAAGAAATACCAGAGGGGACCCACCAGGAGGCCACAAGCCTGGGGGGCGCGCCCTACCCCCCAGGGCGTGCCCCTGTGGCTTGTGGGCCCCCTGGCAGCCCTCCGGTGCCCATCTTCTGCTATATGGAGCGTATTGACCTGGAAAAAATCATAAGAGAGCTTTCGGGACGAAGCGCCGCCGTCTCGAGGCGGAACTTGGGCAGAACCAATCTAGGGCTCCGGCGGAGCTGTTTTGCCGGGGAAACTTCTCTCCCGGAGGGGGAAATCGAAGCCATCGTCATCACCAACGATCCTCTCATCGAGAGGGGGTCAATCTCCATCAACATCTTCACCAGCACCATCTCCTCTCCAAACCCTAGTTCATCTCTTGTATCCGATCTTTGTCTCAAAACCTCAGATTGGTACCTGTGGGTTGCTAGTAGTGTTGATTACTCCTTGTAGTTGATGCTAGTTGGTTTACTTGGTGGAAGATCATATGTTCAGATCCTTAATGATAATTAATACTCCTCTGATTATGAACATGAATATGCTTTGTGAGTAGTTACGTTTGTTCCTGAGGACATGGGATAAGTCTTGTTATAAGTAATCATGTGAATTTGGTATTCGTTCGATATTTTGATAAGATGTATGTTGTCTCTCCTCTAGTGGTGTTATGTGACCGTCGACTACATGACACTTCACCATTATTTGGGCCTAGGGGAAGGCATTGGGAAGTAATAAGTAGATGATGGGTTGCTAGAATGACAGAAGCTTAAACCCTAGTTTATGCGTTACTTCGTAAGGGGCTGATTTGGATCCATATGTTTCATGCTATGGTTAGATTTATCTTAATTCTCCTTTCATAGTTGCGGATGCTTGCGAGAGAGGTTAATCATAAGTGGGAGGCTTGTCCAAGTAAGGGCAGCACCCAAGCACCGGTCCACCCACATATCAAATTATCAAAGTAACGAACGCGAATCATATGAGCATGATGAAAACTAGCTTGACAGAAATTCCCATGTGTCCCCGGGAGCGCTTTGCTTTATATAAGAGTTTGTCCAGGCTTGTCCTTTGCTACAAAAAGGATTGGGCCACCTTGCTGCACCTTTGCTACATTTGTTACTTGCTACCCGTTACGAATTATCTTATCACAAAACTATCTGTTACCGATAATTTCAGTGCTTGCAGAGAATACCTTGCTGAAAACCGCTTGTCATTTCCTTCTGCTCCTCGTTGGGTTCGACACTCTTACTTATCGAAAGGACTACGATAGATACCCTATACTTGTGGGTCATCAAGACTCTTTTCTGGCGCCGTTGCCGGGGAGTGAAGTGATACGTCTCCAACGTATCTATAATTTTTGATTGTTCCATGCTATTATATTATCTGTTTTGGATGTTTTATATGCATTAATATGCTTATTTATATTATTTTTGGGACTAACCTATTAATCTAGAGCCTAGTGCCAGTTTCTATTTTTTCCTTGTTTTTGAGTATTGCAGATAAGGAATATTAAACGGAGTCCAAATGGAATAAAATCTTCGGAATGATTTTTCTTGGACCAGAAGAAACCCAGCAAACTTGGAGATGAAGGCAGGAGAGCCGCCGTGTGGCGACAAGCCACAGGGGCGCGCCCTAGGGGGGGGGGGGCGCCCCCCTGGCTTGTGGCCCCACGGCAGCCCTCCTAACCCTATTCTTCGGCCTATAAATTCCCAAATATTCCCCGGATACTAAGAAGAGCCACGAAAATACTTTTCCGCCGCCGGAAGCCTCTGTTCCCGTGAGATCCAATCTTGGAGCCTTTTCCGGTAATCTGCCGAAGGGGGATTCGATCACGGAGGGCATCTACATCAACTCCATTGCCCCTTTGATGATGCGTGAGTAGTTTACCACAGACCTTCGGGTCCATAGCTAGTAGCTAGATGGCTTCTTCTCTCTCTTTGTTCTTCAATACCATGTTCTTCATGATCTTCATGGAGATCTATCCGACGTAATACTCTTTTGAGGTGTGTTTGTCAAGATCCGATGAATTGTGAGTTTATGATCAGCTTATCTATGAATATTATTTGAATCTTCTCTGAATTCTTATATGCATGATTTCATATCTTTGCAAGTCTCTTCGAGTTATTGGTTTGGTTTGGTCAACTAGATTGGTAATTCTTGCAATGGGAGAAGTGCTTAGTTTTGGGTTCAATATTGCGGTGTCCTCAACCAGTGACAAAGTAGGGGTAGCGAGGCACGTATTGTATTGTTGCCATCAAGGATAAAAAGATGGGGTTTTCATCATCTGCTTGAGTTTATCCCTCTACATCATGTCATCTTACCTAATGCGTTACTCTGTTCTTCATGAACTTAATACTCTAGATGCAGGCAGGAGTCGGTCGATGTGTGGAGTAATAGTAGTAGATGCAGAATCGTTTCGGTCTACTTGACACGGACGTGATGCCTATATGCATAATCATTGCCTTGGATATCGTCATAATTATTCGCTTTTCTATCAATTGCTCGACAGTAATTTGTTCACCCACCGTATTATTTTCCTTCATGAGAGAAGCCTCTAGTGAAACCTATGGCCCCCGGGTCTATTTTCCATCTTATACTTTCAGATCTAAAACCAAAAATACCAAAAATACCTCGCTGCCTTGTTTTTACTTTTGTTTTACTTTCCGTTCAAGCAATCTATCATATCTATCTCTATCAGATCTCATCCTTGCAAATAACCGTGAAGGGATTGACAACCCCTTTATTGCGTTGGGTGCAAGTGTTTGATTATTTGTGTAGGTACATCTATTGGGGACTTGCTTGTGTCTCCTACTGGATTGATACCTTGGTTCTCAACAACTGAGGGAAATACTTATCTACTTTGTTGCATCACCCTTTCCTCTTCAAGGGAAAACCAACGCATGCTCAAGAAGTAGCAAGAAGGATTTCTGGCGCCGTTGCCGGGGAGGTCTACATCAAGCCTACCAAGTACCCATAACAAAATCATCTCTTGCATTTACTTTATTTGCCATTTGCCTCTCGTTTTCCTCTCCCCCACTTCTAAAACGATTTTCAGAAAATACCAAAAAGATTTGCCTTTTTATTCGCCCTTCTTCCGTTCGCCTTTTCGTTTGCTTTTCGTTTGCTTGTGTGTTAGATCGCTTAAACTCATGGCTAGTCTTGCTACTATCGCTAGTACTCCCGAGAATGAAGTTCTTAATGTTAAGCAAAGGGAGGGAGAAAACTTAAAAGATGCTTGGTATAGAATTTGCAACGCTCAAAATATATCTACTCGTAAGCAATCTACTACCGTTCTCCTTCGCAATTTTTATGTGGGTGTTTCTATTTGGAATAGATATGTTTTGGATACCATTACGGGAGGGAATTTCTTGGGAAGCAATACCTTTGATTCTTATAAAGCTATGACAAATTTGGTAGGATCACCCCCGCTCATGGTTAATGAAACAATCTTAACTTTGGAACATGTGATGCGAAGGCTTGATATTATTGAAAATAAAGTTGCTACTATTGATCTCATTGAAAAATTGGAGAAAAAGATTCATTATCATATTACTCAATATGGATCTAAGGTAGGAGTTACTTTAAAAAACCTAAGGGAAAAAGAACCCATAGTTAATGAAAAATTGGATCAAGATTCCTCTAGAATTGGAAAGCTAGAGGATATTATTACCAACTTGGGTTCCGCTTTTGCCTCTGTTCAAACCACTCCAAAATTTTCTCCTTCTAAGACCAAGTTTGTTTATGTTCCTAAAAATAAGGGTGAATCCTCTGGTAAAGGGGATGAAGATCTTAAGATGATAAGTGTTCACCCTAGCTTTATTAATATTGTTAGGGAACCTATTACCACAAGTGAATCCCTTGACTTCTTGCTTAGGAGCATTATTATTGATAAGAGCAAAGAACCTCCTAGGGTTCATAAGTGTGCAATTGAGGAATTGCATACCAAAGATGACAATACCTAGATCTATTGCGTTATGCCTAGCTAGGGGCGTTAAACAATAGCGCTTGTTGGGAGGCAACCCAATTTTATTTTTATGCTTCTGTTTTTGCTTCTGTTTTTGAGTGTTTCACACATTATTACCTCTGTAATAATTGTTTTTTCTTGTTTCAATTAGTGTTTGAGCCAAGTAAGACCTTTGGGATGGTCTACGGTGTTTGTGATTTGATTTTGCTGAAAAACAGAAACTTTTGCTCTCAGTCCAGGAATTTTGTAAATTCACTGGAACGTGATTTTGATCTGAGATTTTTACACAAGATTTATATACAAATTTACCTGATTTTCGTAATTTTTGATAATTTTTGGAGTTACAGAATATTCGAAGTCTATAGATTGCTACAGACTCTTCTGTTTTAGACAGATTCTGTTTTCTATGTGTTGTTTGCTTATTTTGATGTATCTATGGGTTGTATCGGGGGGTATGAACCATGGATAAGTTGGAATACAATAAATATTACACCAATATAATAAATAATGAGTTCACAACAGTACCTAAAGTGGTGATTTATTTTTCTTATACTAACGGATCTCATGAGTTTTCTGTTAAGTTTTGTGTTGTGAAGTTTTCAAGTTTTGGGTAAAGATTTGATGGACTATGGAATAAGGAGTGGCAAGAGCCTAAGCATGGGGATGCCCAAGGCACCCCAAGCCATATTAAAGGATACCAAAAAGCCTAAGCTTGGGGATGCCCCGGAAGGCATCCCCTCTTTCGCCTTCAATCCATCGGTAAATTTACTTGAGGCTATATTTTTATTCACCACATGATATGTGTTTTGCTTGGAGCGTCTTGTATGATATGAGTCTTTGCTTTTTAGTTTGCCACAATAATCCTTGCTGCACACATCTTTTTGAGAGAGACACGCTGAATCGTGAATTTATTAGAATACTCTATGTGCTTCACTTATATCTTTTTACAGCACGGTGGTGTTTTATTTTATAGAAATTATTGAACTCTCGTACCTCACTTATATTATTTTGAGAGTCTTTAAAACAGCATGGTAATTGGTTTAGGTTATGAATTTAGTCCTAATATAATAGGGCATCCAAGAAGGATATAATAAAAACTTTCATATTAAGTGCATTGAATACTATGAGAAGTTTGATTCCTTGCATATAGTTTTGAGATATGAAGATGGTAATATGAGAGTCATGCTAGTGAGTAGTTGTGAATTGGAAGAAATACTTGTGTTAAAGTTTGTGATTCCCGTAGCATGCACGTATGGTGAACCGTTATGTAACGAAGTCGGAGCATGATTTGTTTAATGATTGTCAACCTTTGTGTGAGGGTCGGGAGCGCGCGATGGTTAACTCCTACCAACCTCTCCCCTAGGAGCATGCGTCTAATGCTTTGTTTCGATAACTAATAGACTTTTGCAATAAGTATGTGAGTTCTTTATGACTAATGTTGAGTCCATGGATTATACGCACTCTCACCCTTTCACCTTTGCTAGCCTCTCTAGTACCGCGCAACTTTCGCCGGTGCATCAAACCCACCTTCCTCAAAACAGCCACCATATACTTTCCTAAAAACAGCAACCATACCTACCTATTATGGCATTTCCATAGCCATTCCGAGATATATTGCCATGCAACTTCCACCGTTCCGTTTTTCATGACACGCACCATCACTTTCATATTGCATATAGAGTCATATTTTGTTCTAGGTATCGAGTTGTAATTTTTTTAGTTGTAAGTAAATAAAAGTGTGATGATCTTCATTATTAGAGCATTTGTCCCATGAGAGAAAAGGATGATGGAAGCTATGAATCCCTCACAAGTTGGGATGAGTCTCCGGACTTTACAAATATTAAAAGAGGCCAGCGAAGCCCAAATAAAAAAAGAGAGGCCAAAGATGCCCACCAAAAAAAATGAGAGAAAGAGAGAAGGGACAATGCTACTATCTTTTTCCACACTTGTGCTTCAAAGTAGCACCATGATCTTCATGATAGAGAGTCTTCTATTTTGTCACTTTCATATAACTAGTGGAATTTTTCATCATATGCTCAACCACTTAGTTTTGTTTTTGAGCTTTCATACACTTATAGCTCTAGTGCATTTATTGCATGTTAATCCCTACTCACTCACATTGATATCTATTGATGGGCATCTCCATAGCCCGTTGATACACCTAGTTGATGTGAGACTATCTTCTCCTTTTTCCTTGCAACCTCCACCATATTCTATTCCACCTATAGTGCTATATCCATGGCTCACGCTCATGTATTGCGTGAGAGTTGAAAAGGTTTGAGAACATAAAAAGTGAGAAACAATTGCTTGGCTTGTCATCGGGGTTGTGCATGATTTAGATACTTTGTGTGGGGAAGATGGAGCATAGCCAGACCATATGATTTTGTAGGGATAACTTTCTAAGGCCATGTTATTTCGAAAGGACACAATTGCCTTGTTGGTATGCTTGAAGTATTACTGTTTTTATGTCAATATTAGACTTTTATTTTGAATCTTATGGATCTGAATATTCATGCCACAATAAAGAATATTACATGGATAAATATGTTAGGTAGCATTCCACATCAAAAATTCTGTTTTTATCATTTACCTACTCGAGGACGAGCAGGAATTAAGCTTGGGGATGCTTGATACGTCTCCAACGTATCTATAATTATTGATTGTTCCATGCTATTATATTATCTGTTTTGGATGTTTTATATGCATTAATATGCTATTTTATATTATTTTTGGGACTAACCTATTAATCTAGAGCCTAGTGCCAGTTTCTGTTTTTTCCTTGTTTTTGAGTATTGCAAATAAGGAATATTAAATGGAGTCCAAATGGAATAAAATCTTTGGAATGATTTTTCTTGGACCAGAAGAAACCCAGCAAACTTGGAGATGAAGGCAGGAGAGCCGCCGTGTGGCGACAAGCCACAGGGGCGCGCCCTAGGGGGGGCGCGCCCCCTGGCTTGTGGCCCCATGGCAGCCCTCCTAACCCTATTCTTCGGCCTATAAATTCCCTAATATTCCCTGGATACTAAAAAGAGCCACGAAAATACTTTTCCGCCGCCGGAAGCCTCTGTTCTCGTGAGATCCAATCTTGGAGCCTTTTCCGGTAATCTGCCGGAGGGGGATTCGATCACGGAGGGCATCTACATCAACTCCATTGCCCCTCCGATGATGCGTGACTAGTTTACCATAGACCTTCGGGTCCATAGCTAGTAGCTAGATGGCTTCTCTCTCTTTGTTCTTCAATACCATGTTCTTCATGATCTTCATGGAGATCTATCCGATGTAATACTCTTTTGCGGTGTGTTTGTCGAGATCCGATGAATTGTGAGTTTATGATCAGCTTATATATGAATATTATTTGAATCTTCTCTGAATTCTTATATGCATGATTTCATATCTTTGCAAGTCTCTTCGAGTTTTTGGTTTGGTTTGGCCAACTAGATTGGTAATTCTTGCAATGGGAGAAGTGCTTAGTTTTGGGTTCAATCTTGCGGTGTCCTCACCCAGTGACAAAGTAGGGGTAGCGAGGCACGTATTGTATTGTTTCCATCGAGGATAAAAAGATGGGGTTTTCATCATATTGCTTGAGTTTATCCCTCTACATCATGTCATCTTACCTAATGCGTTACTCTGTTCTTCATGAACTTAATACTCTAGATGCAGGCAGGAGTCGGTCGATGTGTGGAGTAATAGTAGTAGATGCAGAATTGTTTCGGTCTACTTGACACGGACGTGATGCCTATATGCATAATCATTGCCTTGGATATCGTCATAATTATTCGCTTTTCTATCAATTGCTCGACAGTAATTTGTTCACCCACCATATTATTTTCCTTCATGAGAGAAGCCTCTAGTGAAACCTATGGCCCCCGGGTCTATTTTCCATCTTATACTTTCAGATCTAAAACCAAAAATACCAAAAATACCTCGCTGCCTTGTTTTTACTTTTGCTTTACTTTCCGTTCAAGCAATCTATCATATCTATCTCTATCAGATCTCATCCTTGCAAATAACCGTGAAGGGATTGACAACCCCTTTATTGCGTTGGGTGCAAGTGTTTGATTATTTGTGTAGGTACATCTATTGGGGACTTGCTTGTATCTCCTACTGGATTGATACCTTGGTTCTCAACAACTGAGGGAAATACTTATCTACTTTGCTGCATCACCCTTTCCTCTTCAAGGGAAAACCAACACATGCTCAAGAAGTAGCATGAAGTGCCTTTGGTGAGTGGAATTTGGTAAGGAAATAATTTATATAGTGTGCTGAAATTTACTGTCACTCGTTACTATGGAAAATAATCCTTTGAGGGGCTTGTTCGGGGTATCTTCACCTCGACGGAAGCACAAAGAGTTGCTCCTCAACCTACTGAACCTACTGAAAATATTTATTATGAGATTTCTTCAGGTATGATAGAGAAACTGCTAGCTAATCCTTATGCAGGAGATGAAACACTACATCCTGATTTGCATCTGATCTATGTGGATGAAGTTTGTGGATTATTTAAGCTTGCAGGTTTGCCCAAGGATGATGTCAAGAAGAAGGACTTTCCTTTATCTTTGAAGGAGAAGGCATTGACATGGTATAGGCTTCTTCGCAAAAAAAAAGACATGGTATAGGCTATGTGATGATATTGGATCATGGAACTACAACCGATTGAAATTGGAATTTCATCAGAAGTTTTATCCTATGCATCTGGTTCATCGTGATCGGAATTATATTTATAATTTTTGGCCTCGTGAAGGAGAAAGTATCGCTCAAGCTTGGGGGAGGCTTAAGTCAATGTTATATTCATGCCCCAATCATGAGCTCTCAAGATAAATTATTATTCAGAATTTTTATGCTCGGCTTTCTCGTAATGATCAATCCATGCTCGATACTTCTTGTACTGGTTCCTTTATGAAGAAAGATATTGAATTCAAATGGGGTTTATTGGAAAGAATTAAACGCAACTCTGAAGATTGGGAACTCGACGAAGGTAAGGAGTCAGGTATAAACCTTAAGTTTGATTGTGTTAAATCCTTTATAGACACCGATGCTTTTCGTGAATTTAGCACTAAACATGGACTTGACTCTGAGATAGTAGCTTCTTTCTGTGAATCTTTTGCTACTCATGTTGATCTCCCTAAGGAGAAGTGGTTTAAATACCATCCTCCCATTGAAGTGAAAGTAGTTGAACCTATTAAAGTTGAAGAAGAAACTATTACTTATAATTTTGATCCTGTTATTCCTGCTGCTTATATTGAGAAACCACCTTTCCCTGTTAGAATAAAGGAACATGCTAAAGCTTCAACTGTGGTTCGTAAGAGCTATGTTAGAACACCTACACCCCCTGAACAAATTAAAGTTGAACCTAGTATTTCTATGGTTAAAGATCTCTTGGTTGATAATATTGATGGGCATGTTATTCATTTCTGTGATGAAGCTGCTAGAATTGCTAGACCTGATACTAAAGGTAAACATAGACCTATTGTTGGCATGCCTGTTGTTTCTGTTAGAATAGGAGATCATTGTTATCATGGCTTATGTGATGTGGGTGAAATTCCCTTTACCTTATATCAAGAAATTATGAATGACATTGCACCAGCTGAATTAGAAGAAATTGATGTTACCATTAAGCTTGCTAATAGAGATACTATAGCGCCAGTTGGGATTGTTAGAGATGTTGAAGTCTTGTGTGGGAAAATAAAATATCCTACTGATTTTCTTGTTCTTGGTTCCCCACAGGATGATTTTTGTCCCATTATATTTGGTAGACCTTTCTTGAATACTGTTAATGCTAAGATAGATTGTGAGAAAGAAACCGTTACTGTAAGTTTTGGGGATGTGTCTCATGAGTTTAGTTTCTCTAAGTTTCGTAGACAACCCCATGATAAAGAATTGCCTAGCTAGTAAGGATGAAATTATTGGTCTTGCCTCTATTGTTGTGCCTCCTACTGATCCCTTAGAACAATATTTGCTAGACCATGAAAACGGTACGCATATGAATGAAAGGAGTGAAATAGATAAGACTTTCTTTGATCAGCATCCTATTTTGAAACACAACTAGCCTGTTGAAATACTTGGGGATCCTCCTCTACCCAAGGGTGATCCCGTGTTTGAGCTTAAACAATTACCGGATACTCTGAAATATGCTTATCTTGATGAAAAGAAGATATATCCTGTTATTATTAGTGCTAACCTTTCAGAGCATGAAGAAAAGAGATTACTGAAAACTCTGAGGAAGCACCGTGCTGCTATTGGATATACTCTTGATGATCTTAAGGGCATTAGTCCCACTCTATGTGAGCATAAAATTAATATGGAGCCTCATGCTAAACCAGTTGTTGATCACCAACGACGGTTAAATCCTAAAATGAAAGAAGTGGTAAGAAATGAAATATTAAAGCTTCTGGAGGCAGGTATAATTTATCCTATTGCTGACAGTAGATGGGTTAGTCCCGTTCATTGTGTTCCTAAGAAGGGAGGTATTACCGTTGTTCCTAATGATAAAAATGAATTGATCCCGCAAAGAATTGTTACAGGATATAGAATGGTAATTGATTTTAGGAAATTAAATAAAGCTACTAGGAAAGATCATTACCCTCTACCTTTTATTGATCAAATGCTAGAAAGACTATCCAAACACACACACTTTTGCTTTCTAGATGGTTATTCTGGTTTCTCTCAAATAACTGTGTCAAAAGAGGACTAAGGGAAGACCACTTTTACTTGTCCTTTTGGTACCTTTGCTTATAGACGTATGCCTTTTGGTTTATGCAATGCACCTGCTACCTTTCAAAGATGTATGACTGCTATATTCTCTGACTTTTGTGAAAAGATTGTTGAGGTTTTCATGGATGATTTCTCCGTTTACGGAACTTCTTTTGATGATTGCTTGAGCAACCTTGATCGAGTTTTGTAGAGATGCGAAGAAACTAATCTTGTCTTGAATTGGGAGAAGTGCCACTTTATGGTTAATGAGGGTATTGTCTTGGGACACAAAATCTCCGAAAGAGGTATTGAAGTTGATAAAGCTAAAGTTGATGCTATTGAAAAAATGCCGTGTCCTACGGATATCAGAGGTATAAGAAGTTTCCTTGGTCATGCTGGTTTCTATAGGAGGTTCATTAAAGACTTCTCTAAGATTTCTAGGCCTCTCAATAATCTTTTGCAAAAAGATGTTCCATTCATTTTTGATGATGATTGTGTAGAAGCATTTGAAATCCTTAAGAAAGCCTTGATTTCTGCACCTGTTGTTCAACCACTTGATTGGAACCTACCCTTTGAAATTATGTGTGATGCTAGTGATTATGCTGTTGGTGCTGTTCTAGGACAAAGAGTTGATAAGAAATTAAATGTTATCCATTATGCCAGTAAAACTCTAGACAGTGCTCAAAGAAACTATGCTACCACTGAAAAGGAATTTTTAGCAGTTGTGTTTGCTTGTGATAAGTTTAGACCTTATATTGTTGATTCCAAAGTAACTGTTCACACTAATCATGCTGCTATTAAATACCTTATGGAAAAGAAAGATGCTAAACCTAGACTTATTAGATGGGTCCTTTTGCTACAAGAATTTGATTTGCATATTATTGATAGAAAGGGAGTTGAGAACCCCGTAGCAGACAACTTGTCTAGGTTAGAAAATGTTCTTGATGACCCACTACCTATTGATGATAGCTTTCCTGATGAACAATTAGCTGTCATAAATGCTTCACGTAATGCTCCATGGTATGCTGATTATGCTAATTACATTGTTGCTAAATTTATACCACCTAGTTTCACATACCAACAAAAGAAAAAGTTGTTCTATGATTTAAGACATTACTTCTGGGATGATCCACACCTTTATAAAGAAGGAGTAGATGGTGTTATTAGACGTTGTGTACCTGAGCATGAGCAGGAACATATCCTACACAAGTGTCACTCCGAGGCCTACGGAGGACACCACCCTGGAGATAGAACTGCACACAAGGTATTACAATCTGGTTTTTATTGGCCTACTCTCTTCAAGGATGCTCGTAAGTTTGTCTTGTCTTGTGATGAATTTCAAAGAATTGGTAATATTAGTAGACGTCAGGAAATGCCTATGAATTACTCACTTGTTATTGAACCATTTGATGTTTGGGGTTTTGATTATATGGGACCTTTTCCAAAGTCCAACGGGTATACTCATATTCTAGTTGCTGTTGATTATGTTACTAAGTGGGTAGAAGCTATTCCAACTAGTAGTGCTGATCATAACACTTCTATTAAAATGCTTAAAGAAGTTATTTTCCCTAGATTTGGAGTCCCTAGATATTTAATGACCGATGGTGGTTCACACTTTATTCATGGTGCTTTCCGTAAATTGCTTGCTAAGTATGATGTTAATCATAGAATTGCATCCCCATATCATCCTCAGTCTAGTGGTCAAGTAGAATTAAGCAATAGAGAAATTAAATTGATCTTGCAAAAGACTGGTAATAGATCTAGAAAGAATTGGTCTAATAAACTTGATGATGCATTATGGGCTTATAGAACTGCTTACAAAAACCCTATGGGTTTGTCTCCGTATAAAATGGTTTATGGTAAAGCATGTCACTTACCTCTAGAACTAGAACATAAAGCTTATTGGGCAATTAAAGAGCTCAACTATGATTTCAAACTTGTTGGTGAGAAGAGGTTATTTTACATTAGCTCACTTGATGAATGGAGAACCCAGGCCTATGAGAATGCCAAGTTGTTTAAAGAAAAAGTTAAGAGATGGCATGATAAAAGGATACAAAAGCGTGAATTCAATGTAGGTGACCATGTCTTGCTATACAATTCTCGTTTAAGATTTTTTGCAGGAAAACTTCTCTCTAAATGGGAAGGGCCTTACATTATCGAGGAAGTATATCATTCCGGTGCCATCAAGATCAACAACGCCGAAGGCACAAATCCGAAGGTGGCAAACGGGCAAAGAATCAAACATTATATCTCAGGTACTCCCATAAATGTTGAAACCAATATCATCAATACCATAACTCCGGAGGAGTACATTAGGGAGACCTACCAGAACGTTTCAGACTCCAAAAAGGAATAGGTATGTGGTACGGTAAGCAAACCGACTCCAAAACTTTTCCAGTAGCAACTTTTCTCCGTTTTGGAATATTTAATAAATTAGGAAAATTTAAAGTAGTCCGAAAAGTGCACGAGGAGGCGACAAGCCAGGGGGGCGCGCCCTACCCCCCTGGGCGCGCCCCTGTGGCTTGTGGCCACCCCGTGTGCCCTCCGGACTCCGTTTTCTTGTGGTATACTCCTTTAGGTCGGTAAAAATTCATTATATAATCTCCCGAAGGTTTTGACCTTCGTATCACAACGATATCTCCTATTTTTGTTTCGAGTTGTTTTCCGGACAGATTTAGATCGCCATGACGTCCCCAAGTGCTTCGAAGGAGAAGTTCTTCGAGAAGGTCATCAACCCCTACCTTGCGGAGGTGTTGCGACACCCTCAAACCATTGAGATGCGTGAGGGGGTGCTGCACATCCGTGATGTTGAGGGGCCAAAGAAGACCGGAAGCAATGGAGCAGCAAGTCTTCAAGTGCCAAGGGATGGTGGAACGTGGACTCAATGCCAATCACATGATGATCGTGGAGTTTACCCATAAGCACAAGCTGGACGCCAAGGACATCGGGGAGCACATCTTCAAGCTTTACGAGAAAATCGAGCATCTCCAAGCCCAGATCTATGACCTGCAAAACCAAAACTGTGAGTATGAATACAGATTTAAGAGAATGAGTTTGGCTGCATATTTGAGGATCCCGGAGACTCGTTTATCTTTTTACGATGGTGAGCCTATGCCTTGGAAAACGGAGGACAAGCTTCCAACCTCATCAACAACTCCAACATCACCAACTCCAAAGAAAGACAACTAAACACATGGGTATGGGCACTCCCCTTGGCTTGTGCCAAGCTTGGGGGAGGTTCCCCGGTATCGTATCACCATCACATCTTTTACTTTTATCATTTTTCTTAGTTCGATCCTTTTGGTTATATCTTGATCTAGTAGAATAAAGTTTTTTGTGTGATCTAGTTTTGAGTTTTCTTTTATGTTCCCCCTATGTAAGCGAGTCCGGGAGTTATATAATAAAAAGTAGTTTTGAGTTGAGGGCTTTGCTTGCTTGCTATGATCTTGAGAAAAAGAAATAGAAAGAAGTATAGAATAAAAGCAAAGAGTATATATGATGATCTTATGGGGAGTGATGACTTCACATATAAGAAGTATGTCGATTGAAATTTGTTGTGAGTTGACAAACATAGCAATTGGTCATTGCTGCAATTAAAAGGAAGTAATAAAGAAAGAGAGGTTCACATATAAATATATTATCTTGGACATCTTTTATGATTGTGAGCACTCATTAAAATATTATATGCTAAGAAGTTGATCTTGGACAAGGAAGACAACATAATGGGTTATGTTTGCTTATTTCCGAATAGAAGTTATATGGTTATAGATCCTTTATCATGTGAAGCTTGCTTCCACCCCATATCAGCCAAAACTTCCGCACCAAGTAGAGATACTACTTGTGCATCCAAACACCCTCAACCCAGTTTTGCCATGAGAGTCCACCATACCTACCAATGGATTGAGTAAGATCCTTCAAGTAAGTTGTCATCGGTGCAAGCAATAAAAATTGCTCTCTAAATATGTATGATCTATTAGTGTGAGGAAAATAAACTTTAAACGAACCTGTGATATGGAAGAAATAAAAGCGACAGACTACATAATAAAGTTCTTTATCACAAGCGGCAATATAAAGTGACGTTCTTTTGCATTAAGAGATTGCGCATCCAACTATAAAAGCGCATGACAACCTCTGCTTCCCTCTGCGAAGGGCATATCTGTTACTTTTACTTTCTAGTACTTACCTTTATGCAAGAGTCATGGTGATCTTCACCACTTCCTATATTTTGCCTTTCTCTCTTGGCAAGCGTCATGTGTTGGGGAATGATCTAGACACATATATCCACTCGGATGTGGGTGATCATGAGTTATTTTTTTTGGCATTACCCTTGAGGTAAATAGTTGGGAGGCAAAACTATAAGCCCCTATCTTTCTCTGTGTCCAATTGAAGTTTTGACCTCATAAGTACCGCGTGAGTGTTAGAAATTATGAAAGACTAAAAGATGATTGAGTATGTGGATTTGCTTTTCAAGCTCTTATATTGACTCTTTCCGATGTTATGATAAATTGCAATTGCTTCAATGACTGAGATCATAGTTTGTTGGTTCTCAATAGAGTTCTTGATTCACACTTTACCTTGTGAATTAATTGTTACTCTAGTATAAGAAATTATATATCAATAAGTATTGCTGTTCTAAAGATGATCATGATGCTCTCATGTCCGTATTTTATTTTATCGACACCTCTATCTCTAAACATGTGGACATATTTATCGATTTCGGCTTTCACTTGAGGACAAGCGAGGTCTAAGCTTGGGGTAGTTGATACGTCCATTTTGCATCATGCTTTTATATTGATATTTATTGCATTATGGGCTGTTATTACACATTATGGTACAATACTTATGCCTTTTCTCTCTTATTTTACAAGGTTTACATGAAGAGGGGGAATGCCGGCAGCTGGAATTCTGGACTGGAAAAGGAGCAAATATGAGAGACCTATTTTGCACAACTCCAAAAGTCCTGAAAAGTTACGGAGAATTATTTTGGAATATATAAAAAATATTGGTGAAAGAAATACCGGAGGGGACCCACCAGGAGGCCACAAGCCTGGGGGGCGTGCCCTACCCCCCAGGGCGCACCCCTGTGGCTTGTGGGACCCCTGGCAGCCCTCCGGTGCCCATCTTCTGCTATATGGAGGGTATTGACCTGGAAAAAATCATAAGAGAGCTTTCGGGATGAAGCGCCGCCGTCTCGAGGCGGAACTTGGGCAGAACCAATCTAGGGCTCCGGCGGAGCTGTTCTGTCGGGGAAACTTCTCTCCCGGAGGGGGAAATCGAAGCCATTGTCATCACCAACGATCCTCTCATCGAGAGGGGGTCAATCTCCATCAACATCTTCACCAGCACCATCTCCTCTCCAAACCCTAGTTCATCTCTTGTATCCGATCTTTGTCTCAAAACCTCAGATTAGTACCTGTGGGTTGCTAGTAGTGTTGATTACTCCTTGTAGTTGATGCTAGTTGGTTTACTTGGTGGAAGATCATATGTTCAGATCCTTAATGATAATTAATACTCCTCTGATTATGAACATGAATATGCTTTGTGAGTAGTTACGTTTGTTCCTGAGGACATGGGATAAGTCTTGTTATAAGTAATCATGTGAATTTGGTATTCGTTCGATATTTTGATAAGATGTATGTTGTCTCTCCTCTAGTGGTGTTATGTGAACGTCGACTACATGACACTTCACCATTATTTGGGCCTAGGGGAAGGCATTGGGAAGTAATAAGTAGATGATGGGTTGCTAGAGTGACTGAAGCTTAAACCCTAGTTTATGCGTTGCTTCGTAAGGGGCTGATTTGGATCCATATGTTTCATGCTATGGTTAGATTTATCTTAATTCTTCTTTCGTAGTTGCGGATGCTTGCGAGAGAGGTTAATCATAAGTGGGAGGCTTGTCCAAGTAAGGGCAGCACCCAAGCACCGGTCCACCTACATATCAAATTATCAAAGTAACGAACGCGAATCATATGAGCATGATGAAAACTAGCTTGACAGAAATTCCCATGTGTCCTCGGGAGCGCTTTGCTTTATATAAGAGTTTGTCCAGGCTTGTCCTTTGCTACAAAAAGGATTGGGCCACCTTGCTGCACCTTTGCTACATTTGTTACTTGCTACTCGTTACGAATTATCTTATCACAAAACTATCTGTTACCGATAATTTAAGTGCTTGCAGAGAATACCTTGCTGAGAACTGCTTGTCATTTCTTTCTGCTCCTCGTTGGGTTCGACACTCTTACTTATCGAAAGGACTACGATAGATCCCCTATACTTGTGGGTCATCAAGACTCTTTTCTGGCGCCGTTGCCGGGGAGTGAAGCGCCTTTGGTGAGTGGAATTTGGTAAGGAAATAATTTATATAGTGTGCTGAAATTTACTGTCACTCGTTACTATGGAAAATAATCCTTTGAGGGGCTTGTTCGGGGTATCTTCACCTCGACCGGAAGCACAAAGAGGTGCTCCTCAACCTACTGAACCTACTGAAAATATTTATTACGAGATTCCTTCAGGTATGATAGAGAAACTGCTAGCTAATCCTTATGCAGGAGATGGAACACTACATCCTGATTTGCATCTGATCTATGTGGATGAAGTTTGTGGATTATTTAAGCTTGCAGGTTTGCCCAAGGATGATGTCAAGAAGAAGGTCTTTCCTTTATCTTTGAGGGAGAAGGCATTGACATGGTATAGGCTATGTGATGATATTGGATCATGGAACTACAACCGATTGAAATTGGAATTTCATCAGAAGTTTTATCCTATGCATCTGGTTCATCGTGATCGGAATTATATTTATAATTTTTGGCCTCGTGAAGGAGAAAGTATCACTCAAGCTTGGGAGAGGCTTAAGTCATTGTTATATTCATGCCCCAATCATGAACTCTCAAGAGAAATTATTATTCAGAATTTTTATGCTCGGCTTTCTCGTAATGATCAATCCATGCTCGATACTTCTTGTACTGGTTCCTTTATGAAGAAAGATATTGAATTCAAATGGGGTTTATTGGAAAGAATTAAACGCAACTCTGAAGATTGGGAACTCGACGAAGGTAAGGAGTCAGGTATAAACCTTAAGTTTGATTGTGTTAAATCCTTCGTATTCCCATAGACAGTACATGGACAATACATAAAACCATTCTGCTTGTTTGCCTCAGCCACTTCGAGAAAATTATGCAGGCCCGTAATGTAGTCGGAGGTGCGTCGGTCATGGTACATCCATTGCCGCTTCATCTGCGTGCATTACATAATTAAGTATATCAAAAGCCATTACAGAACATCATGAATAGAGAAATGACCAAATTAATACAAGTTCATCATCACATTAAAACCAAAGTACAGTAGTGATCAAATGTTATTACTGAAAAAATAAATACATAAAGTTCATACATAGTTCTTATAGAACAACTTACAGCTCTCTAGAGCATCTAATTAAAACATACATTGAAACTAACAGACAACTATGTAAAACATTTAAATACAACAACAAATGCGATCAAAATCGCAACTAAGGTAACAATTGATCCAACAGCATAATGATACCAAGCCTCATTATCAATGGCATATTTTCTAATCTTTCTAATCTTCAAGCGCATTGCATCCATCCGGATCTTGTGTAGATCGACGACATCGGCAACATGCAACTCCAATTTCATCTTCTCTTCTTTAACTCTTTTCAATTTTTCTTTCAAATAATTGTTTTCTTTTTCAACTATATTTAAACTCTTGACAAGAGGGTCGGTTGGAATTTTCGGTTCACATACCTCCTAGATAAAGACATCTATGTCAAGTTGGTCGGCATAATTGTCATAAACACTAAATGAAACAAATAGTTATCAAATATAATATACCACATCCGAATCATAGACCAGACGAGAGCCGACGGGGGCGGATACCAAAACCATGGCACTATATAATAACAAACAGTAATACAAGTAAGAAAATTATACAAGTAGCTATATAAATCATACAAGTAAGATTTTTTTCTTAAAAAAAAGATAAGAACAAGAGGCTCACCACGGTGGTGCCGGCGATGAGATCGGCGCGGGCGATCGACGGCGGTGAGGACGGGGACGGGGACGGGACGGCACCCTACACATGTGCAAACTAAGAAGTTAATTTGAGCTCAAATTGTGCATCTATTATAAATCAAATAAACTCACACATACACTCCTCCACTAAAACCCACAAGCCACACTACTTCTAGAGCATTTGAAATGAGCTAAACTAGCAGTGAGAGATGAAAGGATGAAGTTGCTAACATTTTTAGAACACTTGGATAGTTGGTGCACCGCCAAACCTAGACAAATCTTGGAAAAAATGGAGCTTGGAGGTCGTGCTTGGAGGAAGAACAGAGGAGAAAGCTTAAGTGTGGCTCGGGCATTTCATCGAACACCTCATGTGCATAGGAAGTGAGAAAAGAGCACACACACGCCTCCCACCACCTACGGCCAAAAAACAGAGGAGAGGGCGCGGGTAGGGCGTATATATAGGAATCTTTTTAGTCCCGGTTGGTGCCCAGAACCGGGACTGAAGAATGACCTTTAGTCCCGGTTCCAGACATCAACCGGGACTAAAGGGCCTCGCTCCTGGCACAACCCCTTTAGTCCCGGTTGGTGTTTGGAACCGGGACTAAAGGTCCCAGCCAAACCGGGACTGATGCCTACCGAGGCCCGGACGGCGTCCTGGCCGCTCGAACCGGGACTAATGCTCCCATTAGTCCCGGTTCGTAGCTCGACCAGGACTGTTGCTCTGATCTGGCCAGAACCAAAGCCTTGTTTTCTACTAGTGTGTTCCAACCTTGCCAGTTGTCTCGTCGTCATCGACAAACACACGGTCAACTCTTTGCTCTCCATCGACGTTGGTTCAAGAGTAGGTCTTCCCACCTTGCCAGTTGTCTCGCCATCATCGGCAAACACACGGTCAAAACTCTTGGCTCTCCATCGACGTTGGTTGAGGAGAAGGTCTAGAACCGTCCTCTTGTTGCCCTAACAAGCTCTCTGCTAACAGCACTCGACCCGTAAAATAGTCGACATACATACTTATCATCATGAGTAACAAAATGTATCTCCATGTTCTCAATCGAATCTCATATAGCTTAAGGGATATTGGTCACCATGGAAATTATCCTCACAATGCCACCAAACAATAAATTTGGGCATAGAGATCATTAGCTGTAGGAATAGTTATAAATATATCTTGTACTCCAGGAGGATGTATTCGGCCAAAAAGAATTTGTGTCATATGTGGCTTATTACTACACTATGACAAATATTGAATTACCAAACAAGCGCAGATACTAAACTATCGAATGCTTGACATATTAGCCCACAGAAATCTCACCACCATCAAAAAGTCAAACAAGGTCCACGAGAAACAAAAAAATCTCAACAATCAAAAAGCATACCACGTCTTTGACACATGTATGTCGATACATTTGCTCAGTGGCCACAGAATAACACATGACTATAGAAACATTTATCAAAGTGAGATTTCCCATTTCCCCCGCCTAACCATGTTTCTCTCTGTCACATGTACTTCTCCGCTCCGGCCTCCTTAAGAAATTGAATCCTTAGAACTAAAATATATCAAACTCACAGTATTTATCTTCCAACAAGCATCTGACTTATTTTTCACGGTTCTGCCATTCCTTCTCCATCTGAGTTCTCACTTTCTTTTCTACATCTATCAAACAAAGCATCATTCATCATAAGAGAAATCAACACAGAATTGTCCCACTATAAATTAGCAACCAGGGGATCCGACCATTAAAGTAACAGTGAGTAGTTAGCATTTGCTGAATTATAAGGGTAGAAGAGTATAATAAAACATGAAGACAACAAAACATGTTATATTTAGATTCTTTCATGATGGTAAAATTTGAAGGGTTGACTGTCTATAATTTTCTAAATTATTACCATCCAAAGGGTATAGCTAATAAGTCAAAATTATCTCAACTGTAGTAATGCAATGGATGTCTTTCCCTTGGTTCTTCTGGATAGTATTGCTCGAAGACAAGTTTCTCTCTGAAATCCAGCAACATAGCCTGCCTGACAAGCAAGCAGCAATCTAGCTTGGTCAATTAAAATCATACTCCGACGAATGAGAAGGAGAAGGATGCTGAGATGGACACCTCAGAACACTCCGGGAACCCATCCAGCCTTCCGTCTTCTAGTTCTGCTTCGACGAATGTTACACATGTGACTCAGGTTCAAAGCCGTGAACTCACGAGTCTGGATTCCGGTGGTGCATCGGGTCGTGGTCCTATACTGTTGGCGCGCGGTCACACCGTTCAACCCTTCACCGCAGACGCTGAGGGGCATTTTTTCGATATAGGGCGCTTTTATTAACTCAAAATGTAGCATCAAGTGGATACAAATCATGATGAGTAACACCCGGCCTCTGCATAACGAAGATGCACACAGCGAAGAACGAAAAGTCTGACGAAAACTGAAAATGAACGAGCAACCAACATATCGGCAACAGTAGAGTCATATTCGACCAACACTCTGCATATGTCGAAGAAGGTGGTGGACCGATCCGAAGATTATGCTGCCACCCATGTCGGGTAAAAACCTCCTTGGCCATCCGCTCCAACCGCGTACACACCGCCTTGAACAGCGGTTGGAAGTCCGTTCGGTGTAGCGTAGACTACATACGAAGCGAGTGCGTACAACGGAAAATAACCTGTAAAGCAGAAGAGTTTATGTTATTGAAAACCAAATTATTTCTACATAGCCAAAGCGACCACAATAAGGCATATGCTCCCACCCTTAATAACGTTTTGAACCTATTTGAAATATCGTCCAACCAATGACCAAAAATGTTGGCAACACTTGTGGGCGGATATAAATTGGACGCTATTTGGATGATTGACCATGTAGAACGCGCAATCTTGCACTGGAAAAAGAGGTGTTTGATTGTCTCATCGTGAGTACAAAAGCTACACTTCTTACTTCCTTGCTAATTGCGACGAGCGAGGTTGTCTTTGGTTAGCACAACTACCCTCCGAAGATACCACATGAAGATTTTAACTTTTAGTGGAATCTTTGACTTCCAAATTTTCTTGTTATTATCCACAGGGACCTCTGAATGCGTGAGCGCATAGTACATAGAGTCGACTGTGAAGGACCCAGATGTAGTGAGGTTCCATTGAAACACATCCCGTCCTTGTGTCAGGTTAATCAAATCCAATCTAGACAAAAGATTTTGCGATGACATAAGACGGGGGCCGATCAAGTCCCACCTGAAAGAAATATCCGGCGGGGATGAACTGAGGACGTGTGCAAGAGTAACATTCTTATTGCGAACAATGTTGTACAAAGCAGAATATTGTTCTCGGAGGCTGGCATTGCCTATCCAATTGTCCTCCCAGAAACGAATTTCCGACCCGTCATTTATTGCAAATGATCCAAAACGGAAAAGATACTTCTTTACCGCCATTAGACCAGTCCAAAAGTGTGAGTCAACAGGTTTCCAATAGGCCCGAGACACAGCCTTTTGGTCTAGATAGCTATTGCGCATGAGGGTTTGCCAGACGCCATCCTCAGTAAGTAGTTTGAACAACCATTTACTAAGTAATGCATCATTCTTGACCTGTAGGTCATGAATGCCAAGTCCACCTTGGTCTTTTGGCCTACAAACCACGCTCCATTTATCCAGCCTGTATTTTTTCTTTTCACTATCTCCTTGCCAAAAGAATCTGGATCTAAAATAATCCAGCCTTTGCAAGACCCCCTTTGGGATTTGGAAAAAAGAAAGCATATAGAGAACCATATTTGTGAGGACAGAATTGATTAAGACTAGCAGTCCTCCAACAGAGAGCAACTTGCCTTTCCAACTACTCAACCATTTCTCTAAACGCTCCTCTACATGTTTCCATTCTGCATTTGTGACACGTCGATAATGAATCGGTATTCCCAAATATTTAATTGGGAATTGGCCTTGCGCACACCCAAATAGGTCAGCGTACTCGCCTGCATACTCACTGGCTTCTCCAAAGCAATACAATTCACTTTTATGGAAGTTAATTTTAAGACCCGACATTTGCTCAAAGGCTGAAAGCAATAGTTTCAGGTTTCGAGCCTTGTCCAGGTCATGTTCCATAAAAAGAATTGTATCATCGGCATATTGCAGAATAGATAGGCCACCATCCACAAGATGTGGCACTACTTTTGCAATCTGACCGTCCTGCTTGGCACGATCAATCAGAATAGCCAACATGTCAGCAACAATGTTAAATAACATTGGAGGCATCGAGTCACCCTGGCATAGTCCTTTTTTTGTCTGGAAGTAATGGCCTACATCATCATTGACCTTTATGGCCACACTACCTCCAGTGACAAAATTTTGGATCCACTCGTGCCATTTATCGGAGAATCCTTTCATTCTAAGGGCCAGTTGAAGGAATGGCCATTTGACCTTGTCATAGGCCTTTTCAAAGTCAATCTTTAATACTACTCCACTCATGTTTTCCGGGTGCATCTCGTGAACGATCTCATGTAGGATTACTACTCCGTCGAATATATTTCTTCCTTGCATGAAAGCTGTTTGAGATGGACTTACGACATGGTCAGCAACCGTGTTGAGCCTATTAGTAGCCAATTTGGTGAAAATCTTGAAGCTGACATTAAGGAGACATATGGGTCTATATTGCTGAATCCGCTCAGCCTCCTTAACTTTCGGCAACAAGACGATCTCACCAAAATTAAGCCTGAATAATTCAAGTTGGCCGGCATGAAGACAATTGAACATCTCCAAAAGGTCAGTCTTGATGACATCCCAGAAAATCTGATAGAATTCTGCGGGGAAGCCATCAGGACCAGGAGCTTTGTTATGTTCAATTTGGAACACCGCAGCTCTCACCTCCTCTTCAGAGAAAGTTGCCGTGAGGATACCGTTCTCTTCTGACGTGACCTGTGGAATATCATCTATTTGGGTCTCGTCAAGGGTGAAATTTCCTTCATTCGGCGCCCCGAAAAGAGTTTTGTAGTATTTAGTGATATAAATTTTGAGCTCTGCCTTCCCATCGATCCTTCCCTCATCTTGTTGGAGACTGAAAATACACTTCTTCCTATGCCGACCATTGGCGACCAATTGGAAATATCGTGTATTACTGTCTCCCTTCAAGATGAAGTCTGCTTTGGATCTTTGGTAATATTTGATTTCCTCTTCACGCAGAAGACGTGCAATCTGCTCATTGGATTGATTTTTCAATTCAATCTCTTGTTGAGACAAGATGCGAGTTTCTGCAATTTTATTGAGGTCGTCAATAATAGTTGAGAGGCGTTGCTTTTCTTTTTTGTACAACCCATTGGTGTGTTTCGCCCATCGAGAGATGTATTGCCTTAAGGCCCTTATTTTGAAATTCCATCTCTGAATAGGTGTATGACCAACGGCGGGCCTCTGCCATACTTTCTTGATTATGTCCGTAAAGCCTTCCCGGTGCAGCCATCCCAATTCAAACTTGAAAGGGTGGCGAGTAGGTGGGCTTGTAGATTTAGAATCAAGAATGATGGGCGCATGATCCGATAGTGCCTCGATACGCTCTAGGGCTCGCACGGTTACCATAGGGAATTTTAACTCCCATTCGGTATCCAAGAGTACCCTATCGAGCTTCTCGTATGTCGGCACGGAACGACTATTGGCCCGGGTGAATTGCCTCCCTGACATCCTCGCTTCCCGAAGATTCAAACGGTCAATTACAGCATTGAATAGGAAAGGCCAGTGGGAGTCAAAGCGGTTATTATTTTTCTCTTCCTGGTACCTAAGGATATTAAAGTCCCCTCCAATAAGCATTGGGTGTGGGTTATCCTTAGCCAGGTTCACCAATTCTCGAAGGAAAGTGGATTTATGCTCATCTTGGGCAGCACCATATACTGCAACCAGACGCCATGTAAAATTATCAGCTCTGTTTCGAAGGTGAAATTTGATGTGAAATTCACCCGTCGAAAAGGCTAACAAGTCCATGGTTGTGGTTTGTACCCCAAGTAAGATTCCTCCGGACCTTCCACGTGCCGGTAGATTATGCCATGTGAAGTCGAAACCACCTGATAAGTGATCTAGGACATGCGCACGGAAATCACATTTACCAGCCTCGGAAATCGCCACGAAATCCAACCCATGTTCTCGCGCACAATCACCGACGTGTTTATGTTTAGCCAAGTCTGAAAGACCTCTACTATTCCAAAACATGCCTTCCATGTGAAAACTCGGGTCGGGGTGGACTTCTTCGCCTTCTTGGGCGGTTTTTGTTTCTTTTTTGAGGAATGGGATTTTGATTTACGCGAAGACGCTTTGAAGTCATAAAATATTGACCCAGGTCTTGCTTCATCCAATCCTACCTCGGTAACCACTCCAACTAAATGGGAGAGAAGCGGACCATCATATGTGGCATCCGTCTCCTCATCCTCCTCAGTGTCGGGGTTAGGTAGGGTGCTAAAACACTTAGGAGAAACCTTTAACCGGTCGATCTCCATGCGTTTTAGCGCCCCCACCGACATACGCACATCATCATCATTTTTTCCAATTGTAATTCCAACATTATTTAAACAAGAGGAAATATTCTCGGAAAAAGAAGTAAAAGATTTATTGCAAGGTATACCTGTCGGCGAGTCAAGGTTGCGCTCCGCCTGTCGCCGCATTGCTTTGGAGAGAGAGTCCTCATCTGTGACCGATGACCCATCGGCGAAGGAGGCGTGACGATTGCTACGCCGGTTGGGCGTAGTCATCGTCTCAGTCGGAGTAGATTGAACTTTCTTCACTTGCGTGGGAGAAGCAGACAAGTCCAAAGAAGAAGCAGTCGGTGGCCCGACTGGTACATCAGCAAGTGACGTCGGGGAGAGCTCATTGTTGCGCCCTTCATCTGGACCAGATGGTACCACCGCAGTCTGTGCATGGTGAGGCGTAGACTTCTGTGCCGAGGTTGACGACGCGTGGAGTTGCTGCGCCGGGCGTTTCATGTCAGCGGCAACAGGCAACGAGGCCAGTCCAACAATACCAGGTGCGGCTGCATGCTGCCTGGCCGGCTCCAAACTCACAGGTGCTACTGCACCCTTGCATGCATGCACATGGCATGAAGGAGACAAGGCGTCCCGCTTGCACTTGGTCGCTGCCCCACCACATAGAGGTGCACCCATGCATGCATGCACGTCCGGCTCCCACGACGAAAGTGCAGGCCGCAATTGCTGTTGCGTAGGCGGGCGCGGCGGTGGGCTAGATGGCGGCGACAGCGGCGGCGAAGAGTATCCTGTAGCCCAGACGCCGAGGGGCATGGAGCTCGCCGCGGATCTTCGAGCCTACTCCAAGTTACGTGGGTGTCTCGAAGGGTCCCCGTGGGCTCACCGACAGGAGTCCTCCTTGACCCCGACGCCGCGGACGGTAGATACATCACAGCTGTTGTCGCCTTCTCGGACAGCAACGTCGACGCCCGCTATCCGCCAGTCGCTCCAGGCCACCGGCGGCTCGACGGGACGCCTGGAATATCCTCCTGCTGAGGTGGCGTCGCAGACGCCGTCGACAACACGGATAGCATCGGCGAAGCCAGCAGTCTCCAAGACAGTACAGGCAGCTGATGGTTCATTGAAGCAACATGTAGCGCGCATGTTTAGTGGGCATCCAGCGGCTCACGTAGAGCCTGCCCAGCATGCAGATGCAAGTCACGTGGTGGAGTGCACGCATGCTCATGTGAAACAGTACATGCACACAAATGTGGAGCCATGCATGCATGCAGTGGGCGACCTGGGACATGAAGGGCCAGCCTCGTGGCTGCAGCCAAGCAGCGGTGCACCCACGGCTGATCTTTGGTCTTGCTCGGAGCCGGATGCGTCCGTCTCAACCATGCACACATCACTGCTGGTCCCACATCTAGACACGCCATCTTGGGCGGCAAAGGCGTGTGCACCAGCGGTCGTGACTGCCGGGGAGGGGGTTGCTACTTCACCCTCATCCCCTCCTCCAGCGGATGTTCTTACGCGACAGTCTTCATCAGGAATGACACCCATACGTCGCAGTGGCCGTCATGCGATGGCCGACGATGGAAGGACGGACACTGATGAGGATTCATTGGCCAAGGCTATGCGGCGTAAAGCAGTGCAGAAACTCGATAACCAAGGTGCTTTGTCATCATCCAAATCATTTTTATCCTTTTCTACTTCATCCATCGTTTCTAAGTTGAATAATGTGGGTGTTAGTCTAGGAAACAATGAGCATGATATTTATGTTTCCACAAAAGCTTTGAAACATTTGGAATATGACCGATTAAAGGCTACTTCACGAGTTTCTTGCAAATCTTTTATCTCACATCTAGATGAGGAGGAGCTGCATTCCACATCAGATGGTCAGCAACTCGCTCATGTAGTAGGGGAGGTTTCGGACGTCGTCTTGGAGGAACCTGGGCTTAGTTCTTTGATAGAACTTACAGTTTCACTACTGGAATTCAGTTATTTGCTGTCTGCCACATCTTTGCCGTCTGCTGGCGGATGGCAAAGAAGGTCTTTGCCGTCTGCTGGCGGATGGCAAAGAAGGTCTTTGCCGTCTGCTGCCATAAAGCAGACGGCAAAGATCTGGCTGACGGCAACGGTTATGTTTGCCATCTGCTGGTCCTTTGCCGTTTGCCAGCAGACGGCAAAGACCGTAAAGGCAGACGGCAAAGAGGCTAGGTAGGTCCCACTGGACCTTGGTCCACTGGCAAAGAGGTATGCCGTCCTCATTGTCTTTGCTGTCTGCCCTGCTTGTCTTTGCCGTCCGCTAGCGGACGGCAAAGAAGACGCCTGGCTAACGGTAAGCCCCCACCCACTCCTCTCTCTCGATCTCTTCCTCCCTCGACTCCCTCTCCCTCTCCCCCCGTTGCCCCCTCCCGCCCCGGCCGCCGCCGCCCCCTCCCGCCCCGGCCCCGCCGTCGCCGCCTCGTAGCAGAGCCCCGCCGACGCCCCCTCCGGCCGCCGCCTTCTCCCCGCCGCCTCGTCGCCGCCGCCCCCTCCCCGCACCTCCGCCTCCTCCCACCGCCTCCTCCCCGCACCGCCGCCCCCTCCCCGCCATCCCCTCCGCGCACCACCGACCCCGCCCGTCGCGACCACCGCCCCGCCGCCCCCGCCCGTCGTGACCACCGCCCCGCCGTCCCACCTCCCGCCGCCCCGCCACCGCCCCGCGGCTACACTGCCCCGCCGCCGCCCCACGGACACGCCACCCCACCGCCGCCCCACGGACACGCCGCCCCAACGCCGCCCCGGCGCCCCGCCTCCCCGCCGCCCCGTCGCCTGACCGCCCCGCCGCCCTCGCCGCCCGGCAACCTCCCTCCCTCCGGTGAGTTTTTTTTCCTTTTCTCTGTATTTTTTTTGTTTTCATTTAATTTTTTCTGTTAGAGATGAATAGGCTGGGTTAATTAGGTTAGTTCAATTAGGTTAGTGGTAGGTTAGGTTAGAAAAAAATGAAGAAGAAAATTAGAATAAGTAGAAGAAGAGGAAAAAGGAAAAGAAGGAAGAAGAAGAAGAAGGGAAAGAAGAAGAAGAAGAAGAAGAAGAAGAGAAGACCCCCGACCCCCGATGCCACCGACCCCCGACGCCACCGACCCCCGACGGCACTGACCCCACTGAACCCCGACGCCACTGAACCCCGACGCTATGGACCCCCGACCCCACCGACCCCCGACGCCACCGACCCCCGACGCCACCGACCCCCGACGCCACTAACCCCCTACCCCCGACGCCACCGACCCCCGACCCCCGACCCCCGACGCCACCGACCCCCGACCCCCGACGCCATCGACCCCCGACCACCGACGCCACCGACCCCCGACCCCCGACACCACCGACCACCGACCCCCGACCGCCGAAGCCACTGACCCCTGACGCCACTGACTCCCGACGCCACTGACCCCCGACCCCCGACACCTATTTTGCCTCCTGTTGACCGAATAGGTGCTCTTCGGGCTTCCAGAGGCCGAGGAGGTCATAGTTTTTTAAATTATGAGTTAGGTCACATATTTTCTGATTTTGTTATAAAAAACATCATATTTGTGTTGATCGGGTGAATTTCAATGTGCAGTTGTTCGACGACCTCCCCGTGCGTTGGACGAGCTCCCCTGCTGCGTTCGTGGGTGAGCACAAATTACATCTCCTCCCCCGGCCCCCTTAATTTGCTCGATTCCGGTCTTCGTGCCGATGAAACTTGCTAGCTATAGGTGTCTTCAATCATCAGTATGCGTGACCAGTATGCGTCTCCCGTTCGAAAGGGCGGCATCTATAAATATGCATGTCTTTGCATATTTATAACCGTCATCCTTTCGAATTGTCCAACGTTATCCATGGACAGCCCGAGTATGTGTAGATTGGGTTCGTTTTCCCGTATGCTCTGCTCCGGATCTGATGCGGAATTTCGTTAGTGCCTCCCTGTTTTTCTCCGGGTACAGATCCTCTCTGCTTATTGCCGAGACGTGTATCAGGATAACAACGGGGAGGTGCTGCCGAAATTCTGCGTCGGATCCGGAGCAGAGCATGGGAAAACGAACCCAATCTACACATACTCGGGTGGGATTAGGACCTATCTCTACCTATTAGCGTGTAGGTTGCATGGACGTAATAAAACTGACCAACTTGATTAACGGATGAATATAGATGATGAATTATATATATATATATTTCTTGTGTGTTTAGTAGGTAGGCAAGATGAGTGATCGTGCTTGGATGTACACCGGTCATCCTAGTCAGAAAGAAATGACCATTGAATGGTTAACAAAAACCAAGGGGTTTCTGAGCGCCGCATTTGCAAATGGCCAGGAAATAACCTGGTGCCCCTGTGTCCGGTGCGACAACCATAAAAAGTGGACACGGGGTGAAATGGGTAAACACTTGCAGAAGTGGGATTTTACGACTGATTATACGGTGTGGAGATTTCATGGTGATTCTGCCCAACGTGCCAGAGCTGAGGTGGTTTGTCGTCACACCGACGAGCATGGTACCGGGATCGAAGACATGGTGCAAGACTTTGATGATGCTCGGGATTCGGACGATGAGATGGAGGAATCTGCAAAGGCCTTCTATGAAATGTGGGAGTCTTCAAAACGTCCTCTCCACGAGCACACTGAGCTTTGTCAGCTGGATGCCATCGCGCAAGTAATGGCTCTGAAGGCTCAGTTCAACCTGGGCAGAGAATGCTACGACGCGATGATGACGATATTTGGACGCTTTCTACCCAAAGGCCATGTATTACCAGCAAACCTGTACCAGTCGGACAAAATCCTACGTGCGCTTAAGATGCCCTATGAGAAGATAGATGCCTGTGAGAATGGATGTGCCTTATTTAGGCTTGAGTATGCGGGCTTGAACTATTGTCCCATTTGCAAGTCTTCCAGGTATGTTGTGGCAGACAACGGTATGGGTGAGAAGAGTCAGACCAAAATCCCAGTTAATGTTCTTCAGTATATGCCAATCATACCAAGACTTCAACGTCTTTTCATGGTCGAAGAGACGGCCAGACAGATGACGTGGCATAAATTGGGCAAAAGAACCGAACTAGATGCAGATGGGAATCCGATGTTGGGACACACTTCAGACGCTTTTGCGTGGAAGCACTTCGATGCATTACATAAGGATAAAGCGGCAGATCCAAGGCATCCTTGAGTCGCCATCAGCACGGATGGGTTCAATGTGTTTGGTATGACGGCAACCCAATACAGTTGCTGGCCTGTATTTGTCATTCCACTCAATCTTCCCCCCGGAGAGATTATGAAAAGAAAGAACATTTTCTTGACGTTGATAATTCCAGGGCCCAACTATCCAGGGAAGAATATGAATGTGTACATGCAGCCGCTTAAGGATGAATTGCAAGAAGCTTGGGATAATGGGATCAAGACATATGACGCCGCTACAAAAAAAACTTCAAAATGCATGTGTGGTACATGTACTCGTCGCATGACTTGCCGGCGTATGCGCTATTCATTGGCTGGTGTGTGCATGGAAGGTTCCCGTGCCCCACATGCAAGGCAGCTCTTGAGTTCCGTTGGCTGCAGGCGGGTCGCAAGTATTCTTGCTTCGACTTGCATAGACAGTTCCTGGATCCTCGCCATAAGTTCAGTAAAGACAAGAAGAATTTCATGAAAGGTAGAGTTGTCAAAAACTCTGCACCACCTGCATTGACAGGCCAACAGACCCTGGATCAGATAAACGCTCTCGAGCCGGATCCAAATCGTCCAGGGTATTTCAAAGGGTATAATTCGAAACACGCCTGGACTCACAAGATATGCTTGTGGGATCTGCCTTACTTTAAAGACCTCCTTTGCCCACACAACATCGACGTGATGCACACTGAAAAGAATATCGCCGAGGCCCTTTTTGGTACATTGTTCGGCATAGAGGGGAAGTCAAAGGATAATCCTAAGGCTAGAGTCGATCAGGAAGCTCTATGTGATAGACCGTTACAAAACATGCGACAACCGAAAGGAAAGAAGAACTGGAGGAAGCCAAAGGCATGGTTCAATCTTGGAAGGCCAGCTATGAGGGAAATGATCTTGTGGGTGAAAATGCAATTGATGTTCCCCGATGGGTATGCAGCGAATCTAAAGAGGGGAGCGAGTCTTGACAAATTGAAAATATTTGGTCTCAAGAGTCATGATTGGCACATATGGCTTGAGCGGGTAATGCCGGTGATGTTGCGTGGCTTTATCCCTGAGGATGAATGGCTAGTACTGGCAGAGCTGAGCTATTTCTTCCGTGCTCTTTGTGCGAAAGAACTATCGCCTGACGTGCTAGACGAACTGGAAGAGTTGGCGCCGGAGTTGATCTGCAAGTTAGAAAAGATCTTTCCACCGGGATTCTTTAATCCAATGCAGCATTTGATTTTGCATCTCCCGACCGAGGCAAGATTGGGGGGGGCTCGTGCAAAATCGTTGGTGCTTCGCAACTGAGAGGATGCAAAAGACGCTTCGAGCAAAATGTAAAAATAAACGTAGAATTGAAGCATCGATGGCCGAGGCATTCATTACTGAGGAGGCGGCAAACTTCGTGACAACACACTACGAAGCCAAGAATCGTCTTTTGCATAATCCGAAGCCTCGGTAGAATGATGGCGACCATGAAAAAGGTCAATCCAACCTCAGCCTATTCAAAGGGAAGCTCGCACCAGCCGGTGCTTCGAAAGCAATAGCGTTGGATGTCGAAGAATGGCGGACCATTTCGTTGTATATCTTCAACAACCTAACAGAAGTGCGGCCGTACATCGAGTAAGTTCTCGGTACATTGTTTCACAACTTCTAATTCCTTTGAAATGCTCTTATTCCCGGATATGTGATACAGTCGATACGTCGCCAAATTCTCGGATGGAGCGGTGATCCAAAAGGATTCCATCGAAGAGTATGAGCTTCTGGCAAAGCATGGAGGCGGCTATCCCGGTTTCATCTCTTGGTTCAAACAAACGGTATATATATGTTATTATTATTCATGTCGGTACTCAAATTTCTCTTTATTAACTTAGGTGCCCCTAGATGGTGTGCGGATAAGATGGGTTGTTGGGAGGCGTTGGTGAATGAATGGTGCTCTGACCAATGGCGAGTCGTCCACGACGATGCCAAGGCACGGCGTGCCCAAATGGAAGGTGTGCCACACCATCAAGGCAGCGCCAACATTTATCAGTTCGGGCGGAACTGGGTATGTGGTTTGCCTCATGATTCCTGCAATTCATTCTTGTAGTGCTAGGTTTACCCATTATTAATACTTTGTTCCTCTCTTGTAGGCTCATCACAATAAGATGGAGGTGCCAGCGGTGTATGACCTCTATGCCATGGCCCATACTGCCTCATACAAGAAGGTCAAGGCATTCTCTGAGTCTGACCTCGATAATCCCGACAACTTCACCAATATCTCCTCCCACCACAAGCTCGTGAGGTACATAGACGTGGGGAAGGCGGTGAATGGGGAGGACTTCAACCCGAGCCAGCATCCACTTGATCCAGACCTGGTGATGATAGCTGGCCACGGGAGGCCCCATGGCTCGATAGCCATTGGAGATGGACATATACGGTCTTCGAGCACTCTCCGGCAAATCAAGGCGCGCCAAACGAGCTCCTGTCCTAAGATGCCGCCTCGTCCATGGCCAGTCCAGCTCGCCATCGAGGTTAGTCATACGGACTCAGATAGGTTTCCTCCATTACATTGTGTGTGCGAACAAAGATGATTACAATGCTAACGAGGAGTTGTGTTGCAGGCTGCTCTGCAGAAAGAGAGAGAGACAACCCAGGCGCTTCTTCCGGAACAGGCCCGGCAGGCGGCGGAGGAGAAGAGGGATCTGGAGGAGAGGAGGGCTAGGTTGTTGGAGGAGGAGAGGGCACGGAACGATGCGTCTAACCGGGCCATGTACGAGCTCATCGTGGTAAGTTTCTTCTTCATATTAGCCAAATCATGCACTACATGTTCTTTTCATTAATAACCAATATGATTGACTTGGCAAAACCAAATGTACAGACTTTGTGCGAGAAGAACGGCCAGACCCCTCCGCCGATGCCAGTCATTACCACGGCTGGAACGGTGAGTTTCATTTCATTGTTCATTAGTTACTAGTCTTAACATTTCAGCGTCATCATGCTAACGCAAATGATCTTTGGTACAACATAACTCCCGAGCCGCATCGCACGACCCGAGCAACCCCAGTGCTTCACCTCCGTGATGACGAGGACGGTAAGCCCTAATATGCCACTTACTTGGCTCATTTTCTCAAACAAATACAAACATAGCACTTAGACAAACTTAGCACAATAACAAACTTAGCACTTAGACAAATGTCATATTTTACCAAAGTTAGCTTTGTTTCCTATAAAATGACATAGTAAGCTTACTTACCTCCAAAATGACATATTGTACCTAAGTTAGCTCTAAAATGACCTATACTTAGCATTGTTTCCTCCACACTGACATAATAAGCTTAGTTAACTCAAGAATGACATAATAGACTTGGTAACCTCATAGATGCCATAGACTTAGCTTATTTTCTTGCAAAATGACACAATAAGCTTAGTTAGGTAAAAAATGTGAAAATTACCTAGGTTAGCTCTAAAATGACACAAATAAGCAATAAGAAGAAGAAAAACAAGAGGAGACAGAGAAAGAATCTTGCCACACTTTGGCTTGCCACACTTTGGCTTTAGGTGCTCAAATAGTTAGCCACAATTTGGCTTGCCGCAATTTTACCACACTTTGGCTTGCCACAATTTTACCACACTTGCCTTACTTGAGGTGCTCAAATAGTTACCACACTTTGACTTGCCTAAGGGAATCTTGCCACACATTTTCTATCTATGACATGTGGGTCTTACTGCTAATAAAAAAAATTCTTGCCTTAGTTGTGGCAAGAACCAAACACACACCTAACATGGTTAAACTTGCCTAAGTTGAGTTGTGGCAAAGTGTGGCTAGTTGTGTCTTGAAACCAAACAGCCCCTTCATCTTCTTCTAATTCTAGATCTTCTTCTACTTCTTAATTCTAGTATTATTTTTCTAACTTTCTTATTTCCAATTTAGCAGATTTGAGACGAGTTCACGGCAGCTTGCTTTGATGTAGTGCTAGGTTTACTTTCTGTTTTCATGTATTGAGTCATTTGTATCGATGAGACTATATGTATGAATGGATGAACCTATTGTAATATGGCGAACAATGTGGCATTTGATACATTTAATTTGGTATAATTGTTGGTTGATCATATATGGCTGTTGCACATTGTTTCTGTGAATTATTTATGTATATATCATATATTGTTTGTTTGAAAATTGTTGAATGTAACAAAAAAAAAAATTGGCAATACAGCCTCTTTGCCGTCTGCCCCGGACGGCAAAGAGCTCTATGCCGACGGCCACCGTCGGCAAAGATGCCACGTGGCGACCGCCTGTGAAACCTGGGAAAACAAGGCTGGGGCCATTTTGCCTCTTTGCCGTCCGCGGCAGACGGCAAAGGGGGGACGGCGGCAGACGGCAAAGGGGGCCGGGAGGCGGACGGCAAAGGGGGGGCGGAGGCAGACGGCAAAGGGGGGCGGGAGGCAGACGGCAAAGGGGGGGCGGAGGCAGACGACAAAGGGTAGGGGTAGGCAGACGGCAAAGGGTGGGGGTCCGTTAGCCACCTAACGGTGACGCCGTCAGTACTACGCCGTCCTGGTCCTTTGCCGTCTGCAAGCTGACGGCAAAGAATCTTTGCCGTCCGCTGGGCCGAAGCAGATGCCAAAGAACCCCTTTGCCGGAGTTCGTTGGGCCCGAAATTGTGCCGTCCGCTAGCGGACAGCAAAGGCCTTTGCCGTCCGCCTTTTGCCCTTTGCCGTCTGCCACGGCAAATCTCCTGATTCCAGTACTGTTTCCGGTCGTAAATCCAAGTCCTGCCGTACGAAAAAAGGTCGCAAACCCTCTAATTAAGAGGGTGAAATGTTCTAAATCCCCTATTGTTTCCTCATGAATGGCATGTTCTTTAATAGCAGAGGTCTTGATGACTTGCCTAAACATCTATTCATTGCGGAATGTAATAGGGAGTACAATTTAGAATTTTTGGCTTTATCTGAAACGGGGAGACGTGATTTCTCAGTAAGTCTGCTTAACCGTCTTTCTGGCGGGATAGACTATAATTGGATTTCACAACCACCTCGAGGTCATTCTGGGGGCATTTTATTTGGCGTTAACACAGGGACTATGGATGTTCTGGCTAGTTCGGAGGGAGAGTTTCATATCAAACTCCATATCCAAAACAAAGCTGGCAACTTCACATGGACCCTCGTCGCCGTGTATGGGGCAGCCCAGGATGAGCTCAAGTCTGTTTTCCTCCGCGAACTGGTTAATCTGGCGAAAGATAATCCCTACCCCATTCTTGTTGGTGGGGATTTTAATTTGCTACGATTTCCAAATGAGAAAAGCCGTGGTAGGTTTGATAATCATTGGCCTTTCCTTTTCAACAATGTCATAGACAGCCTAGATTTGCGAGAGGTTTCCATGATTGGAAGACAGTTCACATGGGTGAACAGTCTTCCGGAACCGACATATGAGAAACTAGATCATGTTTTAATGGATACCAACTGGGAATCCAAATTTCCAATGGTTTCTGTTCGCGCTTTACCTCGTATAGAGGCTATCTCAGATCATGCACCCATCCTCTTAACCACTGGATTGCCACGACCACAACACCGACGCAAGTTCAAGTTTGCACTGGGCTGGTTGCACCGAGAGGGATTCCATGAAATGGTCAAGAGGTGTGGGATAAACCAGTTGTCGGGCTTACCCCAATACATAAATGGAACAACAAAATGCGTGCATTACATAAGTTCCTTGGTGGTTGGGCTAGGCACACTGCGGGTATCCTCAAAAAGGAGAAGCTTCGTCTTTCATCTAGTATTGATGATATGGAAGCTCTGGCAGAGATTAGACCACTCTCTGACATTGAAATAGAGATCAAGAGTCAATCAATTGCTCAGTTAGCTCACATGCTGCGTGAGGAGGAACTCAAGTGGTACCCACATTCGAACGCTCAATTCATCCTGAAAGGTGATTCGAATTCGAGATATTTCCATGGTGTCGCCAATGGTAGACACCGAAAGAAACATATTCATTCCCTACAACAGGACGAGGGCAAGATTTAGGGGCATGAGCAACTTAAGTCTTATATCACTAGTTATTATAAAAACCTGTTTGGAACCCCTGAGGAAGGAAACTTCTCGATGGAGGAGTTTCGAACAGATGACATCCCCCAAGTTCCAGATGCGGTAAATAGCCTTCTAACTGCTACATTTTCTGAAGAGGAAGTTAGAAAGGCGGTTTTCCTAATAGAACACAACAAAGCACCGGGCCCAGATGGTTTTCCAGCTGAGTTCTACCAGAACTTTTGGGAGGTAATCAAACAGGATCTCCTACTCTTGTTTGGTTGCCTTCACAATGGGCAACTAGAGGTGCTTCGCTTAAACTTTGGTGAAATTATTTTATTACCTAAGGTTAACGAGGCTGAAAGGATACGACAGTATCGTCCAATCTGCCTCCTTAATGTTAGTTTTAAAATATTCACTAAGGTAGCGATGATCAGGCTAAATTCGGTAGCTGAGCATGTGGTTCGTCCTTCTCAAACTGGTTTTATGCAAGGCAGAAACATCCTAGATGGGGTTGTTGTCCTTCATGAAACAGTTCATTAATTGCATCGGAAAAAAACTGAATGGGGTGGTTCTTAAAATTGACTTTGAAAAAGCTTATGACAAAGTCAAGTGGTCTTTTCTCCTACAGACTCTCAGAATGAAAGGATTTTCTGAAGAGTGGCGTGTAATGATCTATAGTTTCGTGTCTGGAGGTAGTGTCGCCATTAAAGTCAATGATGATGTTGGTAACTATTTCCAAACGAAAAAGGGATTAAGACAAGGTGACCCAGTATCGCCCATGCTATTCAATATAGTGGCAGATATGTTGGCGGTCATGATTGAGCATCCCAAGGCTGATGGCCAAATTTATGGGGTAGTGAATCATCTTGTGAATGGTGGCCTCTCTATCCTTCAATAAGTCGACGATATGATTCTCTTTATGGATCATAACATCGAGAAAGCAAGAAATCTGAAATTAATTTTATCAGCATTCGAGTAACTCTCGGGGCTTAAGATCAATTTCCATAAAAGTGAATTGTTTTGTTTTGGTGAGGCACAAGGCGAGGCCCATCTGTATGCTGACCTGTTTAGATGCGGGTTGGGCCAGTTTCCGATCACTTATTTGGGGATACCGATACACTATCGGAGACTCACAAATGCCGAATGGAAAGACGTCGAGGAGAGACTACAAAAAAGACTTAGTAGTTGGAAAGGTAAACTGCTATCTCTAGGTGGAAGGTTGGTTCTCATAAATTCAGTACTAAGTAACATGGTACTATATATGATTTCCTTCTTCCAGTTGCCAAAAGGAGTTTTACATAGATTGGATTACTTCCGATCGAGATTCTTTTGGCAAGGGGGTAGCGAGAGAAAGAAATATCGACTAGCTAAATGGAGTGTGGTTTGCCGTCCTAAGGACCAAGGCGGGTTGGACATTCATGACCTTGAGGTTAAGAATAGGGCCCTCCTCGGCAAATGGTTGTTTAAGTTGTTGACGGGAGACGGTGTATGGCAAACCCTCCTAAGGAAAAAATATGTGGGTTCAAAGGCGGTATCCCAGGTATACTGGAAGCCTGGGGACTCTCATGTTTGGGCGGGACTAATGTCAACGAAGAAATGTTTCTTCCGCTATGGTTCCTTCTCAGTTAAGGATGGCTCGGAGATTAGATTCTGCGAGGATAAGTGGCTAGGTAATGCTACTCCGGGAATAATATCCAGCTCTATACAATATTGTGCGTCACAAGGGTGATACTATTGCCAAGGTTTTGGAATCATTTCCGTCAAATGTGACGTTCAGAAGAGATTTAATTGGACCTAGACTCCAATCGTGGAACATACTTCTCCAACGGTTAACCACGGTTCAGTTGTCACAAGGGTTCGATGTCTTTCGTTAGAACCTACATGGGAATGGGCAATTCTCAGTGGAGTCTATGTATAGAGCTTTGATCCAGTCTGACGTGCCAGTTGATAATAATAAGAAGATCTGGAAGATGAAGATACCGCTTAAGAATAAAATCTTTGCATGATATCTTCGTCGTGGAGTCATTCTTACTAAAGATAACCTTATTAAGAGGAATTAGCAGGGAAGTACGCAATGTGTATTTTGTCCGCATGACGAGACAATTAAACATTTATTCTTCCAATGTCAATTAGCTCGTTCTATATGGTCAGTCATCCAAATAGCTTCTGGCTTGTATCCTCCTTGTAGTGTTGCTAATATATTTGGCAACTGGTTACATGGGATTGATCACAGGTTTAGAATTCTTCTTCGGGTGGGAGCGCTTGTCGTGATTGGGTCGATTTGGCTATGTAGAAACGATAAGATTTTTAATGATAAAAGTACTTCGCTAATGCAGGTTATCTACAGATATACCAGGACGCTTCGTTTATGGTCCTCTCTACAACGAATGGAGAATCGAGGCCTGTTTACGGAGATGTGTACACGATTGGAGGCTACGGCGAGGGATACTTTTACCCAACATGGGTGGCAGCAAGATCTTAGAGTGGGCCACCTACGGTTTAGACGCTATACAAATATACTTTAGATGTGTATTGCGTCTTCTTCTTTTTATTTTGACTTGTTGTCAGGACTTTGTTGGCTGTGTGCATTTTAGTTATGCAGAGGCCGGGTGTAATGCTTAAACCTTTAAGTATTAAAGCGTCCTTTTTTGAAAAAAAATAAAATCATACAAAACCTTGGTCATTCAAAATTTGACCCTGCCCACAACAAGGAAAATAACTGATTCATCGTCTCTTGTTATGACCTAGTTTTCCTAGAAGATGATGTTGTAATAGGTCGTTCCTTGAATATTATCAATGTTAAAAGCTTACCAAGCGGCTAGCTTGGTAAGCTACCAACAAAAACTTGCAATCAATCAATGTTAAAAGCTCAATCAGTGTATGAAAATTACAATATGTATGAAAAAAGCAGATATCAAAACATATATGAAAAATAATAATTATGTATTTAAAAGATGATGAGTATGTGCAAAATTTTATGAATTCGACACGAAGAAGGAATCCATCTCCGGAACGGAGCAGAGCTGCTAGGGTTCGCCTACAAATGGAAGCCCGATTTCCCTTTCAATCCATCCAGCCAACAAATAAACAAACAAACAAATCATAAAATTCCGTCCAGCCTCCGGTGATTAGATCCGAGGAGCGATGGCCAGTAGAGGGATTTCGCCCAATCAGTGCGGCAAGGCGGAGGACGCGGTCATCTGAGGGGAGGGTCAGCGCAGCGCCAAAAGGAAGGTTCCGGCGGCCGGCCGTCGCCGTCCGCGCAAGGGCTGTAGTTCTGACGGAGAAGCGGCCTCGAAGAAGACGGAGGCAGCCGCCGGCTTCTCCGAGGTCGGCAAGATCTCGAATCAAAAGCAGGGGCAAGAGGAATTGGACAATGATGTTCAGACCAAGGAAGACGGTGAGGAGTTCGACGATTTCATAGCTAAGATGGAAGAGGAGCACGAGAAACACTGGGGGGAGCATACGTCTGATGGCGTGAAGAGATTCAACTACAAAGATTACTCCTCGTATCCGGTGAATGATGACGGTTTCGTCGTGCTGCGTGGCTGATCGCTCTCTGGAGGGAGTTCCAATGTCGACGAAGATATGTGATGCTTTCTGCCAATCTACTTTCTTTTTAATCTGATTTGATGTAGTGCCCATCTGTGTTACTGATCCGGTGTCTTTTCCAGTACGTGCCAATGTGTTGTGTTGTGAATTATTCTCTGCAACTGTATAATATTTTGTTATCCGTGGAATCGTTCGTATGACGCTGTTCAATACTTTCTCTATGCATCCAGTACTAGAATGTCACCCTTTGTTTGGAAAAGCACATTATCCTAGGGCTGATAATCTAAATAGCAGATATCTTAATTTTGGGCCTTTTTCATATTTGTGGCCATTTTACCATCCTGCCAATTGATCTCAACTGTCTTCTCAGTGGATGTTTCATCTGGCCTCTTATGCCTGCAGCTCATGGTGAACGTATTTACAATAAGTGGAAATACAGCTTCATTCTTCTCCAAGTTCGGCTGCAGGTCTCATATACATCATGACTGATGCAGTCAATTGAATTATTACAATGATTCCGGTGACTTACTTTCTGGCTTTTTACTTCACGAAATTCAAGTGGTGTAAGCAGGGGCGAATCTATCAGGGAGGCTTCGATAGGCTCGAGCCTACCCTCCAATTTTGCCAAACTATCCTCGCCTACTTAGAGTTTCTGGTGTATTCTTGTCAGCAGCGCCATTAGTTCTCTTTTTCCTAGCTTCTGTTCATCCATGGGTGAGAGGATGATCGATCATTGTGGCTTCAGCTGGGTCATGGGCTCATCTGTACCTAAATCAAACCAAAGCATATGTCTAGTGGTCTAACTATTGCCATCGGTCTCTCCTAGCTCAATTAGATAAGACATGCACAAGTCCCTAAAAAACAGATTAGATTATATACATAGATTTAAATCGCGGGCAATTTGGTTTCGCGGCAGCTTCTCCCAGCCGCTACAGCCGCTATAGCGGGCTATTGCGGCCACTAAACAATTTAGCGGCAACTATTACATGGGCACTTTTAACAGAAATACAGAGGATTTTCAGAAGGAAAACAGAGGATTTTTAGCAGGAAACAGACTATATATTTAGCGTCACGAGTTACAAGTTACATCACTAGTACACCAACTGAATCAGCAAACGAGAAATAGGATAAGAGGACTCCTGTACCTGCTGGAGACGTACTAGAAGTTGGAACCGTGTTAGACTAAGACGACAGCTTGGATTCATCGAGGCGTCGTGCAGAGGCGGAGAGGCCCTTCGTTGCCGGTCGCAGCCTTGCGGAGCGGGGTGTGAAGCTGCCTTGCGGAGCCCCGCAGCGTGGTCGCAGCCCTGCCGTACCGTGTGGCTGCTTCCTGGAGCCCTGGCTCGCCCATCACTACCTCCGGCCCGGCGAGCCACTGCTGGGAAGAACCGCCGAGCCGCCACAACCTCTTCGGTGGGAGGGAGAGAAGGGAATGGGGAGAGCGGTGCTAGGTTTTCCTGGAGCAGCTTCCCTATCGGGCTAATTTGGGCAGAGCTCTATTTGGGCCTCTGTTTCGGCCCGTTCCAGCGAAATCCAGCGAGCGCAAAGGTCTTTCGCGCTGTTTCGCGCCGCGATCGCCTGATTAGCGGCAGATCGCGTTATTTCAGGCGTAGCGTCGCGGGGAGGCTCCCCGCGAGCGATTGCGCCGCGATCGCTCCAGTTTTGCAGGCGATTTTATTCTTTGATTATATATAGGCTATCATCCTGCAGGTTTGGAACCGATTGTCGGCTGGAAAAAAATTAGGCGCTCCGCGCCTCAGCTCCGGAATCGATTGACGGCTGAATTTTTTTCAGGCGCACACAGAATTACAAACATGGTATTTTAATTATGTTGTGCACTCCATTTGTTGCGAGTTAGCTTACAGATTCTCATACATATTTATAGCACAAAATAAACACAATATACGCTCTTTGGTCTAGGTTGCTACCTTGAGCCCACCCTCCCTTTCTATCCTAGATTCGCCACTGGGTGCAAGGCCCTTTTGTGATGTTTTATATTATGGTCACTCCCATGTACTACTCAGTATTGGTGGAATGTCATGTGTCAGTTCCACCGTGCCGTGCCGCCTGACCTGACATGGATTATGCTGTTGTTAATTACCAATGTCGGGCTGACCTCAACTGTACCGTCTGGATAAACCTGCAGATATTTGATAGTTTCCTCATTAGCAGAGATTTGCTGCCTTAAAGTACAGCCAAAGCTAAGGGACACCTCATTCAGTTCCTGGTTTTATTTGTAGGACCTTGGATAAATAATCTGCAACGGTGCTCATGCTTCTTTGATTTATAGTTACAAAAATGCTCATGATTCTCTCCACGCTACTATTTGTGTTTATATTGAACAAAGCATTTCATCTGTGTCTTTTAATTGATGTTGTAGTTATGCGTGCATTTTAACTTCTATTTGTGTTTAATTGATGCTGTAGTTATGCGGATTTCTCTCTACGCTACTATTTGTGTTTAATTGATGTTGTAGTTATGCGGCTTCAAAGGAGGGATGTGAGAAGGCTGGGGGCCGGCGTCGTCCGCGGAAGGGGTTGGCACCCGCGCCGCCGCATAGGATGGAGACTGCCAGCTCCCTCGCCTTCAAGCAGAGAGCCTTCGGCCTCTGTTACCGCTGCTTGGCACCGAAGCATTTCGTCGCTGGTTGTCGCGGTCTTGTCAGATGCCTGGCATGTGGCCTCCCGGGCCATCGTGAGCGTGGTTGTACCTCGCGCTAGTCTTTGGCGGAAGGTCCTCACATGCGTCCCCGCTTGCCTCCGGCTTTCCCGCGTCGTCCCAGGGACCTGACGGACTGCCGAGCTCCTTGCCACTGCAGCCGTTCGACTCCTGGTTCTCCGCAGCCGCAACAACGCTCTTGGGCCTTGGTTGTTGCTCCTCCGGCTGCTGCGGATCCCAGCAGGTGTGTTGCTGCTGATTTGGGATTGCTCGAGCCGCTCCTTCCTTCTCAAATGGAAGTGTTACGCTCTGAGATGTGGGCCTTGACCGTGTCTCATTTGGAGGAGGTGGTCCAGCCCCTTCGAGACATGATGACTGCTTTGCATGGGTGGACAACTCTGCTCGGGGGATTTTTGGAGCGGATGGAGGTTGTTGTTGTCCAGCTGGGCCACTTGCCAGAGCTACCTCTTGCGTCGCCTCCTATGGTTGAGCCTGTTGTTGGCTTCATGGATGAGGTGGGTGTGGAGCTCTTTGGTAGCTTCTCGCCTCGTGTTGGGTCCATTTCGACGCCCCATGTTTTGCTGGACTTCGAGGGTGAGGCCTCCATCCAGGTTGTGTCTTCGGTGCCGAAGATCATGCCCGAGCTGCAAGTGTTCTATGGGGAACCTGTTTCGTCTCAGTCGATGGAGCAGCTCATGCTGGGCTCTCTCCAGGCTTCGGAGGTGGCCCTGGTGCCCTTACCACCCCCCGAGGAGCCTTGTCGGGCGTCTGCCAACCTGCCTCTCGACGTTGTAGAGCGCAGAGTTTTAGATGTTGCTTCCGCTCCCTCGCCTGTGACCTTAGGGCAGGTGATGCTTGTGAGTGATGTGACCATTGAGCCAGGTGCGATGGCGCCTACTCCTGGTCGAGATGATCCCTTCGCGAAGGAGTTGCGTGACTTATTTGCCAGCGTGGAGGTTGCTAGACCTGGTTTGGGCAGGTTAATTGCTTGCCTCCTGACGGGGACGACAATAAGGGTCAAATGTGAGAAGGTGGGCAAAGGCAAGAAGAGTGGCGCCATAGGGAGGACGTATGTGGCTGCTTGATCTTCGGTCTCTCGGCCTGCCCTCTTGGATTGGCTTGTCGTTGTGGTTTGGGGGTACCCGATGTCTTGTGTCGGGGATCACTTTGCGTGGTGGTAGTGTTGGTGAGTTGTTCGTATGTGGTCCGTTTGTATCGGTTTTCACCCGGTTTCCCGTGAATTAACCGGGCAATTCTCTTCTTCTTAATTAATCAATGAGGCAAAGGTTTTGCCTCCGTTTTCGAAAAAAAATTACAATGTTGTTCCCGGATGGGATCACATGTATATTGTATTTTCTTCAATCTAAATGAAGAACATCTCATTTTCTTCCCCAAATCAAATTGCATGTTTTCAAAAAGTTCTAAAAATTGGAAATAAAAAAGATCTATGTACTTCGTTTTCTACAAATCACTTCTTCTCTCCATCTACTTTCAATGGATATCTTCAGTTCTACGGTATCCTATTGAATATCTGTTGTATTTTGTTTACTCACCACAACTATTGCTTCACAATCCCCCTCTGCCCTCTCTATTCCAAGATTCAACATGGCTTCTGCCTTTCATAGTACTATTTCTTTGGACTGGCCTGCATTGCGTTCTCCTCTCCAAGAACTAGCTAGAACAAATAATTAGACAAGTAAGGTTTTGTTTTATTTTGTACCCCCTCTGTCCCAACACAAGTGTTGTGGTATTAGTTCAAATTTCGTGAAATTTGAACTAAAACCACTACACTTACTTTTTGGAACGGAGGGAGTAGAACATTGATACGTCTCCAACGTATCTACTTTTCCTCACTCTTTTGACCTTGTTTTGGACTCTAATTTGCATGATTTGAATGGAACTAACCCGGACTAACGTTGTTTTCAGTAGAACTACCATGGTGTTGTTTTTTGTGCAGAAATAAAAGTTATCGGAATGGAACGAAACTTTTTGGAGAATAATTTCAGAATATATAAGAATTATTGGAGCCAAAATCCACCGAAGAGGGGGGGGGGGGCAGGGTGAGCAGCACCCACCAGGGCGCGCCAGGCCCCCTGGGCGCGCCCTGGTGGGTTGTGCCCACCTCATGGCCCCACTGACCCGAATTCCGCCACTATAAATTCCTATTTTCGGAGAGAAAAATCAAGGAGAAAGTTTCATCGCGATTTACGATACAGAGCCGCCGCCACCTCCCGTTCTTCATCGGGAGGCCAGATCTGGAGCCCGTTTGGGGCTCCGGAGAGGGGAATCTTCGGTCTTCGTCATCATCAACCCTTCTCCATCACCAATTCCATGATGCTCCCCACCGGGAGTGAGTAATTCTTTCGTAGGCGTGCTGGTCGGTGAGGAGTTGGATGAGATTCATCATGTAATCGAGTTAGTTTTGTTAGGGCTTGATCCCTAGTATCCATTATGTTCTGAGATTGATGTTGCTATGACTTTGCTATACCTAATGCTTGTCACTAGGGCCCGAGTGCCATGATTTCAGATCTGAACCGTTTATGTTATCATCGTTATATCTATGTTCTTGATCCGATCTTGCCTATTCATATGCACCTATTACGTGTTATGATCCGTCAACCCCATAGTGACAATATTTGGGATACTTCACGGTGATGACCATAGTTTGAGGAGTTCATGTATTCACCGTGTGTTAATGCTTTGTTCCGGTTCTCTATTAAAAGGAGGCCTTAGTTTTCTCATGGACCCCGCTGCCACGGGAGGGTAGGACAAAAGATGTCATGCAAGTTCTTTTCCATAAGCACGTATGACTATTTACGGAATACATGCCTACATTATATTTATGAACTGGAGCTAATTCTGTGTCGCCCTAGGTTATGACTGTTATATGATGAATATCATCCAACGAGTTCACCGATCCAGTGCCTACGAGTTTTCCACTTTTTGTTCTTGCTAAGTTACTATTCTGCTGGTACTGTTCCAACTGCTACAAAACTATTGCTATCACTGCTACCGTTACTGTTACTGTTACTGCTGCTATCAAACTATCATACTACTGTGTTACTGATCACTTTGCTGCAGATATTTAATCTCCACGTGTGGTTGAATTGACAACTAAACTGCTAACACTCTCAAATATTCTTTGGCTCCTGATAACCCACAAGTATAGGGGATCAGTTGTAGCCTCTTTCGATAAGTAGGAGTGTCGAACCCAACGAGGAGCTAAAGGTAGAACAAATATTCCCTCAAGTTCTATCGACCACCGATACAACTCTACGCACGCTTAACGTTCGCTTTACGTAGAACAAGTATGAAACTAGAAGTACTTTGTTGGTGTTGTGGGATAGGTTTGCAAGATAATAAAGAACACGTAAATAAAAACTAGGGGCTGTTTAGATAAAGTAACAATTAAGTTACTTTAACAAGTGTGGAAAAGTGGTGGTAGGAGTTGCGGAATTGTCCCTAAGCAATTGACTACGTTACTAGACCGATAGCAAGTTTTATGTGGGAGAGGCCACTGCTAGCATGTCATCCTTTACTTGGAATTCTATGCACATATGATTGGAACTATTAGCAAGCATCCGCAACTACTAACGTTCATTAAGGTAAAACCCAACCATAGCATTAAGATATATTGGCCCCCCTTCAATCCCGTATGCATCAATTTCTATGCTAGGCCGAAGCTGCTATCACCCTTGCCCTCCAATACATAGTCCTATCAACATACAACTAACCCTATGGTGTGATCCACGCGCGCGCTCATATGATGGGCACCAAAGGACAACAACATAACCACAAGCAAATTAAACCAATCATAGCAATTCACCAATCACCGATAGGACAACAAAAATCTACCCAGACATCATAGGATGGCAACACATCATTGGATAATAATATGAAGCATAAAGCACCATGTTCAAGTAGAGGGTACAGAGGGTTGCGGGAGAGTGGACCGCTGTAGATAGATGGGGGAAGGTGATGGAGGTGTTGGTGAAGATGACGGAGTTGTTGGAGTAGATCGCCGTCACACGATGATTGCCCCGGCGGCGTTCCGGCACCACCGGGAGAGGGGGGGAGAGAGCCCCCCTCCTTCTTCTTCTTCCATGTCCTCCCCCCTAGATGGGAGGAGGGTTTACCCTCTGGTCCTTGGCCTCCATGGCAGCGGAGGGGTGGGAGCCCCTCCGAGATTGGATTTCTCTCTCTGTTTCCTTCTGTTTCTGCCTTCCCAGATTCTGGCCTTTCCCCGTTTCTTAAATTCCTGGAGATCCGTAACTCCGATTGGGCTGAAATTTTAACACGATTTTTATCCGGATATTAGCTTTCTTGCGGCGAAAGAAGGGCCCCAACCGCCTTAAGGGGTGACCACAAGCCACCCTGGCGCGCCCAGGGGGTAGGGCGCGCCCCTACGGCTTGTGGGGCCCTCGGGCATCGTCTCGCTTTGATTCTTTTTCCCAAAAATCACATATATTCCAAAAAAACATCTCCGTAAGTTTTTATCGCGTTTGGACTTCGTTTGGTATGGATATTCTGCGAAATAAAAAACATGCAACAAACAGGAACTGGCACTGGGCACTGGATCAATATGTTAGTTCCAAAAATAGTATAAAAAGTTGCCAAAAGTATATGAAAGTTGTAGAATATTGGCATGAAACAATAAAAAATTATAGATATGACGGAGACGTATCAGCTCCCCTTGTGTCGAATCTATAAATTTGGGTTGAATACTCTACCCTCGAAAACTGTTGCGATCCCCTATACTTGTGGGTTATCAAGACCTTTTTCTGGCATCGTTGCCGGGGAGCGTAGCTATATTTGTTGAGTCACTTGGGATTTATATCAATTGATCACTATGAAGAATCTCAAGGATCCAAAGACTAATATTTTTCCCTCTAAGATGAGGGGAGGTAAGGAACTGCCATCTAGCTCTGCACTTGATTCACCTTCTGTTATGAGTAAGCTTGCAACACCACCACATGCTAGTAATCCTGATATGTCGCAAGTTATTGATGATGCTTCCTCTGCTATGAATTATGCTATTGATGATGCTAGTACCATGCTTGATGATAATGTGCCACTAGGAGAATTTCTTGATGAACAAATTGCTAGAGCTAAAGAGAATGAAACTACTGAAATTGATGAAATTGCTGAAACAGATGAAGCCTATGAAACTGATGATGACTATGAAACACCTACTAGTCCTAGCTCTCCTAAGTTTGAAATGCCTAAGATACCTGAAGGTTATGTTATGGATGAGGAGGTAACTAGAGAAATTCTTTCTTGCAAGGATAGAAACGATCTTAAGAAATTGCTACGCAAGTATAAGGAAAAGACTTTGAATGCTAGAATGAAATGTGATCCTAAGTTTGCTACTTCACCTATCTTTGTTACCGATAAGGATTATGAGTTCTCTGTCGACCCAGAGTTAATTACTTTGGTTGAATCTGATCCTTTCCATGGCTATGAAACTGAAACTGTAGTGGCACACCTTACTAAGCTGAATGATATAGCCACCCTCTTTGCTCATGAAGAGAAGATTCGCTACTATTACATCCTTAAGTTATTTCCGTTCTCATTAAAGGGTGATGCTAAGACAAGGTACAATACTCTTGCTCCTGGTTGTGTGCGTAGTCCCCAGGATATGATTTATTATTTCTCTGAAAAATATTTTCCTGCCCATAAGAAACAAGCTGCCTTACAGGAAATATTTAACTTTGTGCAAATTGAAGAAGAGAGTCTCCCACAAGCTTGGGACAGGCTTCTCCAGTTGCTTAATGCTTTGCCTGATCATCCTCTCAAGAAAAATGAAATACTTGATATCTTCTATAATGGACTAACCGATGCTTCTAGGGACTTCCTAGATAGTTGTGCTCGTTGTGTTTTCAGGGAACAAACTATTGAACTAGCTGAGGAATTATTGAATAAAATATTGAAGAATTATGAAGATTGGACTCTTCCTGAACCACCACCTAAACCCACTCCGAAGAAGAGGGGTATCTTATTTCTCAGTCCTGAAGATATGCAAGAGGCAAAGAAATCCATGAAAGAAAAAGGTATTAAAGCTGAGGATGTTAAGAATTTACCACCTATTGAAGAAATACATGGCCTTGACACACCACCACCTCCACAAGTGGTAAAGGTAAATTCGTTATTAAAGTTTGATGAAGGTGATATCCCTTACAATAAACATACTAGTCAGTGTTTATATGAGTTTGACAACTATATTATGAAGCAAGATCATTTCAATGCACATGTTCTGAAACAATTGAAATATAACTCTGATATGATTGCTCGCTTGAGTGACTTGCTATTTAGAATCAGTAATGATGTTAGAGGTGTAGGAAAACATGCATCTATGGTTCAAACTCAGTTAGAACAAGTTGCTAAGTCCCAAAAAGAATTGCTTGATGAAATGAATAATAATATACATGATTTTGCTGCTAGAGTAGTAACTAGAGTAGGTAGAATGACCCAAGAACCACTCTATCCTGAGGGTCACCCTAAAAGAATTTTACAAGACTCTCAGAGAATTAATTCTGATGCACTTAGTCCTTCTAAGAAGAAAAAGAAAAAGAAAAATGATAGGACTTTACATACCTCTAGTGAACCTGAGACACAAAAACCTCCTGATAATAATGATGTCTCTATTTCTGATGCTGAAACTCAGTCTGGTAATGAACATTCACCTAGTGATAATGAGAATGATAGTGATGACGTTCATGAAGATGCTCAACCTAACAATGATAAAGAACCAGATAATGATGTTGAAATAGAGCCTGCTGCTGATCTTGATAACCCACAACCTAAAAATAAACGTTATGATAAAAGAGACTTTGTGGCTAGGAAACATGGTAAAGAAAGAGAGCCATGGGTTCAGAAACCTAAGGCATTCCCACCTAAGCCCTCTAAGAAAAAGGATGATGAAGAATTTGAGCGCTTTGCTGAAATGATTAGGCCAGTTTTTTCGCGCACCCGCTTAACCGATATCCTAAAGATGGCCCCTTATGCAAAGTATATGAAATACATCATCACAAATAAAAGAAAGATACCTGAAGCTGGAATCTCTACCATGCTTGCTAATTACTCTTTTAAGGATGGAGTACCTAAAAAACTTGGAGATCCTTGAATACCAACTATACCTTGCTCCATTAAAAGAAACTATGTCAAAACTGCTTTGTGTGATTTGGGAGCTGGTGTTAGTGTTATGCCTTTCTCCTTATATAAAAGACTTGATTTGAATAAACTCACACCTACCGAGATATCATTGCAAATGGCTGACAAATCAACTGCCATACCTATCGGTATTTGTGAGGATGTGCCCGTTGTTGTTGCAAATGTTACTATCTTAACGGACTTTGTTATTCTTGAGATGCCCGAGGACAACAACATGTCGATTATCCTTGGTAGACCCTTTTTGAATACTGTAGGGGCTTTTATTGATTGCAACAAAATCAAATTCACTTTTCATATCAATGGTAATGAGCATACGATGCACTTTCTGAAGAAACAGTTCCAAGTGAATGGTATAAATGTTATTGAAGAATCTCCGACCATCACTATTGGAAGTTTTCAATTACCTCTACCTACTGCTAAAAACAAATATGATATACTTATTGTTGGGGATATGCGCATCCCCATTGAGGTAACTTAGTGTTTTATGAAAGTTCTTCGGTTTCATGCTAATCGGAAGTGGTTGTTAATAAGACTTGATCAACCTTATTAATGAATCATTTTTGAGAGGTATGAAGTCGATGAATCTAGTAAGCACAACTCTCTGCTCCCACCTTTTATTTTCTGTTTTAGTTAGCTAAATAAAATAAAATGTCATGATTATCCTGTTTTCTGTTTTGTCCGTGCAATAAGAAATGACCCAAAAATAAAATTTCTTAGAATGCCCTGAAAATTTAACACGATTTTTTTCTGAATATTTATGAATTTCTGGTGCAAATAATACCAGAGGGGGGGGGTGCACCTGGTGCCCACAAGACATCAGGGCGCGCTAGCACCCCCACGCGCGTCCTGGTGGGTTGTGGTCCCACGTGGGTCCCCTCACTTATCTCTTTAGCCCACATCATCCCCTACCTCCAGAAAAAAATCACCACAGCCACCATTCCCGTGTTCATGCTCTCAAACCCGCGGATTTTGACCTCTTAGCTCGAAGCTCCGTTTTTGAAACTGTTTGGAGGGATTGCTACTTGGTATGTGACTCCTCCATTGCTCCAATTAGTTTTTATTTAGTGGGTTATTTTTAGAGTAATTAGCTGCTCTAGGTGATGTTGTAGATGAGCTTTCATGTTGAATTCTTAGAGTTCTAAGTAGTTTGAATGCTCAATATGGCCTCTATGCATGCTTGGGAGTAGTTGCTGACAATCTCACAAAGTTTTGTTGATAAATTTTTGCGGATTAAAATTTTTCAGAATTTTTATAGGAATAAAATGCAAATCTTTAGGAAGTTCTCCTCCAAGAAAAATGCCAAGGGAGTCATTATGGAGTCATCGGACAATGACCTTTACACCCCAAGAAGGGCGGAGGTGCGGCCGTGCGAATGGCCGCATGATGCCTTCATGGAGGAGGCCGGGTTCCATCAAGAGTTCGCTCAGTTTGTTGCAAACGCCGGGTTGACTGAGTTCCTCACAGCTAAGTGTGACCAATACCACATCCTTACAAATTCCTTTGTGCAAGGCTTTTATTATCTAGGGAGAAACAATCCTCCTAAAGTGCAGTTTAATCTTTATGCCGAAACTTACAAAATGCCGCTAACTGACTTCTGCAACATATGCTTGATCCCTTCTGATGGGGAATTGAGAGAACCTAGGCCATCTGAGTTTGAGGATTTTCTCCTCACTTTAACAGTGGGTGAAGATAGAGGCGTGTCAAACGCCACTGCTACCAGCTTGCAGTTTCCCTCAGTGCATTACTTCGCTTTGGTCATCGCTAAGTGTTTAACCGCTAGGGAGAAGGTCGGCGCACTTAGTGCCCCTGACCTTGCTATTTTACGTCATGCACTTTATGATGATCACACCTTTAATATGGGGGCTATTATTGCTCGTCGCTTGCATCTTGACAAAACTAAGGGAAAGATACATGGTGGTATTTATGCTACTCGCTTAGCGAGACACTTTAATGTTCAGTTTGGCCCTCATGATTATCTCTTGTCCAGAGTTTATCTTGATCTCAAGTCACTGCAAGATCACCAATTCCTCGGTGTAACTGATTCTCCCCGTGACAATCAATACAACCTAGTGTTCAGTAAAGAAACATGAGATGTTATTTCGTTGCCTGCACGTGCCTTGTTTGATTCTATTGCTAGGAACGGATACAGGATCATGCCAGATGACATTACAGCCTACCGGAACAACCTAGCAGCTGCTGAGGAGGAGCCCCAGGGGTGGGATGCTCAGGTGCCGCCTCCACCTCTACAACTTGGGACCGGACGGCTACTACGGATGGTGATTACCAAGCTAGGCCAAAAGCCTAAGCTTGGGGGAGTACGTATTTCCGCCGACATTACACTCATGTTCACACATTTCATTCCAATTGTCGGTGTTCATACTTTTTCATTGTAATATCCATGCTAGATTTATTTTCCCGCTTTCTTCTTGTGTGTTTGAAAAACTTTGAGAAAATCAAAAAATATTTCCTACTTCTTTTTAGTATTTCTTTCTAGCCTAGTTTAATTGTTGCATCAAAAGAAAACCCAAAAAGATTTCTCGCTTCTTCTTTTACTTGTTGGGAGCTTTCCCGTGTAAATACTTTTTCTCATTTTTGTTTTTCCTCTTTAATTTGCTTTCTTCAAGAAAAAACAAAAACTCCAAAAATATTTCAGTGTGTTTCTCTGAAATTCTTTTCCTTTTATTTGAGTCGTACCAAGGAGAAGACCACAATGAAATTATTGAGTGGCTGTCATCTGCATTATTGTTTATCTAACAAAGAGCCCATATTACTTTGTCTTCTCCTCTTGAATAAAATGTTTGCAGATTCTAGCTTAGTCCACGACACTCTTGCACTATTATTATTTTCCTATCATTCGGCCGTGCAAGTGAAAGGCAATAATGACGATATTTGATGAATTGACTGTGGCAGAGAAAAGTGGGTATGAACTCAACTTGTTTTTTGTTTTTGTAAATATGTTTAACCTAGTATCCTTGATTTAGCATATTATGATCAAACATGCTTCCAATGACCATTAGAGCTTATAGTTGTTCATGCCATGCTTAAGTAGCTAGGAGTGGATAATGATTTATCTTGGGTGTCAACATGCATTAAAATGGTTGTGATACGGTATGATAATATGGTATCCTCCTCTGAATGTTTCAAGTGGCTTGACTTGGCACATGTTCACGCATGTAGTTGAAATGTGTGAACATGAATGTAATGTCGGTGGAAATACGTACTCCCCCAAGCTTAGGCTTTTCGCCTAGCTTGGTAATCACCATGCGTATGAATAATAATCTGGGTGATGGTTCACTGAGGCCCTCGGTGCAAACTCCGCGGCCCTCCTGGCAGCTTCAACCTCCGCATTGTATGCATGGGCTTCGCTCTCAAGGACATAGTATCTTCCCCTACTGTGAAAATCAAAGAGAGCAGGAGCAGGCAAAGCGACAGGCACAACATTTTTTTTATTAAATCTCAAGTTATAAGTGTAGTTGGTGACCGTACCCGTAAGGAACTTATGATGCTTCATGGCATCAAATTCTAAATACTGAGTAGGTAAGATGGGGTCATTTGGCCATGGTGAGACATTTAATCTTTCCGCTACACGGGAGGCATAGATTCCTCCATAAAAATTACCATTAGCAGCGTTGAGCTGCAGTCTACGTGCAACAATTGCACCAAGATTATAATACTTATTCCCAGTTATGGCAGTGTGTAAGAGGCTCACATCATGAGCACACAGTGTGCTACAATCTTGTTTGCCTACGATACATTTACCGTTAAAGAGCGCAAAGTATTGTATCGATGGGAAATGGATGCTGTTAATTCTCCCTTGTGTTACCCCCCTATCTTCACCAAAGCAAAGATTGACTAAAAATGACTCGTATTCAGATTTTTTTGGTTCATCGAGGGAACCCCAATATGGAAGTTTGCTTGCTTCACTGAACATTTCTAACGGCATGGTGAAGGAACGGTCATACAAGTTGAATATACCTCTAGACTCACGAGAAAAATATTTAAATTTCTTTGTGAAGGTTTTCGTGAGTTCGAGGTGTTGGGGGCACTTATCTGCGATGAAGGGAGCAAGCTCTGTATTGTGGATAAATTTGTCAAATTCCTCCTTAATACCTGCACCTTCCATGAACTCGTCGCACAGCCACAAGCATGATTTGGTGACGGCATCTCGCATGGAGCTTTCGCTTGGCTCAACATAGACTGTCGAACCGAGCTTCCACGTGATGAGGCTTCCGAGGATCTCCTCCTCGAAGAACTTCTAAACAATTGCATTTTTATTCCTATAAAAATTCTGAAAAAATTTAGTCCACAAAAATTTATCAACAAAACTTTGTAAGATTGTTAGCAACTACTCCCAAGCATGCATAGAGGCCATATTGAGCATTCAAACTACTTAGAACTCTAAGAATTCAACATGCAAGCTCATCAACAGCAATACCAAGAGCAGCTAATTACTCTAAAATTAACCCGCTAAATCAAAAACTAATTGGAGCAATGGAGGAGTCACATACCAAGTAGCAATCCCTCCAAACAGTTTCAGAAACGGAGCTTCGAGCTAAGAGATCGAAATCCGCGGGTTTGATAGCAAGAACACGGGAATGGTGGTTGTGGTGATTTTTTCTGGAGGTAGGGGATGATGTGGGCTAAAGAGATAAGTGAGGGAACCCACGTGGGACCACAACCCACCAGGGCGCGCCTGGGGGTGCTAGCGCGCCCTGATGTCTTGTGGGCACCAGGTGCACCCCCCCCCTCTGGTATTATTTGCACCAGAAATTCATAAATATTCAGAAAAAATCGTGTTAAATTTTCAGGGCATTCTGAGAATTTTTATTTTTGGGTCATTTTTTATTGCACGGACAAAACAGAAAATAGGATAATCATGACATTTTATTTTATTTAGCTAACTAAAACAGAAAATAAAAGGTGGGAGCAGAGAGTTGTGCTTACTAGATTCATCGACTTCATACCTCTCAAAAATGATTCATTAATAAGGTTGATCAAGTCTTATTAACAACCACTTCCGATTAGCATGAAACCGAAGAACTTTCATAAAACACTAAGTTACCTCAATGGGGATGTGCATATCCCCAACAATAAGTATATCATATTTGTTTTTAGCAGTAGGTAGAGGTAATTGAAAACTTCCAATAGTGATGGTCGGAGATTCTTCAATAACATTTATACCATTCACTTGGAACTGTTTCTTCGGAAAGTGCACCGTGTGCTCATTACCATTGATATGAAAAGTGACTTTGCTTTTATTGCAATTAATAACAGCCCCTACAGTATTCAAAAAGGGTCTACCAAGGATAATCGACATGTTGTCGTCCTCGGGCATCTCCAGAATAACAAAGTCCGTTAAGATAGTAACATTTGCAACAACAACGGGCACATCCTCACAAATACCGATAGGTATGGCAGTTGATTTGTCAACCATTTGCAATGATATCTCGGTAGGTGTGAGTTTATTCAAATCAAGTCTCTTATATAATGAGAAAGGCATAACACTAATACCGGCTCCCAAATCACACAAAGCAGTTTTGACATAGGTTCTTTTAATGGAGCAAGGTATAGTCGGTATTCCCGGATCTCCAAGTTTTTTAGGTACTCCATCCTTAAAAGAATAATTAGCAAGCATGGTGGAGATTTCAGCTTCAGGTATCTTTCTTTTATTTGTGATGATGTCTTTCATATACTTTGCATAAGGGGCCATCTTTAGGATATCGGTTAAGCGGGTACGCAAAAAGACTGGCCTAATCATTTCAGCAAAGCGCTCAAATTCTTCATCATCCTTTTTCTTAGATGGCTTAGGTGGGAATGGCTTAGGTTTCTGAACCCATGGCTCTCTTTCTTTACCATGTTTCCTAACCACAAAGTCTCTTTTATCATAATGTTAATTTTTATGTTGTGGGTTATCAAGATCAGCAGCAAACTCTATTTCAACATCATTATCTGGTTCTTTATCATTGTTAGGTTGAGCATCTTCATGAACGTCATCACTATAATACTCATTATCACTAGGTGAATATTCATTACCAGACTGAGTTTCAGCATCAGAAATAGAGATATCATTATTATCAGGAGGTTTTTGTGTCTCGGGTTTACTAGAGGTATGCAAAGTCCTATCATTTTTCTTTTTCTTTTTCTTTCTAGAGGGACTAGGTGCATCAGAATTAATTCTCTGAGAGTCTTGTTCAATTCTTTTAGGGTGACCCTTGGGGTAGAGTGGTTCTTGGGTCATTCTACCTCCTCTAGTTACTACTCTAGCAGCAAAATCATGCATATTATTATTCATTTCATCAAGCAATTCTTTTTGGGACTTAGGAACTTGTTCTAACTGAGTTTGAACCATAGAGGCATGTTTTCCTACACCTCTAACATCATTACTGATTCTAAATAGCAAGTCACTCAAGCGAGCAATCATATCAGAGTTATATTTCAATTTTTTCAGAACATGTGCATTGAAATGATCTTGCTTCATAATATAGTTGTCAAACTCATATAAGCACTTACTAGTATGTTTATTGTAAGGGATATCACCTTCATCAAACTTTAATAAAGAATTTACCTTTACCACTTGTGGAGGTGGTGGTGTGTCAAGGCCATGTATTTCTTCAATAGGTGGTAAATTCTTAATATCCTCAGCTTTAATACCTTTTTCTTTCATGGATTTCTTTGCCTCTTGCATATCTTCAGGACTGAGAAATAAGATACCCCTCTTCTTCGGAGTGGGTTTAGGTGGTGGTTCAGGAAGAGTCCAATCTTCATAATTCTTCAATATGTTATTCAATAATTCCTCAGCTTGTTTAATAGTTCGTTCCCTGAAAACACAACGAGCACAACTATCTAGGAAGTCCCTAGAAGCATCGGTTAGTCCATTATAGAAGATATCAATTATTTCATTTTTCTTGGGAGGGTGATCAGGCAAAGCATTAAGCAACTGGAGAAGCCTGCCCCAAGCTTGTGGGACACTCTCTTCTTCAATTTGCACAAAGTTAAATATTTCCTGTAAGGCAACTTGTTTCTTATGAGCAGAAAAATATTTTTCAGAGAAATAGTAAATCATATCCTGTGGACTACGCACACAACCAGGAGCAAGAGTACTGTACCATTTCTTAGCATCATTCTTTAATGAGAACGGAAATAACTTAAGGATGTAATGGTAGCGAATCTTCTCATCTTGAGCAAAGACGGTGGCTATATCATTCAGCTTAGTAAGGTGTGCCACTACAGTTTCAGTTTCATAGCCATGGAAAGGATCAGATTCAACCAAAGTAATTAACTCTGGGTCGATAGAGAACTCATAATCCTTATCGGTAACAAAGATAGGTGAAGTAGCAAACTTAGGATCATATTTCATTCTAGCATTCAAAGTCTTTTCCTTATACTTGCGTAGCAACTTCTTAAGATCGTTTCTATCCTTGCAAGAAAGAATTTCTCTAGTTACGTCCTCGTCCATAACATAACCTTCAGGTATCTTAGGCATTTCAAACTTAGGAGAGCTAGGACTAGTAGGTGTTTCATAGTCATCATCAGTTTCATAAGCTTCATCAGTTTCAGCAATTTCATCAATTTCAGCAGTTTCATTCTCTTTAGCTCTAGCAATTTGTTCACCAAGAAATTCTCCTGGTGGCACATTATCATCAAGCATGGTACTAGCATCATCAATAGCATAATTCATAGCAGAGGTAGCATCATCAATAACTTGTGACATATCAGGATTACTAGCATGTGGTGGTGTTGCAAGCTTACTCATAACAGAAGGTGAATCAAGTGCAGAGCAAGATGGCAGTTCCTTACCTCCCCTCGTCTTAGAGCGAAAAATCTTAGTCTTTGGATCCTTCAGATTCTTCATAGTGATCAATTGATATAAATCCCAAGTAACTCAACAAATATAGCTATGCTCCCCGGCAACGGTGCCAGAAAAAGGTCTTGATAACCCACAAGTATAGGGATTCGCAATAGTTTTCGAGGGTGGAGTATTCAACCCAAATTTATAGATTCGACACAAGGGGATCCAAAGAATACTTGAGAGTATTAGCAGTTGAGTTGTCATTTCAACCACACCTGAGATTAAATATCTGCAGCAAGGTGATCGGTAGCACAGTAGTATGATAGTTTGATAGCAGGAGCAACAGTAACTGTAGCGGTAACAATAGTAGCAATAGTTTTGTAGCAGTTGGAACAGTAGCAGCATCAATAGTAACTTAGCAAGAACAATAAGTGGAAAGCTCGTAGGCACTGGATCGGTGAACTCGTTGCATGATATTCATCATATAACAGTCATAACCTAGGGCGATACAGAACTGGCTCCAGTTCATCAATGTAATGTAGTCATACGTGCTTATGGAAAAGAACTTGCATAACATCTTTTGTCCTACCCTCCCATGGTAGCGGGGTCCATAAGGAAACTAAGGGATATTAAGGCCTCCTTTTAATAGAGAACCGGAACAAAGCATTAACACATGGTGAATACATGAACTCCTCAAACTACGGTCATCACTGCGAAGTATCCCAAATATTGTCACTATGGTGTTGACGGATCATAACACGTAATAGGTGCATATGACTAGACAAGATCGGATTAAGAAAATGGATATAGAGATGAGAACATAGACGGTTCAGATCTGAAATCATGGCATTCGGGCCCTAGTGACAAGCATTAGGTATAGCAAAGTCATAGCAACATCAATATCAGAACATAGTGGATACTAGGGATCAAGCCCTAACAAAACTAACTCGATTACATGATGAATCTCATCCAACTCCTCACCGACCAGCAAGCCTACGAAGGAATTACTCACTCCCGGTGGGGAGCATCATGGAATTGGCGATGGAGAAGGGTTGGTGATAACGAAGACCGAAGATTCCCCTCTCCGGAGCCCCAAACGGGCTCCAGATCTGGCCTCCCGATGAAGAACAGGAGGTGGCGGCGGCTCCGTATCGTAAAACGCGATGAAACTTTCTCTTTGATTTTTTTTCTCCGAAAATAGGAATTTATAGTGGCGGAATTAGGGTCAGTGGGGTCACGAGGTGGACACAACCCACCAGGGCGCGCCTAGGGGGCCTGGCGCGCCCTGGTGGGTGCTGCTCACCCTGGCACCCTCTTCGGTGGATTTTGCCTCCAATAATTCTTATATATTCCGAAATAATTCTCCAAAAGTTTCGTTCCATTCCGAGAACTTTTATTCCTGCACAAAAACAACACCATGGTAGTTCTGCTGAAAACAACATTAGTCCGGGTTAGTTTCATTCAAATCATGCAAATTAGAGTCCAAAACAAGGGCAAAAGAGTGAGGAAAAGTAGATACGTTGGAGACGTATCAGTCATCATCAACCCTTCTCCATTGCCAATTCCATGATGCTCCCCACCGGAAGTGAGTAATTCTTTCGTAGGCGTGCTAGTCCGTGCGGAGTTGGATGAGATTAATCATGTAATCGAGTTAGTTTTCTGTGGCGCCCGGATATTTAAGCTACAGTAATACCCTGCTAATGATGACATGTCACCATGATTACTGTTGATAAACTCGCGTTGGTTCAAATCCAATTCAAATTCAAATTTGAAGTAAAGTAGAACGATAAAAGTTTTCAAATATCAAAACTAAAATGTTCAAGTTGTGACAAATAATTCATAGGTAATTATGGTGGAGAAACCAAATTTTTATAAAGTGTTTGAGATCATAAAAATATTTAAAAACAGTGACTTATGCAATTATTTTAAAGCTTTTGAATTGTAGGAATATGCAGAATAAATATTTAAGTGCCAAAATTGGTTATGGCAGTAGGCAAATTTAAAACACTATTTTAGGTACTATTTATGTATTTTAATAAAACTAAATTTAATAGAAACTAAAAAAAGGAAATCCCCCCCTCCCCCATGGGCCTTGGCCCAACCGGCCGGCCCACCCGCAGCTTCGCCGGCCCAAACGCCCCCCCGGCCTCCATAACCCCCCCCACCTCGCTCCCTCCCCCCGCTCCCGATCCAGATCGGATCGGGGAGTCCCCGCGCCCGCCCCGCGCCGGCGCTCCCCGCCGCCGCCGCCGGCCCTCCTCGCCGTCAGAGGCTGCCCCCGCGCCCCCCTACCGGCCGCCCGTCGCCCGCCATCGCCGCCGCCCCGTTCCTCCCCCGTCGCCGCGCTTCCCCCCCGGCCTCCTCCTCGCCGGACCACTCCGAACATCACCGCCCGCTTCTCAGCAACGTGGGTGAGCCGCCTGCCTCCCTCCCCTCTCTTCCCGGCATGCTCGCGCCCGTGCCCTCCCCGGCCACCCTATCGCCGTGACTGGAGCCCTGCTCCCCGTGCGCACGCGCATCCGCTCGCCGCGCGCCCCCAACTGCGTCTGGTCGCGCTCGCCGCGTCCGTGCTGCGCCCCCGCGCATGCACGCCCTAACGCGGCGGCGCCCACGCGCGCCCGTAGCCGCCGCTGCCCACGCGCACCCCGCTGCTCTGCCCTGCTGCTGCTCCTCCGGCCGCCGCCCGCGACTGCCCCCGGCCGCCCGCAGCCGCGCCCGACTGCTCCGCCGCCCCTGCCTGCATCGCTGCGCGCCCCGACGCACCGCGCCGCCCGAACCCCCGTCGGGGCCTGCCTCCCCTCCTGTGTTCGATTTGGTTAGTGGGGGTTAACCGCCCCACTAACCCCCCCTGGCCCGCTGACATGAGGGCCCACCACCCCCATAATGACGTTTTAAAAATAATAATAAAAAATAAATCAATAAAATAAATAAAAACAATAATAATATTAATTAATTAGTTAACTTAATTAGGGCTAATTATGTTAATTAATTAATTCTGATAATTAATTAAGGCTAAACAGAGAATGACAGGTGGGTCCCACCCCCCCTAATTAAACCTGTTTAAGATTAATTAAACATTAATTAAAATTGTGACACTCACATGTGGGACCCACTGGACAGTTTGACCAGTCAACCGGACTGTTGACTGCTGATGTCATAATTGAATTATTCAATTAAAATAATCTATTTTAATTTCTAAATATTAATAAAACTTTAAAAATTAACATAAAATAATCCGTAAGTGATATGAAAATAATTTATACATTAAAGTTGTTCAGAATAATCCTACGAGTCCGAATACGCTGTCCGTTAGTCTGCCACGTGCTCCTAGCATAGCGAACATGGAACTTTTTCATCGTTTTCATCTGTCCGGTAATAGCCAGAGACCCGGAAAATATTGTCAGATATTCTTCCGACCCGTCTGCGATGTGTAATACTGCATTAGTGCATGCCTAGTTCTGCATATTGCCATGTCGTGCATCGTGATGCATTTGTCTGCTTTATATTTATTGTTTCTCCCCCCTCTTCTTACCGGTAGACCCCGAGACTGACGGTGCTGCCGGGTACGACTACACCGCCGACGATCAGGCCTTTGCCGCAGAGCAGCAAGGCAAGCAACCCTCCCCTTGAGCATTCCGATATCGCCCATTTCTTTCCCTCTCATTCTTGCATTAGATTTTGCTACTGTATTAGCTAGCTCCTATTTCTGATGCATAGCCTGCTTTTGATAAACTGCTACCATACCTGCAATCATATCAACTGCTTAGTATAGGTTGATCAGTGAATCCCTTGTGACCCCCTTAGTCCCAGTTGCCCCTCTTCTTCATCAACGACTCGACGACTCGACGACTCGATGACTCGAGAACTCGAAGACTCGGTCTACCGACCGACGAGCCAGGCCCCTCACATCACCGCACACCCCTTAGTTGTACGACTCTGCTGAGCTACTATCGAGTACCGAGGGTGACACCTCGTGAAGTACTCATGATGCTAACTCTGTAGTGCAGCTAGTCGGTCGTGGTTATCGAGGGTGATTCCTCCTTCACCACTCCCGACGATGACTCTGTCGTGCAACCCCTCAAGTGTGGGACTGATAACCCACAAGTATAGGGGATCGCAACAGTTTTCGAGGGTAGAGTATTCAACCCAAATTTATTGATTCGGCACAAGGGGAGCCAAAGACTATTCTTGAGTATTAGCAGCTGAGTTGTCAATTCAACCACACCTGAAAGACTTAATATCTGCAGCAAAGTATTCAGTAGCAAAGTAGTATGGAAGTAACGGTAACGATGGCAAAAGTAACAGTAGCGGTTTTGTAGCAATCGTAACACTGGCAACGGAAAAGTAACTTAGCAAAGATCAATATATGAAAAGCTCGTAGGCAACGGATCAGTGATGGATAATTATGTCGGATGGCATTCATCATGCAACTGTTATAACATAGGGTGACACAGAACTAGCTCCAATTCATCAATATAATATAGGCATGTATTCCATATATAGTCATACGTGCTTATGGAAAAGAACTTGCATGACATCTTTTGTCCTACCCTCCCGTGGCAGCGGGGTCCTAATGGAAACTAAGGGATATTAAGGCCTCATTTTAATAGAGAACTGGACCAAAGCATTAGCAATTAGTGAATACATGAACTCCTCAAACTACGGTAATCACCGGAAAGAATCCCAGTTATTGTCACCCTGGGGGATGCGGATCATAACTTGTAATAGGTGTCTACAACTTGCAAGATAGGATCAAGAACACATATATATTCATGAAAACATAATAGGTTCAGATCTGAAATCATGGCACTCGGGCCCTAGTGACAAGCCTTAAGCATAGCAAAGTCATAGCAACATCAATCTCAGAACAAAGTGGATACTAGGGATCAAACCCTAATAAACTAACTCGATTACATGGTAAATCTCATCCAACCCATCACCGTCCAACAAGCCTACGATGGAATTACTCACGAACGGCGGAGAGCATCATGACATTGGTGATGAAGGATGGTTGGTGATGACGACGGCGTCGATTTCCCCTCTCCGGAGCCCAAAACGGACCCCAGATCTGCCCTCCTGAGGAAGAACAGGAGGTGGCGGCGGCTCCGTATCGTGAAACGCGATGAACTCTTCTCCTTTATTTTTTTCTCCCCGAATAGGAATATATAGAGTTGGAATTAAGGTCGGAGGAGCTTCAGGAGGCCCACAAGACAGGGGGGCGCGCCCTAGGGGGGGGGGCGCCCCCCTGGCTTGTGGCCAGGTGGTGGACCCCCTCCGGTTGATTCTTTCGCTAGTATTTTTTATTAATTCCAAAAATATTCTCCGTAAATTTTCAGGTCAATCCGAGAAATTTATTTCTGCACAAAAATAACACCAAGGCAATTCTGCTGAAAACAATGTCAGTCCGGGTTAGTTCCATTCAAATCATGCAAATTAGAGTCCAAAACAAGGGCAAAAGAGTTTGGAAAAGTAGATACGATGGAGACGTATCAACTCCCCCAAGCTTAACCCATTGCTTGTCCTCAAGCAATTCAGTTGACAAACTGAAAGTGACAAAGAAAAACTTTTACAAACTCTGTTTGATCTTGTTGTTGTAAATATGTCTAACTGATGTTCAGGTTTTCAGCAAAGATTATAGACTAACCACATTCACAATAACATTTAGGTCTCACATTTACTCATAGCAATGGCATAATCAACTAGTGAGCAATAATAATAAATCTCGGATGACAACAATTTTATCAAAAGAATCATGATACAATATGATATAATGGTATCTCGCTAGCCCTTTCTGAGACCGCAAAACATAAATGCAGAGCACCTCTGAAGAACAAGGGCTGACTGGAAACTTGTAATTCATGGTAAAAGAGATCCAGTCATAGTCATAATCAATATCTATTAATAACAAAGCATACAAATGACGGTGGTGCTCTCTAACTGGTGCTTTTTATAAGAGGAGGATGACTCTACAGTAAAGTAAAATAGATAGGCCCTTCGCAGAGGGAAGCATTGATTTGCAGAGGTGCCAGAGCTCGAGCTTTTAAAACAGAGATGAATAATAATTTTGAGCGGTATGCTTTCATTGTCAACATAACAACCAAGAGATCTCGGTATCTTCCATGCTAGATACATTATAGGCGGTTCCCAAACAGAATAGTAAAGTTTTTACTCCCCCTCCACCAATCAATCACACTCCACGGCGAGCCGAATCCATGGGTACCGTCCGTACAAACAACAATCCTGGGGGAGTTTTGTTTCATTATATTTTGACTTGATTTTTCAGCATGGAACTGGGCATCCCGAATACCAGCCACTTTCTCGTGAATGATAGTGAATCAACACATATCGTGAGAATAACCCACCTAGCATGGAAGATACTGACAGCCCCTAGTCACTACATGAGCGATTCGGGCATACAAAACATAATATTATTTGAAGGTTTAGAGTTTGGCACATGCAAATTTACTTGGAATGGCAGGTAAATACCGCATATAGGTAGGTATGGTGGACTCATATGGAACAACTTTGGGTTTATGGAAATGGATGCACAAGCAGTATTCCCGCTTAGTACAACTGAAGGCTAGCAAGAGACTGGGAAGCGACCAACTAGAGAGCGACAACAGTCATAGACATGCATTGAGATTAACCAACATTGAATGCAAGCATGAGTAGGATATAAATCACCATGAACATAAATATCGTGGAGGCTATGTTGATTTTGTTTCAACTACATGCGTGAACATGTGCCAAGTCAAGCCACTTGAATCATTCAGAGGAGGATACCATCCTATCATACTACATCACAACCATTTTAAAATGCATGTTGGCACTCAAGACAAACCATTATACATTCTTAGCTAATTAAGCTTGGCATGAGTAACTATAATCTCTAATTGTCATTGCAAACATGTTTCATCCATAATGGGCTGAATTCAGAACGATGAGCTAACCATATTTACAAAAACAAAATAGGTCGAGTTCATACCAGCTTTTCTCCATCTCAATCATTTCATCATATATCGTCATTATTGCCTTTCACTTGCACGACCAAACGGAGTAAATAATAATAAGAGCGCACGTGCATTGGACTAAGCTGGAATCTGCAAACAATAACTCAAAGGAAAAGACAAGGTAATATGGGCTCTCTGATAGATAAACAATAATGCATATGAGAGCCACTCAACATTTTCATTGTGGTCTTCTCCTTACGACCCAAAGAAAAGAAATTTCAAAACGAGAACGAGAAAAACTATTTACACGGGAAAGCTCCAAACAAGCAAAAGAAGAACGAGAAATCTTTTTGGGTTTTCTTTTAATGCTACAACTAAACAGACTGGAAGGTAAAGCTAGAACTAATTTTTTTGGATTTTCTCAAGGTTAATTAAGCACACAAGAAGAAAGCGGAAAGAAGAAATAAACTACCAAGGATGATACAATGAAAAAGTTTGAACACCGACAACTGGAATGAGTGTGTGAACATGAATGTAATGTCGATGAGAAATACGTACTCCCCCAAGCTTAGGCTTTTTGCCAAAGTTGGTCTAGTGCCATGGCTGGCCCGGATAATATCCGAAGTCATAGTTGGGGTTGTACTGGGCTGCGGTGGCTATCGCCTGAACGGCTGCAGCGCGGAGGCGAGCGGCTTCCGCCTCTCTCTTGTACTCGTTTGCCTCCTCTCTGGTTATAAAGTGTCTCCGTTTTTCCTGAAAGTTAAAGAAGGCAGGAGCAGAAAGGGTAATATGGACAACACGCTGTCTGTCAAAAATTAGTCGGTACAGGAGGGACTGTCCGTTCCTCTCAAGAAACTGGTAGCGCACCATAGCCTCATAATCAAGAAAAACAGGTGGTAACTCAATATCATTCTCCCTTATGGGTACCCCAAGATAATTAGCTACCCGAGTGGCATAAATTCCGCCAAAGAAATCTCCTTCCTTAGCATTTTTATGTAGCCTCCTAGCAATAATAGCCCCCAGGTTATATCGTCTATCTCCCATTACCGCACTCTTAAGAATACTAAGATCAGGTACGCAAAGGTGGCTATGTTCATGTTTACTGTTAATACATCTACCTATGAAGAGAGAAAAATAATGTATAGCAGGAAAGTGAATGCTCCCCAAGGTAGCCTGTGTAATGTTTCTAGTTTCTCCCACAGTGATGCTAGCAAGGAAATCATTATATTCAGTTTTGTGAGGATCACTATGGCTACCCCATTGTGGAATTTTGCATGCATCATTAAAATCTTCCAAGTCCATAGTATAAGATTCATCATAAAGGTTAAATAGAACAGAATGCGTATTACGCCTGGATGAAAATTCAAACCTCCACACGAAGGAATCAGTAAGTTGATAATATTGCTTGCATTGGTCTGAGACGAAATCTTCAAGGCTAGCATTTCGTATGTACGCATAAAATTCTTCTTTGAAACCGGTATGAACCATGAATTGATCCGACGGCCATTCACAAGGCCGCACTTGAGCTTCCCTCGGTGGTTCAAAGTCGGGCTCACGTAACGCGAGTCTCGGGGCCTTCTTGCTCGAGGAACCACCTTGGTATATTCTCCTTAACATCTTTCTATGAAAATTTTATGAAATTTTGAGTGACTCAAAATAAAGGTGAACAAAACTCAACAAAACTTATAGCAACTACTCCCACAAGTGCCTAGAGGCTATATCATGCATCAAAACTACTTGGGACCATACAAATTTGACATGCAAGCTCAAGAACAAGGTCACCATAGCAGCAAAAATTTGCAACATGTAAAGCACTAAAACAAAAACTAATTGGACCATTGGAGGAGTCACATACCGAAGATCAATCCCCCAAAACAGTTTTGCAAATGGAGCTTTGCACAAGGAGATCGAAAATGGCAGCAAAATGAGCTAGAACACGGGTTTGAGCAATGGTGGGATTTTTTCTGGAGGAAGACGAAGTGGATGGGTGCTGGAATACGTGAGAGGGGCCTACGTGGGACCCACAAGCCAGGGGGGCGCGCCTAGGGGGTGGGCGCGCCCTGCAGGCTTGTGGCCCACTGGTGCAGCCCCCTCATGTGTTCTCAGTGCTAGAAATTTTTAAATATTTCAGAAAAAATCATACTACATTTTCAGGGCATTTGGAGAACTTTTATTTTCAGGTCATTTTTTTATTGCACGGATAAATCAGAAAACAGGAGAATAATAGCATTTTTACTTTATTTAATCTAAATAACAGAAAGTAAAAGTTGGGTACAGAAAGTTGTGCCTCCTAAATTCATCCATCTCATGCTCATCAAAAGGAATCCATCAATAAGGTTGATCAAGTCTTATTGACAAACTTTTTTCGAATGACACGGAATCGGAGAATTTTCGAATAACACTAGGTTACCTCAATGGGGATATGCATGTCCCCAACAATAAGTATATCATATTTCTTTTTGACAGTAGGGAGAGGGAATTCAAAATCTCCAATAATAATTGTCGAAATTTTTCCAATGGAGTTGATACTATGAACTTGAGGTTGTTTCTTTGGAAAGTTTACCGTATGCTCATTACCATTCACATGAAAAGTGACATTGCCCTTGTTGCAATCAATAACAGCCCCTGTAGTATTCAAGAAAGGTCTACCAAGGATGATCGACATACTGTCATCCTCGGGAATATCAAGAATAACAAAGTCTGTTAAGATAGTAACGTTTGCAACCACAACAGGCACATCCTCGCAAATACCGATGGGTAAAGCAGTTGATTTATCAGCCATTTGCAAAGAGATTTCAGTAGGTGTCAACTTATTCAAATCAAGTCTACGATACAAAGAAAAAGGCATAACACTAACACCAGCTCCAAGGTCACATAAAGCAGTTTTAACATAATTTCCTTTAATAGAGCATGGTATAGTAGGTACTCCGGGATCTCCTAGTTTCTTTGGTACTCCACCCTTAAAAGTATAATTAGCAAGCATGGTGGAAAATTCAGCTTCCAGTATCTTTCTTTTATTTGTCACAGTATCTTTCATATACTTAGCATAAGGAGAAATTTTCAGAATATCAGTCAAGCGCATACGCAAAAAGACAGGTCTAAGCATTTCAACAAAGCGCTCAAAATCCTCATCATCCTTTTTCTTGGATGGTTTAGGAGGAAAGGGCATGGGTTTCTGAACCCATGGTTCTCTTTCTTTACCATGCTTCCTGGCAACAAAGTCTCTTTTATCATATCGTTTATTCTTAGGTTGTGGGTTATCAAGATCAACAGCAGGTTCAATCTCCACATCACTATCATTACTAGGTTGAGCATCAACATGAACATCATCATTAATATTATCACTAGACTCATGTTCATTGCCAGATTGTGTCTCAGCATCAGAAATAGAAATATCATTTGGATTCTTAGGTGTATCTATAACAGGTTCATGAGCAGCATGCAAAGTCCTATCATCATTCTTTTTCTTTCTATTGCTAGAATGACTAGGTGCATCAGTATTAATTCTCTGAGAATCTTGCTCAATTCTCTTAGGATGGCCCTCAGGATACAAAGGTTCGTGAGTCATTTTACCACCACTAGTCACAACTCTAACAGAATGATCATTGTTCTTACCATTCATCTCATTGAGCAAATCATTTTGTGCCTTAAGTACTTGTTCTACTTGAGTAGTTACCATGGAAGCATGTTTACTAATAAGCTTAAAATCATTGATAGTTCTACTCATATAATCACCCAAGCGATCAAGCATGTGAGCATTATGTTTCAATTGTCTACTAACATAAGCATTGAAATTTTCTTGCTTAACAATAAAGTTATCAAACTCATCCAAGCATTGGCTAGCAGACTTATTATAAGGAATATCACCTTCATCAAATCTACGGAGAGAATTTACCTCTACTACCTGTGTCGGGGTATCAAGACCATGTATTTCTTCAATAGGTGGTATATTCTTAACATCTTCAGCTTTAATACCTTTTTCTTTCTTAGATTTCTTTACCTCTTGCATATCTTCAGGACTGAGAAATAGAATACCTCTTTTCTTCGGAGTTGGCTTTGGAGGTGGTTTGGGAATAGTCCAATCATTATCATTGCTCAATATATTATTCAATAATAGTTCAGCTTGTTCAACAATTCGTTCCCTGAAAACACAACCAGCACAACTATCTAGGTGGTCCCTAGAAGCATCGGTTAGTCCATTATAAAAGATATCGAGTATTTCGTTTTTCGTGAGAGGATGATTAGGCAAAGCATTAAGTAATTGGAGAAGCCTCCCCCAAACTCGTGGGAGACTCTCTTCTTCAATTTGCACAAAGTTAAATATTTCCTGCAAGGCAGCTTGTTTCTTATGGGCAGGAAAATATTTTTCAGAGAAGTAATATATCATATCCTGGGGACTACGTACACAACCAGGAGCAAGAGAATTAAACCATATCTTAGCATCACCCTTTAATGAGAAAGGAAACAACTTAAGAATATAGTAATAGCGAATTTCTTCCTCATGAGTAAATAGGGTGGCTATATCATTCAATTTAGTAAGATGTGCCACAACAGTTTCAGATTCATAACCATGGAAAGGATCAGATTCAACCAAAGTAATTAACTTAGGATCGAGAGAGAATTCATAATCCTTATCAGTAACAAAGATAGGTGAAGTATCAAACTTAGGATCATATTGCATTCTAGCATTCAAAGATTTTTCCTTCCACTTGCATAGTAATTTCTTAAGATCATCTCTATCCTTACAAGCAAGAAAGTCCCTAGCTACCTCTCCTTCCATAACATAACCCTTAGGTATATTAGCCAATTCATATCTAGGAGAGATAGGTCTAACAGGTGTCTCATAGTGTTCAGTTTCAATAATTTCATCAGTTTCAGAAATGTCATCAGTTTCAGCATTGACTCTAGCAATTTGTTCATCAAGAAATTCACCCAGTGGCACATTAGTATCAAGCAAAGTATCATCATCAGCATCATGCATAGCAGAAGTGGCATCATCATTTACTTGCGACATATCAGAATCAATAGTAGGTGGTGGTGTCGCAAATTTACTCATAACAGAAGGTGAATCAAGTGCAGAGCTAGATGGCAGTTCCTTACCTCCCCTCGTAGTAGAGGGATAGATCTTGGTTTTTGGATCTTTCAGATTCTTCATAGTGATCAACAGATATAAATCCCAAGTGACTCAGAGAATAGAGCTATGCTCCCCGACAACGGCGCCAGAAAAGGGTCTTGATAACCCACAAGTATAGGGGATCGCAACAGTTTTCGAGGGTAGAGTATTCAACCCAAATTTATTGATTCGACACAAGGGGAGCCAAAGAATATTCTCGAGTATTAGCAGCTGAGTTGTCAATTCAACCACACATGAAAGACTTAATATCTGCAGCAAAGTATTCAGTAGCAAAGTAGTATGGAAGTAACGGTAACGATGGCAAAAGTAACAGTAGCGGTTTTGTAGCAATCGTAACAGTGGCAACGGAAAAGTAACTTAGCAAAGATCAATATATGAAAAGCTCGTAGGCAACGGATCAGTGATGGATAATTATGTCGGATGGCATTCATCATGCAATTGTTATAACATAGGGTGACACAGAACTAGCTCCAATTCATCAATATAATGTAGGCATGTATTTCATATATAGTCATACGTGCTTATGGAAAAGAACTTGCATGACATCTTTTGTCCTACCCTCCCGTGGCAGCGGGGTCCTAATGGAAACTAAGGGATATTAAGGCCTCATTTTAATAGAGAACCGGACCAAAGCATTAGCACCTAGTGAATACATGAACTCCTCAAACTACGGTAATCACCGGAAAGAATCCCAATTATTGTCACCCTGGGGGATGCGGATCATAACTCGTAATAGGTGTCTACAACTTGCAAGATAGGATCAAGAACACATATATATTCATGAAAACATAATAGGTTCAGATCTTAAATCATGGCACTCGGGCCCTAGTGACAAGCATTAAGCATAGCAAAGTCATAGCAGCATCAATCTCAGAACATAGTGGATACTAGGGATCAAACCCTAACAAAACTAACTCGATTACATGGTAAATCTCATCCAACCCATCACCGTCCAGCAAGCCTACAATGGAATTACTCACGAACGGCGGAGAGCATCATGAAATTGGTGATGAAGTATGGTTGGTGATGACGACGGCGTCGATTTCCCCTCTCCGGAGCCCAAAACGGACCCCAGATCTGCCCTCCCGAGGAAGAACAGGAGGTGGCGGCGGCTCCGTATCGTGAAACGCGATGAACTCTTCTCCTTTATTTTTTTCTCCCCGAATAGGAATATATAGAGTTGGAATTGAGGTCGGAGGAGCTTCAGGGGGCCCATAAGACTGGGGGGCGCGCCCTAGGGAGGCGCGCCCCCTGGCTTGTGGCCAGGTGGTGGACCCCCTCCGGTTGATTCTTTCGCCAGTATTTTTTATTAATTCCAAAAATATTCTCCGTAAATTTTCAGGTCAATCCGAGAACTTTTATTTCTGCACAAAAATAATACCAAGGCAATTCTGCTGAAAACAGCGTCAGTCCGGGTTCGTTCCATTCAAATCATGCAAATTAGAGTCCAAAACAAGGGCAAAAGAGTTTGAAAAGTAGATACAATGGAGACGTATCAGGGACCCTTGAGAGTGATTCCTCTAAGTCCACCTTGACGGTTTCAATGAGCGGGACCCCTTTGAGGGTGATTCCTCAGGTTCCGTCTTGATGTTTTATACACACAGTTACTATGACCTCGTTACAGAAACATGTTGGTGATGGGTCGGCCCTGAGGGGTACCCACGGTTTGATGATGATGAGGCGTGGACGGGCAGAAGAGGCCCTTGCCACACATCCTCGAGGCGGGGCGACGGGACCACACTTCATGGGTCGCGCTTGCCCTGCATTAATAAAATGCTAATTGGTTGGGTATTTGATCTGAGTTGGTCGATTGGACCTTTTCGCACCAAACCATCACGTGGGAGAAGTTATGGGTACTCAGCGTCGTTGTATCAGTCGAAGCTCTTCGGACGTCAGCAATGGAGCGGCGCGCGCCCGAGTGGCATGGACGGTACAGCTCTTGGACTAGAGTGTGCTACGGCTGACCTTGGCCGCGTTCGCATCGTGCAGGAGTGCAAAGGGCGAGTGGGCCCATGACCCCTGCGCGCTTAGGATTTAGACCGGCGGGCTGGCCTCTCTATTGAGTCTAGGTGGGGTGACGACGTGTTGATATCCCGAGGCCGGGCATGACCCAGGAAAGTGTGTCCGGACGGAGGTGATCAAGCGTGTTGGAAATGCGGTGCACCCCTACAGGGATGAATTCATCTATTCGAATAGCCGTGTCCATGGTAACAGGACGACTTGGAGTTGTACCTCGATCTACTACAACTAAAATTGTGACTTAAAATGGAAATGAATGTTGGCTCCGAGGTTGCTTCCTCGCAGGGAGTCGAGGAAGAATCCCTGGGCTTGTTTACTTAATAAAATTTTGCTACAATAATATGGCTATATTTGAGATACCAGTCTACTCTCTTCTAATGCTGCAAGATGCTGAAGATGCTAGTCTTCGATAGGACTAGGCCTTCCCCCAATTCTTGCTTTCTGCAGTCAGTCCAGATATAACCCCCCCCCCCCCATTCCCTTGATAATGATGCATACTTAGCATAGTTCTGATGTCCGTCTTGCGAGTACTTTGGATGAGTACTCACCGCTGCTTTGCATTCTTTTTCCCCCTCGATATGATTACCGCGTTCAGATGATGGAGCCCAGGAGATGGAGTACGCCGGAGACGACTACTACACCACCGCTGGAGACTTCTACTACGTGGAGAGTGCCGACACTCAGGAGTAGTTAGGAGGTTCCCAGGCAGGAGGCCTCGCCTCTTTCGATCCGTTGTTATGTTTGTGCTAGCCTTCTTAAGGCAAAACTTGTTTAACTTATGTCTGTACTCAGATATTATTTGCTTCCGCTGACTCGTGCTTTGTCGAGCTTTGTATTCGAGCCCTCGAGGCCCCTGGCTTGTAACATGAAGTTGTATGACTTTAATTTGTTTCTAGTGTTGTGTTGTGATATTGATTAGTGAGTCCCTAATCTTGGTCGTACGCATTTGCGTGTATGATTAGCGTACGGTCAAATTAGGGGTGTCACAAGTTGGTATCAGAGCCAGGTTTCGATCCTGGGACCTGTGGGTTATGGGCCCACATCTGGGTTCTGATCTCTCTTCTCTTTCGGGTTAAAGATTTTGCTAACTATAACATTAGGTTCTCGTGATCACATCCACCGGAGATTTGTTTCGTCGACAATTGTTTTCCTTTTGAAGTCATGATGCACACGCTGTCATTTGACATCCTTAAATCTTTTTGTTGCAGATGCGTCCCGCTAGGCAGGTCGTTCGTCTGACTTTGGCTCACGACACGACTGGGTTCCCGGCCATTCTGATCAACCTCTTGATCAGGCTGGGATATCGCTGGTACCCCGAGTACACAGTATACGAGGACTACCGCGAGTTCAACCAGGAACAGTATGAAGCTGAGATGGTTATCTGGGATCGACGGGACCTCTCCATCACTGAGCTGCACACCTTTCGTGGCATTGGAGTGACCGTTGAGATGGTAGTACAGGATGTTGCTTATGCTACTATTGTTCGTCTCCATGCAGTGAACCCCTATTTGGAGGAGACGGCATACAGATACATCCTGTATGTTCCTGCTGGAGTTGATACTGCAGCCGACGCTGAGGTCTTGACCCCTTTCGCGCGGCAGCGCAACGACCGGTCCTACACTGCTGTCTGCACCCCCTACGTGAGTCGTCGTTACGACCCACAGGTTCTGGTTCCGTACACTGAGGCACTAGATCGCACTGTCAGGGCTCTTAACGTCGAGCTGTACGCCACCCGTGCTCGTCTTTATCTGGCTATGGAGCAGTTGTTGCCACCCGTCACTGCGGGGATGCATCCGGAGTACATTCTTCACCCGCGTCGGACTGAGTTTCCTCCAGGTCTTGAGTGGCCTACGGTTGGAGGTCGTACTCCGGCACGTGGACCTGCGCTCCCGGTTGATCACCAGATTCTACATCAGGGTGTGCACGGGATGCAGAACCCTGCCCCCAAGTTTCACATACAGGGCCACGTGCAGTTCCGTGGGTTCTTTCGTTGTCCCCGACGTTGATGTAGCGTATCGCTATACCTCGTTGTTGTATCCCTCTACCGCATGCCTGCGTGCCGCCTAGTTGTCTAGGTTAATTTCAGGCCGGACCTATCGTCTATTTCATAACGGACTTATGATTTGTAATAGACCTATGTAGGGATCTGTATGTTGAATTCGAACTACTATGTTGAATCTATTGCACCTCCCTCTTTGTGCAATTTACTTCATGAATGATTCATTGTTTTTGCAATTACCCAATGCTAAACTACCACTGTTAAAATTTGACAGAATGGTTAGGCCAGCTGGGCATATTCGTGGTGCGCCTGAACCACCACCGCCACCGGAATACATGGCTGGTATGATACAGCAGTTTGATCTGAATCGCCAGTTTATGCAAGGGCTTATGGACCAGTTCCCGAGGCCGAACATGAATCAACAGCCAGCCCCAATGACTCTACAGGACTTCATGCGTCTCAACCCTGCGATCTACCATAGCTCAACTCAGCCGCTTGACGCAGATGACTGGCTCCGTGACATCACTTATGAGCTGGAGTCTTCAGGTGCCCCAGTGGCTAACTATGTCACCTTTGCCTTGTACTTTCTGAAGGGTCCCGCTGCTCAATGGTGGGACAGTCACAGGCGCTCACAGCCTGTTGGAACAATCATCACCTGGCCAGAGTTCCAAGCTGCTTTCCGTGCTCGTCACATTCCTCAGGGACTGATAGATAAGAAAAAGCGTGAATTCCGCAACCTAGTCCAGGGCAACAAGACTGTGGATGCTTATCAGCGGGAATTTCTGGACTTATCTCGCTATGCTGAAGAAGACGTTGCAACTGATGCTCGTAGGCAGGAGAAGTTCCGTGAAGGCCTCCACCCGGATATCAAGCTGGCACTACTTGTTCAAGACTTTGATAACTTTGCCACCATGGTGAACAAGTACATTCAAGTGGAAACAGGTCTGCAGGACTACAAGGACAGCAGCAAGCGCAATCGTGACATGGGCTCATCTTCGGGCTCATCTGCTCAGAAGCGCAAGATCTGGATCCCCCACAACATGTACCATGCAACGCCTCCTGCTCCGAGGCCGTCCTATGCTGCACCTCGTCTGCCTCCACCCCCACCTAGGCAGCCGAGGCTCCCAGCTCAGCCACCACGAGCTCCTGTTCCCCCTTCTCGTCCTGAGGATGGGCTGTGCTTCAAGTGTGGTCGTCCAGGACACCGTGCTAGAGAATGCAGGCAGAATCAGAAACAACTTGCACGGCCTTCCAACCAGCCCCGCAACAATAATGCCAGACCTAACAATGGTCGTGTTCAGGCTAACAACGTTGAGATGTCTGAAGCTCAAGACCAGCCTGCTACTGTGATGGGTACACTCCTTGTTAACTCCGTACCAGCTTCTGTATTGTTTGATACAGGAGCATCGCATTCTTTCATGTCTGAAGATTTTGCATACATGCATGACATTAAGTACGAGGAGATGAACATTCCAATAGTGGTAAACACCCCGCTGGTCAATGTCAAACCTCCATGGTTTGTCCAGATATCCCCATTGAAATAGAAGGACTGGAATTCCATGCTTCCCCCATTATATTGAAGTCTTCCAAGATCGACCTTATTCTGGGAATGGTTTGGTTGAAAGCACATACTGCTTCCGTCGTTTGTGCCACCAAAACTGACCACCTTCTGCATCCTTTGAATGAGATAGTCAGCTACCATGCTCATCTTGTTCGAGATGCTGAAGCCCGACTATATGCCTTGAATGCATTAAATGAGTCACCTCTTGAAGGGATTGAAAACATTCCAGTTATCCGGGATTTCCAAGATGTTTTTCCGGAAGAACTTCCAGGGATTCCCCCTGCTAGAGCTATCGAGTTTGTCATCGACTTGGTACCTGGTACCACTCCTATAGCCAAGCGTCCGTATAAGATGCCACCACATGAACTCCTTGAACTTAAGCAAGAAATTGACAATTCGCTTCGTCTGGGTTTCATTCGTCCAAGTTCCTCTGCTTGGGGAGCACCTTCTCTCTTTGTCAAGAAGAAAGATGGTAAGAATCGATTGGTCCAAGATTATCGCCCCATCAACCAAGCAACGATTCAAAACAAATATCCGCTTCCTCGGATCAACGATCTGTATGATCAACTTGCTGGTTCATCAGTATTTTCAAAACTCGACTTGAGGTTGGGTTACCATCAGATCCGGGTTCGTGAAGAGGATATTCCCAAGACTGCATTTGTTACTCGCTATGGTTCATACGAGTACACCGTCATGTCCTTCGGCTTAACCAATGCTCCAGCAACTTTCTCTCGCCTGATGAACTATATATTCATTGACTACCTTGATAAATTCGTCGTGGTTTATCTGGATGATATCCTGGTTTATTCCAAGAATAAAGAAAAGCATGCTGAACATCTTCGTCTTATACTGGAGAGGCTTCGAGAACATCAACTTTATGCAAAGTATTCAAAGTGTGAGTTCTGGATGGACGAAGTAACCTACCTTGGTCATGTGATCTCCAAGGATGGTATTGCGGTCAACCCTGAACGAGTTCAGGCTATTCTTGACTGGACTCCCCCGAAGAATGTCAAGCAAGTCAGAAGTTTTCTTGGACTCGCCAGCTATTGCCGTCGATTCGTCGAGAACTTCTCCAAGATTGCAAAGCCCTTAACCAATTTGCTTCACAAAGGTGTTAAATATGAGTGGACAGAAAAATGTCAGGAGAGCTTTCAGGCACTTAAGGACAAGCTGACATCTACTCCAGTGCTTGCTCCTCCGGATACTCGTAAGGACTTCGTCATTTATTGTGACGCTTCGCGTCAGGGAATAGGCTGTGTCCTAATGCAAGAGCGCAGAGTGGTTGCTTATGCATCTCGTCAATTACGTCCTCATGAAGGGAACTACCCAGTTCATGACCTTGAACTTGCCGCAGTAATTCATGCACTAAAAGACTGGCGGCAGTACCTTATTGGTAATCGTTGCGAGATCTACACTAATCACCAAAGTCTGAAGTACCTGCTTACTCAGCCAGATCTGAACCTCCATCAACAGAGATGGATGGAGCGCATAGCAGATTACAACGTGGGTATTTCTTATACACCAGGCAAGGCTAATGTAATGGCTGATGCTTTCAGCCGCAAGTCATACTGCAACCACCTTCAGGTTCACAAGGTTCACCCCCTTCTTCAAGAACAATTCCGCAAGCTGAACCTCCATATTGTTCCTCAGGGATATCTCGTTCCCCCTCCATTGGAGTTTCGCAAGATAATCCTTCGTGTTGTTAACCAGGGTTCTTTGAGTAACCTGGTTGTTGAACCAGATCTCGTGGGCAGCATCAAAACTATGCAATGCTATTGCAGTGAAGTCGAAAAGATTAAACGCTATCTGGCGGAAGGTAAACCCTCATTCTTCACCGTGGCTGATGATGGCGCCGTGTACTTCAAGGATCGTTTATTCGTTCCCACTACGAAGGAAAACCTGGATGTAACTAAGAAAGTGATTTAAGGAAGCTCATGATACACCTCTGTCTATTCATCCGGGTAGTACCAAGATGTACCAAGACATCCGTCAAAGGTTCCGGTGGCCAAACATGAAACAAGACATTGCACGCTATGTTTCAGTATGTGACATTTGCCGTCGGATCAAAGCAGAACATCAAAAGCCTGCTGGAACTCTGCAACCTATTTCTATTCCTGAATGGAAATGGGATCATGTTGAAATGGACTTCATTACTGGTTTTCCCAGATCGCAGAAAGGTAATGATGCTATTCTTGTCGTCATTGACCGGTTGTCCAAAGTTGACATTTTCTGGCTGTCAAGGAAACTATTACTGCTAGTCAGCTAGCAGATCTTTACATGTCCAGAGTTGTTTCACTCCACGGTATTCCATTGGTGATTAGTTCAGACCGTGGCAGTTTATTCACTTCAAGATTCTGGGCAAGTTTCCAGGAAGCTATGGGAACTCATTTGTCATTCAGCACCGCTTTTCACCCCCAATCTCAGGGACAAGTTGAAAGAGTCAACCAGATTCTCGAAGACATGCTTCGAGCTTGTGTCATTTCTTTCGGCAAGAAATGGGAGGAATCTCTCCCGTATGCTGAGTTCTCCTACAACAATAGCTATCAAGCTAGTCTGAAGATGGCTCCCTTTGAAGTGTTATATGGACGTAAGTGTCGAACTCCTCTGAATTGGTCAGAAACTGGGGAACGTACACTTATCGGTCCGGATATTATCCAACATGCCGAAGACCAAGTCCGCATTATTCATGCAAATCAGAAGGCTGCTCAGTCTCATCAGAAGAGTCAGTATGACCGTCATCACAAAGATATGGTCTATCAACCTGGCGAAAAGGCTTATCTTCGAGTGACGCCAATGAGAGGTGCACACCGCTTTGGGATCAAAGGCAAGCTGGCTCCTCGATATATTGGTCCTTTCACTATTCTCGAAAGGCGTGGTAAAGTGGCGTATCAACTGGAACTACTGCCAAACCTTTCTCAGGTTCACGATGTGTTCCATGTGTCACAACTTCGTCGCTGCTTCAAGGATCCTATCCGAGCAGTGGATCATGATATGCTTGAACTACAACAAGACCTTTCTTACAAAGAGCAACCGGTCCGCATTCTTGGTGAAACTGAACGTCGGACTCGTCAGAAGGTTACCAAGTTCTTCAAAGTACAGTGGGCAAATCATTCTGAAGATGAAGCCACTTGGGAACGCGAAGATCATCTTCGTGCAGAATACCCCGGGCTCTTTCCTTCTACCTCTTAATTCTCGAGACGAGAATTCTTTTTTAGTAGGGAAGAATTGTGACGCTCGGATATTTAAGCTACAGTAATACCCTGCTAATGATGACACGTCACCACGATTACTGTTGATAAACTCGCGTTGGTTCAAATCCAATTCAAATTCAAATTTGAAATAAAGTTGAATGATAAAAGTTTTCAAATATCAAAACTAAAATGTTCAAGTTGTGACAAATAATTCATAGGTAATTATGGTGGAGAAACCACATTTTTATAAAGTGTTTGAGATCATAAAAATATTTAAAAACAGTGACTTAAGCAATTATTTTAAAGCTTTTGAATTGTAGGAATATGCAGAATAGGCTAATTTAAAACACTATTTTAGGTACTATTTATGTATTTTAATAAAACTAAATTAAATAGAAACTAAAAAAAAGGGAACTTCCCCCCCTCCCCCATGGGCCATGGCCCAACCGGCCGGCCCACCCGCAGCCTGGCCGGCCCAAACGGCCCGCCCGGCCGCCATAACCCCCCCACCTCGCTCCCTCCCCCAGCTCCCGATCCAGAACGGATCGGGGCGTCCCCGCGCCCGTCCCGCGCCGGCGCTCCCCGACGCCACTGCCAGCCCTCCTCACCGTCAGAGGCCGCCTCCGCGCCCCCCTGCCGGCCGCCCGTCGCCCGTCGTCGCCGCCCCGTTCCTCCCCCGTCGCCGCGCTTCCCCCCCCCTCCGGCCTCCTCCTCGCCCGACCACCCCGAACCTCGCCGCCCTCTTCTCAGCAACGTGGGTGAGCCGTCAGCCTCCCTCCCCTCTCTTCCCGGCATGCTCGCGCCCGTGCCCTCCCCGGCCACCCTGTCGCCGTGACCGGAGCCCTGCTCCCCACGCGCACGGGCATCCGCTCGCCGCGCGCCCCCACCTGCGCCTGGTCGTGCTCGCCGCGTCCGTGCTGCACCCCCGCGCGTGCACGCCCTAGCGCGGCGGCGCCCACGCGCGCCCGTAGCCGCCGCTGTCTCGCGCGTACCCCGCTGCCCTGCTGCTGCTCCGGCCGCCGCCCACGCCTGCCCCCGGCCGCCCGCAGCCGCGCCCAACTGCTCCGCCGCCCCTGCCTGCGTCGCTGCGCGCCCCGACGCATCGCGCCGGCGTCGGCGCGTCCGAACCCCCGTCGGGGCCTGCCTCCCCTTCTCTGTCCGATTTGGTTAGTGGGGGTTAACCGCCCCACTAACCCCCCTGGCCCGCTAACATGGGGGCCCACCCCCCCTAATGACGTTTTAAAAATAATAATAAAAAAATAAATCAATAAAATAAATAAAAACAATAATAATATTAATTAAATAATTAATTAATTAGTTAACTTAATTAAGGCTAATTATGTTAATTAATTAATTTTGATAATTAATTAAGGCTAAACAGAGAATGACAGGTGGGTCCCACCCCCCCTAATTAAACCTGTTTAAGATTAATTAAATATTAATTAAAACTGTGACACTGACATGTGGGACCCACTGGACAGTTTGATGTCAGCATGACATCATGCTGCTGTCATAATTGAATTATTGAATTAAAATAATCTATTTTAATTTATAAATATTAATAAAATTTTAAAAATTAATATAAAATTATCCGTAAGTCAGATGAAAATAATTTATACATGAAAGTTGTTCAGAATAATCCTACAAGTCCGAATACGCTGTCCGTTAGTCTGCCACGTGCTCCTAGCATAGCGAACATGGAACTTTTTCATCGTTTTCATCTGTCCGGTAATAGCCAGAGACCCGGAAAATATCGTCAGATATTCTTCCGACCCGTCTGCGACGTGTAATACTGCGTTAGTGCATGCCTAGTTCTGCATATTGCCATGTCGTGCATCGTGATGCATTTGTCTGCTTTATATTTATTGTTTCTCCCCCCTCTTCTTACCGGTAGACCCCGAGACTGACGGTGCTACCGGGTATGACTACACCGCCGACGATCAGGCCTTTGCCGCAGAGCAGCAAGGCAAGCAACCCCCCCCCCCTTGAGCATTCCGATATCGCCCATTTCTTTCCCTCTCATTCTTGCATTAGATTTTGCTACTGTATTAGCTAGCTCCTATTTCTGATGCATAGCCTGCTTTTGATAAACTGCTACCATACCTGCAATCATATCAACTGCTTAGTATAGGTTGATCAGTGAATCCCTTGTGACCCCCTTAGTCCCAGTTGCCCCTGCTTCTTCATCGACGACTCGAAGACTCGGTCAACCGACCGACGAGCCAGGCCCCTCACATCACCGCACACCCCTTAGTTGTACGACTCTGCTGAGCTACTATCGAGTACCGAGGGTGACACCTCGTGAAGTACTCATGATGCTAACTCTGTAGTGCAGCTAGTCGGTCATGGTTATCGAGGGTGATTCCTCCTTCACCACTCCCGACGATGACTCTGTCGCGCAACCCCTCAAGTGTGGGACCCTTGAGGGTGATTCCTCCAAGTCCACCTTGACGGTTTCATCGAGCGGGACCCCTTTGAGGGTGATTCCTCAGGTTCCGTCTTGATGTTTTATACACACAATTACTATGACCTGGTTACAGAAACATGTTGGTGATGGGTCGGCCCTGAGGGGTACCCACGGTTTGATGATGATGAGTCGTGGACGGGCAGAAGAGGCCCTTGCCACACATCCTCGAGGCGGGGTGACGGGACCGCACTTCATGGGTCATGCTTGCCCAACATTAACAAAATGTTAATGGGTTGGGTATTTGATCTGAGTTGGCCGATTGGACGTTTTACGCACCAAACCTTCACGTGGAGAAGTTATGGGTACTCAGCGTCGTTGTATCAGCCGAAGCTATTCGGACGCCAGCAATGGAGCGGCGCGCGCCCGAGTGGCCTGGACGGTACAGCTCTTGGACTAGAGTGTGCTAGGGCTGACCTCGGCCGCGTTCGCATTGTGCAGGAGTGCAAAGGGCGAGTGGGCCCATGACCCCTGCGCGCTTAGGATTTAGACCGGCGGGCTGGCCTCTCTGTTGAGTCTAGGTGGGGCGACGACGTGTTGATATCCCGAGTCCGGGCATGACCCACGAAAGTGTGTCCGGTCGGAGGTGATCAAGTGTGTTGGAAATGCGGTGCACCCTTGCAGGGATGAATTCATCTATTCGAATAGTCGTGTCCATGGTAACAGGACGACTTAGAGTTGTACCTCGATCTACTACAACTAAAATTGTGACTTAAAATGGAAATGAATGTTGGCTCCGAGGTTGCTTCCTCGCAGGGAGTCGAGGAAGAATCTCTGCGCGTGTTTACTTAATAAAATTTTGCTACAATAATATGGCTGTATTTGAGATACCAGTCTACTCTCTTCTAATGCTGCAAGATGCTGAAGATGCTAGTCTTCGATAGGACTAGGCCTTCCCCCTATTCTTGCTTTCTGCAGTCAGTCCAGATATAACCCCCCCCCATTCCCTTGATAATGATGCATACTTAGCATAGTTCTGATGTCAGTCTTGCGAGTACTTTGGATGAGTACTCACCGCTGCTTTGCATTCTTTTTCCCCCTTGTTGGGGATATAACCCCGTGGTAAGACCCGCCCAGGAGGGGCCGGGTCATACTTGGCGGCTCATATGCAAGACCCTTAAGGTGGGCCGGAAGATGAAGGCCAGGCCGCATGGCGGCTTACCAGGCAGGCCAAGACGAAGACCCAGAGACAGAAGATGGTGTGAGACCCGGGCGGTTGAGCCGCCCGGAGACGGCTTGCCCAAGGCGGCAAGGCGGCTTAGAAGCAGGATAAACTACGTTGTATGAGTCGGTTTGGGACTCGTGTAGCCCAGGGCCTTGACCTCCTATATAAAGGCGAGACCCTGGGGCGGCTTAGACAAGAAACCAATCAATCGAGAACTAGGTCAAGCGAACCCGCTCCCTTGTAATTGATACTCCAATCAATACAGCACAAGCAGGACGTAGGCTTTACCTCTTCTTGAGGGGCCGAACCTAGGTAAACTCGTGTCCCTCGTCTCGACCAACCCCTTTGAGTCCACCGTCTTAGCGATGGCCTCGAACCTAAGTCTTCGGACATCTGCCGTGCCAAAACCACGACAGTTGGCGGCCACCGTGGGGCTAGCGCTCGGTGGTGTTGAGTTCTCAAAGGGTTCTCTCCCAGGGATCGAGGGGTACGCTGTTGACAGGATGACAAAGAGTCGCCGCGGCCGACTCTACATCGACGACGCCGGCTGGGGCCCCGAGGCCGACTCAATTGAGTACGGGTTCCGGGTCCCCTTCGGCGGAATCCACGTCTTCATCGGCAAGATCGGCGGATCTGAACCCGGGCCGGACATCTGCACCGACATCGTCGAGCCGGCCCGGCAGGAGCAACCCGCCCGACGCGTGCGACCCGCCCGTGCTAACCCGGGCAAGAAGCATGTCTTCGTCGGCTTCACCCAGGGCATGGAGCTTGAAGGCTCTATGTCTCGGGAAGAAACTCTCATCTGCTCAGAGGATGGGTCCTCCAGCGGAGAGACGGAATCGATCTATCAGCTTCATAACGGTGGGCTCGGGGGCTACATCGAGCCTTACCCTGAGTCAGAGTATCATGAGCCGGAGGATTACGAGCCGCTGAGCCGCGCTGCCGTATTCATGGCGGGCTCAGCGCCGACCCCTAGGAGCACAGCCGCCGGCGCGACCGGGTCAGGAGCTGGCAGGCCGCCGGCTCAGGTTCTCTTGGATCTGATGAACGAGCTTACAACCCTGATGGAAACCGAGGTCGCTGCTGAAAACAAAGCGGCCCGCAACGCGGAGATCACGAGGTTGAAGAACCAGATGGCCGGAGTCCAACAGGAAATCAACGCGCTGAAGGCCCAGATGGATACTGAGGTGGAGCGCCTTAGGGCGGATGCTTTCCGCCTTGAGCTAGAGCAGCAGTCTGCAGCGGCGGTTCATCGGATGAGGCATCAATCCCGCCTGCCGGATCAATATGAAACCAGAAATCTTTTTAACACGCCAGGGACGGGACGGAATGTGCCTTTGACCGTAACCCAGACGGCGGAAGTACCTGGAAGCTGGGCGGCGGTTCAGCATCAGCAGCCAGACCCACCCCGACGGAACCAAAACCCGCCACAGTTTTTTCCGACGCCACCGGGTCATTATTCTAACCCGGCGGAGAACATGGTGGCGGCGGCCACCAGGATTGATACAATTCCCATCCCCGACGAGGCGCCTTTTGCCGGAGTCGCGTGCATTCAACCCCCATCCCCAGCCGCAGCTACAGCCGGCGCTATGAGTCACCGGCGGTTTCTAGCAGTGAACGACATCAGAACCCGCCGCAAATCGATCGGGCGGCTATGGATGCTCAGGCGCTGGTGGATCGGGCAAGGGCACAGCGGGAAGCGGTGGCTCTGGCGGCGGCGGCGGCTCATCAGGAACCCACAGTTGAACCTTCCGTCTCAGTTGGAGCAGGAGTGACCTCCAGGGCTGTGGGAGTGCCGTGCTTAGCGCCGGCTCTGAGGAACGAGCGTCTGCCGAAGGATTTTAAGGGCCCTCGCAAGGTGCCCAATTATACTGCTGACCTACCTCCAGAGGCTTGGATCGAAAGCTATGAACTGGCCACGGAGATGTTAGACGTCAGTGATGCAGTATGTGCCAAATATTTCATCATGATGCTGGAAGGGCTGGCTCGCACGTGGTTGAAGGGTTTGCCACCCAACACCATTAATTCCTAGTCTGAATTAAAGGCGAAATTCATCAAAAATTTCCAAGGAACGTGCAAGCAGCCCATGACGATTGTGGATCTGGACCATTGTGTGCAGCGTGATGACGAGTCGGCTCATCACTGGGTCCGGCGGGTCTCAACCATCATCCACTCTTCTGAACAGATTACGACGGCTCAAGCAGTTTTGATTCTAGAGAAGAATTGCCACTTTACGCCTTTGAAGCAGAAGCTTGGCCGGCTCAAGCGCACTTGCCAGGATATGGGGGAGCTCATGGCGGCTCTCACCAAGTATGCAGACTCCGATAACACGAAGGATCCTGGCTCTGATGATGAGAAATCGGGTCAGGGTAAGAAAAACAACAATGGCAAGGGTCAACAGCAAAACACGGCCGGAAATAGCAACACGGGCAAGCGGAAGAACCCGGACGGCGGGTCAGAATTGGTGGCGAACACCAGCACTGGGAACAATCGTGCTAAGGGCAATGGGAATTTCAGGCCACCCTTTAACAAGGGCAAAGCTCCTTTCAACCTGGAAGAGATGCTCAATAAACCTTGTCCAGAGCACAGCCGGCCTGATAAGCCGGCAGGCCATACATGGAGGGATTGCAGTATTATGCGGCAGTTTCAGGATTACAACCTTCAACAGCATCGTAATAATGGTAATGGGCCATCAGGCGGCTCAGGGCCGGGCGGATCAGGAGCCGGCTTTGGTGCTGGCGGCTCAGGATCTGGGTACCAGGGTCAAGGCAATCAAGGAGGTCATCATCAACAGTCTAGCGGTGGAGGCCAGCAGCAGAATAACCAATCGGGGTACCAAACTAACCCGAAACAGCTCAGTGGGGGTCAGTATCATGTTTTTACAACCAGCCTCGACAAGCGAGACCGGAAGGTGCGCAAGCGGGCGGTTAATGCAGTCATGCCGGCTCTCCCGCAATATTTGAAGTGGTCCGAGTATGACATAACTTGGAGTAGGGAGGATCACCCGCCTCGTGTTGATAACCTGGGGCAACTGGCTTTAGTAGTTGCCCCCCAAGTAGGAGGATATGTGTTCACTAAAGTGCTTATGGATGGTGGCAGCAGCATCAACATCCTGTATTATGACACTTTCAGCCGGATGGGTTTGCTTGATAAGGATCTTAAGCCCTCTTTAACAGTTTTTCACGGTGTGGTGCCCGGAAAATCGGCTTACCCAGTGGGAAAGATTTCTTTGAAGGTAGCTTTTGGTGATGAATTTAACTACAGGGTGGAGTCTTTGTGGTTTGAAGTGGTCAAAATCAAGAGCCCATATCACGCTCTGTTTGGACGGCCGGCTTACGCCAAGTTCATGGCTAGGCCTTGCTATGTTTACTTACAGCTCAAGATGCCCGGGTTGAACGGGACGATTACCGTGCATGGTGATCGGAAGACGGCTCTTGAGTGTGAGGAAGGTGACGCAGCTTACGCCGAGTCAAGTTGTGCTGAGGCAGAGCTCAAGTTTTATAAGGAGAACGTTGACCCGGAAGATATGACTCCACTGAAGAAGCCTAACACGGAATCTAAGCCGCCCCTCAAGTTTGTGGCAGAAGATACTAAGTTGGTGGACTTTACGCCGGGCAACTCATCACAGCAGTTCACTATTGGGGCTAACATGGACCCCGCATAGGAAAGCGCGCTCATCGAATTCATCCGTGAGAATCGGGACATCTTTGCATGAAAGCCTTCTAACATTCCGGGTGTACCGAGAGAATTCGCTGAGCACCACCTTAATGTGGATCCTAAGTTTAAGCCGGTTAAACAGTTCCTCCGGCGGTTCAATGAGGAGAGGCGCAAGGCTATTGGAGAAGAGGTGGCCCGGCTCTTAGCAGCAGGGTTCATCGTTGAAGTTTTTCACCCGGAGTGGTTAGCTAACCCGGTGCTAGTGCTTAAGAAGAATGGCACGTGGCATATGTGTGTGGATTACACGGACCTTAATAAGGCCTGTCCAGTTGACCCGTTTGCTCTCCCCCGTATCGACCAGATTATTGATGCAACGGCGGGTTGTGAGAGTTTATGCTTCCTGGACGCTTATTCAGGTTACCATCAGATAAAGATGGCAGTTAAAGACCAAGAGAAGACGGCTTTCATTACGCCTTTTGGTGCTTTCTGCTATGTGTCTATGCCTTTTGGGCTCAAGAGTGCCCAGGCGACTTACCAGCGTTGTGTGCAGAACTGTCTTCATGGTCAAATTGGGCGCAATGTTCCTCTGTATCAAATGATGAAGAAAACAGACAATTTTGTCTGGAGTAAGGCGGCGGGTGAAGCGTTTGAGGCGCTCAAGAAGCAGCTGGTTGAGCCGCCGGTCTTGGCCGCTCTGGCTGAGAAGGAACCTTTGCTCCTCTATGTGGCGGCTAACAACAGGGCAGTCAGCGCCACGATTGTTGTGGAGCGTAAGGAGGCAGGAAAGGAATACCCGGTTCAGAGGCCGGTTTACTACGTTAGTGAAGTCCTGATCGAGTCCAAGCAAAGGTACCCGCATTGGCAGAAACTGATATATGGGGTGTTCATGGCAAATCGTAAGTTGAAGCATTACTTCCTGGGGCACCATATCACTGTGGTTAGTTCTGCCCCGTTGGGTGACATAATTCAAAACAGAGAAGCCACCGGCAGGATTGCTAAGTGGGCATTAGAGCTTGGGCCTCTTAATTTGAAGTATGTGCCTCGTACGGCCGTCAAGTCTCAAGCCCTGGTGGACTTTATAAACGACTGGACAGAGTGTCAGTCGCCCGAGGAGAAGCCGGATAACACATACTGGACAATTCACTTTGATGGATCCAGACAGTTAGAAGGGTCAGGGGCAGGAGTTGTCTTAACTTCCCCTAGAGGTGACAATACGGTTGATGTTTCCCGGTACTAACAATGCAGCTGAGTATGAGGCTTTACTTCATGGCCTCCGTGTGGCTAAGGAGATGAATCTGAGCCGGGTTAGATGTCTTGGCGACTCAAACCTCGTGGCTCAGCAAGTTTCAGGCACATGGGATTCCAAAGACCCACGGATGGCGGCTCATCGTTAGGCGGTGGATATCATTGCTAGACACTTCAAGGGTTATCAGGTGGATCATATTGACCGTCGCAAGAACGAGGGGGCTGATGCATTGTCAAGGCTGGGCTCTCAGCGTAAGCCGGTGCCGCCTAACGTTTTCTTGGATGTGTTATATCATCCGTCTGTTAAGCTACCTTCAGAGGAGGATCTGGCCGTACCTGACCCGGAGGGGCAGCTGGTGGCGGCTCTGCATGCTATCCCTGACTGGACGCTGCCTTACTTAGCGTACTTGACTCGCGGCGAGTTACCCGAGGATGAGACTTTGGCAAGACAAATCATCAGGCGATCTAAATCCATGGCTATCATCAATGGCGAGTTACACAAGCGCAGTGTCACTGGTGTTTTCCAGCGTTGTGTTTCTCCTGAAGAGGGTAAGGAGATCTTAAATGAAATTCATGCCGGTGATTGTGGTCATCACGCCGGCTCAAAATTTTTGGGTGCCAAGGCTTTCCGGCATGGTTTCTTCTGGCTGACGGCTCATAAGGACGCTGAAGACTTGGTCGTCAAGTGTGATGGATGTCAGAAGTTCGGGCGACGTGCTCACGTGCCGGCTCAGGAATTGCGGATGATTCCAATTACCTGGCCGTTTGCGGTTTGGGGGCTTGATATGGTCGGGCCCTTCAAGAGATCGAAAGACCAGAAGACCCACCTTTTGGTGGCGGTGGATAAGTTTACCAAGTGGGTTGAGGCTGAGCCGGTCGGCAAGTGTGACGCGGCTACGGCGGTTCAGTTTGTCCAAAAATTGATCTACCATTTTGGTTACCCTCACAGTATCATCACGGACAATGGCACAAACCTATCCAAGGGGGCTATGCAGGCGTTCTGTGAAAGTGAGCACATCCAGCTTGACGTTTCTGCGGTTGCTCATCCACAATCCAATGGTCAGGCAGAGCGTGCTAACCAGGAGATCTTGAGAGGCATCAAGCCCCGGCTTATGGTTCCTTTACAGGGAACGCCGGGTTGTTGGGTAGAAGAGTTACCATCAGTTTTATGGAGCATCAGAACTACTCCCAACAGGTCAACAGGCTATACGCCTTTCTTCATGGTTTATGGTGCAGAAGCCGTGTTACCAAGTGATATACGTCATGACTCGCCGAGGGTGGCGGCTTACGTTGAGACAGATAATGAGACAGTGCCTCAGGACGCGTTAGATGCTTTGGATGAAGAGCGTGAATTGGCGGCGGCTCGATCGGCGATTTATCGGCAAGACCTGCGTCGCTATCATAGCCGCAGAGTTAAGACCCGGACGTTTCAGGAAGGCGACTTGGTGTTGCGTCTGATTCAAGATCAGACGGATGCGCACAAGCTATCTCCCCCATGGGAAGGACCCTTTGTGATCAGCATAAATCTCAACAATGGGTCATACTATCTCATTGACGTACGAGACGAGTCACGCACTTCTGGGCAGGAGACCCACCGGCCGTGGAATATCGCTCATCTGCGGCCTTACTATACTTGAGTCATCGACTCTCATCATTGTACATCATCATTGTATATATCACATATATATATAATAAAGTTGGCATCCCTACTTGTCGGGGCCTCTGCCATTTTCTGTATCTCCGATTATGCAAAAGTGGATACAACCATAAGGTCACTTGGGGGCTTCTAACCCGCCAGGGTTCAGCTTACACACCCTCTTGATCGGCTCTTCAGCCACTGTAAGGCCGGGTCATATACCCAAAAAGTTGACTCCGTCAACAAGGTCATTTGGGGGCTTCCAACCCGCCGGGTTTAGCTTACACACCCTCTTGATCGGCTCTTCAGCCACCGCAAGTTCGAGTTAAACCTGCATGTATGCTGCTGCTACTCCGCTAGGTGACCCGCCGAACTCTTACCAGTTAATCTCGATTAGAGACCCTGAGCTGTTCAAAGTATTTGATAGTCACTCTTGCTAGAGACCCTGTACTGGTCAAGGTTAAACCGGCGGCTCTTGTCACGTGAGGGCCGGCTTATGGAAAGCGAGGATAAACTCACCCATCTGCTGCCGACTCTCCGCTATGTGGCCCGTTCGTACTCTTAAACAGTTACTCTTTTAAAGACCCTGCACTGTTTAAGGTTCAAACAACGGATTTATGTCACGTGAGAGGTAGCTTATGGGCCCTGGGGGTACTCATGCCCTGTTGTGTCTCTCTCTGGTTCGTTACGCTATTATCAGTTAATCTCGCCTAGAGACCCTGGGCCGCTCAAAGCAATTGACGGTCACTGTCACTAGAGACCCTGTACTGTTGAGAGTTCAAGTAGCGAGTCCACCCAGAAGAACCGGCATATGAGTTTTCGAAAAACAAAGAAGAAAAAGAAAGGTCAGGAAAGATTTAACATCTCCGGGTCGTGCTTTTTCAAGCCGCCCTTACAGCAATACAGAGCATATTCTGTCTTGTTTGTTTTTGTAGGGTTTATCTCCTAAGATGAGCCGCCGTGAAGTATGATGACAAGATATTATGAGCAGAACACAAGGCAGATAAAATTGCATTAAATAGCACGGTTTAAGGCAGTCATGTTTTTCTACGCCTATTACAAACTCCCCAGGGAGCCCAAAATACAACGAACTTAAAGTTTTTTGTACACTTCCAGCCTCGGCGGTTCAGAAAGCCGGGTTATCAGTTTCAGAAGCAAGTGTTCAGCTCGATGGCGGGTCATCCTGCGCCGGGTCTTCGACCTCTTCGATCTGAAGATTGTCCACATCCCAGTTGCAGTTTGTTAAAGCTTCAAACTGAGCCTCGTCAAAGAGGGGGGACGGGTCAATTTCAGGGGCAAGGAGTTGCTTACGACGTGCAGGAGTTAGGTCCCTGGCTTCAAAAGTTGGGCAGCGCACTCGTTTGCTGTCCTCGCCGTAAGCTGCCTGGTACGTAGTCAGATCAACTTCATCAGCCAATGTTGATGCGAGTACTCTGGAGGCCTTCATACACTTGGCATAGTCAGCTTCTGTGAAATCTGAGCCGTCATCTTTCTTGGACGGAAAGCCATCCATCATCTCTTCTGCAGTCAGTTCAGGGGCAAAGGCCAAAGACCGGCTTAGCGCGGCCATTGCTCCCTTCCTAGCGGCTGATCGTTTGAGCTCTTCGATTTGCTTAGGCAGAGTTGACAAGAGCTCTATCACTCCCTTCATGAATTTGGGGATGCTTTTTTCAGTTAACATGGCTTTGATGGTGCAAAGGGTCCCGCAGTATAGTTGTTCTGTCAATGTGTATACTGCTTTCAGTTTCAACAAGCTGTCAGAAGATAGCTGGCGGCTTCTTTGACCTGCAAGGAAGTTAGGCATTATAAGCCGCCTGCACAATTTTTTCAAGCAAGGCAAGGAAATTTTATAAGTCTTCAATACTTACCAAAGATAGCAGAAGTCAACCTGGATATATGGCACTTCAGGGTTTGTAGCTCCTCTGATACAAGCTTGAGTTGCCGTTCAGCATCGTCTGCGCACTTGGTCAGGGCGGTTTGAGTAGACTCAGCGCTCTTTTTGAAGGCCGCAAAGTCCGCTTGAACCTTCTCAAGCTCCTTAGCGGCAACCCGCCATTTTTATTCCGCCTCAGACCGGGAGGTTTGTTGCGAAGCAAGGTTTTCTTTTACGCCGGTCAGATTAGACTCGGCCGCGTCCAAGGCTTCCCGTATTGCACAAAAACAAAACAGTTCAGGAGGTTTAAGTCGCCAGGATGAGATATTTGTAGATGATTGATGAAGCTGTTATGCTACAAGTCTCAAGCAGGTTGCAAGCAATATACTTAACACTTGGGGGCTAATGTCTGTGTTTTCTCTCCAAGTCTACAATGAAGTCCCGGCTCATCTTCGTAAAGTTAAGCCGGCACTTGGGGGCTACACACGGCGCTTTCCAAATCTACAATGAAGTTCCGGCTCCTCTTCGTAAAGATAAGCCGGCACTTGGGGGCTACAATCGGCGCTTTGTCAAGCAATGAAGATTTTCCGGTTCATTTTAGCAGTGAAGTTCCGGCTCATCATAACTATAATGACCCGGACTTGGGGGCTACAATTGGATCAACTTTTCAACTCAGTACCGGCTTAATATCTATATTAACCCGATACTTGGGGGCTACAAGCTAGACAATTCGAATTATGACAAGGATTGGAAGACCCGGTCTACTATTTGCAATACTAAACCAGCTCTTGGGGGCTACATAAGGGTATAAGGAAAAGCAAGAGAGGAGTACCTCATATTTCTTTTTCATCAGTCCAACAAGTTTCAGCTCCATATTACGGCTTGTGGAGAGGTGGTTCAGATAACCAGCATGTAACTCATCTGCAGTCAGCTTCTCCAACACGGGGAATTCAAAATCAAGTTTCTCAGGCGAGGAAGCTTCAGCCTTGCTGGTGTGTTTTGTCAGTACATGTGGTTCGGGAGGTTGATAACCCTTCCCAGTGATGATAACGTCTGGAAGAACTGTGTCTTCGACGGCGGTTGAAGGGCTGGACGGCTTAGGATCAGCCTTTGGAGGACTCTCCGGAGTGGCCATGTCATCATCAGCCGGTTCAGAGGGCTGAGGAACGTCAGCAGATGCATCTTTTCTAGCCTCAGTGGGCTCAGCATAAGGTGCAGGGGAATCCGGCTTAGTAGTCTCTGGTTCTTGCGCGGTAGGAGCAGCGGTAGACCAGCCTGTCTTCCTTCGTTTTGCTTGAGCCCTGGAAAACAAAAAGATTGTCACATAGAGGACAAGGATGGTAAAAAGGTATGGTGCAAATACAAAGGTACGCACTCCGGGTTGATCTTCAGAGGAGGCAGCTTGGAGGCAGTAGAGTCGCCAGATGAAGGAGGCGTCTCCTAAAGAAAGGTTAAGACGATGAAAGCAGAGTAAGGCTACAATGCAAGATTGTTAAAACTGGACTTAGTTAAAAAAGTACCTCAGCCGGCCGTTTCCGCGGAGCCGGAGAGTTTGATAAGCCGGCCAAAAGCTCTTCAGAGCCGGCGCTCCGGGTCTGACGTCGGGAGTTGTGCTGTTGCTTTTTCAAAAGAAAATTGGGGTCTAAATAAGCAAGAGGATGAGAAAATGGGACTTTCCGGATGACCCACCGTATTCTCTCTGGTGGAAAGTTTTCTGAGTCAGAGGAAATGTAAGTTACCTCAGGGGCATCTGGATGGCTTGTCTCCGTTTCCTCCTGTGAATAATTATCGTCAATAAGTTGCATAAAGAGACGGCCAAGAGAGTCAAGTTCTACCTCCGAGTCGTCAAGCTCAGGTGGTTTCTGAGCGGCAGTTTTCTTCTTCTGGGCGCGGGTTTTACCCGCCTTAGGTTTCCTCACAGGAGGATTATACTTTTTCTTCCAGAAAGAAGAGCCGGCCTGCGCATAAGCCGCCAAAAAGGTTAAAAGGAGCAAGGTAAAAGGTCAAGACAATAATGACCAATTTTGTGGAAAAAGATTTCTTACAGCTGGAGCCAGGTTCTTGACACAGAAAGGTTTCAGCCCAACCTTGTTGCAAACTGCTGGCTTTTTGCCAAGAAGTGTTTTGACGGAGGAGTTGATGTCTTGTTCTGTCAGAGGGGTGGTATTGAAGCAAAGAGTATCATTGGGCTCACCCATGAATTGGTGCATGAGTCGGTCACGCCGGCTCAGTGGCAAGATCTTCCAGCTAACCCAGCAGCGGGTTAAGTCGACGCCAGTTAAGCCGTTGGCCATTAAGGCCCTGATCTTCGCGAAAGCTGGAGCATATTTCGCTCGCTCTGCAGCGGACATCCGGTCTGGGAGATCTCCAGTGTTGCAAAGCCGGGTAGGACGATAACCCGGCAGTGGATTTTCTTCTTTGGGAGAAGTGTCTTTGCAGTAAAACCAGGTTTTGTTCCAATCCTTGGGGTGACTTGGTAAGATAGCTGCTGGATAGGGCAAGTCTCTCCGTCTCTGAATAGAAACGCCGCCAAGCTCCAAACTTGGTCCAGCCGCCACTTCAGTTTGGCGGTTGACGTAGTAGTAATCACGGAAGAGGTCAACAGACGACTCTTCTTGTAGGTAAACTTCACATAAGACCTGAAACTGGCACATGTTGGTGACAGAGTTTGGACCTATGTCTTGAGGGTGAAGCTTGAAGAAATGAAGGACGTCCCGAATTTTTTTTGACCCGGGCGGGCTAAATCCACGAAGGAGGTGATCAGTGAACACGATAACTTCTCCTTCCTGAGGAGTCGGTCTGATTTCTGGCCCTGGAACCCGCCAATGTGTAACGTCCTGAGCCGGCAAAATACCCGATTCTACGAAGTCAAGTAGAAGTTGTTCGGTGACTCCAGAGCCGACCCAATCGCAAGACGAAGGTGCTCTCGACATAATGGCGGGTCAAACTGCGAGAAGGCGCAGGGCATGGCGGGTTAGAAAAGCGTTAAATAGTTAAGGCTGCTATGGTCAGCATAATGGTGAAGTGTTAAGCCGCCGAAATATTTTATCAAGAGAGCTGCCAATGCAATGGCGGGTTAATTGGACAAGGCGATACTAGAAATAATGTTAAGTGTGGGCAAACAGATTTCACATATTACAACCGTGGCTGCAAGATCTACAGGCGAAGGAAAAATGAAAAATATTCATGACCTAGAAACGGCAGTGGAAGAACAGGTGGTCAGCATGCGAAGAAGATTGGTATGCAGATCTAAAACAAGCGGGCATTGACATTAAAAGGATGACCGCAACGGATAGACATCGTTATGGGATTCAAGGGGATACTTGATGGTCTGCATTACGAAGAACAGCGAAGAACACTAGAGGAACCCGATGAACTCGGGAGATCCTGATGGAGATAACTACGGATCAGACAAGGGCCAAGAATGGTACCTAGCGGATGCGGACGGGCCGGCGAAGCTCTGGACCAGCTCTGGTTGATGCAGCGGCCGGCGTTGGGGATGACGACGCGGTCCAGTCGGTGCGACGGAGCTTCAGAGGTGCGAGCGTCTGAAGGAGGAAGAAGACAGCGGCGGCGGAGAAAAGGAAGGGGCCCCCGTGTCCCTATTTAAGAGATGGGATGGCAACAGTGCGTGCGAAAATCGAGGAAGCATAGTGATGATTGACCGGAAGGGGCGCCTCGGTTTTCGGGCTGACCATTCAATGAGAGGATCCGTTGCAAACGTCAAAGAATCTTTTTAGCATATTCGGCGTGATGTCATGGCGGGTTATAAGTTTTCTTTCTCAGGTGACATAAATGTGAGACTCACCGCCAAGTGAGTTTGAAGATTGACATGAACGGGCTCAAATCAATCTGGGGCCTAATGTTGGGGATATAACCCCGTGGTAAGACCGGCCCAGGAGGGGTCGGGTCATACCTGGCGGCTCATAAGCAAGACCCTTAAGGTGGGCCGGAAGATGAAGGCCAGGCCGCATGGCGGCTTACCAGGCGGGCCAAGACGAAGGCCCAGAGACAGAAGATGGTGTGAGACCCGGGCGGTTGAGCCGCCCGGAGACGTCTTGCCCAAGGTGGCAAGGCGGCTTAGAGGCAGGATAAACTACGTTTTATGAGTCGGTTTGGGACTCGTGTAGCCCAGGGCCTTGACCTCCTATATAAAGGCGAGACCCTGGAGCGGCTTAGACAAGAAACCAATCAATCGAGAACTAGGTCAAGTGAACCCGCTCCCTTGTAATCGATACTCCAATCAATACAGCACAAGCAGGACGTAGGCTTTTACCTCTTCTTGAGGGGCCGAACCTGGGTAAACTCGTGTCCCTCGTCTCGACCAACCCCTTTGAGTCCACCGTCTTAGCGATGGCCTCGAACCTAAGTCTTCGGACATCTTCCGTGACAAAACAACGACACCCCTCGATACGATTACCGCATTCAGATGACGGAGCCCAGGAGATGGAGTACGCCGGAGATGACTAGTACACCGCCGCTGGAGCCTACTACTACGTGGAGAGTGCCGACGCTCAGGAGTAGTTAGGAGGTTCCCAGGCAGGAGGCCTCGCCTCTTTCGATCCGTTGTTATGTTTGTGCTAGCCTTCTTAAGGCAAAACTTGTTTAACTTATGTCTGTACTCAGATATTATTTTCTTCCGCTGACTCGTGCTTTGTCGAGCTTTGTATTCGAGCCCTCGAGGCCCCTGGCTTGTAATATGAAGCTGTATGACTTTAATTTGTGTCTAGTGTTGTGTTGTGATATTGATTAGTGAGTCCCTAATCTTGGTCATACGCATTTGCGTGTATGATTAGCGTACGATCAAATTGGGGGCGTCACATTTTCTTAGGGCTTGATCCCTAGTATCCATTATGTTCTGAGATTGATGTTGCTATGCCTAATGCTTGTCACTAGGGCCCGAGTGCCATGATTTCAGATCTGAACCGTTTATGTTATCATCATTATATCTATGTTCTTGCTCCGATCTTGCCTTGTCATATGCACCTATTACGTGTTATGATCCGTCAACCCCATAGTGACAATATTTGGGATACTTCACAGTGATAACCGTAGTTTTAGGAGTTCATGTATTCACCGTGTGTTAATGCTTTGTTCCGGTTCTCTGTTAAAAGGAGGCCTTAATATCCCTTAGTTTCCTCATGGACCCCGCTGCAACGGGAGGGTAGGACAAAAGATGTCATGCAAGTTCTTTTCCATAAGCACGTATGACTATTTACGGAATACATGCCTACATTATATTTATGAACTGGAGCTAGTTCTGTGTCGCCCTAGGTTATGACTGTTATATCATGAATATCATCCAACTAGTTCACCGATCCAGTGCCTACGAGTTTTCCACTTATTGTTCTTGCTAAGTTACTATTGTGCTGCTACTGTTCTAACTGCTACAAAACTATTGCTATCACTGCTACCGTTACTGTTACTGTTACTGTTGCTATCAAACTATCATACTACTGTGCTACTGATCACTTTGCTGCAGATATTTAATCTCCAGGTGTGGTTGAATTGACAACTCAACTGCTAACACTCTCAAATATTCTTTGGCTCCCCTTGTGTCGAATCTATAAATTTGGGTTGAATACTCAACCCTCGAAAACTGTTGCGATCCCCTATACTTGTGGGTTATAAAATATTAGGCATTCACACTTCACTACACTATACATTGTTGTTCTTTGCATTTGACATATCCCCTGTAAGGTTGTAAATAACAGATATTGGGCTGATAATAAACTAAGTAGTTAATAGGCACCCAAGTGTGGGCGCCTTTTCGTACCACTTGATAGTACCACTCTATTGGCATGTCGTCTAAAGCTTGATTGACCTCTCCATAAAGGACAGAGTTGGCGTCCTCTGCATAAACACGGCGACGTAGGAAGCAACAGCAAGCGCAGGGGCGGCTGGTGGTGGGTCCACTAATGGCACGCTTTAGGACAGGTATGCTTGCTTGAAGGGTCCAATGTGAACCACAAGAGCATTCTTTTTTTAAACGAAGGCGAAAAAATTACCTCATTGATTAATTAAGAAGAAGAGAGTTGTCCAGTTAATCACAAAAACTTTTTGAAAGCAATTGTAAACATACATCCACGTAGGGCTTGAGGCACTCGTTGAGACTGAGGAGCAATCTTGCTCATGACTTCAGTTGGTGTCGAAGGCTGGACTTGCACAGGAAGGCGCTTAGCACCACAAGAAGACGTGTGGGGCCAAACAATTGGATCAGCCAAGCATTTGGTAAACAACTGTGATGAGCGATGAACATAGCTGACCTGTAATAGTTATTTCGTTTATCGCAGGTTCTTACGGATTTTTTTTTGTTTGCTGCATTTGTATGATATTACATTGGATTCCCCTAGGAGATAATTGCTTTATGTAAGCAAAGCTAGAAAGCCTGCTGTCTGAAAATTCCACGCCTGTTGGGCAAAGCTTTATGGAGCAGTTGGACCGGCTCTGACTGATATCAAGATGGCAACAGGGACGAAACCTACCGGGTTTTGTCTGCTCAAATCCATCCCCACGAGAAACTCTCAAGCCCGTCCCCATCCCCGTCGCCGTGCGCGAGGCTAGCATTTTGCCCGTCCCCTAAACCCATGGGGTTTTCTAAACCCACGGGGAACCCATGGGGAAATCGACATATTTACGCAAACATAATAGCAACACAGAATAACATTTCAGCAACAAAAAAGCATATTTCAGCAACATAGCTTGAGAAAAATTCAGCACAATACAATAGTACATGGTTCAACAGCTACAAGGAGCATATTTCAGCAGCATAACTTGCGCAAAAAAGAGCAATAACAGCAGCTACAAGGAGCATATTTCAGCACAATACAATACCTCATTTGATCAAGAAAGAGAAGCATATTTCAGCAACAAACAGTAGCATTTGACGAGGATGGCGGGTTTCGGGTTTGGGTATTGCTGAAACTGGTTTGAACCCGTGAAACGTGTCGGATTTTATACTTTACCCAACAACATTCCCGCGGGGTTAAAAGGACGCCCATCCCCGTCCCCTAATAGGGTAAAACCCCGCGGGGACGCGGGTTTCGGGGCCCATTGCCATCTTGAGACTGATACATAGACCGAACATGGAATTTTGTTCCAAGTATGATCCAAAATGCGTAGGAACATGAGTGGTGGATAAACTAATAGTGGTAGTATACCTTCGTATTATCGTATAGGTACTGAGATGATTGGTTACGTCCCTTGGCGACCAAAAATAAGGTCACTATTATCTGCTCCTGCTGTCATTTTTGGGCGTCCATCGTGTGTGCCTTCTGTTTGTGGGTTCAGTCCTGTACTAGTACCAACCAAGGTTTTGGATACCAAATGAAATTTTAATATTTAAAACTTGACTAGAATAATTAAAGTTATCAAAATGTATTTAAACGTGCTCTTGTTTGAAAGTCTTCGTTGCAAGGAACACTAATAGACAAACAAAATATAATTGAACATCGGTTCAAAAAATATAGTAGAGTCAAATTTGAAGATAAAATGAAAGGCCGTGGGAGGTGTGTTGGATGGTGTATGCAACTCTGACAAAAACTATCAAAAGCATGCATGGATTGACCCGCGCTTAAGTAATCAAAGGCCTAAGAGTAACTCTAGCCGATCCCCTAAAAAATAGAGGAGGATACGGCTGAGTAAAGTTCGTGGAGTAAACTTTTACTCCTTTATAGGTGGTCGCACCTAACCATCCCTTAAACATAGTGGAGTACAAAAATTTGTATAGTTTTTGTGTCATAGCCGCATGAACTTCAAACACTTCATGTCATAAAACATTCAGATATGCATAACATAACCGTTAACGAGCATATAGTTTCATCATCGCGATTTTCAAATTGAAACATGCATAGTTCATCCAAAAGGCATCAATTCAAACACAAAGTTTGATCTAAAATCACCATAAACATAGCATGTGTATGTTGTAGATCGAGCCAACCATGGCATCCACGAACTCGAACAATGTCCTTGTTGAAGAAAAAACACTGCCACCACCACCACCATCCTCTCGACCACCATCACCACCACCATCCTCTAGGCCGCCGCCACCACCACCATTCTGAAGAGAGCCTTTTGTTTGGGTCATGATCTCCCCACGAGTGAGCTCTCAATACTTTCTTGCGGTTTCATCCATTGTGGTTGGATTCATGAACATGGTAGCATGATCTTCGGCTTTCTTGGTATCACAAAACCTATCCTCCTCAAGTGCAAGTCTACGCTCCTCCACCTTCAACATTTTCTCTTCGAACACCAACTTGGCCTTCCATTTCTCATCCTCCAACATCTTGAGTTCATTCCACCTCGCCATCTTCTCTTCTTTGCATTCATCCACCAACACCTTCTTGGCCTCAATCATGGCCACAAGTTCTTCCTTGTATGTGCCACCGTATGCACTTCTTTCTTTCCCTCTTTTGTAATTTTGTTCCCTTCCAGTCTATTGTTGGTCTCTCCATCCACCTCGTCGTCCTCCTCAACGGATATGCTCCTCTTCTTCCATCTCCTCTTCAGACACTTCCTCTTCTTTGGCCACCTCCGAATGATCCCAAATTGAATCACAATTGAAATCATCTAGCCCTATCGTCGTCGAGGAATCCAAAGCCGCCAAGAATTCGGTTGTGTTTCTACGACAGCAAAACCAACAAACTCCATCAACATCGGCCACCAAGAGTCATTGTCAAATTCGTCGGCTGAAATTTAAAAGATGTTTTTTGTACCTTGTCGGCATTTCCTCAAGCACTTGGCAGGCGCGACCCTTCTTGTTGGTTGTGGCAGCCGGACGCGCTGGAGCAGTGTCCGCAGGGGTGGCCGAAGACGTTGCATAAGGCGTCAGACGTGGATGGGGGGTGGAGTGGTCTTATTATTATTATTATTATTATTATTATTATTATTATTATTATTACACTTTTTATCCCCTATTTTGACATTTTTTACACTAATTACCCAATTTAGCGAGATTTCATCCGTTTTACCCCATTTAGCAAAAGTTCTGCCATAATTTATGTTGTTTAATCCACATTGTCAGGTCCAGCTGGCATGCCACATCGACAGTTTTTTTCCTAAATTGTGGCAACACTTTTGCTAAATGGGGTAAAATGGATGAAATCTCGCTAAATGAGGTAATTATTGTCAAAATTGTCAAAATAGGGAGTAAAAACCGGAATTCACTCTTATAATCATCATCATCATCATCATCATAATCATCATCATTATCATTAATATTATTATTATTACTATTATTATTATTATTATTATTATTATTATTATTATTATTATTATTATTATTCGCGGCTTCCATGGCGAGGGCCAACATCGCAGCCTTCGGCTTTCTAGCTCTTTTGCCGCCGACGGGAGCGGCGGGAGGGCGACTGGCCGTCGCCGGAGAGGCAGTCGCCACCCCGGCGGGCTTTGTCATGGTTGGAGCTGGTGCTTGTGGACGGTGGAGCTATTTCATATCCAACCTCTTTTGAGGCGTGGGTAGCGGTGCGGGTGTGGTTTCCGATGGCGACAAGCCGACCTGATTGCGGAAGGGTCTTGTTTATCCATTTCGGTGACGGTGCAGGTCATCGGTGGCGATGACGGTGCATGGGAGCAGCAGCGGTGGGAAGGACGCAGCCGCGAGGGTAGGAGAAAGAAGTGTGCAAATATTACCTAGCAGCGCAAGCGGCGAGTATATTTACTCTCTTATAGATTTTAGGAGTTCGGCTAGTCCATTTCCGAAGGAACTGGGGCTACATTTATTTTCAATTTCCATTCAAGAGTTTCTATTTGTTTCCACGGCATCATAGAACTAGGAATAATAGCACCAGAGATAATATTGTTTCCATAAAGTAAGGAACCAGAAACAGGCTCACGGTGCAACATAGAGAGAATTTTTACTTTCTATGGACTTTTAGGGGATCGGCTAGATTTGCTCTAAGACGAAAGAAGTTTGAGAATCTTAAAGCAATCCGATAATTGCATGAATGTGTGCCACGGATGTACGTGCATCTGAGAGTTTCACCCAGTCTTACCCTGAAAGAATATGAAAAGGGGCTCGTCCATCAATATAGGAATTTTAAAGGACAGTGATAGTCGCCGGTCGACGGCCCACAATTCGGCCAATCACCATGCAGCCCTTGGGTAGCCCAACGCGTAGCCATTCGATGGCATCCTTCCTTCGTATCTTTCACACCCTCGCATCCGCATCATAAAAAAGACCCTAGAAAAGAAAGCATGGAGGCCGCCCACTCTGTGCCCGTGTCGTGCAGCACGTGTTCCTTCCCTCATGCAGGTGGCCGGGCCCGCCGCCCCTGTCACTCGCCGTCAACGTTCGTGTCTGCCGTCGACACTCCCTGTCGATGATCAACCCTCACTGGTGTTGCCCATCCCCTCACCCCTCTCCCTTGCCCCCCCCCCTCTGCAAAATCAATGGCAACAATGTCGTGGTTCGCATCCAAAATGGCGGTGGTAGCAAAAAATGTGTTGCTTCCAGCAAACTAGAAAACGATGGTAGCAAAAATTGAAAAATAGATGTTGTTTCAGCAAAAAAATGCAGGTGGTAGCAAAAAGTGAAGCTCGTTCCAGCAAACCAAAAGGCCAGTGGTAGCAAACTTCTAAAAATTCGGTGTGGCTCCAGCAAAACTAAAACGCCAGTGTTAGCAAAAAAAGGTGATGGTTCTGGCAAAAAAAGTAATGGTGGTAGCAAAAAATGAAAATTTGGAGATGGTTCCATCAAATCAAAATGTCGGTAGTTGCACAATTAGGCGCTGGTGGTCCAAGCATCTGGTCGCCGTAGTTTTAGCACTAGCCGGTCGTGGTCACCAACTTCGTCATCAGCTTGTGGTCGTGGTCACCCACACGTCGCATGCCCGTTGCAGCTCCTCCGTCCGCCGGTTGCAGCCTAGTACCACTGGAATCACGACAAGTGTTATCTTAGAAAAAATCATTCATATTATTTCAACCATCCGGATTAAGAAAAATGGCAATAGGCCTTCCTCTATCAATCCTTCGCCTCCTAGTACCACCGGAACCACGACCACCCCCACCGGCACCTCTAAGACTCGTTCGTCCTCCATGCCAACCACTAGTGACACCTCGTGCGTCGCCTCTAAGAGCATCTCCAATAGATGGCGCAAATTTGGAGATGTAAAAGTGGGTGTTGTATAATTTAAATCACCAAAAAGTGTTTTTTACATCTCCAAAAAAGTCCCAACTCCAATATATGATGTATATTCGGTGATGTAAAATCTAACTCCAACAAAATATGTAGAACGGCCGACGGTGGGGGGGCACAACGGTGGCAGCCCGATCGACCTCCATCTCGGAGCGCGGGTAGTAGGACGTTGTCGTTAGCCATGACCAACGGCAGAGCCCTGTGAGCCGAGCTCGAGCCATGGCGCCATGGCGGCCAACCTCAAGCAGCGACAGCCCTCCCCGGTGTGCCCCTAGCGGCAGCGGCCCTACTGGGCGCGCCCTCGGGCAGATGCATGCCTACTCTGCTCGCAGGCGCTCCAACGTATCTATAATTTTTTATTGTTCCATGCTATTATATTATCTATTTTGGACGTTTTATATGCATTAATATGCTATTTTATATTATTTTTGGGACTAACCTATTAACCTAGGTCCCAGTGCCAGTTTCTGTTTTTTCCATGTTTTTGAGTATTGCAGAAAAGGAATATCAAACAGAGTCCAAACAGAATAAAATTCTACGCTGATTTTTCTTGGACCAGAAGGAACCCAGGAGGCTTGGAGAAGAGGCCAGAAGACCTACTGGTGGGTCACAAGCCACCAGGGCGCGCCCCTGGGGGGGGGGCGCCCCCTTGGCTTGTGGGCCCCCCGTACCTCCTCCAACCCTAACTCTTCGCCTATAAATTCAGAAATATTCCCCCAATACCAGAGAGAGCCACGAAAATACTTCTCCGCCGCCGCAAGCCTCTGTTCCCGTGAGATCCCATCTTGGGGCCTTTTCCGGCGATCTGCCGGAGGGGGATTCGATCACGGAGGGCCTCTACATCAACACCATTGCCCTTCCGATGATGCGTGAGTAGTTTTCCTCAGACCTTCGGGTCCATAGCTATTAGCTAGATGGCTTCTTCTCTCTCTATGTTCTTCAATACCATGTTCTCTATGATCTTCATGGAGATCTATCCGATGTAATACTCTTTTGCGCTGTGTTTGTCGAGATCCGATGAATTGTCGATTTATGATCAGATTATCTATGAATATTATTTGAATCTTTCCTGAATTCTTATATGCATGATTTCATATCTTTGTAAGTCTCTTTGAGTTATTGGTCTGGTTTGGCCAACTAGATTGGTAATTCTTGTAATGGGAGAAATGCTTAGTTTTGGGTTCAATCTTGCGGTGTCCTCACCCAGTGACAAAGTAGGGGTAGCGAGGCACGTATTTGTATTGTTGCCATCAAGGATAAAAAGATGGGGTTTTCATCATATTGCTTGAGTTTATCCCTCTACATCATGTCATCTTACTTAATGCGTTACTCTGTTCTTCATGAACTTAATACTCTAGATGCAGGCAGGAGTCGGTCGATGTGTGGAGTAATAGTAGTAGATGTAGAATCGTTTTGGTCTACTTGATACGGACGTGAAGCCTATATGCATAATCATTGCCTTGGATATCGTCATAACTTCTATCAATTGCGTGACAGTAATTTGTTCACCCACCGTATTATTTTCCTTCAAGAGAGAAGCCTCTAGTGAAACCTATGGCCCCCGGGTCTATTTTCCATATTATATTTTCAGATATATAAACTAAAAAACACAAAAATACTTTGCTGCAATTTATTTACTTTTATTTTAATTATCGTTTTAGTAATATTTTATATCTATCTCTATCGGATCTCATCCTTGCAAGTAACCGTGAAGGGATTGACAACCCCTTTTCCGCGTTGGGTGCAAGTGTTTGATTATTTGTGTAGGTGCATCTATTGGGGACTTGCTTGTATCTCCTACTGGATTGATACCTTGGTTCACAACAACTGAGGGAAATACTTATCTACTTTGCTGCATCACCCTTTCCTCTTCAAGGGAAAACCAACGCAAGCTCAAGAAGTAGCAAGAAGGATTTCTGGCGCCGTTGCCGGGGAGATCTACATCAAGCCTACCAAGTACCCATCATCAACTCATCTCTTGCATTTACATTATTTGCCATTTGCCTCTCGTTTTCCTCTCCCCCACTTCTAAAACGATTTTCAGAAAAAAACCAAAAAGATTTGCCTTTTTATTCGCCCTTCTTCCGTTCGTCTTTCCGTTTGCTTTTTGTTTGCTTGTGTGCTAGATTGCTTGCTTTGTCACGATGTCTGAGAATACCAAATTGTGTGACTTCTACAATACTAATAATAATGATTTTATTAGTACTCCGATTGCTCCCGCCACTAGTGCGGAATCTTATGAAATTAATGCCGCTTTGCTTAATCTTGTTATGAAAGAACAATTTTCCGGCCTTCCTAGTGAAGATGCCGCATCCCATATAAATACTTTCATTGAATTGTGTGATATGCAAAAGAAGAAAGATGTGGATAATGATATTGTTAAATTGAAGCTATTTCTGTTCTCACTACGAGATCATGCTAAACCTTGGTTTTCATCTTTGCCTAAAAATAGTATTGCTTCATGGAATAAGTGTAAAGATGCTTTTATTTCCAAGTACTTTCCGCCCGCTAAGATCATCTCCCTTAGGAATGATATAATGAATTTTAAGCAACTTGATCATGAGCATGTTGCACAATCTTGGGAGAGGATGAAATTAATGATTAGAAATTGCACCGCACATGGTTTGAGTTTATGGATGATTATACAATTTTTTTATGCGGGATTGAATTTTGCATCTAGAAATCTTTTAGATTCCGCCGCGGGTGGTACTTTTATGGAAATCACATTAGGAGAAGCTACTAAACTCCTAGGTAATATTATGGCAAATTACTCTCAATGGCATACCGAAAGATCTCCTACTAGTAAAAAAGTGCATGCTATTGAAGAAATAAATACTTTGAGTGAAAAGATGGATGAATTAATGAAATTGTTTGCTAGTAAGAGTGCTCCTATTGATCCTAATGATATGCCTTTGTCTTCTTTGATTGGAAATAATAATGAATCTATGGATGTGAATTTTGTTGGTAGGAACAATTTTAGTAATAACGCGTATAGAGGTAATTTCAACCCTAGGCCGTTTCCTAGTAATTCCTCTAATAATTATGGTAATTCCTACAACAATCCTTATGGAAATTATAATAAGATGCCCTCTGATCTAGAGAATAATATTAAAGAATTTATTAGTTCGCAAAAGGTTTTCAATGCTACGATTGAAGAAAAATTGCTCAAGATTGATGATTTGGCCAGGAACGTTGATAGAATTTCTCTTGAGATTGATTCTTTGAAAATTAGATCTATTCCACCCAAGCGTGATATTAATGAGTCTTTAAAAGCTATGAGAACTTCTATTGATGAGTGTAAGAAAAGAACCACTAGAATGCATGCTAAGCGTGAATGGCTTGAAAAAGTGTGTTCTCGTGATAATAATGATGAAGATCTTAAAGTGATTGATGTGACTCCTATTGAATATTTGTTTTCTAGTATAAATCTTGATAAAGATGGGACTGGAGATAAGTCAACTTTAGTTAAAAGTCATCCCAATGATTCGGAGTTTATAGATCTTAATGCTAAAATTGATAAAAGTGGTATTGAAGAGGTCAAAACTTTAAATAGCAATGAACCCACTCTTTTGGATCTCAAGGACTTTAATTATGATAGTTGTTCTTTGATTGATTGTATTTCCTTGTTGCAATCCATGTTGAATTCTCCGCATGCTTATAATCAAAATAAAGCTTTTACTAAACATATCGTTGATGCTATGATGAAATCGTTTGAAGAAAAACTTGAGTTGGAAGTTTCTATACCTAGAAAGCTTTATGATGAGTGGGAACCTACTATTAAGATTAGAATTAAAGATTATGAGTGCCATGCTTTGTGTGATTTGGGTGCTAGCGTTTTCCACGATTCCGAAAACTTTATGTGATGTGCTAGGTTTCCATGAACTTGATGATTGCTCTTTAAATTTGCACCTAGCGGATTCCATTATTAAGAAACCTATGGGAAGTATTAATGATGTTCTTATTGTTGCAAATACAAATTATGTGCCCGTAGATTTCATTGTTCTTGATATAGATTGCAATCCTACATGTCCTATTATTCTTGGTAGACCTTTCCTTAGATCAATCGGTGCAATTATTGATATGAAAGAAGGAAACATTAGATTCCAATTTCCGGTAAGGAAAGGCATGGAACACTTTCCTAGAAACAAAATTAAATTACCTTATGAATCTATTATGATAGCTACTTATGGATTGCATACCAAAGGTGACAACACCTAGATCCATTGCGTTATGCCTAGCTAGGGGCGTTAAACAATAGCGCTTGTTGCGAGGCAACCCAATTTTATTTTATGTTTTTTGTTTTAGTTTCTGTTATTGAGTGATTTACACATTATTACCTCTGTAGTAATTGTGTTTTAGTGTTTTAATTAGTGTTTGAGCCAAGTAAGAACTTTGGGATGCTCTACGGCGATTGTTGATTTGATCTTGCTGAAAAACAGAAACTTTTGCACTCAGTCCAGGAATTTTATAAATTCACCAGAGCGTCAAATGAGTCTGAAATGTTTACACAAGATTTATATACAAATTTCCCAGATTTTCCTAATTTTCCAGAATTTTTGGAGTTACAGAAGTATTTTAAGTTTCCATATTTCTACAGACTGTTCTTTTTTTGACAGATTCTGTTTTCTTTGTGTTGTTTGCTTATTTTGATGTATCTATGGGTTGTATCGGGGGGTATGAACCATGGATAAGTTTGAATACAGTAGATATTACACCAATATAAATAAATAATGAGTTCACAACAGTACCTAAAGTGGTGATTTATTTTTCTTGTACTAACGGATCTCACGAGTTTTCTGTTGAGTTTTGTGTTGTGAAGTTTTCAAGTTTTGGGTAAAGATTTGATGGACTATGGAATAAGGAGTGGCAAGAGCCTAAGCTTGGGGATGCCCAAGGCACCCCAAGTAATATTCAAGGATACCAAAGAGCCTAAGCTTGGGGATGCCCCGGAAGGCATCCCCTCTTTCGTCTTCAATCCATCGGTAAATTTACTTGAGGCTATATTTTTATTCACCACATGATATGTGTTTTGCTTGGAGCGTCTTGTATGATATGATTCTTTGATTTTTAGTTTGCCACAATCATCCTTGCTGCACACATATTTTTAGAGGGACACGCATGAATCATGAATTTATTAGAATACTCTTTGTGCTTCACTTATATCTTTTGAGCTAGGCAATTTTGCTCTAGTGCTTCACTTATATCTTTTTAGAGCACGGTGGTGTTTTATTTTATAGAAATAATTGAACTCTCGTACCTCAATTATATTATTTTGAGAGTCTTTAAACATCATGGTAATTGGTTTAGGTTATGAATTTAGTCCTAATATAATGGGCATCCAAGAGGGATATAATAAAAACTTTCATATAAAGTGCATTGAATAGTATGAGAAGTTTGATTCCTTGCATATAGTTTTGAGATATAAAGATGGTGATATTAGAGTCATGCTAGTGAGTAATTGTGGATTGGTAGAAATACTTGTGTTAAAATTTGTGATTCCCGTAGCATGCACGTATGGTGAACCGTTATGTAACGAAGTCGGAGCATGATTTGTTTATTGATTGTCATCCTTTGTGTGAGGGTCGGGAGCGCGCGATGGTTAACTCCTACCAACCTCTCCCCTAGGAGCATGCATCTAGTACTTTGCTTCGATAACTAATAGACTTTTGCAATAAGTATGTGAGTTATTTATGACTAATGTGAGTCCATGGATTATACGCACTCTCACCCTTCCACCTTTGCTAGCCTCTCTAGTACCGCGCAACTTTCGCCGGTGCATTAAACCCACCATATACCCTTCCTCAAAACAGCCACCATACCTACCTATTATGGCATTTCCATAGCCATTCCGAGATATATTGCCATGCAACTTCCACCATTCCGTTTATCATGACACGCATCATCATTGTCATATTGCTTTGCATGATCGTAAGACAGCTAGCGTGATGTTTTCATTAATGGCATTTGCTATGCTAGATCGTTGCACATCCCAGTACACCACCGGAGGCATTCATATAGAGTCATGTTTTTTTCTAAGTATCGAGTTGTAATTCTTGAGTTGTAAGTAAATAAAAGTGTGACGATCATGATTATTAGAGCATTGTCCCATGTGAGGAAAGGACGGAAGCTATGATTCCCTCACAAGTTGGGATGAGACTCTGGACTTTAAAAATAATAAAAGAGGCCAAAGATGCCCACCAAAAAAAAGAGAGAAAAGAGAGAAGGGACAATGCTACTATCTTTTTTTCCGCACTTGCGCTTCAAAGTAGCACCATCATCTTCATGATAGAGAGTCTCCTAGTTTGTCACTTTCATATACTAGTGGGAATTTTTCATTATATAACTTGGCATGTATATTCCAATGATGGGCTTCCTCAAATTGCCCTAGGTCTTCGTGAGCAAGCGAGTTGGATGCACACCCACTTAGTTTCTTTTTGAGCTTTCATACACTTATAGCTCTAGTGCATCCGTTGCATGGCAATCCCTACTCACTCACATTGATATCTATTGATGGGCATCTCCATAGCCCGTTGATACGCCTAGTTGACGTGAGACTATCTTCTCGTTTTCCTCACAACCTCCACCATATTCTATTCCACCTATAGTGTTATATCCATGGCTCACGCTCATGTATTGCATGAAAGTTGAAAAGGTTTGAGAACATAAAAAGTGTGAAACAATTGCTTGACTTGTCATCGGGGTTGTGCATGATTTAAATACTTTGTGTGGGGAAAATGGAGCATAGCCAGACCATATGATTTTGTAGGGATAACTTTCTTTGGCCATGTTATTTTGAAAAGACACGATTGCTTTGTTAGTATGCTTGAAGTATTATTGTTTTTATGTCAACGTTAAACTTTTGTTTTGAATCTTATGGATCTGAACATTCATGCAACAATAAAGAATATTACATGGATAAATATGTTAGGTAGCATTCCACATCAAAAATTCTATTTTTATCATTTACCTACTCGAGGACGAGCAGGAATTAAGCTTGGGGATGCTGATACGTCTCCAACGTATGTATATTTTTTTATTGTTCCATGCTATTATATTATCTATTTTGGATGTTTTATATGCATTAATATGCTATTTTATATTATTTTTGGGACTAACCTATTAACCTAGTGCCCAGTGCCAGTTTCTGTTTTTTCCTTGTTTTTGAGTATTGCAGAATAGGAATATCAAACAGAGTCCAAACGGAATAAAATTCTACACTGATTTTTCTTGGACCAGAAGGAACCCAGGAGTCTTGGAGAAGAGGCCATAAGACCTACGGGTGGGTCAGAAGCCACCAGGGCGCGCCCTTGGAAGGGGGCGCCCCCCTGGCTTGTGGGCCCCTCGTAGCTCCTCCAAACCTAACTCTTCTCCTATAAATTCAGAAATATTCCCCCAATACCAGAGAGAGCCACGAAAATACTTCTCCGCCGCCGCAAGCCTCTGTTCCCGTGAGATCCCATCTTGGGGCCTTTTCCGGCGATCTACCGGAGGGGAATTTGATCACGGAGGGCCTCTACATCAACACCCACTAGTAGAAAACATGGCTTTGGTCCAGGCCTGAAATCCCATTAATCCCGGTTCACTCACGAACCGGGACCCATGGGGGCATCGGTCCCGGTTCGTGAGGCCAGGGCGCCGGCCGGGCCTCGTGGGCCATTGGTCCCGGTTCGTCTGACCCCTTTGGTCCCGGTTCCAGACACGAACCGGGACCAATGGGCCTCGCTCCTGGCCCACAACCATTGGTCCCGGTTTGTGGCTGGAACCGGGACCAAATGGTGTCCTTTAGTCCCGGTTCCAGCCACAAACCGGGACCAATGGTTGGCCTATATATACCCCCTGCCCGCGAGCAGAGCAGTGCACTGCTCTGTTTTTTTGGCCGGCCGTAGGAGAAGTTTGTGGTGCTCTAGCTCACCTCCTATGCACATGAGGTGTTCGATGAAATGCCCGAGCCACACTTAAGCTTTCTCCTCTCGAAGCTCCTTGTCCAAGCTCCATTTTCCTCAAGATTTGTCTAGGTTTGGCGGTTCGTCCTGTCCCGTCCCCGTCCTCACCGCCGTCGATCGCCCGCGCCCATCTCGGTGCCGGCACCACTGTGGTTAGCCTCTTCTTCTTATCTTCCTTCTAAAAGAAAAAAGTTCTTACTTGTATGATTTAGATAGATACTTGTGTAATTTTCTTACTTTTATTATTGTTTGTTATTATATAGTGCGATGGTTTTGGTATCCGCCTCCGTCGGCCCTTGTCCTGTCTATGATTCGGATGTGGTATATATTATCTTTTATAACTATTTGTTTTATTTAGTGTTTATGACAATTATGCCGACCAACGTGACATAGATTTTTTAATCTAGGAGGTATGTGAACCGGAAATTCCAACCGACATAGAAATTCTTGTCGAGAAGTTAAATTTGGTTGAAAAAGAAAACAATTACTTGAAAGAAAAATTACAAAGAGTTCAAGAGGAGAAGATGAAGTTGGAGTTGCATGTTGCCGATGTCGTCGACGATCACAAGATCAAGATGGATGCAATGCGCTTGAAGATTAGAAAGACTAGAAAATATGCCATTCATACTGAGGCTTGGTATCATTATGTCGTTGGATCAATTGGTACCTTAGTTGCGGTTATGATCGCATTTGTTGTTGCATTTAAATTTTTTACATAGTTTCAATGTATGTTTTAATTAGATGCTCTAGAGAGCTATATGTTGTTCAATAATGAGAACTATGTATGAACGTTATGTATTTATTTTGGTCACTACTGTACTTTGGCTTTAATGTGATGATGAATTTCTATTAATTTGGTCACTTCTCTATTCATGATATGCACGCAGATGAACCGGCAATGGATGTATGGTGACCGACGCACCTCGGAGTATATTAAGGGCTTGCATAATTTTCTCGAAGCGGCTGAGGCAAACAAGCAGAATGGTTTTATGCATTCTCCATGTACTGTCTGTGAGAATACGAAGGCTTTCTCCAACTCTAAAACCCTTCACTTCCACCTGCTTGAGAAGGGTTTTATGCCACACTATAATGTTTGGACCAAGCACGGAGAAAGAGGGGTTATGATGGAAGACAACGAAGAAGAAGAGGATGATGACAACTACCCGCCCCCTGAATACGGTGATGCTGCAATGGGGGAAGCTGAAGATCAAGAGGAACCAGACGATGTGCCCGATGATGATCTTCGCCGGGTCATTGTTGATGCACAGAGAGAATGCGAAAGTGAAAGGGAGAAGTTGAAGTTCGATCGCATGTTAGAGGATCACAAAAAAGGGTTGTACCCAAATTGCGAAGATGACAACAGAAAGCTCGGTACCACACTGGAATTGCTGCAATGGAAGGCAGACAATGGTGTATCTGACAAGGGATTTAGTTCGCTACTGAAAATAATGATGAAGAAGCTTCCAAAGGATAACGAATTGCCCGGCAGTACGTACGAAGCAAAGAAGGTTCTATGCCCTCTAGGATTGGAGGTGCAGAAGATACATGCATGCCCTAATGACTGCATCCTCTACCGCGGTGCGTACAAGGATTTGAACGCATGCCCGGTATGTGGTGCATTGCGGTATAAGATCAGAAGAGATGACCCTGGTGATGTTCAGGGCCAGCGCACCGGGAAGAGGGTTCCTGCCAAGGTGATGTGGTATGCTTCTATAATACCACGGTTGAAACGTCTGTTCAGAAACAAAAAGCATGCCGAGTTGATGCAATGGCACATAAAAGACCTTAAGAAAGACGGGAAGTTGAGAGCACCCGCTGACGGGTCGCAGTGGAGAAAGATCGAGAGAAAGTGGAGCGACTTTATAGGTGACCCAAGGAACGTATGGTTTGGTTTAAGTGCAGATGGCGTTAATCCTTTTGGGGAGCAGAGCGGCAAGCATAGCACATGGCCTGTGACTCTATGTATGTATAACATTCCTCCTTGGTTGTGCATGATGCGGAAGTTCATTATGATGCCAGTGCTCATCCAAGGCCCTAAGCAACCCGGCAATGACAATGATGTGTACCTAAGGCCATTAGTTGATGAACTTTTACAGCTATGGAATGGAAGAGGTGTACGTGTGTGGGATGAGAATGAACAGGAGGAATTTGACCTACATGCGTTGCTGTTTGTAACCATCAACGATTGGCCTGCTCTCAGTAACCTTTCAGGACAGACAAACATGGGATACCACGCATGCACACACTGTTTAGATGACACCGACAGTATATATTTGGACAAATGCAGGAAGAATGTGTACCTGGGGCATCGTCGATTTCTTCTGACCAACCATCAATGTCGAAAGAAAGGAAAGCATTTCAAAGGTGAGGCAGATCACCGGAAGAAGCCCGCCCTCCGTACTGGTGATCACATACTTGATATGGTCAATGATTTACAAGTAATCTTTGGAAAGGGTCCTGGCGGACTATCTGTTCCGACTGACGATGCGGGACGCGCACCCATGTGGAACAAGAAATCTATATTTTGGGACCTACCCTATTGGAAAGACCTAGAGGTCCGCTCTGCAATCGACGTGATGCATGTGACGAAGAATCTTTGCGTGAACCTGCTAGGCTTCTTGGGAGTGTATGGGAAGACAAAAGATACACCAGAGGTACGGGAGGAACAGCAACGTGTGCATGAAAAAGACGGCATGCATCCAAAGCAGTATGAAGGTCCTGCCAGCTACGCTCTTACCAAAGAAGAGAAGGAAATCTTCTTTGAATGCCTGCTCAGTATGAAGGTCCCGTCTGGCTTCTCGTCGAATATAAAGGGAATAATAAATATGGCAGAGAAAAAGTTTCAGAACCTAAAGTCTCATGACTGCCACGTGATTATGACGCAACTGCTTCCGGTTGCATTGAGGGGGCTTCTACCGGAAAACGTTCGATTAGCCATTGTGAAGCTATGTGCATTCCTCAATGCAATCTCTCAGAAGGTGATCGATCCAGAAATCCTGCCAAGGTTAAGGAGTGATTTGGTGCAATGTCTTGTTAGTTTCGAGGTGGTGTTCCCACCATCCTTCTTCAATATCATGACGCACGTCCTAGTTCATCTAGTCGACGAGATTGTCGTTCTGGGCCCTGTATTTCTACATAATATGTTCCCCTTTGAGAGGTTCATGGGAGTCTTAAAGAAATATGTTCGTAACCACGCTAGGCCAGAAGGAAGCATCTCCATGGGCCATCAAATAGAGGATGTCATTGGGTTTTGTGTTGACTTCATTCCTGATCTTAAGAAGATTGGTCTCCCTCAATCGCGGTATGAGGGGAGACTGACTGGAAAAGGCACGCTAGGAGCGGACTCAATAATATGTAGGGACGGGCATTCTTGGTCTCAAGCACACTACACAGTTCTACAGAATTCTACCTTGGTGACCCCGTATGTCGATGAACACAAGAATATTCTGCGCTCCAAACACCCGGAGCAGTGTGACGACTGGATTACATATGAACACATCAGGACTTTCGGCAGTTGGTTGCAAAAACGTCTCATGGGTGACAACACTGTTTCTGATGAGTTGTACTCGTTGGCCAGGGGACCATCTTCGACTGTATTGACTTACAAATAGTACGAGATAAATGGGAATACATTTTACACGATCGCCCAAGATCAAAAGAGCACCAATCAAAACAGCGGTGTCCGCTTTGATGCAGCAACCAAGAGGGGAAAGGACACATATTATGGTTACATAGTGGACATATGGGAACTTGACTATGGACATGATTTCAAGGTCCCTTTGTTTCAGTGCAAATGGGTCAATCTGTTAGGAGGCGGCGTACAGGTAGACCCACAGTACGGAATGACAACAGTGGATCTGAACAATCTTGGGTACACAGACGAACCATTCGTCCTAGCCAATGACGTGGCGCAGGTTTTCTATGTGAAGGACATGTCTACCAAACCGAGAACAAGAAAAGATAAGGAAGCGAATACATCATACGATGAGCCAAAGCGCCACATAGTTCTTTCAGGAAAAAGAGACATCGTGGGATTGGAGGGCAAGACAGACATGTCTGAAGATTATGAAAAGTTTCATGAAATTCCTCCCTTCAAAGTCAAGGCTGACCCAAGCACCCTGTTAAACGATGAAGATTATCCATGGTTACGGCGCAATAAGCAAAGGACACAAGTGAAGAAAAAGTGAAGACTTTCTCTCCACAACTATTATGATGATGCCTTTGATCTAGAATATCACTGCAGTTACATGTGAAGAAATGAAATGCCTTTTGATCTAGATTGTCCGTTTTGTACACGAAGTGCATCCAGTTTTTGCCGTAACCCTCTCAACTTTTATAACATGCTATGTGGGTGAAATGATGATTCCATGCCAACTTTCAACCTTTCCAGAGTTCATTTGTAGTGCTTTTCAATTTCAGGGTCATTTAGCTTAAAAAAAATCAGTAAATGCATGAAAAATACCAGATGAAGTCAGAAAGGGTTGAAAATTGATGATGTGGCTTTGAATGGTTCATTTTTAATACACAAAAAGTCTGGAGTTCAAATAAGTTCAAAAAAATGAAATCCCTTTGTAACAGATGAGTTTTCGTCCAAAACCCTCATACTTCGAAAGAGATTGTCCGTTTTGTACACGAAGTGCATCCAGTTTTTGCCGTAACCCTCTCAACTTTTTAACACATGCTATGTGGGTGAAATTATGTTACCATGCCAACTTTCAACCTTTTCAGAGTTCATTTGTAGTGCTTTTCAATTTCAGGGTCATTTAGCTCAAAGAATGAACTAATAGCAAAAAGAATGAACTAGAAAACTTTTATGAAACTCTAATAGCAAAAAGAATGAACTAAAACTAATCAATTAAAATATTCTGTTATGATCAACTAAAAAAAAACTATAATATTCTTCAATAGCAAAAAGAATCAACTAAAAAGCTTTTATAAAACTCTAATAGCAAAAGGAATGAACTAAAAAGAATCAATAAAAAAATAAAATTTATGCAACTGAAATTATATAAAATTTATGCAACTAAAAAGAATCAATTATTTTTTTTGTTATGATCAACTAAAACAAAACTATAATATTCTTCAACAGCAAAAAGAATCAACTAAAAAGCTTTTATAAACCTCTAGTATTTTTGAAACTAAAATTATATAAAATGTATGCAACTAAAATTATCAAAGTATTTTTTGTTCAAAACATTAATAGCAAAAAGAATTTTCATAAAGTATTTTTTTGTTAGAAACTTTAATAGCAAACTAAAATAACAAAATCTGTTTTTGATTAAAACACCCATTTAAAATAACCTAAAAATTACCAAATTGAATATAATGATAAAACACACTAATATTAAATAGCAGGAAGAAGAATCACTCAAAAATCTATTTTTAAAGTAAGGTTATTCACAAACTAGTGATTCACACAAATATCAAAGAATTCAAATTTAAACTATTCAAATTTGAAAACTAATGGCACTAACAGAAAGTTTATAATTTTTGTGACCTAAAGCAAAAAAGAATCACTCAAAAACTCAAAGTATTTAGCTGTAAGTAGAAACAAAAGAAAATAAATAAAGCAAAAAACAAAACAAAAATACTGGAAAAAAAATAAAAAAAATGCCGCCTACTGGGCCACCACGGCCTGCATACGACTAGAAACCCAACCCGCTAGTTGGGCCAGGATGCAGGCCCGCTGCAGGCCCAGTAGGCCCACAGGCAGAGAGAGTGCATTTAGGCACGTAGGCCTGCATAAGAGAGGAGCTCGAAAGGGTTGGCGCAGCCGCGCTTATAAACCACGCTCGACGCCTCTTAGCTAGCGAGATGGGACTAAACATCCACCCGCCCGACGCCGTGCCAGCCGCACCCTTTCGTCCCGGTTGGTGGCACCAACCGGGATCAATGCCCACCTTTCGTCCCGGTTGGTGGCACCAACCGGGACTAAAGGTCTCTGCTTTCCGCCCTTTGGGCTGCTGAAAATAGACCTGTAGTACCGGTTGGTGGCACAAACCGGGACGAAAGGTAGGCATTGGTCCCGGTTGGTGCCACCAACCGGGACTAAAGGGTGGGGCTATATAAGCCAACACTTAGGATTTTTCCCCAATTTCTCACATTCTCCCCCGACGCCGACACCCTGCGCCCCGACGCCGCCAGGCTGCTCCGCCCGCTCCTCGTCGCCGTCGCCGTCCCTCCCCCGACGCCGACCGCTGCTCCCTGCCCCGACGCCGTCCCCCTTTCCCATCGCCGTACCCTGCCTCCTCGTCGCCGTCGCCGCGCGCCCCTGCCTCGTCGCCATCGCCGCGCGCCCCTGCCCCGACGTCGCCGTCGCCCCTGCCTCGACGCCGGCCGCTGCTCCCTGTCCCGACGCCGTCCCCCTTTCCCATCGCCGTACCCTGCCTCCTCGTCGCCGTCGCCGCGCGCCCCTGCCCCGACGTCGCCGTCGCCGTCCCCTGCCTCCTCGTTGCCGCCCCCAGTGAGCTCGCCGCCGCCGCTCACTATGGTGATATATATAGATGATATGATGATGATGATATATAGATGATTTTCATTATGGTGATATAGATGATATGATGATGATGATATATAGATGATTTTCATTATGGTGATATATATATAGATTATTTTCATTATGGTGATACATAGATTATTTTTTCTTTAGAATTTTTCTGTAGATGATATGATGATGATGATTTTTAGATGATGATGATGATATATAGAGTTGTTTGATTGTGATGATAGATGATGATGATATATCGAGTTCTTTGATTGTATGAAAACTTTGTCAATTTTTTTCTGTAGCTCCTCGTCGCCGCCCCCGACACCGTCCCTGCCGTGACGCCGAGCCCCTGACGCCGGTCGCCACTCCCTACCCAGACGCCGAGCCCCCGACGCCGGCCGCCGCTCCCTGCCCCGACGCCGAGCCCGTCGATCTTTAGCTCATGTGAACATATTCCCATTTTTTTTTTGCTCATAGAAATTAGTTAAAATGAGGGGGGACATGAGGGGTGAGCGTCGTTGTCATCTACCCCCTACCCGATAACTTCGACATGAGGGGTGACGTCGGACATGACATGAGGGGGACGTCGGACATGAGGGGTGAGTGTCGTTGTCGTCTACCCCCTCCCCGATAACTTCGACATGAGGGGGAGGACGGACATGACATGAGGGGGGACATCGGACGTCGGACATGAGGGGTGAGTGTCGTTGTCGTCTACCCCCTCCCCGATAACTTCGACATGAGGGGGGACGTCGGACATGACATGAGGGGTGAGCGTCGTTGTCGTCTACCCCCTCCCCGATAACTTCGACATGAGGGGGGACGTCGCACATGACATGAGAGGGGGCGTCGGACGTCGGACATGAGGGTTGAGCGTCGTTGTCGTCTACCCCCTCCCCGATAACTTCGACATGAGGGGGGACGTCGGACATGACATGAGGGGTGAGCGTCGTTGTGGTCTACCCCCTCCCCGATAACTTCGACATGAGGGGGGACGTCGGACATGAGGGGTGAGCGTCGTTGTCGTCTACCCCCTCCCCGATAACTTCGACATGAGGGGGGACGTCGGACATGACATGAGGGGTGAGCGTCGTTGTCGTCTACCCCCTCCCCGATAACTTCGACATGAGGGGGGACGTCGGACATGACATGAGGGGGGACGTCGGACGTCGGACATGAGGGGTGAGCATCGGACGTCGGACATGACATGAGGGGGGACGTCGGACATCGGACATTCATGAGAGAGGCGGTCCGGACGTCGGACATTCATGAGAGAGGCGGTCCGGACGTCGGACATTCATGTTTGTATATTAATTGCCATGTTGTAATATTTGCAGAAACTATGGATCAAAGAGACTTGGAACAAGAACAGTTGTTGGGGGAGATAATCCTCGCCGGACGTGATGTCTTGTCGTATCTCAACGACACCGATGGTCTGGAAGGAGAGGATGACGGCTCCGGTGACCGAACAATGGAGGAGGAAGGACATGATCTTGATGGCTCTGGTGACCGAATGCCGGAGGAAGAAGGAGACCATGATGACGGCTCCGGTGACTGAACGGAGGAGGGAGCTGTTGCAAAGTCCGGCGAGGTATATATATTAATTAAACCTGTGCTCACTAGCTAATTGATGCATTAATTGTTTTGGTATGTACATATATTAACTCTTCTGTCTTCTTGTATAGCCCTCCGGATCGAGCCAAACTTCGGTAACGAGACGAGGCCCGAAGAGAAGGTTGCGCAAGGATGAAAGGTTCACGATCACAGCACTCGTGGACGATGGCCTACCGATTGAACCCAAGCGGACCAAGGACGCATTTTCTGCTCAGTGCGGAGCTATTGTTAGGGACAACATCCCGATCAGCATCAAGCAATGGAATAAGCCTAAGGACGACGACGTCCAAGAAGGTGATTATGTCACCGATAGACAGAAATATGATCTTTGGACCGCGCTGAAGGCAAAATTTCACCCTACCGCCAGAGGAGGATCCGAATAAGCCAGTTATAGAGCCACTGGTCAAGGCATGTGCTCTTAAGAAGATGGCAGATCTATTCAGGAGGTGGAAGAATGAGTTGAAATCAAAGTTTGTCGACAAAGGGAAGACTCCAGAATTCATCGGCCGATTTGAGAAGATAAGAGATCACTGGCCCGCATTTGTGGCCTACAAGACATCGGACAAGAGTAAGAAAAGGTCAGAGACAAACAAGAACAATGCTGCAAAGAAGCAGTATCACCATCACACGGGGTCAGGTGGCTACCTCAAAGCCCGGCTGTTGTGGGACAAAGCTGAGAATGACCTGATTGCTAAAGGGGTCGAACAACAGACATTGAACTGGCTAGACCGTTCAAGGACTTGGTTCTTCGGGGTTGGGGGAACTTTGGACCCTGAAACAGGGAAGTACCGTTGGACGGACGAGCAACTTGCAATACCCGTCAAGAAGCTTCAGAAGTATATCACCGCAGCGCAGGAAGGGACGTTCATTCCCGACAGAGAGAAGGATGAGCTGACTGAGGCCCTAGGGAATGCTAAGCACCCTGGACGAACACGAGGCACACGAGGCTCCGTTCTGTGGAAGGTTGGGTTTCCCGACGTAGGCGGTTACAGAAACCGGGAGAGAAAGAGGAAAGCGGAGCTGAGCGACATGCAGAAGATCAATGCAAGACTACAAAAGCTAGAGGAACTTGAGAGCCAGCGAGCTGCCGGCCAACCATCTCAGCGGCACGAAGCTACCCCAGAAGCTACCCCGCCATCTCAGCGGAGAAGTAGCGTGGCTTCCATGGAGCCCGTTCAGCCTGACTTCACGGGTCCTAGCTACCCCGTGGATACTATCACGGAGGCTCAACATTGCGAGCTTATGAAGAAATGCCGGAACCTCACTTTCAAGGCGGCTGTCGACTCTGTTGCACCTCCTCAACCCAACGGAACTTTTCACTGCCTTCCGATTCCACATGGCTATGCTGTTGTGATGGTGGATGAAGTAATGGAGGGATTTGAGGAGCTCGAGCTTGACCACTCTATAGGTGAAGGGGAGAATCAGCTGGTTCGTGCTCTGAGGAGTACATGTCTATGGCAGAAGGAGTACATCAAGCTTCCAAACTGGACGCCTCCGCCTCCTCCTCCTCCTCCGGCGAGTCAGGGCACTCCACCTCCTCCTCCTCCTCCTCCTCCTCCAGCGAGTGATCAGGGCACTCCAGCTCCTCCGACGCGTGAGGGCACTCCGCCTCCTCCTTCGCCTACTCCGGCGCGTCGGAGCAATCCGCCTCCTCCTCCGCCTCGTCGGCAACGGCGGAAGACAGACGCCGCTGCTCCAGCTCCTCCGGCGCGTCGGAGCACTCCGCCTCCTTCTCCGCCTCATCAGCAACGACGGAAGAGAGACGCCGCCGCTCCGGCGGCTAGCAGTACAAGCAGAGGCGGGAGGCAATTCAGATACGGTTCATCTCTCAAGCCTCTGGAAAAGTTACCATATGAGAGGACCGAGCAGGAAAATGAGGAAATATGTCGTGCCCAAGTGAGGGACCATTTTGCAAAGAAAACTCCACCTCCGAAGGAGAAGCTAGATCCGGTGAAAGTGAAGCGCACTATCGATGCCCTGAAGCGACCACCACCGCCTCCGCCGGATTCCAACTATGTCTGCATTCTTAAAAAGACATATGAAGAAGCGCGGCGGTCGGGAAGTACTTCCAGTGATGCAAGGTTAGCAGAACGAAGAAGTGGGAAAACAATTCCCCAGCTCGGCGAACAGGAGAAGCAATCGTGCCCCCCGCTCAAGGTGTCTAGCGATATTGCTAATCATCCGGTGCTACTGCCCGGTACCAATCCTGGTGATTACTTGGGGGATGATGTAATTTTTGAAACGGCTAAGGTAACAAAAGAAGAATATAAATACGTGCATGGGAAGCCTCTCGTCAAACCTGATCATCCTCCTCTAACAACGATGATGTACAAATTGCATGAGTGGTACATGAAAACCTGCAGGGAGTCTGGGAGAGACACTATGTATGTGGCAATGAAACCAGAGCACGAATTCATTGGACTTCCCGTGATGCCTATTGAATTTGTGGAGTTATTTCAGTTATACAATCAACTGGCCCTCGACAAACAACTCATGACTTTCTACTGTCTGTAAGTATTACTTCTATAGTTAAGTCTCTAGCTCAGCTCGTTCACTGCATGTATATATAATTATCCTCACTATATTATGCAGATTGAAGATCATCGAATGCAAAAAAGCAGGAATCTTCGACGTTGGGTTCATTAGCCCAGATGCCGTAAATGAATGGATGGTACGAAACTCAATCAAAGAGACTGAGGAGAACTTGCTAAAGTCGTTCCTTATACATCAAAACAAAACGGAAATACCCTTTCCTTACAACTTCAAGTGAGTGTTGCTGTCTTCTCTATATACTCGGTTTCGCTTACTCGAGGTTAAGTAATGTAATTGATGAGTTATATATGCGTCCGCAGTTTCCACTTTATTCTGCTATCCATTAAGCTTGACGGGGCATTAGTAACTATCTTAGACTCGAGACGTAAAGATCCCGAGGATTATGCGGACATGACTGCAATGCTCAAGAAGTAAGTTCAGTCAATACCGGGACCATATCGGCATGCAACTTTCGTTAATTTCCTGATATCAAGTAATCATTTTCTTTGCCTGGCAGAGTTTGGAAGAAGTTCACCCGAAAGGTTCCCGGTCTAAACAAAGAGTTGCGATTTACGCACCTCAAAGTAAGTAGTACTAGCTAGTTCCGCGCATCTCTAATTGATTCAAATTTTCATCAATATATCATTACCATGCTTGCTTATCAGTTTGATTGAACTCTATTCTCGTAAAGTGCTTGTACCAGAAAGAAGGGACTGTTTTATGTGCATACTACGTATGCGAGTTCATTCGCCACTCGACCTCTGAGCGGGGCTTCTCTGACAAACAATTTGAAGTACGTAAATAATATTCACAATTTTATTTTATATATTACCATCAATTGTGTTGAGGTTTATTCATATATATGCATGTATTGACCCCCTTCTTTAAATTAGATCTGGCAGATGCGGGATGAATTCCTACCACATGATCGCATACGAGCAATTCAAGAGGAATTGGCAGGATTCTTTCTTGACCACGTCATACCTAAAGACGGAGAATACCATGTGGATTTGTGATTGGATCTTAGGTAGATGATGTTAGGGATTGTAAAGGATGTTATATTATATATATGTAGTAGCGTCGGATAGATATACGAAAACTTGTTGTTCGACCAAGCACGGAGAAATATATGTCACTTCTCTCTATATATGTTCAGCATGACGATCTTGTGTAATTAATGGTTTCCTTCATTTTCTTATTAGCTAGCATCGAGTTCTCTCTATATGTATAGTAGCTAGCGTCGACCAAGCACGGAGAAAGAGAGGGCACTTCTCTCTATTAGCAAGCTAACACAATATGAAACCCCTAAATTAACCCTCCAAAACCCCCCAACCCCCCCCCCCCCCCTTCAAAAAAAACAAAACCCCAGCTCCTGCCAGATGCTGACGCGTGGATGCCCTTTGGTTCCGGTTGGTGTGACCAACCAGGACTAAAGGTCCTCCTGCCTGGGCTCCCCGCAGCGGCCATGTGGAGCCCCTTCTGTCCCGGTTGGTAAGCGAACCGGGACTAAAGGTTTTGGGCTTTAGTCCCGACCCTTTAGTCCCGGTTCCAGAACCGGGGCTAATGGGCCTCTGGAACCGGGACAAATGGGCCATTTTCTACTAGTGACCATTGCCCTTCCGATGATGCATGAGTAGTTTACCTCAGACCTTCGGGTCCATAGCTAGTAGCTAGATGGCTTCTTCTCTCTCTATGTTCTTCAATACCATGTTCTCTATGATCTTCATGGAGATCTATCCGATGTAATACTCTTTTGCAGTGTGTTTGTCGAGATCCGATGAATTGTGGATTTATGATCAGATTATCTATGAATATTATTTGAATCTTCTCTGAATTCTTATATGCATGATTTCATATCTTTGTAAGTCTCTTTGAGTTATTGGTTTGGTTTGGCCAACTAGATTGGTAATTCTTGCAATGGGAGAAGTGCTTAGTTTTGGGTTCAATCTTGCGGTGTCCTCACCCAGTAGAGGTAGCGAGGCACGTATTTGTATTGTTGCCATCAAGGATAAAAATATGGGGTTTTCATCATATTGCTTGAGTTTATCCCTCTACATCATGTCATCTTACTTAATGCGTTACTCTGTTCTTCATGAACTTAATACTCTAGATGCAGGCAGGAGTCGGTCGATGTGTGGAGTAATAGTAGTAGATGTAGAATCATTTTGGTCTACTTGATACGGATGTGATGCCTATATGCATAATCATTGCCTTGGATATCGTCATAACTATGCGCTTTTCTATCAATTGCTTGACAGTAATTTGTTCACCCACCGTATTATTTTCCTTCAAGAGAGAAGCCTCTAGTGAAACCTATGGCCCCCGGGTCTATTTTCCATATTATATTTTCAGATTTATAAACTAAAAAACACAAAAATACTTTGCTGCAATTTATTTAATTTTATTTTAATTATTGTTTTAGTAATCTTTTATATCTATCTCTATCGGATCTCATCCTTGCAAGTAACCGTGAAGGGATTGACAACCCCTTTTCCGCGTTGGGTGCAAGTGTTTGATTATTTGTGTAGGTGCATCTATTGGGGACTTGCTTGTATCTCCTACTGGATTGATACCTTGGTTCTCAACAACTGAGGGAAATACTTATCTACTTTGCGTTGGTTTTCCCTTGAAGAGGAAAGGGTGACGCAGCAGAGTAGATAAGTACTTCTCTCAGTTGTTGAGAACCAAGGAATCAATCCAGTAGGAGACACAAGCAAGTCACCAATAGATGCACCTACACAAATAATCAAACACTTGCACCCAACGCTATAAAGGGGTTGTCAATCCCTTCACGGTTACTTGCAAGGATGAGATCCGATAGAGATAGATGGAAAAGATTACTAAAACGAAAAGTAAAACAAAAGTAAAAAAGATTGCAGCGAAGTATTTTTTTGGTATTTTTGGTTTATAGATCTGAAAATATAATATGGAAAATAGACCCGGGGGTCATAGGTTTCACTAGAGGCTTCTCTCTTGAAGGCAAATAATACGGTGGGTGAACAAATTACTGTCGAGCAATTGATAGAAAAGCGCATAGTTATGACGATATCCAAGGCAATGATTATGCATATAGGCATCACGTCTGTATCAAGTAGACCGAAACGATTCTGCATCTACTACTATTACTCCACACATCGACCGACTCCTTCCTGCATCTAGAGTATTAAGTTCATGAAGAACAGAGTAACGCATTAAGTAAGATGACATGATGTAGAGGGATAAACTCAAGCAATATGATGAAAACCTCATCTTTTTATCCTTGATGGCAACAATACAAATACGTGCCTCGCTACCCCTACTTTGTCACTGGGTGAGGACACCGCAAGATTGAACCCAAAACCAAGCACTTCTCCCATTGCAAGAATTACCAATCTGGTTGGCCAAACCAAACTAATAACTCGAAGAGACTTGCAAAGATATGAAATCATGCATATAAGAATTCAGAAAAGACTCAAATAATATTCATAGATAATCTGATCATAAACCCACAATTCATCGGATCTCGACAAACACACCGCAAAAGAGTATTACATCGGATAGATCTCCACGAAGATCATGGAGAACATGGTATTGAAGATCATAGAGAGAGAAGAAGCCATCTAGCTAATAGCTATGGACCCGAAGGTCTAAGGTGAACTACTCATGCGTCATCGAAGGGGCAATGGTGTTAATGTAGATGCCTCCGTGATCGAATCCCCCTCCGACAGATTACCGGAAAAGGCCCCAAGATGGGATCTCACGGGAACAGAGGCTTGCGGCGGCGGGAAAGTATTATCGTGGCTTGTTCTGGTATTGGGGGAATATTTGGGAATTTATAGGCCAAAGATTAGGGTTAGGAGGCCTACTGGGGGGCCACAAGCCAGGGGGCGGACCTCCCCCCCCCTAGGGCGCGCCCTGCAGGCTTCTTGCCTCCCGACAGGTCTCCTACCCTCCTCTCCAAGTCTGGTAGGTTTCTTCTGGTCCAAGAAAAATCATCGCGAAGATTTTATTCCGTTTGGACTCCGTTTGATATTCCTTATCTACAATACTCAAAAACAAGGAAAAAACAGAAACTGGCACTGGGCACTAGGTTAATAGGTTAGTCCCAAAAATAATATAAAAGAGCATATTAATGCATATAAAACATCCAAAACAGATAATATAATAGCATGGAACAATAAAAAATTATAGATACGTTGGAGACGTATCAAGCACTCAACCATGTTGCTTGTCATGTCGTCGTATCTCAAACCTCCTTCGTCGTAAGCGTGTGACCACATTTGCTTGTCCTCAACATGCCTTGTCAAGAGTTCTCTCTCCCCTTTGTTCTTCACCAACGCCTTGAAGAGTTTATCATAATGGGTCTGGAATGCGTTCGTGGTGAATTCTATGCAAACATGGGTAAGTTCTTTGCAAGACTCCTTTCTCTTGCATGCCCGGTAAAAGTTTTCCAGGAAGTGCCTCATGCACCCTCGGTGTTGAAGCTTTGGAAGGCCTGGTATAACAATGCATGTTGCTTTGAGAATTCCATGATGCCGATCTATATGACGCGTACATCTCTCTTGCCAATCACCTTGGTCCTCACATGTCCCATGAACCACTCCCAGTTGTCATCATGCTCGGAAGGCACCAAGGCAAATTCCACTGGCAACACGTTATCAATGGATGAGTGGCCATTGCCACCATTAATGTGCCTTTGTATTTGCCGTCAAGAAAGTGACATCTATAGACAAGACATGGCGACAATGCCTAAATGCCTCGACGCATTGCCCAAAGCTCCAAAAGGAACGGTAAAACACTCCATCGTTTGACTCGACCGTAGCGCATCCCCTGGTTCTGATGAGCAATGGCCCCAACATCCTTAGGAGAATATTGTATGCGGCCACGAAATCACCATGCAACATCCTAATAGCGTCTTCCCTGGCCATCTGTACCTTCCCATATTTGATCTCGTATTCGTACCATTCTTGGACCAAACTCATGTTGGGGAACGTTGCATGGGAAACAAAAAATTTCCTACGCACACGCAAGATCTATCCATGGTGATGAGCATCTACGAGAGGGAGAGTGGATCTACATAACCTTGTAGATCGCTAAGCGGGAAGCGCTAAGAAACGCGGTTGATGTAGTCGAACGTCTTCGCGATCCAAATCGCCGAGCGTCCCGCGATCCAATCACGATCTAGTGCCGAACGGACGGCACCTCCGCGTTCAGCACACGTACAGCTCGATGACGATCTCCGCCTTCTTGATCCAGCAAGAGGGAGCGGAGAGGTAGATAAGTTCTCCGGCAGCGCGACGGCGCGGCGGCGGTGGTGGTGGAACTATTCCAGCAGGGCTTTGCCTAAGCACTGCTGAAAAACTAGAGGACTTGATCTATCGGGGAGAGAGGGCTGCACCATGGCTTAGGTTTTTCTTGTGTGGCTGCCCTCTCTACCCTCCAGTATATATAGGAGGAAGGGGAGGGAGGCCGGCGCCCCTAGGGCTGCCCCTAGGTGCGGCCGAAGTGGGAGAGGTGGAGGAGTCCTACTCCAATCCTACTACAAGTAGGATTCCACTTCCACTTGTTTTTCCTTATCTCCACTTGGACTTTCCCACCCCTAGCCGCATGGGCCTTGTTGGGGGGGGGTTCGGCCAGCCCACTAGGGGCTGGTTCACCTCCTCCCACAGCCCATGAGGCCCTTTAGGGCGAGAGGCCCCTCCCGATGGTCCCCCGGTACCCTCCCGGCACTCCCGGTACACTACCGAAATACCCGAAACTTATCCGGTGACCAAAACGGGACTTCCTATATATAAATCTTTACCTCCGGACCATTCCGGAGCTCCTCGTGATGTCCGGGATCTCATCCGGGACTCCGGACAACCTTCGGTCACCACCATACATAACTCTATACTACCAAAACGTCACCGAACCTTAAGTGTGCAGACCCTGCGGGTTCGAGAACTATGCAGACATGACCGAGACACCTCTACGGTCAATAACCAATACCAGGACCTGGATGCCCATATTGGTTCCTACATATTCTACGAAGATCTTTATCGGTTGAACCTCTATGTCAAGGATTCAGTTAATCCCGTATGATGTTCCCTTTGTTCTTCGGTATGTTACTTGCCCGTGATTCGATCGTCGACATCTCTATACCTAGTTCAATCTCGTTACCGGCAAGTCTCTTTACTCGTTCCGTAATACAAGATCCCGTGGCTAACACTTAGTCACATTGCTTGCAATTCTTGTTGTGATGTTGTATTACCGAGTGGGCCTTGAGATACCTCTCCGTCATACGGAGTAACAAATCCCAGTCTTGATCCATGCCCACTCAACAGACACCCTCGGAGATACCTATAGAGCATCTTTATAGTCACCCAGTTACGTTGTGACGTTTGATACACACAAGGTATTCCTCCGGTGTCAGTGAGTTGCATGATCTCATGGTCATAGGAACAGATACTTGACATGCAGAAAACAATAGCAACAAACTGACACGATCATATGATACGTTCATAGTTTGGGTCTTGTCCATCACATCATTCTCCTAATGATGTGATCTCTTTTATCAAATGACATCTTTGATCAACGAGCTAGTCTACTAGAGGCATACTAGGGACACAATGTTGTCTATGTATCCACACATGTATTAGTGTTTCCAATTAATACAATTATAGCATGGATAATAAATGATTATCATGAACAAGGAAATATAATAATAATTACTTTTATTATTGCCTCTAGGGCATATTTCCAACAGTCTCCCACTTGCACTAGAGTCAATAATCTAGCTCACATCACTATGTGATTTACATTGTAATGAATCTAACACCCATACAGTTCTGGTGTTGATCATGTTTAGCCCTTGGAAGAGGTTTAGTCATCGGATCTGCGACATTCAGATCCGTGTGTACTTTGCAAATATTTATGTCGTCCTCCTTGATGTAATCGCGGATGGAATTGAAACGTCGCTTTATGTGTCTGGTCCTCTTGTGAAACCTTGGTTCCTTGGCTAGAGCAATGGCACCAGTGTTGTCACAGAACAGTGTCATTGGGTTTAGTGCACTAGGCACTACTCCAAGATCTGTCATGAACTCCTTCATCCAGACACCTTCCTTCGCCGCCTCCGAGGCAGCGATGTACTCCGCTCCGCATGTAGAATCAGCTACCATGCTTTGCTTGGAACTGCACCAGCTTACCGCACCCCCATTGAGAATAAATATGTATCCGGTTTGCGACTTAGAGTCATCCGGATCAGTGTCAAAGCTTGCATCGACGTAACCCTTTACGACGAGCTCTTGATCACCTCCATAAATGAGAAACATGTCCTTACTCCTTTTCAGGTACTTCAGGATATTTTTGACCGCCGTCCAGTGTTCCATTCCTGGATCACTTTGAAACCTTTCGGTCATACTTATGGCAAGGCTGACATCGGGTCTTGTGCACAGCATTGCATACATGATAGAGCCTATGGTTGAAGCATAGGGGACGACACTCATCTTTTCTCTATCTTCTGCAGTCACTGGGCATTGAGTCTTACTCAACTTCACACCTTGCAATACAGGCAAGAACCCCTTCTTGGACTGATCCATTTTGAACTTTTTCAAAACTTTGTCAAGGTATGTGCTCTGTGAAAGTCCTATTAAGCGTCTCGATCTATCTCTATAGATCTTGATGCCTAATATGAAAGCAGCTTATCCTAGGTCCTTCATTGAAAAACTCTTGTTCAAATATTCCTTCACGCTTTCCAACATTTCTATATTGTTTCCAATGAGCAATATGTCATCCACATATAATATTAGAAATGCTATAGAGCTCCCACTCACTTTCTTGTGAATACAAGCTTCTCCGTAAACTTGTATAAACCCAAACGCTTTGATCACCTCATCAAAGCGAAGATTCCAACTCCGAGATGCTTGCACCAGTCCATAAATGGATCGCTGGAGTTTGCAAACTTTGTCAGCATTCTCTGGATCGACAAAACCTTCTGGTTGCATCATATACAACTCTTCCTTAAGGAAACCATTAAGGAATGCTGTTTTGACATCCATCTGCCAAATTTCATAATCGAAAAAGGCAGCTATTGCTAACATGATTCTGATGGACTTAAGCATCGCTACGGGTGAGAAGGTCTCATCGTAGTCAACTCCTTGAACTTGTGAAAAGCCCTTTGCAACAAGTCGAGCTTTATGGACAGTGACATTACCGTCCGCGTCCGTCTTCCTCTTAAAGATCCATTTGTTCTGAATGGCCTTTCGCCCTTCAGGTAATACTTCCAAAGCCCATACTTTGTTTTCATACATGGATCCCATCTCGGATTTCATGGCCTCCAACCATTTCTCGGAATCTGGGCCCATCATCGCTTCTCCATAGCTCGTAGGTTCATCGTTGTCCAACAACATGACCTCTAAGACAGGGTTGCCGTACCACTCAGGAGCAGTACGCGTCCTTGTCGACCTACGAGGTTCGATAGCAATTTGATCCGAAGATTCATGATCATCATCATTAACTTCCTCTTCAACCGATGTAGGCTCTACAGAAACATCTTTCTGCGCTGCGCTACTCTCTGGTTGAAGTAAAGGTTCAACAACCTCATCAAGTTCTATCTTCCTCCCATTCAATTCTTTCGAGAGAACCTCTTTCTCAAGAAATGTTCGGTTTTTAGCGACAAACACTTTGCCTTCGGATCTGAGATAGAAGGTATACCCAACTGTCTCTTTTGGGTATCCTATGAAGACGCATTTCTCCGCTTTGGGTTCCAGCTTGTCAGGCTGAAGCTTTTTGACATAAGCATCACATCCCCAAACTTTAAGAAACGACAACTTTGGCTTCTTGCCAAACCACAGTTCATATGGTGTCGTCCCAACGGATTTTGATGGTGCCCTATTTAAATTGAATGCAGCTGTCTCTAATGCATAACCCCAAAACGATAGTGGCAAATCGGCAAGAGACATCATAGATCGCACCATATCCAATAAGGTTCGATTACGACGTTCGGACACACCATTACGCTGTGGTGTTCCAGGGGGTGTCAATTGTGAAACAATTCCACACTGTCTTAAGTGACTGCCAAACTCATAACTCAGATATTCTCCTCCTCAATCAGATCGTAGGAATTTAATCTTCTTGTTACAATGATTCTCAACTTCACTCTGAAATTGCTTGAACTTTTCAAACGTTTCAGACTTGTGTTTCATTAAGTAAATATACCCATATCTACTTAAATCATCAGTGAAGGTGAGAAAATAACGATATCCACCGCGTGCCTTAATGCTCATCGGACCGCACACATCAGTATGTATGATTTCCAATAAGTCACTTGCCCGTTCCATTGTTCCAGAGAACGGGGTCTTAGTCATCTTGCCCATGAGGCATGGCTCACATGTGTCAAGTGATTCAAAATCAAGTGACTCCAAAAGTCCATTAGCATGGAGCTTCTTCATGCGTTTTACACCAATATGACCTAAACGGCAGTGCCACAAGAAAGTGGTACTATCATTATCAATTCTACATCTTTTGGCATCAATGTTATGAACATGTGTATCATCACTATCGATATTCAATAAGAATAAACCCCTCACATTGGGTGCATGACCATAAAAGATATTACTCATATAAATAGAACAACCATTATTCTCTGATTTAAATGAGTAACCGTCTTGCAATAAACAAGATCCAGATATAATGTTCATGCTTAACGCAGGCACTAAATAACAATTATTTAGGTTCATCACTAATCCCGATGGTAATCGAAGAGCGAGCGTGCCGACGGCGATCACATCAACCTTGGAACCATTTCCCACGCGCATCATCACTTCGTCCTTTGCCAGCCTCCGTCTATTCCGCAGTTCCTGTTTTGAGTTGCAAATGTGAGCAACCGCACCGGTATCAAATACCCAGGCACTCCAACGAGAGTTGGTAAGGTACACATCAATAACATGTATATCATATATACCTTGTTTGTTGTTGGCGCCTTCTTGTCAGCCAAATACTTGGGGCACTTCCGCTTCCAGTGACCAGTTCCCTTGCAATGAAAGCACTCAGTTTCTGGTTTGGGTCCAGCCTTGGGTTTCTTCATGGGAGGGTCAACTGCTTTGCCACCACTATTGGTTTTATTGACCATCAACACTTGATGCTCCTTCTGAATCTCAGACTCAGCGACTTTCAACATCGCAAACAGCTCGGCGACTGACTTGTTCATCCCGTGCATGTTATAGTTCAACACGAAGCTCTTGTAGCTAGGTGGCAATGATTGAAGAACTTTGTCAGTGATCGCCTCTGCTAGAAGGGGCATCCCCAATTCAGCTAGACGTGTGGAATACCCAGACATTTTGAGTATGTGTTCACGGACAGACCCGTTCTCCTCCATCTTGCAGGCATAGAACTTATCGGAGGTCTCATACCTCTCGATCCGGGCATTCTTCTGAAAGATAAACTTCAACTCCAGGAACATATCATATGCTCCATGATGTTCAAAACGTCTTTGAAGTCCTGGTTCTAAGCCATACAACATTGCACATTGAACCATTGAGTAATCATCAGAACGAGCCTGCTAGGCGTTCACAACGTCTGGAGACTCAACTGGAGCGGGTGGATCACCAAGCGGTGCATCAAGGACATAACCCTTTTGGGAAGCCGTAAGGATAATCCTTAGATTACGGGCCCAGTCCTCAAAGTTACTTCCATCATCTTTCAACTTAGCTTTCTCTAGGAACGCATTAAAATTCAGGGGTGCTACTGCGCGAGCCATTGATCTACAACATAAATTTTGCAAAGACAACTTAGACTATTGTTCAAGATAATGAGTTTAGTTAATCATATTACTTAAAAACTCCCACTCAAATTGACATCGCTCCTGTCATTCGAGTGTCACATGATCCAAATCCACCAACTCAAGTCCGATCGTCACGTGAGTTGAGGTGGTTTCAATGGTGAACATCTTCATGTTGATCATATCTACTATATGACTCATGTTCGACCTTTCGGTCTCTTGTGTTCCGAGGCCATGTCTGTACATGCTAGGCTCGTCAAGTTTAACCCGAGTGTTCCGCTTGTGCAACACTGGCTTGCACCCGTTGTATGTGAACGTAGAGTCTATCACACCCGATCATCACGTGGTGTCTCGAAATGACGAACTTTCGCAACGGTGCACACTCGGGGAGAACACAATTTTATCTTGAAATTTAAGTGATGGATCACCTTATAATGCAACCGTTGTCCTAAGAAAAATAAGATGCATAAAAGGATTAACATCACATGCAAATCATAAGTGACATGATATGGCCATGAACTTGTGCTTTTGATCTCCATCTCCAAAGCACCGGCATGATCTCCATCGTCACCGGCATGACACCATGATCTCCATCATCCTGATCTCCATCAACGTGTTGCCATGAGGTTGTCGCGCCAACTGTTGCTTCCACGACTATTGCTAACTCATAGCGATAAAGTAAAGCAAAACGGCGAAAATAATTAAAGACAACCCTATGGCTCCTGTCGGTTGCCTTACTCATTGACATGCAAGTCGTGATATTCTATACAATACATGATCATCTCATACATCACATATATCTCATCATATAATTGGCCATATCACATCACAACATACCCTGCAAAAACAAGTTAGACGTCCTCTAATTGTTGTTTGCATGTTTTACATGGCTGCTACGGGTATCTAGCAAGAACTATTCTTACCTACGCAAAAACCACAACGGTGATACAAAAATTGCTATTCAACCTTCTCAAGGACCGCCTTTGTCAAATCCGATCCGACTAAAGTAGGAGAGACAGACACCCGCCAGCCATCTTTATGCAACGAAGTTACATGTCAGTTGATGGAACCGGTCTCTCGTAAGCGTACGAGTAAGGTTGGTCCGGGCCGCTTCATCCCACAATACCGCCGAATCAAGAAAAGACCAAGGGAGGAAGCAATCTGAATATCATCGCCGACAAACTCCTTTGTGTTCTACTCGTGATCTCATCTACACATAGACCTAGCTCAGATGCCACTGTTGGGGAACGTTGCATGGGAAACAAAAAATTTCCTATGCACACGCAAGATCTATCCATGGTGATGAGCATCTACGAGAGGGAGAGTGGATCTACATACCCTTGTAGATCGCTAAGCGGGAAGCATTAAGAAACGCGGTTGATGTAGTCGAACGTCTTCGCGATCCAAATCGCCGAGCATCCCGCGATCCAATCACGATCTAGTGCCGAACGGACGGCACCTCCGCGTTCAGCAGACGTACAGCTCGATGACGATCTCCGCCTTCTTGATGCAGCAAGAGGGAGCGGAGAGGTAGATGAGTTCTCCGACAGCGCGACGGCGCGGCGGCGGTGGTGGTGGAACTATTCCAGCAGGGCTTCGCCTAAGCACTGCTGAAAAACTAGAGGACTTGATCTATCGGGGAGAGAGGGCTGCACCGTGGCTTAGGGTTTTCTTGTGTGGCTGCCCTCTCTCCCCTCCAGTATATATAGGAGGAAGGGGAGGGAGGCCGGCGCCCCTAGGGCTGCCCCTAGGTGCGGCCGAAGTGGGAGAGGTGGAGGAGTTCTACTCCGAGTAGGATTCCACTTCCACTTGTTTTTCCTTATCTCCACTTGGACTTTCCCACCCCTAGCCGCATGGGACTTGTTGGGGGGGGGGGGGTTTCGGCCAGCCCACTAGGGGCTGGTTCACCTCCTCCCACAGCCCATGAGGCCCTTTGGGGCGAGAGGCCCCTCCCGATGGTCCCCCGGTACCCTCCCGGCACTCCCGGTACACTATCGAAATACCCGAAACTTATCCAGTGACCAAAAGGGGACTTCCTATATATCAATCTTTACCTCCGGACCATTCCGGAGCTCCTCGTGACGTCTGGGATCTCATCTGGGACTCCGAACAACCTTCAGTCACCACTCTTGCAAGCACCCAAACTTGATGCCTTTCTTCAAATGAGCATTCTCGTCCTCATCCTTGGGCCTTGGATCTCCGACCTTCGGGCATGGTGTTGGTTCAACGAACCCCAATTTCATGCCATCATCAACAATGGCCTTGTCGGCAAGATTAAGATCACGAAACCATGGGGGTCCTCTTTCCTTGCCCCTCACCTTCTTGAAAATTTGATTTTCTTGGACCGTGAATCCATCCTCATCCAATTCTTCCTCCGGACCCTTGTCATCCGAGCCATACCCACACATACAGGTATAGGGGAGGCTATGATACATGTCTTGTTGGTAGACAATGACATCCAAGTTACCAATGAGATTGTAATCAATCTCTTCTTCTCCTACATAAGCATCATCATGAGCAATATCATGATCATCAACATGAGCAATAGCATCATCATCAATATGAGAAATATCATGAACCTCTTTCTCTCGAATTACTATGGCTCTATCATTCATCTCCGCTTCAATTGGTTGGCTACTTGGTGGCCGGCTAGAAGAATTGGGGACATACACCTCGACCCTACCATCATGTATTAGGAAGGAGACATTTCGGTTCAAGTCGACTTTTAGCCGAGGAACTTCAACCTTTGTGGCAAATAATTCAAGTGACTTATCTTGCGATTCCTTAAATTTATCCTTATACACCTTCCAATGCAATTCCGAGGTGATAGGCACACTCTTTAATCGGGACTTTACTCCCACTCCAACATCATACCTCCTAATAAGCTTGACCACATCACTTGGGTCAATCCAATGTAAGACGCTTCTCAATTTTACAACAACATCCTCATAGCTTGGGCTTGTGTCAAAAACCATGGTCCAAATAATGAACATTAACGAGTCTATACATCTAAAAATAATGACAAGTAAATAAAGTGGTCTATGGGCCGACTAATTCATATGGATCAAGTACCTACACTATGCATACTTTGTGTCAAGAAACTTGTATGCATTGCATTCAAACAACAAGACAAACATGCTCAAATTAAACATAAACCATAACCTTAGCCTTAACCCTAACCCTAACCCTTGCCCTATCAAAACCACTAACCCTAGCACTAGGTCTTGCTACCCCCAACAAATGGTATGCACATAGTACATAGTCAAACACAAACACAAACATAATCTTAAAATGCATCATATTAATTCATTTCACCACTACAAGAGCAAGAAATAGGGTTTGCAAAAATGTGAGCAATGCAACCAAAATAGATGATTTCAACCAACCAAAAAAAAGGGGAGTGGAAGAGGTACCTTGAGTGATGAAAATCTCAAGGAATCGAGAGAGATCTAGTGGGTGCTTGGATGGGGGAGAGGGAGGAGAGAGTCTGAGCTCTGGAAAGGAGGAGATTGAGGGTGAATGTGTGGTTGGGGGCCCACCCAGTCACCCACAATCACTTATCCACTTCAGGACCCTACCGTCTCGGTCCTTGACGGTAGGACCCTGGCGGAAGGGTGTATCACCCTACCGCCTGGGTCCTCGGCGGTAGGTCCCTTTTTCACGTCACTAGCTTGGACAGTCATCAATGGCCTGCCGTTACCCGATGGTCGGGATGGCTACGATGATGGGCGTATCTCAAACTGGCGCGGTTGGCGGTTGAAAAAATGGTCAAATTCCAAAAAAGAAATGAAAGTGATGTCAAATCCGACATTCATAAAAGTGTCAAAAACACTGAATTTGGCCGCAAAATGCCGCATCCCTGCCAAGCAGACCCGCTTGCTTCCCGACGCCGCACATCGCTGCCTCCAGTGGGAACAAATTTGACCTTGTCAGCGAAGTTCGTCACACACCGGACTCGATCGGAACAAATTTCACGATCTGGCCTTTTGGGAAACGCCAGAGACCGCGGCGTTGCCAACGCACGTAGAAACGCCGAGCTCTGCCGCGTTGCTGCTGGACATAGAAACGTCGTCCCTTGCCGCGTTGCTTCCCTGGCCCACTGCCAGGCGTCTGGTGACGTAGCAGGCCGGAAACGCCGAGCTCTGCTGCGTTTCAAGAAACGCCAGGGACCCTGGCGTTTCTAGTGTGCATTAAGTCAGCCGAGCGGGGCCGCATCTAGGCTCATCCCATCCCCTTCTTCCCTCACCCGGCGGCAGTTCTTCCGCCCCTCTCTCCTTCTCCACCAAATCCCGTCTCAATCTACCAATTTGTCCATCAAAAATAGTAGATCTGACCAGCCCCAAGTTGCTTGAGGTATTCTCCTTCCATTCCTCCAATTTTTTTCAGTCAATATTCAATATTGTAGATGTATTTTTTGAAAGATGGTGGAACCCTAAATTTGTTGATTTGTGATTTGTTTGAAGAATATATTAATTGTGTTGAAGTATTTGTTAGGATAGTAATGTAGTATTAGATATAGATATATGTTTGTAAATTTATTATGTAGGTAAATTTAGATATATGTTGATATAGATATATGTAGTATTAGATATGGATATATGTTGGTAAATTTATTATAGATATATGTTGGTAAATTTATAATAGATATATGTTGGTAAATTTAGTAATGTAGTATTTGTTATGTTGAATCCTAAAATCATATGTTGGTAAATTTATTATGTAGGATGTTTGAGCTGGATAAATATCCCGGACTTGATGATTTTTACGAGAAGAAGCATCGTGTTGTGCTAGTGGAAAGAGGGGAGGTAATGATGTATCTACATTGTTTGATTTCCATTTTGTGACAAGTTGAGAGAAGTAACTAAATTGTGCTTTTGTTTTTTTTAGGTTCCACCGGTTCTTCGTTTGAGGGGCCACAACCCGCGTGAATCTCTCAAATATGACCGTCGATACGAGCCTTATTTTAGAAGAGTGGATCTTCTTCAGTTTGTGCTCAACTTGAAAGGCACACCACCATGGCTGAACTCGACGGCCATTACCGCACTTACGGACCGTTGGAGGCCGGAGACGCACTCTTTCCACTTTGCTCTTGGTGAGATGACCATCACTTTGGAGGATATTGCGATGATCTCCGGGCTACCGATCGAGGGCAGGGCTCTTACCGGGAAGGTGAAGTCTGAGGGATGGCGACAACGTGTTGCAGGTTTGGTTGGTGTTGAACCACCACCGTGGATTCATGAAACCAAGAAAGATCCTAGGACATCCGGTGTGTTATTCTCATGGATACGAGACCATTTTTACGAGTGCCCACGGAATGCTAGTCCGGCTGTTGTGGAGATGCACGCCAGGGCTTACTTATGGAATCTTTTGACCCAAGTGGTATTTCCGGATGGCACGGGGGACACAGCCTCATGGATGTTCTTGGACCCTCTTCGTAACTGGGATGTTAAGTGGAGTTGGGGGTCGGCGGCACTAGCTTTCTTGTACCGTCAGGTAAAGCTTAGTAAGATGCATTTCATTATTTAGAATATATGTTTGCGTGTGATCGTTTAACATTTGAACAAATGTGCAATTGGACGGAGCATGTATGAGGAGTAAGCCGACATCGACTCTTGGTGGTTTTGTTTGGGCCCTACAGATTTGGATGTGGGAGCGTTTCCCTGTAGGCCATAACGTCACCATTGCTCCGGATGAACCTTGGGAGTGGCCTTTTGACGGGGATGAGGAGCGGTACCCCACTATCGCACACACATGGGCTAATGTGCAAGTGTCTTCTGCCGCGGCCATGGGGCGGTACAAGGCATACATAAGCGAGCTTGACATGCTGACTTATAATCAGGTAATTATCTAGATGCTTTGCCATTCTTGTTGTTTTTATTGCACGACCTAGTGAAACGTTCTGATGTAGGTCAATTGGAGGCCATACATGGTACTTAGGCAGTTCCCTTTAAGCAATATGTGCTTTCGTGACCAACATCTATGGCGTGTGCGGTGTCCCATGATATGCTTTTTTGCGGTCGAGTGGCATCTTCCACATCGTGTTTCAAAGCAATTTGGAGTACAACAACGCACCCCGCCGGAATACGTTGAGACAAGTGTGTCGCTACATAGGTGAGAGTTTTTGGTAACACATGTTTATCAATGTCAAACACGAAAAAATGCAATTGATGTATTCTTGTCATGCTTTGTAGGACGAGCCGACAAAACAACAAGAATGTCACGAATTGGGAGGATCACCACCTTATGTGGGTGGACATGTGGAATGCCCAGAGGAATGCTCGAATTGAAAATGATCACACACCCAACAATGACGAGGAGGCATATTTAAGGCATTTGGAGTGGATTCGCAAAGAGTACAGAGTTATCCACAAGGGTGCGTGGACTCGTGCCGATTGCTTGGACCTAATGCCAAGTGAGGCTGCTGATGGTGCATTCAACAACTCTATTAGGGAAATCATTGGAGCGCAATTAGATTATGGCCCTCTGCATGACCGAGTGGTATGTCTCTTTTCATTATAATGAACATTTGTCGTTTATTCGTGAGTGATGTGGCACATATGTTTTATTCAGGGCACGGAGCTATGGAGATGTATCAATGAGAGTAATGTGGTGCTTGCTCGTGCCCCTGGTCCACAAACGGACGGACTTGTTAGGAGTACTCTGCAGGTTAGATGGCTTGTTGTGGTACATTCTTTCTTCGTGAGTGATGTGGCATATTAACATGTCAATGTCTTTCCTTGTGCAGAAGGTCGTGAATCGTTGCCGCACCCTAGCCGCTTTACTTCTTGCCATGGTGGCTCATCCACGGATGTGCGGGCACGTTCTCAGTATACAATGGATGTGCTTTCTTCGGCTCGTGCATCTTCGAGTCGAGCTCGTGATTCTTCGAGTCGAGCTCGTGATTCTTCGAGTGGAGCTCGTGCTTCTTCGAGTCGAGCACGGATTGAGGAAGAGGAAGAGGAAGAGGAGAGGGACGAGTCGTGCTTCTTGAATGCCTCTTTGTCAACATAATGAATATTCACAATTTTTTCCATCTAAAAAATTCAAACATAAGTACAAGAAATGCAACACATTGCTATGAAAACCACTAACAACAACTTTGTCCATCCAATTTAAAGATTAACCCTAACCCTAAATCTTAACATAAGACATAACTCTAACCCTAAATCTTAACATTAGACCCAAACCCTAAATCTTATCACAATGCCACACTTTTGAAACAATAATAATCATGAACATCATATAACAACCACAATGTTCAAAACTAGGGTTACCTCATGAACAAAACAATCCAAATAGACAAATTCAACCAATAAAATTTTGTGAGATGGAGGAGATTACCTCAAGGAACGGAAAAGACACCGGATCTATGGAGAAACCCAATCAATTTCCAAGGATTTGAGAGGGGGATAGTGAGGGAAACAAAGGGAGAAAAGAGAGGCAGCTCGGGATAGGCCAATGGGGGAGAAGAGAGTGAGTGGTGAGTGGTGGATGAGAGCTCCACGGGCGCCTAAAATATCTGGTTAAGAAACGCCAAATGGAGTCGGCGTTTCTGGAAACGCCAAGAGGGGTCGGCGTTTCTGGAAACGCAACACTGCTCGGCGTTTCGGGCCTGCCACGTCACCAGGCAACACGTTCTCCGCCTAGCAGTGGGCCAGGGCAGCAACGCGGCAGAGCTCGGCGTTTCTACGTGCGTTGGCAACGCCGCGGTCTCTGGCGTTTCCCAAAAGGTCAGATCGTGAAATTTGTTCCGATCGAGTCCGGTGTGTGACGAACTTCGCTGACAAGGTCAAAACAGTGATTTCGTCCGCCTCCAGTCCACGGTCCCGTCCTCGGTGCCAGACAAAACCCGCCGAACCCCACACGCATGCCCATGCCACGCCACACAAGCTGAGCTCGACCGATAGCCCAGGGCAGTCGCACGAATTTCCACAGAGACAGCAACCCCGCCGTACGTTCCCACTGCGGTACGATGCGACGCACGCCCCGTTCCCACTGCGGTACGTCGGATACTTGCTCCGGCTGGCCGGGCTCTCGTACCGTGACAAAGGCGCGCACGCGCACGGAGGCATAATTTGCCCAGTTGAATGCCACCCCAAAGGTCGCATTCACAGGGCAGGAAGGATCCGCATACGGTTTGAGATACGCCCATCATCGTTTTGTACTCTTCAATCTTTGCCACATGAAAATTTGTCAAGTTGCCAATACTCGATAGAAACATTCCGTCCCGCTTTTCTTTCTTCTCCACGAAGAAATAAAAGCGATCTCGCCGGCAGCCAGGAGCGTTTCCTTCCGTCGTTGACCGTAGTCTATCGGCGGCTCCCCTTCGCCGACGATAGAGGGTTGCCAGAACCACGTGTGTGGATCGTGTAGATTTAGGTTTTAGGCCCTTATAGCTTGGGTTTTGGTCCGCTCAATGTCTTGGCTTCAGCGGTGATGATGGCGGCTCTGAATAAAATAGATTTACATATTTCCCCAATGAAGCGATCGGCCCTATGTTTGGGGATGAATTTAGAAACCAGTCTGTTCAACCAAGAATGACGTGGCGACGGCGGCATTCTCGTGGTGGAGTTGTGTCCTCAGACTCTGTCGTTGCGATGGTGTTTGCTCCAGCGCTGGCGTGGATCTTAGAAAGTAGCCCAGGACCGGATGCAGATTGTGGCTTGCATAGACGTTATCTGAAAGATGGTGGATCGTGTGCTAGGTTCGTGATTCGTAGCTGACAAGTATAGTTTTCTTCTTCGACGTCTTAGTCGTGCGAGGGTGTCAGATCTGAAGTTCAATGACATGTACAGACTGTTGCCCGATTTAATTCGTTCAGTGACAATGGTTTCATCTTTGATGAGCCACCTTAAAAGTCCATAAAGTTAAATATTAGGGATGGAGCTGCATCGAGCTTGGATAAGGAAGTGATCTATCATTTTTTTTAGTTGTTGTGATGGGTGTTTGTGTCAGAAAAGTTGATGTACCTACCCACATCGCCCTCCTTCTACTGAAATATAAATAAATAAACATTTTTTCCAATAATACAATGCTTGTTTTCACAATCGAAGCATACGATTTTACTTCTGCACTAATTTTGTTACGCACGCGTTGAGTGCAATTTTGCATGTAGCTCCTCTTCTCCGTATAATGCATGGGCCCGCATTCTGAAGCTCCAACTCACCCACTGCATCTCAGCAATTTTTCATGTCTTCTCACATCCTGGGAAGAGAAGAAACATCACACACGCCATGAACATACATAAATGGCATTAGTACGGTCAAAAAAATGATAATGCGAGTTAGTTTCTTCAATTTTCTCCACGAACGTGAGTTAATATGATGTTTTCTCCTGGGAAAAAAAAGAATATGATGTTTTTTCTTCGCGCGTGTTAAGAATATGGATGACACGATGTGTTAACCCGGATGATTATTGGGTCGGATCACATGCCTCGGCAGCCGTTTGATGACGCGCGGGACAGCCGTCCGATCTCTGCTGCTCTACCTCTTAGCCGCTCACAACATGGCTCATGTTGTGCTCAGGCTCATGTTGCACTCTTGTTGAAGCGTTTTTTTTTACTTCTTGTTTTTGGCCGAGCGTTTGTACCTTTGCAACGACAGCTATCTTGCATCCACAACAAACTCAATTGTTGTTGGGATAGGACGGTATGCAACAAACCTCTGTTGCGCTCGATAGGATTGCAACAAGGCCCAAGTTGCAAAGAGCTAGACTATTGGTAGGGTTACCGTGGGCCATCCGATCAAAGGAAGATCCAACGGGCGTACAGGCGGTCAATGCGCGCAGCATGATCAATAGGGTGAGAGCTAGCTTACTCCTGGGAATATGATGTGATTGCCCTCAATTAGTAGCATGGCATATGTGCGCTTCATTTCAACAAGTAGACCATTGCCGATACACCCTTGCCTAGTTACGTTCGCACCGGGGCAAAAAAACGCGCATGGTGCTGCTCTCCCGAGAGTGGTTTTTCTAGCAGTATCGGTTTCTATCGGGTAGTGCGATGTCGATATTTCGTTTGAGGATATGCGCGTGTATTATTGCTCTATTATGGCAATACCACACATTGTCTGACACATATACATCACACTACCTTCTCTTTCATTGCATCAAGCTGGTTTTCTTAGCCACCTCTATGACGTGTGGGACAGCTAGCGAGGAGGCCCCATGATATAGTGACTAGCGGGTATGTTTGAAGTAAAAAAAGGTAGTATTACATCCCACCCATGCATGTTTTTCAATCTGATTACATTGTTTGTATCAACTTTATCTTTTGAGCGAAATATCCGATTGACAAACCGTTTGGATATTAGTACTCATGATATTTTAATCTTTAAAATAAGATCAATTTTGGACACGGTTGATTTTTTATTAATCAAACTATTTTTTCGTTGCATGTTTTCATTGCTTTTTCATTCCGAACATCGGTACTAATTCATTCAGGTTTTGTTTTTCTATTTTGAGTCTTGAAATAAGTTTTCATATCATTTTATTAAATTATCTTTCATGGTTTGGCTGAGTTCTATACTATTTCGTTTTTGTGGCTCGGCTAAGTTTTCATTATTTTTTCATGCATTCTCTTTTGCATGTTTTTCTTCATTGTTTTATTCTATACATAATTAATGTTTCATCTCTGATTTTGATATAAGTTTCATTATGGTTTGTTTATTTTTTTTGCATGTTTTATTTATTGGTTCACTCCGGTTTCAGTGATGTACCATCCGGTATAGTCCCTCCATCCATATATATAGGACCCTCCATATATTATGGGTTAGCGCAACATTATATGAAATGCATGCCACACAAAGCATACCCTCGAATTCATATGTGAAAAGAGTTTGTGATGATATAATGTTTATATCATACATCTCATATATTAATAATTTTATCACTGATCAAATGCTATCTTGAAAGGATGGACGGAGTATCATATAAGTTTCCTTATTGTATCAACATTTGAATTTAAACTTGTTCAAACCATGTCCAAAATTAATCTTGTTTTAAAGATATGTCACAGACCCAAATCTGCAAACGGATTAAAAAACTGATCATTTATTCAAAAGATAAAAGTGTTATGGGGTATGGAATCAAACAAAAAATACGGGTGAATGATCTTGATCTGAAAGAATAAAATATGTTGAGTGCATTAAATTTTTAGTGTCAAACAGTGATTGGGGTCCAGAAAAAACAAAAAAATCACGTGCGTTAAAGCAAAATAAGTGAAATACTTCGTATCGGCATTGTGTACGCATACATTCCAGTACGGCATCCCATTACCCGATAGAAACCCGGACCGCTAGTTATATATTTCGCCTGCTCTCCTCCATATAATGATATAAGCATGGCCCATGGACTCCCATTCTGAAGCTCCAACTCACACCTGTGATCCTGAGAAGAGAAGAAACAGCACACTCGCCATGGCATCTGTTTCGAAGCTTCTGCTTCTCCTGCTGTGCACCTATCTTCACACTCTTGTTGCTCACGCAGGAGACGATCTTCGCAGCTACAAGGTTCTGCCCGCCGGCTCTCTGAAATCTGCCGCCGTCAACTGCTCCGAGCCCAAAGGTGGAGCACTGTCCATGAACGCACCTGCTGACCTGCATGCAATTCAATGGGTTATTACTATATTTTGAGCACGTTTGTCATCGTGTTTCCCCTATTCGGTTGTTTCAGTGACTCCATCATCCGGCGGCGTCACGATGCCGTTGCACCACCGGCACGGCCCATGCTCGCCTGTGCCCTCCATGAAGGCGCCGACCTTGGAGGAGATGCTCAGGCGTGACCATCTCCGGGCCGCCTACATCACACGGAAGTACTCCGGCGTCAACGGTGGCGCCGGTGACGTGGGCCAATCGGACGTTACCGTGCCGACCACGCTGGGCACCTCCCTGGGCACGCTGGAGTACTTGATCACCGTCGGCATGGGCTCGCCGGCCGTGACCCAGACCATGCTCATCGACACCGGCAGCGACGTGTCATGGGTGCAGTGCAAGCCGTGCTCGCAGTGCCACTCGCAGGCGGACTCGATTTTCGACCCCAGCTCGTCGAGCACCTACTCCGCGTTCTCCTGCACCTCCGCCGCCTGCGCGCAGCTCCGCCAGAGAGGCTGCTCCGGCTCCCAGTGCCAGTATGTTGTCAAATACGGCGATGGTTCGACCGGGACCGGGACTTACAGCTCCGACACGCTCGCGCTGGGCTCCAGCACCGTCAACAACTTCCAGTTTGGGTGCAGCCAGTCTGAGTCGGGAAACCTTCTCAAAGACCAGACCGCCGGGCTCATGGGGCTCGGCGGCGGCGCTCAGTCGCTCGCTACCCAGACCGCGGGGACCTTCGGCAAGGCCTTCTCGTACTGCCTCCCGCCGACTCCCGGCTCGTCCGGGTTCCTCACCCTCGGCGCAGCAACCTCGGGTTTCGTCAAGACGCCGATGTTGAGGAGCAGTAAGGTCCCGGCGTACTACGGCGTGCTCCTTCAGGCCATCAAGGTGGGAGGCAGGCAGCTCAACATACCCGCCTCAGTCTTTGCCGCCGGGTCGATCTTGGACTCCGGCACAATCATCACGCGGCTGCCGGCGACCGCGTACTCTGCGCTGTCGTCGGCGTTCAAGGCGGGGATGAAGCAGTACCCGCCGGCGCAGCCCATGGGCATCTTGGACACGTGCTTCGACTTCAGTGGCCAGTCCAGCGTCAGCATACCGACCGTCGCGCTGGTGTTCTCCGGGGGCGCCGTCGTCAACCTCGCCTCTGACGGGATCATTCTGGGCAGCTGCCTCGCCTTCGCGGCCAACAGCAACGACACCTCCACCGGCATCGTCGGCAACGTGCAGCAGCGGACATTTGAGGTGCTGTACGACGTCGGCGGCGGCGCCGTGGGATTCAAGGCTGGCGCATGCTGATCGGCGCGCTGAAGGACACCGTTGACTCTATATTGGGGTTTCCAGCTCGTTGTATACTTGTTTGCTGCTGCGAGGCGAGCTATAGTGCTCCCATAGTAAAAGTGGCATAGTACGTGAAGTGGGGCCAAACCATCACGGCCATAGATCTATAGTACTTCGACTGTCGTTGCAACGTGATGCAAGCGTGCAAACTACCAACCAAAACATACATGTAATTGTCTTCGGGTAGTTTATATGAAATATACTATCAAATATGACCGTACGTTGCAACAGGAGAAAAACTATCAGATCATACAGGTGCGGTAGATATAAGAAAGTATGAATCAAATGCAAGGATGAGATGAGGACTTTTAAAATGTCATTTCATAAAGTATATCTGAGTGATGTCGTGATGAGATAAGGCACTTTTAAAATGTAATTTCAAAAACTAAAAATATAATGCTCATCGGGACTTGGTTTCCTAAGGCGTCATAACAAAATATTTTATGATTGAGCAAACTGAATCGACGGACCCTGCCTGAGTTAGACTGATGAATGATCTGTCTCGCCTTGACTTAGCGTAACAGTGTTACCATAACCAGTATTGTGGTACCAGAAAAAACATAACTGTGTGTGGAAGCAAAATAGACATTTAGTCATTTTAATATAGCTTACAAAAACTAACCCATAAAAAGTTGTGTCGATTTTGTTGGGGCTCAGCGTTGTACAAAACACGAAAACCTTTTTTTACCCGACGCGGGGGACTAAATAAAATCATAAAACGACCTATACAGATCTCCTAATAAAACCTCTACGTAAGCGACAATTCATTTTGTTTATTATTTACGGATGTGTTTTAATTTTTGTGAACATTTTCTAAAAGTTTATGGACATGTTTTTCAAATTCCTGAATATGCTTTGAATATTGGATCATTTTTAAAAATTATGAACAGTTTTTATTTCATGAAAAATTATTTGAAATCATGATTTTTCTTATAATATGTGAGCAATTTTTTGAACTCATGAACATTTTATCATTTTTTAAATATTTTTTGAAATCACAAACAGTTTATCATTTTCCTCCTTTTTTCAAAACTCGCAACTTTTTAAAATTTTGTTCTTTTGAAAATTTGGAATTAATTTAGAGAAGAAAAAATAAAAATAAAAAACAGCGGCGCCATGACTGGCACATGGGCAGGCCCGTTACCACGCTTAAGAGGGAAAAAAGGGAAGAGAAAAGGGGGTTCCCGTGTGGACCAATGCGGCCTTAGCCATCACGCTACTAGTCTGCTTATTTTATTTTATTGTATCAATATATAAGAACAGAACCCGGCGACGATTTTTGAAATACAAATGAATCGTTTTTCCACTTATCGATGGCATGGTGGGTAATTATTCGCAACTTCGGGGGGCAATTTTATGACGGACAACCAGAAGCATTAGTTGTTTTATTATTAGGTAGAGATGAATGGAGTGAACTTGAACTTCAAATCACTGAAATCAGCACCCTGTCTTATCTAATCCCAACTTATGACGACCCTTTTTCGGTGTACGCCGATGTTGAGTATCGTGATTAGTTAGTAAATATGAGATAGACTAGGATTTGCTCTGACTTGTCTTGTATTCCAAATTGATCATGTATTTCTATATATATGTACATGAGGCCCAAGCAATAAATCAATAATTCCATCAATCCATTTTCATTCCTTCTACATGATATCAGCCTAACCGACCCAAACCTAGGCATCGCCGCCGCTTCCGCTCTGCGCCGCCCCCGGAGCGGTCGGCCTCCATGACCGTCGTTAGGGGCCGCACCGCCCGTACCCAGGATTCGTCCGTCGGCCATGTTGACCGGCTGCCCTCGAGAGTCCTTTTCCCGATCTTTTGATCCGGTTTTTTCTTTCTCTCACAGGTCGCTTTGATTGGCGCTTTCTTTTTGTTTTCCGATCGAAGATCATTTTGCATCGCCCGCCGCCGTCGTCGACAACCACGCGCCTCTTCTCCAACACAGTCGCGACCACCCGGCCTCTCTCCGACCCAGCAGCCTCGCCCGTCGCCCTTCGCCGATCGTCGCCGCCTTGCTCCGACTGGGACTTCTCCATAACTACCCACCTCCGCCGCATCTGTACGACCGTCCTGTCGTCTGCCTCGCCGGCCCCGTCGCCGGCTGCGTCTGGCTCGCTAGCCACTGGCTGCGTCGGGCTCGCGGGATGTGACAGGCCGGCTGCCGGCCGCTTCGGGCTCGCCGGCTGCTGCGTTGGTCGCTTGGGTCTGGCTGCCCGGACACCGGCGATGCGTTGGCAACCTGGGTGTCAGTGCTGACGCGCTCGTCCGCACGTCGTCCCACGCCGACCGTTGTTGTTGGCTTCATCTCGGACTCCGCCGCCACCCCGCCTCTACCGAGCGACGTCTCCGACCTCACGCGCGATCGGATTGATCACCCGCTTGCCCGCAGTCCGCCTCATCTACACCATGCGACCGATTCGGGCTCGTCGGTTGCGCGCGCCTCCACAGGTCTCGTGAAGACTGTCCCGGGTATAGCGCGCTCTTCACCGATCGAGCATCAGGCTTCCTTTGCGTCGCCCCGTCGGGCCGCAGCACCGCCGCCCCGTGGTTCTCCCCACGGCTGCCCCGACTCGCGCGCCGTCGCTGCGTTGCCCCTTTGGGCCATAGCGACGCGGCACGCGATCCCTGCCGCCGCAAGAGGCCACCCCCGTGGCAGCACCGACCCGCGCACCGCCGCTGCGTCGCCCCTCCGAGATGTAGCGTCGTGGCACACGGTCCACGCTGCCGCCCCGAGGTCTTCCTGTCGTCACCCCAACCCGCACGTTGCTGCTTCGTCGCCCCTTTGGGCCGTAGCGCCGTGGTGCACGGTGCAGTCCACCGTCCCCGTGCGTTGACTTCCCGTGGTATGTGCCGCGCCACCTCTCTTGGCGCGGGAACGCCACCGTTGGCGTCGGTCTTCGTCACGCTGTTGGATTCTTCCTCGCCTACTTCGAGCATCGCCGCCGCGCTCCTAACCAGCCGTCATTGTCGTCGCTCTTCTTCGACGCCGCTACAACTCGCTCACCCGAGCCGTGCCACCCGTCCACCCCCTTTGTCTTCATCCAGTACCAGTTCATCGCCGGCATCGCCGTCGTCTACCCGGACAACTTCGTCTACTCCGACAACCCCGGGCGACAACGGCCCCACGCCGAGTTGCGCCGCAACAGTCGTCGAGTCCTTCTCTGCTAGCTTCTTCGACATGGCGTACAAACTCGTGCAGGTCCCTGTCTATGCATGCCCGGTGCTGGCAACACCGACACATCCCTTCGTCCCCGATGTGTTCCTAGGCCTAGGAAGCCTGGAGCGGCGCATCGTCAACATCGACTTCGTCCGTCTACGTATGCCCGGTGCTGGTAACACCGATCCGTGGCTTCGTCTCCGATGTGTCCCCGGGCTTGGCAAACCCGGCGCGACGCGTCATCAACAACGTCTTCTTTCCGGTGCATCACTGTTTCAACACCACTGCACCTATGACTAACTTGGAGCCTCCTTGCGCCCGCGGCTCCATGGCGACTACCTCGACATTGGCCACCCCGACATGACATCGACCACTGCGTTCTTTGCAATGCTACCTCGAACACGGCTACACCACTCACGCTCTTGGCTACCTCGACAATGGCACAAAGGTCTACCGCCTTGCTTGAGAACACTCGTCGGTTTCCACTCCAACCACTACTTCCGTGATGCATCAACCGTTACGACTGTGGGGGGTGGGGGGGTTGTCCGTCGGCTTACCTTCGGATTCTTCTCTAGTCTCATCATCTGTGTCATTACCGTTGTGACTGCGGGGGATGTTGAGTATCGTGATTAGATATGAAATATGAGATAGGCTAGGATTTGTTCTGGCTTGTCTTGTACTCTAAATTGATCATGTACTCCTATATATATGCCCATGAGGCAGAAGCAATAAATCAATAATTCCACCAATCCCTCTCTATTCTTTCTACAACTGAGTCAGATTTGAAGGGACCTCCCAGCGAACAATGCATTGGTGCTGGAAGGGTCCAGCAACCCGAAGAATTCGTTCGATAGAAGGACACCTTTAGCACGAACCCTTCATGTGGACAAACTTATCGCTAGCATAAATACTACTATCTTTCACCCCAACTTAAATAACTAAAACATACAGTTTTATGATCAATTTTGTAATAAAACTAACATAGCCAACGATTCAAAACATACATATAGTGTACATATTTTTTGACGTGTTTATTAGCTACAGAAGTTGCCATGCTTCTAAATAAAGTACTCCTTCCGTCCCAAAATAAGTGTCTCCACTTTGTACTAGCTCTAGTACAAAATTGTATTAAGCTTGAAACATTTATTTTAGGACGGAGGAAGTACATCATAATCATGATTTCAAGCCACACAAAATTTTGAGAGAACCTGTTTTCGTAAAGTGCCCTATGCACTGGTACGTAGGGAATAGATAAAATAAAAAATGGAGATAGTTGTCGTATTGTAGACAATGTGCAAAGCAACGCAATTTGACATGGCTAGGGAAAAAATGCCATGTCAATAAATTTGATATTCCTTCCGTCCGGAATTACTTAACATCAAAATGAATAAAATTAGATGTACCTAGAACTAAAATACAGATAGATACATTCATTTCTCCGACAAGTATTTCCGGACGGATGGAGTAGTATTTTACCATGGTATATTAAATAAAATTGTCATGATAAGTTCAATAAAATTGACATGGTTCATGATAGAAAAATTAGTTTTGAGATGGGAAACTTTGTCATGGTCTATGGAAACACTTTCTATCATACATCTGATAAAAACCAATCGTCGGACCGCTCAGCCTTCGTCAATATTCGTTTAACCTAAATGCTAGATCGTGCAGCTGCACGATTTCGTTGTGGCTGGCGCACGCGCTACACGACAAGGGATGACATGCTCTTGTCTCCCGCCTCACTCTTTCACATGTGGTCCCTAATAGACAACCCAAAGAATGAAATTAACGCGCAGGAAAAGCACCTATCCACCGCGTCTCTGCGCTCTCACCCATCCTCAGATTACCCAGCAAGATATCACGTTGCATGCATTTAATTTGCATTTTCAGAATTTCAAAATTCTATAACTTTTGAACTGACCATCGTAATTAATATTTGTTTTCATTGCTAGGTTCCTCGCGATGAGCTCTTCAAAACTAGATCCCATGTGAATATGTTTTGACTAACTTTTTTTATGAGCAACTTTGGATGAAACGGAAGCAACTTTAGTGCTATAGAAAAGCAACTTATTATTAATCTGCGTAGGATGAATGTGTGTCGTCGAAAATCCCATTCGAAGTTAGCTACCATGACTACCAAGTTAACTAGCTTCATTTCTATGATTCCTATCATAACTAGCTTCGCCTCCAAGTTGATAGTATTGTAGGCAACCTAGTTTTCGAGGTAGGCTCACATTTATCCTAAGATGCCCGCCATGACTAGTGAGTAGCTTAGCATCATCCTTGGTTGCATAAAATAATTTTTGATATGGTAAGCAACTTAGTTTCATAGGTATGCAACTTAGCAACACTTATGGATAACTTTTCGATGTATTTGATGCAACTCAAAGAGTAATGACATGCAGCTAAGCATCACCGGTAGGCAACTTCAGAGTGTTTATAGGCAACTTAGAAAAACAATGATAAGCAACCTCACAATATTTGTAGGCAACTAATTGGCAAAATTAGGCAACTGATAAGCAATGGTTGGCAACTAATTACCAATAGCATGCAACTGTGTGGTAGGAAATTCATAGTATTTATAGGCAACTGAGCAGCGACGATATGCAACTAATTACCAATAGCAGGCAACTGGGAATCGATGGTAGGCAATTTCATGGTATTTATAGGCAACTGAGCATCAATCTTAGGCAATTGAGCAGCCATGATAGGCAAGTTGGGATAATGTATTGTAGGCAACTGAAACAGTAATGGCTGGCAAATAAGCATCACCAGTAGGCAACTTCATAATGTTTGTAAGCAACTTCGAAAAACAAAGATAAGCAACTTCATAATATTGTAGGCAACTAATTTTCAAAGTTAGGCAACTAAGCAGCAATGATAGGCAATTACTTACCAATAGCAAGCGACTAGGCATCCATACTAGGCAATTTCAAAGTCTTTGTTGGCAATGGTGACTCAACTGTAAGCAACTGGCTATCAATGATAGGCAATTGAGCAACTGTCATAGGCAGGTTGGGGTAATATTAGAAAAATTCATAGGTACAAATAGCCCAATGAAGTTGATTGCATGTAGCACTAAAGGCGACTCATGTTTCGAGTGATTTTCTCGTTTATACACAAACCAACCTACCAGGTAGGCCTACTAGACAAAAAGAAGGAGTTGCTTCACTATAGCACTGAAGTTGCCTCCATTGTACCCAAAGTTGCCCATGAAAAAAGTTTGTCAAAACCTACCCATATGGGGTCTAGTTTTGAAGCATTCGTCGCGAGAAACCCAACGGTGAAAACGGTTCTAAATTCCAACACTCGAATCAAAAGTTATGGTTTTTTAATTTTATAAATGCATGGATGGGGATCTTACTGAGGAATTGTGGGGCGGGAGGGCGCGAGCAGACATGGGGGGACCAGGTGCTTTTTCTCTTTTAGTATGTGAGGTGTGATTGGACTGGACTTGACTTTTATGGGAGGAGCGCCTATACGCCTCATCGAGCGCGCGGCACTGCCTAGCCATGTCCTTTGTTTAATCCCATGGCTGAGAAAGCACAACATAATTACGCGAGAAACCCAGCATAATTGCCCATCATGGTGCTAAGAACCCAATTTTTACGCTAGACAGGTTTCCCCTAATCACTTGTCCGTTTCACCTCTCTCGAGCTTCATGTTCCTATCTTCTGCCTCCGACGCATCTCCCTCGGTGCACCTCACATATCTGAGACCGTCATCAACCGTGCAACTTCGGTTCGATCCTCTTTGACGGCGCCGCCCTGATGTCCCATGCTCGCCATGCTTCCCACCCACCACACCGGCGAGCACACCATCCAAGGCACTGCCCGGATCCGATCTCCTGCGCCGTCCGACTCCTCGAAGCGATCCCCGGATGACCTCGCCGACGTGCCACCACGTCTTTAGGTAGCCGCACCCATCATCCCCACCAAGTTTATTGCATCACTAGCCGGGTACATGAGTAGGTTTTGCGTCCTCTCATCTTCGTGATTTTTAGTTTCTACAATCCTAGTATTTTTGGAGGAATGAGAGTCTCCTTTTTTTAGGAATCAACGTCTAATAATTTTTAAGATCGTGTTTTATTCTCAGAGGTTGGTGTGGATTTGTACCATCCATTGTGTATTTGACCACTGAATTATCAACGAATCTGATATGAATTTGGCATGTATCACACACAAATATGGATCCCCATGTGGGCCACAATCTAATTTTATTTCCATTTAAATATTTCACGCCTCCAAGAACAGCACTGAGCACTCTTTTCATGCATCTTACTCACGGTGCTTCATAATGGTATTGCATATGCTACTTCTGGTTAGATAGTTTTCTTTCATAGGTCAACAAAATTTGCTGATTTTTTTATATATGTGACACAAAATATGCATCCCCATGTTGGCCACAATCTTAGTTTGTTTCCATTTCCAATATGTTCTATGCTTCCAATTAAGATGATCATATCGAGATAGCATGTTTTCATGCTTCCTGCAAATGGGGTTTTGAATTCATACTTCATGTGCTTCGTTGGTTTATGTGGATTGCTTCCATACTTCCTGCATCTTATTCAACAAAACAATTCTTGTCCTTGTTATCACCATTGAAACATGTCATGCTCACATATTATACTACATATGCTTCATTGTGCTCGGTAGTTTGCTTCCATCGTTCTTGCTTCCAACTTTTTGTTTGTTAATTTTTCTCATTTGCCTACACCGCTATAATGTACACATTCACTACTTCAGTGGCATACCATTCATGTAGTCCCAATTGTGTTACCTACCTTAGATACTAATGTATGGTGCTTAACCAATCTATGCTTCAAGTAGTTGTGTTGCCTTCAGGCCGATTTGCGCCAGCAAGATAGGTCTATATGGAGGTGGCTGGTGCATGCACTAAGAAGCATGGCGACACCTCGATCTTCCACACAATGAAGACGACCATTGGCTTGATCAAGGGAAGCAAGTATATAGTCTTTAGGAACATATCATATGAACGTAGGAAGCATTGTAATATTAGCGACTTAAGGAAGCAAACTTGTAGCACATCTGATGTTGTATGAACGGACGCAACACTGAAACTAACTTATGTTCGGTTAGAAGCAAATTAGTTATGTGATGGAAACACTTCTGTATTGGATGGAAGCAAAGTTTTCTTGCATTGGAAATGTAACAAAAAGATATATATGATTCTAATTTTCCAATGTGGAAAGAAATTCTTGGATGGGACACAAATATTTGTTTGTTCTAACCAAATTTAGGTTGCAATAGAAACAAACTGTGTTGTTATTGGAAGCAAATTTTTATTATGTTGGAAACATAAAAAAGGTGTTACACTGGGTACAAGGTTTCGTTATATTGAAGCAATTAAAGCAGGTTTACTATCATCCAAAAACTAGTTTTATAATGTATTCCAAAATAAACAAGTATGAAATTTTATTATTACCAGATGAGACAATATCACTTTTTTTAAGTGATGGAAGCAGAACTGCATAAGCAACATGGAGGAATCAGTTTTTTTAGGGAAAAGAAATATGTTCCTAGAAGCATGCTCAGGGAGTATCCGCAAAAAAGGAAGGACAAATCGGTTCTAAGAAGCAGGCTCGGCTATTAGGCGTACATCCTGGGAGCAGTTACACGATGCACATAATAAAGACCGGACGTTTTGTCAAGAATCTAACAAACAGCTGATACGTCTCCAACGTATCGATAATTTATGAAGTATTCATGCCATGTTTGCCTATGTTTGCAATACTTTTATATGATTTTAATGCACTTTATAAAATTTATTTAGAACTAACCCGGACTGACGCTGTTTTCAGCAGAATTACCATGGCGTTGTTTTTGTGCAGAAAATAAAAGTTCTCGGAATCGTCCGGAACTTTTTTATGAATTTTTTTCAAGAAAATAAGAAATACCGGAGCGAAGAACCACCGGAGGGGAGCCACCTGTTGGCCACAATGCAACAGGGCGTGCCCACCCCCCTGGGCGCGCCATGTTGGCTTGTGGGGCCCACATGGCTTCGGCTAGCGTTATTCCAACGCTGAAAAATTCTATATATACAGAAACCTTTAGAAATTAACCTAGAACTTCCGCTCAGTCACCGCAACTCTGTGTATCAAAGAAAAACCCATCTGGAGCCTTTCCAGTACCTTGCCGGAGGGGGCAAACCATCACCGGTGGCCATTTTCATCATCTTGGCGGAGGCCATGACGAGGAGGGAGTAGTTCACCCTCGGGGCTGAGGGTATGTACCAGTAGCTGTGTGTTTAATCTCTCTCTCATGTTCTTGAGATGGCACGATCTTTATGTATCATGCGTTTTGTTAATATGGTTGGATCATATGGTGTTTACCCCTTGCTATCTTGTTGTGATGAATTGAATCCTTCCCTTTGAGATTTTGTTATGTCGACTTGAATCCTTCCCTTTGAGATCACTTGATGTATGTCTTGGTACTCAACTTGCGGATTCCCGTGGTGACAATGGGGTAATCTATGCATAGGGGTTGATACACGTTCTTGTCCTACTTTCTCCGATAGAAATCTTGGGGGTACTCTTTGAAGTTCTTTGTGTTGGATTGAATATGATGAATCCGAAATTGTTTGATGCATGTCGAATAATTAACCCATGGATACTTGAGGTGACATTGGAGTATCTAGGTGACATTAGGGTTGATTGATATGTATCATCGATGTTATTTTAGTACAAACTCTAGGGCTATTTGTGACACCTGTAAGAATAGCCCAATAGATTCACTAGTAGAAAACAGGCCTTTCGTTCGGAGCATTAGTCCCGGTCGGATTTTGGACCGGGACTAATGTGACCACTAGTCCCGGTTCCAACGGCTTGGCTTTAGTCCCGGTTCATGAGGAATCTCTAGTCCCGGTTGGTGATACCAACCGGGACTAAAGGGGTTGTGGCGGGGTTGCAGCAGGCTGGGCCCCCTGCGAGCCCCTTTAGTCCCGGTTGGTAGCACCAACCGGGACTAGAGATGGACCTTTAGTCCTAGTTGGTATCACAAACCGGGACTAAAGATATCACTATATATAGTGCTTCGTCAAGCCCGAGCCCAAGCTCTCCTTTCTCTGTTTTCTCCTTTCCCCTTGCTCGAGCTCATCCTCAACTTTTGCCAAGATTTGTCAAGATTTCAGGCACCCCATCTACCCAAGTGTTCACAAAGGTTAGCAACTTTGTCCTTTCATCTCTCATTGCTATATTAGCTCGTGAAATGCTCTATAAGTATAGTGATTTGTGGATTTTAGTTTGGGAGTAATTATGTAGGAGTTCATTTGATTTATATACAATTTGAGCTCAAATTAACTTCTTAGTTTGCATATGAGTAGGTGTGGTTTACTTAGTGCCTTCCCGCCCCCGTCCTAACCACCGTCGATCGCCCGCACCGTCCCGTCGACGGCACCACCTTGATGAGCCTCTTGTTCTTATCCTTTTTATAAAAAAAATCTTATTTGTATGATTTAGATAGTTACTTGTATAATTTTCTTACTTGTATGATTGTTTTTTATACATAGTGCCATGGTTTTGATATCCATGCCCGTCGGCCCTCGTCCGGTTTATGATTCAGATGTGGTATATTCTCTTTTATAACTATTTGTTGCATTTCGTGTTTATGAAAATTATGCCCATCAAGTCGACATAGATATTTTTATCTAGGAGGTATGTGAACCGGAAATTGCAACCGACCCTCTTGTCGAGAAGTTAAATTTAGTTGAAAAAGAAAACGAGTATTTGAAATAAAAATTGAAAAGAATTGAAGAAGAGAAGATGAAATTGGAGTTGTATGTTGCCGATGTCGTCGATGATCATAAGATCAAGATGGACGCAATGCACTTGAAGATTAGAAAGATTAGAAAATATGCCGTTAATAAAGAGGCTTGGTATCATTATGTTGTTGGATCAATTATTACCTTAGTTGCGATTTTGATCGCATTTTTTGTTGTATTTAAATGCTTTAGCTAGATAGTTTTATGTTGTTTTTATGAGAATAAGTGTGTATGAACTTTATGTATGAACTTGTATTAATTTGGTCTTTTCGGTGTTGTGTAATGAAGATGAGTCGGCAATGGATGTACGATGACCGACACTCTCCCCTATTCATTAATGGCGTGCATAGTTTTCTGCATGCGGTTGAGACAAACAAGCGGAATGGTTTTATGTGTTGTCCATGTGGTGTCTGTAAGAATGATAGGAATTACTCTAGCTCAAAAGTCATTCACGTCCACCTGTTTACGTCCGGTTTGATGTCCGGCTATAACTGTTGGACCAAGCACGGAGAAAGAGGGGTTCTAATGGAAGAGAATGAAGAAGAAGAGGATGATGAAAACTACCCTGGGTTCCCTGAATACGATGGTACTACAATGGGGGAAGAGAATGAAGAAGAAGAAGCTGAAGAAGAGGCATCAGATGAGCCCGTTGATGATCTTGGTCGGGCCATTGCTGATGCAAAGAGAAACTGCGGAAGTCAAAAGGATAAGTTGAAGTTGCAGCGCATGTTAGAGGATCACCAAAAATTGTTGTACCCAAATTGCGAAGATGACAAGAAAAAGCTGGGTACCACACTTGAATTGCTGCAATGGAAGGCAAAGAATGGCGTATCTGACAAGGGATTTGAAAAGTTGCTGAAAATAATGAAGAATAAGCTTCCAAAGGACAACGAATTGTCCGACAGTACGTACGAAGCAAAGAAGGTTGTCTGCCCTCTAGGATTAGAGGTGCAGAAGATACATGCATGCCTGATACGTCTCCAACGTATCTATAATTTTTGCTTGCTCCATGATGTTATATTATTATTCATGGATGTTTTACAATCACTTTATAGCAACTTTATATCATTTTTTGGGACTAACCTATTGACATAGTGCCAAAGTGCGAGTTGTTGTTTTTGCTTGTTTTTTACTTCGCAGAATATCAGTACCAAATGGAGTCCAATCGCGACGAAACTTTTTGGAGATTTTTTTGGACCAGAAGACACCCATTGGGCCAAAGAAATGCTAGAGAGGTGGGTCGTGGAGACCACAACCCACCAGGGCGCGCCAGAGGCCCCAGGCGCGCCCTGATGGGTTGTGCCCTCCTCGGGGCCCCTCTCCACCACCTCTGATGCCTATAAATTCCCAAATATTCCAGAAACCCTAGAGGAGTCGACAAAAAATACATCCAGCCGCCGCAAATTCCAGAGCCTCGAGATCCAATCTAACACCATCACGGAGGGGTTCATCATCCTCATTGGTGCCTCTACGATGATGCGTGAGTAGTCCACCATAGACCTACGGGTCCGTAGGCAGTAGCTAGATGGATTCCTCTCTCTCTTTTGATTCTCAATAGAATGGTCTCTTTGAGATCTATTTGATATAAACTTTTGCGGTGTGTTTGTCGGGATCCGATGAATTTTGAGTTCATGATCAGTTTCTATCCATGAATATTATTTGAGTCTTCTTTGATCTCTTATATGCATGATTACTTATAGCCTCGTATTTCTTCTTCGAATCTTTGGTTTAGTTAGGCCAACTAGATCGATTTTTCTTGCCATGGGAAGAGGTGCTTTGTGATGGGTTCGATCTTGCGGTGTCCTCTCCCAGTGACAGAAGGGGCAGCGAGGCACGCATGTATCGTTGCTATTAAGCATAACAATATGGAGTCTATTCCTACATGAATAGATCTTGTCTACATCATGTCATCGTTCTTATTGCATTACTCCGTTTTTTCATGAACTTAATACACTAGATGCATGTTGGATAGCGGTCGATGTGTGAAGTAGTAGTAGTAGTAGTAGATGCAGGCAGGAGTCGGTCTACTTATCTTGGACGTGATGCCTATATAATGATCATCGCCTTGGATATCGTCATGATTATTTGATCTTCTATCAATTGCCCAACAATAATTTGTTCACCCACCGTGTGCTACACTGATGAGAGAAGCCACTAGTGAAACCTACGGCCCCCGGGTCTACTTTTACAACATAAGCTTTCCGATCTATCTTTTTGCCACTTTTGTTTTCAGATCTATTATTACAAAAACCCAAAAATACCTTGCTGCACTTTTTATTTGCCCTTTTTATTTTGTGTTCTTGAGAGATCTATCTCTCCAATCTATCGCATCCTAATCTATCTTTTTACCGTAGAGAGATTGACAACCTCTCTTTCGCGTCGGGTTGCAAGTATTTGTTCTTTGTGTGCGGGTATTGTTTATTAGGTGGTGGTGATCCTCCTACTGGTTCGATACCTTTGTTTCATAACTGAGGGAAATACTTACCGTCGCTATGCTACATCATCCCTTCCTCTTTGGGGGAATACCGATGCATCCTCTACCGCGTTGAGGAGTACGAGAATTTCAAAGCATGCCCGGTATGCGGTGCATTGCGCTATAAGATTAGTCGCGATGACCCTGGTGATGATGTTGAGGGCGAGCGCCCCAGGAAGAGGATTCCTGCCAAGGTGATGTGGTATGCTCCTATAATACCACGGTTGAAACGTTTGTTCCAAAACAAAGAGCATTCCAAGTTGTTGCGATGGCACAAAGAAGACCTTAAGAAAGACGGGAAGTTGAGAGTACCCGCTGATGGGTCGCAGTGGAGAAAAATCGAGAGAAAGTGGCCGGAGTTTGCAGGTGACGCAAGGAACTTATGGCTTGGTATAAGTGCAGATTGCATCAATCCTTTTGGGGAGCAGAGCAGCAATCATAGCACCTGGCATGTGACTCTATGTATCTATAACCTTCCTCCTTGGTTGTGCATGAAGCGGAAGTTCATTATGATGCCAGTGCTCATCCAAGGCCCTAAGCAACCCGACAACGACATTGATGTGTACCTAAGGCCATTACTTGATGAACTTTTAGAGCTGTGGGACATAAAAGGTGTACGTGTGTGGGATGAACACAAACAGGAGGAATTTGACCTACGAGCATTGCTATTTGTAACCATCAATGATTGGCCTGCTCTTAGTAACCTTTCAGGACAGACAAACAAGGTATACAATGCATGCACACACTGTTTAGATGAGACCGGAAGTATATATTTGGATAAATGTAAGAAGGTTGTGTACCTGGGACATCGTCGATTTCTTCCGATCAAGCATCTCTTAAGAAATAAAGGCAAGCATTTCAAAGGTGAGGCAGATAACCCGAAGAAGACTGACCACCGTACTGGTGATCATATACTTGATATGGTCAAGGATTTAAAAGTAATCTTTGGAAAGGGTCATGGAGGACAATCTGTTCCGAATGATGATGACGGACATGCACCCATGTGGAAGAAGAAATCTATATTTTGGGAGCTAGAGTATTGGAAAGTCCTAGAGGTCCGCTCTGCAATCGATGTGATGAACGTGACGAAGAATCTTTGCGTGAACCTGCTAGGTTTCCTGGGTGTGTATGGGAAGACAAAAGATACACCGGAGGCATGGGAGGACCAGCAACGTATGCACAAAAAAGACGGCATGCATCCAAAGCAGTATCAAGATCCTGCCAGCTACGCTCTTACCAAAGAAGAGAAGGAAATCTTTTTTGAATGCCTCCTCAGTATGAAGGTCTAGTCTGGCTTCTCGTCGAATATAAAGGGAATAGTAAATATGGCAGAGAAAAAAAATCCAAAACATAAAGTCTCATGACTGCCACGTGATTATGACGCAATTACTTCCGGTTGCATTGAGGGGGCTTCTATCGAAAAATGTTCGATTAGCCATTGTGAAGCTATGTGCATTCCTCAATGCAATTTCTCAGAAGGTAATCGATCCAGAAATCCTACCAAGGTTACAGAATGATTTGATGCAATGTCTTGTCAGTTTCGAGTTGGTGTTCCCACCATCCTTCTTCAATATCATGACGCACGTCCTAGTTCACCTAGTCGAAGAGATTGCCATTCTGGGTCCTGTATTTCTACACAATATGTTCCGCTTTGAGAGGTTCATGAGAGTCTTAAAGAAATATGTTCATAACCGTGCTAGGCCAGAAGGAAGCATCTCCAAGGGCCATGAAACAGAGGAGGTTATTGAGTTTTGTGTTGACTTTATTCCTGACCTTAAGCTGATTGGTGTTCCTGAATCGCGACATGAGGGGAGACTGAGTGGAAAAGGCACGCTAGGAAAGGATTCAGTAATATGTAGGGACGGGCATTCTTGGGCCCAAGGACACTACTCAGTTCTCCAAAATTCCACCTTGGTGGCCCCGTATATCAATGAACACAAGAATATTCTACGCTCCAAACACCCAGAGCAGTCTGACGACTAGATTACACGTGAACACATGGGGACTTTCGGTGGTTGGCTGCAAACTCATCTCATGAATGCCGACAGTGTTGGACATGAGCTGTACTTGTTGTCCAAGTCACCATCTTCGACTATATTGACTTTCAAAGGGTATGAGATTAATGGTAATACATTTTACACGATCGCCCAAGATAAAAAGAGCACCAACCAAAACAATAATGTCCGCTTTGATGCAACAAACAACAATAGGGAAAAGGACACATATTATGGTTACATAGAGGAGATATGGGAACTTGACTATGGACGTGATTTTAAGATCCCTTTGTTTCGGTGCAAATCGGTCAATCTGACAGGGGTTAAGGTAGACCCAAAGTACGGAATGACAACAGTGGATCTCAATAATCTTGGGTACACAGAGGAACCATTCGTCCTAGCCAATGATGTGGCGCAGGTTTTCTATGTGAAGGACATATCTACCAAACCAAGAAAAAGGAAAGAAAAGGAAGCGAATACATCATACGGTGAACCAAAGCGCCACATAGTTCTTTCAGGGAAAAGAAACATCGTGGGAGTGGAGGAAAAGACAGACATGTCAGAAGATTGTGAAAAGTTTCATGAAATTCCTCCCTTCACAGTGAAGACTGGCCCAAGCATCCTGTTAAATGATGAAGTTTGTCCATGGTTACGGCGCAAAGGGACACACGCGAAGTAAAAGTTTTATACCCCAAGATTCCACTCTGGGATGTGATCAGCTTCACCGTCATCACTTTCTTCTCTAGTGAGTAGCCGAGATAGGCCAGTTTGTACAGGAACTGCATCCAGTTTTTGTCGTGACCCTCTCAACTTTTTAGCACATGCTATCTTTGTGAAATGATGATACCATGCCAAGTTTCAATCTTTTCAGAGTTCATTTGTAGTGCTTTTCAATTTTAGGGCCATTCAGTGCACAAAAATCATTAAATGCATGAAAAATAGCAAATGAGTTAGAAAGGGTTGAAATTTGAGGATGTGGCTTTAAATGGGGCATATTGAATGCACAAAAAGTCTGGAGTTGAAATAATTTTAAAAAAATGAAATGCCTTTGTAACAGATGAGTTTTCGTCCGAAACCCTCATACTTCAAAGGAGATGGTCCAGTTTGTACACGAATTGCTTCCAGTTTTTGAAGTAACCCACTCAACTTTTTAGCACATGGTATGCGGGTGAAATGATGATACCATGCCAAGTTTCAACCTTTTCAGAGATCATGTGTAGTGCTTTTCAATTTTAGGGTCATTTAGCTCAAAAAATCATTAAATGCATGAAAAATAGCAAACGAAGTAAGTAAGGGTTGAAATTTGAGGATGTGGCTTTGAATGGTGCATATTGAATGCACAAAAATTCTGGAGTTGAAATAAGTTTAAAAAAATGAAATGCCTTTGTAACAGATGAGTTTTCGTCCGAAACCCTCATAATTCGAAGGAGATGGTCCAGTTTGTACACGAAGTGCATCCAGAGTTTACCGTAACCCTCTCAACTTTTTAGCACATGCTATGTGGGTGAAATGATGATACCATGCCAAATTTCAACCTTTTCAGAGTTCAATTGTAGTGCTTTTCAATTTCAGGGTCATTTAGCTCAAAAAAATCATTAAATGCATGAAAAATAGCAAATGATGTAAGTAAGGGTTGAAAATTAAAACTCCTCATGTTGACTGACAGAAACATAATATAATTTGGCAAAAGAATAACAAGAAAACATAAATTAAAATATTTAAAACAAATAGGTATAAAACTAAAAGAGTTAAACAGAATCTGGTTTTGATTAAAACACCTATTTAAAATATCCTAAAAATTCCCAAATTGAACATACTGATAAAACATACTAATATTAAACAACAGGAAAAACAAAACAAAAAAGAGAAAATCCACCTTTAATCCCGATTGGTATCACCAACCGGGACTAAAGGTACCTTCCCGCGCGGAATTTGGGCCACCGAAAAGGAGACCTTTAGGCCCGGTTGGTGGCTCCAACCGGGACTAAAGGTCGACCTTTAGTCTCGGTTGTTGATACCAACCGGGACTAAATGTCTCTTTAGTCCCGGTTAGTGCCACCAACCGGGACTAAAGGTCTCTGCTATATAACTCCTGCGCCCATCGTGTCCCGGTGCCAGCCACCGCCCGGGACATCCAGATCGAACACACGACGAGCAACGCTGCCGCCGACGAAATCGCCGCCCCCCTACTGCTCACCGAAGAGGCCCTGCTGTGCCCTCTCCTCCCACGGTGAGCCTCCGCCTCGTTCCCCCCTCTCTGCTCGCCCGCCGGCACCTCATTTGTTCACCCCCTCGCCGTTCCCTCGCGGATGCCTGAGCGCGGCGGCGCCATGGCCACCGGCCTGCCCGAGCGCGACGGCGCCATGGCCCACGGCCACGTCCCAGCGCCATCCTTACCCATACCTTGACACCGACGGCGTCCCCAGCGTCCTGAGCGCGGCAGCGCCATGGACAATTTTTAGACAATTTTTAGGAAATCTCTAATTTGCTATAATCCCTCTACGCATTTGACAACTTTTAGGAAGATCATGTTTTTAGGAAGACCATTTTGCTATAATCATGCATCTATAAGTGTCTAGTGGACTCAATTGTCATTAACCTGTTTTTCTGTGAATAAGATAAACTAGATGTTATGTACTAAACAATTTATTGTTTTGAAGGCTATATCCAAATATCATAGTTTTCATAGGCTCTCATTTTTCATGACCGTATGGTCATTTGTCATGAATTTTTTATAAATGTATGGATCGGATGATGAAGATCTATATATGATCATAGAAATCAATATGAAAATTGATATAGACAAGTTTTGTAGGGTATATATGGATGTGTGTGTGTGTGAATTCACTGTATAAGAGAAAATGATATAGCAATTTTAATTTATGTGCCCTAGACTTTATTGATAGAAAAAATAAAAGAGAAAATATAAGTTCTCATAGGAATATGAGTTGTAAAAGTTTATTAAATATGAGTAGCATAATAAAATGATAATTATTGCATAGGAATTTGTTTTCATAAGAATTTGTTCTCGACGTCGACGATGCCCGGCCCGCATCCTCGTCGTCGACTCGGCGGCGACAACCTGTTTGAGAGGCACCATGTCCGGGACTGAGCTCCGTCGGGCTAGCACTGGGAGGTGCTACCTTCCAGGGCACGCAGCTTGGTGAGGAATCGGGCTCCCGTCGTCGACCCGGAGCTTCTTTGGTGGCGGTCACGTGGGCCACTATCGGTGCGGAGGCAGCCGGCCCCCGAGGAGGTGGTACGTCGCCGTGTCAGGGAGGAGGACGAGCACGTCCGTCGCTACACTGTTGCGTTGGACGTCAAGTTCTCCAATATCTGGCAGGTTCGTCAGGGATCTCACCCGAGCTATGATCCTGTCATGGTTCCTTTTCTTTGGCTGTCCACCGCCCGTGCCTCGGGAACCGCGAGTCAACTGGATTATTCGATAATATTCGATGATGCATTAACTGGATTATTCGAGATGTATTAGTGATATTATATGATGATCTTGCTAAAAAAATAATCCTCCTCGCCATCCCTCGGCCCTCAGATCGAACCTCTTCGGCGGCTGACTACTATGATTCAGTTTTTGCTTATTGAATGCATTCTAATTTGAATACTAAATTGTTTTATCTTTCTTCTGGATTAGTTAAGCTATGGACGATAGCGGCAGAGACCATGAAGAGGATCTCTTCGAGATGATACGGCAGTCCAAAAACCCAGAGATTGAACTAGATGACGGTTCACAATATCTGAACGAGTCCGGTGAGGGAATTGAGGAAGAACCAAGAGACGAAGTGCACACAAACAATGATGGCGAAGGAAATGTTCTTCAATTAACAAAGTCCAGCGAGGTATATATATAAATATATATAAGGCCTCTGGTGATCATTACATGTATTAATTGATTTGTGTGTGTGTGTGTATACATATATATATTATATAAACGAATCTTTCTTCTTTTAGCCCTCCGGATCGAGCAAATCTTCTACAAGGGTAGTACGAGGCCCGGCCAAAAAGTTGGACACGGGCATAAAGTACAACATCGATGAAATCAGTTTGGTTGGCGAACCGATTGCTCCTAAAAGAATGCGGACAAATTTATACGTCAATGCAGAGTTATTGATAGGGACCAAATCCCGATCACCGTTCAAGAATGGAATAAGCCAAAGGAAGATCGAGGAGTTAGTTTTGTCTATGAAAGGGCAAAAAAATATGCTTTGGGATACGCTCATGTCACATTTCACCCTACCAGATGGTTTGACAGGTCTCCAACGGGAGAAAGTCAAGAAGTGTGCTCTTAAGAAGATGGCCACACAATTCCAGACTTGGAAGAAAAGATTATGGACCAACTACGTCAACGCAGGAAAGAAGACTCCAGAATTCAAAGGAGCACTAGTGAAGGTAAAAGATCACTGGGACTTATTTGTGAAGTGCAAGGAATCGGAAGCAGCTAAGGAACGGTCAAGAATAAACAAGATAAATGCTGAGAAAAAAAGTTTCACCATGTTCTAGGGCCAGGTGGCTACAAGACTGGGTTGCCTAAATGGGATGAATCTGAGAGAAAGATGATTGCTGCAGGGGTCACTCCAAAAACAGTGGGTTGGCCCGACAGGTGCATGACTTGGTTTTATGCGCATGGGGGAAAGTTGGACCGACAGACATGGGAGATTATTGAACTGGCAAGTCTTAAAGAAGCCTCGGACGCTTTACTTGAAGCAATAGAAGAGGCTCTAACGGGGGCGTTCCAGCCCGAGAGAGAGAACGACGAGCTTACACGCGCCCTCAAGATTCCTGAACACCCGGGATGAACACGAGGCAAATGCGTTGTTCCGTGGGTTGAGGGGTTTGCGGGGTGGAACGACACTTACAGAAGCCGTGCAAGAAAGAAGAAGTAGGATGCAGACCGGCTTCAAAAGTTGGAACGCGCTGTCATGCGGCAGCAGGAGCAGACCGACACACTTAGCCAGCAACGGGCGTCTCAGCGGTAGGATGAGCAACCAGATCCAGCATTGGGTAGTACCATCCCATCTATGCCGAAAAGCAGCGTGGGTTCCACGGGGGTCCAGGCCGATGATGCACTGCTGGCTCTCTACCCCGTGGATGATATCCAAGAGACGACAACTTGTGAGCTACACATGAAAATGAAGAACATATCCATGAAGGTGGCGAACGGCTTTGGTTTACCGAATGCACCTGAAGCAACCATCCACGGCAATCCGATTCCACCTGGCTATGCTCGTGTCGGGGTGGATGAAGTTCTGTCGGGATATGACTCACTAGAGCTTGACTTTCATGGAGGTCAAGGGGAGCAGACACTGGGAGAAGCCATACGTGGTCTCATTGTATGGAGAAAGGAATGCATCGTGTTTCCAAACTCGGTGCCAAGGCCACCGACTCCTCCTCCAAGTCCGCCGCGTCAGCCGACTCCAACCCACCTCGAGACGAAGCGCAGCGTGAGTCCGTCGTGTCAGTCGTATCCACCCCAGCCCGAGACGGATCGCAGCTTGAGTCCGCCGCGTCAGCCGAATCCACCCCACCCCGAGACTGAGCGCAGCGCGAGTCCGCGATATCGATCTCCGCCGCGTCAGCCGACTCCAAAGCGGAAGAGACCACCAAAGAATAAATCCGAGCCTCCTGCCAAAAATAAGTTAGCTTACGAGATGACTGAGGAGGAAAACAATACCGAAGTGGCTACCCAACTGCAGGCCCATTTTGGACCGAAAACGCCCCCGCCGCCAAAGGAGAAAATACCTGAGAAAGTCGTACAACACTTTGTGGATCTTGCTAACCCGGCTGTGGAGAAAAAGCGATCAGACTATGAACGCTCTATTAGCAAGTCATATCATCAACAAATAAATCAGCAGTCGAGCCTTACAGGTAGTAATAAATGCGGGACAACCGTTCCCCAGCTCGGAGAACAGGCATTGCAATCGATACCCCCGCTCAAGGTGAGTACCGATAAGGCGGTAATTACCGACGCTAATAGAAAGATGGCTAGAGAGATGGGTATCACTATTGAACAACTCCTAGGAATCGAGGAAGTCCCCAAGGTCGATCCGAAGTTACTAGCAAGGAAATATGTCCCCGGGAAGCCTCTGGTCAGTCCTGACGAGGAGAAGCTTCTATCAACGCAAATGCGCAATTTGCATGAGTGGTACCTGAGAGAAATAAAGGTCGGGCAAGAGAGCCTCATGGTGAAAGTCAAGCCAGAGCATTACTACCATGAAAAAGATGTGTGGATTGAATTTCCAGAATTGTTTCAGTTATTCAATCAAGACGCACTCGACAAATCTCTCGTCAGTTGCTATTGTTTGTAAGCGATTTGTTTCTGTAATTTAAGTCTCTAGCTCAACTCGTTCATTGCCTGTAATTATGCTCACTATATTCTTTTGTGTGGTATTATGCAAAATGAAGATTATTTAATTGAAAAGAGAAGGAGTCTATGGCATTGGGTTTATTGACCCAAATACCATTAATGAAGAGGTGTTAAATAAGTACAAACAATACACAGAGAATAGCTTGCTAATGTTTTTGAAGGAACTAAATACCAAACCAGAAATACTACTTCCTTACAACTTCAGGTGAGTGTTACTGTCTTGTACTACAAATTCTATTTTTTGCTTACTCGATGTTAAGTGTAGTTGATGAGTTATGCATGCCCACTTATACAAATGTGTGCGCAGATACCACTGGATCCTGCTAATCATTAGAGTTGACGAGGGAACTGTTGAAGTACTGGACTCACTAGGTAAAGACCCTGGAGAATACAAAAGCCTGTTTTTGATGCTCGACAGGTAATTTCAATCATTATCGCACTATGTCGGCCTCTTTAGTTCATTTCCTGATATCAAGTAATTAATAACTCATTTATTCATTTTCTTTGCCAGGCGGGGTTTGGAAAAAGTTCACCAAAGAGATTGTCGATGAATGGAAATCACAGCTGAAATGGCGACGGACCAAGGTAATTAAGTAGTACTAGCTACGTCTGTGCATCTCCTTAATTCTAGTTTCAATACCATTATCATGCTTGATTATTATCTGATTGAATTCTATTCTCGTAAAGTGTATGAGGTAGGAACAAGGGACTAATTTATGTGCATACTACGTTTGTGAGAACATTCGCTTTATGACCGAAAGGAGCGGAGATGCAAGACATCATTGGGTACGTAAACACTATTCACAATTTTTTTTATCATGATCTAATATATATACACACAACTAATATATTCATATTGATCTCTGATACGTCCATTTTGCATCATGCTTTTATATTGATATTTATTGCATTATGGGCTGTTATTACACATTTTGGTACAATACTTATGCCTTTTCTCTTTTATTTTACAAGGTTTACATGAAAAGGGAGAATGCGGCAGCTGGAATTCTGCACTGGAAAAGGAGCAAATATGAGAGACCTATTCTGCACAACTCCAAAAGTCCTGAAAAGTTATGGAGAATTATTTTGGAATATATAAAAAATATTGGGCGAAAGAAATACCAGAGGGGACCCACCATGAGGCCACAAGCCTGGGGGGCGCGCCCCTGTGGCTTGTGGGCCCCCTGGCAGCCCTCCGGTGCCCATCTTCTGCTATATGGAGGGTTTTGACCTGGAAAAAATCATAAGAGAGCTTTCGGGATGAAGCGCCGCCGTCTCGAGGCGAAACTTGGGCAGAACCAATCTAGGGCTCCGGCGGAGCTGTTCTGCCGGGGAAACTTCCCTCCCGGAGGGGGAAATCGAAGCCATCGTCATCACCAACGATCCTCTCATCGAGAGGGGGTCAATCTCCATCAACATCTTCGCCAGCACCATCTCCTCTCCAAACCCTAGTTCATCTCTTGTATCCGATCTTTGTCTCAAAACCTCAGATTGGTACCTGTGGGTTGCTAGTAGTGTTGATTACTCCTTGTAGTTGATGCTAGTTGGTTTACTTGGTGGAAGATCATATGTTCAGATCCTTAATGATAATTAATACTCCTCTGATTATGAACATGAATATGCTTTGTGAGTAGTTACGTTTGTTCCTGGGGACATGGGATAAGTCTTGTTATAAGTAATCATTTGAATTTAGTATTCGTTCGATATTTTGATAAGATGTATGTTGTCTCTCCTCTAGTGGTGTTATGTGAACGTCGACTACATGACACTTCACCATTATTTGGGCCTAGGGGAAGGCATTGGGAAGTAATAAGTAGATGATGGGTTGCTAGAGTGACAGAAGCTTAAACCCTAGTTTATGCGTTGCTTCGTAAGGGGCTGATTTGGATCCATATGTTTCATGCTATGGTTAGATTTATCTTAATTCTTCTTTCGTAGTTGCGGATGCTTGCGAGAGAGGTTAATCATAAGGGGGAGGCTTGTCCATGTAAGGGCAGCACCCAAGCACCGGTCCACCCACATATCAAATTATCAAAGTAACGAACGTGAATCATATGAGCATGATGAAAACTAGCTTGACAGAAATTCCCATGTGTCCTCGGGAGCGCTTTGCTTTATATAAGAGTTTGTCCAGGCTTGTCCTTTGCTACAAAAAGGATTGGGCCACCTTGTTGCACCTTTGCTACATTTGTTACTTGCTATCCATTACGAATTATCTTATCACAAAACTATCTGTTACCGATAATTTCAGTGCTTGCAGAGAATACCTTCCTGAAAACCGCTTGTCATTTCCTTCTGCTCCTCGTTGGGTTCGACACTCTTACTTATCGAAAGGACTACGATAGATCCCCTATACTTGTGGGTCATCAAGACTCTTTTCTGGCACCGTTGCCGAGAAGTGAAGCGCCTTTGGTGAGTGGAATTTGGTAAGGAAAAATTTATATAGAGTGCTGAAATTTACTGTCACTTGTTACTATGGAAAATAATCCTTTGAGGGGTTTGTTCGGGGTATCTTCACCTCGACCGGAAGCACAAAGAGTTGCTCCTCAACCTACTGAACCTACTGAAAATATTTATTATGAAATTCCTTCGGGTATGATAGAGAAACTGCTAGCTAATCCTTATGCAGGAGATGGAACACTACATCCTGATTTGTATCTAATCTATGTAGATGAAGTTTGTGGATTATTTAAGCTTGCAGGTTTGCCCGAGGCTGATGTCAAAAAGAAGGTCTTTCCTTTATCTTTGAAGGAGAGGGCATTGACATGGTATAGGCTATGTGATGATATTGGATCATGGAACTACAACCGATTGAAATTGGAATTTCATCAGAAGTTTTATCCTATGCATCTGGTTCATCATGATCGGAATTATATTTATAATTTTTGGCCTCGTGAAGGAGAAAGTATCGCTCAAGCTTGGGGGAGGCTTAAGTCAATGTTATATTCATGCCCCAATCATGAGCTCTCAAGAGAAATTATTATTCAGAATTTTTATGCTCGGCTTTCTCGTAATGATCAATCCATGCTCGATACTTCTTGTACTGGTTCCTTTATGAAGAAAGATATTGAATTCAAATGGGACTTATTGGAAAGAATTAAACGCAACTCTGAAGATTGGGAACTCGACGAAGGTAAGGAGTCAGGTATAAACCTTAAGTTTGATTGTGTTAAATCCTTTATAGACACCGATGCTTTTCGTGAATTTAGCACTAAATATGGACTTGACTCTGAGATGGTAGCTTCTTTCTGTGAATCTTTTGCTACTCATGTTGATCTCCCTAAGGAGAAGTGGTTTAAATATCATCCTCCCATTGAAGTGAAAGTAGTTGAACCTATTAAAGTTGAAGAAGAAACTATTACTTATAATGTTGATCCTGTTATTCCTACTGCTTATATTGAGAAACCACCTTTCCCTGTTAGAATAAAGGAACATGCTAAAGCTTCAACTATGGTTCGTAAGAGCTATGTTAGAACACCTACACCCCCTGAAAAAATTAAAGTTGAACCTAGTATTGCTATGGTTAAAGATCTCTTGGTTGATAATATTGATGGGCATGTTATTCATTTCTGTGATGAAGCTGCTAGAATTGCTAGACCTGATACTAAAGATAAACATAGACCTATTGTTGGCATGCCTGTTGTTTCTGTTAAAATAGGAGATCATTGTTATCATGGCTTATGTGATGTGGGTGCTAGTGTGAGTGCAATTCCCTTTACCTTATATCAAGAAATTACGAATGATATTGCACCAGCTGAGTTAGAAGAAATTGATGTTACCATTAAGCTTGCTAATAGAGATACTATAGCACCAGTTGGGATTGTTAGAGATGTTGAAGTCTTGTGTGGGAAAATAAAATATCCTACTGATTTTCTTGTTCTTGGTTCCCCACAAGATGATTTTTGTCCCATTATATTTGGTAGACCTTTCTTGAATACTGTTAATGCTAAGATAGATTGTGAGAAAGAAACTATTACTGTAAGTTTTGGGGATGTGTCCCATGAGTTTAATTTCTCTAAATTTCGTAGACAACCCCATGATAAAGACTTGCCTAGTAAGGATGAAATTATTGGTCTTGCTTCTATTGTTGTGCCTCCTACTGATCCCTTAGAACAATATTTGCTAGACCATGAAAACGATATGCATATGAATGAAAGGACTGAAATAGATAAGATTTTCTTTGATCAGCATCCTATTTTGAAACACAACTTGCCTGTTGAAATACTTGGGGATCCTCCTCCACCCAAGGGTGATCCCGTGTTTGAGCTTAAACAATTACCGGATACTCTGAAATATGCCTATCTTGATGAAAAGAAGATATATCCTGTTATTATTAGTGCTAACCTTTCAGAGCATGAAGAAAAGAGATTATTCAAAACTCTGAAGAAGCACCGTGCTGCTATTGGATATACTCTTGATGATCTTAAGGGCATTAGTCCCACTCTATGTCAGCATCAAATTAATATGGAGCATGATGCTAAACTAGTTGTTGATCACCAACGACGGTTAAATCCTAAAATGAAAGAAGTGGTAAGAAATGAAATATTAAAGCTTCTGGAGGCAGGTATAATTTATCCTATTGCTGATAGTAGATGGGTTAGTCCCGTTCATTGTGTCCCTAAGAAGGGAGGTATTACCGTTGTTCCTAATGATAAAAATGAACTGATCCCGCAAAGAATTGTTACAGGATATAGAATGGTAATTGATTTTAGGAAATTAAATAAAGCTACTAGGAAGGATCATTACCCTTTACCTTTTATTGATCAAATGCTAGAAAGACTATCCAAACACACACACTTTTGCTTTCTAGATGGTTATTCTGGTTTTTCTCAAATACCTGTGTCAAAAGAAGACCAAGAGAAGACCACTTTTACTTGTCCTTTCGGTACCTTTGCTTATAGACGTATGCCTTTTGGTTTATGCAATGCACCTGCTACCTTTCAAAGATGTATGACTGCTATATTCTCTGAATTTTGTGAAAAGATTGTTGAGGTTTTCATGGATGATTTCTCTGTTTACGGAACTTCTTTTGATGATTGCTTGAGCAACCTTGATCGAGTTTTGCAGAGATGTGAAGAAACTAATCTTGTCTTGAATTGGGAGAAGTGCCACTTTATGGTTAATGAGGGCATTGTCTTGGGACACAAAATCTCCGAAAGAGGTATTGAGGTGGATAAAGCTAAAGTTGATGCTATTGAAAAAATGCCGTGTCCTACGGATATCAAAGGTATAAGAAGTTTCCTTGGTCATGCTGGTTTCTATAGGAGGTTTATTAAAGACTTGTCTAAGATTTCTAGGCCTCTCACTAATCTTTTGCAAAAAGATGTTCCATTCATTTTTGATGATGATTGTGTAGAAGCATTTGAAATTCTTAAGAAAGCCTTGATCACTGCACATGTTGTTCAACCACCTGATTGGAACCTACCCTTTGAAATTATGTGTGATGCTTGTGATTATGCCGTTGGTGCTGTTCTAGGACAAAGAGTTGATAAGAAATTAAATGTTATCCATTATGCTAGTAAAACTCTAGACAGTGCTCAAAGAAATTATGCTACAACTGAAAAGGAATGTTTAGCAGTTGTGTTTGCTTGTGATAAGTTCAGACCTTATATTGTTGATTCCAAAGTAACTGTGCACACTGATCATGCTGCTATTAAATATCTTATGGAAAATAAAGATTCTAAACCTAGACTTATTAGATGGGCTCTTCTGCTACAAGAATTTGATTTGCATATTATTGATAGAAAGGGTGCTGAGAACCCTGTAGCAGACAACTTGTCTAGGTTGGAAAATGTTCTTTATGACCCACTACCTATTGATGATAGCTTTCCTGATGAACAATTGGCTGTCATAAATGCTTCACGTAATGCTCCATGGTATGCTGATTATGCTAATTACATTGTTGCTAAATTTATACCACCTAGTTTCACATACCAACAAAAGAAAAAGTTCTTCTATGATTTAAGACATTACTTTTGGGATGATCCACACCTCTATAAGGAAGGAGTAGATGGTGTTATTAGACGTTGTCTACCTGAGCATGAACAGGAACAGATCCTACACAAGTGTCACTCCGAGGCCTGCGGAGGACACCACGCTGGAGATAGAACTGCACACAAGGTATTACAATCTGGTTTTTATTGGCCTACTCTCTTTAAGGATGCTCGTAAGTTTGTCTTGTCTTGTGATGAATGTCAAAGAATTGGTAATATTAGTAGACGTCAAGAAATGCCTATGAATTACTCTCTTGTTATTGAACCATTTGATGTTTGGGGTTTTGATTATATGGGATCTTTTCCAAAGTCCAACGGGTATACTCATATTCTAGTTGCTGTTGATTATGTTACTAAGTGGGTAGAAGCTATTCCAACTAGTAGCGCTGATCATAACACTTCTATTAAAATGCTGAAAGAAGTTATTTTCCCTAGATTTGGAGTCCCCAGATATTTAATGACTGATGGTGGTTCACACTTTATTCATGGTGCTTTCCGTAAATTGCTTGCTAAGTATGATGTTAATCATAGAATTGCATCCCCTTATCACCCTCAGTCTAGTGGTCAAGTAGAATTGAGCAATATAGAAATTAAATTGATCTTGCAGAAGACTGTTAATAGATCCAGAAAGAATTGGTCTAAGAAACTTGATGATGCATTATGGGCTTATAGAACTGCTTATAAAAACCCTATGGGTATGTCACCGTATAAGATGGTTTATGGTAAAGCATGTCACTTACCTCTAGAGCTAGAACATAAAGCTTATTGGGCAATTAAAGAGCTCAACTATGATTTCAAACTTGCTGGTGAGAAGAGGTTATTTGACATTAGCTCTCTTGATGAATGGAGAACCCAGGCCTATGAGAATGCCAAGTTGTTTAAAGAAAAGGTTAAGAGATGGCATGATAGAAGGATACAAAAGCGTGAATTCAATGTAGGTGACCATGTCTTGCTATACAATTCTCGTTTAAGATTTTTTGCAGGAAAACTTCTCTCTAAATGGGAAGGGCCTTACATTATCGAGGAAGTGTATCGTTCCGGTGCCATCAAGATCAACAACGCCGAAGGCACAAATCCGAAGGTGGTAAACGGGCAAAGAATCAAACATTATCTCTCAGGTACTCCCATAAATGTTGAAACCAATATTATCAATACCATAACTCCGGAGGAGTACATTAGGGAGACCTACCAGAACGTTTCAGACTCCGAAAAGGAATAGGTACGTGGTACGGTAAGCAAACCGACTCCAAAACTTTTCCAATAGAAATTTTTCTCCGTTTTGGAATATTTAATAAATTAGGAAAATTTAAAGTAATCCAAAAAGTGCACGAGGAGGCGACAAGCCAGGGGGGCGCGCCCTACCCCCCTGGGCGCGCCCCTGTGGCTTGTGGCCACCCCGTGCACCCTCCGGACTCCGTTTTCTTGTGGTATACTCCTTTAGGTCGGTAAAAATTCATTATATATTCTCCCGAAGGTTTTGACCTTCGTATCACAACAATATCTCATGTTTTTGTTTCGAGTTATTTCCCGGACAGATTTAGATCGCCATGACGTCCCCAAGTGCTTCGAAGGACAAGTTCTTCGAGAAGGTCATCAACCCTTACCTTGCGGAGGTGCTGCGACACCCTCAAACCATTGAGATGCGTGAGGGGGTGCTGCACATCCGTGATGTTGAGGGGCCAAAGAAGACCGGAAGCGTGGAGACAAGGCTCGAAGCAATGGAGCAGCAAGTCTTCAAGTGCCAAGGGATGGTGGAACGCGGACTCAATGCCAATCACATGATGATCGCGGAGTTTACCCATAAGCATAAGCTGGACGCCAAGGACATCGGGGAGCACATCTTCAAGCTTTACGAGAAAATCGAGCATCTCCAAGCCCAGATCTATGACCTGCAAAACCAAAACTGTGAGTATGAATACAGATTTAAGAAAATGAGTTTGGCTGCAGATTTGAGGATCCCCGAGACTCGTTCATCTTTTTACGATGGTGAGCCTATGCCTTGGAAGACGGAGGACAAGCTTCCAACCTCATCAACAACTCCAACATCACCACCTCCGAAGAAAGACAACTAAACACATGGGTATGGGAACTACCCTTGGCTTGTGCCAAGCTTGGGGGAGGTGCCCCGGTATCGTATCACCATCACATCTTTTACTTTTATCGTTTTTCTTAGTTCGATCCTTTTGGTTATATCTTGATCTAGTAGAATAAAGTTTTTAGTGTGATCTAGTTTTGAGTTTTGTTTTATGTTCCCCCTATGTAAGCGAGTCCGAGAGTTATATAATAAAAAGTAGTTTTGAGTTGAGGGCTTTGCTTGCTTGCTATGATCTTGAGAAAAAAGGAAATAGAAAGAAGAATAGAATAAAAGCAAAGAGTATATATGATGATCTTATGGGGAGTGATGAATTCACATATAAGAAGTATGTCGTTTGAAACTTGTTGTGAGTTGACAAACATAGCGATTGGTCATTGTTGCAATTAAAAGGAAGTAATAAAGAAAGAGAGGTTCACATATAAATATATTATCTTGGACATCTTTTATGATTGTGAGCACTCATTAAAATATTATATGCTAAGAAGTTGATGTTGGACAAGGAAGACAACATAATGGGTTATGTTTGCTTATTTCCGAATAGAAGTTATATGGTTATAGATCCTCTAACATGTGACGCTTGCTTCCACCCCATATCAGCCAAAACTTTCGCACCAAGTAGAGATACTACTTGTGCATCCAAACACCCTTAACCCAGTTTTGCCATGAGAGTCCACCATACCTACCTATGGATTGAGTACGATCCTTCAAGTAAGTTGTCATCGGTGCAAGCAATAAAAATTGCTCTCTAAATATGTATGATCTATTAGTGCGAGGAAAACAAACTTTATACGAACTTGTGATATGGAAGGAATAAAAGCGACAGACTGCATAATAAAGTTCTTTATCACAAGCGGCAATATAAAGTGACGTTCTTTTGCATTAAGAGATTGCGCATCCAACTATAAAAGCGCATGACAACCTCTGCTTCCCTCTGCGAAGGGCCTATCTGTTACTTTTACTTTCTAGTACTTACCTTTGTGCAAGAGTCGTGGTGATCTTCACCACTTCCTTTATTTTGCCTTTCTCTCTTGGCAAGCGTCATGTGTTGGGGAAAGATCTAGACACATATATCCACTCGGATGTGGGTGATCATGAGTCATTTCTGTTGACATTACCCTTGAGGTAAATAGTTGGGAGGCAAAACTATAAGCCCTTATCTTTCTCTGTGTCCAATTGAAGCTTTGACCTCATAAGTACCGCGTGAGTGTTAGCAATTATGAAAGACTAAAAGATGATTGAGTATGTGGATTTGCTTTACAAGCTCTTATATTGACTCTTTCCGATGTTATGATAAATTGCAATTGCTTCAATGACTGAGATCATAGTTTGATAGTTTTCAATAAAGTTTTTGATTCATACTTTACCTCGTGAATGAATTGTCACTTTATCATAAGAAATTATATGTCAATATATGTTGCTGTTCTAAAGATGATCATGATGCCTTCATGTCCGTATTTTATTTTATCGACACCTCTATCTCTAAAACATGTGGACATATTTATCGATCTCGGCTTTCGCTTGAAGACAAGCGAGGTCTAAGCTTGGGGGAGTTGATACGTCCATTTTGCATCATGCTTTTATATTGATATTTATTACATTATGGGCTGTTATTACACATTTTGGTACAATACTTATGCCTTTTCTCTCTTATTTTACAAGGTTTACATGAAGAGGGAGAATGCCGGCAGCTGGAATTCTAGACTGGAAAAGGAGCAAATATGAGAGACCTATTCTGCACAACTCCAAAAGTCCTGAAAAGTTACGGAGAATTATTTTGGAATATATAAAAAATATTGGGCGAAAGAAATACCAGAGGGGACCCACCAGGAGGCCACAAGCCTGGGGGGCGTGCCCTACCCCCCAGGGCGCGCCCCTGTGGCTTGTGGGCCCCCTGGCAGCCCTCCGGTGCCCATTTTCTACTATATGGAGGGTTTTGACCTGGAAAAAATCATAAGAGAGCTTTCGGGACGAAGCGCCGCCGTCTCGAGGCGGAACTTGGGCAGAACCAATCTAGGGCTCCAGCGGAGCTGTTCTGCCGGGGAAACTTCCCTCCCGGAGGGGGAAATCGAAGCCATCGTCATCACCAACGATCCTCTCATCGAGAGGGGGTCAATCTCCATCAACATCTTCACCAGCACCATCTTCTTTCCAAACCCTAGTTCATCTCTTGTATCCGATCTTTGTCTCAAAACCTCAGATTGGTACCTGTGGGTTGCTAGTAGTGTTGATTACTCCTTGTAGTTGATGCTAGTTGGTTTACTTGGTGGAAGATCATATGTTCAGATCCTTATTGATAATTAATACTCCTCTGATTATGAACATGAATATGCTTTGTGAGTAGTTACGTTTGTTCCTTGGGACATGGGATAAGTCTTGTTATAAGTAATCATTTGAATTTAGTATTCGTTCGATATTTTGATAAGATGTATGTTGTCTCTCCTCTAGTGGTGTTATGTGAACGTCGACTACATGACACTTCACCATTATTTGGGCCTAGGGGAAGGCATTGGGAAGTAATAAGTAGATGATGGGTTGCTAGAGTGACAGAAGCTTAAACCCTAGTTTATGCGTTGCTTCGTAAGGGGCTGATTTGGATCCATATGTTTCATGCTATGGTTAGATTTATTTTAATTCTTCTTTCATAGTTGCGGATGCTTGCGAGAGAGGTTAATCATAAGTGGGAGGCTTGTCCAAGTAAGGGCAGCACCTAAGCACCGGTCCACCCACATATCAAATTATCAAAGTAACGAACGTGAATCATATGAGCATGATGAAAACTAGCTTAACAGAAATTCCCATGTGTCCTCGGGAGCGCTTTGCTTTATATAAGAGTTTGTCCAGGCTTGTCCTTTGCTACAAAAAGGATTGAGCCACCTTGCTGCACCTTTGCTACATTTGTTACTTGCTATCCGTTACGAATTATCTTATCACAAAACTATCTGTTACCGATAATTTCAGTGCTTGCAGAGAATACCGTACTGAAAACCGCTTGTCATTTCCTTCTGCTCCTCGTTGGGTTCGACACTCTTACTTATCGAAAGGACTACGATAGATCACCTATACTTGTGAGTCGTCAATCTCCTTCTTTAAAAAGATGGTGGATATGCGGGATAGGCTCCTACCAAGGGACCGCATACGAGCACTTCAAGAGGAAATGGCGGGATTTTTGCTTGAGCGGGTCATATCTCCCGACGGAGAATACCATTTCACCTAATGCCTGCATGTAACGATCTGCAAATTGTAGGAGAAATTGTATATACCAAATTGTATGTGTGTGTGTATGCATGGTCGTACGAGAAATTCTATGATATATGATTGGTTCTACGAGAAATTCTATTGTATATGCATAACGTGTACAGTATGTAGTAGCGTAAAATATGTTTGAAATGAAAAGGAATTAAATGGAAAACACAAAATGAAAAGGAAAAATAAACAATAAACCCCTAAACCCCTAAACCTTTAGTCCCGGTTGGTGTAACCAACTGGGACTAAAGGTCCCCAGCCCCCGACACGCGCTGTCGGTCACGTGGCAGGGATTTAGTCCCAGGTCGTGGCCAACCGGGACTAAAGGGTGGGGGCCTTTAGTCCCGATTTATTAGTCCCGGTTGGGGAACCGGGACTAAAGGCCCTTCTCAACCGGGACTAAAGGTCGTTTCTCCACTAGTGATTGATCGGAAAGGGTAACTTTGAGGTGGTTCTTATTACATACAACTATTTCATCTTATGTTCTCCACTAGATATGAACTTTGGAGTGATTCTTTGTTGCACGTTGAGGGATGATCATATGATTTTATTATGTTAGCATTGTTGAGAGATTGCACTAGTGAAAGTATGAACCCTAGGCCTTATTTCCAAGAATTAATATACCGTTTTGCTCGTTGTTTACTACTTGTTACCTTGCTGTTTTTATATTTTCAGATTACAAAAACCTATATCTACCATCCATATTGTACTTGTATCACCATCTCTTCGTCGAACTAGTGCACATATACAATTTGTCATTGTATTGGGTGTGTTGGGGACACAAGAGATTTCTTGTATTCGATTGCAGGGTTGTTTGAGAGAGACCATCTTCATCCTACATTTCTCACGGATTGATAAACCTTAGGTCATCCACTTGAGGGAAAATTTCTATTATCCTGCAAAACTCTCCTCTTGAAAGTGCAACACAGTCTACAAGAATAAAGTTGTGTACTAGACGTTAACAACCTAGCGTTTTTCTCGTACAAGATCTAATGTCCAATATGCTACTGATCATACGGCTATAGGGTGGTCTGACGGGACCCTAGGGATCAGTAGTCTGATCCCTAGTGGTGCCCAAAAAAATATGCCACTTAATTTATATTAAACTTGCCATGGTCTAAATTATTAAATTGCCATGCTACATAAAATCTACTATGGGTAGTTAATTAAATTGCCATGGTCTAACTAACAAAATTACCATGGTATATATATTAAACAAAAATAATTTTAACCCTAGAAAAAATCCCATCGTCTAATTAGTAATATTACCATCATATATATATAAACTACCATGGTCTAATTGTTAAAAAAAAAGGCAAACCAACCTGTGGTTGGATGGTTAGAGGGACAGTGGTATCCCCAGCCCACCAGGCTTCAAGTCCTGGTGCTTGTTTTATTCCTGGATTTATTCCAGGATATCCGGTTATTCGCATTCAGTGGGAGGAGACGTTCCCGTCGACGATGAAGCGCCTATGATGACTTCTTAAATCTCAAGATGATATGTCGGCTCAGTCTCTCGGAAGTGCTCATAGGGGTAGGGTATGTGTGTGCATTCATAAGGGTGAGTGTATGCGCGTATATATGAGCGCTTGCGTTTGTACAGTGTTAAAAAATTACTAAATTTTCCATGGAAAAGAAATTGCCACGTCTGAAAAATTGTCATAGCGTAATTACAAATTTCCATGTTTGGAAAATTTTCAGAGTATAATAAGTAAGTACCATGTTCTAATTACTAGAATAAAAGAAAAGAAGTTCACTAAAAAAATATCATGGCCCGGCCCAGGCGCCACGACCATTCCACTGGACGATGACGACTATGTGTGTCAAGGCTATCGCCGCTCAGCACGCCTCACCACATGTGCCATCGTCGCCATCCACCATCTGCAGCAGTTCTGCATCGACGTTGGCATCCACCGTCTCATTGTCAGTGTCGTCTAGAATGATGGTGGTCGGCACTTCCGCCGCCCATCGCATCGGCCGTCGGGTCCCGAATGAGAGATCGGTGCTTGTCCCACCAAGCTCTCTGTCTGGGATCGTCCGACTCGGCCTCCTACATCACCCATAGGAGGATGTTGATTAGAAGTGTGCTGAGACCATCATCGGGGAACAAGTGTTGCTTCTCCGTCGTCGTCAATGCGGAAATCATGGCGAGCTCGTCTATGCTGCTAAACCACACAAATATCTCCATCATCTTCGCAAACTTAAGGTGGCCACCCACGCGCGCACCCCATGATCAGCGCCATCCAGCCCAGCTCGGCGGGGAACGGGTTCGCAGTGGAATCGCTGACGCCCGCTGCGCCCGTGGGCGAGGCGGAGTTGGGTGTGACGACAATGGCCGCTGCCGGCGGCGCCAGTTGTGACCCTCAACGGCAGAGCTGGCCTTGCTATCGCGAAGTCGGATGCAGCAACGACAGATGCTGGTGCGGACGGCTGCGCGGTGGAGCAGGCGATTGCTTCGACCGGATCCATGAAATGTGATGGCGGCTGCGCGCGGGATGGAGGCGGCGCGGGGACAAGGTTTAGGTCTAGGAAGAGGAGGCATGGGGGTAGTGACAATGGTTCTGCCGAAGAGCCCGCGGCCACATTTATGGCGGTTGGATAGACGAAGGGTCAAGGCTTTGCTGAGTTTCCAATAAAACAAACTTGAAAAGGTAAACGTTTCCAATCGACACGCCGGCCGAACGTTCGGCCGGAACCGCGCTACGCGTAGATCCTACGGAATGAGCGCGTCAGATCAAGGGCCCACGCACCGCTTTTTTCACCTTACCTTATCCTCTCGCCTGACCTTATCCTCGTCCTCCTCCACTCGTTTTCTTTCCTATCTCTTCTTCGTTCTCCTCCGGTCGATCTTCTTTTCCTCTCCCCTCGCCATGAACGCCACACCGCGATGGATGTGGCCTTCAAGCACCCCCCCCCCCCCCCCCCCCCCCTCCGTCCCCTCTCTACCTCCCTACCGACGTGCGTCCTCACCACCACCTCCCGCAAAGCCCGCGTTGAGGCGACGACGAGCTGCTCTGCGCCCCCCCCCCCCCCCCCCCTCCCCTGTGAGCTTGAGGCGACGACGCTCGCACACCGGCGGCACCGTTTTTTTCGCAAGACGCCGTGCGGCTATGGCTTTGTTTTTTATTTTTAGCCAGTTGCAACTTTTTGATTTGTCGGTTCCAGCTTTTTATTTTGCCGGTTGTAGCAATTTTAATCCACGAGCACCAATCTTTGATTCGTTGGTTCCAACATTTTTTCCGGTCGGTAGTAGCTTTTCACGTCGCTGGTTCCAACTTTTGATTTCGCAATCCCACTTTCGACAGTAGCAACTTTTTGAGTCATAGGTTGTAGCATTTTATTTCGTCGGTAGTAGCTTTTTTGCTGGAGGAAGGGGATCGATGAAGTTTTTTTTTTTTGCTACAACCATGTAGCACAGAAGCTTCAACCATGCGTGCCAGAGCTGCAAGCCGTGGTACACCAGAGCTACAACCGGAGACGCCAATCGCTGGCAAGGCTGCAACCGGCACGAGGCAGTGCTACAACCGGTGTCCAGCGAGCTGCAAGCGACACAATGGCAAGCTTCAAACCTGGTGGGTCACCATGCCGGCGATGGCGACCATGCCTGCGAGGGGAGCTGCAACCATGGTGAGTTGCTGGAACCGTCTTTTATTTTTGCTACGACCGGCCAAAAATTTTGCTACGTTCCGGCGACGAAGGTCCATGGTTTTGCTGGAACCTACAATTTTTTTTGCTGGAACCGGCTAAAATTTTGCTTCAACTGACTTTTTTTGTTTTCTTAGTTGCGGCGAGTGGTGGCGATCTGCGGCGACGGACGTGGGGGGCGGTGACCACGCCAGCGGTGGGCAACACCGGCGAGGGGCGGTGTTGCAGTCGACGCCGCGGAGCTACCATGGATGCAACACGGAGGCAAGAGAAAAGGCCGCTACTGTCAACGACCTTTTTGTTGAGAGCGACGACGGCGAGCATCGGCGGTGAGCGTGTGTGGCGAGGCAAATGGGCGTGGTTTGGCGAGCGCGGGTCATCGGCGGCTGAGGACGAGCGGGGCGCTGGTCTCTTTCCCCTTTTTTCTCTTTTTATCCTCTGCTTTTTTTTTTCTACAGCGTTTTCTGTAAGGCTGGCGAAGGAATCGTACGGTTTATAAAAGCTATATTGTGTGGCCCACGCGGGACCGGCCGAAATTTTCGGCCGGCGCGCCGGCGCAGAGTAGCGCCCTTAAAAGGTTAGGGAGGCGGAGGGTTGGGTCTTTCCCAAGATTCCGTTAGATGAAACTCGACAATGGTCCCATGTGGGTCCCATCGGTCGGGTGTTTGCCGAGTTTGATTTGTCCGACGCTTGGCAAATGTTATCTCTACTCCTAAAGGAGGAGTTCGTACGTCGTTTCGTTCGTTCGTCCACCCATCGAACGCTCCCACCACCGTTTTTTCTTCGATTGTAACCCCCACGCCACCGATTTTTACTTCATTGGTAAGCCCCACCGGTTTTCCACCAACCCGGGTGAATCGGCCTCATCCCCCGACAACAAGGAAGGCACAAGGCCCCTGCCCACGCGGTCTGCCTGATCTCTCCTTCCAAACCAACCTCTAGGGTTCGGGCGCCGCCAACCCCGCCCACCCCGCCGGTCACGACGCCGACAACAAGATGGTGAAGGATGTCGAGGTGGTGGTGACGGTCGCAGTGCTTCCCTTCGGCAGGCGGCGAAGGCATCGTTTGCTGGCGGCGCGAATCAGGTTTGAGCCCCTCTTTCCCCTAACTTGTCCCTCTCGTCCTCTCTCTGAAGCACATAACCATAGGGGGTTGAGGCCTAAGGGTGTGGGCGTTGGTCCGCTGTGGATTTCGGAGGGGCAAGACCAGGTCGTCGTGCAGCTCGCCTTCGTTCACTCCCGCGTCCCCTCCGCCCTTCTCAAACTTTCTCAAGCACCCCCTCTCCTCTGGACTGGACCCCTTCTCTCCCAATGCACCCACCCCATACTCACTGTTTTTCAGCCGTGACAGTGGCGGTAGGTCTAGAGCGCGACGAGATGGCGATGGCGTGCTGCCTCCGACTGTTGACGCGAGCTCGGAGCCTCGGACGCGACCGGGTGTGAATTGCAATGGCGACGGCGATGGCGGGAGCTCGGAGGCGACCAGGAGGTTAACTGCATATGTGCGAGCTCGGCGGAAACCACGAGACCTCACTTCCGGCGTTCCTCTCCGCCTATGGTGACTTCACACTCGTAAGCCCTTCCTCTTTCCACATGCATGCATGTAGTAGCAGATTGCCTGATCTGTTGGCCTAAGTATAATCTTTGTGGTGCTCTTATTGTTAGTTCAGACTTGCAGACCCATGATTTTTGCTCGGAGTGATGGCCAGAACATGTTTGTATCACTCAGATGTTAAGAATCCTATCTCTATGGTAAAACCATGCAAATAATAACCCCTTGTTTGATGAATTTAGTAGGAGGTATTCAGTTATGGAACCACTGTTTAGGTGGAGAGACTCACGTGAGTTGTGTGTTTATTTTTGTTTGAATCAGTAAACCGGCGAGGCCTGCTTGCGAGTTTTGTCTACAGAATTATATTCTATATATGTGGCTGCTATGCAGTGGCGGTTCCACCATTGGGGCGAGCTAGGGCGGCCGCCCCGGCTCACCGGCGACGAAGCAGGGTATTCACTACCAGAATCGCCTCCTATGCCGACGGCCAGCATCTGTCGGCGTAGACCCGAACACCGTCGGCGTAGGGCTATGCCGACGGCCACCGTCGGCGTAGGGCCGTCGGGATCGCGTGCGTCGGCGTACCCGGTCAGTTTCGTCGGCATAGGGAAACCGTCGGCATAGGCTCCTATGCCGACGTCCGGCCATACGACCGTCGGCGTAGATAGGCCGTCGGTATCCTTTTTCACATGACGGCGGCTGACGGCGCCGTCGAAGGACGTCAACCAACCGAAGACACCCACGTGGCAGGGCTACGCCGACGGTTATACCGTCGGCATACGTCAGGAGCTACGCCGACGGTGTAGCCGTCAGCGTAGCCCTGCCACATGGCAGCTCCTGGTGCTCCCAGAGGCGAGGCTACGCCGACGGTTACACCATCGGCATACATCAGGAACTACGCCGACGGTGTTGCCGTCGGCATAGCCTTGCCACGTGGTAGCTGCTGGTGCGTCCTGGGGGTAGGCTACGCTAGGTTGGCTAGTCCGTTGCTGGCTGACCGGAGAGTGCGTGTGCTGCTCGTCTGCAAGAAAACGCGTCTATGCGAGAAGAACCTGGCCGCCGCTCTTGGTGGCGCCGTCGACATCGCTGCTCCTTCCTGCTGCATGCATGTGCTACCGCTGCCGCTTGCAGCTGCCTGGCATCTGCTGCTTTGCTGCTACGTACATGAGGGAGCTTGGTGGCCGGCGCAACCAATTTCCACGCTTACAAAATGGAAAAAGATTTTTTTACCAAAAAGTTGGAAACTTTATTTGACAACATTGTTTGAAATGGCAAGATGCACCTATGTTTCTAATTTGGGCACATTATAATAAAATATGCAATGAATGTGATCATCGCCCTAGTCATTTCATACTAAATTCTTACGTAACAAAAAGTGTAATTAATATGGCCTCAAATGAAAAAGTTCTGAACATGAAAATTAGTCATTTCATACTAAATTCTCACCGGCGTGGCCGTTTCCACCCTTCGTGTGAAGGCAGCAGCGACGTCCGTGAGGAGGGTCACACAACGGAGCCGTGTGCCGGGTGCTTGCACCTGCCATCACACTTCCAGACGTGTAAGAGGGCCCAGCGCAAGACCTGGCGGCATTGCCACCCCCCAAGTGATAGGCCATCCCATAGCAACATCTTAGAACAAGGTCTGGGCCTAACCCACCGCAAGATTCCCTTCGTGTCGACCCGACGCCACCGTTTCCCCCCTCCAGGTGCCGGCGGCAGCGGCTTCCGTGAAGAGGGTCACACTCCGGAGACGCGTGCCGGGTGCTTACACCTGCCATCACACTTCCATTCGTGTAAGAGGGCCCAGTGCAAGACCTGGCGGCATTGCCACCCCCTCCAAGTACCCCGTCCCGTCTAACCCTGGCACTGTTGACCGGACGAATCTACCCCTTTGACTTTCACCGCACGGGGTTTGACCGAGGGACATTTTCACCTGGCTGTGATAGGTCATCCCATAGCAACATATTAGAACAAGGTCCGGGCCCAACCCATCGCAAGATTCCCTCCGTGTCGACCTGACGCCACCGTTTCCCCCCTCAAGGTGCCGGCGGCAGCGCCGTCCGTGAAGATTGTGTGTAGAGTACTATCTATAACATGATTTTAGCGCATATACACACAGCTAAATAAACGATGCATTGGAAAAACTGTGTGTAGACTATATATAACATGGACATGGGCTATAGACTTCCTAAGTAAATCAAATTTTAATATAGGGAAAATATATTTTTTAAAATGTACCTATGCCGACGGTTACACCGTCGGTGTAGTCAAAAAAAAAAAAATATATATATATATATATATATATATATATATATATATATATATATATATATATATGTACCTATGCCGACGGTTACACCGTCGGCGTAGCCAAAAAATATATATGTATGCCGACGGCATAACCGTCGGCATAGCTATGCTCCCGGATCGGCAGCTCCCTCGGATCGATGACGTGGCACCTGCCGCGGATCGATGACGTGGCACCTGCCGCGGATCGATGACGTGGACCGTCGTAGCTATGCCGACGGTGTCCGTCAAGGCCGTCGGCATATCTTTGACGGCGTCAAACGGGCGTAACCCATCGAGTGGCCGGGCCCGCAGATATGCCGACGGGGCGGCTATGCAGACGCTCACCGTAGGCATAGATCGATCTATGCCGACGGCCTTTGTACGCCGACGGTGGCCGTCGGCATAGATTGATCTACGCCGACGGTGTTTTGTAGACGCAGGTGGTCGGCATAGGGTGATATATGTCCACGGGGGCGTCGGCATAGTTTAGGCCGTCGGCAACGAGCCTGATTCTGGTAGTGATTTCCCGTGCCTTCCCTATGCTGGTTTCTTTATTAGTTTGAGCCTTGATTTCTACTTAGTGGCTATTTTTTAAATCTTTACGAGCTTCCGTTGATTAGTGTTAAGCAATCAGCATGCATGAGCTGGTTTGAGTCTATACAGATTTCTTCCTATATGAGACACAATATAGTTCTTAGTAATGTAGATGCCAGATACCAATTCAGTTTTGAAGTTGATGGCGGTGCACATGTCCTCGCAGCCACCGGCGGTAGCTCCCCATCTCGGATGCTCCCGGCGCGGCGGCGCCCTCCACTGCTACGCCTTCCAGCGGCCGTGGCTGCAGGGGGTGGCCCTCCGGCGAAGAGCAGCGGCGACACCGACGGTTACCCTTTCCCACAGGCGCCCCGCACCGGCGCTACACATTCAAATCTCCTCGTCATCTCGCACAGTCAGGGGACGCGCCAAGCACCTTCAATCACACAGCCACCGCGCCGAGATCTTCATCTCTGCATTGTTTGTTGAGAACTTTGCGTTGTTTGATTCAAGGTATTTTTTTCAGTGATGTGTTGCTTCAGTTTTTTTTGGCTGTGTGTTGCTTCAGATTTTGGCGTAGATGATAGATTGATCCACGTATGCTATCTATTTTGTCATAGATGATATATTGACTCACATTTCACATACTTGAGTTTGCCACGGTTTATAAACTGCATACAACTGAAGAGCAGCCCTATACAGTGGGATAAAACTGAAGACAAATCAAGCTTGTTAGCAGAGTTTAAAAAATGTTGTAACATGATCAATATAGCTTTCTCGTCAGAACTTTCGAGTAGATTCATCTTTGTTTTTTCCCCTGCATTTGGGATGAACATAAGAACTGAAACCTCGTGCCTCCTCTAGCCATGATATACTTGAACAAGATGCATCTTCACACGTTATATTCAAGGAGTACAGCCGTGAGGCATTGGCAAAAAACTTCACTTCACATCACCCTGAGCTTCCCCTACCTTACGATTTTTTTTTTCTTTTTGAGGTTTCTGACTGACTGTACTTGTGTGTTTTTGGCATGAAGGAATGGCTTCGGGGAGCACCCTAAATGTTGGATTTGGGATCATTTATTGTTCTCTACATATGCTCACATTTAAATCTATAATTGGTTTCAGGTCGTTCGTACAAACCTGCTGATGAGTTCCTGCAACCTGCAAATACAAAGCTCATGACCGGCTACAAGGTGAAAACATTCATGAACCAGGAACAACGATAAGAAAATGTTTTCCTGCTAACGCTTCGTATCTTCCAGTGTACAAGTGATCATTGTTTTCTTGTCTGAAACTGAATTCTTCAAATCCACACTAAGAAGGAAAAGACTGGTAATGTGTGACACGTTCTCTTCTAATGTGGACTGAATAATGATACTTTTCCTTCTTACTGTGGATTTGAACAAGTGATCATCGTTTTCTTGTCTGAAACTTAATTCTCTTGTACAACACAGCTATGAGCCAACCTCGTGATTTGTACTAGAAAGGGGAAGGCACAAACCATGAACAGTGTTGCATGAGCTCCAACATATATAGGTTGGTACTTTGGATTATGGGCAGCGATCTGCGCCGGCGCGCCGGCCCAACTGTTGGGCCGGTCGAGCCCCAGCCGTCAGATCTGGCCCCCCGAGCCGTCAGATCCCTTCGTCCCCAACCTCCCATCTTCAACCTCTCGCACGGGAAAGGAAGAGGCCCGCCTCGCACACGCCGACGCCGCAGCACGCGCCGACCGCCTCGCCTCGCCTCCTCACCGCCGGTCGCCCTCACCGTCGGTCGCCGCCCTCGCCGCTGGTCGCCGCCCTCACCTATGTCGCCTTCGTACGTTTCTAACCTCCGTGGATGCAGCAGTGTGCGCCCATGGTTGCAGCCCTTGTAGCTCCGGTGACACCGCTCGCAATTCCAGTGCACGACGGCCACGCTCCGGTGGCGACGGTTCGCCGGACACAGCGCCCCGACGGTTGCAACTTCTCTGATTCTGCAGAGTCTGGTTGTAGCTTTTTTCGTTGCTGGTTGTAGCAAAATTGACAGCCGGTGGTAGCTTTTTCTGCTGCCGGTTGCAGCAAAAATCGCAGCGCCGCCGTCGCTGCCATAAACTTCGTCGTGACCGTTGCAGCAAATCACGTCATCAGATGTAGCTTTTTTCATTGCCGGTTGAAACAAAAAATCGTGAAGCCATGTGCGATGTAGCAAAATACGACACCGGTTGTAGCAGATAGCGATGTCACTTGTAGCAAATTGTGATGCCGGTTGAAGCATGTAGCAAAAATCAATGTTGGTTCCGGCATCCCTGTGTCGTGGGTGTGCCTCGCTGTCGCAGTTATGTAGCTCGTCCGCCGGAGCTGGGAAAAGAGATGGTCGTGCTCGCGGGGACGGGGAAACGGTAACCTCGCAGGGGCTGGGCGCCGTTCGCCGGGGCCGGTGGCCGTTGCCGCTCGCCGGGGTCGTGCGCCCGTCGCAGCTCGCCGTCGCTGCTCGCCGGCGCAGCTCGCCGTCGATGCGGGGTGGACGGCAGCCTCGCCGGGGCCGCGTGCGGGGTGGGCAGCAGCCTCGCCGGGGCCGCGCGTCGTGGCCGTTTGCTCGCCTGTACTACTCACCGCCGCAGTGGTGAAAACGAAAAGAAGCAGGAGCGCACGGTAGCTGGCGACCGGCCCAATCTTCGGCCCGCGCACCGGCTACAAACGTTTACCTTGGATTATTGATGCACAGATAAATATGAATAAGGCCGTTCTGAAATACCGACCATATGGATTGTAGTTTTAGTAAAGAGGCAACACCTAACAGTTCACTTATATTAAGTTATATGTGATCTTTTTTTTTGTGAATGAAATTATATATGGTCTGCCCATGTATCTGTGCGCAAGGCTACAATCTGAGCATGTGCTTTTTGCCTCAATCGGGTTTTAAGTCCTTTTCCTATTCCTATGACTACAGATTGTCATAGTAGCCATATGTAGATAGGACTGTAATACGAACATGCTCTTTGCGAAGGCGAAACTAATGCTTATCTTTTTCTGCTACCATTAGTTTCAGGAATTTTGGTGTCTCTACTACCTAACAGACCATTCATTAAAGCGTGGTCAAGGTTCTAGATTCTTAGAAAAGTCTCCTGTCTATTATTCAGTTCTGAATTCTGATGTTAACCTGATGCCTTTGTCCAGGGAGAAAACTTTGCTGAATGAGTACTTTTAACGTCTTAATTATGAAACCCTCATGCACGTACCCAGCAGGTTTGTTACTTCAACCAAGTGATACAGGAAGGAAGAAGCAAGTTGCAGGTGCATACTCCTTGCTCACAAACAAGTTTGGGTGTATACATTATGGCATGAATTGGTTCTTTGGCAAAATTTTCATGGATGAAAATTGGTGGGTTTTTTTTTGGTTCAGTTTAGAGAACATTTTCCATTGCCATAGTTTTTGGTCTGGAGCTAATGCCCAATCAAAGAATAAATATATTTAGTCGGGTCTCTGTAACCTTTACTGTTATTCTGTACCAACACATGGCCCTTACGAAGCACGACCATGATAAATGGTTAGTAACAATCCTCAAGTTGGAACTTCACCGTCGGCACCTTTATATAACTGGGAAATGTTAATTCTAAGGTTTAAATTCAGTAGCATGCTTGTACATAAAATATAGTATTTATTTATCCAAACTTTTTTTTGCGAATACGCAAAGCTTGTGTATCTTTTCATTGATAGAAAAAATTATAACTATAACAAGTACAAAAAGGATACGACACATGGCATGAACGAAGGCGTGAACATGGCACCCCGAGCATAGAGACAAGGGATGCTCGGACCGAACAGAAGATACAACACACAGCTAAACACACGAAGCCCCAAACATGGGAAGCATGCCGAACAAACAAGACATCCAACATCATGACAACCGACACCTGGGACACCGGGAGCAACAAGATAGCGCCTTCACCGGGGACACTAGGAATACGTTCAGGTTGCCATTCGCCTCCAACGTCTGTGTGCATTTGCAAAGTTGAATGTACCTTTGAGAATGATGTATATAGTTATTTGTTGTTTTGTGTCAATAGTATGTGTTAGTTTAACCCACTTTATTATATTCAAAATATGAAAAAATCCACCCATGTTGCATTGCATGGCGAAGGTGAGGTGGGCGTCATCTGGTTTTAAAAAAGGTGGCTCCAACGAGAAATGTCCCGTATGTGTTGTGGGCGGGTTTTTGTGTTGGGCTCGAATATTGGAGATAACATGACGGATAGGCCGTAGCAACGCACGGGCGTTCTGCTAGTACTTTACTGAGTTTCATCTTATCGCCAAGTTGCTTTTCCACGACATTGGGCAATCAATCTCGTTTGCCGAGTTTCGTTATATTACCGAGTTTATTTAACTCCATTATCGGCAAATGAGTAACAATGCCGAACTTCCAACGAAAGAAACTCGGCAAAATATGAAACTAGACATTTACGCTGATTTCAGTAGATGGCTTCATTTATTATTTTATAGACTCATGCAAGTAACTTATTTATTATGATACACGTATACTAATAATACCTCTTATTTATTTATTTATTTATTGTTTTATATATATACCATGTCATCTATATTGCATGGGATGCGTGATACTCTGTGAGAGGTCTTAATTAGCTCCCAGCAGCAAACATTTACTTGTGAGCGATCAGCATGCGCCTGCCTTGAACCCGATGGCGCCGCCGCCGACGTCGTACAGCACCTCGAACGTCCGCTGCTGCACGTTGCCGATGATGCCGAGGGAGGTGTCATCGCGGTTGGTCGCGAAGGCGAGGCAGCTGTCCAGAATGATCCCGTCGGCGGCGAGGTTGACGACGGCGCCCCCGGCGAACACCAGTGCGACGGTCGGTATTCTGATGCTGGACTGGCCGCTGAAGTCGAAGCACGTGTCCAGGATGCCCATGGGCTGCGCCGCCGGGTACAGCTTCATGCCGGCCTTGAACGCCGACGACAGCGCAGAGTACGCGGTCCGCGGCAGCCGCGTGATGATGGTGCCGGAGTCAATGATCGACCTGCCGGAGAAGACTAAGGTGGATGTTGAGCTGCCTGCCTCCCACCCTGATGGCCTGAAGGAGCACACCGTAGTACGCCGGGACCTGCACGCTCCTGAGCAACGGCGTCTTGACGAAACCCGAGGTTGCTGCGCCGAGAGTGAGGAACCCGGACGAGCCCGGAGTCGGCGGGAGGCAGTACGAGAAGGCCCTGCCGAAGGTCCCCGCGGTCTGGGTGGCCAGAGACTCTGCGCCGCCGCCGAGCCCCATGAGCCCAGCGGTCTGGTCTTGAAGAAGGTTGCCCGACTCAGACTGGCTGCACCCGAACTGGAAGTTCTTGACTGTGCTGGAGCCCAGCGCGAGCGTGTCGGAGCTGTAGGTCCCGGTGGTGTTGGAACCATCGCCGTACTTGACAATGTACTGGCACTGGGAGCCGGAGCAGCCGTTTCCTTGGCCGTCCAGGCGGAGCTGCGCGCAGGTGGCGGAGGTGCAGGAGAACGGGGAGTAGCTGCTCGACGAGCTGGGGTCGAAGAGCGGGTCCGCCTGCGGGTGGCACCGCGAGCACGGCTTGCACTGCACCCATGACACGTCGCTACCGGTGTCGATGAACATGGTCTGGTTCACGGCCGGCGAGCCAATGCCGACGGTGATCACGTACTCCAACGTGCCCAGGGAGAGGCCCAGCATGGTCGGCACGGTAAGGTCGGACTGCTGGACATCATCGGCGCCACCCTTGACGCCAGAGAACCTCCGTCTGATGTAGTCAGCTCGGAGCTGGTCACGCCGGAGCATCTCCTCCAAGGTCGGCGCCTTCGTGTTCGTGGACGGCACTGGCGAGCATGGGCCGTGCCGGTGGTGCAACGGCACCGTGACGCCGCCGGATGGTGAACTCACTGCTGAAACAATCGAGATCGACATGGAAACGATTAGAAATGTGCACAAAATAAGTACTACACGTATACATTGATTGGAATTGCAGGTGCATGGACCTTTGTGATCGGCGCAGTTGACGGTGGCAGATTTCAGAGAGGCAGCGGGCAGAACCTTGTAGTAGCTGCGAAGATCATCTCCTGCGTGAGCAACGAGGGTGTGGTAGGCGCACAGCAGGAGAAGCAGAAGCTTCGAGATCGATGCCATGGCGTACGTACGTGCTGCTTCTTTGCTTCTCAGGCTCAGCTGCAGCTTCAGAATGCGAGGCCTCCTTATGTAGAGGAGACTCGTGCCTTGTGGTTAATGGACAAATTGCCGCCAGTTTTGAATTCGTCAATTGCACGGGCGGAAGGATTGAGCATACGTCATTTTTTGTTGACAAAGTTATCTGGAATTCTATTGCCTGGAATATGTAAACATACTCATGCAAGTAATAAAATCCTGGTGCTCGCATTATTCTTGGATTTATTTCAGGATTTCCGGCGATGGGCGTTCAGTGGGAGGAGACGTTCCCGTCGACGACGAGGCACATACGGTGACTTCGTAAATTTCAAGATGATATGTCGGCTCAGTCTTTCGAAGGTGCTCATAGCGATAGGGTGTGCATGTGTGCGTTCATAAAGACGAGTGTATGCGCGTGTATGTAAACGCTTAAGTCTATACCGTGTTAAAAAAAATACTCCCTACATTATGGCACGGATGGCGACATAGCCCATAACTAATATCTGAATCGCTCGACACCTATAGGATGTTCTTGCGTCATGGGGTACAAAAGAATTTGGGAGCCTGACTCGAACGGTCAGAAAACTTTACAAAAAACTTGACAATCTCTGTTGCCATCTGTTGGACGAGGTCCCTCGGTGACCAACGGAGTGTGATCAAAAAACTGTGTGAAGCTTTAGACCATCTTTAACGGCAACCCGTAAATTTCCTTCCGCATCCGTTCCTGGACAGAGGGAGATTAGTCCGTGGATACGGATGCGGAATGTCGTCATCCAACGCTATCCGTATACATATGGTCTTTCTCATTTTTTTACAGTCTGCATGTCCAAATAACCGCATACATAGAGTTTAGATCTTCAAATAGCAGCATACATAGAATACAAACGTTCAAATGGCCGCATGCAACACTAGTTTAATTTTTTTTAAATGCAAGTTTTACCAGCCCTCCTTATATGGAGGAGACTCGTGCCTTGTGGTTAATGGAGAAGTTGCCGCCAGTTTTGAATTCGTCAATTGCACGGGTGGAAGGATTGGGCATTCATCATTTTTTGTTGACAAAATTATCGGGAATTCTATTGTCTGACATATGTACATTCTATGCTAGATATAAATACCCATGCAAGTAACAAAAAGTACATCTCGAGGATCGACTCCGACCATGGAGATACATGTGTTAGGGCATCCCCAAACCTCAAACCGTCCATGTCCGTCCGAACACGGTTGTTTGGATCCTATAAGCCATTCAACGGCGACATTCATTGGTCTATGGAGCAGTCCGGAACGAGGGGACTTTGAGAGAGAGAGAGAGAGAGAGGGAGAGGGAGAGGGAGAGGGAGAGGGAGAGAGAGAGAGAGAGAGAGAGATTATATATATGTTTATACACATTTAACATTTTATATACATGGTCAACATATGTTTATACACATTTAACATTTTCCAGATGTTTGATCAAGATTACTTAAATACTTGTTCAACATTTTTTAAATGCCTGATTAACATTTTTATATACATGAACAAAAAAATCATCACTTTTTAATACATGGCCAACATTTTTCTATACATATTTAACATTCTTAAAATGCTTGATTAACATTTTTTAAATACTTATTCAAGATTTTTTTAAATGCCTAATTAACATTTTTATATACATGGTAAACAAATTTTATCATTTTTTAATACATTGTCAATATTTTTTTGCGTATACATTTAACATTTTCAAATGCTTGATTAACATTTTCTAAATATTTGTTCAATATATTTTGAAATGCTTTATTAACATTTTCTATATACATGATAAAAAAATCATCATTCTTTTAATAAATGGTCAAAAAAATCTATACATACTTAACATTTTTCAAATGCTTGATTAAAAAATTTCAAATAATTATTTAAATGTTTTTTCAAATGCTTGATTAACATTTTTCAAATACATGATCAATTTGTTTATACATTTTTCATATACATGATAAACATTTTCTCTATACATATTTAACATTTTTCAAGCGCTTGGTCAACATCTTTTGATTTTTTTAATATATTTAGAATTTTTTAAAGTATAAACAAAAGTAAAAAATAAAGCAAAATAGAAAACAACAAACGTAAAAAACAGAGAAAGGAGGTTGTAGCCTCCCTCACGGTTTGGTCGGCCCATCTAGGGCTTCCCGGGCGCGAGGCTTGCCCTCTGTCTCGCTTACAACGAGACAAGGGGCACCCGACTTTGCGGGACTCCGGACACGAACCACGTAGGACTCCGACAATCCAGGCCCACTTAGGGAGTCTGGGACTAAGGGCTCCTCAGGCCGCCGGCCTATCTCTACGGGCCGGACTCATGGGTCACTTCAGGTAGCCGATGACATATGTAAGGAAGATTCCACAAGACTTGGTGATCAAGACAAGGACTCCTCTCCATCGACGTAGCCGACCAGGACTCTTGTTATCCTATGCCTCCGGTGTGTTATATAAGCCGAGGCCAGGCTAGACATTAGATATATTATCATCATCACAAAGTTAAGCTCATTACTCTTAGGGTTTAGACCACATCATACGATCTCGAGGTAGATCAATGACGTGGCTTGAGACTGCGTCGGTATTTCCCCAAAGAGGAAGGGATGATGCAGCACAGCGACGGTAAGTATTTCCCTCAGTTATGAAACCAAGGTTATCGAACCAGTAGGAGGATCACCACCACCCAATAAGCAGCACCTGCACACAAACAACAAATACTTGCAACCCGACGCGAAAGAAAGGTTGTCAATCTCTCTACGGTAATAAGATAGATTAGGTAGTGATAAATAGGAGAGATAGATATCTCAAGAACACAAATAAAGAGTAAATATGCAGCAATATATTTTTGGGTTTTTGGTTTTGTAGATCTGAAAACAAAGATTGCAAAAACGTAGATCGGAAAGCAATATGATGGAAAAGTAGACCCGGGGGCCGTAGGGTTCACTAGTGGCTTCTCTCATGAGTATAGCGCACGGTGGGTGAACATTACTGTTGGGCAATTGATAGAAAATTGAATAGTCATGACGATATCCAAGGTCGATGATCATTATATAGGCATCACGTCCAAGATAGATAGACCGACTCCTGCCTGCATCTACCTCTATTACTCCACACATCGACCGCTATCCAGCATGCATCTAGTGTATTAAGTTCATGGAAAAACGGAGTAATGCAATAAGAACGATGACATGATGTAGACAAGATCTATTCATGTAGGAATAGACCCCATCTTGTTATCCTTAATAGCAACGATACATGCGTGTCTTGCTGCCCCTTCTGTCACTGGGAAAGAACACCGCAAGATCGAACCCATCACAAAGCACCTCTTCCCATGGCAAAAAAAAATCGATCTAGTCGGCGTAACTAAACCAAAGATTCGGAGAAGACATACGAGGCTATAAGTAATCATGCATATAAGAGATCAAAGAAGACTCAAATAATATTCATGGATAGAAACTGATCATGAACTCAAAATTCATCGGATCCCAACAAACACACCGCAAAAGTTTACATCAAATAGATCTCCAAGAGACCATTGTATTGAGAATCATAAGAGAGAGAGAGAAGAAGCCATCTAGCTACTGCCTACGGACCCGTAGGTCTATAGTGGACTACTCATGCGTCATCGGAGAGGCACCTATGAGGAACATGAACCCCTCCGTGATGGTGTTTAGATTGGATCTCGAGGTTTTGGAACTTGCGGCGGCTGGAATTGTGTTTCGTCGACTCTCCTAGGGTTTTTGGAATATTTGGGAATTTATAGGCATCAGTGGCGGTGCGGAAGGGGGCCGAGGAGGGCACGCCGGGGCCCCCCTGGCGCGCCCTGGTGGGTTGTGGTCTCCACGGCCCACCTCTCCGGCAGTTCTTTGGCCCACTGGGTGTCTTCTGGTCCAGAAAAATCTCCAAAAAGTTTCGTCGCGATTGGACTCTGTTTGGTATTGATTTTCCGCGAAGTAAAAAAACAAGCAAAAATAGCAACTGGCACTTTGGCACTATGTCAATAGGTTAGTCCCAAAAAATGATATAAATTGTTATAAAATGATTGTAAAACATCCAAGAATGATAATATAACAGCATGGAACAAGCAAAAATTATAGATACGTTGGAGACGTATCAGCATCCCCAAGCTTAATTCCTACTCGTCCTCGAGTATGTAAATGATAAAAACAGAATTTTTGATGTGGAATGCTGCCTAACATGTTCATCACATTCTTTTCTTTTGTATGGCATGGACATTTGGACTTATAATGATTCAAAGCAATAGTCTAGGTTTAACATAATAACTTCAATACTCAAGCATGTCAACAAGCAACCATGTCTTTCAAAATATCAACACTAAAGAAAGTTATCCCTAGCCCATCATGCTCAATCATTGATCCATTCATGCAACACAATCAAATATTAGCTATGCCCAATGCTCAAGTACGATCATAGTGCCCCCTAGTTGGTGCTTATAAGAGAAGATGGAGACTCAAAGTAAAAAATAAAAATTGCATAAAAGTAAATAGATAGGCCCTTCGCAGAGGGAAGTAGGGATTTGTAGAGGTGCCAGAGCTCAAGGTTTAAATTGAGAGAGAAAAAATATATTTTGGGTGGCATGCTTTTCCTGTCAACGAAAACGACAAAGTAGCTCACAATACTTTCCATGCTAGATATATCATAGGCGGTTCCCAAACAGAAAATAAAGTTTATTCCTTTTTCCACCAAACTTTCACTTTCCATGGCGGGCCGTATCCACGGTTGCCTTCCATACCAACACTTTCCAAGGAATTTATTATTTGACAACATAAAGTAAATATTTTTTTTCTTTTTTCATTTCGGGAATGGGCATCCCTATTACCGCCGCACTCTCGTGCAATGACAAGTGAATAAACACTCATCTTGAGAATAACACATCTAGCATGGAAAAATATTGGACACTCCCCACCGTTTCATGAGCGGTACGGGCACACAAAAGAGAAAATTTATTTTGAAAATTTAGAGATGGCACATACAAATTTGCTTGGAACGGCATGGAAATACCGCATATAGGTAGGTATGGTGGACTCATAAGGCAAAACTTGGTTTAAGGATTTTGGATCCACAAGTAGTATTTCTACTTAGTACAAATGGAGGCTAGCAAATAGATTGGGAAGCAACGAAACCAAGAAACAAAAATTCACATAAATGAGCATTGAACATAACTAACACCGAATAATGCACCACAAGTATGATGTAACTTCATTGCATAACTATTGACTTTCGTGCGTGCATAGGGAATCACAAACCTTAACAACAATATTCCTACTAAGCATAATTACTCACTAACATGACTCACATATTACTATCATCATGTTTCAAAACTATTACAAGGAATCAAGTTTAATTTGTCCAATGATCTTCATGAAAGTTTTTATTATATCCTCCTTGGATATCTATCACTTTGGGACTAGTTTCATATATTGCCATTGCTTTTTGGCAAGCTCAAACAAATTTAAGTGAAGCACATGAGCATAAAGATTTCATCTCTCAAAAAGGTATAAGTGAAGCATGAGAGGATTTCTTCAAAATTTAATAACTCTCAAATTAATCTAAGTGAAGCATGAGAGTATTTCTACAAAAATTTCCAAGCACACCGTGCTCAAAAAGATATAAGTGAAGCACTAGAGCAATTCTATAGGTCAAAAAGTTTAAGTGAAGCATATAGAGTAATTCTGACAAATCATAGCATGATTTTGGCTTTCTCAAATAGGTGTGTCCAGCAAGGATACATGGGAAAAACTAACAAACAAAGCAAGCAAAGATACTAGACGCTCCAAGCAAAACTCATGATATCTGACAAATAAAAATATAGCTCCAAGTAAAATACCGATGGTCGTTAGAAGAAAGAGGGGATGCCACTCGGGGGCATCCCCAAGCTTAGTTGCTTGTTTCTCTTTGGATATATCTTGGGGGTGCGGTAGCATCCCCAAGCTTAGGCTTTTATCACTCCTTATTCCTTCATCCATCGTGGTCTCACCCAAAACTTGAAAACTTCAATCACACAAAACTCAACAAAATCTTCGTGAGATCCGTTAGTATAATAAAGCAAATCACTACTTTAGGTACTGTTGCAAACCCATTCATATTTTATTATTGCATTATACCTACTGTATTTTAACTTTACCATGGCTCATACCCTTCAATATAACCCATAGATTCATCAAAACAAGCACACAATGCAACGAAAACAGAATCTGTCTTAAACAGAACAGTCTGTAGTAATCTGTACTCTACCCATACTTCTGTAACTCTAACAATTCTGAAAAATTAGGAAAACGTAAGGAATTTGTATAGCAACACTGTGTTAAAATTGCAGCTCAAGATCACGTTCCAGCAAAAAATTAAAATTCATATACTGGATGCAAAGTTTCTGTTTCAGATTCAGCATCACTTCTACTCATCCTATGAATCATCCTAAAGGCTTACTTGGCACAAACACTAAATAAACCATAAAAACACAATCATAACAGAGGCATAATTGTGTCAACACACAAAAACATAAAGGAAAAAGCAAAAATTTATTTATTCATTGGGTTGCCTCCCAACAAGCGCTATCGTTTTACGCCCCTAGCTAGGCATAATGGATAGATTCAAGTATTGTCATCCTTGGTTTTCAACTCTTCAATCACACAACTAGATTTCTTTAAGGGTTTAGCATGCATGTTTTTTATGACAACACTCCTAGGAAGAAACCCAAAAAATTCATTTTAAGAAAGTCGGGATGAATACTAATCATTTTAAGATCCCCCTTGTGACTACTCGGTGTAGCAACTTTGTTCTTAGTGACTTGCGTAACCTTGCCAATTTTTACGGGAGTTTTTTCAATAGTTTTGATAGAAGAAAAAGCTGAACCCAAATTACTAAAAATCTCTTCTATCTTATCAATCCGGTAAGGGCTCTCTTCTACCCTTTCGTTAACTACGGTTTCTTTTTCCTTAAGCAATTTAAGAGCATCTCCCACCTTAGACCCAATTTTATTAGCAAGATTATGCAACTTTTTATCTAGATCATCAAGATGTCCTTTAGTAATCATCTTCTTTTCAATAGCATCTAATCTCTCCATAACATGTTCGAGAGTCAAAGTTGTTTCATTGATCATGATAGGTGGTGATCCCACTAAACTTTCCAAAGCATTAAAAGCATCTAAAGAAGGACACATCAAGAAATTCCCACCGGTAATCGTATCAAGGACGAATCTATACCACGTGGTGATGCCTACATAAAAACTGCGAAGAAGAACAACGATAGATTGCTTATGAATAGATCTATTATGAGCATTGCAAATCCTATACCAAGCATCTTTTAGGTTCTCCCCTCCCCTTTGCTTAAAATTAAGAACCTCGTTATCGGGAGTGCACGCAATAAAGGAAGAACTAGCCATGATGACAAGGCAAGAGATCTGATGAGAAAAAAGCAAACGAAAAAGTGGGCGAATAAAACGGCAAATTGGTGAAGTGGGGGAGAGGAAAACGAGAGGCAAATGGCAAATAATGTAATTGCAAGGAGATGAGATTTGTGATTAGGAACCTGGTAGATGATGGTGGAGTCCTCTCGGCGCATAAATAGGCACGTAGAAGAGACCGTTTCCTCCCCGGCAACGGCGCCAGAAATTCCTTTGACGTGGCTTGAGACTGCGTCGGTATTTCCCCAAAGAGGAAGGGATGATGCAGCACAGCGACGGTAAGTATTTCCCTCAGTTATGAAACCAAGGTTATCGAACCAGTAGGAGGATCACCACCACTCAATAAGTAGCACCTGCACACAAACAACAAATACTTGCAACCCGACGCGAAAGAAAGGTTGTCAATCTCTCTACGGTAATAAGATAGATTAGGTAGTGATAGATATGAGAGATAGATCTCTCAAGAACACAAATAAAGAGTAAATATACAGCAATATATTTTTGGGTTTTTGGTTTTGTAAATCTGAAAACAAAGATTGCAAAAACGTAGATCGGAAAGCAATATGATGGAAAAGTAGATCCGAGGGCCGTAGGGTTCACTAGTGGCTTCTCTCATGAGTATAGCGCACGGTGGGTGAACAAATTACTATTGGGCAATTGATAGAAAATCGAATAGTCATGACGATATCCAAGGCGATGATCATTATATAGGCATCACGTCCAAGATAGATAGACCGACTCCTGCCTGCATCTACCTCTATTACTCCACACATCAACCGCTATCCAGCATGCATCTAGTGTATTAAGTTCATAGAAAAATGGAGTAATGCAATAAGAACGATGACATGATGTAGACAAGATCTATTCATGTAGGAATAAACCCCATCTTGTTATCCTTAATAGAAACGATACATGTGTGTCTTGCTGCCCCTTCTGTCACTGGGAAAGAACACCGCAAGATCGAACCCATCACAAAGCACCTCTTCCCATGGCAAGAAAAATCAATCTAGTCGGCCTAACTAAACCAAAGATTCAGAGAAGAAATACGAGGCTATAAGTAATCATGCATATAAGAGATCAAAGAAGACTCAAATAATATTCATGGATAGAAACTGATCATGAACTCAAAATTCATCGGATCCCAACAAACACACCGCAAAAGTTTACATCAAATAGATCTCCAAGAGACCATTGTATTGAGAATCATAAGAGAGAGAGAGAGAGAGAGAGAGAGAGAGAGAGAGAGAGAGAGAGAGAAGAAGAAGCTATCTAGCTACTACCTACGGACCCGTAGGTCTATGGTGGACTACTCACGCATCATCGGAGAGGCACCTATGAGGAAGATGAACCCCTCCGTGATGGTGTTTAGATTGGATCTCGATGTTCTGGAACTTGCAGTGGCTGGAATTGTGTTTCGTCGACTCTACTAGGGTTTTTGGAATATTTGGGAATTTATAGGCATCAGAGGCGGTGCGGAAGGGGGCCGAGGAGGGCACAACCTATCAGGGCGCGCCGGGGCCCCCCTGGCACGCCCTGGTGGGTTGTGGTCTCCATGGCCCACCTCTTCGGCAGTTCTTTGGCCCACTGGGTGTCTTCTGGTCCAGAAAAAATCTCCAAAAAGTTTCGTCGCGATTGAACTCCGTTTGGTATTGATTTTCTGCGAAGTAAAAAACAAGCAAAAACAGCAACTGGCACTTTGGAACTATGTCAATAGGTTAGTCCCAAAAAATGATATAAAGTTGTTATAAAATGATTGTAAAACATCCAAGAATGATAATATAACAGCATGGAACAAGCAAAAGTTATAGATACGTTGGAGACGTATCAATCAAATCTGTACTCGATACTCCATCATCAATACAAAACAAAGCATGACGTAGGGTTTTACCTTCATTAATAGGGGCCCGAACCTGGGTAAACACTGTCGAGCGTCGTTTTGACGATTGCTTCAGTGGAATTGTGTGGAGTTATATCTACAACAACCCTGCAAAATTTGATCACGTTCCGATATAGGAATCTCCGGCAATCTCCAATATACTGGAGTCGTGTCGAATCTGGACGGGAATCGGGATGAGTTTAGGGCGTGGAGTCCAGCGTCTTTCTCGGACATCGTTTGGCAGATCCCACCGTTCATCTGCTGTGGAATTCCCATACCGATTACCCCTCAAAATTTCAACTCGATCCAACCGTTCAAACTCCGGGAAAAGTTCGATGGTACGGAAATTTTTCGGATCTGTGTTCTGCGCGAAAATGAATCCGACCCGAGTTCATCTTTTTGATGAACGGGTTGTCGTCGGACGTCCTTTTTGGAGGAAATTGTTCCATCACCTCGGTGAGCCGACCAAGTGTTCGGCATCGCAAGGGTCGAACTATCATTAAGAAAACCTTGCCGCCCTGCGGGTTGCACGGGAAGTGCGCGTCGTTCCTTCATCAAGCCAACAATGACCGCGTCACAAATTCTGACTTGCGTCGGTATGGTCGTGTCGTCGCTTCTTCAAGCCGATGTCCACCACGCCGACCTGGTTCGACACGTCGGCTAGCATGAGGGCTCTAGCGTCACCTTACCTACCTGCTCCGTCACCTCGGCTAGACCGGGGACTTCACCATCTCTTCATCAACCTGCTCCGAGGACTTCGGCGTCCTCAGCCGACCAGCTTCGTCATGTTAGCTGGACCGGGGGCTTTGCCACGCCACATTGACCATGATGCGTAGCCACTTCATCAAACCGGACTCTTCGCTCGGTCACTTCGGTACCGGCTTGGGGGCTGGGACCTCGACCCGCCTCAGGCTCGGCCCACGTGACCAACACCGAGCACATTAACCAGCTAAGTCGCTTTCATGCTCAATTTTTTTCAATTTTCAATTTATATGCGGTTGAACCAAGCATTATATTTGTGTTAAACAAAAAATTTGTTTGTTAAAAACTTAGCTAGTTAAAAGCGTCGTTTGTTAAAAACACTTCATTTTCCCGTTTTAATTGGGGGCTCTAAAATTTATATGAGCCGTTTTATAATAAATGTGTTTTCTTTTTGGTCGTTGCAAAGTCTTTTTCTACTACTTATTTTTCTGACGCGAGTGTGTGGTCAATAGCCGGGTAGCCTGGTTTCTTTCTAAAGCCGCTCAAGTTTATTTCGCTAAACAGGCCTCGAAGAAACACTCCGCCTTCGGGATATGGAGGTTGAAGCCCAAGGGTGACCCGCTTGAAGTATGGAGATCGGATGTATCATGTTAAAGCACGACGGAAGCACAAATTAATTTTAAAGACCAATTTTTGGATTGGCACCAAGAAACATGATTTATTTCGAACGTAAAGTTTTGCTAAAGTTTTTTGGTTTTCCGAGCTTATGGCACCTTTAACCTATTTTTATGCTTTTCTTTCACGAGGCAGGACATTCTCTTGTTCGGGGCGTTCTGCGTGGTGGTTCTTCTCGGAAAATCTTTCCCGACCTGTAGTTCGGCATCCTTCCCGCCGTGCTCACCTCGGCGTTGTCAAAATGTACACAACAGTTGAACAAGTTTCCAAGGAGATACGATCCTAGGGTCGGCCATGTTTCCCAACTCAAGTCTCGGGGGCTACTGGTTATACAGCTCGTAAGTGAATAAATTGCACCAATCGGAAAAATTCACAAAAATCAGCCCACGACTGAGGTGGTGCACCACCTCGGAAGCAGTCTAGCATAAAACTCGGATGCCGAACAGCATTGGATCTCGGCTGCAAGAAGACACCTCGGATGCCGAACAACGTTGGAGCTCGGCTGCAAGAAGACACCTCGGATGCCGACCAGCGTTGGAGCTCGGCTGCAAAAAGACACCTTGAATGCAGTTCGGCATTGGAGCTCGGACGCAAGAGGACACCGTCGCATGGGAAACACTCCAAACCCGAGGTGTGGCGTAAAAATAACGAGTCATTAATAAAGGCCGATAACTTAAAGGGGCTCCTCAGATGCCCGACGTGTGAACTCTTTGGATTCACCTCGGCGATCCTCAAGATCAAAGATGGGAAGATTTATTGAACCAGTTTTCAAGACCGACGGCCGAAGACGAAGAACTATTTGGAAGAACCGAGGAGCGTCCCTAACTTGAAGACCGGTTCAGGGGGTTACTGAGGGAGTCCGGGACTAAGGGGTCCTCGGGCCGCCGGCCTATCTCTACGGGCCGGACTCATGGGCCACTTCGGGCAGCCGATGACATATGCAAGGAAGATTCCACAAGCTTGGTGATCGAGACAAGGACTCCTCTCCATCGACGTAGCCGACTAGGACTCTTGTTATCCTAGGCCTCCGGTGTGTTATATAAGCCGAGGCCAGGCTAGACATTAGATATATTATCATCATCACAAAGTTAAGCTCATTACTCTTAGGGTTTAGACCACATCATATGATCTCGAGGTAGATCAACTATGTACTCGATACTCCATCATCAATACAAAACAAAGTAGGACGTAGGGTTTTACCTCCATTAAGAGGGCCCGAACCTGGGTAAACACCGTCTTCCTTGTCTCATGTTACCCATCGATCTAAGACCCACAGTTCGGGACCCCCTACCCGAGATCTGCCGGTTTTGACATCGACACCCACCCAAAACTAAGCTGGAGCCCACACTTTCGTAGTTGGCTCGCATTGTTTCCGCGGCAAAATCCCTCAACTACTCTTCCATCCCGCCGCTCTCCACCCAATTCCCGCCTTTTTTCATCGTCGTCGAAGCATGGACCTGTAGGAGAAGCTGCCTGAGACAGCGGTGGTGGAGGATCCGGTGATCACGCTCGCCCGCAAGATCAACTCGGAGACACGGCAAAATTGCCGCCTCAAAACAAAGCTGGAAAGGCGGCGGCGCTCAAGAAGCATATGTTCGACGGAGGCGAAGGCGGAGGTGGTCCTGATGGTGGACGTGGTGGAGGGCAGAGCCTTGGACATAGAGCACCGCTACTGTCGCCGACCGTGTAGACGCCGCCAGGGCCGGAACATTACAAGGCTCCGAACTACTACGCGGCCAAGCAACTCTGTAGGCAGTCCCCGCCATCCGCCGTCGAGCAAGTGCCCTACATCGTCGACGTGAACACGTCGCCTCTGCTTTTCCGAGTCTTCATCGCTGCAGCTTGTTCGGACGCGGATGACGGGCGTGGAGCAGCTAGGCGCCCGCACGATGTTCATTGTTTTGCCTAAAGCAGGCGAGCCGGTGTACAATGACACGGATAGGGAGATGTTTAGAATTGAGATCATTCACAAAGGAGGCGGATGAGGAGGTTACTACGAGGACACGTAGGTGGATGACTCGAAACCCACTGAGGTCGGGACGTACACCCAGCCGGGCACGTAGCCAGGCCACACCCAGTCCGGCACATACCCTCAGCTGAGCACAGACACACATCAGCAGGATTGGGTCGTCGGACGGCAGGAGCAGGAGGAGGACGGCGACGATGATGATCCTGATGAATTTGTTGTCGATCCAAAGAAAAGGGACAGAGGAGAAAGTTTCAACATGCGGGAGGATGAGTTATTGTGCGATGCATGGTTGGTCACTAACCTTAATCCGATCCATGGCGCGGTGCAAAAGGGCACAACATTTTGGGCCGACATTCACTTTTGATTCCATGAACACAAGCATTTTGAGTCCGACTCCGAAGCACTCATCTGCAACCGTGGCACAGTGTCCCTCCCTTAACCATCGATGGTGCATCGTCCAACAGGTCGTGTCGAAGTACCGCGGCTATTTGATCGCACGATGGCCGTGTGATGCGCAACCCACCGAATAAGTAAGTTGTTAATATATGTTTATCATTTGGTCGGTTATGCATTGTTTTGTAACTCATTTGGATCGATATGCATTGTTTTGTCGATGAATATGCATTGTGGCATGCATAAGGGATGTGCATATAGGAACTTCTTATTCTTAGCTCGCGAAGAATAGTAAGCAGAATCATACAATTTGTGCACCCTCGCTGGGTTGTGCTTGGCCAATTTTCCTTGTTGTCCATTTTCGCGGTGTATAGGCGTGTTATATAGTCCACCGGTTATTTCCTTTTGTTTCTCATCTGTTTTTTACTCCTTCCGTTTTTATTTACTTCGTGTGTTAGTTTTGGTTAAAGTCAAACTTTGTAAATTTTGACAAAGTTTATAGACAAAAATATTAATATATACAATAACAAATCAATACCATTAGATTCATTATTGAATGTACTTTCACATCATATAGATTTTTTACGGTAAATGTTTATATTGTCTACTATAAACTTGGTCAAACTTTACGAAGTTTGACTTAAGTCAACCCTAATATGCAGAGTAAATAAAAACGGAGGGAGTACTATTTTTCCAGTGCATAGGTATTTCTGATTCTATATGGTATTTTATTTATTAAGCTTTTATTCTCTTTCTATTTATTTTATCATTTGTATTTTATTTATATTTATATTTTTTATTCACTCACATTAAAAATCATAAAAAAATTCGAAAGCTTTACAAACTTTTTTAAAAGTTTATCAACATGTTTTTAATTCATGGATATTTTAAACCTAGTGTATATTCTCATAATTTTTGATCATTTTTAAAAACACATTAATATTTTTCAAATTCTTAAACATTTTTTCATATTCCGAAACATTTTACAAATTTCATGAACCTTTTTTTATAAAATTTATAAAATTCATGAAAAAAAATTGAACTCGCATTTTCTTTCAAATCTATCAAAAAGGATGAAGATTTTTCCAAGCTCAAAATTACAGGCTTTTCTCTTAGGTTTGGAGCGACAACATAAAAGTGACTATCGAGTTTTTCTTTTTCTTTTCAGGGAGTGGCGTCAAAGTAGCGATCGAGCGGTACTGGGCCAAGCCTAACCGCATATTACAATTCCTATCCATCGCGGAGCGCTATATCTGCTCGCCCGATGGGCCGGCCAATATGGGTTCCTGGGTTAGCTTCTGCATGATATTGTTTTTTCCTTTTCCAATGTATTTTTTGTGTCAGTTTTTATCAATTTTTTTAACAGTTTTTCGTGTTTCTTGACAGGTTTTTTATTTTATTTTATTTTTCCTATACATGTTCCGAAATTTTTCGGATACGTGTTAAACACTATTCTTTTTCTTTTTTGCGGTTGTGTTAAACACTTTTCAAATACACGTTGACCAATTTTTCGAACACACCACGGATAAATCTCAGCTAGCTGATTTTCAGGCGCTCCCTATTTCTGAATTTTCCTGATAGTAGGCGTATTGAGCTCGTCACCAAAAAAAAAAAAATTAAAAAAAAGGAAGAACTAGTAGTAGGAGCAAAGTGGCGTACGCAACGAACGCGCGCGTGGGGTTAACGCTCGGCACGACGTCCGACTGTTCGCCTGCCAGCTATAGGAGTAGCATTTTTCCTCTTCTCGGGGACGGACCCAATCACGTTCTTATCTGGCGAGCGATCCCATTCCCGACCCAGCCGGGCACTGCCAGCCACTCACCGGGCACCATGATCCCGATCTGTAGGGACGCAGCACGCGCCGCTGCTCGCGCAGTTATGGTCGCGCAAGTTGCCCCCGCTGTTTTGCCCAGGGAAAAAAAGAAAGAAAGGAAAAGGTGTTCCCTGCCGTGGAGGCTCTCCCGTCCAGGGGCACGTGTCTCACGCGCCGGCTCGCTCACCGGCCCGGCGAGGAGAGCTAGACACACCACGAGAACGGGGGCTGGGCGGGAAGAACATTTTTCCATCTTCAGGGAGTCGTCGCCATCTCGTCTTTTTGAGCAAGACACAAAACCTAACAAAACTTGACATCTCACAACAGAGCCCTCCCATCAACAATCTCACGAGGCACGACACCGAGATTTATTACCGAGGTTCATCGATATGGCTACATCCCCGGACCTGACTATGGGCGCTCCTCCCCATAGCACCGCTACAATACCGCACCACAGCGGCCTGCGCGTCGGCACACGCCGTCTGCTCCCCTGTGTGTTTGTGCTATTATGTTGACATCGGTTACAACGTGTGTCTACCTTGTTAGGAAAATAAACTGCACGTGTGTGCGTGCATGGAGTGCGTGTGTGTCTAGGTTTAGTCCGGACCGTGGTGTGTAGCCGCATTCGTGTCAGTTCGGATCAGGCCAGTTTTGTAGTCGTATGAAGACGGAGTGGTACGCAGCAGGGGCAGTGAAGGAACCTGATCGTGCAGACGAGAAGGCGGGGCTCACGATGGGGAGACTGGATCGGCAGGAGGCTACGTGAGCACTGCGCGTCTTGTTAGCTACAAAAAGGGTTGTACGTTGAGTTTGTTAGTCATCTGGTGAGCCTAGAATAATAGAAAAGTTGGGTGTTTGTCGTCAGTGGCGTCCGTCGCTAGAAAAGCCAAGGCTCCTGTGCTTCGTCTACTTCTGATCGAGAGAAACTAGTGAGAGGTAACTAGGGTTTGTCCCAACATGTCTCCATATTATATAAGAGGCCTAGAATACAAGTGTCCTATTAAAACATAACTCTTATCTTCTCTATACACAGCTTAAATTCAAGTACGACTGTAATCTATCTTGTATAATATATTCGACACAACTCCAACACATGGCATGCAGCGACGCCACAGAGGCTAGCTTTTTGGTAAAGCATTCATCGATCGGAGGTTTATAATTTGTATTTTTTCTCAAATATTGTTTTTACATCATAATTTGTATATTTTTTTTGTTGAGGATGACTACCCAAAATACAACCCACGAACATCACGGTGAGTATTCAGATAGCATCAACGATCGTAGCACTTCCGGCACGTCCTCGATCATCATGCAGTCCCCTAGACGTCTGGCTCTTGCGGCAAGTTCATGCGCAAGACTATTCTGGGATATCTTGACTGCCTTGACTTGAACAGAACTATAGATCTGCTTTGCTTCCTTTATTTCAGCAACCAGTCAGAACCATTCCGAGTGACAGGTATCTCTCCCTTTCAGCACATTTGTCATTACAGCATTGTCGATCCTCTGAACAGACGTGGCAGTGCCGTCAGGCCCAACAGGATTGCTATGCCCTCTGCTTCTTCCACTCACTTGCACGTGTTCATTGTTTTGCTAGTCGAAAAAAACACGACCCCCATATTATTCCGTGCCACTATTCCCGCCCAGCTTTGTCCCGATTCCGACAAAAAGGCCGCATCAGTATTCAGTTTCACTGCACCCATTGGTGGAGCTTCCCATTTGGTCGGCACCTCAGAGTTCAGGGGATTTCTCAGGTTGGTTTGGTCCGTAGGGGACAGAGGCCAGCAGCTCTTGCCCTTTAGTCCATCAGGCGCTTGCTCCAGGTTCTTGATTTCATCCTCGTACTGCACTAGGAAAAGTATAGATCTCGAGATTGATTCTTTTCCCTCCTTGTGAACACAATCATCTCTCGGGAACCATGCACCGCCATAGCAGCAACATAGTTTTAATTCTCATAGCAGGATTTGTAGCCAGTCTCTTCCAGTATACCAGAACTCTTTTTCTTCTGGCAGTTGCCACTTCTCCCTCATCTCAAAACGGAGAGTTGTGCTTTTGGTGCATGAGATGACAGCATGGAAATCATCTTCCTCCCCATTTCCACAGATACCACATACACTGTCATGTACTATAGTGTGTTTGCATTTGTTGCCAACGTATTTGCCGCTATCCGCCATCAAAAAATCTTGATCCTCTCCGGGATCTTCATTTTCCAAATAACATCCCATATGCTCCTATTATTAGCACCACTTGTCGAACTAGAAGGCCCCTCATTAGTTTTGTGGTCCAGACTAGCAGCGAGTCTATAGGCACTTCGTACAGTGAAGTTCCCATTTTTCTCATAATGCCAAGCTATACAGTCTTCCATCTTTTTGGCTGGGATTTTAATCTTATAGATTTCCTCAGCATCAAAAGGGTAGAAGATGTTCCCTATCAACTTGTAAGTGCATCTAGTGCCACCCTTGTTTGGTTTTGGAGTATTGAAGACAAACATGGTTGAGGGACTAATGTGTTTGTGAGATGTAAGTGCGTCGCTACGGGCTACAATGCATATAAATGCATCAAACAAATGATTAAGGTCGTCTCCAAGGTCAAAGCTCATTTCTTCCTCGTATGTCTATGTGTGTTCGCACATCAAACGGGCGTCCAACGGTGGCGGTGTGAAGGGCGGCAGGCCGGCGGCGGACATGGAGCTGGCTCCTGGGGTCTCCCCGGTGGCCCCTTGAGCAGATCTGGAGCGGTGGCCTCCTCCCTTGCGCCTCTTTCTGCCTCGTTGGTCCGCGTTGCCAGCATCGGGGTGCCCGGCTCAGGTGGCTGGTTGGGGATGGAGGGTTGGGTGAGCATGCACCGAGGGGAACCCTGTTGGAAATATGCCCTAGAGGCAATAATAAATTGGTTATTATTATATTTCCTTGTTCGTGATAATCGTTTATTATCCATGCTATAATTGTATTGATTGGAAACTCAAATACATGTGTGGGTACATAGACAACACGGTGTCCCTAGTATGCCTCTAGTTAACTAGTTCGTTGATCAAAGATGGTCAAGGTTTCCTGGCCACAGACATGAGATGTCATTTGATAACGGGATCACATCATTAGGAGAATGATGTGATGGACAAGACCCAAACTATAAACATAGTATATGATCGTGTCAGTTTATTGCTATAGTTTTCTGCATGTCAAGTATCTGTTCCTATGACCATGAGATCATGCAACTCACTGACACCGAAGGAATACCTTGTGTGTATCAAACGTCACAACGTAACTGGATGACTATAAAGATGCTCTACAGGTATCTCCGAGGGTGTCTGTTGAGTGGGCATGGATCAAGACTGGGATTTGTTACTCCGTGTGATGGAGAGGGATGTTAGGGCCCACTCGGTAATACAACATCACAATAAGCCTTGCAAGCAATGTGACTAAGTGTTAGCCACGGGATCTTGTATTACAGAACGAGTAAAGAGACTTGCCGGTAACGAGATTGAACTAGGTATAGAGATACCGACGATCGAATCCCGGGCAAGTAACATACCGAAGAACAAAGGGAACATCGTACGGGATTAACTGAATCCTTGACATAGAGGTTCAACCGATAAAGATCTTCGTAGAATATGTAGGAACCAATATGGGCATCCAGGTCCCGCTATTGGTTATTGACCGTAGAGGTGTCTTGGTCATGTCTACATAGTTCTCGAACCCGCAGGGTCTGCACACTTAATGTTCGGTGACGTTTCGGTATATTAGAGTTATGTATGGTGGTGACCGAAGGTTGTTCGGAGTCCCGGATGAGATCCTGGATGTCACGAGGAGCTCCAGAATGGACTGGAGGTAAAGATTGATATATAGGAAGTCCTGTTTTGGTCACCGGAAAAGTTTCGGGTATTTCGGTAGTGTACCGGGAGTGCCGGGAGGGGTACCGGGGACCATCGGGAGGGGTGTCTCGACCCAAAGGGCCTCATGGGCTGTGGGAGGAGTCAAGCCAGCCCTTAGTGGGCTGACCGAGCCCCCCACTAAGGCCCATGCGGCTAAGGGTGGGAAAAACCCAAAGGGGGAAAGGTGGAAAGGGTTTCCAAGTGTTGAGGAGGAATCCTACTCCTAATATGATTGGAGTAGGACTCCTCCACCTCCAATTTCGGCCAAACCTTGAGGGTTTGAGGCTGCCTCCTCCCCTCCCCCCTCCTATATATACTAGAGGATTTAGAGGGAAGAGCTAACCCTAATTGCCACGTGCTCCCTCTACTTCATCTAGATCGGTTTCTCCTCTAGTCTAGTTTCAGCGGTGCTTAGGCGAATCCCTGCCGGAATTGTTCCACCACCATCGCCGCCGCGCCGTCGCGCCGCCGGAGAACTCTTCTACCTCTCCGCTCCCTCTTGCTGGATCTAGAAGGCAGAGATCGTCATCGAGCTGTACGTGTGCTGAACGCGGAGGTGCCGTCCGTTCGGCGCTAGATCGGAAGGACCGTGATCAGGATCGCGAGACGGTTCGTGATTTGATCGCGGGACAGATCGTGATGGGATCGCAGGACGGATCATGATTGGATCGCGAGACGGATCATGATTGTATCATGGGACGCTCGGCGATTTGGATCGCGAAGACGTTCGACTACATCAACCGCGTTTCTTAACGCTTCCCGCTTAGCGATCTACAAGGGTATGTAGATCCACTCTCCCTCTCGTAGATGCTCATCACCATGGATAGATCTTGCGTGTGCGTAGGAAATTTTTTGTTTCCCAAGCAACGTTCCCCAACAGTGGCATCATGAGCTAGGTCTATGTGTAGATGAGATCTCGAGTAGAACACAAAGGAGTTTGTGGGCGTTGATATTCAGATTGCTTCCTCCCTTGGTCTTTTCTTGATTCGGCGGTATTGTGGGATGAAGCGGCCCGGACCAACATTACTCGTACGCTTACGAGAGACCGGTTCCATCAACTGACATGTAACTTCGTTGCATAAAGATGGCTGGCGGGTGTCTGTTTCTCCCACTTTAGTCGGATCGGGTTTGACAAAGGCGGTCCTTGAGAAGGTTGAATGGCAATTTTTGTATCACCATTGTGGTTTTTGCGTAGGTAAGAATTGTTCTTGCTAGATACCCGTAGCAGCCACGTAAAACTTGCAACAACAATTAGAGGACGTCTAACTTGTTTTTGCAGGGTATGTTGTGATGTGATGTGGCCAATTACATGATAAGATATATGTGATGTATGAGATGATCATGTATTGTATAGAATATCACGACTTGCATGTCGATGAGTACGGTAACCGGCAGGAGCCATAGGGTTGTCTTTAATTATTTTCGCCGTTTTTGCTTTACTTTATCGCTATGAGTTAGCAATAGTCGTGGAAGCAACAGTCGGCGCGACAACCTCATGGCGACACATTGATGGAGATCATGGTATTATGCCGGTGACGATGGAGATCATGCCGGTGCTTTGAAGATGGAGATCAAAAGCACAAGTTCATGGCCATATCATGTCACTTATGATTTGCATGGGATGTTAATCCTTTTATGCATCTTATTTTGCTTAGGACGACGGTAGCATTATAAGGTGATCCCTCACTAAAATTTCAAGATAAAATTGTGTTCTCGCCGAGTGTGCACCGTTGCGAAAGTTCGTCGTTTTGAGACACCACGTGATGATCGGGTGTGATAGACTCTACGTTCACATACAACGGGTGCAAGCCAGTGTTGCACGTGCGGAACACTCGGGTTAAACTTGACGAGCCTAGCATGTACAGACATGGCCTCGGAACACAAGAGACCAAAAGGTCGAACATGAGTCATATAGTAGATATGATCAACATGAAGATGTTCACCATTGAAACCACCTCAACTCACGTGATGATCGGACTTGAGTTGGTGGATTTGGATCATGTGTCACTCGAATGACCGGAGGGATGTCAATTTGAGTGGGAGTTTTTAAGTAATATGATTAACTAAACTCATTATCATGAACATAGTCAAAATGTCTTTGCAAATTATGTTGTAGATTACTAGCTCACGCTGTAGCTCCCTTGAATTTTTATATGTTCCTAGAGAAATAGAGTTGAAAGATGATGGTAGCAATAATGCGGACTGGGTCCGTGATCTGAGGATTGTCCTCATTGCTGCACAGAAGGCTTATGTCCTTAATGCACCGCTCGGTGCGCCACCCCCTCAAGCGTCGTCTGTAGATGTTATGAACATCTGACAGGCACGTTCTGATGACTACTTGATAGTTCAGTGCGTCATGCATTACGGCTTAGAATTGAGGCTCCAAAACGTTTTGAACGTCACGGAACATATGAGATGTTCTAAGAGCTGAAATTGGGATCTCAGGCTCGTGCCCGTGTTGAGAGGTATGAGACCTCCAACAAGATTCTTTGCCTGCAAGATGAAGGAGAATAGCTCAATCGGTGAGCATGTACGCAGATTGTCTGGGTGCTACAATCGCTTGAATCGAGTGGGAGTTGATCTTCCAGATAAGATAGTGATTGATATAGTTCTCCAAGTCACTGTCACTAAGCTACTAGAGCCCCGTGATGAACTATAAAATGCCAGGGATAGAAATAATGATCCCTGAGCTATTCGCGATGTTTGACACCGCGAAGGTAGAAATCAAGAAGGAGCGTCAAGTGTTGATGGTTAGTGAAACCACTAGTTTCGAGAAGGGCAAGGGCTAGGAGGGAAACTTCATGGATGGCAAGTCAGTTGCTGCTCCAGTGAAGAAACCCAAGGTTGAACCCAAACCCGAGACTAAGTGCTTCTATTATGAGGAGAACGGTCGCTGAAGCGGAACAACCCTAGATACTTGGTAGATAAGAAGGCTGGCAACGTCGATAGAAGTATATTTGATATACGTGTGTACCTTGCTAGTACTCCTAGTAGCACCTAGGTATTGGATACCGGTTCGGTTGCTAAATGTTAGTAACTCGAAATAAAAGCTACGGAATAAACGGAGGCTAGCTAAGGGTGAGGTGACGATGAGTGTTGGAAGTGTTTCCAAGGTTGATGTGATCACCATCGCACGCTCTCTCTACCTTCGGGGTGATGAACCTAAATAAATGTTACTTCGTGTTTGCGTTGAGCATGAACGTGATTAGATCATGTTTATTGCAATACGGTTATTCATTCAAGTTAGAGAATAATGGTTATTCTGTTTACATGAATAATACCTTCAATGGTCATGCACCCAATGAGAATGGTTTATTGAATCTTGATCGTAGTGATACTCATTCGATTTCGAATTGGTTGAGACATGCGGACCATGCCTCATGGGCAAGATGACTAAGACCCCGTTTTCCGGTATGATGGAGCGGGCAAGTGACTTATTGGAAATGATACATGTTGATGTATTCGGTCCAATGAGTGTTGTAGCGTGCGGTGGATATCATTATTTTCCTACCTTCACTGATGATTTGAGTAGATATGGGGATATTTACTTAATGAAACACAAGTCTGAAACATTTGAAAAGTTCAAACAAATTCAGAGTGAAGTTTGAGATCATCGTGACAAGAAGATAAAATATCTACGATATGATTGTAGAGGTAAATATCTGAGTTACGAGTTTGGTATACAACTTAAGACAATGTGGAAGTTGTTTCACAACTCACGCCACCTGGAACACCATAGTGTGATGGTGTGTCCGAACGTCGTAGTCGTGCTCTATTGGATATGGTGCGTACAATGATGTCTCTTATCGATTTGCCACTATCGTTTTGGGGTTATGCATTAGAGACAACTACATTCACTTTAAAACGGGCACCATATAAGTCCGTTGAGATGACACCGTATGAATTTTGGGGCTGTGACACTTATGTGAAAAAGGGTTTTCACCTAATGAGCTCGAACCCAAAGCGGACAAATGCATCTTCATAGAATACCCTAACGTAACAGTTGGGTAAACCTTCTATCTTAGATCCAAGCACAAAGTGTTTGTTGCTAAAATGGGTCCTTTCTCGAGAAAGAGTTTCTTTCGAAAGAATTAAGTGGGAGGAAGATAGAACTTGATGAGGTTGTTGAACCTTTGTTTCAACCAGAGAGTAGCGCAGCGCAGAAAGTTGTTCCTGTGGAGCCTACGTTAGTTGAAGGGGAAGTTAATGATGATGATCATGAAGCTTCGGATCAAGTTACTATCGAACCTTGTAGGTCGACAAGGACGCGTACTGCTCCTGAGTGGTATGGCAACCCTGTCTTAGAGGTCATGTTGTTGGACAACGATGAACCTACGAGCTATGGAGAAGCGATGATGGGCCCGGATTCCGAGAAATGGTTAGAGGCCATGAAATCCGAGATGGGATCCATGTATGAAAACAAAGTATGGGCTTTGGAAGTATTACCTGAAGGGCGAAAGGCCATTCAGAACAAATGGATCTTTAAAAGGAAGACGGACACGGATGGTAATGTCACCATCTATAAAGCTCGACTTGTGGCAAAGGGTTTTTCACAAGTTCAAGGAGTTGACTACGATGAGACTTTCTCACCCGTAGCGATGCTAAAGTCTGTTGGAATTATGTTAGCAGTTGCTGCATTTTTTGATTATGAAATCTGGCAGATGGATGTCAAAACATCATTTCCTTAACGGTATCCGTGAGGAAAGGTTGTATGTGATACAACCAGAAGGTTTTGTCAGTTCTAAGGATGCTAAAATATATGCAAGCTCCAGCGATCCTTCTATGGACTGGAGCAAGCATCTCGGAGTTGGAATATACGCTTTGATGAGGTGATCAAAGTTTTTGAGTCTATACAAAGTTTATGAGAAACTTGTATTTACAATAAACTGAGTGGGAGCACTATAGAATTTCTGATAAGTATATGTGGATGACATATTGTTGATCGGAAATGATGTAGAATTTCTGGAAAGCATAAAGGGTTGTTTGAAAAGGAGTTTTTCAAAGGAAAACCAGGAATGAAGCTACTTAAATATTGGGCATCTTGATCTATAGAGGTAGATCAAGACGTCTGATAAAACTTTCAATGAGTACATACCTTGACAAGATTTTTAAAGAGTTCAAAATGGATCAATCAAAGAAAGAGTTCTTGCCTGATTTGTAAGGTGTGGAGTTGAGTGAGACTCAAAGCTCGACCACGGCAGAAGAAAGAGAAAGGACGAAGGTCGTCCCCTATGCCTTATCCATAGGCTCTGTATAGTATGCCATGCTATGTACCGCACCTGTGTGTGCCTTGCCATGAGTCTGTCAAGGGGTACAAGAGTGATCCAGGAGTGGACCACTGGACAGCGGTCAAGATTATCCTTAGTAACTAGAGGACTAAGGAAATATTTCTCGATTATGGAGGTGATAAAGAGTTCGTCGTAAAGGGTTACGTCGATGCAAGCTTTAACACCAATCCGGATGACTCTGAGTAGCAATCCGGATACGTATAGTGGAGCAGCCATTTGGAATAGCTCCAAGTGGAGTTTGGTAGCAGTGTCTACAGTATGACATAGAGATTTGCAAAGTACACACGGATCTGAATGTCGCAGACCCGTTGACTAAAGACCTCTCTCACATGCAAAGCATGATCGAACCCTAGAACTCATTGGGTGTTAGATTCATAACAATGTAAAACACATGGTGATGTGAACTAGATTATTGACTCTAGTGCAAGTGGGAGACTGTTGGAAATATGCCCTAGAGGCAATAATAAATTGGTTATTATTATATTTCCTTGTTCGTGATAATCGTTTATTATCCATGCTATAATTGTATTGATTGGAAACTCAAATACATGTGTGGGTACATAGACAACACTGTGTCCCTAGTATGCCTCTAGTTAACTAGTTCATTGATCAAAGATGGTCAAGGTTTCCTGGCCACAGACATGAGATGTCATTTGATAACGGGATCACATCATTAGGAGACTGATGTGATGGCCAAGACCCAAACTATAAACATAGCATATGATCGTGTCAGTTTATTGCTATAGTTTTCTGCATGTCAAGTATCTGTTCCTATGACCATGAGATCATGCAACTCACTGACACCGGAGGAATACCTTGTGTGTATTAAACGTCACAACGTAACTGGGTGACTATAAAGATGCTCTACAGGTATCTCCGAGGGTGTCTGTTGAGTGGGCATGGATCAAGACTGGGATTTGTTACTCCGTGTGACGGAGAGGTATCTCAGGGCCCACTCGGTAATACAACATCACAATAAGCCTTGCAAGCAATGTGACTAAGTGTTAGCCATGGGATCTTGTATTACAGAACGAGTAAAGAGACTTGCCGGTAACGAGATTGAACTAGGTATAGAGATACCGACGATCGAATCCCGGGCAAGTAACATACTGAAGAACAAAGGGAACATCGTACGGGATTAACTGAATCCTTGACATAGAGGTTCAACCGATAAAGATCTTCGTAGAATATGTAGGAACCAATATGGGCATCCAGGTCCCTCTATTGGTTATTGACCATAGAGGTGTCTTGGTCATGTCTACATAGTTCTCGAACCCGCAGGGTCTGCACACTTAAGGTTCGGTGACGTTTCGGTATAGTAAAGTTATGTATGGTGGTGACCGAAGGTTGTTCGGAGTCCCGGATGAGATCCTGGATGTCACGAGGAGCTCCGGAATGGTCCGGAGGTAAAGATTGATATATAGGAAGTCCTGTTTTGGTCACCGGAAAAGTTTCGGGTATTTCGGTAGTGTACCGGGAGTGCCGGGAGGGGTACCGGGGACCATCGGGAGGGGTGTCTCGACCCAAAGGGCCTCATGGGCTGTGGGAGGATTCAAGCCAGCCCTTAGTGGGCTGGCCGAGCCCCCCACTAAGGCCCATGCGGCTAGGGGTGGGAAAAACCCAAAGGGGGAAAGGTGGAAAGGGTTTCCAAGTGGAGAGGAGGAATCCTACTCCTAATAGGATTGGAGTAGGACTCCTCCACCTCCAATTTCGGCCAAACCTTGACGGTTTGAGGCTGCCTCCTCCCCTCCCTACCTCCTATATATACTAGAGGATTTAGAGGGAAGAGCTAACCCTAATTGCCACGTGCTCCCTCTACTTCATCTAGATCGGTTTCTCCTCTAGTCTAGTTTCAGCGGTGCTTAGGCGAAGCCCTGCCGGAATTGTTCCACCACCATCGCCGCCGCGCCGTCGCGCTGCCGGAGAACTCTTCTACCTCTCCGCTCCCTCTTGCTGGATCAAGAAGGCGGAGATCGTCATCGAGCTGTACGTGTGCTGAACGTGGAGGTGCCGTCCGTTCGGCGCTAGATCGGAAGGACCGTGATCAGGATCACGAGACGGTTCGTGATTTGATTGCGGGACGGATCGTGATGGGATCGCGGGACGGATCGTGATTGGATCGCGAGACGGATTATGATTGGATTGTGGGATGCTCGGCGATTTGGATCGCGAAGACGTTCGACTACATCAACCGCGTTTCTTAACGCTTCCCGCTTAGCGATCTACAAGGGTATGTAGATCCACTCTCCCTCTCGTAGATGCTCATCACCATGGATAGATCTTGCGTGTGCGTAGGAATTTTTTTGTTTCCCATGCAATGTTCCCCAACAAACCCTTGGCTGGCTGTTGCAGCCATGATGCCGGTGGCTCTCCGGCGTCATTCTCACTACTAGAATCAGGTACTTTGCCGTCTGTTGTGGCGGACGGCAAAGGGCAGTTCCACTGACGGCAAAGGCCTTTGCCGTCAACCAGCAGACGGCCACAGTTTCGGCACTATAAACTCCGGTAAAGGGGTTCTTTGTCGTCTGCCTAGGCTCAACGGACGACAAAGTATTTTTGCCGTCAGCCTGCAGACGGCAAAGAGGCTGGACGGTGTAGCACTGACGTTAGCCCCGTTAGGTGGCTAACGGCATCCTTTGCCGTCTGATATGGGGTGTCCCGATCTTCTCAGTAAGCGGCGGTGGTGATGATGATGGTGTAGGATAATTTGTATGTCGCCGATGAACTCTCCCTCGCTTGATCCCTGATGCCAATGCAAAAGGTCTCAACCCTTTGGATATTCACAACGTCACACACTTGCGCACGCAGCCGTCGACCACGAACGGTTAGAATTGCAATATACTAATTCCCAATGGAACAGCAGATCACACTTGACTTGCAGTATATAATCACCAGATCGATACGAATTGGTGATGAGGATTCAAGATGAATGCTTACAAGCAATCTCATGAACTAGGGTTTATCTTAAACGTGGTCTAACTCTAACTAACCCTAAGGAAGAGTATTTATATCCTAAGATAGATCGAAGGGGTACATGGGCTTTCAGCCCGAAACTCTGCGCGCAGGCAGCACGGTAGTACCGCTGATGTCATGCGGTACTACCGCTCCAAGCGGTACTACCGCTTCAGTACCGCTCTACTACCGGTTAGCGTCAAAAGATGCCAGTAGTTTTCACGGTAGTAGGGGCGGTAGTACCGTCTCAAGCGGTACTACCGCTGGTGTAGGGCGGTACTACCGCCCTGGAAACTCCAAGATCCTTTTCCCTGCCCAGCTGCATTGCCTCCTTGCTCTCCTCCTTGCTCCCTTGTGCCATGCCTTCCTCTCCGATGTACCTAAAGATACATGCACACAAGGACTTAGGCAGTATAAAATTCTTCCGAATCAAGGGAACAAGTACAACTAGGAATAAATTCACCTTATGATATTTTTCAACTAGGCTCAATATTTCTTTCCAGCTTAAGCAAGCAGAATCATCATATTCCATGAATATATCCTCATCATCCTCCCTTTCTTCAAGAAAAGCCGTCCGCGGCTTTGGGTAAGCTGAAAATGGCAGCAACAAAAAGAACAACGTGTACGCATAATATATGTAGATGTAACATGCTGTATCATTTTTGTTGTCATGAAAAAGATTCCCAGTATGCAATATGCAACTTAAATTGCAAGTATAAGTGAAGTTCATATAGTCATGACCAGAATGAGGAACACACATGTACAATGTCTTATTGTTCAGTATTAAGTTCGAAGCCCTCACAGAAGATCGATGATCAAAAGTGCTACAAGCAAGGTCAAACCAGTCCAAAATATTCAAAGGGACATATATGGGATACCATGCTTCAACTGTGCGACTCTGATATATAGAACAAGCATATGTATGTTCATGAGCAGTACTCGCAGCATGTAAGATGCAACTCAGTTTGCAAATATAAGTGAAGTCTATAGCAGTAGCATATAAATGCAACAGGTGTGGAAACAAACACAATGGATCAGATTCGGTGATAGCAAGATGAGAACAATCGAACATATAGGAAATTTTCAGATTCTCATGAAAATTAGGTACTGTCCAAAAGCAAAAAGACTCTGTCACAAAGCATATAGGACGCAAAACAGCAAGTTTCAAATCAGCAATCGTATCACAGGTAATGCATATGTGATCCACCAGAAAATTATCAGTCATGCTATATTCACCAATTAAATTAAATGTGAAACTATATGCATAGGTGCGAAAATTTAGATATGAAAGTTTAGAAATCTTCTTCATAGCACAACTCAAACGAATAGGTTCATTTAGCATGATAGAATACACAATATCAACAAGTGGTATTCGAGCAAGTAGTTCTGTATGTGTTATCAGTACCACATGATCAGAATTGGAATTTAGAAAATTATCACATGGTGCGGACATATTTGGACCGATCAACGCACAAGAATCAACCAGCAAAGGAACAGACTCACTGAATGCCTCATTGGCTGGTTGCAGCTCCAAATTAGCACCAGTATCAATGTCAGCCGCCTGAGATGTAGTAGGTACTGGAAAATCTTGCTCAAGTGGTGAAGCAGGTTGTACTACATGCTGCTCCCTTTCTTCAAAAACAACCTGCATATCACAAGAAACAACACTAGGAGGAGACATGATTACGTTAGGTGAAACCTGACATGTCTCATTAACATGTACTCCCAAGATTGTGTGATCACGCATATGCTCATTGTCAACTATGGGAATGACAGGTGGACATAGATTTTGACGCCTAACCTCCTGAAATTTCTTAAGTCGTGTATGTGCTAACCAAGTGTGCTTATTATTCCAAACGAATAAAGGATCAATCTGAGCACTATCAAATTCGACCTTATACCTATCACACCAAGGTTTTCCCAACAAAACGTGACAACAATTGAGTGCTCTAGGAATGACATCACAGCGCATGCTAACAGTATAACCATAAATGGTGATAGGAACATAAGCATGATGAGTAATTGGAAATGCCTCATCATAAGCAGCTAACGTATATGGCACAAGTTTGGTATATGTACGCAACTGCAGCTTGTTAACAACATCAATACTGACCAAGTTTGTGAGAGAATAATTATCAAGGATCACTGCAGCAGGTCTACCTTCGATGTCGGCAGTAAAGTGAAACAAACCTGAATCAGGATGTACACCAAGATCTTCCTCCTCCCAGAATGCATCACTGCACAAAAACTGTAATGGTAATGGCTTGTCCTTGATAGGATTCACCATTATTAGTACATAAAAAGTATAGCAGATGTATATGGTGTACTCGCACAACTCACTCAAAAACTGACAAGAAAAGGAAATCTTACCGTTCCAAAGTGAATAGCAATGCGTACCCGTTCGGATGGAGGACTAGTGCACGGATGTGATGAAGTGAATATCCGGGTATGAGAGCAATCACACGACAAACCAGGGTATATGGTGGAGCTTGGTTGGGATACCTAACAACACCAATTCACAAATCCTAGTGCTGATCGTGTGATACAAAAAGACCCATGGAAACTCACACGGTGGAGATAAATGGGGCAATTGCAACTCTGAAAAGGAGCTCAAATTTGATTTATGTGTCGGAGTAATGCTCGTGCTGCAATGCACAGGGAGAGACGCTAGCAAAAAGCTCAAAACAGGGCACAAGATTGCTCAATTCTACAAGTGCAAACAGCAAGATAATACAAATCCAACACTGCAAGAGATAGCAACAACTTCTGGCCACGGTTTCTCTCGTTTCGTGCTTTCTCGCTGTTTTTTTTTTTGTACTCCCTTTTTTTTTTCTCTCTCTCTTTTTTTTTTATCCTCTTTTCACTCTTTTTTTTCTTTTCACTGCAGGTCGCGTGAACAGTACCGCGGATTTTTTAACTGCCTCGTGAACAGTACGTGAACAGGACGTGAACAGTACAAACTCTTTTTTTTTTTTTTTTTTGTAGCCGAGACTGGAGCAACAAACAACGAAGCAGATCTTGCCAATCTCAAAGATGCACTTACCAAAAACCTAGATGAGCAGCCCGTAGAGCACAAGGATATGCTAGTCTCAATAGGAAAGTGCTACGCAAAAGAAGAAAAATTGGCTTGTCTATGGCTCACAAAGGAAAGACTCGATTTAACTCGGACTGGAAAAAGGAAACCTAAAAGAAAACGCTAAAGGAAAAAAAAACCAACGAACACAAGAACCAAGACTCCGACGAACACAAGAACAAAAAGACTCGGATCAGAACAAAACCCTAGACGCCTACTAGATGACTCGGAAGAAAAAGTGACGCAAAAGAAAGACACAACGACCAGCAACTAAAACTTGGAAACGATGTTATCTAGGGTATGGCAAAAACCCGAACCCTAATCTTTTTGTGAGGCTTTTTCTGGATAGGATGAAAAACACAACTAATCTACGGATGATTTGGTGGATGCTTACCGAGGCAACGCTGGATATCTGATACCAAGATGATATGGGGTGTCCCGATCTTCTCAGTAAGCGGCGGTGGTGATGATGATGGTGTAGGATAACTTGTATGTCGCCGATGAACTCTCCCTCGCTTGATCCCTGATGCCAATGCAAAAGGTCTCAACCCTTTGGATATTCACAACGTCACACACTTGCGCACGCAGCCGTCGACCACGAACGGTTAGAATTGCAATATACTAATTCCCAATGGAACAGCAGATCACACTTGACTTGCAGTATATAATCACCAGATCGATACGAATTGGTGATGAGGATTCAAGATGAATGCTTACAAGCAATCTCATGAACTAGGGTTTATCTTAAACGTGGTCTAACTCTAACTAACCCTAAGGAAGAGTATTTATATCCTAAGATAAATCGAAGGGGTACATGGGCTGTCAGCCCGAAACTCTGCGCGCAGGCAGCACGGTAGTACCGCTGATGTCATGCGGTACTACCGCTCCAAGCGGTACTACCGCTTCAGTACCGCTCTACTACCGGTTAGCGTCAAAAGATGCCAGTAGTTTTCACGGTAGTAGGGGCGGTAGTACCGTCTCAAGCGGTACTACCGCTGGTGTAGGGCGGTACTACCGCCCTGGAAACTCCAAGATCCTTTTCCCTGCCCAGCTGCATTGCCTCCTTGCTCTCCTCCTTGCTCCCTTGTGCCATGCCTTCCTCTCCGATGTACCTAAAGATACATGCACACAAGGACTTAGGCAGTATAAAATTCTTCCGAATCAAGGGAACAAGTACAACTAGGAATAAATTCACCTTATGATATTTTTCAACTAGGCTCAATATTTCTTTCCAGCTTAAGCAAGCAGAATCATCATATTCCATGAATATATCCTCATCACCGTCTGCCCCCGGACGGCCACGTCACAAGCCCCTTTGTCCTCTGCCCCCGGACGGCCACGTCACAAGCCCCTTTGCCGTCTGCCCACGGATGGCCACGTCACAAGCCCTTTTGCCGTCTGCCCCCTTTGCCGTCTGCCCCCGGACGGCCACGTCACAAGCCCCTTTGTCGTTTGCCCCCGGACGGCAAAGAGGCCAAATGGCCCCAGGCCTGGTGTTCCCAGGTTGCACAGGCGGCTGCCACACGTGCCACCTTTGCCGTCGGTGGCAGACGACAAATAGGCTTTTGCCGACGGTGGCAGACGGCAAAGAGCTAGTATTGCCTCTTTTTTTCCTGTTTTTGTTATATTCAAGAATTTTCACAGGCAGATACACTACTGGAATCAGCTTCTTTGCCGTCTGCCATAGCAGACGGCAAAGGCCTGCCTGGCGGACGGCAAAGCCATTGCCGTCCGCCAGCAGATGGCGAACAGTCCGGCCGAACGGGTGCCGGTAAAGGCCACTTTGCCGTCTGCTGGCATACGGCAAAGAAGCCAAGCTCTTTGCCGTCTGCTGGCAGACGGCAAAGCCCCTGGACGACAGACAAAAGGTGCCAGCCCCGTTAGGGGGCTAACGGCGCTCTTTGCCGTCTGCCAGCAGACGGCAAAGAAGAAAGCTCTTTGCCGTCTGCTCGCAGACGGCAAACAGGCCAAATAGGCCAGCCCAGCTTGCACAGGCTGCTGCCACGTGGCCTATTTGCCGTCTGCTAGCAGACGGCAAAGTGGCTATATAGCCCCTGTTTTTACTGTTTTCTCTTATATCAATTCATTTGCACATAAATTCACACACACACACATATATATATATATATTCAGAATCACATAATAAGGCAAACATTATGTCTAGTCCATCACATAAAATGTCTCATCCACCACATAATAAACAACACATATGCAAATAATATGCAAGCCATATGGATATGATCATCCAACACATACCAAATCAAAACATATGCAAGTCTCATCCATACATATGCAAGTTTCATTCATCTATACATACATATGCCAGTGTCAATTGTTGATCCTACAAAATCAAAACAAAATGGAAGGACAAGGACTCCATGAACGCAAGCTTCCGTGAAGTGAATCAAATCTGCAAAATGGGAAAGAAGGAAGTTAGAAGAAGAAGAAGACTAGAAGAAGAAGAAGAAGAAAAAGAAGAAGAAGAAGACTAGAAGAAGAAGAAGAAGAAGAAGAAGAAGAATTTTTCTTCTCTTTCGTTTTCTTCTTCTTATTGCTTACTTGTGTCATTTTAGAGCTAACCTAGTTAAATAGGCCATTTTTGACCTAAATATGCTAAGTATGTCATAAATGAACTAAATAAGCTAAGTATAGGTCATTTCAGAGCTAACCTAAGTAATTATGCCATTTTTGAGCTAATTAAGCATATTAAGTCATTTTGGAGCTAAATAGGTCATTTCTTAAGCATATTATATCATTTTTGAGCTAGCTAAGCATATTGAGTCATTTTGGAGGAATAAATGCTAAGTATAGGTAACTTTAGAGCTATCCTAGGTTAAATAGGTCATTTTTGAGCTAATTAAGGTTATTATGTCATTTTTGAGCTAGATAACCATATAAATTCATTTTTGGAGGAATAAATGCTAAGTATATGTCATTTTAGAGCTTTCCTAGGTTAAATAGGTCATTTTGGAGCTAAATAGGTGATTTCTTAAGCTAAGCTAAGTATAGGTCATTTGAGAGCTATCCGTGGTAAAATTGGTCATTTTGGAGCTAATTAAGGTTATTATGTCATTTTGGAGGAAATAATGCTAAGTACAGGTCATTTTAGAGCTAAATATGTCATTTCTTAAGCTAAGCTAAGTATAGGTCATTTGAGAGCTATCCATGGTAAAATTGGTCATTTTGGAGCTAAGTAAGGTTATAATGTCATTTTCAAGGAAACTAAGCTAAGTATACGGCATTTTGGAGATAAATAGGTCATTTCTTAAGCTAAGTACGCATTTGTTATGCTAAACACTTGCGAAAACTTACCGTCATCACGGAGGTGTAGTTGTAGGTGTAGTTGTAGGACCGGTCGCGCCAATGGCTGACGGAGGAGGATCGGTCGATGCTTGTCGGGAGTTATGCTGCACCAAAGATCATTTCCAATGTATCGTTAGCATGATGCAACTCAAATGTGAAGACTAGTAACTAATGACCATTCAAATGAAACTCACCGTGCCCGCCGGAGCAATGACTGGCATCGGCGGAGGGGTCGTGCCGCTCTTCTCGCACAGGGTCTGCACATTTGGTTTTGACGAGTCAGTCATATTAGATACTATTGTAAGGAACATTACGTGCATGATTTGGCTAATATGCAGAAGAAACTTACCGCGAACATCTCGTATAGGGCCCGGTTAGCCATCATGTTCCGGTTCCTCTCCTCCTCCAACGCATTAGCCGTCCTGTCCTCAAGCTCCCTCTCCCTCTCCGCCGCCTGCCGGTCCCTCTCCTCTAGAATCGCCTGGGTCTACGCTCTCTCTTCCTCAATACCAGCCTGGGTCTTCGCTCTCTCTGCCTCAATAGCAGCCTGCAACACCACTCGTTAGCATTGTAATCATCGACGGCCGCACACACAATGTAATGAAGGAAAGGTATCTGAGTCCGTATAACTAACCTTGAATTCGAGCTCCACTGGCCGTGCACGAGGCAATATCTCAGGATCGGAGCCGGTCTGGCGCTTCTTGATCTGCGGGAGAGTGCTACTACAACGTATCAGTCCATCCCCAATGGCTAACGAGCCATGGGGCCTCCCGCCACCAGATATCATCACCAGCTCTGGATCAAGAGGTTGCTGGCTCGGGTTAAAGTCCGGCCCTTTCCTCGCCTTCCCCTCGTCTCTGTACCTCACAAGCTTATGGTGGGAGGCGCGGTTGGTGAATTTCTTTGGATCATCGAGGTTAGACTCAGAGAATGCCTTGGCCTTCTTGTACGAGGCAGTATTGGACATGGCATAGAGGTCGAACAGCTGTGGCACTGGAGCCTTGTTCTCTCGCGCCTAAAAGAGAGGAACAGAGTATTAGTTGAGGGCTCAAGCTAGCATGAAGAATAAATTTGCATGAAACATGAAGCAAACCACATACCCAGTTTTCCCCGTACTGATGTTGGTTGACGCTGCCTAGATGGTGTGGGACACCTTTCATTTTGCCACGCTTGTCCTTTGCAGTGTCGTGGGTGGAGCGCCATTGGGGAGAGCACCACTCATCCACCAACGCCTCCCAACAGTCCATCCTATCTGCACACCATCTCGGGGGCACCTAAGTTAAGCAAGAGAAATTTGAGCGCTACGCCTACGAATCAAATCAAGGAAACTAAGTACAAGGCCTTAAGAATAGGTAATTACCTTCATGTACTTCTCCTTACTCAGAAACTTCTCGCGGAACTTCTCTCTTTTCCTCCTAATACCAGCCGAGGCGAAGTAGTCTCGAATAGCCTGCGTCCGAGCCTCGTGCCGAAAGTTTTGAAGTAGGCGCCTGCACTCGTTGTCGATAACCAGAGCCGCGGCCTCCTCCTGTCCCTCAGCACACCTGTAGAAGGTCTGCAATAAAACAAGAAAACATGAATTAGTACAATCACTAGGGTTGCCAATCAAAGAAGGAAACACAACGTAGACGGCAAAGGAGAAATTACCCAAAACGTCTGGATCACAATGTCGGCCACCTTGTGGCACTCGACATCGCCGATCCTATGCCCCGGCGGGGCCGGGGCAGCCAAGTAGTGCTCCCAGGTCATTCCTAACTCGGGAACCCGGCCCTCACCGGGCAACGTGACCCACCCCGGGAAGCTCTGGCGACAAATCACACCAAGGACACTGTTGGGCCTGCGGACATGAGGCTCGTGTGTCCAAGACCTGCAGTATGACAAGGCCAACGCATTAGATATTCGAAGAAACGTGAAGGCAAAAGGTTAAAAAAGAGTAAATGCACTTACTTGGCCCCGTTAGGCGCAATCAACCACCTCTGGTCAGGGGTCGCCGGGGTGGGCGGGAGCTTTGTACCACCACGCTGGTAGACTTTGCGCCCCTCAACCCACTCACCCTCGCTATAGCTATCAGAACTATAGCCACCCTCAGCACGGCCACTCGACTCCGTCGAGTTCCGCTGCGACTCAGCGTGATCCCTGCTGAGCTCCGGAGTCTCGTGGGACGAAGTCTCGTGGGACGAAGGCTCGTCGGCCCGACGCTCGTCGGCCCGAGGCTCGTCGGCCGTAGGCGCGTCTGCCATAGGCTCGTCGGCCCGAGGCTCGTGGACCGGAGTCCGAGACGGGTCCACCTCAAGCGGCTCCATCTCAGACGGAGCACTCCTGTGGTCGGGTGAATCAGCTGGGGGTGGCGGCGAGGAAGGCGTAGTAGCAGCCTTCCTACCTCTCCCGCCGCCACGTCCACCTCTACCAGCCTTCTTCCCCCCCGACCTCTCTCGGCCGAAGAAGAAGCGACCGCCGGTGGTGTCTGCATACTGAGATCCAGCGCTCTCCGGAGGCTATGGGGTGGAATGGAACTACCCCTCCCACCACGCGCCGAGGTAGGAGCCTCGGAGCGCTCTCGACCCGCGCCCACCATCTGTCAACACCTGCAATGACAAAGAGTAAACGAAATTAGTACAACATAAAAAGAATGAATACCTGACATGAATAATATGTATATAATTTAAGTGTATCATCATCATGAACATAATAAAAAATTGAATACCTAAAAAATTGAATATATACCTAATTTAAGTGTCGGGGTGTCGTGTCGGGGTCGGGGTGTCGGGGTGTCGGGGGTGTCGTGTCTGGGTGTCGTGGTGTCAGGGGTGTCGGGGTCGGGGTGCCGTGTCGGTGTCGGGGTGTCGGGTCGGGGTCGGGGTCGGGGTCGGGGTGTCGGGTCGGGGTCGGGGTGTCGGGGTCGGGGTGTCGGGGTCGGGGTGTCGGGTCGGGGTCGGGGTCGGGGTTTTTCCTCTTTTTTTCTTTTCTTCTTCTTCCTCTTCTTCCTTTTCTTCATTTTCTTCCTTTTTTTTCCTTCTTCTTCTTCTTCTTCCTCCTTTCCTTTTTCCTCTTCTTCTTCTCCTCCTCTCCTCTTTTTTCTTCTTCTCCTCCTCCTAACCTAATTAACCTAATTGATGTCAAAACTAGTAGCATCTAACTAATTAACCTACTCAAAAAACCTAATTAACAACATCTAACTAATTAACCTAATTGATGCATCTACTATCTACTAACAGTAGCATCTATATATATCTATAATCATGATATTAAAAAAAAGGAAAAAAAACAGAAAAACAGAAAAAAAGGGCAGAGGTGGGGGAGCTCACGGGAGGGGGTGCCGCCGGGAGGCTCGTCGGGGGGGTGCCATCGGGGGGGCTCGCCGGGGGGTGCCGCCGGGGAGGGCTCGCCGGGGGGGGCTCGATGGGGCGGCGGCGCGTGGCCGCTGCGGCAGACTGCGGGGCGGCGGCGCGGGGCAGCGGAGGTGCGGGGCGGCGGCGCGGGGCGGCGGCGCGGGGCAGGGCGGGGCGGCGGCAGGGGCAGGGCAGGGCAGGGCGGGGCGGCGGCGGGGGCGGCGGGGGCAGGGCGGGGCGGCGGTGCTGAGACAGAGAGGGAGAGAGATGTGTGTGAGAGAGAGAGAGGCTTTGGGCGCGGGGGCGAAAATTAAGCCCCCCTCTTTGCCGTCTGCTGGCAGACGGCAAAGAATTCTTTGCCGTCTGCCAGCAGACGGCAAAGACGGTGACCGTTAGCCCGCCCCCGCCGTGACATTGTGGGCCCCACCCTCACCTCGTTGCCGTCTGCTGGCAGACGGCAAAGAAATTTTTGCCATCTGCCAGCAGACGGCAAAGAAGTGGCAGATGGAAAAGAGCTTGACCTAGCCAGTGCCGTGCCCCGTGGGGCCCACTTTGGTCTTTGCCGTCTGCTGGCAGACGGAAAAGAACTCTTTGCCGTCTGCCAGCAGACGGCAAACAACCTCTTTGCCATCAGCTGGCAGACGGCAAAGAGGTGGCAGATGGCAAATAACTGAATTCCAGTAGTGATATATGATATATATATATATTTCACAGAAACAATATCCCTGCCAAATGGATATGATCAACCAACAATTATACCAAATTGAAAGTATCAAATGTCACATTGTTCACCATATTACAATAGTTTCATCCATACATACATAGTTTCATCCATAGGTAGAAAGTTTCACATAAGTTCATCGATACAAAATGAAAACAGAAAGTAAACACTAGCACTACATCAAAGCAAGCTGTCGTGAAGTGAATCAAATCTGCAAAATTGGAAATAAGAAAGTTAGAAGAAGATTACTAGAAGAAGTAGAAGAAGATCTAGAAGAAGAAGAAGAAGTAGATGATGAAGAAGCGTTTTTCTTCTCTTTCTCTTTCTCCTCTTGTTTTTCTTCTTCTTATTGCTTATTTGTGTGATTTTAGAGCTACCCTAGGTAATTATGCCATTTTTGACCTAACTAAGCTTATTGTGTCATTTTGCAAGAAAATAAGCTAAGTATATGGCATTTATGAGGTTGCCAAGGCTATTATGCCATTTTTGAGTTAACTAAGCTTATTATGTCATTGTGGAGGAAACATAGCTACGTATAGGTCATTTTAGAGCCAACCTAGGTAAAATAGGTCATTCTGGAGCTAAGTAAGCTTATTATCTCATTGTGTAGGAAGCAAAGCTAAGTATAGGTCATTTTAGAGCTAACTTAGGTAAAATAGGTCATTTCGGAGCTAAGTAAGCTTAGTATGTCATTTTGGAGGAAACAAAGCTAAGTATAGGTCATTGATGAGCTAACCAAGGTAAACTAGGTCATTTTGGAGCTAAGTAAGATTATTATGTCCCTTTGGAGGAAAATAAGCTAAGTATAAGTCATTTATGAGCTAACCAAGGTAAACTAGGTCATTTTGGAGCTAAGTAAGATTATTATGTCCCTTTGGAGGAAAATAAGCTAAGCATATGATATTTATGAGCTAACCAAGGTTATTATGCCATTTTTGAACTAAGTAAGCTAATTATGACATAAATGAACTAAATAAGCTAAGTATAGGTCATTATGCATTTGTTAAGCAAAACACTAGAGAAAACTTACCGTCCTCGTCATCACGGAGGTGAAGCACCGGGGTTGCTCGGGCCGGTGTCACCTGGAGAAGGATGCCCTGGAGAAGGGTCGTGCGATGCGGTTCTGGAGTTATGTTGCACCAAAGATCATTTCAAAGTCTCATTAGCGTGATGACACTGAAATGTTAAGACTAGTAACTAATGACCATTCAAATGAAACTAACCATTCCCGCCGTGGTAATGACTGGCATCGGCGGAGGGGTCTGGCCGTTCTTCTTGCACATAGACAGCACATTTGGTTTTGACAAGTCAATCATATTGGTTATTAATGAAACGAACCTGTAGTGCATGATTTGGCTAATATGAAGAAGAAACTTACCGCGATGAGCTCGTACATGGCCCGGTTAGATGCATCGTTCCGTGCCCTCTCCTCCTCCAACAACCTATCCGTCCTCTCCTCCAAATCCCTCTCCTTCTCCGCCGCCTGTCGGGCCCGTTCCTCCAGAAGCGCCTGGATTGCCTCTCTCTCTTTTTGAAGAGCAGCCTGCAACACAACTCCTCGTTAGCATTGTAATCATCTTTGTTCGCACACACAATGTAATGGAGGAAAGCTATCTGAGTCCGTATGACTAACCTCGATGGCGAGCTTGATTGGCCGTGGACGAGGCCTTATCTCAGGACAGGAGCTCGTTTGGCGCGCCTTGATCTCCCGGAGAGTGCGAGAAGACCGTATAAGTCCATCTCCAATGGCTATAGAGCCATGGGGCCTCCCGCCGCCAGCTATCATCACCAGCTCTGGATCAATAGGATGCTGGCTCGGGTTGAAGTCCTCCCCATTCACCGCCTTCCCCACATCTATGTACCTCACGAGGTTGTGGTGGGAGGAGATGTTGGTGAAGTTCTCGGGATGATCGAGGTCAGACTCACAGAATGCCTTCGCCTTCTTGTACGAGGCAGTATGGGCCTTGGCATAGAGGTCGTACATCTCTGGCACCTCCGTGTTATTGTGATGCGCCTAAAAGAGAGAGAGAGGAACAAAGTATTAGTAAAGGGCTCAAGCTAGCATCAAGAATGAATTGCATGAATCATGAAGCAAACCATATACCCAGTTCTGCCCAAACAGATATAAGTTGGCGCTGCCTTGATGCTGTGGCACACCAGCCATTTTGGCACGCCGGTCCTTGGCGTTGTTGTGGATGGCTAGCGATTGCTCTGAGCACCACTCATCCACCAACGCCTCCCAACAATCCATCTTATCCGCACACCATATCGGGGGCACCTAAGTGAGTAAAGAATAATTTGAGCGCTACGCCTACGAATCAAATCAAGGAAACTAAGTACAAGGCCGTAAGAAAAGGTAATTACCTTCATGTACTGCTCCTTCTCCAGAAACTTTCCGCGGCACGTCGTCTTTTCCTTCTTAACTTTCCGCGAGGCGTAGTAGTCTCGAACTGCCTGCGGTCGAGCCTCGTGCCGTAAGTTCTGTAGTAGGCGCCTGCACTCGACATCGATAACCTTTGCCGCGGCCTCCTCGTATCCCTCCTCACACCTGTAGAAGGTCTGCAATCAAACGAGACAACACTGATTAGTACAATAAATAGCTATTGTTGATTTTAATTGTGTAAAGGAGAAATTACCCAAAACTGTCTGATCACCATGTCGGCCCTTGTGTGGCTTAAGACACCGTCGATCCTCGTCTCCGGCGGGACCGGGGCAGCCAAGTAGTGCTCCCAGGTCAATCCTAGCTCTCGAACCCGGCCCTCACCGGGCAACGTGACAAACCCCGGAAAGTTTTGCCGGCAAATCACACCAAGGACGGAGTTGGGCCTGCGGGCATCCTTGGCATGAGTCCAACCCCTGCAGTATGACAAAGCCAACGCATTAGATATTTGAAGAAACATGAAGGCAAAAGGTTAAGAAAGAGTAAATGCACTTACTTCTCCCCATTAGGCCTAATCGACCACCTCTGCTCGCGGGTCGCCGGCACGGGCGGGAGCCGTGTACTACCACGCTGGTAGACAGTGGCCCCCTCAACCACCTCGTCCTCGCTATTAGAAAACCCATCCCCGCCACAATCAGCATGGCCACTCGGCTCCGGCCAGATATCCCATTGGGTCTGCTGGGACGTACCCTGATCACTGCTCTGCCCTGGAGTCTCGTGGGACGAAGGCCCGTCGACCCTAGGCTCGTGGACCGGAGTCCGCGTAGCCTCCTCCTCAGACGGGTCCACCCTAGCTGTCCTGTGCTCGGGTGAATCAGCTGGGGGTGGTGGCGAGGAAGGCGTAGTGATGTCTACTATGCAACCTTCTTCTTGTAGACTCGTGTTGGGCCTCCAAGCGCAGACTTTTGTAGGACAGTAGCAAATTTCCCTCAAGTGGATGACCTAAGGTTTATCAATCCATGGGAGGCGTAGGATGAAGATAGTCTCTCTCAAACAACCCTGCAACCAAATAACAAAGAGTCTCTTGTGTCCCCAACACACCCAATACAATGGTAAATTGTATAGGTGCACTAGTTCGGCGAAGAGATGGTGATACAAGTGTAACATAATCTGAAAATATAAAAACAGCAAGGTAGCAAGTAACAAAAGTGAGCAAAAACGGTATTGCAATTCTTGAAAACAAGGCCTAGGGTTCATACTTTCACTAGTGCAAGTTCTCTCAACAATACTGACATAGTTGAATCATATGTAAATCCCTCACGTGCGACAAAGAGTTCACTCCAAAGTCACAAATAGCGGAGGACAAACGAAGAAATTATTGTAGGGTACGAAACCACCTCAAAGTTATCTTTTCCGATCAATCTTATGAGCTATCCCTATAAGTGTCACGAACAGCCCTAGAGTTCGTACTAAAATAACACCTTAATATACACATCAACCAAAACCCTAATGTCACCTAGATACTCCAATGTCACCACAAGTACCCATGGGCTTGATTATACGATATGCATCACACAATTTCAGATTCATCATGTTCAATCCAACACAAAGAACTTCAACGAGTGCCCCAAAGTTTCTACCGGAGAGTCAAGACGAAAACGTGTGCCAACCCCTATGCATAGATTCCCAAGGTCACGGAACCCGCAAGTTGATCACCAAAACATACATCAAGTGGATCAATAGAACATCCCCTTGTCACCACGGATATCCCATCGCAAGACATACATCAAGTGTTCTCAAATCCTTAAAGACTCAATCCGATAAGTAAACTTCAAAGGGAAAAATCAATTCATCACAAGAAGATAGAGAGGGGAAAACTCCATATGATTCATCTATATTAATAAAGCTCGCAGTACATCAAGATCGTGTCACCTCAAGAACACGAGAGAGAGAGATCAAACACATAGCTACTGGTACATACCCTCAGCCCCGAGGGTGAACTACTCTCTCCTCGTCATGGAGACCGCCGGGATGATGAAGATGGCCTCCGGTGATGGTTTACCCCTCCGACAAGGTGCCGGAACGGGCTCCCGATTGGTTTTTCGTGGCTACAGAGGCTTGCGGCGGCGGAACTCCCGATCTAGGTTTCTTTTCGGGGGTTTCTGTATTTATAGGAATATTTGGCGTTGGAATCACGTCAAGGGGGTGCTCGAGGAGTCCACAAGCCAGGGGGGCGCGCCCTAGGGGGGGCGCGCCCCCCAGGCTTGTGACTTCCTCGGTCACTTCCTGGCCCAGCTCCGGTGCTTCGGGTGTCTCTTTTGGTCCATAAAAAATCACCGTAAATTTTCAGCCCATTCCGAGAACTTTTATTTCTGCACAAAAAACGACACCATGGTAGTTCTGCTGAAAACAGCGTCAGTCCGGGTTAGTTCTAATAAAATCGTACCAAAATCATATAAAATTATTGTAAACATGGCATGAATACTTCATAAATTATAGATACGTTGGAGACGTATCAGCATCCCCAAGCTTAATTCCTGCTCGTCCTCGAGTAGGTAAATGATAAAAGAAATAATTTATGAAGGAATACTAGCAAGTGCACAAGTTTGATCAATGATAATTCCTATCACTTTTTCTAGCATCAATATAAACCATAAACAGTAGCTCATCTCATAAAGCTTCTCATGATCAAGTAACAAGCTATTCACATGTTAAAGTATAGACCAAAAAGTTTCTTGAAAACTAACAAACCATATTCCTAGTCATCGAACAATTGCAATTCATCTTATTTTCAGGAAGGGTCTATGTAAGAGCTTTGATTTAGCAAATTCCACATATTCAACTATCATATAGTCTTCCATGATTATTGTCACTCAAAGCATATTTTTAGAACAAATAGCATCCATCGACCACAGAGAAAGATAGGGGCTTAATGTTTCGCCTCCCAACTTATTTATCATATAGATAATTGTCAACAATAATAATTCATGATTAAATATATTTGTGTGGATATATATGTCTAGATCATTCCCCAACACATGACGCTTGCCAAGAGAAAAAGGCGAAATATAGGAAGTGGTGAAGATCACCATGACTCTTGCATAAAGGTAAGTACTAGAAAGTAAAAGATAGGCCCTTCGCAGAGGGAAGCATTGATTTGCAAAGGTGCCAGAGCTCGAGCTTTTAAAACAGAAATGAATAATAATTTTGAGCGGTATGCTTTCATTGTCAACATAACAACCGAGAGATCTCGGTATCTTCCATGCTAGATACATTATAGGCGGTTCCCAAACAGAATGGTAAAGTTTTTACTCCCCCTCCACCAATCAATCACACTCCACGGCGAGCCGAATCCACGGGTACTGTCCATACAAACAACAATCTTGGGGGAGTTTTGTTTCATTATATTTTGATTTGATTTTTGAGCATGGAACTGGGCATCCCGAATACCAGCCACTTTCTCGTGAATGATAGTGAATCAACACATATCGTGAGAATAACCCACCTAGCATGGAAGATACTGACAGCCCCTAGTCACTATATGAGCGATTCGGGCATACAAAACAGATAATTATTTGAAGGTTTAGAGTTTGGCACATGCAAATTTACTTGGAACGGCAGGTAAATACCGCATATAGGTAGGTATGGTGGACTCTCATGGCAAAACTGGTTTAAGGGTGTTTGGATGCACAAGTAGTATTTCTACTTGGTGCGGAAGTTTTGGCTAGTAAATAAATTGGGAAGCAACCAAACCAAGAAACGAAAAATCACATAAGTGAGCATTGAACATAACTAACACCGAATAATGCACCACAAGTAGGATGTAACTTCATTGCATAACTATTGACTTTTGTACTTGCATAGGGAATCACAAACCTTAACACCAATATTCCTACTAAAGCATAATTACTCACTAACATGACTCACATATTACTATCATCATGTTTCAAAACTATTACAAAGAATCAAGTTTAATTTGTCCCATGATCTACATGAAAGTTTTTATTATATCCTCCTTGGATATCTATCACTTTGGGACTAGTTTCATATATTTGTATTGCTTTTTGGCAAGCTCAAACAAATTTAAGTGAAGTACAAGAGCATAAAAATTTCATCTCTCAAAAAGATATAAGTGAAGCACTAGATCAAATGACAAACTACTCCAAAAAGATATAAGTGAAGATCGATGCGTAGCCAACAATTAAATAACTATGTGAGGACTCTCTCATCTAAGAATTTCAGATCTTAAGCATTTTATTAAACAGCAAGCAAAAGAAAAATAGCACTCCAAGAATAGCACGCATCATGTGAACGAATAAAAATTTAGGCTCAACATAGGCTAACCGATAATTGTTGATGAAGAGAGGTGGGATGCGTAGCATCCCCAAGCTTAGATGCTTGAGACTTCTTGAAATATTTACTTGGGGTGCCTTGGTCATCCCCAAGCTTGAGCTTTTGTATCTCGTTCAATCCTCTCATATCATGGTTTCACCTATTCTCAAAAACTTCATCCACACAAAACTCGAAAAGAACTCGTGAGATAGGTTAGTACACATAATAATAAATCAACTCTTTTTGTACTTCCAAGACAAGTTGCATAATAATTGCAAACATCATCTACTGTTTACTATCATTTTCACAATTTATATCTACCAATATAGGCTATGGAAACTATAGGATAAGTAGATAATAAAACTATGACAGCAATCTGTCTAAACAGAACAGTCTGTAGCAATCTATTAAACCAGTGTACTTCCGTAACTCAAAAATTTATGAAAATTTAGGACATGCTATAAAATTTATATGAAAATACTGTGTAAAAATTTCATAAACGTTCCATGTTCCAGTAAAATATGAAAATTCAAACACTACAGCAAAAGTTTCTGTTTATACACAGCACACATCAAACATGCAATTCAAGCATCCTAAAAGGCAATTCTTGGAACTTTTTATTGAAAAACAAGATTATAAATAAAACCTAACAGAGAACAAGAAAATAAAATGACGCTCCAAGCAAAACTCATATTATGTGACGAATAAAAATATAGCTCCAAGTAAGATATACCGATAGTGTTGAAGATGAAAGAGGGGATGCCTTCCGGGGCATCCCCAAGCTTAGGCGCTTGAGTCTTCCTTGGATATTACCTTGGGGGTGCCTTGGGCATCCCCAAGCTTAGGTTCTTGTCACTCCTTATTCTCCTCGTATCGGTGTCTCACCCAAAACTTGAAAACTTCAATCACACAAAACTTAACGGAACTTCGTGAGAAGGGTTAGTATAATAAACAAAGATCATTCACTTAGGTACTGTCAAGACAAGATTCATAATTGTTCCCGCGTCATACCTACTGTATTCTATCATTCCCATAATTTATATCACTCAATATAAGCTATGGAAACACTAAAACAAGCAAACTATGCATGCAAAACAGAATCTGTCAAAAACAGAACAGTCTGTGAAGATCTGTAGTGTAACCATATTTCCCTGTCTCTGAAAATTCTGAAAAATTAGGAAAATCTAGGAAATTTCTATATCAATCATGTGTAAAAAATTCAGATCAAAAGCACGTTCCAGTGAATTTACAAAATTCCTGGACTGAGAGCAAAAGTTTCTGTTTTTGCACAGAATCAAGTCAACTATCATCCACACTATCCCAAAGGCTTTACTTGGCACTTTATTGAAACAAAAGCTATAAAACATGATTATACAGTAGCTTAATCATGTGGACACACAAAAACAGTAGGTATAAATATTGGGTTGTCTCCCAACAAGCGCTTTTCTTTAATGCCTTTTTAGCTAGGCATGATGATTTCAATGATGCTCACAAAAAAGATAAGAATTGAAACACAAAGAAAGCATCATGAAGCATATGACTAGCACATTTAAACCTAACCCACTTCCTATGCATAGGGATTTTGTGAGCAAACAACTTATGGGAACAAGAATCAACTAGCATAGGACGGTAAAACAAGCAAAACTTCAAGATTTTCAACACATAGAGAGGAAACTTGATATTATTGCAATTCCTACAAGCATATGTTCCTCCCTCATAATAATTTTCAGTAGCATCATGAAGGAATTTCACAACATAACTATCACATAAAGCATTATCTTCATGATCCACAAGCATAGAAAATTTGTCACTCTCCACATAAGCAATTTTCTTCTCATTCATAATAGTGGGAGCAAACTCAACAAAATAACTATCATGAGATACTTGATTGACATAACCACTTTGAATATTAAAATCATGATGACAAGTTTCATGGTTACTATCACTCTTTATAGCATACATGTCATCACAATAATCATAATAGATAGGAGGCATGCCATCATCATAATAGTTTTGCTCATCAAAACTTGGGGGACTAAAAATATCATATTCATCAAACATAGCATCCCCAAGCTTGTGGCTTTGCATATCATTAGCATCATGAATATTCAGAGAATTCATACTAACAATATTTCTATCATGCTCATCATTCAAAGATTTAGTGCCAAACATTTTAATAACTTCTTCTTCTAACACTTGAGCACAATTTTCCTTTCCATCATTTTCACGAAAGACATTAAAAAGATGAAGCATATGAGGCAACCTCAATTCCATTTTTTTGTAGTTTTCTTTTATAAAACCAAACTAGTGATAAAACAAGAAACTAAAAGATTTAATTGCAAGATCTAAAGATATACCTTCAATCACTCACCTCCCCGGCAACGGCGCCAGAAAAGAGCTTGATGTCTACTACGCAACCTTCTTCTTGTAGACTCGTGTTGGGCCTCCAAGCGCAGAGTTTTGTAGGACAGTAGCAAATTAACCTCAAGTGGATGACCTAAGGTTTATCAATCCGTGGGAGGCATAGGATGAAGATGGTCTCTCTCAAACAACCCTGCAACCAAATAACAAAGAGTCTCTTGTGTCCTCAACACACCCAATACAATGGTAAATTGTATAGGTGCACTAGTTCGGCGAAGAGATGGTGATACAAGTGTAATATGGATGGTAGATATAGGTTTTTGTGATCTGAAAATATAAAAACAGCAAGGTAGCAAGTAACAAAAGTGAGCAAAAACGGTATTGCAATTCTTGAAAACAAGGCCTAGGGTTCATACTTTCACTAGTGCAAGTTCTCTCAACAATACTGACATAGTTGAATCATATATAAATCCCTCACGTGCGACAAAGAGTTCACTCCAAAGTCACAAATAACGGAGGACAAACGAAGAAATTATTGTAGGGTACGAAACCACCTCAAAGTTATCTTTTCCGATCAATCTTATGAGCTATCCCTATAAGTGTCACGAACAGCCCTAGAGTTCGTACTAAAATAACACCTTAATATACACATCAACCAAAACTCTAATGTCACCTAGATACTCCAATGTCACCACAAGTACCCATGGCCTTGATTATACGATATGCATCACACAATTTCAGATTCATCATGTTCAATCCAACACAAAGAACTTCAACGAGTGCCCCAAAGTTTCTACCGGAGAGTCAAGACGAAAACGTGTGCCAACCCCTATGCATAGATTCCCAAGGTCACAGAACCCGCAAGTTGATCACCAAAACATACATCAAGTGGATCAATAGAACATCCCATTGTCACCACGGATATCCCATCGCAAGACATACATCAAGTGTTCTCAAATCCTTAAAGACTCAATCCGATAAGTAAACTTCAAAGGGAAAACTCAATTCATCACAAGAAGATAGAGAGGGGAAAACTCCATATGATTCATCTATATTAATAAAGCTCGCGGTACATCAAGATCGTGTCATCTCAAGAACACGAGAGAGAGAGATCAAACACATAGCTACTAGTACATACCCTCAGCCCGAGGGTGAACTACTCCCTCCTCGTCATGGAGACCGCCGGGATGATGAAGATGGCCTCCGGTGATGGTTTCCCCCTCCGGCAGGGTGCCGGAATGGGCTCCCGATTGGTTTTTCGTGGCTACAGAGGCTTGCGGCGGCGGAACTCCCGATCTAGGTTTCTTTTCGGGGGTTTCTGTATTTATAGGAATATTTGGCGTTGGAATCATGTCAGGGGGGTGCTCGAGGAGTCCACAAGCCAGGGGGCGCCCCCAGGCTTGTGACCTCCTCGGTCACTTCCTGGCCCAGCTCCGGTGCTTCGAGGGTCTCTTTTGGTCCATAAAAAATCACCGTAAATTTTCAGCCCATTCCGAGAACTTTTATTTCTGCACAAAAAACGACACCATGGTAGTTCTGCTGAAAAAAGCGTCAGTCCGGGTTAGTTCTAATAAAATCATATAAAATTATTGTAAACATGGAATGAATACTTCATAAATTATAGATACGTTGGAGACGTATCACGTAGCAGCCTGCCTACCTCTCCCACCACGGGCACGTGTACCTCTAGTACCTCTCTTCTTCCCCCGACCTCCTCTCCCGGTGGGCAACGACGCCGACGAAGAAGCGCCCGCCTTTGTCTGCATACAGTCGAGCAACGCTCTCCGGAGATGCTGGGGTGGAATGGAAGTATCCCTCCCACCACGCGCCGACGAAGACTGAGCCGCGGAACGCTCTAGACCCGCGCCCACCATCTTTCAACACTTGCCATGACAAAGAGTAAACGAAATTAGTACAACATAAAAAAATTGAATACCGACATGAATAATAAAAATTGAATACCGACATGTATATAATTTAAGTGTATCATCATCATGTATATAATAAAAATTGAATACCTGACATGAACTAATAATAATCTTGATCGTCTATATATGCTCTGGGATCAATAAATGCATCATCATCATCACTATCATCAATAAATGCATCATCATCATCACTATCGGGAACAACATGTGGAAGGCCTCCTTTATATAATCGGTCAAGCATTGACAGGTCATCCGCAGCAGTAACCTCTTCTTGTTCCGGCTCTTCTTGTTCCGGCTCAGGGGTGAAGTCGGATTCACAGTCGCTATCTACTTCAATGTTCTGGGGTGAAGTAGAGCGGTTCTTGAAACGTTTTTTGGAAAGACGTGTTTCTTGGAAGAATTCTCCTTCATATGTGTCTGGGTTAATGTGAGGTTCATAATCCTCTTCATTGAGGGGACATGGTCTAAAATGTGGTGGCACTTCATAAACGACATCCCAACCATTCAGATTTGGATCAGTTTGGCAGGCCCACGGTAGATAGAAAACTTGGGTCGCCTGTTGAGCCGTAATATAGACATCGGGAACATCTAAATGGGTGCTTTGTTTGATTTCGACTAGCCCTATATGTTCATGAGTCCTTCTAGTCTCCTTCGGCTGGAACCAATAACATTTGAAGACTAGGACGTTCGGTGGGTTTTCACCATAGAATAGAAGTTCATAAATTGCTTCAACTCTTCCATAATACTTGGTACCTCCTTCGTCGATAGCAGAGACACAACAATTTGTAGTCTTTAGGTCGGGCATAGATAGCTCTTTGCCAAAGGTATGAAAGCGATACCCGTTGATGTCGTAAATGTCAAATGAACGGACCTTATAGTCAAAACCATTAGCGACTTGTCTCAACTCGGCGTCCGTAGACTCTGAATTAGCCTACAAGTTTAATACGAAAGGATTGTTGCATTAGCCACAAATTAGATGAAGAAATGAAATGGTCCATTAATGGTAATTACCCTTTGTTTGAACCAAGAGATGAAACCGAGATAGTCGCCTCCATGCTTTGCCAGAAGCTCATACTCTTCGACGGAATCCTTTTGGATGACCGCTCCATCCGAGAATTTGGCGACGTATCGACTATATCAAATATCCGGGAATAAGAGCAGTTCAAAGGAATTACAAGTTGCGAAACAATAATGTACCGGGAACTTACTCGATGTACGGCCGCACTTCTGTTAGGTTGTTGAAGATATACAACGAACTGGTCCACCATTCATCGACATGCAACGCTTTTGCTTTCGAAGCACCGGCTGGTGCGAGCTTCCCTTTGAATAGGGTGAGGTTGGATCGACCTTTTTTAGGGTCGCCATCATTGTACCGAGGCTTCGGATTATGCAAATGATGATTTTTGGCTTCGTAGTGTGCTGTCACGAAGTTTGCCGCCTCCTCAGTAATGAATGCCTCGGCCATCGATGCTTCAATTCTACGTTTATTTTTACATTTTGCTCGAAGCGTCTTCTGCATCCTCTCAGTTGCGAAGCACCAATGATTTTGCACGGGCCCCCCAATCTTGCCTCGGTCGGGAGATGCAAAAATCAAATGCTGCATTGGATTAAAGAAGCCCAGTGGAAAGATCTTCTCTAACTTGCAGATCAACTCCGGCGCCAACTCTTCCATTTCATCTAGCACGCCAGGCGATAGTTCTTTCGCACAAAGAGATCAGAAGAAATAGCTCAGCTCTCCCGGTACTAGCCATTCATCCTCAGGGATAAAGCCACGCAGCATCACTGGCATTACCCGCTCAAGCCATATGTGCCAATCACGACTCTTGAGACCAAATATTTTCAGTTTGTCAAGACTCGCTCCCCTCTTTAGATTCGCTGCATACCCATCGGAGAACATCAACTGCATTTTCACCCACAAGATCATTTCCCTCATAGCTGGTCTTCCAAGATTGAACCATGCCTTTGGCTTTGTCCAGTTCTGCTTTCCTTTCAGTTGTCGCATGTTTTGTAACGGTCTATCACATAGAGCCTCCTGATCGATTCTAGCCTTAGGATTATCCTTTGACTTCCCCTCTATGCCGAACAATGTACCAAAAAGGGCCTCGGCGATATTCTTTTCAGTGTGCATGACGTCGATGTTGTGTGGGCAAAGGAGGTCTTTGAAGTAAGGCAGACCCCATAAGCATGTCTTGTGAGTCCAAGCGTGTTGCGAATTATACCCTTTGAAATACCCTGGACGCTCTGGATCAGGCTCGAGCGTTTAACTGATCCTGGGTCTGTTGGCCTGTCAATGCAGGTGGTGCAGAGTTTTTGACAACTCTACCTTTGATGAAATTCTTCTTGTCTTTTCTGAACTTATGGCGAGGATCCAGGAACTGTCTATGCAAGTCGAAGCAAGAAAACTTGCAACCCACCTGCAGCCAACGAAACTGAAGAGCTGCCTTGCATGTGGGGCACGGGAACCTTCCATGCACACACCAGCCAACGAATAGCGCATACGCGGGCAAGTCATGCATCGAGTACATGTACCACACATGCATTTTGAAGGTTTTTTTGGTAGCGGCGTTGTATGTCTTGATCCCATTATCCCAAGCTTCTTGCAATTCATCCTTAAGCGGCTGCATGTACACATTCATATTCTTCCCCAGAGAGTTGGGTCCTGGAATTATCAACGTCAGGAAAATGTTCTTTCTTTTCATAATCTCTCCGGGGGGAGATTGAGTGGAATGACAAATACAGGCCAACAACTGTATTGGGTTGTCATCATACCAAACACATTGAACCCATCCGTGCTGATGGCGACTCGAGAATGCCTTGGATCTGCCGCTTTATCCTTATGTAATGCATCGAAGTGCTTCCACGCAAAAGCATCTGAAGTGTGTACCAACATCTGATTCCCATCTGCATCTAGTTCGGTTCTTTTGCCCAATTTGTGCCATGTCATCTGTCTGGTCGTCTCTTCGACCATGAAAAGACGTTGAAGTCTTGGTACGATTGGCATATAGCGAAGAACATTAACGGGGATTTTGGTCTGAATCTTCTCACCAAAACGTTGTCTACCACAACATACCTGGAAGACTTGCAAATGGGACAATAGTTCAAGTCCGCATACTCAAGCCTAAATAAGGCACATCAATTCTCACATGCATCTATCTTCTCATAGGGCATCTTAAGCACACGGAGGATTTTGTCTGACTGGTACAGGTTTGCAGGCAGTACATGGCCTTTGGGTAGAAAGCGTCCAAATATTGTCATCATCGCGTCATAGCATTCTCTGCCCAGGTTGAATTGAGCCTTCAGAGCCATTACTTGCGCGATGGCATCCAGCTGACAAAGCTCAGTGTGCTTGTGGAGAGGACGTTTTGAAGACTCCAACATTTCATAGAATACCTTTGCAGATTCCTCCATCTCATCGTCCGAATCCCGAGCATCATCAAAGTCTTGCACCATGTCTTCGATTCTAGTACCATGCTCGTCGGTGCGACGACGAACCACCTCAGCTCTGGCACGTTGGGCAGACTCACCATGAAAAGTCCACAACGTATAATTAGGCGTAAAACCCCACTTCTGCAGGTGTTTACCCATTTCACCCTCTGTCTGCTTTTTAAAGTTGTCGCACCGGGGACAGGGGCACCATGTTTTTTCCTGGCCATTTGCAAATGCGGCTCTCAAAAACCCCTTGGTATTTGTTAACCATTCTTTGGTCATGTCTTTCTGACTAGTGTGACCGGTGTACATCCACGCACGGTCACTCATCTTGCCTAGCTACTGGACACACAAGAAATATATATATAATTCAGCATATATATTCATCAGTTAATCAAGTTTGTCAGTTTTATTACGTCCATGCAACCTACATGCTAATAGGTAAAGATAGGTCCTAATCCCACCCGAGTATGTGTAGATTGGGTTCGTTTTCCCATGCTCTGCTCCGGATCCGACGCAGAATTTTGGCAGCACCTCCCCGCTGTTCTCCTGATACACGTCTCGGCAATAAGCAGAGAGGATGTGTACCCGGAGAACAACAGGGAGGCACTGACGAAATTCTGCATCGGATCCGGAGCAGAGCATACGGGAAAACGAACCCAATCTACACATACTCGAGCTGTCCATGGATAACGTTGGACAATTCGAAAGGATGGCGGTTATAAATATGCAAAGACATGCATATTTATAGATGCCGCCCTTTCGAACGGGAGACGCATACTGGTCACACATACTGTTGAATTGAAGACACCTATAGCTAGCAAGTTTCATCGGCACGAAGACCGAAACAGAGCAAATTAAGGGGGGGGGGAGGAGATGTCATTTGTGCTCACCCACGAACGCAGCAGGGGAGCTCGTCCAACGCACGGGGTAGGTCGTCGAACACCAGACCCTCGCAGCGACGAAACAACTGCACATTGAAATCCACCCGATCAACACAAATATGATGTTTTCCATAACAAATTCGGAAAATATATGACCTAACACATAATTTACAAAAATATGACCCCGTCAGCCTCTGGAAGGACGAAGAGCACCTTTTCGGTCTACAGGAGGCCGAAGAGGTGTCGGGGGTCAGTGGCGTCGGGGGCGGCGTATTAACAGTTGCGCGGAGTGTCGTGCCGGGGTGTCGGGGTGTCGTGTCTGGGTGTCGTGTCTGAGTGTCGGGGTGTCGTGTCTGAGTGTCTGGCTGTCGTGTCGGGGCGTCGTGTCGGGGTGTCGGGACGTCGTGTCGGGGTGTCTGGGCGGCGTGTCTGGGTGTCGGGGTGTCGTGTCAGGGTGTAGGGGTTCTTGGTGGGGCGTCGTGTCGGGGTGTCGGGGTGTCGTTTTCTTCTTCTTCCTCTTCATCTTTTGTCCCTGTTCTTCCTTCTCTTCTTCTTCCTCTTCTTCTTCTTCTTCTTCTCTTCTTCTTCTCTTCTTCTTCTTCTTCTTCTTCTTCTTCTTCTTCTTCTTTTCTTTTTTCCTCTTCTTCTTCTCCTCTTCTCCTTTTTTTCTTCTTCTTTTCCTTTTTCCTCTTCTCCTTCTCCTCCTCTCCTCTTTCTTCTTCTTCTTCTCTTCTTTTTCTTCTTCTTTTCCTTTTTCCTCTTCTCCTTCTCCTCCTCTCCTCTTTCTTCTTCTTCTTCTTCTTTTTTTTCTTCTAGTTTTTTTTCTTTTCTTCTTTTCTTCTAAGTTTTTTCTTTTCTATCTAAGTTTTTCTAAGTTTTTTCTAACCTAGTAAACTAACTAACTAACTAAAAAATAAACTAACTATCTAATTTAACAGAAAAAAACAGAAAATAAACTAACTATCTAATTTCTTCTAAGTTTTTTCTAACCTAGTAAACGAACTAACTAACTAACTAAAAAACAGGAAAAAACAAAAAAATGTGAGGGGGGGGGGGGGCGGCGGCCGGGCACTCACCGGAGTTGGGTGGGGACGGTCGGGGCGGCGAGGGGAGGGGGCGGATCGGGGAGGGGGGCACGGGGGAGACGCCGAGGAGAGGAGGGCGGTGCAGGGAGGGGGGCATTGCGGTGGTGGGGGCGGCACAGGGAGGGCGACGGCGCGGTGGGGGGGCGGCGCTGGGAGAGGGCCGGTGCTGGGCCTAGTAAACGAACTAACTAACTAACTAAAAAATAGGAAAAAACAAAAAAATGTGAGGGGGGGGGGGGGCGGCGGCCGGGCACTGACCGAAGTTGGGTGGGGACGGTCGGGGCGGCGAGGGGAGGGGGCGGATCGGGGAGGGGGGGGCACGGGGGAGACGCCGAGGAGAGGGGGGCGGTGCAGGGAGGGGGGCATTGCGGTGGTGGGGGCGGCACAGGGAGGGCGACGGCGCGGTGGGGGGGCGGCGCAGGGAGAGGGCCGGTGCTGGGGGCCGGCGAGGGGAGGGGGCGGCTCGGGGAGGGAGGCGGCGCGGGGGAGCCGCCGAGGGGAGGGGGGCGGCGTGCGGAGGGGGGCGTTGCGGTGGTGGGGGGCGGCGCGGTGGTGGGGGGCGGCACAGGGAGGGGGCCGGTGCTGGGGAGTGAGAGTGGATCGAGATGCGGGGGGAGAGTGAGGGGGCTGTAGGGGGGGTCCGGCCGTTATGGGGGCATCCTCTTTGCCGTCTGCTAGCAGACGGCAAAGAGGGGGGAGAGTGAGGGGGGTGGGGATCCGCCGTGACCGTTAGGGGGGCATCCTCTTTGCCGTCTTCTAGCGGACGACAAAGAGGGGGAGGCAGATGGCAAAGAGGTTCCCGACGGCAACGAGGCTGTCCTGTGAACCCACGGTGCAGTGGGGCCCGCCCGAGACCGTTGTCGTCTGCCTGCCCCATCTTTGCCGTCGGCTAGCAGACGGCAAAGAGTAGGCTGATGGCAAACAGAACCTTTGCCGTATGCCTTACCTTTGCCGTCTATTTTCGGCAAGCTGATGGCAAAGGCCTTCTTTGCCGTCTGCCAGCAGACGGCAAAGACATGACAGACGACAAATGATCTGATTCCAATAGTGTCTCCTGTAGTGGCGGCATCGAGGTCCTTCCCTCACCCTCTACCTCCACAACCTGGGTGAAAGTCCAAACTCTCCGATTGGGTGGTGATGACACGCCAACGTTGTTGTTCTTCTTGAAAGCGCCAACTTAGTCTGTGGAGGGGTAGTCGAGGCTTTGGTGCAGCAGGTGGGTTGTCTTCTTCAGTGATGTTCCTTCTTCGTTGCTTATAGTTGACGTTGATCCGGCTGCAACAGTGGTGATGTATGGGGTGTGGCGCTGTGAGGGGAGGTGGTCGTGCGTGTAGTCTACTCCCCGACATCCAGTTGATTCCAGCATTCTGATCAGGGGTGAGCGGCTTTATGTGCCGACGGCATGGCGTCCTATGGTCCGGGGCGAGAGGGCAGGGGGTCTTCTTCGGATGTAGAGACGGCTGGTTCGTCAACTATGGTTGGCCTCGGCGGAGTTGGCGGAGCGTGGCCTCATCCGGCTGTGGGTCACTACCCTGTCTTTGTCGTGCCGTGTGCAGGATTGTGTTTGCCGAGGGCCTTGATGATCAGGCTTGCGCTTGTTGCATTCGACGCTCGTTAGTGGCTCTTTCGGTGTATTGTATATTTACCGTTCTTGCGCTTTTCTTTTCTTTTCTTTTGTTGTATGTCCTGTTGTATGCTCGAATTGTTGCTTTATAATATAAAAGCGGGGGAATATTTATCGTTAATCTTTTGGTGATAAGATGCATTGCTCTATCTATTATATCTCAGTATTCTTCATGTTCTTCGAGCCATCTGTAGAGAGGGCAAAATAATTTCACTTGTAAATAAGGTATTGTTCCAGAAAAATTAATGATGATGCTCTGTGATCAAGTTCATTTGGAGCTTCTACAAAACAATGTTTAGAGTTTACTCACATAAAGATGCTTGACACAACTTGGTCTGATTTAATATAACCACCAGAGAGTGAGTGACGAACCTGCATGCTCTCCGCTCTCAGGCCCATGTCAGAACTTGCATGCGCCGATACAAAACTGGGGCCAACAAGACCTTCCAAATGTGGAGTCAAGGCAAATATGTGACCAATTGCGCCTCACAAGCTCAAGGTTTCTGGAAAGTGCTTGAATTATTCAGGGCATGATTATTGGGCCGATCCTGATATCAGATATATCTTTTGTGTACTCGTGGATCGTCCGGTCACAGCTGAACATGGGGGAACCAACTGTGTTGAGGATAGACATTCTTGGCCATAGCTGCAGGTAGAGACAGAACATAGGATGTTTTTTTAGAGGAAAGGCGCAACCCAAGCCCGAGAAGGGCTCGAGCATTGCCCGGCTTTGAATTAACAAAGCCATCAACCGGCCAGGATTACAATGAACACAAGCATTACAACTAGGAAAGAAAAGAAAGCAGGGATGCAACCCTGCAGCGGCCGATACAAGGAGCTAAAGGAAAGCACAAACACAACGAACATAGAAGAAAAAGGCTAGCTTGAAGATCTAAGTGCTGGAGGGGAATCGCGCCACCGGAAGGGATCGACCAGCACCGGAAGCCAACAGAGGCTTGAGTGCTTCTGCGCCGTCGACGGAGAGGCAACTGCTCCTCGAGAGCAAGCCCAAACAAATAGTTGTCAGGCCGGCAAAAGGCAATGGGCAAGACAGCCCCAAGCAACATCGAACACAAGCAGTCACCCAAAGTTGAAGCATGTCGTTGACGTAGGCCATGGAACAAGGGCGTCTGAGGAAGACACGGCAATGAATTGAGCAACACATCCACCAGGAGGAACCAGAGCACGCCAAGGTCACCATCTCAGACCCACCGCCCGTCCTAGTCGTCGAAGAGGGAACCACTATCCCCTCTCGCCCAGGCCGTGGGCGTCGATCCGCCGGACAGACAAGACCACGCGGGGGAGAGCACGGCGGCCATAGGAGGGAACCGGTCGTCCATAGCGAAGAGTCACCACGGGAAGGAGAAGCCGCCACCACCAGGGCACCCGAAGCTAGGGGTGGGCATATAAACCGAAGACCGAATTACCGAACCGAAATAACCGACACCGAAGCCGAATTAACCGAAACCGAGAAATTCGGTCATAATTTCGGTTTTCACTTTTAAAAAACCGAATTTTCTTTGAGAATTTCGGTCCTATGCCATGGCTAACCGAACAGACCGAAAGACCGAATAGCGAACAAAAGGCCGGAAATTAACGAGTAGCCCATATGGCCCAGGTAGCAATACGTTCAGTCACATTACTTGTCCTTCGTACCGCTCGAAAGAAGTACAGGCCCTCTCGTGCCAAATAAACTCCCAACCCAACAGGCCCCAGCCACCTCACTCAATTCCTCATTCAAATCATCTAGTTCCCAAGCACCAACGCTAGCCGTCGGTGCACTTGTGCATGTTTCCCACCCTGACAGACAAGCAGTCAAGGAGAACTGCCACTCCGTCCCTGTTTAATAAACAAATCGGGTCCTGCTCGGTCCTACCGAGGGCCGAACCGAAGTTATGGTGCACCGAAGCCTCGGTTAACGTTTTCTCAAAAGACCGATCGGTCATTAATATTAGTAAACCGAATTTCTTACAAAACCAAAAAACCGAACCGAATTGTTCGGTCTAACCGAATGCCCAGGCCTACCCGAAGCACGCAACAGCCTACCCACCTCCCCACAGACCCAAAACGGCGCCTTCAGGAAGGTAACGACGCCGCCGTGGTGCCGCCGCTGTCCAACAAAAGTTGAGGGCTTTCACCTTCAGGAAGGGGGAGGTGGACCTCAACGCCACCTTCAGGAAGGAGAGCGACGCCCGAAGCGCCGTTGATGAGCTGGCCGCCGCCGCCGCCGGAGGCCAAGGGGTTACCCCGATCCAGAGCACCCCACTCCACATCCACGCAGCGAACAACCAGATCGGGCCGGATCTGACGTGGAGGAGGCATCTGCAGTCAATGAGGGGCCGTCTTCAGATCTGGCGCAAAGGGTTGCGGGGAGCCCCTCGCCCGACGCCCAGGTCCACCGCCGCCTCGCCACCCACGCAGCCGAGGGGAGGTGGCCCGAACTCCAGCGAACGCCGCTCGCCGCCAGGGAGACGCCGCCCACACCACCAGGCCGCCGCCTGGAACCCTAGGTCCGCTCCCAGGGAGGAAGCGCAACCGAAGACCCCGCCGCCACCCTCATCGGTGTCCGCACGGGGGAGCCGACGGCTGCCTCCGGCAGCGGCAAGGTGCGATGCGTGGGGGGAGGGTGGCGCCGACCGAGATCTGGGTCGCCCCCGAGTCGCCCCTGGGGGGCGACGCGAGGGGAGGGGAGGGGAGGGCTTCTCACCTGAACATAGGATGTACCATCTTAGCAAAATGAGAATTGGGAACAGTGAAAGAACAAAACAGAACTACTGAACAAAATAAGCTGGCGCTCACATTTGGTTCAATGTGCAAATGTTCCCTACAACAAAAATGGTCCGAAAAGATCATTTCATAATTGTATCAAAGATAACAATGGAAATAATTGCAATATCTAGCTTCTTGTATGTGTACAAGGGACAGGAATACACCAACAGATTTATCTTTGGGTTCCCAAAACCATTTCATTGCAATTACTCACTATACAATTTGGTTCTGACAAATGGTACATCACAAGTTCCTTTCTAGTTCTGATACAATAACTATGCATGAGGTTCTAGCTCCAGTAAAGTAACATCGAAAAATATCATTGGTTAATGGCCTTGATTGATCTAGTATGTTCGCAGTTTGTTTTTCCAAAACAACTACACCACTTCCTAGTTTCATGGTATTAGAAGTTCACCAAAGACAAAACAAATCAATAATGTAAATTATTTGCAAGGAAGATAGATCATTCAGTTATAGTGGTGTAAGACTTGGCAAGTTATCAATTCACCAACCACGTTGAGTGAATTGCCCAAAACAAGAAATAATGATGAAAAAAAGGAAAATGAAAGGTTACGATCAGGGCCTTGAATAACCTGTTGTTCGCTGGACTGTAGTGAAGTTAATCTCATCTATTTGAAATCATTGACGACAAAGGTCCTACAGGTATTGTCGCTTGCAATTCATGTGCATCACACGCGTATAGAACATTCATACTTTTCATCGTCCATGCCTTCGTGGATTGTCACAGCACAGCCGACCAATGCTCTTTCATCATCCATGGCCTTGTTGATCGCCACAGCCAAGAGGGGGGAGAAAAAAAAAAGAATATCCTGATTCAAAGATCATTTATGGGATGGTCCATACATGAAGAATATAAGGATGCAAATAGTCTCCTCAACTAGTCCAAGATTGTTTTGACAAAAAATAAACTTAATGTATGGGATGGTCCATTTGTCTCCAAAATACTAAGATCAACAGTTCAGTTAACTACTGAAACATTGTAAAAATAGAACCAAAATTTAAGTTTGACTCAGCAATAAAGCTCCAACCACACATTTCTTCCACTCTGATTCCTTGATTACCATACCAATGACAAAACCAAGTGATGGCTCATGAACCCCATAAGGTCACATCACAATGTAGCAAATTGTGAAAGCAAGGCAGCAATTCTAGATAAAATAGTTTCACGTTCACATGCATCAATGTAAACAAAATACTTTCACGTTGATCAGGAAAATCCATCAACTTTGTCCATTCCAACCACACTTTATTTATTTTATAGTATGCATCGCTATTGGTTGTAGGGAACTGTCAATTAACACAACACTGACGATGCCCCTTCTTAACTGTGAGGCCACAAGCAGCAAAGTAATCCATCTCGCAGTGATATACTACTCATATATAATAGCAACTGCATAAGGGAAGGCAAGCATGTCACAGAAAAAAACTCATCCCTTTGCAGCGGATGCACTCGGCCATCTGGCCGCTCGCCAAGTCCCTGACCATGAGGTCTCCGGCAAACCTCCGCTTCTTCTTCCAGGCAGCGACCAGCGTGCCTGGGTGCGCCTCCACCCTAGACCTCCTCTGCTGGAGGGCCATACAATTACCGCCGCTGGCAGGGGCAGCAGTGGAGGGCGCCGTCGAGCCGCTTGCGCCCGCTCCGGGAGCATCCGGAGGTGCAGAGCAACCGCCGGGGGCCGCGAGGACCAGTGCACCTCTGTTGCGGTCTGCAGCTATGCCGCATGCGTTGCATCGCCGCCACGCCACCTCAAGGGATGCCTTCGTGCGGGTTACGGTCATCGTGGCTGAGCTGAGCGGGCGCCGCCTCGAACAGGCAACAGACCTCGCATGATCGGCTGTGGAGATCGGGCGTGAATGGGGTGGCACAACTCTAAGGTGGATGGAGGCACGGGGATCGAAGGTTGAGAGGCGCCGTCTGCTGCGGCGGCCACTTAGGGTTAGGCCATGGGGAGAGGTTGGCCTGATCATGTGTGTTGGGGGGAAGTTGAGAGAGGCGTTGGGGTAGATGGACACAAAAAACCATTGGAGGAAAGAAAGCCGGTGTGGGTGGAAAAAATCGGTGGGGGCGAGGCTGGCTCGATGGGGAAAGAAAATCGGTGAAAGGGGATCGAGGGGATCAATGGGTGGGTTAAGAGACCAACGACGTACCAACTGCTCCTTTAGGAGTAGAGAGATAATATATTCGACACAACTATAGATCTCTTGACTATTCTGGGATCTCTTGACTCCCTTGACTTGAACAGAACTATAGATCTGCATTGCTTCCTTTATTTTAGCAACCAGTCAGAATCATTCCGAGTGACAGGTATCTCTCCCTTTCAGCTCATTTGCCATTACAGCATTGTCGGTCTCAACAATGATCGGTCCTCTGAACAGACGTGGCAGTGCCGTCAGGCCCAACAGGATTGCTATGCCCTCTGCTTCTTCCACTGACTTGCACGTGTTCATTGTTTTGCTGGTCGAAAAAAACACGACCCCCATATTATTCCGTGCCACAATTCCCGCCCAGCTTTTTCCCGATTCTGACAAAAAGGCCGCATCAGTATTCAGTTTCACCACGCCCATTGGTGGAGCTTCCCATTTGGTCGGCACCTCAGAGTTCAGGGGATTTCTCAGGTTGGTTTGGTCCGTAGGGGACAGAGGCCAGCAGCTCTTGCCCTTTAGTCCATCAGGCGCTTGCTCCAGGTTCTTGATTTCATCCTCGTACCGCACTAGGAAAAGTATAGATCTCGAGATTGATTCTTTTCCCTCCTTGTGAACACAATCATCTCTCGGGAACCATGCACCGCCATAGCAGTGATACGTCTCCAACGTATCTATAATTTTTGATTGTTCCATGCAATTATATTATCTGTCTTGGATGTTTTATATGCATTAATATGCTATTTTATATTATTTTTGGGACTAACCTATTAATCTAGAGCCTAGTGCCAGTTTCTATTTTTTCCTTGTTTTTGAGTATTGCAGATAAGGAATATTAAACGGAGTCCAAACGGAATAAAATCTTCGCGATGATTTTTCTTCGACCAGAAGAAACCTACCAGACTTGGAGATGAAGGCAGGAGACCTGCCGGGAGGCGACAAGCCACCAGGGCGCGCCCTAGGGGGGGGGGGGCTGGCTTGTGGCCCCCCAGTAGGCCTCCTAACCCTATTCTTCGGCCTATAAATCCCAAATATTCCCCCTATACCAAAAGGAGCCACGAAAATACTTTTCCGCTGCCGGAAGCCTCTGTTCCCGTGAGATCCCATCTTGGAGCCTTTTCCGGTAATCTGCCGGAGGGGGATTCGATCACGGAGGGCATCTACATCAACTCCATTGCCCCTCCGATGATGCGTGAGTAGTTCACCACAGACCTTCGGGTCCATAGCTAGTAGCTAGATGGCTTCTTCTCTCTCTTTGTTCTTCAATACCATGTTCTTCATGATCTTAATGGAGATCTATCCGATGTAATACTCTTTTGCGGTGTGTTTGTCGAGATCCGATGAATTGTGGGTTTATGATCAGATTATCTATGAATATTATTTGAATCTTCTCTGAATTCTTATATGCATGATTTCATATCTTTGCAAGTCTCTTCGAGTTATTGGTTTGGTTTGGCCAACTAGATTGGTAATTCTTGCAATGGGAGAAGTGCTTAGTTTTGGGTTCAATCTTGCGGTGTCCTCACCCAGTGACAAAGTAGGGGTAGCGAGGCACGTATTTGTATTGTTGCCATCGAGGATAAAAAGATGGGGTTTTCATCATATTGCTTGAGTTTATCCCTCTACATCATGTCATCTTACTTAATGTGTTACTCTGTTCTTCATGAACTTAATACTCTAGATGCAGGAAGGAGTCGGTCGATGTCTGGAGTAATAGTAGTAGATGCAGAATCGTTTCGGTCTACTTGACACGGACGTGATGCCTATATGCATAATCATTGCCTTGGATATCGTCATAACTATGCGCTTTTCTATCAATTGCTCGACAGTAATTTGTTCACCCACCGTATTATTTTCCTTCATGAGAGAAGCCTCTAGTGAAACCTATGGCCCCCGGGTCTATTTTCCATATTATATTTTCAGATCTATAAACCAAAAATACCAAAAATACTTCGCTGCATTCTTTTTTTACTTTTGTTTTACTTTTCGTTTTAGCAATCTTTTATCTCTATCTCTATCAGATCTCATCCTTGCAAATAACCGTGAAGGGATTTACAACCCCTTTATAGCGTTGGGTGCAAGAGTTTGATTGTTTGTGTAGGTGCGAAGATTGGGGACTTGCTTGTATCTCCTACTGGATTGATACCTTGGTTCTCAACAACTGGGGGAAATACTTATCTACTTTGCTGCATCACCCTTTCCTCTTCAAGGGAAAACCAACGCAAGCTCAAGAAGTAGCAAGAAGGATTTCTGGCGCCGTTGCCGGGGAGATCTACATCAAGCCTACCAAGTACCCATCACAAACTCATCTCTTGCATTTACATTATTTGCCATTTGCCTCTCGTTTTCCTCTCCCCCACTTCTAAAACGATTTTCAGAAAAAACCAAAAAGATTTGCCTTTTTATTCGCCCTTCTTCCGTTCGTCTTTTCTTTTTCTTTTTGCTTGTGTGCTAGATCGATTCGTTGCCACCATGTCTGAATCTGGGGAGGTTTTCATTGAAAAGGATAGTAATAATCTTGAGGGGAATTTTGATGACTTTGCTAATAATGACCCTCATGAAGAACCTACTATCAGACATACAAAAAAAATTCGCATAGGTAGCGGTAATATTATTGGAAAAGGTGTTATTCAAGATTTCTTTACTTGTGCTGGTATGCTACCTACCTTAGGAGGTTCTATTCTCAATAAAACTAATAGTCTTGCGGACGCAATAACACTGTTAATAATTGAACTTGAGAGACAATTTGTTCATATGCATCCGTGTATACAAAGAATTTTTCTAGAGTTTTCTAATATTCAACATTCTTCCGTTAAGCGTGCCGCCACTATATTTCTAACCCACGAGTTTAGATTCATCATGAAAGAGGCTAGCGAGTTTTTTGCTCATTATAAAATTAATGGTGGATGTCCCCCCATAGAGGAGATCCTTTTTAATCAAGAAGAAATAATGAGATTGCAATCTCCGGATTATGTTGCTTATAATGAAAATTTGAGAAAAAGGGTTCCTATCGAGGTTTTGGTTGATAAGATTTCTGAACTCAATGATAATTTTGCCATACAAAACAACGGATTAGAGTTCATATTAAGAGATAGACTTATGACTTTCCACCAAAGGAAAGCTTACAATGATGAATTGATTATACACTATAGGGGGCCGAAGGAGGAACCTATCCCTCCCGCACTTGATCTCAAGGATCCTTATCCTATTAAATTTAGCCCTTTTGATTATTTTTGCTTGCCACAAAGGAAACTTGCCACTGAAAGAAGGGAGTATGAGATGAACATGGATGATCTCCCTTACTATTATGACAATACCTAGATCTATTGTGTTATGCCTAGCTAGGGGCGTTAAACAATAGCGCTTGTTGGGAGGCAACCCAATTTTATTTCTTTTGATTTTGTTTTTGCTTCTGTTTTTGAGTGCTTTACACATTATTACCTCTATAGTAATTGTGTTTTCTTGTTTTAATTAGTGTTTGAGCCAAGTAAGACCTTTGGGATGGTCTACGGTGTTTGTGATTTGATTTTGCTGAAAAACAGAAACTTTTGCGCTCAGTCCAGGAATTTTATAAATTCACCAGAGCGTCGAATGAGTCTGAAATTTTTACAAAAGATTGATATACAAATTTCTCTTATTGTCCTGATTTTTCAGAATTTTTGGAGTTAATCGTGAATTTATTAGAATACTCTATGTGCTTCACTTATATCTTTTGAGCTAGGCAATGTTGCTCTAGTGCTTCACTTATATCTTTTTAGAGCACGGTGGTGTTTTATTTTATAGAAATAATTGAACTCTCGTACCTCACTTATATTATTTTGAGAGTCTTTAAACAGCATGGTAATTGGTTTAGGTTATGAATTTAGTCCTAATGTAATAGGCATCCAAGAGGGATATAATAAAAACTTTCATATTAAGTGCATTGAATACTATGAGAAGTTTGATTCCTTGCATATAGTTTTGAGATATAAAGATGGTGATATGAGAGTCATGCTAGTGAGTAATTGTGGATTGGTAGAAATACTTGTGTTAAAGTTTGTGATTCCCGTAGCATGCACGTATGGTGAACCGTTGTGTAACGAAGTCAGAGCATGACTTGTTTAATGATTGTCATCCTTTGTGTGAGGGTCGGGAGCGCGCGATGGTTAACTCCTACCAACCTATCCCCTAGGAGCATGCGTCTAATACTTTGCTTCGATAACTAATAGACTTTTGCAATAAGTATGTGAGTTCTTTATGACTAATGTTGAGTCCATGGATTATATGCACTCTCACCCTTCCACCTTTGCTAGCCTCTCTAGTACCGCGCAACTTTCGCCGGTGCATTAAACCCACCATATACCCTTCCTCAAAACATCCACCATATACCCTTCCTCAAAACAACCACCATACTTACCTATTATGGCATTTCCATAGCCATTCCGAGATGTATTGCCATGCAACTCCCACCGTTCCGTTTTTCATGACACGCACCATCATTTTCATATTGCTTTGCATGATCGTAAGATAGCTAGCATGATGTTTTCATGGCTTGTCCGTTTTTTGATGTCATTTGCTAGGCTAAATCGTTGCACATCCCAGTGCATCACCGGAAGCATTCATATAGAGTCATATTTTGTTCTAGGTATCGAGTTGTAATTCTTGAGTTGTAAGTAAATAAAAGTGTGATGGTCTTCATTATTAGAGCATTGTCCCGTGAGAGAAAAGGATGATGGAAGCTATGATTCCCTCACAAGTTGGGATGAGTCTCCGGACTTTACAAATAATAAAAGAGGCCAATGAATCCCAAATATAAAAAAAGAGGCCAAAGATGCCCACCAAAATAAAAAAAATGAGAGAAAGAGAGAAGGGACAATGCTACTATCTTTTTCCACACTTGTGCTTCAAAGTATCACCATGATCTTCATGATAGAGAGTCTCCTATTTTGTCACTTTCATTTAACTAGTGGAATTTTTCATCATTATGCCCAACCACTTAGTTTCTTTTTGAGCTTGCATACACTTATAGCTCTAGTGCATCCGTTGCATGGCAATCCCTACTCACTCACATTGATATCTATTGATGGGCATCTCCATAGCCCGTTGATACTCCTAGTTGATGTGAGACTATCTTCTCCTTTTTCCTCACAACCTCCACCATATTCTATTCCACCTATAGTGCTATATCCATGGCTTGCGCTCATGTATTGCGTAAGAGTTGAAAAGGTTTGAGAACATAAAAGGTGTGAAACAATTGCTTGACTTGTCATCGGGGTTGTGCATGATTTAAATACTTTGTGTGGGGAAGATCGAGCATAGCCAGACCATATGATTTTGTAGGGATAGCTTTCTGAGGCCATGTTATTTCGAAAGGACACAATTGCCTTGTTAGTATGCTTGAAGTATTACTGTTTTTATGTCAATATTAAACTTTTGTTTTGAATCTTGCGGATCTGAATATTCATGCCACAATAAAGAATATTACATGGATAAATATGTTAGGTAGCATTCCACATCAAAAATTCTGTTTTTATCATTTACCTACTCGAGGACGAGCAGGAATTAAGCTTGGGGATGCTTGATATGTCTCCAACGTATCTATAATTTTTTATTGTTCCATGCTATTATATTATCTGTCTTGGAAGTTTTATATGCATTAATATGCTATTTTATATTATTTTTGGGACTAACCTATTAATCTAGAGCCTAGTGCCAGTTTCTGTTTTTTCCTTGTTTTTGAGTATTGCAGATAAGGAATATTAAACGGAGTCCAAACGGAATAAAATCTTCGCGATGATTTTTCTTGGACCAGAAGAAACCTACCAGACTTGGAGATGAAGGCAGGAGACCTGCCGGGAGGTGACAAGCCACCAGGGCGCGCCCTAGGGGGGGCGCCCCCTGGCTTGTGGCCCCCCAGTAGGCCTCCTAACCCTATTCTTCGGCCTATAAATTCCCAAATATTCCCCCAATAACAAAAGGAGCCACGAAAATACTTTTCCGCCGCCGGAAGCCTCTGTTCCCGTGAGATCCCATCTTGGAGCCTTTTCCGGTAATCTGCCGGAGGGGGATTCGATCACGGAGGGCATCTACATCAACTCCATTGCCCCTTCGATGATGCGTGAGTAGTTCACCACAGACCTTCGGGTCCATAGCTAGTAGCTAGATGGCTTCTTCTCTCTCTTTGTTCTTCAATACCATGTTCTTCATGATCTTCATGGAGATCTATCCGATGTAATACTCTTTTGCGGTGTGTTTGTCGAGATCCGATGAATTGTGGGTTTATGATCAGATTATCTATGAATATTATTTGAATCTTCTCTGAATTCTTATATGCATGATTTCATATCTTTGCAGGTCTCTTCGAGTTATTGTTTTGGTTTGGCCAACTAGATTGGTAATTCTTGCAATGGGAGAAGTGCTTAGTTTTGGGTTCAATCTTGCGGTGTCCTCACCCAGTGACAAAGTAGGGGTAGCGAGGCACGTATTTGTATTGTTGCCATCGAGGATAAAAAGATGGGGTTTTCATCATATTGCTTGAGTTTATCCCTCTACATCATGTCATCTTACTTAATGCGTTACTCTGTTCTTCATGAACTTAATACTCTAGATGCAGGCAGGAGTCGGTCGATGTGTGGAGTAATAGTAGTAGATGCAGAATTGTTTCGGTCTACTTGACACGGACATGATGCCTATATGCATAATCATTGCCTTGGATATCGTCATAACTATGCGCTTTTTTATCAATTGCTCGACAGTAATTTGTTCACCCACCGTATTATTTTCCTTCATGAGAGAAGCCTGTAGTGAAACCTATGGCCCCCGGGTCTATTTTCCATATTATATTTTCAGATCTATAAACCAAAAGTACCAAAAATACTTCGCTGCATTCTTTTTACTTTTATTTTACTTTTCGTTTTAGCAATCTTTTATCTCTATCTCTATCAGATCTCATCCTTGCAAATAACCGTGAAGGGATTGACAACCCCTTTATAGCGTTGGGTGCAAGAGTTTGATTGTTTGTGTAGGTGCGAAGATTGGGGACTTGCTTGTATCTCCTACTGGATTGATACCTTGGTTCTCAACAACTGAGGGAAATTCTTATCTACTTTGCTGCATCACCCTTTCCTCTTCAAGGGAAAACCAACGCAAGCTCAAGAAGTAGCAAGCAGCAACATAGTTTTAATTCTCATAGCAGGATTTGTAGCCAGTCTCTTCCAGTATACCAGAACTCTTTTTCTTCTGGCAGTTGCCACTTCTCCCTCATCTCAAAACGGAGAGCTGTGCTTTTGGTGCATGAGATGACAGCATGGAACTCATCTTCCTCCCCATTTCCACAGATACCACATACACTGTCATGTACTATAGTGTGTTTGCATTTGTTGCCAATGTATTTGCCGCTATCCGCCATCCAAAAATCTTGATCCTCTCCGGGATCTTCATTTTCCAAATAACATCCCATATGCTCCTATTATTAGCACCACTTGTCGAACTAGAAGGCCCCTCATTAGTTTTGTGGTCCAGACTAGCAGCGAGTCTATAGGCACGTCGTACAGTGAAGTTCCCATTTTTCTCATAATGCCAAGCTATACAATCTTCCATCTCTTTGGCTGGGATTTTAATCTTATAGATTTCCTCGGCATCAAAAGGGTAGAAGATGTTCCCTATCAACTTGTAAGTGCATCTAGTGCCACCCTTGTTTGGTTTTGGAGTATTGAAGACAAACGTGGTTGAGGGACTAATGTGTTTGTGAGATGTAAGTGCATTTAGTGCCACCCTTGTTTGGTTTGGAGTATTGAAGACAAACGTGGTTGAGGACTAATGTGTTTGTGAGAGTTCACAGGTTAACACAGATAGAAGTCCCTGGAGATTCGGTTTAACCGTCGAAGACGACCCCTAAAAATGTCCGAATACATTGATGATGGTCGAAGCCATTGGTGGTACGCAAAGATAATGACTTGAAGATAATGAAATGCGAAGACGAAGTCTTTTGATAGTTTTGTTTCTTCTTTCCTGAGTCATAGGAACCACCATACTGTTAAGTGGGGTCGATGTGATAGAAATCAGACGCTGACGTGATGCTCAACCCATACCTATGTCTTCGAGTGAAGACAATGAGAGGAAATCTCTTCCAGAGTTGGTTGAGTCAGCTTTACTTGTAGCCCAAGTAAAGTTTCCGCGTGTGTTTGAAATCTGACCGTTGTGACACATGTCGGTTGGCCATTGACAGAGGGTCATTTTGGTCATATCAGGTTGGGTTGCCTGTTGGCTATAAATAGCTCCCCCCTCCACCATAAGAAGGAGGCTGCTAAGGAAGAAATACGACTGTTGTCGTTTTGGAGCAACCCACCTCGAAGACATTGAGAGAGAGAGAAATATCCTGCAAGGATAAACCTAAACACCTAGAGCTAGAGTGTTTGAGCATCACCGAAGTCGTTTTGTTCTGAGAGAACTGAAGACTTATTACACTTGAAGACTGTGATCTTCCAGACGGTTAGGCGTCTGGGTCTAGAGCATCCAAGAGTCATTGTGGATTGCCGGGTGACCAAGTTTGTACGGGTTTCGGAAGTCTCCCCTTAAGACTTACCTGAGTGATTGAGCGTTGTCTAAGTGACTTCGTCTCAAGGGGAACAAGGTGAAGACGAGGTCTTCTGAGTTGAATCTCAGCCTCCCTAACCAGACGTACAGTTGTCACAGCAACTGGAACTGGTCCAACAAATCATGTGTCTTCATCAAGCTACTGGTTCTATCTTTCACTTTTTTACATTCTGTTCTAAACCGTGAAGCCATTGCTTGAATACTACTGTTTGAAGACATATCCCAAAGACATTCATATCTACTGTTTATCTTCATACTGTCTAAGTTTGTCTTCGACTCATCTTAGTGTGTACGATGATAATGCTCGACTTGCTTGTATGTCTTCATTGTATTGCATGCCTTGCTTAGATCCTTGATAACTATCCCTACCTGATCTTGTTTCGCTTCCGCACATTTTGAATACATTCATTTTTTTGAAGCCTTTCATAAAAAACGCCTATTCACCCCCCTCTAGTTGATAGCTAGCACTTTCACAACTCATAATTTGTAATTTATAGCTTAAGTGTTTCTTTTGACATTGTCGAGTTGCTGGTGTGTGCTTGCAATTGATGGATTGATGCGGGTTTGAGAGTGTAGTGACAAGGACGTAGCATGCATGCAAAGATGCATCTAGCGCTAGCCGGCCCACGCGTCGTCTCGGATTCGAGAAAAGCAAGCAATGCATAAACGCGCGCCATAGCCCGAATTAGCCAGCCAGCCAACTGAGAGTTTAGCAAAGCATGTGACAAAGGTTGTGGGATAGATGACGATGCGCGGAGCTTTTATCTAACCTTACACCGGAATAGGTACTACCATATATGGCAAAATGGCAAAGCTAGCAAAAACCATCATATGTACTCCAGATGGCAAAATGATTAGCCCTTAAGTATCAATCCACCTAGCTAGCTCATCACCAGCTGTAAGTCTCAATACACCATCTATATGTGATTATATGATTCACGTAATGATTATAATGTACTCAACTATAAATAAATATTGAACAGACACAACGTGGTGTGCCGAGGGGGGAGGGGGCATATGCCCCCTGCCCATGTTAATTTTACGTTCTGCAAATCAATTTTTTTTGCAATTTATTTAAATATATATATTGGGCCCTTATTTAAGATGGGCCCTAGGCCTCCTCCCTTTCTTCTGTTGAGCTGCAGCATTGGGTGAAGAGGAGTGGAGAGCTAGCATAGCTGTGGCCTTCCTCCCTTTCCTCAAGTAGCTAAAGCATGCCTGCCAAAAATGGAAATCCTCCTGTTTGCTGGAGAAGGATGCCGGACGGACATGGCATGCACGACCCCACAATACAACCCATACACGCACGTGATGTCTACTACACAACTTGTTCTTATAGACTCGTGTTGGGCCTCCAAGCGTAGAGTTTTGTAGGACAGTAGCAAATTTCCCTCAAGTGGATGACCTAAGGTTTATCAATCCGTGGGAGGCGTAGGATAAAGATGGTCTCTCTCAAACAACCCTGCAACCAAATAATAAAAAGTCTCTTGTGTCCCCAACACACCAAATACAATGGTAAATTGTATAGGTGCACTAGTTCGGCAGAAAGATGGTGATACAAGTGTAGTAATGATAGTAGGTATTGATTTTTGTAATAGTAACAATAAAAAACAGCAAGCTAGCAAGTAACAAAAGTGAGCACAAACGGTATTGCAATGCTTGAAAACAAGGCCTAGGGTCCGTACTTTCGCTAGTGCAATCTCTCAACAATGCTAATATAATTGGATCACATAACCATCCCTTAACGTGCAACGAAGAATCACTCCAAAGTTCTTATCTAGCGGAGAACATAAGAAGAAATTGTTTGTAGGGTACGAAACCACCTTAAAGTTATCCTTTCAGATCGATCTATCCAAGAGTTCGTACTAAAATAACACCAAGTTATCCTTTCCGATCAATCTATCTAGAGTTCGTACTAGAATAACACCATATGATACGCATCAACCAACTCTAATGTCACCTAGATACTCCAATGTCACCACAAGTATCCATGAGTTAATTATGCGATGCGCATCAAACAATTTCAGATTCATAATACTCAATCCAACACAAAGAAACTCAAAGAGTGCCCCAAGATTTCTATCGGAGAACGCATGACAAGAACATGCATCAACCCCTATGCACAGATTACCCCAATGTCACCTCGGGAATCCGCAAGTTGAGTACCAAAACATACATCAAGTGAATCAATAGAACACCCCATTGTTACCACGGGTATCCATATGCAAGACATATATCAAGTGTTTTCAAATCCAATATTCAATCCAACATAACGATATCTCAAAGGGAAAGATTCAATTCATCACAACATGATAGCAAGGGAATAACATCATATGATCCGACTATATTAACAAAGCCCGTGATACATCAAGATCGTGACATCTCAAGAACACGAGAGAGAGAGATTGAACACATAGCTACTGGTACATACCCTCAGCCCCGAGGGTGGACTACTCCCTCCTCGTCATCGCCTCCTCCGGGATGATGAAGATGGCCACCGGAGATGATCTACCCTCTCCGGCAGGGTACTGGAAAGCCTCCAGATTGGTTTTTCATCGATACAGAGAGTTGCGGCGGTGGATCTTCTCATCTAGGTTATTTCTGGGGGTTTCTGAATATATAGGATTTTTGGGCGTCAGTTTCACGCGAAGATGGGCCACGAGTGGACCACAAGACACCAGGGCGCGCTAGAGGGGCCTGGCATGCCCTGGTGGGTTGTGCCCACCTCATGGCTCTTCTGGCCCTCCAACGAAGCTTCTAGTGCCTCTTTTGTTCCAAAAAAATCATCAAAAAGTTTCGTTGCATTTGGAGAACTTTGATTTCTGCACAAAAAACAACACCACGGTAGTTCTGCTAAAAACATCGTCAGTTCGGGTTAGTTCTAAATAAATCATGTAAAGTGCATCAAAACCATATAAAAGTATTGTAAACATAGGCAATCATGGCATGAATACTTCATAAATTATCGATACATTGGAGACGTATCGGCATCCCCAAGCTTAATTCCTGCTCGTCCTCGAGTAGGTAAATGATAAAAGAACTAATGTATGAAGTGTGAATGCTAGCATAATATATAAGTTTGATCATTGATAATTTCAGTCAATTTTCTAGCATCATAACCGGCAACTTTTTCTCATAAAAATCATCATGATAAAGTAGCAACCAATTCGCATGTTATGGTTCAAACAATGAATTCTCTTGAAACTTAACAACATATGTTCTTCGTCACCAAACAATTGCAATTCAACTTATTCTCAACAAAGTCTAAGTAAGAGCTCCACATACTCAATCATCATATAGTCTTCTATGATTGATAGTACTCAAAGCATATTTTTAGAACAAATGGCATCTATCGAACACAGAGAAAGATAGGGGCTTAATGTTTCGCCTCCCAACTCATTTATCATAGAGATAATTGTCAACAATAATAAGTCATGATCAAATATATTTGACTGGCCATATGTGCCTAGATCTTTCCCCACCACATGATGCTTGCCAACTAGAGAATAATTGAGGTTGAAATGAGAATGCATACTATTGACTCTTGCATAAAAGTAAATACTGAAAGGTAAAAGATAGGCCCTTCGCAGAGGGAAGCAGAGGTTGTCATGCGCTTTTTGGTTTTGTATGCACAATCCCTTAATGCAAAAAAACGTCACGTTATATTGCCCCTTATGATAACAACCTTTATTATGCAGTCTGTCGCTTTTATTACTTTGCCATCACAAGTTCATACAACGCTCAATTTTCTCTTACACTAAATGATCAAACACATTTAGAAGCAATTTTTATTGCCTTTTTGCACCGATGACAACTTACTTGAAGGGTCTTATTCAATCCATAGGTAGGTATGGTGGACACTCATGGCAAGAAACTGGGTTTAAGGGTTTTTTGGATGCACAAGTAGTATCTCTACTTAGTACGGATTTTTGGCTAGCAAAAGATCCTAAGCAAACACCACATGTTGGAGGATCCATAACAATATAACTTCTATGCAAATATACACAACCATAACTCATTATGTTGTCTTCCTTGTCCAACTTCAACTAATTTGCTCATGTTTGAAAATAATTAATGGGTATTCACAATCATAGAAGATGTCCAAGATAATATATTTGTATGTGAAAGTTCTCTCCCTTATACTAATCATTCACGAATTCCTTGTATGACCAATATTGTGATTGTCAAGCTTCAAAAGATTTCACTTTCTAAACCCAATGTGAAGCTACTACTAGGCATGATATGAACATATAATTTCAACTTCATGGTATTCAATTCATTCAACAATTTACTCATAGGATATAAGTGAAGCAAAAGAGTAAATGACAAGCTACTCCAAAAAGATATAAGTGAAGATCAAGCGTGTAGTTAAGCAAATGGGTAGCCATTTGAGAACTCTCTCTCATCTAAAAACTTTCAGTTCTAAGTATTTTATTAAAACAGCAAGAAAAACAAAATAAAATGACATTCCAAGAATAGCACACATCATGTGAAGAATCAAAAACTTAGGCTCAACCGCTACTAACCGATAATTGTTGATGAAGAATGGTGGGATGCCTACCGGGGCATCCCCAAGCTTAGGTGCTTGAGACTTCTTGAAATATTATCTTGGGATGCCTTGGGCATCCCCAAGCTTGAGCTTTTGTGTCTCCTTAATTCCTTTTATATAACGGTTTCCCTAAATCTTAAAAACTTCATCCACAAAAACTCGAAAAGAACTCGTGAGATAGGTTAGTACACAAAAGAATAAGTCCACACTTCTTGTACTGCCAAGACAAGTTGCACAATAATTTCCAAACATCATCTACTGTTTACTATCGTTTCCACAATTTATATCTACCAATATAGGCTATGGAAACTATAGGACAAGTAGATAACAAAACTATGACAGCAATCTGTCCAAACAGAACAGTCTGTAGCAATTTATGAAAACAGTGTACTTATGTAAATCAAAAAATTATGAAAATTTAGGACGGGCTAAAGAAATTATATGACAACACTGTGTAAAAATTTCAGAAACTTTCCACGTTCTAGTAAAATATTAAAATTCCTGTACTGGAGTCAAAAGTTTATGTTTTAGTTCAGCATCAATTCTACTCATCTTGTGAGTCGTCCCAAAGGCTTTACTTGGCACTTTATTGAAATAAAAGACACAAAACATGGTTAATACAGTATCTTAATCATGTGACGGGGTTATTACCCCTGGGTATGCCAAGACAAGGGAGTTTGGACTTTTTTGAAAACTATACGGCCGGCTGGTCCGAGGCCGGCTGGCGAACAGCCAGCAGGCCCACTGCCGGCAGACACGCGGCTGGCTGGTCAGGAGCCGGCCACCCAGCGTCTGGCCAGCCTGCAGCCGGCCGCTCCGCGGCTGGCCCTCCCGCTGACCTCTGGACGGGTAAGCACTTGTCCCCTCCTACCGCGACCAAGTACAACGACAAGACGCGACCTCCACGATGGACTCCGGCGTGGCTACAGGAACCGCTGACGCGTAGGCACGCATGGCTACAGTCCGGACAGTCGTACCGCTGACCACGACCGATCGAGACCCGGCGGAGCGACAGTGCAGCCACGCCGCCGTCCACTCCATTACGTGCCCCGGCGTGGCTACAGCGCGGCCGGCCGTACCGCTGACCGCGGCCGGCAGGCGCAAGATGACGTCGCATAGTGCGGTCCGTGCCGCGTCAGGTAGGCGCGGGCCAATAGCGGCGGCCAGCTGGCGGGCCCCAGTCGGCGATGGGACTGCGCAGCCGGCAGGCCCTACGGGTGACGAGACGGCTCAGCCGGTGGGACCACTGGCCGGCTAGAGAGGTTGTCGGCCGGGTCCCCCCTTTCAGTACCTTATGTATATTGTAAGCCGGGGGGTTGGCCTATAAAACCCCCCGAAGCCCCCATGCACGAGGGCAGGGACTCTCACCACCCACACTCACTCCCACATAGCGACGCAAGAAGAGTCGGCTGCTCCTTCTTCCTCCTCTAGCCAACAGCTCAAGGAGCACCATTGTAATCCCCATCACCCATCAACTAGACAAGCAGGACTAGGGGTGTTACCTCCCACGGAGGGCCCCGAACCTGGGTACATCGTGCGTCTCTCGTTGCTTGTGCCCGATCCCGCTCCCGGAGTCCACCGGCGTCCATCGGCCCCAACCACTCTCGATAAGCCACCCCATGGCATCTGTCGTGAGAAAACGACGATAGTTGGCGCCCATCGTGGGGCCGTCCGCGGCACTGGCCGGAGCCCTGCTCTGGGCGGGACCCTTCGCCGACTCCGCCGGACGCCTTGCATCCGGACCGGTCTGCATACCCGTGGAGCCCGCCCTCGCAGAAGCTTCCGTGGCACCCAGCGTCGTTTTCGCCTTCTCCGCGGGCGAAACTGCCATCCTCCTCGTCGAGGCTCGCCGCGGCGAGGCCTCGCCCGAGCTCGACGGCCTCGGCACGCTCCTTGCGAGCTTCGCCTCGCTGACATGCCGACGCTTGACGAGTACCCTCACGAGGTACTCGACTGCAGCGACCCCCCGCCATGCGTGGACGCGGCCGCCGCGGGCAGCGCTGACGTCCTCCACGTCCGCGTGGAGGCATTCGCTACCGCTTCCTCCACATCCTCCGGCCTCACGAGGGCCGGAGCGGCCGCGGATGCGGCTATCGCCCGCGTCAGGGCGGCAGCGGACGCGGCTGCCGCCGCAGCTTGTGTCGACACCTCCGATCCCATTGGCTCCGCCCTACAGGGCCTGGGCACTCCCATCGCGCCAGCGGCCAACCCGGATGCCGCCAGGGCCGAGCTGGAAACGCCTCGCCTGCAACTATTTGCGGAGGCCAACTCCCTCGCCACCGCCCGGCGCCGAATGGAGTCCGCGCAGCGTGAGTACAACTCCGCTTATGGCCTCATGTTGGGAACGTTGCATGGGAAACAAAAAATTTCCTACGCACACGCAAGATCTATCCATGGTGATGAAGATCTACGAGAGGGAGAGTGGATCTACATACCCTTGTAGATCGCTAAGCGGAAGCGTTAAGAAACGCGGATGATGTAGTCGAACGTCTTCGCGATCCAAATCGCCGAGCGTCGCACGATCCGTCTCGCGATCTAATCACGATCCGTCCCGCGATCCCATCATGATCCGTCCCGCGATCAAATCACGAACCGTCTCGCGATCCTGATCACGGTCATTCCGATCTAGCGCCGAACGGACGGCACCTCCGCGTTCAGCACACGTACAGCTCGATGACGATCTCCGCCTTCTTGATCCAGGAAGAGGGAGCGGAGAGGTAGATGAGTTCTCCGGCAGCGCGACGGCGCGGCGGCGGTGGTGGTGGAACTATTCCGGCAGGGCTTCGCCTAAACACTGCCGAAACTAGACTAGAGGAGAAAACGATCTAGAGGAAGTAGAGGGAGCACATGACAATTAGGGTTAGCTCTCCCCTCTAAATCCTCTAGTATATATAGGAGGGAGGGAGGGGAGGAGGCAGCCTCAAACCCTCAAGGGCTGGCCGAAATTGGAGGTGGAGGAGTCCTACTCCAATCCTATTAGGAGTAGGATTCCTCCTCTCCACTTGGAAACCCTTTCCACCTTTCCCCCTTTGGGTTTTTCCCACCCCTAGCCGCATGGGCCTTAGTGGGGGGCTCGGCCAGCCCACTAAGGGCTGACTTGACTCCTCCCACAGCCCATGAGGCCCTTTGGGTCGAGACACCCCTCCCGATGGTCCCCGGTACCCCTCCCGGCACTCCCGGTACACTACCGAAATACCCGAAACTTTTCCGGTGAGCAAAACGGGACTTCCTATATATCAATCTTTACCTCCGGACCATTCCGGAGGTCCTCATGACGTCCAGGATCTCATACGGGACTCCGAACAACCTTCGGTCACCACCATACATAACTCTACTATACCGAAACGTCACCGAACCTTAAGTGTGCAGACCCTGCGGGTTCGAGAACTATGTAGACATGACCGAGACACCTCTACGGTCAATAATCAATAGCGGGACCTGGATGCCCATATTGGTTCCTACATATTCTACGAAGATCTTTATCGGTTGAACCTCTATGTCAAGGATTCAGTTATTCCCGTATGTTGTTCCCTTTGTTCTTCGGTATGTTACTTGCCCGAGATTCGATCGTCGGTATCTCTATACCTAGTTCAATCTCGTTACCGGCAAGTCTCTTTACTCGTTCCGTAATACAAGATCCCGTGGCTAACACTTTAGTCACATTGCTTGCAAGGCTTGTTGTGATGTTGTATTACCGAGTGGGCCCTGAGATACCTCTCCGTCACACGGAATAACAAATCCCAGTCTTGATCCATGCCAGCTCAACAGACACCCTCGGAGATACCTGTAGAGCATCTTTATAGTCACCCAGTTACGTTGTGACGTTTGATACACACAAGGTATTCCTCCGGTGTCAGTGAGTTGCATGATCTCATGGTCATAGGAACAGATACTTGACATGCAGAAAACAATAGCAATAAACTGACACGATCATATGCTATGTTCATAGTTTGGGTCTTGTCCATCACATCATTCTCCTGATGATGTGATCCAGTTATCAAATGACATCTCATGTCTATGGCTAGGAAACCTTGACCATCTTTGATCAACGAGCTAGTCTATTAGAGGCATACTAGGGACACGGTGTTGTCTATGTACCCACACATGTATTTGAGTTTCCAATCAATATAATTATAGCATGGATAATAAACGATTATCATGAACAAGGAAATATGATAATAACTAAAATATTATTGCCTCTAGGGCATATTTCCAATAGTCTCCCACTTGCACTAGAGTCAATAATCTAGTTCACATCACCATGTGATTTACATTGTTATGAATCTAACACCCAATGAGTTCTGGGGTTCGATCATGCTTTGCATGTGAGAGAGGTCTTTAATCAACGGTCTGCAACATTCAGATATGTGTGTTCTTTGCAAATCTATATGTCATACTGCAGATGCTACCACGCTCCACTTGGAGCTATTCCAAATGGTTGCTCCACTATATGTATCCTGACTGCTACTCAGAGTCGTCCGGATAGGTGTCAAAGCTTGCATCGACGTAACCCTTTACGACGAACTCTTTATCACCTCCATAATCGAGAAATATTTCCTTAGTCCTCTAGTTACTAAGGATAATCTTGACCGCTGTCCAGTGATCTACTCCTGGACCACTCTTGTACCCCTTGACAGACTCATGGCAAGGCACACACTAGGTGCGGTACACAGCAAGGCATACTATACAGAGCCTATGGATAAGGCATAGGGGACGACCTTCGTCCTTTCTCTTTCTTCTGCCATGGTCGAGCTTTGAGTCTCACTCAACTCCACACCTTACAAATCAGGCAAGAACTCTTTCTTTGACTGATCCATTTTGAACTCTTTCAAAATCTTGTCAAGGTATGTACTCATTGAAAGTCTTATCAGACGTCTTGAACTATCTCTATAGATCCTGATGCCCAATATTTAAGTAGCTTCATTCCAGGTTTTTCTTTGAAAAACTCCTTTCAAACAACCCTTTATGCTTTCCAGAAATTCTACATCATTTCCGATCAACAATATGTCATCCACATATACTTATCAGAAATTCTATAGTGCTCCCACTCACTTTATTGTAAATACAAGTTTCTCATAAACTTTGTATAGACTCAAAAACTTTGATCACCTCATCAAAGCGTATATTCCAACTCCGAGATGCTTGCTCCAGTCCATAGAAGGATCGCTGGAGTTTGCATACATTTTAGCATCCTTAGGACTGACAAAACCTTCCGGTTGTATCACATACGACCTTTCCTCACGGGTACCGTTAAGGAAACGATGTTTTGACATCCATCTGCCAGATTTCATAATCGAAAAATGCAGCAACTGCTAACATAATTCCAACAGACTTTAGCATCGCTACGGGTGAGAAAGTCTCATCGTAGTCAACTCCTTAAACTTGTGAAAAACCCTTTGCCACAAGTCGAGCTTTACAGACGGTGACATTACCGTCCGCGTCCGTCTTCCTTTTAAAGATCCATTTGTTCTGAATGGCCTTTCGCCCTTCAGGTAATACTTCCAAAGCCCATACTTTGTTTTCATACATGGATCCCATCTTGGATTTCATGGCCTCTAACCATTTCTCGGAATCCGGGGCCATCATCGCTTCTCCATAGCTCATAGGTTCATCGTTGTCCTACAACATGACCTCTAAGACAGGGTTGCCGTACCACTCAGGAGCAGTACGCGTCCTTGTCGACCTACGAGGTTCGATAGTAACTTGATCCGAAGCTTCATGATCATCATCATTAACTTCCTCTTCAAGTAACGTAGGCTCCACAGGAACAACTTTCTGCGTTGCGCTACTCTCTGGTTGAAACAAAGGTTCAACAACCTCATCAAGTTCTATCTTCCTCCCACTCAATTCTTTCGAAAGAAACTCTTTCTCGAGAAAGGACCCGTTTTAGCAACAAACACTTTGTGCTTGGATCTAAGATAGAAGGTTTACCCAACTGTTACGTTAGGGTATTCTATGAAGATGCATTTGTCCGCTTTGGGTTCGAGCTCACAAGGTGAAAACCCTTTTTCACATAAGCGTCGCAGCCCCAAACATTAAGAAATGACAGCTTAGGTTTCCGCCAAACCAAAATTCATACGGTGTCATCTCAACGGACTTAGATGGTGCCCCCTTTTAAAGTGAATGTGGTTGTCTCTAATGCATAACCCTAAAACGATAGTGGTAAATTGATAAGAGATATCATAGTTCGCACCATATCCAATAGAGCACGACTACGACGTTCGGACACACCATCACACTATGGTGTTCCAGGTGGCGTGAGTTGTGAAACAACTTCCACATTGTCTTAAGTTGTATACCAAACTCGTAACTCAGATATTCACCTCCACGATCATATCATAGATATTTTATCTTCTTGTCACGATGATCTCAAACTTCACTCTGATTTTGTTTGAACTTTTCAAACGTTACAGATTTGTGTTTCATTAAGTAAATATCCCCATATCTACTCAAATCATCAATGAAGGTAGGAAAATAACGATATCCACCGCACGCTACAACACTCATTGGACCGAATACATCAACATGTATTATTTCCGATAAGTTACTTGCCCGCTCCATCAGACCGGAAAACGGGGTCTTAGTCATCTTGCCCATGAGGCATGGTCCGCATGTCTCAACCGATTCGAAATCGAATGAGTCCAAAGATCCATCAGCATGGAGTTTCTTCATGCGTTTTACACCAATATGACATTTAGCGGCAGTGCCACAAGTATGTGGTACTATTATTATTAACTTTGTATCTTTTGGCATCAATATTATGAACATGTGTATCACTACGATCAAGATTCAATAAACCATTCTCATTGGGTGCATGACCATTGAAGGTTTTATTCATGTAAACAGAATAATCATTATTCTCTAACTTAAATGAATAACCGTATTGCAATAAACATGATCTAATCACGTTTATGCTCAACGCAAACACCAAATAACATTTATTTAGGTTCATCACTAATTCCGAAGGTAGAGAGAGTGTGCGATGGTGATCACATCAACCTTGGAAACACTTCCAACACTCATCGTCACCTCACCCTTAGCTAGCCTCCGTTTATTCCGTAGCTTTTATTTCGAGTTACTAACTTTTAGCAACCGAACCGGTATCTAATACCCAGGTGCTACTAGGAGTACTAGTAAGGTACGCATCAATAACACGTATATAAAATATACTTCTGTCAACGTTGCCAGCCTTCTTATCTACCAAGTATCTAGGGCAGTTCCGCTTCAGCGACTGTTCTCCTCATAATAGAAGCACTCAGTCTCGGGTTTGGGTTCAACCTTGGGTTTCTTTACTGGAGCAGCAACTGGATTGCCATCCATGAAGTATCCCTCCTTGCCCTTGCCCTTCTCGAAACTAGTGGTTTTACTAACCATCAACACTTGATGCTCCTTCTTGATTTCTACCTTCGCGGTGTCAAACATCGCGAATAGCTCAGGGATCATTATTTCCATCCCTGGCATTTTATAGTTCACCACGAAGCTATAGTAGCTTAGTGACAGTGACTTGGAGAACTATATCAATCACTATCTTATCTGGAAGATCAACTCCCACTCGATTCAAGCGATTGTAGCACCCAGACAATCTGAGCACATGCTCACCGATTGAGCTATTCTCCTTCATCTTGCAAGCAAAGAATCTTGTTGGAGGTCTCATACCTCTCAACACGGGCACGATCCTGAGATCCCAAGAACATCTCATATGTTCCGTGACGTTCAAAACGTTTTGGAGCCTTAATTCTAAGCCGTAATGCATGACGCACTAAACTATTAAGTAGTCATCGGAACGTGCCTGTCAGATGTTCACAACATCTTCAGACGACGCTAGAGGGGGTGGCGCACCGAGCGGTGCTTTAAGGACATAAGCCTTCTGTGCAGCAATGAGGACAATCCTCAGATCACGGACCCAGTCCGCATTATTGCTACCATCATCTTTCAACTCTATTTCTCTAGGAACATATAAAAATTCAAGGGAGCTACAGCGCGAGCTAGTAATCTACAACATAATTTGCAAAGACATTTTGACTATGTTCATGATAATGAGTTTAGTTAATCATATTACTTAAAAACTCCCACTCAAATTGACATCCCTCCGGTCATTCGAGTGTCACATGATCCAAATCCGCCAACTCAAGTCCGATCATCACGTGAGTTGAGGTGGTTTCAATGGTGAACATCTTCATGTTGATCATATCTACTATATGAATCATGTTCGACCTTTCGGTCTCTTGTGTTCCGAGGCCATGTCTGTACATGCTAGGCTCGTCAAGTTTAACCCGAGTGTTCCACACGTGCAACACTGGCTTGCACCCGTTGTATGCGAACGTAGAGTCTATCACACCCGATCATCACGTGGTGTCTCGAAACGACGAACTTTCGCAACGGTGCACACTCGGAGAGAACACAATTTATCTTGAAATTTTAGTGAGGGATCACCTTATAATGCTACCGTCGTCCTAAGCAAAATAAGATGCATAAAAGGATTAACATCACATGCAAATCATAAGTGACATGATATGGCCATGAACTTGTGCTTTTGATCTCCATCTTCAAAGCACCGGCATGATCTCCATCGTCACCGGCATAACACCATGATCTCCATCATCTTGATCTCCATCAATGTGTCGCCATGAGGTTGTCGCGCCGACTGTTGCTTCAACAACTATTGCTAACTCATAGCGATAAAGTAAAGCAAAAACGGCGAAAATAATTAAAGACAACCCTATGGCTCCTGCCGGTTGCCGTACTTATCGACATGCAAGTCGTGATATTCTATACAATACATGATCATCTCATACATCACATATATCTCATCATGTAATTGGCCATATCACATCACAACATACCCTGCAAAAACAAGTTAGACGTCCTCTAATTGTTGTTGCAAGTTTTACGTGGCTGCTACGGCTATCTAGCAAGAACAATTCTTACCTACGCAAAAACCACAACGGTGATACAAAAATTGCTATTCGACCTTCTCAAGGACTGCCTTTGTCAAATCCGATCCGACTAAAGTGGGAGAAACAGACACCCGCCAGCCATCTTTATGCAACGAAGTTACATGTCAGTTGATGGAACCGGTCTCTCGTAAGCGTACGAGTAATGTTGGTCCGGGCCGCTTCATCCCACAATACCGCCGAATCAAGAAAAGACCAAGGGAGGAAGCAATCTGAATATCAACGCCCACAAACTCCTTTGTGTTCTACTCAAGATCTCATCTACACATAGACCTAGCTCATGATGCCACTGTTGGGGAACGTTGCATGGGGAAAAAAATTCCTACGCACACGCAAGATCTATCCATGGTGATCAGCATCTACGAGAGGGAGAGTGGATCTACATACCCTTGTAGATCGCTAAGCGGAAGCGTTAAGAAACGCGGTTGATGTAGTCGAACGTCTTCGCGATCCAAATCGCCGAGCGTCCCACGATCCCATCACGATCCATCTCGCGATCCAATCACGATCCGTACCGCGATCCCATGATGATCCGTCCCACGATCCCCTCATGATCCGTCCCACGATCCCATCACGATCCGTCTCGCGATCCAATCACGATCTAGCGCCGAACGGACGGCACCTCCGCGTTCAGCACACGTACAGCTCGATGACGATCTCCGCCTTCTTGATCCAGCAAGAGGGAGCGGAGAGGTAGATGAGTTCTCTGGCAGCGCGGCGGCGGTGATGGTGGAACTATTCCGGCAGGGCTTCGCCTAAACACTGCCGAAACTAGACTAGAGGAGAAAACGATCTAGAGGAAGTAGAGGGAGCACGTGGCAATTAGGGTTAGCTCACCCCTCTAAATTCTCTAGTATATATAGGAGGGAGGGAGGGGAGGAGGCAGCCTCAAACCCTCAAGGGCTGGACGAAATTGGAGGTGGAGGAGTCCTACTCCAATCCTATTAGGAGTAGGATTCCTCCTCTCCACTTGGAAACCCTTTCCACCTTTCCCCCTTTGGGTTTTTCCCACCCCTAGCCGCATGGGCCTTAGTGGGGGGCTCGGCCAGCCCACTAAGGGCTGACTTGACTCCTCCCACAGCCCATGAGGCCCTTTGGGTCGAGACACCCCTCCCGATGGTCCCCGGTACCCCTCCCGGCACTCCCGGTACACTACCGAAATACCCGAAACTTTTCCGGTGAGCAAAACGGGACTTCCTATATATCAATCTTTACCTCCGGACCATTCCGGAGCTCCTCGTGACGTCTAGGATCTCATATGGGACTCCGAACAACCTTCGGTCACCACCATACATAACTCTACTATACCGAAACATCACCGAACCTTAAGTGTGCAGACCCTGCGGGTTCGAGAACTATGTAGACATGACCGAGACACCTCTACAGTCAATAACCAATAGCGGGACCTGGATGCCCATATTGGTTCCTACATATTCTATGAAGATCTTTATCGGTTGAACCTCTATGTCAAGGATTCATTTAATCCCGTATGTTGTTCCCTTTGTTCTTCGGTATGTTACTTGCCCGAGATTCGATCGTCGGTATCTCTATACCTAGTTCAATCTTGTTACCGGCAAGTCTCTTTACTCGTTCCGTAATACAAGATCCCGTGGCTAACACTTTAGTCACATTGCTTGCAAGGCTTGTTGTGATGTTGTATTACCGAGTGGGCCCTGAGATACCTCTCCGTCACACGGAATAACAAATCCCAGTCTTGATCCATGCCAGCTCAACAGACACCCTCGGAGATACCTGTAGAGCATCTTTATAGTCACCCAGTTACGTTGCGACGTTTGATACACACAAGGTATTCCTCCGGTGTCAGTGAGTTGCATGATCTCATGGTCATAGGAACAGATACTTGACATGCAGAAAACAATAGCAATAAACTAACACGGTCATATGCTATTTTCATAGTTTGGGTCTTGTCCATCACATCATTCTCCTAATGATGTGATCCCGTTATCAAATGACATCTCATGTCTATGGCTAGGAAACCTTGACCATCTTTGATCAACGAGCTAGTCTATTAGAGGCATACTAGGGACACAGTGTTGTCTATGTACCCACACATGTATTTGAGTTTCCAATCAATACAATTATAGCATGGATAATAAATGATTATCATGAACAAGGAAATATGATAATAACTAAATTATTATTGCCTCTAGGGCATATTTCCAACACCTCACCCCGGCTGGCAATGAGCCCAGCCGGCGCGGGAGCGTCCGCGACCACGGCCGCGTAGTCGCGGAAATCCTCGGTGGTCGGCTGCCCACCTACGACACTCCTACGGCCAACATGAGAGCTGCCCAGGTGGCCTACGAGGATATGGCCACCATGGAGGGCGAGGAGCGCACGCAGCAGGAGCAACACATCAAGGACCTCATCGCCGCCGCCAACGCGCAGCAAGCCGGCCTTGACCCGGCCGGTATCGACTCCGAGCTCCCCCGCCCCGAGGGCGATGGCCTCGGGGCAGCCAACGGCCGCCAGCCGACCCAACACTCTTCCGCCCCTCGCGCCTCCGGCTGGAGGTCCGACGGGGGTCGCAGCCGGCGTTCCAAGCACGGGAACGAGCAGCCGGCCGTCAACAGCCGGCGCAACGACGCCCCGGCTGGCGGTAGCCGGCGCAGCCGGGACCACACCCCGCCCCCGCGGCGGGAGCATGCGCGCTCGCCCCCTCCGGCCATCCGCGCCGAGCTCGCGGCCCGGCTCGGGCCGCGTACCCCTCACAGCGAGAACGACGCCCGCCTCCGCCTGGACCAGCTGGCGCAATCCGCCCTCCTCGAGGAGGAGGGCCCTCGAGGAGGGCCCAATCGGACCGGCGTGCTTCGGCCCCCGGATCCGCAACGAGTCGTTCCCTACCGGCTTCACGCTCCCTCGCGACACCCCAAAATACAACGGCACGGCCAAGCCGGAGGACTGGCTGATCGATTACACCACCGCCGTCGGCATCGCCCGGGGCAACAAGCGTGTCGCCGTATGCTACGTCCCCCTCATGTTGATCGGTTCGGCTCGGACCTGGCTCAACAGCCTCCCGATCGGCAGCATCAACACCTGGACGGACTTCGAAGAGGCGTTTGTCCGCAACTTCACCGGCACCTACAAACTTCCTGGCTGCCCCCGCGAGCTCGCCATGTGCGTCCAGGGGCCAGACGAGCCGCTCCGCGACTACCTCACGCTTTGGACCGAGCTGCGCAACTTCTGCGAGGGCGTGCACGAGATGTAGGCCATCCAATACTTCACCGATGGTTGCCGAGACGGCACCCTCCTCAAGCACAAGCTCATGTGCTCCGAGCCGACCTCCTTGGCCGACCTCATGGTCAAGGCGGACAAATATGCTAACGCCGACTCCTCTATGAGGATCAAGGTCAGCGCTCCCGGCAAGGCCATCCAGCCACCGGCACCCCCGCGGCCGGCAAGCGACAGCCGGTCGCAGCAGAGCAACAAGCGGAAGGCCGACCAGCCGGATCCCCGCTACGGGAGTAAACAAGTGGCCACCATCGAGAAAGAGCAGCCGGCTGCCCAGGCCTCCAGCCAGCGCCCGCGGACTGGCAAGGCCGCCTGGCAGCCTAAGCTCACCTTCGAGCAAATACTCGACGCGCCCTGCAAAATGCACTCCGGGGCGAAGCCGGCCACACACACGCTATGGCATTGCAGCTTCTCCCAGCGGCTAGCCCGGGGCGAGGGCCTCCCGATCCCTCCGCCTCCGGCTCTCCACGCCCCGGCTCCGGCTCCGACTCCGCCTGCCAACGACGGCCGCCTTCACGACCAGTTCCCCGACCAGGACGGGGCCTACGTCGTCTTCACCAGCGAGGGAACTGACAAGCATAGCCAGCGCCGGCACGAGGTGAAAGCCACCATCCCCTCGGTCCCCCAGTTCATGCACTGGTCCGAACGGCCGATTACCTGGAGCCGGGCGGACCACCCGGCGGTGATGCCGAACCCCGGCAGCTATGCCCTTGTCCTCGATCCCACCATCGCTTCCGAGAGGCTCACCTGCCGCTTCTCGCGGGTGCTGATCGACGGGGGCAGCAGCATCAACATCCTGTACCGCAACACACTGCTCAAGCTGGGGCTCAGGGAGAAAGACCTACAGCCCAGCCGGACGGTGTTCCATGGCATTGTGCCGGGAAAATCTTGCACCCCCATCGGCAAAATCCGGCTCGACGTCCTCTTCGGCAACAAGAGCCACTTCCGCCGCGAGCCGATATGGTTCGAGGTGGTGGACCTCAACAGTCCCTACCACGCGCTGCTGGGCAGGCCAGCCCTCGTCAAGTTCATGGCGGTACCCCATTATGCCTACCTCAAGCTCAAGATGCCGGGCCACAAGGGCATCATCACCGTCGACGGCGACTACAAAATGTCGATCGAGTGCGCGCGCGACAACAGCCGGCTGGCCGAGGCCCTGGAGATAGCAGAGGAGAGGCGGCAGCTCGACCGGCTCATGGCTCACGCCTCTGATCAGCCGGCCATGCCAGCTCCTCCGTCCCAGTCGGCCAGCGAGGCGTCGTTCCAGCCGTCCAAGGACACCAAGCAGGTGCCACTCGACCCGGCCAACCCCAAGCAGTGCGTCACCATCGGCGCCCACCTCAACAGCAAATAGGAAGGCGAGCTCGTTGACTTCCTCCGTGAGAATCGGGATATCTTCACATGGTCCCCCAAGGACATGCCGAGTGTTCTGAGGAAGTACGCCGAGCACAAACTTCACGGACGGCCGGACGCGAAGCCGGTCAAGCAACCCCTACGCCGTTTCTTCGAGGAGAAGCGGCGCACTATAGGAGATCGCCCGGTTGCTCGCAGCTGGCTTTATCATGGAAGTTTTCCACCCGGACTGGCTGGCCAACCCAGTCCTAGTGCTGAAGAAGAACAAGAGTTGGCGCATGTGTATCGACTACACCAGCCTAAACAAGGCCTGTCCCAAAGATCCTTTCGCCCTGCCCCGGATCGATCAAGTGATTGACTCCACGGCTGGCTGCGATTTGTTGTCCTTCCTGGACGCTTATTCCGGCTACCACCACATCAAGCTGGACCCAGCCGACCGGCTGAAGACCTCCTTCATCACCCCTTTCGGGGCCTACTGCTACATCACCATGTCCTTCGGCCTGAAGAATGCAGGCGCTACCTTCTAGCGCTGCATGCAGAAGTGCCTCCTACCCCAGATCGGCAGGAACGTCCACATCTACGTGGACGACATCATCGTCAAAACCAAGAAGCATTTCAGCCTCCTCGACGACCTCTGAGAGACCTTCGCCAACTTGCGCGACTACAAGATCAAGCTCAATCCAGAGAAGTGTGTTTTCGGCGTGCCAGCCGGCCAGCTCCTGGGTTTCTTCATGTCCGCTCGCGGCATCGAAGCCAACCCGGAGAAAATCAGAGCTATCGAGCGCATGCACAAGCCGGCCAAGCTCCGCGATGTCCAGAAGTTCGCCGGCTGCCTTGCCTCGCTCAGCCGGTTCATCAGCCGGCTGGGCAAGAAGGCCCTACCCCTCTACTAGCTCATGAGGAAGACGCCCAAATTCGAGTGGACCGACCAGGCGGACGAGGCGTTCCGTGACCTTAAGCGCGTGCTCTCCAACGCTCCCATCCTGGTAGCGCCGGCTGAGAAGGAGCTGATGCTCGCGTACATCGCGGCGACCACCCGCGTGATCAGCGTCGTTCTGGTGGTGGAGCGGCCGGAGGAGGGCAAAGCGCTACCGGTCCAGCGCCCCGTCTACTACCTCAGTGAGGTCCTCTCCGCCTCCAAGCAGAACTACCCCCACTATCAGAAGATGTGCTACGGCATATACTTTGCCGCCAAGAAGGTCAAGCAGTACTTCCAGGAGCATACCATCACCGTGGTGAGCACGGCGCCGCTCGGCGAGATCATAAGCGGTCGGGACGCCACTGGCCGAATCGCCAAGTGGGCCATCACCCTTGCCGACTATGAGATACGGTACGAGCCGCGCATCACCATCAAGTCGCAGACGGTGGCCGACTTCCTTGTCGACTGGGCCGAGACCTAGTTCGTGCCGCCTCCCCCGGACTCCACTCACTGGCGCATGCACTTCGACGGCTCGAAGATGCGAACCGGCCTGGGAGCTGGCATCGTCTTGTCGTCCCCGAAGGGGGACCAGCTCAAGTATGCACTCCAGATCCTCTTCGCCGCCTCCAACAACGTGTCCGAGTATGAGGCACTCGTCCACGGCCTCCGGCTCGCCAAGGAGATCGGGATCCGGCGCATCCTCTGTTTCGGCGACTCCGACCTCGTGGTGCAACAGGTCTCTGGCGAATGGGACGCCAGGGACGCCAACATGGCCAGCTATCGCTTCCTTGTCCAGCAGCTCACTGGCTCCTTCGAGGGCTGTGAGTTCCACCACGTCCCCCGGGCGGACAACGAGGCGGCCGATACGTTGGCGAAGATTGGCTCCACCCGGCAGGCCATCCCAGCCGGTGTTTCCCTCGAACGGCTGCTCAAGCCGTCGATCAAGCCCTCCAGTGAATCAGAATCTATCTTCGTGTCGGCTGACGCTGCCGGCTCTTCGCCAGGTCAAGCGGCTCCACCAACACCGCCAGTTCCGGCTGCCGTGTCGGTCCCATCGGCTCCAACATCCAACACCCCCGCGGCGGTCGGCTCCGACTCCGCGGCCGTCATGACGACGATCGACGCACCCCCCCCCCCCCCCGCCATCTCGGTCTTAGAGACTGACGAGCAGGTCCCGGGGACTGGTGAGCCGGACCCGGGGGCTCCGGCAACGGGCCCGAGGGCTCCGGCTGCCCCTAGCCATCCACTCGAGCTCGAGCCAGCTCCCGTCTCGGCCCCCTCGTGGGCCCAGTCCATCCTGGCTTTCCTCTTGCGCGGCGAGCTCCCCTGACGAGGCCACAGCAAGGCAAATCCAGCGCCGGGCCCCAGCCTACAGCATCATCAACCGCGAGCTGGTTCATCGCAGCACAACCGGCGCGTTCCAACGCTGCGTCGAGCTGGAGAAGGGTCAAGAAATCCTCCGCGACATCCACCAGGGCGAGTGCGGGCATCACGCCGCCTCCAGAACCCTGGTGGCCAAGGCGTTCCGTCATGGTTTCTACTGGCTAACGACCTTGGAAGAGGCGAAGCAGCTGGTCGACAAATGTGAGGGGTGCCAACGCTTCAGCATGCAGAGCCACCTGCCGGCAACAGCCCTCCAGACCATCCCACTCTCGTGGCCCTTCACCGTCTAGGGGCTGGACGTGGTGGGGCCTTTCAAGACCGCACGGGGCGGCGGGACGCATCTACTGGTGGCTGTCGACAAGTTCACCAAGTGGATCAAAGCCAGGCCCATCAAGAAGCTGGACGGCCCCACGGCAGTCCGGTTCATCAAGGACGTCACGTTCCGCTACGGCGTTCCCCACAGCATCATCACCGACAACGGCACAAATTTTGCCAAAGGCACAATCACACGTTTTTGCTCCCAGGAGGGCATCCGGCTCGACCTCGCATCAGTGGCCCACCCACAGTCAAACGGCCAGGCAGAGAGGGCAAACGGCCTAATCCTGGCCGGCCTCAAGCCTCGGCTCGTGGCACCACTCGTGCGGCCAGCCATCTGCTGGATCGATGAGCTGCCGGCTATCCTCTGGAGCCTCAGGACCACGCCCAACCGGTCAACCGGCTACACCCCTTTCTTTCTCGTGTACGGGTACGAGGCGGTCATCCCCACGGACATCGAGTTCGACTCGCCTCGAGTCACCATGTATACGGAGAAGGACGCAAAGGAGGCGAGAGAAGACAGCGTTGACCTACTCGAAGAAGCACGCGAGCTGGCCCTGAGCCGGACAGCCATCTACCAGCAGAAGCTCCGGCACTACCACAGCAAGCGGATTCGGCCCCTCTCCTTCCGCGAAGGAGACCTGGTGCTCAGGCGGATCCAGCGAACCGCCGGCCAGCACAAATTGTCCTCCCCATGGGAGGGCCCGTTCATCGTCAGCAAGGCGCTACACAACAACGCGTACTATCTAATAGACGCCCAGAAGTCACAGAAGCGCAAAAGAGATGCCTCCGGCGAGGAGACGGAGCGCCCGTGGAATGCGGTGCTCCTTCGTCCGTTCTACTGCTAGAAAGAACCAGTGTATGTATGTATCTTCCCTCCCGTTGGAACTTAATGAATGCAATGGGTGTCCCAAGCCGGCACTTGGGGCGCGCCCCCTTTTTCAATTCCATCAAGGCATGTCATTCCCTAAAAACAAAGCACCCGGGCCCGGCTACATGGGCCCGGGGGCTCGCCGGCTCTTCTCTGAGGTGGTCAAGTAATGTGAACAAGCAATCCCTTCCCCCCTTCTCGGCTATAGACCGGCCCCCGACTGTTCGGCTGGCAGGACGCCGGGATAGGGAGGAACTTACCACATGAACGACCGTCCGCAGAGTGATAGCCGGTCGGATCCAACTGGACCGTTTCGTTCCTAGGAGCTGGCCTCTGGCGGCTCGCCCCAGTTCCAGCCGGACGACTCTAAGGCCAGCGCGGTTTTCCCAAGGACGATGCCCCGTCCCTGCCCCAGTCCGGCTCCCGGTTGGCTGGCAGGCGGGGCAGAAGCCAGAAGGAACCCGCGCGTGGGACATGAGTCGAAAGGTAAAGAGCAGGGGTTGAGCCGGCACGCAAACACTTCAAGTTTTCGAAACAAACTTATAGACAAAAGGCCACAAGCTGAAGATTCTTTACAATACACCCCCAGTGGGTGGAAACGCGTCTTAATGAGTCTTACAACAAAAGAGAAAAGATACAATAAGCGCATGACCACTCAGGCCCCTGGTGCATCGCCAGCCGGCTCGACAGACTGCCCAGGGGCGGCCGCCGCCTTCGAATCCGCCTCCGTGGCCTCGGTGTCGCTGCCGGTGCTGGAGGCAGTGCTCGCATCGGCAACCTCCTCATCCTTGGGCCCTTGGGGAATGCCGAAGGAGTCCTCGGCGACCGGCTCGCCATCCTTGCCAAGCGTCGGCAGGAACTCGTCCGTGTCAATGTACGAGGCCAGCTCGTTGGCCTGACGGACGAGGGTGCCTTCGCGAGCGACCCGCTCCACCTCGGGAACCTCCCGCATCCTGGCCAGCCGGTCCAAGTCGACGCCGCGGTACCACGACGCGACGAACCGAAGGGCCATCTGCGCCCCGGAGCGGGCCGCCGAAGCCTTCCAGGCCTCAAGCCGTGCCACCGCACGCTCCAGCCACAGCGCCACGCGGCCGTCCGGGATCTCGCAACCCGGCCAGAGGGCCGAAATAACCCCCAAGCCGGCCGCGTGGAGCCGGTCCATACAGCGCTGCAGGAAAATTAGCCTGTTCTCGATAGCCAGTACAAACTCCGGCAAGTCCCAGCCATCGTGCGCCCCAATCTCCTGCCCGCGCTGCCTCAAGCACTCCCAATGCTCCGCCATGACCCGCTCGGCGCGGCGCTGAGTATCCGGGAACCGATCTAAGGGAGAGGGAAGAATCAGAAAACGGGTCGAAACAGCCGGCAGAGGAAGAAGACTTAAAGACAAGAAACTCACGCTGAAAGGCTTCGTCCAGCTCAATTGCGAACTGGAGGCCCAAGCCCCGCTCCCTCTCTTGCGCCTCCTCCGCCTGGGTGAGGGCGGCTTCGCGCTTCTCAAGCTCGCCCCCGAGGCGAGTCACCTCGCCCTGCAGGACGGTGGCCCGCCGGTCGGCGTCGGCCGCCTGCTTGGCGGCCTCCTCCCGGGCCGCCACTTCCTTCTGCAGCTCCGCGGTAAGGCGCTCCTGTGCCGCCTGACCATCAACGACCAGGCCGCCCAGCCGGTCCCGCTCCGACATGACCGCCTGGAGTTCTCGCTTTAGTCGGTCCCGTTCGGAGGCCACCTCGTCCCTCATCTGCCGAATCGGGGTCAGGACGTCCAGTTCCTCTGCAAAGAGCCCAACCAAAGTTACTTAAAGTGCGGAAGACTCGAGCCGACTTCCGAGCAGCCGGCCCGACTCTCGGGGGCTACACCCAGTGGGTGCGCCCACGCGCCCCCACTGGAACAAGTGTACCTCGCGCCTTCCTCAGCTCCTCCTGAGCCTGGTAGTAGCCGGCCTTGCCTCAGTTGTGGATGGCGACCGCCTGGTCAAAAAGCGCCTGCCGCTTGGCGTTTTCAGCCTACTCCGCGCCAGGAGATGAAAAAAAAAGTTAGATAGCGAAAAAAGTAGATCCGGCCCGGCTGCCACGCAGCCGAGCAGCCGGCCCGAATCTCGGGGGCTACACCCAGTGGGTGCGCTCGCGCGCCCCCACTGAAAATTCAACGCAGGCTAAGGGATCTCACCTCCACCGCCTCCTCCACGCGCCGAAAGTTGCTTTCGGCAGCCTCAGCAAACCTGGCCAGCCCCTCACGGCAGTGCGCCATGATGCGGCCCGGCTCCCCAGGCACAAGGGCCTGGCTGCCGGCTGGCGGGGGCGAGGCGGCTGGGCCGCAGGCCAACGCCCTCCAGTCCCGGAGTACGTTGACCATGCTCCTCCTCGAGCGGCCCGCTCCGCCGCTCGACCCTGTGTCCGCAACGGTGCCGGCCGGCGGGGGGGTGGTAGTGACCACGAGGGCGCGGGAGCCAGCCTCGGACTCCCCTACGACCGGCGCAACCGGCTCCACCGCCAGCCGGTCCGCCTCAACAGCCGGGATGACTGGCTCGCTCCCTCCACCTAGCGCCGTCTCCGGCAGGACCGGGGCGACGGGTCCCTCCGCCACGACCGGCTCGACAGAAGGCGGAGTCACAACAGGCTCCGCTGGCGGGACCGCCTCCCTGGCCGGCTCGGGGACCGCGTCCGTCGGCCGGGCCACCTCCACTGAAGGCTGGGCTATGGCCGTCTCCGGCACCGGCTCCCGCGGCTTGCTCGATGGCGGCCTCGACATCCGCGTCGATTCCGCCACCGAGTCCGTGGCGCGCGCCGGGTCCGAGCGCCGCCTCCGCCTCCCGTCGCTCGAGGCTGCCGAGCGCGAGGGCGCACCCTTCGCCCCCCCTTCGCGGCTCGCATTTCGGCGAGCCTCCTCTTCTCCTCCCGTATCGTGGCCGCGTGCTCCTGGGCCTGCCGGCTGGTAGCGTCCACCGGATCGGTGGCCGACTCCGTGTCGTGGAGCTCAATGGCCTCGCTGGGAAAGAAGGGAGGAGGGCCATCAGGCGCTAGCCGTCTCAAAACACGAAACCACCTACGAGAATCAGGAAAAGCACTTACCTGGCAACAACAGGAAGGGGCCACCTGGCCCGGGGCGGCGGCTTCACGACGGCCACGCGCGTTTTCTTACGAACCGGCTGCTGCGCCGCCGGCTGCCCCGTGGCCGGCCTCTTCTCCCGCCGGGAGGCTTCGGCCGTCCGGTCCCGAGCCGCCTGCTCCTCGCTCCTTCCACGTGGCTCCCGCCGAGCTGTGGGGGGAGGCGCGTCCAAGATCCGGACATAGTCATCATCATCATCGGTCCAATCTCTGATCGTGGGTGCGGAGTTGAACTCACCAGCCGCCCTGGACCCACCGGCTCCCGGATCGCCCATCGTCCTGTCCTCCTCGACCTCCCCCGAGGACTCAACCTCCTCCTCGACGCCCCCTCCCAGCTCAAAATCCTCCGGGTCGGAGTCGGCGCGTTCCGCCTGGAACACCTGAGATTGCGGACCATCCGGCGTGTTCTGTCGTACAAAGCGCTGCGGTCAGCATGGCACGTGAGCAGGGAGGCCGGCTGAAGAAACACAGAAAAGAGGAAAGACACTGCGACGAGATGTACCAGAGGCGCCGTGTCGAACCGGTTGTACGGCAACTTGCCGAAGTGCCATGTGCGCGGCGCCAACTTGAAGTTGGGGACGGCGTTCACCCGCTCCGCCACTTGGGCCGCTGTCAGCTCGAAGGTGGACAGCCGGCAAGGGTCCCGCCGGCGTCCTATGTTGCATATCCGGTGCGGCCTCAGCTGCAAGGGCAGCACCCGGTGATCGATGAAGGCGGCCACCAGATCGGCCGCGACCAGCCCTTCCTCGCTCCTCATGGTGTGGAGCCGGCCCAGCATCCCGGTAAGCTCCCCGACCGCCACATTGACCGTCCAGTTCGCCCTCATGGACGGGACGTTGATGAAGGGCGGCAGCCGAATGTAGTCTCATGTCGGGTTGACGTTCTTCACGTAGAAGAACGTCCGGTTCCACTTATTGACAGACTCGATGAGGGTGATGCGGGGGAAAAGCGTGCCGCGAAGGCACACCACCGCACCCCCGCAGGCATACACCTCGTTGCCGTTCTTCAGGCTCTTCAGATAAAAAAAGCTTCCTCCACAACTCCACGAAGGGGAGAAGGCCGAGGTAGCCCTCGCAGAGAGTCATGAAGCTCGACAATTGCAGAATGGAGTTTGGCCCTAGGTGATGCGGCTGAAGATTGAAGGGATCAAGGAAGAATCTGAAGAACTGGCTCACCGATGCTACTTCTTGAGCTTGCTTTGGTTTTCCCTTGAAGAGGAAAGGGTGATGCAGCAAAGTAGATAAGTATTTCCCTCAGTTGTTGAGAACCAAGGTATCAATCCAGTAGGAGGTACAAGCAAGGCCCCAATCTATGCACCTGCACAAACAATCAAACACTTGCACCCAACGCTATAAAGGGGTTGTCAATCCCTTCACGGTTACTTGCAAGGATGAGATCTGATAGAGATAGATATAAAAGATTACTAAAACGATAACTAAAATAAAAGTAAATAAATTGCAGCAAAGTATTTTTTGGTATTTTTGGTTTATAGATTTGAAAATATAATATGGAAAATAGACCCGGGGGCCATAGGTTTCACTAGAGGCTTCTCTCTTGAAGGAAAATAATACGGTGGGTGAACAAATTACTGTCGAGCAATTGATAGAAAAGCGCATAGTTATGACGATATCCAAGGCAATGATTATGCATATAGGCATCACGTCCGTATCAAGTAGACCGAAACGATTCTGCATCTACTACTATTACTCCACACATCGACCGACTCCTCCCTGCATCTAGAGTATTAAGTTCATGAAGAACAGAGTAACGCATTAAGTAAGATGACATGATGTAGAGGGATAAACTCAAGCAATATGATGAAAACCCCATCTTTTTATCCTTGATGGCAACAATACAAATACGTGCCTCGCTACCCCTACTTTGTCACTGGGTGAGGACACCGCAAGATTGAACCCAAAACTAAGCACTTCTCCCATTGCAAGAATTACCAATCTAGTTGGCCAAACCAAACCAATAACTCGAAGAGACTTGCAAAGATATGAAATCATGCATATAAGAATTCAAAAAAGATTCAAATAATATTCATAGATAATCTGATCATAAATCCACAATTCATCGGATCTCGACAAACACACCGCAAAAGAGTATTACATCGGATAGATCTCCATGAAGATCATGGAGAACATGGTATTGAAGATCATAGAGAGAGAAGAAGCCATCTAGCTACTAGCTATGGACCCGAAGGTCTGAGGTGAACTACTCACGCATCATCGGAAGGGCAATGGTGTTGATGTAGATGCCCTCCGTGATCGAATCCCCCTCCGACAGATTACCGGAAAAGGCCCCAAGATGGGATCTCACGGGAAAAGAGGCTTGCGGCGGCGGCAAAGTATTATCGTGGCTCCCTTTGGTATTGGGGGAATATTCCTGAATTTATAGGCGAAGAGTTAGGGTTGGAGGAGCTACGGGGGGCCCACAAGCCAGGGGGGCGCCCCCCCCCCCAGGGGCGCGCCCTGGTGGCTTGTGGCCTACCCGTAGGTCTTCTGGCCTCTTCTCGAAGCCTCCTGGGTTCCTTCTAGTCCAAGAAAAATCAGCGTAGAATTTTATTCCGTTTGGACTCCGTTGGATATTCCTTTTCTGCAATACTCAAAAACAAGGAAAAAACAGAAACTGGCACTGGGCACTAGGTTAATAGGTTAGTCCCAAAAATAATATAAAATAGCATATTAATGCATATAAAACATCCAAAATAGATAATATAATAGCATGGAACAATCAAAAATTATACATACGTTGGAGACGTATCAGCATCCCCAAGCTTAATTCCTGCTCGTCCTCGAGTAGGTAAATGATAAAAACAGAATTTTTGATGTGGAATGCTACCTAACATATTTATCCATGTAATATTCTTTATTGTGGCATGAATGTTCAGATCCATAAGATTCGAAACAAAAGTTTAATGTTGACATAAAAACAATAATACTTCAAGCATACTAACAAAGCAATCGTGTCTTTTCAAAATAACATGGCCAAAGAAAGTTATCCCTACAAAATCATATGGTCTGGCTAGTATTTAAATCATGCACAACCCCGATGACAAGTCAAGCAATTGTTTCACACTTTTTAGGTTCTCAAACCATTTCAACTTTCACGCAATACATGAGCGTGAGCCATGGATATAGCACTATATGTGGAATAGAATATGGTGGAGGTTGTGAGGAAAAGGAGAAGATAGTCTCACATCAACTAGGCATATCAACGGGCTATGGAGATGCCCATCAATAGATATCAATGTGAGTGAGTAGGGATTACCATGCAACGGATGCACTAGAGCTATAAGTGTATGAAAGCTCAAAAATAAACTAAGTGGGTGTGCATCAAACTCGCTTGCTCACGAAGACCTAGGGCAATTTGAGGAAGCCCATCATTGGAATATACAAGCCAAGTTATATAATGAAAAATTCCCACTAGTATATGAAAGTGACAAAATAGTAGACTCTCATTCATGAAGATCATGGTGCTTCTTTGAAGCACAAGTGTGGAAAAAAAAGATAGTAGCATTGTCCCTTCTCTCTTTTCTCTCACATTTTTTAATTTTTGGTGGGCATCTTTGGCCTCTTTTTTTTTGGGCTTCATTGGCCTCTTTTATTATTTGTAAAGTCCGTAGACTCATCCCAACTTGTGAGGGAATGATAGCTTCCATCATCCTTTCCTCACATGGGACAATGCTCTAATAATGATGATCATCACACTTTTATTTACTTACAACTCAAGAATTACAACTCGATACTTAGAACAAAATATGACTCTATATGAATGCCTCCGGCGGTGTACCAGGATGTGCAACGATCTAGCATAGCAAATGACATCAAAAAACGGACAAGCCATGAAAACATCATGCTAGCTATCTTACGATCATGCAAAGCAATATGACAATGATGGTGCGTGTCATGATAAACGGAACGGTGGAAGTTGCATGGCAATATATCTCGGAATGGCTATGGAAATGCCATAATAGGTAGGTATGGTGGCTGTTTTGAGGAAGGGAATATGGTGTGTTTAATGCACCGGCGAAAGTTGCGCGGTACTAGAGAGGCTAGCAATGGTGGAAGGGTGAGAGTGTGTATAATCCATGGACTCACATTAGTCATAAAGAACTCACATACTTATTGCAAAAGTCTATTAGTTATCGAAGCAAAGTATTAGACGCATGCTCCTAGGGGAGAGGTTGGTAGGAGTTAACCATCGCGCGCTCCCGACCCTCACACAAAGGATGACAATCAATAAACAAATTATGCTCCGACTTCGTTACATAACGGTTCACCATACGTGCATGCTACGGGAATCACAAACTTTTAACACAAGTATTTCTACCAATCCACAATTACTCACTAGCATGACTCTAATATCACCATCTTTATATCTCAAAACTATATGTGAGGAATCAAACTTCTCATAGTATTCAATGCACTTTATATGAAAGTTTTTATTATATCCCTCTTGGATGCCCATTATATTAGGACTAAATTCATAACCTAAACCAATTACCATGCTGTTTAAATACTCTCAAAATAATATAAGTGAGGTACGAGAGTTCAATTATTTCTATAAAATAAAACACCACCGTGCTCTAAAAAGATATAAGTGAAGCACTAGAGCAAAATTGCCTAGCTCAAAAGATATAAGTGAAGCACATAGAGTATTCTAATAAATTCACGATTTATGCGTGTCCCTCTCAAAAGATGTGTGCAGCAAGGATGATGGTGGCAAACTAAAACGCAAAGTCTCATATCATACAAGACGCTCCAAGCAAAACACATATCATGTGGTGAATAAAAATATAGCCTCAAGTAAATTTACCGATGGATTGAAGACGAAAGAGGGGATGCCTTCCGGGGAATCCCCAAGCTTAGGATCTTTGGTATCCTTGAATATTCCTTGGGGTGCCTTGGGCATCCCCAAGCTTAGGCTCTTGCCACTCCTTATTCCATAGTCCATCAAATCGTTACCCAAAACTTGAAAACTTCACAACACAAAACTCAACAGAAAACTCGTGAGATCCGTTAGTATAAGAAAAATAAATCACCACTTTAGGTACTGTTGTGAACTCATTATTTATTTATATTGGTGTAATATCTACTGTATTCCAACTTCTCCATGGTTCATACCCCCCGATACAACCCATAGATACATCAAAATAAGCAAACAACACAAAGAAAACAGAATCTGTCAAAAACAGAATAGTCTGTAGCAATCTGGAAACTTCGAATACTTATGTAACTCAAACAATTCTGAAAAATTAGTACAATCTGGGAAATTTGTACATCAATCTTGTGTAAAAATTTCAGACTCATTCAACGCTCTGGTGAATTTATAAAATTCCTGGACTGAGCGCAAAAGTTTCTGTTTTTCAGCAAGATGAAATCAAGAATCACCGTAGACCATCCCAAAGGTCTTACTTGGCTCAAACACTAATTAAAACACTAAAAACAATTAATACAGAGGTAATAATGTGTAAATCAGTAAATAACATAAACAAAAACATAAAACATAAAGTAAAATTGGGTTGCCTCCCAACAAGCGCTATTGTTTAACGCCCCTAGCTAGGCATAACGCAATAGATCTAGGTATTGTCGTCTTTGGTATGCAACTCCTCAATTGCACACTTATAAACCCTAGGAGGTTCTTTGCTCTTATCAATAATAATGCTCCTAGGAAAGAAGTCAAGAGATTCACTTGTGGCAATAGGTTCCCTAATATTGATAAAGCTGGGGTGAACACTTATCATCTTAAGATCTTCATTCCCTTTACTAGAGGATTCACCCTTATTTTTAGAAACATAAACAAACTTGGCAGTCTTAGAAGGAGGAAAATTTGGAGTGGTTTGAACAGAGGCAAAAGCGGAACCCAAGTTAGTAATAATGTCCTCTAGCTTTCCAATTCTAGAGGAATCTTGATCCAATTTTTCATTAACTATGGGTTCTTTTTCCCTTAGGTTTTTTAAAGTAACTCCTACCTTAGATCCATATTGAGTAATATGATTATGAATCTTTTTATCCAAGTTTTCAATGAGCTCTACAGTAGCAACTTTATTTTCAATAATATCAAGCCTTCGCATCACATGTTCCAAAGTTAAGATTGTTTCATTAACCATGAGTGGGGGTGAACCTACCAAATTTATCATAGCACTATAAGAATCAACGGTATGGCTTCCCAAGAAATTTCCTCCCGTAATGGTATCCAGAACATATCCATTCCAAGGAGAAACACCCACATAAAAATTGCGAAGGAGAACGGTAGTAGATTGCTTACGAGTAGATCTATTTTGAGCATTGCAAATTCTATACCAAGCATCTTTTAAGTTTTCTCCCTCCCTTTGCTTAAAATTAAGAACTTCACTCTCGGGAGTACTAGCGATAGTAGTAAGGCTAGCCATGAGTTTAAGCGTTCTAACACACAAGCAAACAAAAAGCAAACGAAAAGACGAACGGAAGAAGGGCGAATAAAAAGGCAAATCTTTTTGGTTTTTTCTAAAAATCTTTTTAGAAGTGGGGGAGAGGAAAACGAGAGGCAAATGGCAAATAATTTAAATGCAAGAGATGAGTTTGTGATGGGTACTTGGTAGGCTTGATGTAGATCTCTCCGACAACCACGCCAAAAATTGGCAAGTTGACGGGAGAGTTCTTGTCTTGACTTGCTATGTATCCTCCCCGGCAACGGCACCAGAAATCCTTCTTGCTACTTCTTGAGCTTGCGTTGGTTTTCCCTTGAAGAGAAAAGGGTGATGCAGCAAAGTAGATAAGTATTTCCCTCAGTTGTTGAGAACCAAGGTATCAATCCAGTAGGAGGTACAAGCAAGGCCCCAATCTATGCACCTGCACAAACAATCAAACACTTGCACGCAACGCTATAAAGGGGTTGTCAATCCCTTCACGGTTACTTGCAAGGATGAGATCTGATAGAGATAGATATAAAAGATTACTAAAACGTTAACTAAAATAAAATAAAATAAATTGCAGCAAAGTATTTTTGGTGTTTTTGGATTATAGATCTGAAAATATAATATGGAAAATAGACCCGGGGGCCATAGGTTTCACTAGAGGCTTCTCTCTTGAAGGAAAATAATACGGTGGGTGAACAAATTACTGTCGAGCAATTGATAGAAAAGCGCATAGTTATGATGATATCCAAGGCAATGATTATGCATATAGGCATCATGTCTCTATCAAGTAGACCGAAACGATTCTGCATCTACTACTATTACTCCACACATTGACCGACTCCTGCCTGCATCTAGAGTATTAAGTTCATGAAGAACAGAGTAACGCATTAAGTAAGATGACATGATGTAGAGGGATAAACTCAAGCAATATGATGAAAACCCCATCTTTTTATCCTTGATGGCAACAATACAAATACGTGCCTCGCTAACCCTACTTTGTCACTGGGTGAGGACACCGCAAGATTGAACCCAAAACTAAGCTACTAGCTACTAGCTATGGACCCGAAGGTCTGAGGTGAACTACTCACGCATCATCGGAAGGGCAATGGTGTTGATGTAGATGCCCTCCGTGATCGAATCCCCCTCTGGCAGATTACCGGAAAAGGCCCCAAGATGGGATCTCACGGGAACAGAGGCTTGCGGCGGCGGAAAAGTATTATCGTGGATCCCATTGGTATTGGGGGAATATTCCTGAATTTATAGGCGAAGAGTTAGGGTTGGAGGAGCTACGGGGGGGCCACAAGCCAGGGGCGCCCTCCCCCCCCCCCCCCAGGGGCGCGCCCTGGTGGCTTGTGGCCTACCCGTAGGTCTTCTAGCCTCTTCTCGAAGCCTCCTGGGTTCTTTCTGGTCCAAGAAAAATCAGCGTAGAATTTTATTCCGTTTGGACTCCGTTGGATATTCCTTTTCTGCAATACTCAAAAACAAGGAAAAAACAGAAACTGGCACTAGGCACTAGGTTAATAGGTTAGTCCCAAAAATAATATAAAATAGCATATTAATGCATATAAAACATCCAAAATAGATAATACAATAGCATGGAACAATCAAAAATTATAGATACGTTGGAGACGTACCAACCGACAGACCAAAGCCGTGCGAGAAATGCGAGGCAAATACCACGAACTCCCCCTCCTCGGGCTCTGGCACTACCTCACGACCCGGAGGACGGGCGGCGACGCGGTCCTCCGGCGGCAACATGCAGGCGCGGCGGAGGTACGTGATGTCCTCCGCGGTGACGACGGAGCCGCCCTAACTATCGGAGGGACCATCGGCCATCTCTGAGGGGGACCGGCGTGGCGGCGCGGGCTCGAAGCGACGTATTGCGAGAGGAGGAAGACGGTGGGGAGAGGGGCGCGCTAACTACCTCTGCCTCTCCTCCTCCCCTTATAAATAAGGGGGCGAAGCCCGGGGGATGTGGGGATTAACTGCGGCCACCCCCCCCCCCACCCCCCCGGAAACCCGCAGGACGTGTGCACCTCGGGCCGTGGTCGCCGGGGTCTGGGCGCAGAAGATCCCTGCCTGTGGCCCGAGGCCTACTGGGCTAGGCTCGAGGCAACGTCCCGTCACGCCCTCAAGGGCGGGGCCCTCGGCGTCACAGCGCCCCGCGTGGCGCGTCGCAGCCCAGCGCGGGTCCCGAGGCGGCGCAACAGAACCCAAGGCGATGGGCGCGGCCGCCGGCGTGGCTGGTCGGTCGGCCCCACACACCAGGACGGTGCCGCTGGATGAAGCCGCCGGCTCCCCCTCGTCGGAAGGACGCGGGCCCCCGCCGGCTTCGAGGACTACTGACGGGGTTATTACCCCTGGGTATGCCAAGACAAGGGAGTTCGGGCTTTTTTGAAAACTATACGGCCGGCTGGTCCGAGGCCGGCTAGCGAATGGCCAGCAGGCCCACTGCCGGCAGGCACGCGGCTGGCTGGTCAGGAGCCGGCCGCCCGGCGTCTGGCCAGCCTGCAGCCGGCCGCTCCGCGGCTGGCCCTCCCGCTGACCTCTGGACGGGCAAGCACTTGTCCCCTCCTACCGCGACCAAGTACAACGACAAGACGCGACCTCCACGATGGACTCTGGCGTGGCTACAGCAACTGCTGACGCGCGGGCACGCATGGCTATAGTCCGTGCGGTCGTACCGCTGACCACGACCGATCGAGACCCGGCGGAGCGACAGTGCAGCCACGCCGCTGTCCACTCCATTTGTTGGAAATATGCCCTAGAGGCAATTAATAAAGTGTTTATTATCATATTTCTCCGTTCATGATAATGATTTATTATTCATGCTAGAATTGTATTGACCGGAAACTTAATACATGTGTGGATAATAGACAAATACTGAGTCCCTAGTAAGCCTCTACTAGACTAGCTCGTTGATCAAAAGATGGTCAAGATTTCCTGACCATGGACATGAGTTGTCATTTGATAACGGGATCACATCATTAGGAGAATGATGTGATGGACTTGACCCAACCGTTAGCATAGCAAATGATCGTTCAGTTTATTGCTATTGCTTTCACTATGTCAAATACACGTTCCTCTGACCATGAGATCATGCAATTCCCGGATACTGTAGGAATACTTTGGGTGTATCAAACGTCACAACATAACTGGGTGATTATAAAGGTGCACTACAGGTATCTCCGAAAGTGTTTGTTGAGTTGGCATGGATCGAGATTCGGATTTGTCACTCCGACTATCGGAGAGGTATCTCTGGGCCCTCTCGGTAATACAGCATCACAGAAGCCTTGCAAGCACCGTGACTAAAGAGTTAGTTGCAAGATGATGTATTACGGAACGAGTAAAGAGACTTGCCGGTATAGAGATTGAACTAGGTATTGGGTACCGACGATCGAATCTCGGGCAAGTAACATACCGCCAGACAAAGGGAACAACATATGTTGTCATATGAGGTTCGACCGATAAAGATCTTCGTGGAATATGTAGGAACCAATATGAGCATCCAGGTTCCACTGTTGGTTATTGACCGGAGAGCCATCTCGGTCATGTCTACATCATTCCCGAACCCGTAGGGTCCGCACGCTTAAGGTTCGATGACGATTTAGTATTATATGAGTTATGTGATTGGTGACCGAAGTTTGTTCGGAGTCCCGGATGAGATCACGGACATGACGAGGAGTCTCGAAATGGTCGAGAGGTAAAGATTCATAAATTGGAAGGCTATATTCGGACGTCGGAAAGGTTCCGAGTGATTCGGGTATTTTTCGGAGTACCGGGGAGTTACGGGAATTCACCGGGAGAAGTAATGGGCCTTATTGGGCCATACGGGAAAAGGAGAGGCAGGCCACGTGAGGAGGCGCGCGCCCCCCCTTGCCCAAACAGAATTGGACTAGGGGAGGGGGCGCAGCCCCCTTTTTCCTTTCCCTCTCCCTTCCCCCTTTCCTACTCCGTATGGGAGGTGGAATCCTACTAGGACTAAGGAGTCCTAGTAGGACTCCCCACACTTGGCGCACCCCTAGGGGGCCGGCCTCCTCCCTCTCATCCTTTATATACGGGGGCAAGGGGGCACCCCAAAGAACACGATTCATTGTTAGCCGTGTGCGGCGCCCCCCCTCCACCGTTTACACCCTCGGTCATATTTTCGGAGAGCTTAGGCAAAGCCCTGCCGAGATTACTTCACCGTCACCGTCGCCACGCCATCGTGCTGACGGAACTCATCTACTTCCTCGACGTCTTGCTGGATCAAGAAGGCGAGGAACGTCACCGAGCTGCACGTGTGTAGAACTCGGAGGTGCCGTACGTTCGGTACTCGATCGGTGGAGCTCGAAGGATTGTTCGACTACATCAACCGCGTTGTGAGACGCTTCCGCTAAACGGTCTACGAGGGTAGGTAGACACACTCTCCCTCCTCGTAGCGATGCATCTCCATGGATAGATCTTGTGTGAGCGTAGGAAATTTTTTGAAATTCATGCTCCGTTCCCCAACACCATTACCTGCCCCGGCGTGGCTACAGCGCGACCGGCCGTACCGCTGACCGCGGCCGGCAGGCGCAAGACAACGCCACATAGTGCGGTCTGTGTCGTGGCAAGTAGGCGCGGGCCAATAGCGGCGGCCGGCTGGCGGGCCCCAGTCGGCGATGGGACCGCGCAGCCGGTGGGCCCTACGGGCGACGAGACGGCTCAGACGGTGGGACCACTGGCCGGCTAGAGAGGCTGCCGGCTGGGTCCCCCCTTTCAGTACCTTATGTATATTGTAAGCCGGGGGGTTGGCCTATAAAAACCCCCGAAGCCCCCATGCACGAGGGCAGGGACTCTCACCACCCACACTCACTCCCACATAGCGAGGCAAGAAGAGTCGGTTGCTCCTTCTTCCTCCTCTAGCCAACAGCTCAAGGAGTACCATTGTAATCCCCATCACTCATCAACTAGACAAGCAGGACTAGGGGTGTTACCTCCCACGGAGGGCCCCGAACCTGGGTACATCGTGTGTCTCTCGTTGCTTGTGCCTGATCCCGCTCCCGGAGTCCACCGGCGTCCATCGGCCCCAACCACTCTTGATAAGCCACCCCATGGCATCTGTCGTGAGAAAACGACGACATCATGTGAACACTCAAAAATAGAAAGTGGAAGTGTTGGGTTGTCTCCCAACAAGCGCTTTTCTTTAAGGCCTTTTAGCTAGGCATGATGATTTCAATGATGCTCATGTAAGAATAATATTTGAAACATGCAAGAGAGCATCATGATTCTCATGACAAGCACATTTAAGTCTAACCCACTTCCTATGCATAGGGATTTTGTGAGCAAATAATTTTTGGGAGCGAGATTCAACTAGCATAGGAAGGCAAAACAAGCATAACTTCAAAACATTGAACATATAGAGGAAACTTGATATTATTGCAATTCCTACAAGCATATGTTCCTCCCTCATAATAGTTTTCAGTAGCATCATGAAGGAATTTCACAATATAACTATCACATAAAGCATTCTTTTCATGATCTACAAGCATAAATTTTTCATTACTCTCCACATAAGCAATTTTCTTCTCATTCATAGTAGTGGGAGCAAACTCAACAAAATAACTATCATAAGACACTTGATTGACATAACCACATTCAATATTAAAATCATGTTGACAAGTTTCATGGTTACTATCACTCTTTATAGCATACATGTCATCATCATAATCATCATAGATAGGAGGCATGCCAACATCATAATAAATTTGCTCATCAAAACTTGGGGAAAAAATATCATCTTCATCAAACATAGCATCCCCAAGCTTGTGGCTTTGCATATTATTAGCATCATGGATATTCAGAGAATTCATACTAACAATATTTCTATCATGCTCATCATTCAAGTAATTCTCATTAAGTATTTTCATAAATTCTTCCTCTACCAATTGAGCACAATTTTCTGCACCATCATTTTCATGAAAGACATGATAAAGACGATTAATATGAGGCCACCTCAATTCCATTTTTTTGTAGTTTTATTTTATGAAACCAAACTAGTGAAAAACAAGAAACTAAAATATTTAATTGCAAGATCCAAAATATACCTTCAAGCACTCACCTCCCCGGCAACGGCGCCAGAAAAGAGCTTGTTGTCTACTACACAACTTGTTCTTGTAGACTCGTGTTGGGCCTCCAAGCGCAGAGTTTTGTAGGACAGTAGCAAATTTCCCTCAAGTGGATGACCTAAGGTTTATCAATCCGTGGGAGGCATAGGATGAAGATGGTCTCTCTCAAACAAGCCTGCAACCAAATAATAAAAAGTCTCTTGTGTCCCCAACACACCAAATACAATGGTAATTTGTATAGGTGCACTAGTTCGGCGGAGAAATGGTGATACAAGTGTAGTAATGATAGTAGGTATTGATTTTTGTAATAGTAACAATAAAAAACAGCAAGGTAGCAAGTAACAAAAGTGAGCACAAACGGTATTGCAATGCTTGAAAACAAGGCCTAGGGTCCGTACTTTCGCTAGTGCAATCTCTCAACCATGCTAATATAATTGGATCACATAACCATCCCTTAACGTGCAACGAAGAATCACTCCAAAGTTCTTATCTAGTGGAGAACATAATAAGAAATTGTTTGTAGGGTACGAAACCACCTTAAAGTTATCCTTTCCGATCGATCTATCCAAGAGTTCGTACTAAAATAACACCAAGTTATCCTTTCGGATCAATCTATCTAGAGTCCGTACTAGAATAACAACATATGATACGCATCAGCCAACTCTAATGTCACCTAGATACTCCAATGTCGCCATAAGTATCCATGAGTTAATTATGCGATATGCATCAAACAATTTCAGATTCATAATACTCAATCCAACACAAAGAACCTCAAAGAGTGCCCCAAGATTTATATCGGAGAACGTAGGACAAGAACGTGCATGAACCCCTATGCATAGATGATACGTCTCCAACATATCTATAATTTTTGCTTGTTCCATGCTGTTATATTATCATTCTTGGATGTTTTACAATCACTTTATAGAAACTTTATATCATTTTTTGGGACTAACCTATTGACGTAGTGCCAAAGTGCCAGTTGCTGTTTTTGCTTGTTTTTTACTTCGCAGAATATCAGTACCAAACGGAGTCCAATCACGATGAAACTTTTTGGAGATTTTTTTTGGGCCAGATGACATCCAGTGGGCCAAAGAAGTGCCAGAGTGGAGGGTCGAGGAGACTACAACCCAACAGGGTGCGCCAGAGGCCCTAGGCGCGCCCGGATGGGTTGTGCCCTCCTCGGGACCCCTCTCCACCGCAATTCCCAAATATTCCAGAAACCCTAGAGCAGTCGACGAAAAACACATCCAGCCGCCGTAAGTTCCAGAACCTCGAGATCCAATCTAACACCATCACGGAGGGGTTCATCATCCTCATTGGTGCCTCTCCGATGATGCGTGAGTAGTCCACCATAGACCTACGGGTCCGTAGGCAGTAGCTAGATGGCTTCCTCTCTCTCTTTTGATTCTCAATACGATGGTCTCTTGGAGATCTATTTGATGTAAACTTTTGCGGTGTGTTTGTTGGGATCCGATGAGTTTTGAGTTCATGATCAGTTTCTATCCATGAATATTATTTGAGTCTTCTTTGATCTCTTATATCCATGATTACTTATAGCCTCGTATTTCTTCTTAAAATCTTTGGTTTAGTTAGGCCAACTAGATCGATTTTTCTTGCCATGGGAAGAGGTGCTTTGTGATGGATTCGATCTTGCGGTGTCCTCTCCCAGTGACAGAAGGGGCAGCGAGGCACGCATGTATCATTGCTATTAAGGATAACAAGATGGGGTCTATTCCTACATGAATAGATCTTGTCTACATCATGTCACCGTTTTATTGCATTACTCCATTTTCCCATGAACTTAATACACTAGATGCATGCTGGATAGCGGTCGATGTGTGGAGTAATAGTAGTAGATGCATAATCATTTCGGTCTACTAATCTTGGACGTGATGCCTATATAATGATCATCGCCTTGGATATCGTCATGATTATTAGATCTTCTATCAATTCCCCAACAGTAATTTGTTCACCCACCGTGTGCTATACTCATGAGAGAAGCCACTAGTAAACCTACGCCCCCCGGGTCTACTTTTCCAACATATAGCTTTCTGGTCTATCTTTTTGCTGCTTTTGTTTTCAGATCTATTATTCCAAAAACCCAAAAATACCTTGCTGCACTTTTTATTTGCCCTTTTTATTTTGTGTTCTTGAGTGAACTATCTCTCCAATCTATCATATCCTAATCTATCTTTTTATCGTAGAGAGATTGACGACCTCTCTTTCGCGTCGGGTTGCAAGTATTTGTTCTTTGTGTGCAGGTGTTGTTTACGTAGTGGTGGTGATCCTCCTACTGGTTCGATACCTTGGTTTCATAACTGAGGGAAATACTTACCGTCGTTGTGTTGCATCATCCCTTCCTCTTTGGGGAAATACCGACACAGTCTCAAGCCACGTCAAAGGAATTTCTGGCGTCGTTGCCGGGGAGGAAGCGGTCTCTTCTACGTGTCAATCTCTGGCGCCGAGGAGACACCATCATCATCTACCAGGTTCCTAATCACAAATCTCATCTCCTTGCAATTACATTATTTGTCATTTGCCTCTCGTTTTCCTCTCCCCCACTTCACCCAGTTTGCCGTTTTATTCGCCCTCTTTTTTGTTTGCCTTTTTCTCGCTAGATCTCTTGCTTGCTTGCAATCTTGTTTGTGTAGTCACGATGACTCAAGAAAACACCAAGTTGTGTGATTTTTCCAATACTAATAATAATGATTTTATTAGTACTCCTATTGCTCCTCCCGCCACTAGTGCGGAGTCTTGTGATATTAGTGCCGCTTTGTTGAATCTTGTCATGAAAGATCAATTTGCCGGTAATCCTAATGAGGATGCCGCGTACCATCTAAACACGTTCGTAGAATTGTGTGATATGCAAAAGAAAAAGGATGTGGACAATCATATAGTGAAGTTGAAATTGTTTCCTTTCTCCTTGCGCGATCGTGCAAAAATTTGGTTTTCTTCTTTGCCTCGCAATAGTATCGATTCTTGGAATAAGTGCAAGGATGCTTTTATTACTAAATACTTTCCGCCCGCAAAAATTATTTCCCTTAGGACACAAATCATGAATTTTAAGCAACTTGAGCATGAACATGTTGCACAATCTTGGGAAAGAATGAAATTGATGCTAAGAAATTGTCCTACTCATGGTTTAAATCTTTGGATGATCATACAAAAAATTTATGCGGAATTGAATTTTGTCTCTAGAAATCTTTTCGATTCCTCCGCGGGTGGTACTTTTATGGAAATTACTTTGGGTGAAGCTACTAAATTGCTAGATAATATTATGGCAAATTATTTACAATGGCATACTGAAAGAGCACCTACTAGTAAAAAGGTTAATTCGGTTGAAGAAATTAGTACTTTGAGTGATAAGGTTGATGCTTTGATGAAGTTGGTTACTAGTAACAATGCTCCTATTGATCTTAATGATGTGCCTTTGTCTACCTTGATTGAGAAAAATAGTGATTCCGTAGATGTGAATTTCGTCTCGCGAAACAATTTCAATAACAATGCTTATAGAGGTAATTTTAATCCTAGGCCTTTTCCTGGAAATTCCTCTAATAATTATGGTAATTCCTATGGTAATTCTTCTTACAATAATAATAGGAACCCCTCTGATCTTGAGAGTAACATTAAAGAATTTATCAATGTGCAAAAGGTTTTCAATACTACGATAGAAGAAAGGTTGGATAAGATTGATGATATGTCTAGAAGCATTGATAGAATATCTCATGATGTAGAAAATCTCAAGTTGAAAGCTTTTGCACCTAAGATTGATGAATCAATTAAAGCTTTATATGTCTCTATGGATGAAAGTAAGAAAAGAACCGCTATATATGCTTAGAGCTAGAAGAGAATTCTTAGAAAAATCGTTTTCTAGTGATTGCTTTCAGAAAAATGATGAAGATCTTAAAGTGATTGGTGTTTCAACTATTGATTCCTTGTTTAGTAATATTAAGATTGATGATAAAGGGACTGAAGTAGAGTCAACTTTAGCTAGAAGGCGTCCCAATAATTTGGAGGGTGAAAATCTTGATGAAAAATTTGATGAAAGTGGGTTTGAAGAGGTCAAAACTTTAACTAGTGATGTGCCCACTATTTTGGATTGCAAAGACTTTAATTATGATAGTTGCTCTTTTATTGAATGTATTTCTTTGCTGCAATCCATGTTGACACCCCATCCTTATGAACAAAATAAAGCTTTTACTAAACATATCGTTGATGCCGTGATGAAATCTTTTGGAGAAAAGTTGGAGTTGGAGATTTCTATTCCTAGAAAATTACATGATAAGTGGGAACCTACCATTAAGGTCAAGATTAAAAATTATGAGTGCTTTGCTTTATGTGATTTGGGTGCTAGTGGTTCCCCGATTCCGAAATCTCTATGTGATGTGCTTGGTCTCACCAATATTGAAGAATGTTCCCTTAATTTGAACTTGGCGGATTCAACTATTAAAAAGCCTTTGGGAAGAATTAATGATGTTATTATTCTTGCAAATAGGAACTATGTGCCCATAGATTTTATTGTTCTTGATATTGATTGCAATCCGTCTTGTCCCATCATACTTGGTAGACCGTTCTTACGAACTATAGGTGTCGTGATTGATATGAAAGAAGGCAATATTAGATTTCAGTTTCCACTAAGAAAGGGTATGGAACAATTCCCTAGAACAAGAATTAATCCACCATATGAATCAATCATGAGATCATCCTATGGAGCAAAAACCAAAGATGACAATACTTGAATCTATGTGTTATGCCTAGCTAGGGGCGTAAAACGATAGCGCTTGTTGGGAGGCGACCCAATGAATAAATTTATTTTCGTCTTTTCCTTTCTGTTTTTGAGTGTTTACACAATTATGCCTCTGTTATGATTGTGTTTTTATGTTTTATTTAGTGTTTGTGCCAAGTAAAGCCTTTAGGACGATTCATAAGATGAGTAGAAACAATGCTGAATCTGAAACAGAAACTTTGCCTCCAGTGTTCGAATTTTCATTTTTTACTGGAATGTGATATTGAGCTGAAATTTTAACACAGTATTGATATACAAATTATTTACGTTTTCCTAATTTTTCAGAATGTTTGGAGTTACAGAAGTATGGTTAGAGTACAGATTACTACATACTGTTCTGTTTAAGACAGATTCTGTTTTCGTTGCATTGTGTGCTTGTTTTGATGAATCTATGTGTTGTATTGAAGGGAATGAGCCATGGTAAAGTTAAAATACAGTAGGTATAACGCGATAATAAATTTGAATGGGTTTGCAACAGTACTTGAAGTAGTGATTTGCTTTATTATACTAACGGATCTCACGAAGATTTTGTTGAGTTTTGTGTGATTGAAGTTTTCAAGTTTTGGCTGAGATCACGATGGATGAAGGAATAAGGAGTGAAAAGAGCCTAATCTTGGGGATGATACAACACCCCCAAGATATATCCAAAGATAAACAAGCAACTAAGCTTGGGGATGCCCTGAGTGGCATCCCCTCTTTCTTCTAACGACCATCAGTATTTTACTTGGCGCTATATTTTTATTCGTCACATATCATGAGTTTTGCTTGGAGCGTCTTGTATCATTCGAGTCTTTGCTTGCTTTGCTTTTTAGTTTGTCACTTGTATCCTTGCTAGACACACCTATTTGAGAGAGCCAAAATTATGCTAAGATTTGTTAGAATTGCTCTATATGCTTCACTTAAACTTTTTGAGCTATAGAATTGCTCTAGTGCTTCACTTATATCTTTTTGAGCACGGTGTGCTTGGAAGCTTTTGAAGAAACCCTCTCATGCTTCACTTAGATTATTTTGAGAGTATTAAATTTTAAAGAAATCCTCTCATGCTTCACTTATACTATTTTGAGAGATGACATCTCTATGCTCATGTGCTTCACTTAGATTTGTTTGAGCTTGTCAAAAGCAATGGAAATATATGAAACTAGTCCCAAAGTGATAGATATCCAAGGAGGATATAATAAAAACTTTCATGAAGATCATTGGACAAATTAAACTTGATTCCTTGTAATAGTTTCGAGACATGATGATAGTAATATGTGAGTCATGTTACTGAGTAATTATGCTTTAGTAGGAATATTGGTGTTGAGATTTGTGATTCCCTATGCAAGTACGAAAGTTAATAGTTATGCAATGAAATTACATCCTACTTATGGTGCATTATTCGGTGTTAGTTATGCTCAATGCTCGCTTATGTGAATTTTCGTTTCTTGGTTGGTTGCTTCTCAATCTATTTGCTAGCCTCCACTTGTACTAAGTAGAAATACTACGTGTGCATCCAAAATCCTTAAACCCAGTTTTGCCTTATGAGTCCACCATACCTACCTATATGCGGTATTTCCATGCCGTTCTAAGCAAATTTGTATGTGCCATCTCTAATTTTCAAAATAAATTTCCTTTTTCTGTGCTCATACCGCTCATGAAACGGTAGGGGGTGTCCAATATTTTTCCATGCTAGATGTGTTATTCTCAAGATGAGTGTTTATTCACTTGTCATTGCACGAGAGTATGGCGGTAATAGGGACGCCCAGTCCTGAAATGAAAAAAGAAAAAAAATTACTTTATGTTGTCAAATAATAAATTCCTTGGAAAGTGTTGGTATGGAAGGCAACCGTGGATACGGCCCGCCATGGATTGTGAAAGAATGGTGGAAAAAGGAATAAACTTTATTTTCTGTTTGGGAACCGCCTATGATATATCTAGAATGGAAAGTGTTGTGAACTACTTTGTCGTTTTCGTTGACAGGAAAGGCATGCCACTCAAAATATTTTTCTCTCTCAATTTTAAACTTTGAGCTCTGGCACCTCTACAAATCCCTACTTCCCTCCGCGAAGGGCCTATCTATTTACTTTATGCAATTTTTATTTTTACTTTGATTCTCCATCTTCTCTTATAAAGCACCAACTAGGGGGCACTATGATCGTACTTGAGCTAATATTTGAGTGTGTTTCATGAATGGATCAATGATTGAGCATGATGGGCTAGGGATAACTTTCTTGAGTGTTGATATTTTGAAAGACATGGTTGCTAGTTGGCATGCTTGAGTATTGAAGTCATTATGTTAAAACTAGACTATTGCTTTGAACCACCTAAAGGTCCAAATGTCCATGCTACAAAAGAAAAGAATATGTGATGAACATGTTAGGCAGCATTCCACATCAAAAATTCTGTTTTTATCATTTACCTACTCGAGGACGAGTAGGAATTAAGCTTTCGGATGCTGATACGTCTCCAACGTATCTATAATTTTTGCTTGTTCCATGTTGTTATATTATCATTCTTGGATGTTTTACAATCATTTTATAGCAACTTTATATCATTTTTTGGGACTAACCTATTGACATAGTGCCAAAGTGCCAGTTGTTGTTTTTGCTTGTTTTTTACTTCGCAGAATATCAGTACCAAACGGAGTCCAATTGCGACAAACCTTTTTGGAGATTTTTTTTGGGCCAGGAGACATCCAGTGGGCCAAAGAAGTGCCAGAGTGGAGGGTCGAGGAGACCACAACCCACCAGGGCGCGCCAGAGGCCCTGGGCGCGCCCAGATGGGTTGTGCCCTCCTCGGGACCCCTCTCCACTGCCTCTGACGCCTATAAATTCCCAAATATTCTAGAAACCCTAGAGGAGTCAACGAAAAACACATCCAGCCGCCGCAAGTTCCAGAACCTCGAGATCCAATCTAACACCATCACGGAGGGGTTCATCATCCTCATTGGTGCCTCTCCGATGATGCGTGAGTAATCCACCATAGACCTATGGGTCCGTAGGCACTAGCTAGATGGATTCCTCTCTCTCTTTTGATTCTCAATACAATGGTCTCTTGGAGATCTATTTGATGTAAACTTTTGCGGTGTGTTTGTTGGGATCCGATGAATTTTGAGTTCATGATCAGTTTCTATCCGTGAATATTATTTGAGTCTTCTTTGATCTCTTATATGCATGATTACTTATAGCCTCGTATTTCTTCTTCTAATCTTTGGCTTAGTTAGGCCAACTAGATCGATTTTTCTTGCCATGGGAAGAGGTGCTTTGTGATGGGTTCGATCTTGCGGTGTCCTCTCCTAGTGACAGAAGGGGTAGCGAGGCACGCATGTATCGTTGCTATCAAGGATAACAAGATGGGGTCTATTCCTACATGAATAGATCTTGTCTACATCATGTCACCGTTCTTATTGCATTACTCCATTTTCCCATGAACTTAATACACTAGATGCATGCTGGATAGCGGTCGATGTGTGGAGTAATAGTAGTAGATGCAGAATCATTTCGGTCTACTAATCTTGGACGTGATGCCTATATAATGATCATCGCCTAGGATATCGTCATGATTATTTGATCTTTTATCAATTGCCCAACAGTAATTTGTTCACCCACCGTGTGCTATACTCATGAGAGAAGCCACTAGTGAAACCTACGCCCCCCGGGTCTACTTTTCCAACATATTGCTTTCCGATCTATCTTTTTGCCGCTTTTGTTTTCATATCTATTATTCCAAAAACCCAAAATACCTTGTTGCACTTTTTATATTGTGTTCTTGAGAGATCTATCTCTCCAATCTATCATATCCTAATCTATCTTTTTACCGTAGAGAGATTGACAACCTCTCTTTCGCGTCGGGTTCCAAGTATTTGTTCTTTGTGTGCAGGTGTTGTTTACATAGTGGTGGTGATCCTCCTACTGCTTCTATACCTTGGTTTCATAACTGAGGGAAATACTTACCGTCGTTGTGCTGCATCATCCCTTCCTCTTTGGGGAAATACCGACGCAGTCTCAAGCCATGTCAATAGATTACCCCAATGTCACCTCGGGAATCCACAAGTTGAGTACCAAAACATACATCAAGTGAATCAATAGAACACCCCATTTTCACCACGGGTATCCATATGCAAGACATATATCAAGTGTTCTCAAATCCAATATTCAATCCAACATAACGATATCTCAAAGGGAAAGATTCAATTCATCACAACATGATAGCAAGGGAATAACATCATATGATCCGACTATATTAACAAAGCCCATGATACATCAAGATCGTGACATCTCAAGAACACGAGAGAGAGAGAGAGAGAGGTTGAACACATAGCTACTGGTACATACCCTCAGCCCCGAGGGTGGACTACTCCCTCCTCGTCATGGCCTCCTTCGGGATGATGAAGATGGCCACCGGAGATGATCTACCCTCTCCGGCAGGGTACTGGAACGCCTCCAGATTGGTTTTTCGTCAATACAGAGAGTTGTGGCGGCGGAACTTCTCATCTGGGGTTATTTCTGGGGGTTTCTGAATATATAGGATTTTTGGGCGTCAGTTTCACGCGGAGATGGGCCACGAGTGGACCACAAGACACCAGGGCGCGCCAGAGGGGCCTGGCGCGCCCTGGTGGGTTGTGCCCACCTCGTGGCTCTTCTGGCCCTCCAACAAAGCTTCTAGTGCCTCTTTTGTTCCAAAAAAATCATCAAAAAGTTTCGTTGCATTTGGAGAACTTTGATTTCTCCACAAAAAACAACACCACGGTAGTTCTGCTGAAAACAACGTCAGTTCGGGTTAGTTCTAAATAAATCATGTAAAGTGCATCAAAACCATATAAAAGTATTGTAAACATAGGCAATCATGGCATGAATACTTCATAAATTATCGATACGTTGGAGACGTATCAACACGTTGTAAAGTCGTCGTTAACTTCACTTAGGTCGTTTATGCATCCTTTGTCTCTGTCACAAGCTCTCCCTGTGGCGCCCCGCCTGATTACCACTGTAGCCAGACGGTCGCCACGTATACCAGCCCAGGAAATCACTCTGGCATGCGCGTTTACAACAAGTATTATGAACACAGGCATTTCTATTAATGGATATATGAGTCTTACATGGGATATATTACAAAGGTGATGGCAGCGGAAAAGCTCTATCTAAGGCAGCATGGTCTTGGTGCGGCTCCAATCCACAGGGATCTGGCTAGGTTACTCTCCTAGCTCGCGAACGCTCCGGCTCCTCGTCGACGGATGACGGATCCTTATGTGAACCTGGCCATGTTAAAGGCCGCTGAGTACTTTTGAATGTACTCGCAAGAAAACCAAACTAACATATACACCAAGCAAAGCAATCCATGGCACTCAAGCATGCATTTGTTATTAGAGCAATATTAACCATCATGACCTGGCATACCTATCTAGCAATATTAATTATCATGTTGCAACAGGATTATCCAGTGTGATTCTACTAGAGTAAGGTAAAGCATGGCAAGTAAATAATCCATACTCCGAACATTCTCACGATCCAATCTGAATCTGATCCAAATCCAATCCAAATCATGTGGTCATCCGACCACTCATCCCATAGCCATTCCATGGCTAACATATCATATTCCTGACATCATCTGATGTCTGCACAAGACGAGTTCTTCCATCATTATTATCATTATTACGGTTGACCACCTAGTGAGGTCTGGACGGGCTGTCCAATACCGTGGACGCGGCTATTCGAATAGATTTTTCACTCTGCAGAGGTTGCGCACTTTACTCACACCATGGAGCACCTGGCCTCGTGATCCCATTCGGGTGGACCAGCATTGCTCCAACAAAACCTGCCTGACCCGTGACTCTCTCATCGTACCCCCGGCATTCATCCTCCCCCGGAGGCCTGCCCTGGGTGGCCCATGTGTCCTCATGACACATGTGTCCTCATGACACCTGCCACCGTCGTGGCCAAACTAAACTGTCCCAAACGGGGACGCCGGCACAAAACTCAACTGGGCTCACAAGGTTATCGCCACCTACCGGGCCAGGGTAGCGCGCGCGCATAACCTTCCCTGTCCGGAGGTACCGGTGAAAGAGCACGCGATCAGACCAAGTCAAGGCCGTCCCATACCGGCAAATGTGGCTGCACGGATAAGCCCGGACAGGTGACTCTAGATCAACCGACTAGGTTTAGTCTTAGCAAGTATTTAACCAGCATGGTTATTTATCACAATAACTTGAGATGACAGTAGCTAAGCATGATAAAAACATAACCACCTATCCCCATATAATATCACGACAAGTCATTAGTGCAATGATAAGATGAGCAGTAGCAGGTAATGTAAATGATAATATCGAAATGGCAGGAGTTTAATTATTTCTACCACAGGCATACTCAATAATTAAACACGCAAGAATAACACAGAGCGATGCTTTAGAGCATATGTCAGATGGTCGGCTTGCCTGGGGTCGAAGAATACTCCGGGAAAGGGGTGCGGTAGCCTCGCAGGAAAATCCGTCGGAAAGGATTCCCTCTCGAAGGGGTTGAATGAAGGGCAAGGGCAAAATGGTCATTTTCAGAATGTGGAAACATTGTGAAAGTGATGCCAAAATAACGGGCTCGGCGATACGAAGATGTGAGCGTTGGAATCACCCCGATCGGAGTCCCGGAGGAGAAGATATGAGGTGTTAAAGTTGAAGGAGCTTTCTGTAAATAAACTATTTACTTCTGGGTCCCTGGCTGATTTTTTTCTGGAAAAGAATAAAGAAACTGTTGATACTGGGCTGGCTTGGGCCGAAAGAGCTGGGCGCCAGCTGAGCCGCGAGGCGGCCGCTGTTACTGGGCCGGCCCAACCGCACCGCCGCCTCTTTTAAAAAAAATGGAGGGGAGGGAAGGAGCCACTGCCAGGGGGGGCCCGCTGGCAGGGTCTTCGCCATCGTCCTGGGCGCGCCCGGCCGAGGAGAGGAGTGGCTCCCGACGGCGACCGCCGGCGTTGTGGGCCACCATTCGAGATGCTCCTCCCACCGGCGTGCTCAGGAGACCGAGCCGGTCCCGTTCATGCACGGCACGGTCACCGGGGAGCTCGGACTCGGGCGATGCTTCCGCTGCGGCGGACGGCGGCTCCGGCGAAGATGGGGAGCTCGGCTCATGGCTCCAGAGGAAGGAATGGGTGGCGGGGTAGGCTTGGGGTGGCTAGGGGAGCGCCGCGGAGCGGATTAGAGGGAGGGAAAGGGCTCGACTCGCTCGAATTTAAACCGAGGCCGACGGCGGCCATGGCGGTCGAGGCGAGGGAGGAGGGGTTCTGGGGAAGCATTGATGGCTCGGGGGGGCTCTGAGAGGTCTAGGAGGAGGAGTCGGTGCTCCAGGATGCTCGGGGGGCTTCGGGCCGCCGCTTTTATAGCCAGCCGTGGCGGGCAGATGAGGACACCGCCGTGGCGAGCTTATCTCCTTCCTGGAGCTTGCAGGTGAGCTGGCTGGACGGTTGCGGCCTCGAGGAGCTTCTCAGAGGAGTGGAGGAGCTAGCAGGGGCTTCGGGAGGGCTCGGGGAGGAAGAGGTCAACGGGAGGAGAAGACGACAACGGGTCACGGGGAGTACAGCGCGGTGGCGGGACTTGCCGTGGCGTGGGAAGGAAGAAGGAGGAGTGGAGAAGGGTCTAGGGAGGGACAGGAGGACGTTGCGGAGCTGATTGACATGCTCGGACAAGGCAAAGCCGGTCGGAGCGAGCTGGCCGACGCGACGACCGCGTGGGGCACCGTTTTTGCTCGCCGTTCACGTGGTCACCACGCGTACTAGCTGCTCTGGACGACTCCTGCACGTTCCATCTTGTCCAGCATCCGTGTCTATCTTCAAATAGATGGTTTGAACCACCATATAGACACAAGGAGACCTGGTGTGACCACACACTGCTCAAACATGTGTTGGCAGCAAGGTGTCTGACAGGTGTTATGGCCAGAACAGGGCTCCTCTTGGCATGTTCTTTGGCTTCTCCTGATCATCCACTAGGGTGATCACTTTGGCAAAATATTAGCACAAATGGGCCACTCTAGATAACACCTCCTTTGCAAATGACTAAACTGGACAGAATTAGAAATGAGAATGCTGGGGAGGAATGGCTAGATAGATCTGGCTCAAATTTGGTAGAGAGTGATGATTTAGGAGTATGAAGGCACTGGTAAAATTTCATACCTTTTGGGTACACCAAAATGGTACTTCCTTCACAGTGCTTTCAAATGGACAGGAACTTGGGAAAATTGTTGCGGATGAATGGATAGAGAGATTGAGCTTATTTTTGGTATCCATGGGTTATTTAGCAATGTTAACCACCATGAAAAATTTCAGCTCAAATAGATAAAGGAATAGAGCACTTCCTTTGCAACTTGCCCAACTGGACAGAATCTGCAAATTGATGTGGTGCTCAAAATTTGAACTATGGAACTTGGGTTCTTGATGGAAATGATGAAGATATGGACAGGAGAATCTCCAAAATTTATTTGGGATTTTTCCTGGCTACCAAAATGGTAGTTCCTTTAGAAAGTGCCACAAATGCAATATTGGCATTAAATAGGAAAATGCAATTTCCCCTATTTAATTATTGCCAATATTTTTATGGGAGCTCAATATGATCACAAATAATATCTCCACAAGTTTTCATGAACTTTGGAGATGGATAGATATTTTCCTGGATTTAATTCCTTTAACTGGCAGAAAAAGGAATTAATTATAAATGAAAAATATTGCAAATGACTTGGCAATATTTTTGCATATCCAGGGTTTATAGATGAAGGATGATCACTGGGAAAAGTTTGGGAGGCAACAGATCAAAGGAAATTGGGGTTCCTTTGCAACTGAAAGGATTAGGGTTTCCCTTCCGGCAACTCGGAAGGTAGGGTTTAAGGAGGCAAAGTCATGAGAATAGATCTTGGGTGACAAAGTTGAAATGGAGAGAACGTCTGGTTGGATAGGAAGGCAAGGCTAAATGACCGTCTTCATATACCCAAGGGTGAAAGAAATCCGATAACACCGAGAAAAAAAGACGGGAGTCAAATCCCGCAAAGGAAAAAAACAGGGAGCGAAAACCAGGGTGTTACACTCCCGTTCGGTCTTTCCTAAAACTCTCTCTCTCTCTCTCTCTCTCTCTCTTCAATTTCTCAAACAAATATGTTCTCTCTAAAGCCTCTCTCTCTCTCACGGTTTCTCTCTCCCACAAGTTTTCTCTCACTCAAAACTCCACACTTCTTGTCAGGTAAATTTTAGAAGAAGGTCGCTGAGGGAGTCCCGGACTAAGGGGTCCTCGGGCCGCTGGCCCATCTCTTTATAGGCCGGCTTGATGGGCCGTTCTCTAGCTATCACAGGAAAGGCCGGTTACATCGAGACTCCCCGTTCCAGAAGGAAGCCCCGAAGGCGCGTCGTGCACTCCAAGTCAAGATGAGGAAATCGACATTTCCATCCCCGGCAGGAGGCCCATCATGTGTAAACCCTAGGCACCCCCTCCCGGTGTATATATAAACCGGGAGGGTTTTAGAATGCAACACACAGAAACTCATCTAGGGTTTTAGCTAGTCGATCTCGAGGTAGATCAACTCTGTAACCTTCATACCATCAATATAATCAAGCAGGACGTAGGGTTTTACCTCCATAGGAGGGCCCGAACCTGGGTAAACATCGTCTGCTTTGTCCCTTTGTTACCATCGATCCTAGTCTCACAGCTCGGGACCCCCTACCCGAGATCCGCTGGTTTTTACACTGACATTGGTGCTTTCATTGAGAGTTCCGCTGTGATCACTAAAGGAATCGATGGCTCGTGTTGTCATCAACGAAGAGGTCCGTAGCATGGACTCCTTCGTCCCTGGACAGATCTTCGCTTTCAGCAGCATCGTGCTGCACGCTGACCCGACCGGCCGCCTTGGCCGGGTCGGGAGTTTTGCCCCCGATCAAGAAGTCAGATTCGGGAACTTAGAGTTCTCCGTAGACCCTCGGGGCAATCTCTTGCTCACCGGGCTCGCAGTCTCATCTGACGCGCCCAAGGACTCCGAGGCCTTAACCTTGGATGTCGTTTTCAATCCCGCTCACGGGGCCAACCCCGATGATGATCTGGACTTCAATCCGGATCCGTCTATAGTGCCAGATGGCCGGGCATCAACTCCTGCCGAATACACTTCTCGTGCGGACGCGTCAGAGGTTAACTCCAAACGTGCCGGGCAGATGGACCTGATCGAGCTCTCGACACTCGACGAAGCTCTAGATCGGATCTCATCGATGAGAATTACCGATGACCCAGCCCCGATCCACACTCAGATCGGTCTTGAGGCGGGTCAAGAAGAATTTTTCGTCCCGCCCACCACCCACTTAGTAGCCACTATCGAAGACTTAACCGATATGTTGGACTACGCCTCCGATGAGGCAGAAGACATGGAGGAAGAGGATTGCGCTCCCACCCCCATCCACACCGGGCGATGGACCGCCACCTCCACCTATGACGTCTACATGGTGGATACGCCAGCCGGTAACGGCGAGCGGACACCAGCAAACAATGGCGATGACTCAGGTGAGGCGCCTTTAAGACGCCGGAAACCGCGTAAGCGATCAAAGACAAAAAAGGGAAGGGAATCTATTGCCGGCACCGGGGAAAACGATACCCCGGAAGACCTCGGCGATCCCGATATCCCCGAGTATCCGTTGGAGGACCAGGAAAGGCCGGAGGGCCAGCGCAACCCCGAAGATCCGAACGACTCCGAGGATGACAACTACCTCCCCCTTGTAGAGGAGGAGGATAGCCCGGAAGACGAGGACCTCATCGTCCCCGAAACCATTGAGGATCAGGAACGGTTTAGGCAACAACTTTTAGTCACTGCCCGAAGCCTAAAGGCAAAAAAGCGGCAGCTCAAGGCCGAACAAGACACCCTCAACGACAGATGGACAAGGGTTCTATCAGCCGAGGAAGAACACGGCGCCGGTCTATGGGACCAACCCAAGAGTTACCCCCGCCGGCGGTTGCTGCCACAATTCGACGACGAGCTCCCCAATACGTCGTCCCCCAAGCACACTCCATACGACCAGCCGGACCGCCCTCCCCGAGGACGAGATAGGACGGCTGACGAGGTCGGTTAGAGGCCGGCGATACCCTGCAGAAGGGGAAAGGAGCCAATGGAGCCGGAGGACAGGTACGACCTGCGACGCGACCTGGATTATAGAACAGGCCGAGCGAGATCCATCTACGGATCTAGAGGGTACTCCCCCGATAGACGAGATGAGTACCGGCCCTGGCTCGACCGAAACAATAGAGTTTGGGACCAAAACCGAGCCAGAACAGACGCCGACTACCGGCGTGATATAGCCCGGGTCAGAGGCGCCGCCCACCCGCTGTGCTTCACCGATGAGGTAATGCAGCATCAGTTCCCGGAAGGGTTCAAACCCGTGAACATCGAGCAATACGACGGCACAACTGACCCAGCAGTGTGGATCGAGGATTTCCTCCTCCACATTCACATGGCACGAGGAGACGATCTCCATGCCATCAAGTACCTCCCCCTTAAACTTAAGGGACCAGCTCGGCACTGGTTAAACAGTCTCCCCGAAAATTCTATCGGGAGCTGGGAGGACCTCGAGGATGCATTCTGATCTAACTTCCAGGGAACCTATGTGCGGCCTCCGGACTCCTCCGACCTAAGCAATGTCGTCCAAAAGGCAGGAGAGTCCGCTCGACAATTCTGGAATCGGTTCTTGACCAAGAAAAACCAGATCGTCGATTGCCCGGATGCCGAGGCTATAGCCTCCTTCAGGCACAATATTCGGGACGAATGGCTGGCTCGCCAGCTCGGTCAGGATAAACCTAGGACCATGTCTGCCCTCACATCACTCATGATCCGCTTTTGCGCGGGCGAGGATAACTGGCTCGTGAGACGAAGCCACAACCCCGAAGACCCCGGCACCTCCGAAGTCCGGGATGGAAACGGGAAACCACGACGCAATAAAAACAAACGCTGGCACAGCACTAGCGACGCCGACGACACGGCCGTTAACGCCGGCTTCCGCAACCCTCGGCCAGGGCAAGGGAAGAAGCCTCCTAAAGGCAACCGCGACGGACCCACCCCGCTGGAAAAAATCATGGAGAGGCCTTGCCAGATCCATGGCACTCCAGACAAGCCCGCCAACCACACCAACCGTAACGGTTGGGTGTTCAAACAGGCCGGCAAACTCGCAGCCGAGGAGCAGAGCAAAGGCCCACGCAGTGAGGATGACGAGGAGCCCCGCGGTCCGAGCAATGGAGGTTAGAAGCAATTCCCTCCAGAGGTAAAAAACCGTGAACATGATATACGCCACTCACATACCTAAAAAGGAGAGGAAGCGCGCCCTTCGAGAGGTCTACGCCGTAGAGCCTGTAGCCCCGAAGTTTATGTTGGAAATATGCCCTAGAGGCAATAATAAATTGGTTATTATTATATTTCCTTGTTCATGATAATCGTTTATTATCCATGCTATAATTGTATTGATTGGAAACTCAAATACATGTGTGGGTACATAGACAACACTGTGTCCCTAGTAAGCCTCTAGTTGACTAGCTCGTTGATCAAAGATGGTTAAGGTTTCCTAGCCATTGACATGAGATGTCATTTGATAAACGGGATCACATCATTAGGAGAATGATGTGATGGACAAGACCCAAACTGTAAACATAGCATTTGATCGTGTCAGTTTATTGCTATTGTTTTCTGCATGTCAAGTATCTGTTCCTTTGACCATGAGATCATGCAACTCACTAACACCGGAGGAATACCTTGTGTGTATCAAACGTCGCAACGTAACTGGGTGACTATAAAGGTGCTCTACAGGTATCTCCGAGGGTGTCTGTTGGGTTGGCATGGATCAAGACTGGGATTTGTTACTCCGTATGACGGAGAGGTATCTCAGGGCCCACTCGGTAATACAACATCACAATGAGCCTTGCAAGCAATGTGACTAAAGTGTTAGCCACGAGATCTTGTATTACGGAACGAGTAAAGAGACTTGCCGGTAACGAGATTGAACTAGGTATAGTGATACCGACGATCGAATCTCGGGCAAGTAACATACCGAAGAACAAAGGGAACAGCATACGGGATTAACTGAATCCTTGACATAGAGGTTCGACCGATAAAGATCTTCGTAGAATATGTAGGAGCCAATATGGGCATCCAGGTCCCGCTATTGGTTATTGGCCGTAGAGGTGTCTCGGTCATGTCTACATAGTTCTCGAACCCGCAGGGTCTACACACTTAACGTTTGGTGACGATTAGTATAATTGAGTTATTATGTTGGTGACCGAAAGTTGTTCGGAGTCCCGGATAAGATCCCGGACATGACGAGGATCTCCGGAATAGTCCGGAGGTAAAGATTGATATATGTGATAATAGTGTTTTGATCTCCGGAAGAGTTCCGAAGTTCACCGGAAGGGGTTCCGGATGTTTACCGAAGTGTTCGGGTGCAGCAACACTTTATATGAGCCAAAGGGATAAAGCCCACGAGGTATTGGAAAGTGCAAAAGTAGTTTTACTACCGCCCAAGCGGTACTACCGCTTGTGTGAAGCGGTACTACCGCTTGTGCGCGGCTGTGCACGGTTCGGCAGGGATCCGAGTTGGACTCTTTCCCTGCGGGCCAAACCGACCTTCTGCGGGCAAAACCGACCCGGAGGAGGCTTTTACTCCAAGTTTAGACCCCAAGGCTCAACATATAAATAGAGGGGCAGGGCTAGCACACGGGACACATCAGGATTTCCCAAGCCGTGTGCCGGCAACCCTAGCCCTCTAGTTCCTCCGTCATAATCTCCGTAGCGCTTGGCGAAGCCCTGCAGAGATTGTTCCTCACCACCATCACCACGCCGTCGTGCTGCTGGAACTCAACCACTACTTCATCATCGCTCGCTGGATCGAGGAGGTGAAGGCGTCATCAAGCCGTACGTGTGTTGAACGCGGAGGTGCCGTCCGTTCGGCACTAGATCGGAAGGATCGTGATTGGATCGCGGGACGCTCGGCGATTTGGATCGCGAAGACGTTCGACTACATCAACCGCGTTTATTAACGCTTCCGCTTAGCGATCTACAAGGGTATGTAGATTCACTCTCCCTCTCGTAGATGCTCATCACCATGGATAGATCTTATGTGTGCGTAGGAAAATTTTTGTTTCCCATGCAACGTTCCCCAACAGTGGCATCATGAGCTAGGTCTATGCGTAGATGAGATCTCGAGTAGAACACAAACGAGTTGTGGGCGTGGGTGTATACATATTGCTTGCCGTTACTAGTTGATACTTGATTCAGCGGTATTGTGAGATGAAGCGGCCCGGACCGACATTACGCGTACGCTTACGCGAGACTGGTTTTACCGCTGCGTGCACTTGTTGCATAAAGGTGACTGGCGGGTGTCTGTCTCTCTCACTTTAGTTGAATCGGTTCAATGAAGAGGGTTCTTTTAGAAGATCAAAAAGCAATCACTACACCACGTTGTGGTTTTGCGTAGGTAAGAACGGTTCTTGCAAACCCGTAGCAGCCACGTAAAATTTGCAACAACAATTAGAGGACGTCTAACTTGTTTTTGCAGGGTATGTTGTGATGTGATATGGCCAATTACATGATGAGATATATGTGATGTATGAGATGATCATGTGATGTATAGAATATCACGACTTGCATGTCGATGAGTACGGCAACTGGCAGGAGCCATAGAGTTGTCTTTAATTATTGTATGACCTGCGTGTCAATCATTAAGCGCTATGTAATGCTTTACTTTATCGCTAAACGTTAGCTATAGTCGTGGAAGCAACAGTCAGCGCGACAACCTTATGGCGACACGTTGATGGAGATCAAGATGATGGAGATCATGGTGTCATGCCGGTGACGATGGAGATCATGCCGGTGCTTTGGAGATGGAGATCAAAAGCACAAGTTCATGGCCATATCATGTCACTTATGATTTGCATGTGATGTTAATCCTTTTATGCATCTTATTTTGCTTAGGACGACGGTAGCATTATAAGGTGATCCCTCACTTAAATTTCAAGATAAATTGTGTTCTCCCCAAGTGTGCACCGTTGCGAAAGTTCGTCGTTTCGAGACACGCCGTGATGATCGGGTGTGATAGACTCTACGTTCGCATACAACGGGTGCAAGCCATGTTGCACGTGCGGAACACTCGGGTTAAACTTGACGAGCCTAGCATGTACAGACATGGCCTCGGAACACAAGAGACCGAAAGGTCGAACATGAGTCATATAGTAGATATGATCAACATGAAGATGTTCACCATTGAAACCACCTCAACTCACGTGATGATCGGACTTGAGTTGGTGGATTTGGATCATGTTACACTCGAATGATCGGAGGGATGTCAATTTGAGTGGGAGTTTTTTAAGTAATATGATTAACTAAACTCATTATCTAAGAACAATAGTCTAAGTTGTCTTTGCAATATTTAAGTTGTAGATCATGGCTCGCGCAGTAGCACCCCTGAATTTTAATGCGTTCCTAGAGAAAGCTAAGTTGAAAGATGATGGAAGTAACTTTGTGGACTGGGCCCGTAATCTAAGGATTATCCTTATGGCTTCCCAGAAGGCTTATGTCCTTGATGCACCGCTTGGTGATCCACCCGCTCCAGTTGAGTCTCTAGACGTTGTGAACGCCTGGCAGGCTCGTTCTGATGATTACTCAATAGTTCAATGTGCAATGTTGTATGGCTTAGAACCGGGACTTCAAAGACGTTTTGAACGTCATGGAGCATATGAGATGTTCCAGGAGTTGAAGTTTATCTTTCAGAAGAATGCCCGGATCGAGAGATATGAGATCTCCGATAAATTCTATGCTTGCAAGATGGAGGAGAACGGGTCTATCAGTGATCACGTGCTCAGAATGTCTGGGTACTCCACCCGTCTGGCTGAGTTAGGGATGCCCCTTCCGCCAGAGGCTATCACTGACAGAGTTCTTCAATCATTGCCACCTAGCTACAAGAGCTTCGTGTTGAACTATAACATGCACGGGATGAACAAGTCAGTCGCCGAGCTGTTTGCGATGCTGAAAGTCGCTGAGTCTGAAATTCAGAAGGAGCATCAAGTGTTGATGGTCAATAAAACCACTAGTTTCAAGAAAAATGGCAAGGGTAAGAAGGGTAACTCTAAGAAGAGTGGCAAAGCAGTTGCTCCTCTCGTGAAGAAACCCAAGGCTGGACCCAAACCAGAAACTGAGTGTTTTCATTGCAAGGGAACTGGACACTGGAAGCGGAACTGCCCCAAGTATTTGGCTGACAAGAAGGCGGCCAACAACAAACAAGGTATATATGATATACATGTTATTGATGTGTACCTTACCAACTCTCGTTGTAGTGCCTGGGTATTTGATACCGGTGCGGTTGCTCATATTTGCAACTCAAAACAGGAACTGCGGAATAGACGGAGGCTGGCAAAGGACGAAGTGACGATGCGCGTGGGAAATGGTTCCAAGGTTGATGTGATCGCCGTCGGCACGCTCGCTCTTCGATTACCGTCGGGATTAGTGATGAACCTAAATAAGTGTTATTTGGTGCCTGCGTTAAGCATGAACATTATATCTGGATCTTGTTTATTGCGAGACGGTTACTCATTTAAATCAGAGAATAATGGTTGTTCTATTTATATGAGTAATATCTTTTATGGTCATGCACCCAATGTGAGGGGTTTATTCTTATTGAATCTCGATAGTAATAATACACATGTTCATAACATTGATGCCAAAAGATGTAGAATTGATAATGATAATACCACTTTCTTGTGGCACTGCCGTTTAGGTCATATTGGCGTAAAACGCATGAGGAAGCTCCATGCTGATGGACTTTTGGAGTCACTTGATTTTGAATCACTTGACACATGTGAGCCATGCCTCATGGGCAAGATGACTAAAACGCCGTTCTCTGGAATAATGGAACGGGCAAGTGACTTATTGGAAATCATACATACTGATGTGTGCGGTCCAATGAGTATTGAGGCGCGCGGTGGTTATCGTTACTTTCTCACCTTCACTGATGACTTAAGTAGATATGGGTATATTTACTTAATGAAACACAAGTCTGAAACATTTGAAAAGTTCAAACAATTTCAGAGTGAAGTTGAGAATCATCGTAACAAGAAGATTAAATTCCTACGATCTGATCGAGGAGGAGAATATCTGAGTTATGAGTTTGGCAGTCACTTAAGACAGTGTGGAATTGTTTCACAATTGACACCGCCTGGAACACCACAGCATAATGGTGTGTCCGAACGTCGTAATCGAACCTTATTGGATATGGTGCGATCTATGATGTCTCTTGCCGATTTGCCACTATCGTTTTGGGGTTATGCATTAGAGACAGCTGCATTCACTTTAAATAGGGCACCATCGAAATCCGTTGAGACGACGCCATATGAACTTTGGTTTGGCAAGAAGCCAAAACTGTCGTTTCTTAAAGTTTGGGGATGTGATGCTTATGTCAAAAAGCTTCAGCCTGAAAAGCTGGAACCCAAAGCGGAGAAATGCGTCTTCATAGGATACCCAAAAGAGACAATTGGGTATACCTTCTACCTCAGATCCGAGGGCAAAGTGTTTGTCGCTAAAAACGGAACATTTCTTGAGAAAGAGTTTCTCTCGAAAGAATTGAGTGGGAGGAAGATAGAACTTGATGAGGTTGTTGAACCTTTACTTCAACCTGAGAGTAGCGCAGCGCAGAAAATTGTTTCTGTGGAGCCTACATTAGCTGAAGAGGAAGTTAATGATGATGATCATGAAGCTTTGGATCAAGTTGCTATCGAACCTCGTAGGTCGACAAGGACGCGTACTGCTCCCGAGTGGTACGGCAACCCTGTCTTAGAGGTCATGTTGTTAGACAACGATGAACCTACGAGCTATGGAGAAGCGATGATGGGCCCGGATTCCGAGAAGTGGTTAGAGGCCATGAAATCCGAGATGGGATCCATGTATGAAAACAAAGTATGGACTTTGGAAGTATTACCTGAAGGGCGTAAGGCCATTCAGAACAAATGGATCTTTAAGAGGAAGACGGACGCGGACGGTAATGTCACCGTCTATAAAGCTCGACTTGTGGCAAAGGGTTTTTCACAAGTTCAAGGAGTTGACTACGATGAGACCTTCTCACCCGTAGCGATGCTTAAGTCCGTCAGAATCATGTTAGCAATAGCTGCCTTTTTCGATTATGAAATTTGGCAGATGGATGTCAAAACAGCGTTCCTTAACGGTTACCTTAAGGAAGAGTTGTATATGATGCAACCAGAAGGTTTTGTCGATCCAGAGAATGCTGACAAAGTTTGCAAACTCCAGCGATCCATTTATGGACTGGTGCAAGCATCTCGGAGTTGGAATCTTCGCTTTGATGAAGTGATCAAAGCGTTCGAGTTTATACAAGTTTACGGAGAAGCTTGTATTTACAAGAAAGTGAGTGGGAGCTCTATAGCGTTTCTAATATTATATGTGGATGACATATTGCTGATTGGAAACAATATAGAAATGCTGGAAAGCGTAAAGGAATATTTGAACAAGAGTTTTTCAATGAAGGACCTAGGAGAAGCTGCTTTCATATTAGGCATCAAGATCTATAGAGATAGATCAAGACGTTTAATAGGACTTTCACAAAGCACATACCTTGATAAGATTTTGAAGAAGTTCAAAATGGATCAGTCCAAGAAGGGGTTCTTGCCTGTTTTGCAAGGTGTGAAGTTGAGTAAGACTCAATGCCCAGTGACTGCAGAAGATAGAGAAAAGATGAGTGTCATCCCCTATGCTTCAGCCATAGGCTCTATCATGTATGCAATGCTGTGCACAAGACCCGATGTCAGCCTTGCCATAAGTATGGTCGGAAGGTTTCAAGGTGATCCAGGAATGGAACACTGGACGGCGGTCAAGAATATCCTGAAGTACCTGAAAAGGACTAAGGACATGTTTCTCGTTTATGGAGGTGATCAAGAGCTCGTCGTAAAGGGTTACGTCGATGCAAGCTTTGACACTGATCCGGATGACTCTAAGTCGCAAACCGGATACGTATTTATTCTTAATGGGGGTGCGGTTAGCTGGTGCAGTTCCAAGCAAAGCGTGGTAGCAGATTCTACATGCGAAGCGGAGTACATCGCTGCCTCGGAGGCGGCGAAGGAAGGTGTCTGGATGAAGGAGTTCATGACAGATCTTGGAGTAGTGCCTAGTGCACTTGACCCAATGACTCTGTTTTGTGATAATACTGGTGCCATTGCTCTAGCCAAGGAACCAAGATTTCACAAGAGGACCAGACACATAAAGCGACGTTTCAATTCCATCCGCGATTACATCAAGGAGGACGACATAAATATTTGCAAAGTACACACGGATCTAAATGTTGCAGATCCGATGACTAAACCTCTTCCAAGGGCTAAACATGAACAACACCAGAACTGCATGGGTGTTCGATTCATTACAATGTAAATCACATAGTGATGTGAACTAGATTATTGACTCTAGTGCAAGTGGGAGACTGTTGGAAATATGCCCTAGAGGCAATAATAAATTGGTTATTATTATATTTCCTTGTTCATGATAATCGTTTATTATCCATGCTATAATTGTATTGATTGGAAACTCAAATACATGTGTGGGTACATAGACAACACTGTGTCCCTAGTAAGCCTCTAGTTGACTAGCTCGTTGATCAAAGATGGTTAAGGTTTCCTAGCCATTGACATGAGATGTCATTTGATAAACGGGATCACATCATTAGGAGAATGATGTGATGGACAAGACCCAAACTGTAAACATAGCATTTGATCGTGTCAGTTTATTGCTATTGTTTTCTGCATGTCAAGTATCTGTTCCTTTGACCATGAGATCATGCAACTCACTAACACCGGAGGAATACCTTGTGTGTATCAAACGTCGCAACGTAACTGGGTGACTATAAAGGTGCTCTACAGGTATCTCCGAGGGTGTCTGTTGGGTTGGCATGGATCAAGACTGGGATTTGTTACTCCGTATGACGGAGAGGTATCTCAGGGCCCACTCGGTAATACAACATCACAATGAGCCTTGCAAGCAATGTGACTAAAGTGTTAGCCACGAGATCTTGTATTACGGAACGAGTAAAGAGACTTGCCGGTAACGAGATTGAACTAGGTATAGTGATACCGACGATCGAATCTCGGGCAAGTAACATACCGAAGAACAAAGGGAACAGCATACGGGATTAACTGAATCCTTGACATAGAGGTTCGACCGATAAAGATCTTCGTAGAATATGTAGGAGCCAATATGGGCATCCAGGTCCCGCTATTGGTTATTGGCCGTAGAGGTGTCTCGGTCATGTCTACATAGTTCTCGAACCCGCAGGGTCTACACACTTAACGTTTGGTGACGATTAGTATAATTGAGTTATTATGTTGGTGACCGAAAGTTGTTCGGAGTCCCGGATAAGATCCCGGACATGACGAGGATCTCCGGAATAGTCCGGAGGTAAAGATTGATATATGTGATAATAGTGTTTTGATCTCCGGAAGAGTTCCGAAGTTCACCGGAAGGGGTTCCGGATGTTTACCGAAGTGTTCGGGTGCAGCAACACTTTATATGAGCCAAAGGGATAAAGCCCACGAGGTATTGGAAAGTGCAAAAGTAGTTTTACTACCGCCCAAGCGGTACTACCGCTTGTGTGAAGCGGTACTACCGCTTGTGCGCGGCTGTGCACGGTTCGGCAGGGATCCGAGTTGGACTCTTTCCCTGCGGGCCAAACCGACCTTGTGCGGGCAAAACCGACCCGGAGGAGGCTTTTACTCCAAGTTTAGACCCCAAGGCTCAACATATAAATAGAGGGGCAGGGCTAGCACACGGGACACATCAGGATTTCCCAAGCCGTGTGCCGGCAACCCTAGCCCTCTAGTTCCTCCGTCATAATCTCCGTAGCGCTTGGCGAAGCCCTGCAGAGATTGTTCCTCACCACCATCACCACGCCGTCGTGCTGCTGGAACTCAACCACTACTTCATCATCGCTCGCTGGATCGAGGAGGTGAAGGCGTCATCAAGCCGTACGTGTGTTGAACGCGGAGGTGCCGTCCGTTCGGCACTAGATCGGAAGGATCGTGATTGGATCGCGGGACGCTCGGCGATTTGGATCGCGAAGACGTTCAACTACATCAACCGCGTTTATTAACGCTTCCGCTTAGCGATCTACAAGGGTATGTAGATTCACTCTCCCTCTCGTAGATGCTCATCACCATGGATAGATCTTATGTGTGCGTAGGAAAATTTTTGTTTCCCATGCAACGTTCCCCAACAGTTTAACCCATGGTCGGCCTACCCGATCACTTTTGATAGACGGGATCACCCGACCAGTATCCGTCATGGAGGTTCGGCGGCCCTCGTCCTAGACCCCATTATCGATGGGTATCACCTCACTAAAGTCCTAATGGACGGAGGAAGTAGCCTCAATCTGATCTACTCAGACACGGTGAAAAATATGGGCATAGATCCATCAAGGATAAAGCCTAGCAACACTACCTTTAAAGGAGTGATCCCAGGTGTCGAAGCCCGGTGCACAGGCTCTGTTAGCCTGGAAGTAGTGTTCGGTTCGCCCGACAACTTCCGCAGCGAGGACTTGATCTTCGACATTGTCCCCTTCCGCAGCGGTTATCACGCCCTGCTGGGCCGTACAGCGTTCGCTCGCTTTAATGCCGTCCCACACTACGCATACCTCAAGCTCAAGATGCCTGGGCCCAAGGGGGTCATCACTGTCAACGGCAACACAGAGCGTTCCCTCCGAACTGAGGAACATGCGTTGGCCCTGGCGGCCGAATTCCATTATGAGGACGGTTGGCAAACACCTAAATCTGCCATAAAGGCCCGTAAGGTCGACAAACGAGTTCGGTTTCAATCCGAACTCCCAAATTCCTCTTCTCCCCAGAAATAGGGACACGCCCCCCATTGCACAGCCCTAATACCCGTCAAATCGTACCAAGAAGGCACAACTTCGCACTTAAGAATCCATGGGCAGCAGTGGGGAACGATCATCAAAGGGTAAGTGTTCGATCGGACCGAACCATTAGTACACGTCCTCGAACATAACACAGGTACCATCAAGGACCTGCTAAAAGCGTAAAGCTCATACACACTTCGGCGACTTCTCAAGACCTTCTTCCCAAGGTCCGCTTGGCGACAGCATCACCCTTAAAGGGATGCAACCCCCACAGAGGAATATAAAAGGACAGGCGACAGGACACATCGAAGACGTCATGTCACCAATCGAAGACCCCTGGTACAGCCTCCCCTCTGTAAATTTTATATTTCATCTTCAAAAACCTGTAAACAGTTGCTTCGGCAATCCAAGTTATAAGAATTATTGAGCAAGTACAAGACCATCATATATGGCTACTTCGTTGTCTTTTATACATCCTCTGTTCTTCCCTTGGTAACGCTTCTTGCGAAAACTGTTCGGCATATATTATGATGCAACCGGCTACTAGACCGGGGGCTTGAATTTAAAAAAAAATCGCCTTGAACATCACCCCAGCACAACTGGTCGGGTGTTCGGCGTCTTGGATTTTGCTTTATATGCATCGGATCCGAACTATGTCTTGGGTCAATAGTTGGGTTGCCCGGCTCATGTGATTGCCCCCTTACGTTCCGCTCGTTCGGGTAAAGGGGCAAAGGGAGAACCACTGCGATTGTGTTTCCAGTTCACCTGGTCAAGCACCTCAGGGGAGAAAGCCGAAAACTAACTGTCATAGTAAGCGAGAACCGGTCTGCAAATCCGAGTATAGGTGTCATACTAAAAGATCGATAGAGGTTATTCCGTGTTATACGATGGGTTTCATTCTTGTACAAACCATGTGATGCTGGCCTCGGCCCCGAACATCACACTGGGGGCTGGTTATCAACCCCCGCATTTTTCTACGCTCCTACGGCTAAGTGAAAGCGATAAAGCATCATAGTCCGATTGCCTTGTCCCCCCCGCACTACCGCCTTCGGGCACCGATACCTCGGCTAAGGGTCACAGTGCGGATACAGAGACACCCCGTGTAGTATCTACGTGGGGGCTGAAGCCGACGACTCGCAACTTTCAGATAAACCGGCCACACAGGAGTCAAAATAAAAATCAAATACTTATAAGACATGATAAACCATGCATCACTGGTTATAAAGCGTTAAAAGTCTTCAGACATATTACAACGCACTTATTCATACAAAATGTCCTTGGAGCATTGAGCCTCTATTGCCCGAGCACCCTCCATCACTGCGGGGAAGTATCGCTCGGGGCGCCTATACTCCTTTCCAGGAGGCAGAGGTGCGGTAGCCATCTCGGTTGGCTTGAGCTTCGGCCAATGCACCATGGTCTTCGCAAAGGCCATCCGCGCGCCCTCGATGCACGTAGAACGCTTCAGCACATCGACCCGAGGCGCGGCTTCGCATAGTTTCTGCACTAAGCCGAAGTAGCTGCTCGACAACGGCTCATCAGGCCACAGACGGATGCAGAGGTCCTTCATGGTTGGCTCCGCCACTCTGCGCATCTCCATCAATTACTTCATTTGCTCGATGAGGAGAGGAGAGCGCTCGGGGGACTCAAACTGCGCCCAGAATAGCCGGGCCTCATCATCCTCTACCCGCGAAGCATAAAAATTGTTCGCGTCCACTGCACTCTTCTGGAGATCCGCACAGACGCCTGAGGAACGCCACAACTGGGTGAGCAAAGCAAACTTGCTACCACCGAAGGTGCATTGCAGTGAATATGGCTTACCATCGATGACAGCCTTGACCTGGCGAACCTCCTCTTGTAAGGACCGCCTCTCCACCCGCTCCTTTTGGAGCTCAGATCTTAGCGCGGCTAGCTCGGTGGCTTGCTCTTTGCCCTTCTGCTCAAGGGCCTTGCACTTTGTGCCGGCATCCTTGAGCTCTTGCTGCACCTCCTCCACCCGGGCCTCATGCTTGGCACTCGCAGCCTTCAAAGTGGATCGCACGGCCGCTGCTTGTTCGGCGGCCGCCTTCTCCTTCGCGGCCTTTTGCTTCATGTCCTGGAGCTCGGCCTTGAGTTTTTCAACCTCCGCAGCTGAAGTTGTAGAAGCAATAACTAACTAATTACACTGGGTTACCAGTGCGGATCATTACCAATATATAGCTCGGATATTAGAATTCGGCTTACCTTGTGCCTCGTCGAACCTCTTGTTCAGGCTATCAAGCTCCTCTTCGGAGATCTTGAGCTTCCGATTTAGCTAGGTCAGCTCAGCGGCATTAACGGCCGTCGCCGATGACGAGGCCTACAAAAAGAAAAATATATATGCATCCAGTTATGTGCATTCCAACCTCCGAACTGTCAAAGATACGACCCTCTGTTCGGTCCTCTTACGGGTTTTCCGAACATTGTAGGACCAAATGGTGCCTTGTGCATCATTATTCATTCCTTACTATTTGACCCCCGGATGCGTTTTTGCAAGCCCATCCGGGGCTCGGGGGCTACTACATATATAAAGATAGCACAAACTTAAAATTAAAGTTGTTCGGGAAAATGGTATTACATGACTCACCTTGAAGCCCGCCAAGAGACCATTGAAGGCCTCTTTCAGTCCGCTATCAACAGACTGAATTCCTTGTAAAACCGCACCCATAAGAGTGCGGTGATCCTCGGAGATGGGAGCACTTGCTAGCGCCTCCTCCATAACCGGCCACCCAGCCATCGGTGGCATCGGTGGTGACCGGACAGTCCGATCTCTAACCGGGGACTAAGCCGGTAGCTCCGGAGGCACGACGTGCTCCGGAGACGTCCTCGGAGGGGACTAGGCATCTCTTCGCCCTTCCCCTTCGGCGGCCAGGGGAGTATTCTCCCCCTGGTCCTCCGCAGCCTGGGGAATTTCTTCTCCCTGGCCTTCGGCAGCCGCGGCGTCAGCCTCGGCCATGGTGTTGTCGACCCCGCCGCCCGTGTTCGGCTCCAACGGAGCCTGGCTGGATGACACCTCCGCGGCATCCTTCGCGACCCCTGGAGGTGTGGCAGTCCCACTCTCCGCCAGCTCGGCGGGTGGGGACTCCCCGTCCGATATTTGGTCGGTGGGGAGAATGCGCGGTGGGCTGCAAATCAAAAGACGCGCTTGTGTTTAAAGCATTGAAAAACCCTGCATAAATAACCCAGGAGTCTTCGGATTCATACCTTTGAGCGGGGGGCTTGACCCTTAAGCTCCTTCGGGGAACCCTCTCAAATTCCTCGGATTCTGCGTCAGAATCCGAGCTGTCATCGGGCAAGATCAACCTCGCCCGGCGCGCCCTCTTCAGGGCAGGAGGAGCTGCGTCCTCCACGGCGTCCGATGACGCCGCCCTCTTCCTCGGGAGGGGGGAAATGCCTTCCCCTCCATCTTCACGCTCCTCCTCGTGACTCGAGGAGGCATGGGTTTCCTCGGACGTGGCGTCCGGCTGGTCCTTGATGCGGAGACCCTCTCTGGCCTTCTTCTTCTTCTCTTTCTTCTCGGGCGCTGAGTATAGCGCCACAACAAGCATCGCCGCCAACAGCTCCGACCTGGGGTCTTCGGGTTGTGGAGCTGGGCAGTTAACTTTCATGGCTTTACTCAGCCACTTCTGCGAAGGTAAGGGAGAAGGCGTTCAATCTTTTGGTCGAAGAAACAGGGTCAGCGGATTAAAATTATGCCATACCTTGGTGGGGGGGTTATCGGTGCTTAGGCCCGAATCCTCTTCCGTGGCCGGCCAGCTTTTCTGAGGCTTGAACAAAGCCTTCCACAGCTTCTCAGGGGTGGTGCGGAAGAATTGGCACACGGTAGGCTCGTCATCAGGCCAGAAAGCCCACATGGGGAATGCACGGCGCTGGCAGGGAAGAACGTGGCGGTGGAGCATAACCTGGACTACGTTAACCAGCTCCACCTTGGCCTCGATCACCGAGGTGATGCGCTTCTGCAACAGCTTAACCTCAGCATCCGACCCCCAGTCGAGGCCCTTCCTGAGCCACGAAGTCAATCTCGTAGGGGGTCCAGATCTGAATTCGGCGAGCGCCGCCCAACTCTCGTCCCTTGGCTCGGTGATGTAGAACCACTCCTTCTGCCAGTTCTTGATCGTGTCGATAAAGGTGCCGGATGGCCACTCGACGTGGGGGAGCTTGCTGATTACCGCCCCTCCGCAGTCCGCGTGCTCGCTTGCCATGGTCTTCGGCTTGACGTTGAAGACCTTGAGCCACAGGCCGAAGTGCGGTTCGACCCGCAGAAAGGCTTCGCAGACGATGATGAATGTCGATATGTGCATGAAGGAGTTCGGCGGAAGGTCATGGAAGTCCAGCCCATAAAAAAACATGAGACCCCTGACAAAGGGGTGGAGCGGAAAGCTAAGTCCCCGGATGAAGTGGGGGACGAACACCACCCTCTCGCCTGCCTTGGGGGTGGGGATCACCTGGTTCTTCTCCGGGGCGCGGTGGAAGACGTTGACGGGGAGGTAGCCGGCCTGCTTTAGGTCCCGGATATCCTGGTCAGTGACCGTGGAGGCCTCCCACTTGCCATTGGAGCCCGAACCCGCCATGGCTAAGCTCGGAGGAGAGGGCGAGAAAGAACTAGATCTGGGCTCTCGAAGCTTGGGGAGATTGAGGAGGTGGAGGATGCGAATGGGAAGCGTGAATGGGCCTTGGGGTTTTTCCCCTTTTTATGAGACGTGCTGCCGATTAGCCTCCCTTATCGCGCCGCAAATCTCTCCGCTTCCCAAGACATGCGTGCCGTTATGCGCACATGAAGATTAATCATATCCCATGTGAAGCGGAACACGATCTGCGCATTGATACGTCGTGTCACTATAAAAATGGCCTCGAACCGCGAATCGAGTTCTCATAACTGGTTCAGCGGTCGTGGTAGGCCACGACCCTTCGTCAGAGGGGGGTGTCAGAAAACACTGTTTACACTTTGACGAGTGGCCTTCGGGGCTAAGCAATTCATGGTGTTCGGTCAATTATATGATCGGAAGAAATACGTGTCATCGGAAGCCGAACTAGTCTCAGCCGATTATTGAAAGGGAAGAAGAACTCACCCCGCAAGCCGAAGACTCTGATCATATGAAGCGGCTGGAGCTGAGACTCTTGGCATTGGGGGCTAGTTCGGGGGCTACTGAGGGAGTCCCGGACTAAGGGGTCCTCGGGCCGCTGGCCCATCTCTTTATAGGCCGGCTTGATGGGCCGTTCTCTAGCTATCACAGGAAAGGCCGGTTACATCGAGACTCCCCGTTCCAGAAGGAAGCCCCGAAGGCGCGTCGTGCACTCCAAGTCAAGATGAGGAAATCGACATTTCCATCCCCGGCAGGAGGCCCATCATGTGTAAACCCTAGGCACCCCCTCTCGGTGTATATATAAACTGGGAGGGTTTTAGAATGCAACACACAGAAACTCATCTAGGGTTTTAGCTAGTCGATCTCGAGGTAGATCAACTCTGTAACCTTCATACCATCAATATAATCAAGCAGGACGTAGGGTTTTACCTCCATAGGAGGGCCCGAAACTGGGTAAACATCGTCTCCTTCGTCCCTTTGTTACCATCGATCCTAGTCTCACAGCTCGGGACCCCCTACCCGAGATCCGCCGGTTTTGACACCGACAGTCGCCTCCTGCCTTGCGAGGGCAGTGGGATCATATAATGGATGCACTGCATAACTTAAATTTGTTGCATATTCTGATGGTGTTTCTTGGGCCTATAATAAGAATGGTTGGAGAAAGACCTTGCCAGGAGCAATTTTTGATGGATTTTATGTAGCAACCATTTCAAAATGCTATCTTGACAAGAGAAAATATGAGTAAACGTAATTGAGCGGGCAATCCCTCTCGTTCTTTTTGTGTTGTTGATGAAACTGCCCGCCATCTCATGGTTGAGTGCTGACAGTGAAATATGTGTGTGTGGGGGGGTACCTCTTCCTGTCACAGATCTCTATGGCAAAGTATTGTCGGGCCGAATTGTTTTCTTCCTAGGGGTGATAGATTTTATATACTGTGCATTGTTGCTATTTGTTGGAGTTCATGGACTACGGGGAACAAAGTTACCTTCGATGCTCATGTGATCAGGAGTCCTATGGAGGCTGCTTTCATCACTTGTTCCTTTTTTGTTATATATTGGGCATGTCTTTTGCAGGAAGATGACATGATCAAGCTCCAACAAGGTGTGTAACAGGTGATGAGGATGGTGTGTCTCCCCTAGATGAGCAACTGAAGAATTCAGGTGGGGGGATGACGATCGGTTCTAATCGATTGGGATAGTTGTGCCGGTTTGTCTTTTTGCCAGTTCTATTGTGTTACTAGTCTCCTTTTAGACGTTTAGACGTTTTGAGCTATGGTGCTAGTAGATTTTTGGCCCCATATGATATTTGTCGACAGTGAAGATATTCCAGCGGGTTTGTTGCTAGTGCCCTAGCTTGTTTAGCTTCTTTCCTTTTCCCTTTATATTGAAGTGAGGTATTGTAAGAAACAGTTATATTTTTATGTGCAATTAGTGGAAAGGAGTGAAAACCCCGTTGGAAACACAAAAGTTTTGACATGGATAGTAATAGAACTAGTCTATGCCGCGGTTTATTGAATAGTCTTTTTTTTCAATTTATGGTCGTGCAATTCATTTTTTAAGACGAGATTTACAACATTCCAGAAGTATTTGTACAATTCTATTCCTTTTGTTCATACATTGTTTTCACTACTTTTTGTCTGTGCTGGATGGCAATGAGTCGGTGATGGAGCATGACACTCCCTTGCCCCCATGACTAGAGGGTGCAATGCCATCGAGCTTCATCGTCGTCCGTCGCCTCGACAAATCTCAACCTCAAGGTCCGCTAGTGCCACTGTGCCTTTTGATAACACTGTAACATCTGAAGCCACTATAGCACTAGACGCGCTCTCGGACAATAAGCCCTTGGCGGGTGTGGGAGGGCAAGGCACCTGCCAAAATTTGGGAACACGACTCCACCGCCCGCGAGTCGAGTTCCGTCGTTTTCATTTGCACAAGCATCGACACACCTTTGGCACAACCAGTATGATTCATGAGTTTATATAACTACAATAAATTCAATTAAAATTTTCAACGGCAATCAAACGACGAAGACCCGTATGATTAAAAAAATCTATATTGATCCTTTGTGCTAAGGGCATTTCTAACCGATCCCCAATACGACCATAAGGGAGTAAATTTTTTGCTTTACTCCGTTACAGCGGACCTAGCCGATCCCCTAAAAACGTTAACGGAATATAATTTTTACTCCAACTCCCTATTCGCCCCAAGATTTCCCTAAATATACTCCATCGTGCGACGGCCTTGTAAAACTCCCTCTCACCCTCCCGCGCTACACTGCCTACCGCCCCCGTCACCGCCACCGATGACCTCTGAGCCGGCCGGAATGGATAGCCCCACCGGATCACCCTGTTGGCCACCGGCGCCGGCTTTTCGCCGCTGGAAACCACCCACGCACCACCGTCGGTGCCGAAAAAAAGTTTAAGGATGACAAAGAACCATCGGGTCCAAGTTCTGCCTCCAACCGCGCCAATGGTCTCCGGGGTGGCCACCGCGTCTCCGGCAACGACACGTCGCCCTCCCATCGCACCTACCGAAGGCAGACAGACTCGAAAGCCGATGGCGGCGGCGGCGCTCGCCGAGGCGGCCGCCAAGAACAAGATGAAGAAGACTGCGGCGGGGCCTTGTCCAAAGCCTACTCCTCGTGTGGCAACTCCGGCTGCCCCTACGATGACTGCTCCGGCGTGAGCGGCGGCCGCAGCCGGCAACAAAAAACGCGACCGCCAAGTGCTCAATGAAATGCCAACAAGGTAAAAATAAAACCTCATGTCTCCTTGGTATTCGATAGTGATTGTTTGGGATCATTAGTGATTGTTTATAGTGCTTGCTTTGACATTGTAGAGCGGAGATGAACACGGCTGTAAGAGCACATTTATCCATGTGTGGTTTTGGTAATTGATGACAATCCCTATGGACTAATGGTTGCCATGAGTTATATTCGAAGGATTTGTCCATAGGCACTTCCTGAAGTCCATCTGTTGGTTTCAAGGAGTTTATATGGTGACCAAGATGGTATTCAAGGTTTTATCCAAAGATTAGTCATGTAAGAGTTGAGCTTATTGCAAGCATGTCTTGAAGAAGAAGATTGTGTGAGCATTCATGTTTACCTTCAAGACATCATCTTTATGAAGAGAGAAGATATGATACAAGGTTGATCAAGACTAAGTCAAAGAGTGAATCAAGGTGATCAACACACAAAGTGTACAAGATGTACCAAGAGGGATCAAGTGATCTCATGGTATGGTAAGTATTGTCCATTACGCTTTGTGTACTAGCCCATGGTCTACGTGAGAGTTCTATGTGGGGTTAGGTATGTTTCCATGGGCTTGCGTCAATAGGAAGATCTCATACAACCCATGGAGGATGACATCAAGTGGTGATCATCATCAAGATTGCGGTGAGCAAGTTCAAGTGGAGCATCACGAAGAGATCACGCTTGAAGCTTGCCATCCATTGTGGTATGACGTGGCTTGAGACTGCGTCGATATTTCCCCAAAGAGGAAGGGATGATGCAGCACAGCAACAGTAAGTATTTCCCTCAGTTATGAAACCAAGGTTATCGAACCAGTAGGAGGATCACCACCATCCAATAAGCAGCACCTGCACACAAACAACAAATACTTGCAACCCGACGCGAAAGAGAGGTTGTCAATCTCTCTACGGTAAAAAGATAGATTAGGTAGTGATTGATAGGAGAGATAGATCTCTCAAGAACACAAAATAAAAAGAGCAAATAAAATATGCAGCAATATGTTTTTGGGTTTTTGGTTTTGTAGATCTGAAAACAAAGATGCAAAGGGATAGATCTGAAAGCAATATGTTGGAAAAGTAGACCCAGGGGCCGTAGGGTTCACTAGTGGCTTCTCTCATGAGTATAGCACACGGTGGGTGAACAAATTACTGTTGGGCAATTGATATAAAATCGAATAGTCATGACGATATCCAAGGCGATGATCATTATATAGGCATCACGTCCAAGATAAGTAGACCGACTCCTGCCTACATCTACCACTATTACTCCACACATCGACCGCTATCCAGCATGCATCTAGTGTATTAAATTCATGGAAAAACGGAGTAATGCAATAAGAACGATGACATGATGTAGACAAGATCTATTCATGTAGGAATAGACCCCATATTGTTATCCTTAATAGCAACGATACATGCGTGTCTTGCTGCCCCTTCTGTCACAGGGAAAGAACACCGCAAGATCGAACCCATCACAAAGCACCTCTTCCCATGGCAAGAAAAATCGATCTAGTTAGCCTAACTAAACCAAAGATTCGAAGAAGAAATATGAGGCTATAATTAATCATGCATATAAGAGATCAAAGAAGACTCAAATAATATTCATGGATAGAAACTGATCATGAACTCAAAATTCATCGGATCCCACAACAAACACACCGCAAAAGTTTACATCAAATAGATCTCCAAGAGACCATTGTATTGAGAATCATAAGAGAGAGAGGAAGCCATCTAGCTACTGCCTACGGACCCGTAGGTCTATGGTGGACTACTCACGCATCATCGGAGAGGCACCTATGAGGAAGATGAACCCCTCCGTGATGGTGTTTAGATTGGATCTCGAGGTTCTGGAACTTGCGGCGGCTAGAATTGTGTTTCGTCGACTCCCCTGGTTTTTTTTGGAATATTTGGGAATTTATAGGCATCAGAGGCGGTGGAGAGGGGCCCCGAGGAGGGCACAACCCATCAGGGCGCGCCAGGGCCCCCCTTGCGCGCCCTGGTGGGTTGTGGTCTCCTCGGCCCACTTCTCCGGCACTTTTTTGGCCCACTGGATGTCTTCTGGTCCAGAAAAAATCTCCAAAAAGTTTCGTAGCGATTGGACTCCGTTTGGTATTGATTTTCTGGGAAGTGAAAAACAAGCAAAAACAGCAACTGGCACTTTGGCACTATGTCAATAGGTTAGTCCCAAAAAATGATATAAAGTTGCTATAAAATGATTGTAAAACATCCAAGAATGATAATATAACAGCATGGAACAAGCAAAAATTATAGATACGTTGGAGACGTATCAGCATCCCCAAGCTTAATTCCTACTCGTCCTCGAGTAGGTAAATGATAAAAACAGATTTTTGATGTGGAATGCTGCCTAACATGTTCATCTCATATTCTTTTCTTTTGTATAGCATGGACATTTGGACTTGTAAATGATTCAAAGCAATAGTCTAGTTTTAACATAATGACTTCAATACTCAAGCATGTCAACAAGCAACCATGTCTTTCAAAATATCAACACTAAAGAAAGTTATGCCTAGCCCATCATGCTCAATCATTGATCCATTCATGAAACACACTCAAATATTAGCTATGCCCAATGCTCAAGTACGATCATTGTGCCCCTAGTTGGTGCTTTATAAGAGAAGATGGAGACTCAAAGTAAAAATAAAAATTGCATAAAGTAAATAGATAGGCCCTTCGCAGAGGGAAGTAGGGATTTGTAGAGGTGCCAGAGCTCAAGGTTTAAATTGAGAGAAAGAAAATATTTTGGGTGGCATGCTTTTCCTGTCAACGAAAATGACAAAGTAGCTCACAATACTTTCCATGCTAGATATATCATAGGCGGTTCCCAAACAGAAAATAAAGTTTATTCCTTTTTCCACCAAACTTTCACTTTCCATGGCGGGCCGTATCCACGGTTGCCTTCCATACCAACACTTTCCAAGGAATTTATTATTTGACAACATAAAGTAAATATTTTTTTTTCTTTTTCATTTCGGGAATGGGCATCCCTATTACCGCCGCACTCTCGTGCAATGACAAGTGAATAAACACTCATCTTGAGAATAACACATCTAGCATGGAAAAATATTGGACACTCCCCACCGTTTCATGAGCGGTACGAGCACACAAAAGAGAAAATTTATTTTGAAAATTTAGAGATGGCACATACAAATTTGCTTGGAACGGCATGGAAATACCGCATATAGGTAGGTATGGTGGACTCATAAGGCAAAACTTGGTTTAAGGATTTTGGATGCACGAGTAGTATTTCTACTTAGTGCAAATGGAGGCTAGCAAATAGATTGAGAAGCAACCAAACCAAGAAACGAAAATTCACATAAGCGAGCATTGAGCATAACTAAAACCGAATAATGCACCATAAGTAGGATGTAACTTCATTGCATAACTATTGACTTTCGTGCATGCATAGGGAATCACAAACCTTAACACCAATTTTCCTACTAAAGCACAATTACTCACTAACATGACTCACATATTACTATCATCATGTTTCAAAACTATTACAAAGAACCAAGTTTAATTTGCCCAATGATCTTCATGAAAGTTTTTATTATATCCGCCTTGGATATCTATCACTTTGGGACCTGTTTCATATATTGCCATTGCTTTTTGGCAAGCTCAAACAAATTTAAGTGAAGCACATGAGCATAAAGATTTCATCTCTCAAAATAGTATAAGTGAAGCATGAGAGGATTTATTCAAAATTTACTAACTCTCAAATTAATCTAAGTGAAGCATGAGAGTATTTCTACAAAAATTTCCAAGCACACCGTGCTCAAAAAGATATAAGTGAAGCACTAGAGCAATTCTATAGCTCAAAAAGTTTAAGGGAAGCACATAGAGCAATTCTAACAAATCATAGCATAATTTTGGCTCTCTAAAATAGGTGTGTCCAGCAAGGATACAAGTGACAAACTAACAAACAAAGCAAGCAAAGATACAAGACGCTCCAAGCAAAACTCATGATATGTGACGAATAAAAATATAGCTCCAAGTAAAATACCGATGGTCGTTAGAAGAAAGAGGGGATGCCACTCGGGGGCATCCCCAAGCTTAGTTGCTTGTTTCTCTTTGGATATATCTTGGGGGGCGGTAGCATCCCCAAGCTTAGGCTCTTTTCACTCCTTATTCCTTCATCCATCGTGATCTCACCCAAAACTTAAAAAGTTCAATCACACAAAACTCAACAAAATCTTGGTGAGATCCATTAGTATAATAAAGCAAATCACTACTTTAGGTACTGTTGTAAACCCATTCATATTTTATTATTGCATTATACCTACTGTATTTTAACTTTACAATGGCTCATACCCATCAATATAACCCATAGATTCATCAAAACAAGCACACAATGCAACGAAAACAGAATCTGTCTTAAACAGAACAGTCTATAGTAATATGTACTCTAAGTTTCTAACCATACTTATGTAACTCTAAAAATTCTGAAAAATTAGGACAACGTAAGGAATTTGTATAGCAACACTGTGTTAAAATTTCAGATCAATATCACGTTTCAAAAAAAAATGAAAATTCATATACTGGACGCAAAGTTTCTGTTTCAGATTCAGCATCGCTTCTACTCATCCCATGAATCATCCTAAAGGCTTTACTTGGCACAAACACTAAATAACCCATAAAAACACAATCATAATAGAGGCATGATTGTGTCAACACTCAAAAATAGAAAGGAAAAAGAAAAAATAAATTTATTCATTGGGTTGCCTCCCAACAAGCACTATCGTTTTACGCCCCTAGCTAGGCATAACGCATAGATTTGAAAATATAATATGGAAAATAGACCCGGGGGCCATAGGTTTCACTAGAGGCTTCTCTCATGAAGGAAAATAATACGGTGGGTGAACAAATTATTGTCGAGCAATTGATAGAAAAGCGCATAGTTATGACAATATCCAAGGCAATGATTATGCATATAGGCATCACGTCCGTGTCAAGTAGACTGAAACGATTTTGCATCTACTACTATTACTCCACACATTGACCGACTCCTGCCTGCATCTAGAGTATTAAGTTCATGAAGAACAGAGTAACGCATTAGGTAAGATGACATGATGTAGAGGGATAAACTCAAGCAATATGATGAAAACCCCATCTTTTTATCCTCGATGGCAACAATACAAATACGTGCCTCGCTACCCCTACTTTGTCACTGGGTGAGGACACCGCAAGATTGAACCCAAAACTAAGCACTTCTCCCATTGCAAGAATTACCAATCTAGTTGGCCAAACCAAACCAATAACTCGAAGAGACTTGCAAAGATATGAAATCATGCATATAAAAATTCAGAGAAGATTCAAATAATATTCATAGATAATCTGATCATAAACCCACAATTCATCGGATCTCGACAAACACACCGCAAAAGAGTATTACATCAGATAGATCTCCATGAAGATCATGAAGAACATGGTATTGAAGAACAAAGAGAGAGAAGAAGCCATCTAGCTACTAGCTATGGACCCGAAGGTCTGTGGTGAACTACTCACGCATCATCGGAGGGGCAATGGAGTTGATGTAGATGCCCTCCGTGATCGAATCCCCCTCCGGCAGATTACCGGAAAAGGCTCCAAGATGGGATCTCACGGGAACAGAGGCTTCCGGCGGCGGAAAAGTATTTTCGTGGCTCTTTTTGGTATTGGGGGAATATTTGGGAATTTATAGGCCGAAGAATAGGGTTAGGAGGCCTGCTGGGGGGGCACAAGCCAGGGGGTGTAGGAGATATGCCCAAGAGGCAATGATAAAAGTTATTATTTATCTCCGTGCTCATAATTATGTTTATGTTCCATGCTATAACTGCCATGGTTCCCGAGCCCGTATATCCATAAAGGCTCTGAGGAAAACCCACGTGCACGTGTGGAATAATAAACGGTAAAAAGTATTCCTAGTCATGCCTCTAAGACTAGCTCAAGTGTTGCATGATGGTTCTGTTTTCCTGATCATGGGCATGACTATGCCGGCAACTTTGAGGGCACAATGTTAGTAGAACACTTGTGTTGAATCGACCCGATTGATGTTATGCTATGAGATTCATTCGTCATAAGTTAATGGTTAATAACACAGAGAAGTTAATGTTTGCATAATTCCTTAGACCATGAGAGTGTCGAGTTTCTTCATGCTTGCTTCATGAACTTTGGGGTTTGTTAAACGTCATCCGTAAATGGGTGGCTATTACGGCGGCTTACGGGTTCATGGAAAAGTATGTTAAGTAACTTGATAGCTCAAGATTGGGATTTGCTCCTCCGACGATGGAGAGATATCTCTGGGCCCTCTCGGTGTTACGGTATCCATCATCGTCTGGCCAGACACAAGTGTGATTTGATCACAGGGATGCCGGAACACAGAAACGAGAAAAGAGAACAAAACCGGTAACGAGGTAACTGGCATTGTGGACAAGTGTTGATCCACGAGGATGCCGATGTTTTCTCACCTCGGGTATTTGTAACATATCGCGAAGCAACAGGAATAGCACACGGCAACTGGAGGTTCACTCGAATATTCATTCGTGTGGGTATAGGGGTCAATATGGGTGTCCACGGCTCCGATGTTGATCATTGATCGGAAAGTGTTCCGGGTCATGTCTATACTTCACCGAACCTATAGGGTCACACGCTTAAGGGTCATCTATCTGCTGAATACTAGACGGGGAGTCTGAGAGAAATTCACCGAAAAAGTTTCGGACGAAACGGAAACGTTCCGGAGAGGATATCGGAATAGTTCCGGTAAAACTGAAAAGTTGTTTCAGAGGATACCATAAAGTCAGATTGGTTTCGGCACATGCCTGATAATTCTTGGAGGGTGCCAGAATTGTTCTGGAAACTTTCTGGAATTTTCCGGGATGAAAACCGGAAATGTTCCGGAGCTGCCGGAACCGCTTCAGATGCTTTTCGCAGATGAAAATCACTAAACCGGAATTGTTCCGGATCGCATTGAAACTTATTTTAGTGGGTACTGGAATTGTTCTAAGCCCACATAAATATTTTCAGTTCGACCGGACGCTGAAAAATGTCGTCGTGAATAGTGAAATCAGATTTATGGATATGGTTGGAAGTTGGCTTTCCACAAATATCTTCCCAAGATATTTTGGGATGACATGGCATTTTGGATATGCCCATCCTACCCCTTGTTTTTCCTATAAATAGAGGGGAGGAGGCAGCCACATATGCTTCATCCTTGCTCTCACATACACATGCCATGACATTTCTGGCTTCTCTCTCCCTCCCAGCGAAATAGTTTCGTAGAGCCGAAAGGTTGTCTGGGTTCCGGTGGGAACTAGTTCTGGACGGCGAAGCCCTGCCGGATAGATGACACCGTATGTGTGCAACTCTGTAGAGAGATCGTAGTTTCGGTCTTAGTTCGTGAGGCCTCCCGGAGGGCTGTCCGAGGATCCGTCCGGTGGGACTATCCGAGGGACTGTCCAGGGGCCTCCCGAAGAGCTGTCCGAGGATCCGTCCGGTGGGACTATCCGAGGGACTGTCCCGATGCCTCCCGAAGGGCTGCCCGGAGATCCGTCCGGTGAGCTGACGTGGGAGTACATCCTCACGGTTGGGAGGTTGTAAATCCTAGCTGCGGGGATCTGCACCGCCGATCGTCATCGACTCTACTTCCGCTGCGCTACGAGTCGGTAACGAAACAGATCAAACCTTGTATGCAGTCTCCATAGTGATCCTGGGCTGGTGCGTAGGTCGGAAAATTTTTGTTTTCTGCTGCGTTCCCCAACAGTGGCATCAAGAGCCGTGCTATGCGTAGATGCAGGTTGCGATCTAGAATACATAGAGATGTATGGGTGTTGCACAATATAATTAGGTAGTAGATGAGATCTATTGCTGAAAATTATTTGTGCGGGTGACAGATGAAGTCTGTTACCCGATGTTCTTGTTGCTTCCCTAGAATTTGCGTTTGCTCAATCTCGAGACAGTATGGTGGAATTTCACAAAGTTCTGGCAATCCGCGATCCTGATTGATCAACGAAGTGCTTCAGTTCTTTGGGTTCCGCCATAGTCAAAAGAAAGATGAAATTCGCAGATGAAAGGGTATTGCAGATATGATCTGCACGGGGGTCATGCGTATGACGAAGTTTAGTATGGGGCTCGAGATTTAATTATCTCGTGTTTCATACACCCCGCGATGTTAATCTTGCGACTTGAATTATCATACTTGATGATAATACGTAGGTAGCTTCGGTTTGTTCGAAACCTTAGAAGCCACGTAAAATGAAATTTGCATAAACCAACTAGAGGCGTCTAACTTGGTTTTGCAGGATGGTTTGCATGTGCATATGATGTGGTATAGCAGTGCTCATATTAATTCGATTATGTATGAGATGACTATATGATGTAAATTAACATGACCTGCGTGTCATGATTCGGCATGATGGTTGGAGCCATATGATTGTCACTTTAATGACCTGCGTGTCAACCTTAAGTAATGCACTTATTTTATTAGCTATAGAGATAGCAATATTATCTGGTGCATCGACAAGGTGGTGGCAATCTTCGCGAAGGTGAACACCGACGCGAATGCCGGAGACGAAGAAATACAAGAGTTCTCCGTCAGAAAGGGCTATACCATATCATGCTATTATGAATTGCCTGAGATGTTTATCCCTTATGATGCACCCTTCTTGATTGCGCGGTAGTCGCTTTTATTAGGGTGATCTCTCCAAAAATATCAAGTAGTTAGTGTTCTCCCAAGTGTAGCACCGTCACAGCACCTAACTTCTCGGAGTACGCCATGTACACATGAGTACAAACGATTAGGGAAGTGTGAGGCGGGTGAGGTCAGACCTTGCAGCGAGATCACTTGGTTGTCTTGACGTTCAGGCAGGACAGTCCTGAGCTCGGAACACACGCATCGAAAGATGAACAAGAATCGCATAGAGATGTGATTGGCAAGTTGGCCTACCGATTGAAATTCGCGTCATCAGTGATGAACCCGTCAATGGCGTTTAATTGAAATTTGGATCTTGAATCACTCACAATCAATTATGAGAGATATTGATTTGAGTGGGAGCGCACTTTAGAATTAATTCTTTTAATTCTTAGTGCAATTAATTATGAACCTTGTCTAAGTGAAATTTGCAAAATAGTTATAGAATAATGGCTCGCGTTTCCACCTTCCCTATTAAAATTGAATAAGCTGTTAAATATCTGGTTAAAGCTTTACGGTTGGTAACGTAATGTGAGGATTGTCCTCTAGAGTGCCGAGAAGGATTTTGTCCTATCGCATACTTTCGGTATTCTCCCGCTAATGCTATGGATCATGTGACTCTCGTCCTTCGATCCAAAAGCTAGAATTCCTTTTCAGTCAAAGTGCAATATGTTTGCTTCCATGAGACCCGAACTTCGAAAGTTTGGATAGTTATGTGATATTCATGGAATCTGAAAATCATTTCAGAGATAGACAAAGGCTAAAAGATATGAGATATCCAAAGCAATGTTTGTTTGCAAGCTGTTAGTAAAGGAGTTTACTATGCATTAGACTGATAAGAGAGGGATCCAGGAGAACGCCTGTCATATGATGAAAGGTGAATAAAACAACAACTTAAAGAGAAAGGAAGTGTCCGAAGGGTGTTAGTAAGACTTTCACGCCTAGGAAGTCCGGGGCTAACGCCACTCTTAAGTTAGATGCTTCTTCTGAGAGTAGGAGAAATACTAAGAGTTAAACTGTTAGAAGTATAAAGGCAAATAAAAGGAAGACTGGAATATCCAGCTCATGTATGAATGTCATACAAGTTTTTGATGTATAAAAGGCTAGTCAAAAGATATAGTTCTTGGGAATTATGGTTAAACATGTTAATCACTAATTCTTGGGTATTGTGAGTTGATCACAAAGATACCCGCTCGATTGCATTCTGATACAACTCGATGCAAGAACTACTACGGCCTACAAGACTAGCCAGGGATGAGGTTTAGATACACACAGGGAACATAGTAAATGTTACTATACCTTCCATTGGTGTATTCCCTATGTATTTACTTTCATAATTCATTTTAGAGTTTTACACTCTAGCCCATTGCATAAAGTATCTTGCAAGAAGGTTATTCATAAGAGAACTTTTGATGTTCGATGTTATGAATAACATAAGGGCCATACTTTCATTGTGAGTGAGATGTATGTTATGAATATTGATAATAATACATTACCTCTGTATTTACTTTCATAATTCATTTAGAGTTTCATACACTCTAGCCCTCTACATAAGGTACTTTGCAAGAAGGTTATTCATAAGAGAACTTTTGATGTTCGGTGTTATGAATAACATGAAGGGCCATGCTTCCATCCAGGATGGGATGTATGTTATGAATATTGATGGTAATATGATACATCCATAACACTGACGCTAAATGTCGCAAGACTAAAAGAATACCACACAAGTGTGGCACTGCATTTGGTCACATTGGAGAAACCCGCATGGAAAATTCCATTATGATGGATTTTGAAGTCGTTTGATTTTGAATCATCTGACACTTGCAACTTTCCTCTGAAAGGTGAAGTGACTAAAATACCGTTCACAGGCCATAAGGAACGAGCAAAGAACATATTGGTGATCATACATTATGATGTGTGTAGTCCAATAAATGTTGTTGCAAGTAGTGGATTTATCTATCTTCAGAAATGACTCAAGTAGATATATGGATATTTACTTGTTGAGACGTAAGTCTGGATCTTTTGAATTCATTCATAAGGTTTTCAAAATGAAGAAGAAAATATTGTAACAAGAAAATTATGTTTCTACAATTCGATTGCAGAAAGGAATATTTGAGTTACAAGTTTAGCGAATGTCTGATGAGTTATGAAAGGGGTTTCATAACTTGCATCTCCTGGAACACCACTGCAAGTGGAAAGTCCGTGAAGATGTAATCGAACCATTTATGACATGGTAAGATCAAAGAAGACATAAATAGATTTGCCATTATCTCTTTTAAAAGGTGATGCTTTAGAGACTGCGGCTTTTACACTGAAAAGAGCTCCATCGGGTCTGTTGAAATGACACCATGGTATGGTACGCCCAACCATGTTATATCTTTTCTTAACATTTGGAATATGGGGCTTGTGTAAAAGGTTACAAACCTATTCCAAATCAGACAAGTGCTACTTTGTAAGGTTATCCCAAGTCATTGGGTATTCCCCCACCACTATACCGAGGCAAAGAATTTTGCCGCAAAACGGTATGCTTTTTAAAGAGAATGGTTCTTGCAAAAAGGTGAGTGGGAGAACAGTGCAACTCGATGAGATAAGCAGTATCTTCGTCATCAGATCAAAGAAAAGAAACCTTGGAAGTGATTCCGGAGTTTCCTACTGCGACTGATACGGAAGTCTCTACAATAAAATGTATGGACTTCGGTCGAACTTGCAGCTGAACCACGTAGGCAAAGCTCGTGCAAACCTATCAGGTGCGCAAACGAGATATTGTTGTTAGACAACAGTATACCTACAATACACAAGGAAGCGTTGATGGGCCCTGACTCCAGAATTGGCTAAATGCCAATACAATCCGAGATAGTTTCCATATAAGTGATTCAAGATTAAAATCTTGATACACCTTTCGGAAGACTTAGAGTCTAACGAATATTTATGGAACTAAAGACTGATACGGATAAAATGTTTTATCCATAAAGCTCGACTTGTTGCAATAACAAGTTCAAGGAGTTGACTACGATGAGATTGTCTCACCGTACCGATGCTTAAAGTCGGTTCGGGTTGAACTAGCAATTAATACATATTTCAATCATGAGATATGAAACATGGATGACAAAAGGATTTCCATCTGATGGAAATGAAACCTAGGACTTGTATGTGATACAGTCCAAGGTAATTTGTCGATCCAGAGGATGCTAGTAAGTATGCAAACTTCAGAGTTCCAGCAATGGACAGAAGAGAGCAATGTGGAGTTGGAATCTTCGTTTTTGATGAAATGGTCAAAAGAGTTTGACTTCATCAAATGGGTAACGAAGATGCTTGTGGTTTCAAGAAAGTAAGTGGGAGCATAATGATATTTCTAAAAACCTTGTGTGCCTGACACATTGTTAAATTGGAAATAAATTTCTTGACACGAATTAGGACTTCATTTAAAAATAGTTTTTCGATGAAGTGCTTGGGCTAAACAGCCTTGATATTAGGCATGATGATCTATGGAGATAGATTTACCTAATGGGGCTAAGCAAAATGCATATTGACAAGATGCTAAAACCTTTTAGCATTAAAACGTCAAGGAGTGATTCTTGCCGAAGTCACATGGAAAGAGTTTTTGCAAAACTCGGTGTCCCAAAACACTGATGAGCGAAATACATGATGGAGATTACACACACTTTCGTGTTTGGATTAATCATGTATTCCATGGTATGTAAAACAACCAGATATGTCCAATACTCCAAAGTTGTTGTGAGTATAGATACCAAAGTGATCAAAAGTACTGATCATGGGACAACAGTGAAAAAGGGTCATTGAGTACTAAAGTAGCACTGATGACATGTTTTCTCGCAAGCGGAGATAATGAAGAGTTCGTTGTAAAAGGTTACATCGATACAGTCTTCATCATTTCTCCATGAGATTTTCGATTAAATTTGAGGGTTTTGTGTAATACACAATATGGTGGCACGGTAAGTTGGAATTGTTCCAAACAGGTTACTGTGGCGAATTCTATAACAAATGGCTAAGTATGTTGACGCTTTAGAAGCGACAAAGAAGATGTTGAATCATATAGTTCATTCATGAACTTAGTATGATTCCAAGATGGCTTTGGTCAATGGAACACTATTGAAGATAGTTGCTCCATAGCTCAGTCATAGGAATCAAGGTTTGACCAGTGATTCACACATATACGAAGCCAAGTCAACACAAAATATGAATTTTGTGAAAGCGTGAAAACGCGAGGACATGAAAAAGATACACACGGAACTGAAGTTGTCAGATCCGTTGGACATCAGGCTATACCACATGCGATGCATAATTTACACCGGTATGCCATAGGTGTAAAGTGCATTAGCATTGACTAGATCATTGACTCTAGTGCAAGTGGGAGTCTGTAGGAGATATGCCCAAGAGGCAATGATAAAAGTTATTATTTATCTCCGTGCTCATAATTATGTTTATGTTCCATGCTATAACTGCCATGGTTCCCGAGCCCGTATATCCATAAAGGCTCTGAGGAAAACCCACGTGCACGTGTGGAATAATAAACGGTAAAAAGTATTCCTAGTCATGCCTCTAAGACTATCTCAAGTGTTGCATGATGGTTCTGTTTTCCTGATCATGGGCATGACTATGCCGGCAACTTTGAGGGCACAATGTTAGTAGAACACTTGTGTTGAATCGACCCGATTGATGTTGTGCTATGAGATTCATTCGTCATAAGTTAATGGTTAATAACACAGAGAAGTTAATGTTTGCATAATTCCTTAGACCATGAGAGTGTCGAGTTTCTTCATGCTTGCTTCATGAACTTTGGGGTTTGTTAAACGTCATCCGTAAATGGGTGGCTATTACGGCGGCTTACGGGTTCATGGAAAAGTATGTTAAGTAACTTGATAGCTCAAGATTGGGATTTGCTCCTCCGACGATGGAGAGATATCTCTGGGCCCTCTCGGTGTTACGGTATCCATCATCGTCTGGCCAGACACAAGTGTGATTTGATCACAGGGATGTCGGAACACAGAAACGAGAAAAGAGAACAAAACCGGTAACGAGGTAACTGGCATTGTGGACAAGTGTTGATCCACGAGGATGCCGATGTTTTCTCACCTCGGGTATTTGTAACATATCACGAAGCAACAGGAATAGCACACGGCAACTGGAGGTTCACTCGAATATTCATTCGTGTGGGTATAGGGGTCAATATGGGTGTCCACGGCTCCGATGTTGATCATTGATCGGAAAGTGTTCCGGGTCATGTCTATACTTCACCGAACCTATAGGGTCACACGCTTAAGGGTCATCTATCTGCTGAATACTAGACGGGGAGTCTGAGAGAAATTCACCGAAAAAGTTTCGGACGAAACGGAAACGTTCCGGAGAGGATATCGGAATAGTTCCGGTAAAACTGAAAAGTTGTTTCAGAGGATACCATAAAGTCAGATTGGTTTCGGCACATGCCTGATAATTCTTGGAGGGTGCCAGAATTGTTCTGGAAACTTTCTGGAATTTTCCGGGATGAAAACCGGAAATGTTCCGGAGCTGCCGGAACCGCTTCAGATGCTTTTCGCAGATGAAAATCACTAAACCGGAATTGTTCCGGATCGCATTGAAACTTATTTTAGTGGGTACTGGAATTGTTCTAAGCCCACATAAATATTTTTAGTTCGACCGGACGCTGAAAAATGTCGTCGTGAATAGTGAAATCAGATTTATGGATATGGTTGGAAGTTGGCTTTCCACAAATATCTTCCCAAGATATTTTGGGATGACATGGCATTTTGGATATGCCCATCCTACCCCTTGTTTTTCCTATAAATAGAGGGGAGGAGGCAGCCACATATGCTTCATCCTTGCTCTCACATACACATGCCATGACATTTCTGGCTTCTCTCTCCCTCCCAGCGAAATAGTTTCGTAGAGCCGAAAGGCTGTCTGGGTTCCGGTGGGAACTAGTTCTGGACGGCGAAGCCCTGCCGGATAGATGACACCGTATGTGTGCAACTCTGTAGAGAGATCGTAGTTTCGGTCTTAGTTCGTGAGGCCTCCCGGAGGGCTGTCCGAGGATCCGTCCGGTGGGACTATCCGAGGGACTGTCCAGGGGCCTCCCGAAGGGCTGTCCGAGTATCCGTCCGGTGGGACTATCCGAGGGACTGTCCCGATGCCTCCCGAAGGGCTGCCCGGAGATCCGTCCGGTGAGCTGACGTGGGAGTACATCCTCGCGGTTGGGAGGTTGTAAATCCTAGCTGCGGGGATCTGCACCGCCGATCGTCATCGACTCTACTTCCGCTGCGCTACGAGTCGGTAACGAAACAGATCAAACCTTGTATGCAGTCTCCATAGTGATCCTGGGCTGGTGCGTAGGTCGGAAAATTTTTGTTTTCTGCTGCGTTCCCCAACAGGGGGGCGCCCCCCCCCCCCCCTAGGGCGCGCCCTGCAGGCTTGTCGCCTCCCGGCAGGTCTCCTGCCTTCATCTCCAAGTCTGGTAGGTTTCTTCTGGTCCAAGAAAAATCATCGCGAAAATTTTATTCCGTTTGGACTCCGTTTAATATTCCTTATCTGCAATACTCAAAAACAAGGAAAAACAGAAACTGGCACTAGGCTCTAGATTAATAGGTTAGTCCCAAAAATAATATAAAATAGCATATTAATGTATATAAAACATCCAAAACAGATAATATAATAGCATGGAACAATCAAAAATTATAGATACGTTGGAGACGTATCAATGGTGTTTAGATTGGATCTCGAGGTTCTGGAACTCGAGGTTCTGGAACTTCTTGACTCCCCAGGGGTTTTTGGAATATTTGGGAATTTATAGGCATCAGAGGCGGTGGAGAGGGGCCCCGAGGAGGGCACAACCCATCAGGGCGCGTCGGGGCCCCCCTGGCGCGCCCTGGTGGGTTGTGGTCTCCTCGGCCCACTTCTCCGGCACTTCTTTGGCCCACTGAGTGTCTTCTGGTCCAGAAAAAATCTCCAATAAGTTTCGTCGCGATTGGACTCCGTTTGGTATTGATTTTCTGCGAAGTAAAAAACAAGCAAAAACAGCAACTGGCACTTTGGCACTATGTCAATAGGTTAGTCCCAAAAAATGATATAAAGTTGCTATAAAATGATTGTAAAACATCCATGAATGATAATATAACATCATGGAACAAGCAAAAATTATAGATACGTTGGAGACGTATCATGGTAACAATGGACTTGTGAACACTACAGGAATCAGGTACTTTGCCGTCTGCCATGGCAGACGGCAAAGGATAGGTTCGCGGACGGTAAACTCCTTTGTCGTCTGCCAGCAGACGACCCCACTTCCGGCACAGAAAACCACGGTAAAGGGGCACTTTGTCGTCTCCTTTAGAACAGCGGACGGCAAACATCTTTGACGTCTATCATGTAGGACCTGCAGATGGTACAGCGAGCGGACGGCACAGTAGTAAGGTTAGCCCCGCAGAAGGCAAAGAGTCAAGCTCCTTTGCCGTCTTCCAGAGACGGCAAAGTGGCCAGATGGGCCAGCTGGCCAGATGGGCTACTGCAACACTTTGCCGTCTGCCAGCCGACGGCAAAATGTCATACTTTGTCGTCTGCCAGCCGACGGCAAAGTGACCAAATGGCTCAGACCTGGTGCTCCCAGGTTGCACAGGTTGCTGCCACATGTCACCTTTGCCGTCGGTGGCAAACGGCAAAGTGCCTGTATTGCATCTTTTTTGTTTGTTTTCTGTTAATTCCCTGCATTTGCACAACACATATATGATATATATACATTTTCAAAAAGAGGCATAGGCCATGTATCCAACATCATCATGAAAGAGGCATAGGCCATGTAATCCAACATCATCATGGAATATTTCACAAGAGAACACATAGGCTAGCAAAATACATAGTTTCCAAGTGAATCAAAACACATAGGCTAGCAACATATACATGCTTCCATCAATGAAAACAGAAAGTAAACACTAGTAGTCCATCTATGGTAGCTTCCAAGTGAATCAAATCTGCAAAAAAAAGTAATTAAGACAGTTAGAAGAAGAAGAAGAGTAGAAGAAGAAGAAGAAGAAGAAGAAGAAAAAGAAGAAGACTAGAAGAAGAAGAAGAAGAAGGAGAAGACCAGAAGAAGAAGAAGAAGAAGAAGAAGAAGGAGTAGAAGATGAAGAAAAAGAGCTAACTTAGGTAAATAGGGCAAGTATTAGGTCATTATTAAGGTAATTATGCCATTTTTGAGCTAACTGAGCTTATTATTCAATTTGGAGGAAAACAAGCTAAGTATATGACCTAACCAAGGTTATTATGATATTTTTGACCTAACTAAGCTAATTATGTCATAGATGAAGTAAATAAGCTAAATTATGTCATTTTGGAGGATAATTAGCTAAGTATGTCTTTCTTTGGGAAAATGAGCCAAGTAAGTGGCATATTAGGGCTTACCGTCCTCGTCATCACGGAGGTGAAGCACCGGGGTTGCTCGGGTCGGTTTCACCTGGAGAAGGGTTGTGCGATGCGGCTCGGGAGTTATGCTGCACCAAAGATCATTTGCAATGTCTCGTTAGCATGATGACACTGAAATGTTAAGACTAGTAACTAATGACCATTCAAATGAAAATAACCGTTCCCGCCGCGGTAATGACTAGCATCGGCGGAGGGGTCTGGCCGGACTTCTCGCACATAGACTGCACATTTGGTTTTGACAAGTCAATCATATTAGTTATTAATAAAATGAACATTACTTGCATGATTTGGCTAATATGAAGAAGAAACTTACCACGAAGAGCTCGTACATGGCCCGGTGAGACGCCTCGTTCCGTGCCCTCTCCTCCTCCAACAACCTAGCCGTCCTCTCCTCGAACTCCCTCTCCTTCTCCGCCGCCTGCCGGTCCCTATCCTCCAGAAGTGCCTGGTTGCCTCTCTCTCTTTCTGAAGAGCAGCCTGCAACACAACTCCTCGTTAGCATTGTAATCATTTTTGTTCACACACACAATGTAATGGAGGAAAGATATCTGAGTCCGTATAACTAACCTCGATGGCGAGCTCGATTGGCCGTGGACGAGGCCTTATCTCAGGCCAAGAGCTCGTTTGGCGTGCCTTGATCTCCCGGAGAGTGCGAGAAGACCGTATAAGTCCATCTCCAATGGCTATCGAGCCATGGGGTCTCCCGCCGCCAGCTATCATCACCAGCCCTGGATCAATAGGATGCTGGCTCGGGTTAAAGTCCTCCCCTTTCCTCGCCTTCCCCTCATCTCTGTACCTCACGAGCTTGTGGTGGGAGGAGATGTTGGTGAAGTTCTCGGGATGATCGAGGTCAGACTAAGAGAATGCCTTGGCCTTCTTGTACGAGGCAGTATGGGCCATGGCATAGAGGTCGTACACCTCTGGCACCTCCATGTTATTGTAGTGCGCCTAAAAGAGAGGAACAAAGTATTAGTAAAGGGCTCAAGCTAGCATCAAGAATGAATTGCATGAATCCTGAAGCAAACCACATACCCAGTTCCGCCCGAACTGATATAAGATGGCGCTGCCTTGATGGTGTGGCACACCAACCATTTTGGCACGTCGGTCCTTGGCATTGTTGTGGACGGCTAGCCATTCGTCTGAGCACCACTTATCCACCAACTCCTCCCAACAATCCATCTGATCCGCACACCATCTCGGGGGCACCTAAGTTAGTAAAGATAAATTTGAGCGCTACGCCTACGAATCAAATCAAGGAAACTAAGTACAAGGCCTTAAGAATAGGTAATTCCTTCATGTACTGCTCCTTCTGCAGAAAATTTTCACGGCACGACGACTTGTCCTTCTTAACACCACGCAAGGCGTAGTAGTCTCGAACAGCCTGCGGCCGAGCCTCGTGCCGTAAGTTCTGTAGTAGGCGCCTGCACTCACCATCGATAACCTTTGCTGCGGCCTCCTTGTATCCCTCCTCACACCTGTAGAAGGTCTGCAATCAAACGAGACAACACTGATTAGTACAATAACTAGCTATTTTTGATTTTTAATTGTGTAAAGGGGAAATTACCCAAAACTGTCTGATCACCATGTCGGCCCTCGTGTGGCACAAGACACCGTCGATCATCTCCTCCGGCGGGGCTGGGGCAGCCAAGTAGTGCTCCCAGGTCAATCCTAGCTCTGGAAGCTGACCCTCACCGGGCAACGTGACAAACCCCGGGAAGTTTTGCCGGCAAATCACACCAAGGACGGTGTTGGGCCTGCGGACATCCTTGGCGTGAATCCAACCCCTGCAGTATGACAAAGCCAACGCATTAGATATTTGAAGAAACGTGAAGGCAAAAGGTTAAAAAAGAGTAAATGCACTTACTTCTCCCCATCAGGTCTAATCACCGGCCTCTGCTCGTGGGTCGCCGACACGGGCGGGAGCCGTGTACTACCACGCTGGTAGCCGGTGGCCCCCTCAACCACCTCGTCCTCGCTATCAGAAAACCGATCCCCGCCACCATCGGCATGGCCACTCGGCTCCTGCTGATGCAGATCCGGCCAGGTATCCCATGGGGTCTGCTGGGACGTAGCCCAATCCCTGCTCTGCTCTGGAGTCTCGTGGGACGAAGCGTCTGGGACAGGAGTCTCGTGGGTCGAAGGCTCGTCGATCCGAGGCTCATGGACAGGAGTCCGCGTAGCCTCCACCTTAGACGGTGTTGGAAATATGCTCTAGAGGCAATAATAAATTGGTTATTATTATATTTCCTTGTTCATGATAATCATTTATTATCCATGCTATAATTGTATTGATTGGAAACTCAAATACATGTGTGGGTACATAGACAACACTGTGTCCCTAGTAAGCCTCTAGTTAACTAGCTCGTTGATCAAAAGATGGTGAAGGTTTCCTAGCCATAGACATGAGATGTCATTTGATAACGGGGTCACATCATTAGGAGAATGATGTGATGGACAAGACCCAAACTACGAACGTAGCATATGATCGTGTCAGTTTATTGCTATTGTTTTCTGCATGTCAAGTATCTGTTCCTATGACCATGAGATCATGCAACTCACTGACACCGTAGGAGTGCCTTGTGTGTATCAAACGTCACAACGTAACTGGGTGACTATAAAGGTGCTCTACAGGTATCTCCGAGGGTGTCTGTTGGGTTGGCATGGATCAAGACTGGGATTTGTTACTCCGTATGACGGAGAGGTATCTCAGGGCCCACTCGGTAATACAACATCACAATGAGCCTTGCAAACAATGTGACTAAAGTGTTAGCCACGAGATCTTGTATTACGGAACGAGTAAAGAGACTTGCCGGTAACGAGATTGAACTAGGTATAGAGATACCGACGATCGAATCTCGGGCAAGTAACATACCGAAGAACAAAGGGAACAGTATACGGGATTAACTGAATCCTTGACATAGAGGTTCGACCGATAAAGATCTTCGTAGAATATGTAGGAACCAATATGGGCATCCAGGTCCCGCTATTGGTTATTGATCGTAGAGGTGTCTCGGTCATGTCTACATAGTTCTCGAACCCGCAGGGTCTACACACTTAACGTTTGGTGACGATTAGTATAGTTGAGTTATTTTGTTGGTGACCGAAGGTTGTTTGGAGTCCCGGATAAGATCCCGGACATGACGAGGATCTCTGGAAGAGTCCGGAGGTAAATATTGATATATGTGATAATAGTGTTTTGATCTCCGGAAGGGTTCCGGAATTCACCGGAAGGGGTTCCGCATGTTTACCGAAGTGTTCGGGTGCAGCAACACTTTATATGAGCCAAAGGGGTAAAGCCCACGAGGTATTGGAAAGTGCAAAAGGAAGTTTTGCTGCTGCCTTAAGCGGTACTACCGCTGGTAAGGCAGTACTACCGCGTAAGCGGTACTACCGCTTGTGTGAAGCGGTACTACCGCATAAGCGGTACTACCGCTTGTGTGAAGCGGTACTACCGCTCAAGCGGTACTACCGCTCGTGAGCGGTACTACCGCTTGTGCGCGGTACTGCAGGGATCCAAGTTGGACTCTTTCCCTGCGGGCCAAACCGACCTTGTGCGGGCAAAACCGACCTGGAGGAGGCTTTTACTCCAAGTTTAGACCCCAAGGCTCAACATATAAATAGAGGGGCAGGGCTAGCACACGGGACACATTAAGATTTCCCAAGCCGTGTGTCGGCAACCCTAACCCTCTAATTCTCCCGTCATAATCTCCGTAGTGCTTGGCGAAGCCCTGCAGAGATTGTTCCTCACCACCATCACCACGCCGTCGTGCTGCCGGAACTCATCTACTACTTCACCATCGCTCGCTGGATCGAGGTGGTGAAGGCGTCATCAAGCCGTACGTGTGTTGAACGCGGAGGTGCCATCCGTTCGGCACTAGTTCGTGATCGGATCGAGGGACGACTTGCGATTTGGATCGCGGAGACGTTCGACTACATCAACCGCGTTTCTTAACGCTTCCGCTTAGCGATCTACAAGGGTATGTAGATTCACTCTCCCTCTCGTAGATGCTCATCACCATGGATAGATCTTGTATGTGCGTAGGAAAAATTTTTGTTTCCCATGCAACGTTCGCCAACAGTGGCATCTGAGCTAGGTCTATGCATAGATGAGATCTCGAGTAGAACACAAACGAGTTGTGGGCGTGGGTGTATACATATTGCTTGCCGTTACTAGTTGATACTTTATTCGGCGGTATTGTGAGATGAAGCGGCCCGGACCAACATTACTCGTACGCTTACGAGAGACCAGTTCCTTCAACTGACATGTAACTTCGTTGCATAAAGATGGCTAGCGGGTGTCTGTCTCTCTCACTTTAGTTGAATCGATTTCAATGAAGAGGGTTCTTTTAGAAGATCAAAAAGCAATCACTACACCACGTTGTGGTTTTGCGTAGGTAAGAACGGTTCTTGCAAACCCATAGCAGCCACGTAAAATTTGCAACAACAATTAGAGGACGTCTAACTTGTTTTTGCAGGGTATGTTGTGATGTGATATGGCCAATTACATGATGAGATATATGTGATGTATGAGATGATCATGTGTTGTATAGAATATCACGACTTGCATGTCGATGACTACGGCAACTGGTAGGAGCCATAGAGTTGTCTTTAATTATTTTCGCCGTTTTGCTTTACTTTATTGCTATGAGTTAGCAATAGTCGTGGAAGCAACAGTCGGCACGACAACCTCATGGCGACACGTTGATGGAGATCAAGATGATGGAGATCATGGTGTCATGCCGGTGACGATGGAGATCATGCCGATGCTTTGGAGATGGAGATCAAAAGCACAAGTTCATGGCCATATCATGTCACTTATGATTTGCATGTGATGTTAATCCTTTTATGCATCCTATTTTGCTTAGGACGACGGTAGCATTATAAGGTGATCCCTCACTTAAATTTCAAGATAAATTGTGTTCTCCCCGAGTGTGCACCGTTGCGAAAGTTCGTCGTTTCGAGACACGCCGTGATGATCGGGTGTGATAGACTCTACGTTCACATACAACGGGTGTAAGCCATGTTGCACGTGCGGAACACTCGGGTTAAACTTGACGAGCCTAGCATGTACAGACATGGCCTCGGAACACAAGAGACCGAAAGGTCGAACATGAGTCATATAGTAGATATGATCAACATGAAGATGTTCACCATTGAAACCACCTCAACTCACGTGATGATCGGACTTGAGTTGGTGGATTTGGATCATGTTACACTCGAATGACCGGAGGGATGTCAATTTGAGTGGGAGTTTTTAAGTAATATGATTAACTAAACTCATTATCTTGAACAATAGTCTAAGTTGTCTTTGCTATATTTATGTTGTAGATCATGGCTCGCGCAGTAGCACCCCTGAATTTTAATGCGTTCCTAGAGAAAGCTAAATTGAAAGATGATGGAAGTAACTTTGTGGACTAGGCCCGTAATCTAAGGATTATCCTTATGGCTTCCCAGAAGGCTTATGTCCTTGATGCACCGCTTGGTGATCCACCCGCTCTAGTTGAGTCTCTAGACGTTGTGAACGCCTGGCAGGCTCGTTCTGAAGATTACTCAATAGTTCAATGTGCAATATTGTATGGCTTAGAACCGGGACTTCAAAGACGTTTTGAACGTCATGGAGCATATGAGATGTTCCAGGAGTTGAAGTTTATCTTTCAGAAGAATGCCCGGATCGAGAGATATGAGATCTCCGATAAGTTCTATGCTTACAAGATGGAGGAGAACGGGTCTATCAGTGATCACGTACTCAGAATGTCTGGGTACTCCACCCGTCTGGCTGAATTGGGGATGCCCCTTCCGCCAGAGGCTATCACTGACAGAGTTCTTCAATCATTGCCACCTAGCTACAAGAGCTTCGTGTTGAACTATAACATGCACGGGATGAACAAGTCAGTCGCCGAGCTGTTTGCGATGCTGAAAGCCGCTGAGTCTGAAATTCAGAAGGAGCATCAAGTGTTGATGGTCAATAAAACCACTAGTTTCAAGAAAAATGGCAAGGGTAAGAAGGGTAACTCCAAGAAGAGTGGCAAAGCAGTTGCTCCTCTCGTGAAGAAACCCAAGGCTGGACCCAAACCAGAAACTGTGTGCTTTCATTGCAAGGGAACTGGACACTGGAAGCGGAACTGCCCCAAGTATTTGGCTGACAAGAAGGCGGCCAACAACAAACAAGGTATATATGATATACATGTTATTGATGTGTACCTTACCAACTCTCGTTGTAGTGCCTGGGTATTTGATACCGGTGCGGTTGCTCACATTTGCAACTCAAAACAGGAACTGTGGAATAGACGGAGGCTGGCAAAGGACGAAGTGACGATGCGCGTGGGAAATGGTTCCAAGGTTGATGTGATCGCCGTCGGCACGCTCACTCTTCGATTACCATCGGGATTAGTGATGAACCTGAATAATTGTTATTTAGTGCCTGCGTTAAGCATGAACATTATATCTGGATCTTGTTTATTGCGAGACGGTTACTCATTTAAATCAGAGAATAATGGTTGTTCTATTTATATGAGTAATATCTTTTATGGTCATGCACCCGATGTGAGGGGTTTATTCATATTGAATCTCGATAGTAATGATACACATGTTCATAACATTGATGCCAAAAGATGTAGAATTGATAATGATAATACCACTTTCTTGTGGCACTGCCGTTTAGGTCATATTGGTGTAAAACGCATGAGGAAGCTCCATGCTGATGGACTTTTGGAGTTACTTGATTTTGAATCACTTGACACATGTGAGCCATGCCTCATGGGCAAGATGACTAAAACGCCGTTCTCTGGAACAATGGAACGGGCAAGTGACTTGTTGGAAATCATACATACTGATGTGTGCGGTCCGATGAGTATTGAGGCACGCGGTGGTTATCGTTACTTTCTCACCTTCACTGATGACTTAAGTAGATATGGGTATATTTACTTAATGAAACACAAGTCTGAAACATTTGAAAAGTTCAAACAATTTCAGAGTGAAGTTGAGAATCATCGTAACAAGAAGATTAAATTCCTACGATCTGATCGAGGAGGAGAATATCTGAGTTATGAGTTTGGCAGTCACTTAAGACAATGTGGAATTGTTTCACAACTGACACCGCCTGGAACACCACAGCGTAATGGTGTGTCCGAACGTCGTAATCGAACCTTGTTAGATATAGTGCGATCTATGATGTCTCTTGCCGATTTGCCACTATCGTTTTGGGGTTATGCATTAGAGACAGCTGCATTCACTTTAAATAGGGCACCATCGAAATCCGTTGAGACGACGCCATATGAACTTTGGTTTGGCAAGAAGCCAAAGCTGCCGTTTCTTAAAGTTTGGGGATGTGATGCTTATGTCAAAAAGCTTCAGCCTGAAAAGCTGGAACCCAAAGCGGAGAAATGTGTCTTCATAGGATACCCAAAAGAGACAGTTGGGTATACCTTCTACCTCAGATCCGAAGGCAAAGTGTTTGTCGCTAAAAACGGAACATTTCTTGAGAAAGAGTTTCTCTCGAAAGAATTGAGTGGGAGGAAGATAGAACTTGATGAGGTTGTTGAACCTTTACTTCAACCTGAGAGTAGCGCAGCGCAGAAAGATGTTTCTGTAGAGCCTACATCAGCTGAAGAGGAAGTTAATGATGATGATCATGAAGCTTTGGATCAAGTTGCTATCGAACCTCGTAGGTCGACAAGGACGCGTACTGCTCCTGAGTGGTACGGCAACCCTGTCTTAGAGGTCATGTTGTTGGACAACGATGAACCTACGAGCTATGGAGAAGCGATGATAGGCCCGGATTCCGAGAAGTGGTTAGAGGCCATGAAATCCGAGATGGGATCCATGTATGAAAACAAAGTGTGGACTTTGGAAGTATTACCTGAAGGGCGTAAGGCCATTCAGAACAAATGGATCTTTAAGAGGAAGACGGACGCAGACGGTAATGTCACCGTCTATAAAGCTCGACTTGTGGCAAAGGGTTTTTCACAAGTTCAAGGAGTTGACTACGATGAGACCTTCTCACCCATAGCGATGCTTAAGTCCGTCAGAATCATGTTAGCAATAGCTGCCTTTTTCGATTATGAAATTTGGCAGATGGATGTCAAAACAGCGTTCCTTAACGGTTTCCTTAAGGAAGAGTTGTATATGATGCAACCAGAAGGTTTTGTCGATCCAAAGAATGCTGACAAAGTTTGCAAACTCCAGCGATCCATTTATGGACTGGTGCAAGCATCTCGGAGTTGGAATCTTCGCTTTGATGAGGTGATCAAAGCGTTCGAGTTTATACAAGTTTACGGAGAAGCTTGTATTTACAAGAAAGTGAGTGGGAGCTCTATAGCGTTTCTAATATTATATGTGGATGACATATTGCTGATTGGAAACAATATAGAAATGTTGGAAGGCGTGAAGGAATATTTGAACAAGAGTTTTTAATGAAGGACCTAGGAGAAGCTGCCTTCATATTAGGCATCAAGATCTATAGAGATAGATCAAGACGCTTAATAGGACTTTCACAAAGCACATACCTTGATAAGATTTTGAAGAAGTTCAAAATGGATCAGTCCAAGAAGGGGTTCTTGCCTTTTTTGCAAGGTGTGAAGTTGAGTAAGACTTAATACCCAGTGACTGCAGAAGATAGAGAAAAGATGAGTGTCATCCCCTATGCTTCAGCCATAGGCTCTATCATGTATGCAATGCTGTGCACAAGACCCGATGTCAGCCTTGCCATAAGTATGGTCGGAAGGTTTCAAAGTGATCCAGGAATGGAACACTGGACGGCGGTCAAGAATATCCTGAAGTACCTGAAAAGGACTAAGGACATGTTTCTCGTTTATGGAGGTGATCAAGAGCTCGTCGTAAAGGGTTACGTCGATGCAAGCTTTGACACTGATCCGGATGACTCTAAATCACAAACCGGATACGTATTTATTCTTAATGGGGGTGCGGTTAGCTGGTGCAGTTCCAAGCAAAGCGTGGTAGCTGATTCTACATGCGAAGCGGAGTACATCGCTGCCTCGGAGGCGGCGAAGGAAGGTGTCTGGATGAAGGAGTTCATGACAGATCTTGGAGTAGTGCCTAGTGCGCTTAACCCAATGACTCTGTTTTGTGATAATACTGGTGCCATTGCTCTAGCCAAGGAACCAAGATTTCACAAGAGGACCAGACACATAAAGCGACGTTTCAATTCCATCCGCGATTACATCAAGGAGGGCGACATAAATATTCGCAAAGTACACACGGATCTGAATGTTGCAGATCCGATGACTAAACCTCTTCCAAGGGCTAAACATGAACAACACTAGAACTGCATGGGTGTTCGATTCATTACAATGTAAATCACATAGTGATGTGAACTAGATTATTGACTCTAGTGCAAGTGGGAGACTGTTGGAAATATGCTCTAGAGGCAATAATAAATTGGTTATTATTATATTTCCTTGTTCATGATAATCATTTATTATCCATGCTATAATTGTATTGATTGGAAACTCAAATACATGTGTGGGTACATGGACAACACTGTGTCCCTAGTAAGCCTCTAGTTAACAAGCTCGTTGATCAAAAGATGGTGAAGGTTTCCTAGCCATAGACATGAGATGTCATTTGATAACGGGATCACATCATTAGGAGAATGATGTGATGGACAAGACCCAAACTACGAACGTAGCATATGATCGTGTCAGTTTATTGCTATTGTTTTCTGCATGTCAAGTATCTGTTCCTAGGACCATGAGATCATGCAACTCACTGACACCGTAGGAGTGCCTTGTGTGTATCAAACGTCACAACGTAACTGGGTGACTATAAAGGTGCTCTATAGGTATCTCTGAGGGTGTCTGTTAGGTTGGCATGGATCAAGACTGGGATTTGTTACTCCGTATGACGGAGAGGTATCTCAGGGCCCACTCGGTAATACAACATCACAATGAGCCTTGCAAGCAATGTGACTAAAGTGTTAGCCACGAGATCTTGTATTACGGAACGAGTAAAGAGACTTGCCGGTAACGAGATTGAACTAGGTATAGAGATACCGACGATCGAATCTCGGGCAAGTAACATACCGAAGAACAAAGGGAACAGTATACGGGATTAACTGAATCCTTGACATAGAGGTTCGACCGATAAAGATCTTCGTAGAATATGTAGGAACCAATATGGGCATCCAGGTCCCGCTATTGGTTATTGATCGTAGAGGTGTCTCGGTCATGTCTACATAGTTCTCGAACCCGCAGGGTCTACACACTTACGTTTGGTGACGATTAGTATAGTTGAGTTATTTTGTTGGTGACCGAAGGTTGTTCGGAGTCCCGGATAAGATCCCGGACATGACGAGGATCTCTGGAAGAGTCCGGAGGTAAATATTGATATATGTGATAATAGTGTTTTGATCTCCGGAAGGGTTCCGGAATTCACCGGAAGGGGTTCCGGATGTTTACCGAAGTGTTCGGGTGCAGCAACACTTTATATGAGCCAAAGGGGTAAAGCCCACGAGGTATTGGAAAGTGCAAAAGGAAGTTTTGCTGCTGCCTTAAGCGGTACTACCGCTGGTAAGGCAGTACTACCGCGTAAGCGGTACTACCGCTTGTGTGAAGCGGTACTACCACTCAAGCGGTACTACCGCTCGTGAGCGGTACTACCGCTTGTGCGCGGTACTGCAGGGATCCGAGTTGGACTCTTTCCCTGCGGGCCAAACCGACCTTGTGCGGGCAAAACCGACCTGGAGGAGGCTTTTACTCCAAGTTTAGACCACAAGGCTCAACATATAAATAGAGGGGCAGGGCTAGCACACGGGACACATTAAGATTTCCCAAGCCGTGTGTCGGCAACCCTAAGCCTCTAGTTCTCCCGTCATAATCTCCGTAGTGCTTGGCGAAGCCCTGCAGAGATTGTTCCTCACCACCATCACCACGCCGTCGTGCTGCCGGATTCATCTACTACTTCACCATCGCTCGCTGGATCGAGGAGGTGAAGGCGTCATCAAGCCGTACGTGTGTTGAACGCGGAGGTGCCGTCCGTTCGGCACTAGTTCGTGATCGGATCGAGGGACGACTTGCGATTTGGATCGCGGAGACGTTCGACTACATCAACCGCGTTTCTTAACGCTTCCGCTTAGCGATCTACAAGGGTATGTAGATTCACTCTCCCTCTCGTAGATGCTCATCACCATGGATAGATCTTGTATGTGCGTAGGAAAAAAATTTGTTTCCCATGCAACGTTCCCCAACAGACAGGTCCACCCTAGCAGTCCTGTGCTCGGGTGAATCAACTGGGGGTGGCGGCGAGGAAGGTGTAGCAGCCTGCGTACCTCTCCCGCGGGCACGTGTACCTCTACCTCCTCCTCTCTTCTTCCCTCGACCTCCTCTCCCGATGGGCGTCGACGCCGACGAAGAAGCGCCCGCTTGTGTCTGCAAACTGTCGAGCAACGCTCTCCGGAGAGAATCGGGTGGAATGGAAGTACCCCTACCACCACGCGCTGATGAAGAAGCCGCGGATCACTCTGGACCCGCGCCCACCATCTTTCAACACCTGCCATGACAAAGAGTAAACGAAATTAGTACAACATAAAAAATTGAATACGACATGAATAATAATATGTATATAATTTAAGTGTATCATCATCATGTATATAATAAAAATTGAATACCTGACACGAACAAATAATAATCTTGATCGTCTATATATGCTCTGGGATCAATAAATGCATCATCATCATCACTATCATCAATAAATGCATCAACATCATCACTATCGGTAACAACATGTGGAAGGCCTCCTTTATGTAATCGGTCAAGCATTGACAGTCATCCGCAGCAGTAACCTCTTCTTCTTCTGGCTCTTCTTGTTCCGGCTCAGGGGTGAAGTCGGATTCACTGTCGTTGTCTACTTCAATGTTCTGGGGTGAAGTAGAGCGATTCTTGAAACGTTTTTTGGAAAGACATGTTTCTTGGAAGAATTCTCCTTCATATGTGTCTGGGTTAATGTGAGGTTCATAATCCTCTTCATTGAGGGGAGGTGGTCTAAAACATGGCGGCACTTCATAAACGACATCCCAACCATTCAGATTTGGATCAGTTTGGCAGGCCCACGGTAGATAGAAAACTTGGGTCGCCTGTTGAGCCGTAATATAGACATCGGGAACATCTAAACGGGTGCTTTGTTTGATTTCGACTAGCCCTATATGTTCATGAGTCCTTCTAGTCTCCTTCGGCTGGAACCAATAACATTTGAAGACTACGACGATCGGTGGGTTTTCACCATAGAATAGAAGTTCATAAATTGCTTCAACTCTTCCATAATACTCGGTACCTCCTTCGCCGATAGCAGAGACACAACAATTTGTAGACTTTTGGTCGGCCATAGATAGCTCTTTGCCAAAGGTACGAAAGCGATACCCGTTGATGTCGTATTTGTCAAATGAACGGACCTTATAGTCAAAACCATTAGCGACTTGTCTCAATTCGGCGTCCATAGACTCTGAATTAGCCTACAAGTTTAATATGAAAGGATTGTTGCATTAGCCGCAAATTAGACGAAGAAATGAAATGGTCTAATGGAAATTACCGTTTGTTTGAACCAAGAGATGAAACCGGGATAGCCGCCTCCATGCTTTGCCAGAAGCTCATACTCTTCGATGGAATCCTTTTGGATCACCGCTTCATCCGAGAATTTGGCGACGTATCGACTGTATCAAATATCCGGGAATAAGAGCAGTTCAAAGGAATTAGAAGTTGCGAAACAATGTACCGAGAACTTACTCGATGTACGGCCGCATTTCTGTTAGGTTGTTGAAGATATACAACGAAATGGTTCGCCATTCTTCGACATCCAACGCTATTGCTTTCAAAGCATCGGCTAGTGCGAGCTTCCCATTGAATAGGCTGAGGTTGGATCGACCTTTTTTAGGGTCGCCAGCATTGTACCGAGGCTTCGGATTATGCAAATGACGATTTTTGGCTTCGTAGTGTGCTATCACGAAGTTTGCCGCCTCCTCAGAAATGAATGCCTCAGCCATCGATGCTTCAATTCTACGTTTATTTTTACATTTTGCTCGAAGCGTCTTCTGCATCCTATCAGTTGCGTAGCACCAACGATTTTGCACGGGCCCCCCAATCTTGCCTCGGTCGGGAGATGCAAAATCAAATGCTGCATTGGATTAAAGAAGCCCGGTGGAAAGATCTTCTCTAACTTGCAGATTAACTCCGGCGCCAACTCTTCCATTTCATCTAGCAGGACAGGCGATAGTTCTTTCGCACAAAGAGAACGGAAAATTTGCTCAGCTCTGCCAGTACTAGCCATTCATCCTCAGGGATAAAGCCACGCAACATCACCGGCATTACCCGCTCAAGCCATATGTGCCAATCATGACTCTTGAGGCCAAATATTTTCAATTTGTCAAGATTTGCTCCCCTCTTTAGATTCGCTGCATACCCATCGGGGAACATCAACTGCATTTTCACCCACAAGATCATTTCCCTCATAGTTGGCCTTCCCAGATTGAACCATACCTTTGGCTTCGTCCAATTCTGCTTTCCTTTCGGTTGTCGCATGTTTTGTAACGGTCTATCACATAGAGCCTCCTGATCGACTCTAGCCTTAGGATTATCCTTTGACTTCCCCTCTATGTCGAACAATGTACCAAAAAGGGCCTCGGCGATATTCTTTTCAGTGTGCATCACGTCGATGTTGTGTGGGCAAAGGAGGCCTTTGAAGTAAGGCAGATCCCATAAGCATGTCTTGTGAGTCCAGGCGTGTTCCGAATTATACCCTTTGAAATACCTTGGACGCTCTGGATCAGGCTCGAGAGCGTTTAACTGATCCAGGGTATGTTGGCCTGTCAACGTAGGTGGTGTAGAGTTTTTGACAACTCTACCTTTGATGAAATTCTTCTTGTCTTTTTTGAACTTATGGCGAGGATCCTGGAACTGTCTATGCAAGTCGAAGCAAGAAAACTTGCGACCCGCCTACAACCAACGGAACTGAAGAGCTGCCTTGCATGTGGGGCACGGGAACCTTCCATGCACACACCAGCCAACGAATAGCGCATACGTCGGCAAGTCATGCATCGAGTACATGTACCACACATGCATTGAGAAGTTTTGTTTTGTAGCAGCGTCGTATGTCTTGATCCCATTATCCCAAGCTTCTTGCAATTCATCCTTAAGCGGCTGCATGTACACATTCATATTCTTCCCCGGATAGTTGGGCCCTGGAATTATCAACGTCAGGAAAATGTTCTTTCTTTGCATAATCTGTCCGGGGGGAGATTGAGTGGAATGACAAATACAGGCCAACAACTGTATTGGGTTGCCGTCATACCAAACACATTGAACCCATCCGTGTTGATGGCGACTCGAGGATGCCTTGGATCTGCCGCTTTATCCTTATGTAATGCATCAAAGTGCTTCCACTCAAAAGCGTCTGAAGTGTGTACCAACATCTGATCCCCATCTGCATCTAATTCGGTTCTTTTGCCCAATTTGTGCCATGTCATCTGTCTAGCCGTCTCTTCGACCATGAAAAGACGTTGAAGTCTTGGTATGATTGGCATATACCGAAGAACATTAATGGGGATTTTGGTATGAATCTTCTGACCCATACTGTTGTCTACCACAACATACCTGGAAGACTTGCAAATGGGACAATAGTTCAAGTCCGCATACTCAAGCCTAAATAAGGCACATCCATTCTCGCAGGCATATATCTTCTCATAGGGCATCTTAAGTACACGGAGGATTTTGTCCGACTGGTACAGGTTTGCAGGCAGTACATGGCCTTTAGGTAGAAAGCGTCCAAATATTGCCATCATCGCGTCGTAGCATTCTCTGCCCAGGTTGAATTGAGCCTTCAGAGCCATTACTTGTGCGATGGCATCCAGCTGACAAAGCTCAGTGTGCTCGTGGAGAGGACGTTTTGAAGACTCCAACATTTCATAGAAGGCCTTTGCAGATTCCTCTATCTCATCGTCTGAATCCCGAGCATCATCAAAGTCTTGCACCATGTCTTCGATCCCGGTACCATGCTCGTGGGTGCAACGACGAACCACCTCAGCTCTGGCACGTTGGGCAGACTCACCATGAAATGTCCACACCGTATAATCAGGCGTAAAACCCCACTTCTCCAGGTGTTTACCCATTTCACCCTATGTCCTCTTTTTAAAGTTGTCGCACCAGACACAGGGGCACCAGGTTTTTTCCTGGCCATTTGCAAATGCGGCTCTCACAAACCCCTTGGTTTTTGTTAACCATTCATTGGTCATGTCTTTCTGACTAGTGTGACCGGTGTACATCCACGCACGATCACTCATCTTGCCTACCTACTAAACACACAAGAAATATATATATAATTCATCATATATATTCATCAGTTAATTAAGTTTGTCAATTTTATTACGCCCATGCAACCTACACGCTAATAGGTAAAGATATGTCCTAATCCCACCCGAGTATGTGTAGATTGGGTTCGTTTTCCCATGCTTTGCTCAGGATCCGATGCATAATTTCGGCAGCACATCCCCGTTGTTCTCCTGATACACGTCTCGGCAATAAACAGAGAGGATGTGTACCCGGAGAACAACAGGGAGGCACTGACGAAATTCTGCATCGGATCCGGAGCAGAGCATATGGGAAAACGAACCCAATCTACACATACTCGGGCTGTCCATGGATAACATTGGACAATTCAAAAGGATGGCGGTTATAAATATGCAAAGACATGCATATTTATAGATGCCGCCCTTTCGAACGGGAGACGCATACTGGTCACGCATACTGATGATTGAAGACACCTATAGCTAGCAAGTTTCATCGGCACGAAGACCGGAACAGAGCAAATTAAGGGGGGAGATGTCATTTGTGCTCACCCACGAACGCAGGGGCGGAGCTCGTCCAACGCACGGGGAGGTCGTCGAACACCAGACCCTCGCAGCGACGAAACAACTGCACATTGAAATCCACCCGATCAACACAAATATGATGTTATTTATAACAAAATCGGAAAATATATGACCTAACTCATAATTTACAAAACTATGACCCCGTCAGCCTCTGGAAGGCCGAAGAGCACCTTTTCGGTCAACAGGAGGCCGAAGAGGTGTCGGGGGTCGGGGGTCGGGGGTCAGTGGCGTCGGGGGTCGGGGGTTAGTGGCGTCGGGGGTCAATGGCGTCGGGGGTTAGTGGCGTCGGGGGTCAGTGGCGTCTTTTCTTCTTCCTCTTCTTCTTTTTTTCCTCTTCTTCCTTTTCTTCTTCTTCCTCTTCTTCCTTTTCTTCCTTTTCTTCTTCTTCTTCTTCTTCTTCTTCTTCTTCTTCTTCTTCTTTTCCTTTTTCCTCTTCTTCTTCTCCTCCTCTCCTCTTCTTCTTCTTCTTCTTCTTCTTCTTCTTCTTCTTCTTCTTCTTCTTCTTCTTTTCCTTCTTCTTTTCCTTCTCCTTCTTCTTCTTCTTCTTATTCTTTTCTTCTTTTCCTTTTTCCTTTTTCCTTTTTCCTTTTTTTCCTTCTTCTTTTCTTCTTTTTTCTTCTACGTTTATTCTTTTCTTCTAATTTTCTTCCTTTCTTTTCTTTTTTCTAACCTAATAAACTAACCTAACTAACATAATAAACTAACCTAACTATTTTAACAGAAAAAACAAAAAAAGGAAGGGTGCGGCCGGCGGGCTACTCACCGGAGGGGCGGCGTGGGCGGTGGGGCGGCGGGTGGCGGGGACGACGGGGCGGCGGGGCGGCGGAGCGCCGGGGCAGTGGGGCGGCGGGTGGCGGGGACGACAGGCGCGACGGGGGCGGCGGGGCGGCGGAGCGCCGGGGCAGTGGGGCGGCGGGTGGCGGGGACGACAGGCGCGACGGGGGCGGTGGGGCGGCGGCGCGACGAGGGCGGTGGGCACGGCGGTGGCGGCGGTGGGCGCGGCGGTGGCGGCGGTGGTTCTCGGGGGCGGCGTCGGGGCGGTGTGTGGGCGTCGGGGAGAGAGAGAGAGGGGTGGGGTGGGGCGGGGCGGTCGTTAGTTAGGCTAGGATCTTTGCCGTCTGCTTTTGGCGTCTTTGCCGTCTACGAGCAGACGGTAAAGAAGGGGCCAACTTTGACCTAAACAGCCTACGGTCCAGTGGGGCCCAGCTGCCTCTTTGTCGTCTGCTGTTTGGCTCTTTTCCGTCTGCTAGCAGACGGCAAAGAAAAGGACAGATGGGAAATAATATCTTTGCCATCACTCAGTTCTTTGCCGTCTGTTTTTTTAAGCTGACGGCAAAGACCTTCTTTGTCGTCCACTGGCAGACGACAAAGAACTGGCAGACGGCAAATCCTCTGATTCCAGTAGTGGAAGATGTGCCGAAGAGTCGCTCACCCATAGTGGAGTATGGCGGAGCAATCAACTAGTCTTCATCAAGCCAACGCAATCAAGAAAGGTGGTCCATCTTGAGGAAGTCAAGATCGTCATCATTTAACTCAAGTGGACTATGCGCAGGGTATAGGTTTGCCCTTGATAGTTTTTCTATTTTACCGGTCTCATGGTGGTAGTTGGGAGACAAGGTTATAGGACCGATTGCCGTACTATCAAGGGGGGCTCTCAAGTGAGTAGCTTGATCGTATCGTTCGTTGAGCGCTCAAACCATTTGCATCCTTGCATCATCTTTCTTGGTTCTTGTTTGATGTTTCTCTTTGTGAGTTTTAGAGCTTATGGTCATCTTCATGACAAGCTCGAGTTCATCGAAAACGGAGTCTATATGCATCTTCTATGATGTTTCCGATGTTGGAGTTTTTGCCGGTTCTTCATTCATAGAGGTTTCACATCTCTATATCATTGGCATTTTTATACTGCATTCATAGAGGTTTCACATTCGGATAGCTCTTGTCGTCCTCTATCCAACAAGCTTGAGTTTGCTCAATTCGGGAGCTCGTATGCGAAAGTTATGGCAGTTTCTTTCTCAGGACAGTTTTCAGCACTCAGGCGGTAGTACCGCTGCTATGGAGCGGTAGTACCGCTCAGGTGGTTCTGGCGTCCGTGCCAGCCACCAGCCACCTGTCTGATGCCCCGCGCCACCCAAACGGAAGTTGAGCGGCTGTAACAAGCGGTGATACCGCTCCGGTGGCACTACCGCCTCGAGGTTTCTGCCGTTTGCTGGCAGGAGCGGTAGTGCCGCTATCCGGAGCGCTAGTACCGCTTGTGTGCGGTCTGTGGGGCTAATAGTTGGATTTTGCCCCACCTATAAAAGGGGGTCTTCTTCCCCAATGGATCTCATCCTTTGAGCTCGAGTTTGCCCCCTATTGTTTCCTTCTTCAAGCTTGCTATCTCTCAATCCTTCCAATGATTCTTGCTAGTTCTTGAGGGAAAAGAGAGAGGAGATCTAGATCCACATTTTCACCAATCACTTTCTCCTCTATGTGAAGGGAACCCCTTGGATCTAGATCTTGTAGTTCTTTGTGAGCTCCTTGTTCTTCCTCTCATATTCCTCCATAGCTTTTGTTGTTGTGGTGGGATTTGGGAGAGAAGGACTTGGGCACTCCGTGTGCCCTTGCCATTACATTTGATGCATAGGTTTGAGTTCTCCACGGTGATACGTGGAAGTGGAAAGTTGAGAAGCTTATTACTCTTGGGTGTTTGAGCACCATAGATCTTGTTCCTCTTGGGTGCTTTGGCGCTCTAGACGGTTGGTGGTGTCTCGGAGCTCAATCATTGTGGTGTAAAGCTTCGGGTAAGCATCGGGGTCTCCAATTACGTTGTGGAGATTGCCCCGAGCAATTGTGGTCACCTCGGAGCCACAATCCATTGTGGTGAAGCTTCGTGGTGTGGTTGGGAGCCTCCACTTAAGTTGTGGAGATTGCCCCGACCTTATTTGTACGGGTTCCGGTGACTGCCCCCAAGGGTTACCAAAGTGTACGGGTACGGTGACCGCCCCCAAGGGTTGCCATTTGTACGGGTTCGGTGACCGCCCTCAAGGGTCACTTAGTGGAATCACATCATCTTGCATTGTGCGAGGACGTGAGGAGATTACGGTGGCCTTAGTGGCATCTTGGGGAGCATTGTGCCTTCACACCGCTCCAAACGGAGATTAGCATCCGCAAGGGTGTGAACTTCGGGATACATCATCGTCTCCTCGTGTCTCGGTTATCTCTTACCCGAACCCTTTACTTATGCACTTTACTTTGTGATAGCCATATTGTTTCATGATATATATCTTGCTATCACTTATTTTTTTATCTTGATTAGCATAAGTTGTTGGTGCACATAGGTGAGCCTAGTTGTTTTAGGTTTTGTGCTTGACTAATTAAACGTTAGTTTTATTCCGTATTTGTTCAAGCATAAACCGTAATTTTTTTAAAGCGCCTATTCACCCCCCTCTAGGCGACATCCACGTCCTTTCAACGGCTGAATTCCTCGCATCGTTGGAGTCGTCGGCCACCGTTGGCGGCCGAAGAGAGAAAGTTGGCGACGAAGAGAGAAACTTGAAGGTCGAGGAGCGTAGGCTTGCACTTGAGGAGGAGAGGATTCGTAATGCGAAGAGGGCCGAAGAGCGTGCTATCATGTTCATGAATCCAAACACAATGGATGAAACCGCAAGAAAGTATTGGGAGCTCACTCGTGGAGAAATCTTAGCCTCTCTTCGGAATGTTGGTGGTGGCAGAGGGGATGGTGGTGATGGTGGCCGAGGGTGTGGTGATGGTGGTCATGGTGGTGGTGGGGATGACGGTGGTGGTGATGGTGGCCGAGGGTGTGGTGATGGTGGTCATGGTGGTGGTGGGGATGACGGTGGTGGTGATGGTGGCCGAGAGGATGTCGATGTTGATTTCTTTGCCGAGGACGTCGTTTGAGTGGTGGTGGCCGAGAGGGTGGTGGTGCATGCCAAAGATCGACTCGATCCACTGCATATACATGCTATGTTTGTGGTGATTTTGAATCAAACATTGTGTTTGAAACGATGTCTTTTGGTTGAACTTCGCGTGTTTAAATTTGAAAAATGCGGTGATGAAACTTTATGTTATGACGATTATTGGTATCAATGTTTTAATTTGAATGGTTTTAAGATATGTATTGTATAGAGATTGTGTTTGTACGGCCAACATACAAAATAGCGACAAATTTGATTTTACTCTGCTAACTATAGGGAATCGGCTAGGTGCGGCAACTTCATTCCAATTTTTACTCCACTAACTTTTAAGGGATCGGTTAGAAATGTCCTAAATTATAGTTAAGGCGGGTATGCGTTTTCCCTAGACCGACACAAGAAACGAGGAACGAACAAACACGATTCAAACCAAACCAAACCAAACCAAACCAAACGAGCCCACAAATTCGAAACAAAGTCAAATCAGATGCAAGCTCCGAAAGCAGATCAGAGATTTGTTCCTTTCTCCTCTGGTTGATCTGAAGCGGATCCGAATATTATTACCGCCGCTCCGGACCAAATCTGAGAGCGCTAAAATAACCCGGGGCCAATGGGCGGCCGACGTGTGCCCGGCTGTCTCTGGAGATCGGGTAGTAAACAATTGCGCGCCCGGGGGGCCCACCCCCGCAGAGTTTTCTTTTTTCTTTTTGAGAGGAGTCCCCACCTCGCGAGCAGATGAGTCGTGGCTGGAAATCGTTCGTGTCCCCCTTCTTCATCACCACCTCCTCGGGGCTCCAGGCGTCTCCAGCCCAGATCGACAGGGACTCGCCCGCCTCCTCCTCCTCCTCCTCCCCGCCCCCCCTCCCCCGCTCCCCGCTCCGCCGCGCCGCGACCCCATCTGACGCCGGCGACCCCAGCGCGCCGGACGCCATGGCGCACGGCGACCGCATGACCACCTTCGAGGAGAGCGAGCGCGAGAGCGAGTACGGCTACGTCCGCAAGGTCCGCGTCCTCCTCTTTACCCCCCTCTCCTTTCCTCCTCCTTCCTCCCCCGGCTGGATCGCGGGATCTCTTCCGATCCATGGATGCGGTGTCGGCGGGGTTGGAATCGGGCGTTTCTACCGCTGGATCTCCCGAGCGCGCGCTCCGCTCGCCTCGATCGCGACAGAGGACGCGGTGTCCGCGCGGGTCCTGTGATGATTGGCGGGGAGATTCGTCGAATTGGGCGGCCTGGTTTGGGGTTCCGTCGGTGTTTGGATCGCGGTATGCGTGGCTGCCTCGCTGGGTCAATGGGGGCGCCATTGGATCCTTAGCTGGCCACGATAGCACGGAACTAGTGTGGTCGGACCGGTTCAGATCGCGAGATTGTGCTACGATGTGCTTGTAACCGAGTGCTCTTGCTGGAGCTTTAGTTGGATGCGATGATGTGTAGATCGATACTGTGATCCGGAGTGACGTGAAGGGGTTGCCTTCTTACCGTTTCCTGATGGATCGTGATGCATTGTCTCACCATTGTGCTCTGCTGTTCTACTAGGTCTCTGGGCCCGTGGTCGTGGCCGATGGCATGGGCGGTGCCGCCATGTACGAGCTCGTCCGTGTCGGCCACGACAGCCTCATCGGCGAGATCATCCGTCTCGAGGGCGATTCAGCTACAATCCAAGGTATGTCAGAGCTCGATTTTGCCTCGCATTTGCACATTGAGTTTTCTCCACAGGGACGTGCGTAACTAAGAAGATTCTCACATGGTTTATCTGTCTCTACTGTATGCAGTTTACGAGGAAACAGCTGGGCTAACGGTCAACGATCCAGTGTTGAGAACAAAAAAGGTGAGATGCAACCTGATTTTGATGGGCACTTCACAAAGCCAACTTTTGTTTTACTCTGTTTTAACACGCTATGGCTGGGTTTATGCAGCCTCTTTCATGTGAGTTGGGACCTGGTATTCTTGGAAACATCTTTGATGGAATCCAGGTAAGATAAATGAAGCAAGCGCACATTCATTACGCTTACCGGGAGCTTCTGTTCTGATGGTATGCCTTCATAATCTTCTCATTGCAGCGTCCTCTGAAAACTATTGCTATCAAATCCGGAGATGTCTACATTCCACGTGGTGTTTCAGTCCCTGCTCTTGATAAAGATCAGCTGTGGGAGTTCCAGCCAAACAAGCTAGGTAATTTATGTGATAGCATGCTACAAAATATAAGGACGATGTTGACGTGCCTCTTCTAAGTTTTGTCCTGTACATGAAGATCAATAATTTGGACTTTTGTTTCAGGTGTTGGAGATAATATCACGAATGGAGATCTATATGCTGTGAGTTTACAGGATATCTAATTTCCCCTTTTTTAGTACTTACTATCTAGCATTCCTGCCTAAGGTTTTCTTGTTCACCAATCCGTGGATGCATCTTGTTAACATCTATATGCATCCTTATTATATGCTGTCTTGCTGCCTCGCAGACCGTTTTTGAGAACACATTGATGAAGCACCATATTGCGCTCCCTCCTGGTGCTATGGGAAAGATAAGTTACATTGCCCCTGCGGGTCAGTACAGTCTGCAGGTTAGTAAATGTTACTTAAAGACCTGCTACTTCATTTCTTCTTCATAACTTCATTTGACGACATGTTGCTTTTTATGCAGGATACCGTGCTGGAATTGGAGTTTCAGGGCATCAAGAAAGAGTTCACTATGCTCCACGTAAAGCATTTTCCCTTCATGAAGTTTAGTATGTCATGATTTCACATCTCTTAACGATTGTCATATTTCTGCTCTGCAGACATGGCCAGTACGGACACCAAGGCCTGTTGCGTCAAAACTTGCTGCTGACACGCCTCTTTTAACAGGACAGGTATACGAGCTAGCTACTCAAAACAATGTCCCCGCGATAAAAAGTTATTTGTATTAGCAAATGCACCAAACATCGGAAGTGATGTTCCTGTGTTACTCCATCAAATCTTGATGCATCTAACATCTATTGTGAATTGGTTTCAGCGTGTGCTTGACGCACTGTTTCCCTCGGTGCTTGGAGGAACATGTGCTATTCCTGGAGCTTTCGGTTGTGGAAAAACTGTCATTAGTCAGGCGCTCTCAAAGGTCTCATGGCTATTCACCTCTTGTTGCATAACTGATATTTTAGTTGAGCTCAGGATGTTGGCCTGTAAATGTCTTGATGTGTTAATTTCTTCTGACTCAAATTACCTTGTACAGTATTCCAATTCCGACACTGTGGTTTATGTGGGCTGTGGAGAAAGAGGAAATGAGATGGCTGAGGTCCTTATGGACTTCCCGCAATTGACAATGACGTTGCCTGATGGACGTGAAGAGTCAGTCATGAAAAGAACAACGCTTGTGGCTAACACCTCTAACATGCCTGTCGCCGCTCGTGAAGCCTCCATTTATACAGGTAACATACAATTGTTGATGTTTTTTCTATTTGCATCCTAGTATTCTACTGTTACAGCCTTGCAGGCATGCCTTTCTATCTTACACAGTTCCTTTTTTCAACACTATCATGTTGCTTTTGGAATATTAAAATGAGTACTTCTATAAATTTTATCATAGCGTGGAATTATTGCAAGCTTGTGGTTTTCCCGTTTGTATCTACCTGTATATCTACGATTGTAGATACTGGCTAGTTTTAGTACTTCTGGGGCTTCATGGCACAAATTCGAAAACACACCATATAAAAAGTGTAAAAGCAGCATCCATAGGCAGAGAGAGGCTGGCACATCTCTAAGGCTTATCATTAGTTTTAGTAGAACATTTTGGATATATGCATCTTATTTTAGCATTGATTGCTGTGATTTATTGACTACTTCGTTTTAGACATATGTTTGGTTTATTATGGGAACTTGGTAGCCTACATCTACATATTGTAGTGAATCGACCTAAGTGATCCAGCATGTATAGTTTCCTGCTAATTTGCTAAAGAGCCACCGTTTTCATGCTTTTCAGCTGATTTTTTCTCTATGAACAAGACAATCATGTGTTTTTTCCCTCTATTCCAGGAATTACTATTGCTGAATACTTCCGTGACATGGGCTACAATGTTAGTATGATGGCTGATTCCACGTCCAGGTGGGCTGAAGCATTGCGTGAAATTTCAGGACGTTTGGTATGATGCTTCCTTCCAGTTTCTATTAATTGCCGCTTTTGTAACTTATGTTAACTGCTGTATATATGCTCTGGTGCAAAACGTGAATTTGTTCTTATTGATTTCTAAAGTTCCTGACTACTATTCATGATTAAGGTTTAATTTTTTCTCCTTTGTCTTGATCCAGGATTATTATTAGAACTGTTTATTATTTCCCTCTTAACTAAGCTTGTTGACATTAAATAGGCTGATGGTAGCGGACAGTATTTGTCAGTTTAAAAAACATTAATGCAAATGGTAGAACAAGTTCTTTGCTGCAGAAGTAAAATCACGTCATACATGAAATACTTACTGCTAAGACATTTAACTACTACTAGCGTATTATTGAGTTAAAAGCTACTCCTGCACATATGCGTTGATTACAGCTTTACTTGCATACTAATGTGATTTTGAAACTAATGGTGTGCTCAATATGCTATAGGCTGAAATGCCTGCGGATAGTGGTTACCCTGCGTATTTGGCTTCACGGTTGGCATCCTTCTATGAACGTGCTGGGAAGGTGCAATGTCTTGGCAGTCCAGACCGGACAGGCAGTGTCACAATTGTTGGCGCCGTCTCTCCTCCTGGAGGAGATTTTTCAGATCCTGTTACCTCTGCAACCCTCAGTATTGTGCAGGTAAGGAAACTGTTCGGTTACGAACCTTTAGGTAGTTAATATACCTACAGAATTTCCATTGCTTTTTTCCTATCAGGTATTAATTAACTGCTCTGAATTGCAGGTCTTCTGGGGACTGGATAAGAAACTGGCTCAAAGAAAGCATTTCCCATCTGTTAATTGGCTCATTTCTTACTCAAAATACTCCACGGTTATTCTCTTACTTGCCTAGAATTTCAATGCAAGTAATGTTAGTGCACTCTGTTATACTAATGTACTATCTTCTGCACTGTAGGCTTTGGAAGGATACTATGAAAAGTTTGACCCTGGCTTTATTGACATGAGAACAAAAGCTCGTGAAGTGTTGCAGAGAGAGGATGATCTAAACGAAATTGTCCAGGTATTCATGTTCACCTTGTGTCTCACTTTGTTGCTGAGGATCCATTCCCAAATTTGTTGACATACTTTGTTATTGTGAATTTATCATATGAGCAACAGTTGAAACTCTAAAATTAATGCTTTTGTTTCCTGGTTTATTTTTTATTTACACTTAATTATGTTTTTAGTAGGCGATGAATTGCTTAAGCTCTTCGATCTGTACTTTAATGCTATTGTATATTCTGAAGAGTTCCATATATAGATAGAATAGTTTGGTGCTCTTGTGGTTTGAGGAATGCAGTTGCTGACACATGCACATCGTCAATAGACTAATATTTTCCAATTTGTCAGCTTGTTGGTAAAGATGCACTGGGAGAATCTGACAAGATTACGTTGGAGACAGCCAAGCTTCTGAGGGAAGATTATTTGGCACAGAACGCTTTTACCCCGTGAGTGATACCCTAGTCGGATTCTTATGTATACCCGCATAACCATTTCAATTCTGATCATGAAAATCTGTTGACACAGATACGACAAGTATTGTCCATTCTACAAATCTGTTTGGATGATGCGCAACATTATTCATTTCAATCAATTAGCGAATCAGGTAATCCCACTTTCTGTGACCTTTTAGTCCCTACAGCTTAGGTTGCACAATCAGGTTAGATGTTTGAACAGGAAAGTCTTCGAACAACATGGGTCTTTTGTTCCATTGGGATGGTTGCCCTTTTCGTCTATAATTTGATTTTGCTGAACCTTGATCAAGGGGATTATTGCAGAAATGGTTAAACCTTGGCGTTTCATAGTTCCAGTAACAATTATTATATCATGCTTTATTCTGTCCTTGACTCTACCGCAGTATCTATTTCAGTACATGAGTTATTTCAAGTAGGCCTAAAAAGGCAACTGTTAGTTACACTTATCCGGTACCCCAATTGTTTAGCACCAGACGCCACTTGCACAAATCCCAGGCTAAAACGAGTCCAATTCAATTACAATTTTCTTAATGAAAAATCATTGACCTATCCCTAATCTATTTGAGTTGTCTTCCCCGCCTCACCGATTTGAGCTTTGATGTGCCCTCATCATGCTAAATTGCTAACACTCCATGTCAGAGCTGTGTCAGTGATGATAACTTGATGAGCAGACCTGGGCTGGGTTATAGTTATTTAACTTTGGTCTAAAATCTGTACATTTTTTTTGAATAATATACTACCTCTTCTGTACACTAATATAAAAAGTTTTGCAGTTCAGTTTGAAACTGCAAAAATGACTTACATTAGTGAACAGAGGGAGTGCATTTTTGGTAATATCACAAACATCTAGGTTTAGGTGTAATTTAGGGCCTGTTTAGTTGCGTGACCTTAGGTGCTCAAAGTTTTAGCCACACTTTGGCCTGCCTTATGGAATCTTGCCACTCTTTGTGTGTATGACATGTGGGATTTATTTCTTACAAAAAGAATCTTGCCTTAGGTGTGGCTAAAACCAAACACCCACCTAACTTCATCAAACTTGCCTAACTTGGGCTGAGGCTAGGAACCAAACAGCCCCTTACTCAAGTAAAATATTAGCATTGGCTAGCCTGGCAATGAGCAGGAACTTAAAACTAAATCCATTCAATAAAGGTACACGGTGCATGAAAAGGAAATAAAGTAACCAGTCAAAAAGACCTGGATGTTTTGGGAAAATGAATGGTGATAGGTGCCTGCATCTTAATATGTACAGCTGATATATGAACTATTATAGAGCCATCTCTTATCTAAACTATTTTCATTTAGAAGAACCAAGTTTCTTGTATTACTAGAAGTGGTGGAGGTAGTTCCATCATCATAAAGGAAATGCTTGCTTCTTAATCTTAATATATGTGTGCTTGTTTTGCAGGCTGTGGAGCGAGCAGCCAATGCTGATGGACATAAGATAACCTACGCTGTCGTAAAGAGTCGCATGGGCGATCTATTTTACCGCCTTGTGTAAGTATTCCAGTCTGTATTCAGATTGATACTTATATGGTGTCTATTTAAGAAATATTTAGTGAGAACAAAAAAATATTGATAATTTGATTTTGTACTCGACAGATCCCAAAAGTTCGAGGACCCCGCAGAAGGCGAAGACGTCCTAATTGCGAAATTCCAGAAGTTGTATGACGACCTCACCGCCGGGTTCCGCAACCTAGAAGACGAGGCTAGGTAAAGAGAAGAGGAAACATTGTGTATGGCCACCGTGTAAAGAATAAGGAGCACCAAATGCTGTGAACGACTTGCGAGCAATTTGCTTTTGCTTCACCGGAGTTTGTGTAGATGCGAATTACGTTTCAGGACCCCCTACCCTTTTTTTTTGCGACAGACAGACAGAACAGCCTTGTTTTTCCAGGATTTTACATTGTTTGGTCTCCAGCGCCAGGATGCACGCCATTATTTTTTCCCCATGTGTACCATTATTTGTTGTAAGAAGGTCGAACACCACCGGTGGACATGTTCATAGTGGAATAAGCACGATGTCCATCTACTTGAACATCAATAATGTCTATATTCATATTTATTATTTGCCAGCATCCTTCCTTTGTGATTTACAGTACTATTTCAGGCCTCTCGATTGGTAACATTATCTGCAAAAGAACGTTGCTTATGTACACCCCACTAGAGATTGTACGGACTTGATGCACATTGAAGGTGGAGATTAGAAGTGAACCATTCAATCAAAAATGGTAATATAAGTAATATAGCACGTTGCCATTTGGAGCTCGGCCTCCATGGAGGCCGGTTTTTGAAAAACACAAAATTTATGAAAATTCATATTTTTACAATTCAAAAAAATTTGAAAAAAATTACAGATATACATGGAGGCATGACACACATGTGAGTAAATTTTTAGGACGAAATACGTTGAAATGAAGGCTGTGCAAAAAAAGACAAATCTGAGGCTTTTTAACACATGATACTATTCATCCTCAAAGTCCAAAAATTTGTCTTTTTTGTACAGGTCGCATTTCAAAGTATTTCAACTTGAATTTTTACACACAGATACATTTCATCCTTGTATAGTTGCATATTTTTTTTCGGAATTTTTTGAAGTCGAAAAGTTTGAATTTTGATTTTTTCAAAAATAAAGGGCTCCATGGAGCTCGGTCACCAAAACGCCCTACTCGTTGGTGTGTAACTATGAATATTGTACGGCATTGAACCTAGTAACCAACTCAGCCACCGCCTCAGTCCTCTTCCTAAGTCTATTTTAACTTTTCTTAGTTTTTTTTGCTTCTCTGACGACATTGATATGGCGCCAATGAAAGTTTGTGGCGAAGATGACATAATGGATAAGTTCTCTTCGGTCTCTTCCTACCTCGACGACGTTCAATACGGCGTCGATGAAAGTTTGTGCCCCACTGATCTTGGCAGTTTGTGCCTCTCAAGGAGAGCTTTTGCCTAGCTTTTGGTGTGGCGATCTTGACATCTTCTGTGTTGTTTTGTGGCTTGACCCGGTTTCTTCAATCCTCTGAATTGGTGATGAATTGCAAGGCTGTTCCACGTGGGGTGATGCTCTAGCCTATGCTGCTTCAACGATTTATAAATCTCATCTCCAGGAACGAGTGACTATTGCAGTCTTCAAAGTCGGGCATGGCAAGGGCGTTTGCAGGTGTCGCTTTTCTTTGTTGTTTGGTGATTGGAATTTTCAATCTCCGACGGGGAAGACTAACATGCTTTTTAACGTAATTTCATCCCTTCACTAATCGTTCTGCGCCTAGTTGTCTATTCATATTGGGCTTTGTCTTCATCGATGTTAATCAGACCTAAGATGACTTTGGACATCTTTATTCAAAAAAAGTATTCAAGGCGCTTGATCTGCATGCTAGTATGCCTTTTTTAGGCAACTTTTGAGGCTTGTATAAACTCTTAACGTTGGTGTGCCGACGCAAAAACTATCTGCAAAAAGGATTATGTTTGACATTCGGTGTCACAGTAAATATCATCATTTTTTTTTGTAACAAAACAACAGAAAGTTAGAAAGGGTGGGAACATAAAGTCAGCATTTATCGACATATGTTAATATATAACACTTGATTACGGTGCGTGGTAGAAACGGCACGGTGGTGATTTACCCCGGCTTTTCAACCGCCGGGGGGAGACGATTTTGGACGCATGGGGTCTCGTTGGGAGAAAGCGAAGACGGATCATGGATGGATGGACGGACGGATTGGGTTCAGCAGCAGCGAAGGTCTGAAGGATCCACCCACCGACCAGGCCAGCCTGACCGGGCTTTTGTCTCTGGCCACACCCCCCGCTTGCTTGGACGCTTGCCTGCCTGCCTGCTAGTGGAACAGCCGGAAGCCACTTCTTTGGTTCGTTCTCCGCTGAGGATGTTCCGTTCTGCATGCATGTGCGCACCCATCCATCCAGGATGGATGCGTGCGTGAGCCTAGAAAGAAGGAACCCAGCACCGTTTTTGTTTTTGTTTCCTGGTCTAGTACGTGGATGGTTTGTGTTGGCAGCTGGCCCACATGAGAATGTGCACGGGATTGGCACATGGAACCCTTCCTGCTCGCACATGGAACGCCGGAATTACCATGCGATTTTTTATTTTTTTATTTTGTGTTCAAATCCTATGGAGTTTAAACTCGGGAATGCGCCACGAATGCTTTTCGACCGCCATCGATAAGGTCAAGCCGTCTTTGATAGATAATGGTCATTCGGTGGTCTCGCGACTTTAACGTATTTTTTGTTAGTATGTTTGAGCTGCTTCATACTTGTATGCTGAACCTTTTAAATAGGTTCATATACTTTTCGCAAAAATGAAAATGCGTGTACAGTTTGCGGATTCTTTTCATGGCCGACGTGACCTTCTGGCATCTCGGACGACGCGTTACGGGTAGGGCGTGTGGTTGTGGAGGTCGAAGGCGTGGCAGCCGGGCCGCGTGTCCGACCCTCCGGCCGTGCGAATATGCTCATGCATCTAGCCATTCCTTCTCTTTTGTACCTTTGCAGTGTTCACCATGTACGTGCAGTACTTTTGCTTTTGTACCAAAAAAGGGAGTACCCAGCAAGCAAAGACGAGTGCCAAAGCAAAGTTTCCCGTCTTTTGATCGCAAGCAAAGTTTTCAGGGCACAAATCCGAGGATAACTTTCTTGTAGGTAAACGCAGATAATGCTGAAGATAAGCAGTGGTATATTCTAAGAAGGGGACAACACGTAGGATAAAAGAAGACGAGTGCTAAAGCAAGGCTACCCGTCTCTTGATTGCAGGCAAGGTTATTATGGTACAAAATATGAGGATGATAACGAGTTCTTTTATAGACACCGTAAAGGAGAAAATAAAAAAAAGCCAAATCGTTGTTACTCACAACCTTTCTCGCAGTGAATATCCACTCCGGTTGATGAACTGTAAATTCGATAAAGACAGCAAGCAAAATCGGATTTCTTTTTATCCTTTCCTTTTTACATGAAGGATGAACGGATTCTTTGTGTGCCTGCAAAATTTCACGACGATAAGACACTAGGAGGGCCCTGGACAAAAAATAAAATAAAATTGGAAGCTTTGAGAAAGGTTTGAAACGATCGATTTTGGAGCATTGATTTTATTTTATCTGTCCTGAGCTCCCCTGATGTCCCATGTTCATGAAACTTTGCAGGCACATGGAAAATTTGTTCATCTTTATGTAAAAAAAGTTCTACTTTATTCCGATCGTACTGTTCATCCATGAGCAGATGAGCTCGTAATCAGCAATGGACTTCCAACTTGACTACGACATGGTCTAAAGTCGTGTTTGGTGAGAACTAATGTTCGTAGTCTATTTTTTTTCTTGCGAGAAACTATTGTTCTTAGTCTTTGTATTTATGCACGGGCTATTGGTACAACCGAGTACTTCGAGGAACCTAACTATTTATTCTACATGCCACAAGTTTAGCTGCCGAATTCCATTAATCAGAAGGGGCGTGCACGGCATTGAAGACATCCAAATCTATAAGCTTGAACGCAAGGACAATCTCTGTGAAAACGACCAGCACAATGTCATGATATTGGCTCTGTTATGAGAAGGGGAGTTCCATTGCTAAGCCTTGAACCGCTAGACCATCTCCCCTACATAATCTGCATTGTAGCATCCCGCATAAACAAATATTTGCCCACTATTCACCACCGAATTTCTCTTTTCTTTTGTTTTTCCAACCTACATTTCAAAATCCAAACTTGTATTATTGTGCTATGGTAAGCGCGTGTTGTGTTGGTCTACAAGCTGTTTGGAATAATGATAACAATTTCGTTGCGCTCCATGGCTTGGACCAGATTACTTGAAAAGGAAAAAAAAAACATCCATCTTTTTCTCTCTTTCTAAATGCCAACGGAGGAGCCGCCAAATCCTATCAGTTATAAAGAGTTTTGATTGTCAGCAGGAGAGCCGCCGAATTACGTTAATCACAAGAGATGGTAGTCCTGAATTTAGAATCTAGAGTGCTTGACCAACCCCCACGATAACGACACATGCAATACCATGATGTTAGTTTCCATTATGAAAGATGGGGTTCCGATGCCATATCTCAGCCGTCTCTCCTACATTACCTTACCATCAAATATAAACGGACGCGCATGGAGCCCCGGGGCCTCTAGGACCGTGAAGCGATGAAAAGAAAGCCGATGGGTGTGAGCGCAAAATGTGCACGCCGGCCCAGATGATATCATGCTTGCCATCTCTCCTACATGACTTTATATTTTGAGAATATTCAAGAAATAATCTACCAAAATAACAATAAATAGACAATAAAATTCGAGATGGATGAGGCAAGAAAACGAAAGTTGGGGGGGGTGGGGGTGCAAAAACCACACGCCGGCCTCCCGGCCCAGGGACTATCGCCGTCTCTTATTTTCCCCTTGCGTCCATTTGGATGCAAGCAAGGAAGGAAAGCCAGTGGAAACCTCCGGGTAGTAGTATCAAGTCATCACATGTTACAATTAGTGCCGCTTCTGGCTTAGTTAATCCCCTGGTTTATATATCTCTCTCTCCTCCCCCCTCGCCTCCTCATCTCCACCTCCACCTCTGCTGGCCGCCCCTCCCAGCCAGCCCACCCGATCCCATCGCCGCCCCAGATCCGCCCCCGCGGCCCGCCGCCGAGCTCCACACGCGGTATAGTCCCCCTCCCCGTACCCGCCCGCCGGCCCGCCTCCCCCCGCTCCCCAGCCCGGCGCCAGCTCCGTTTCGTCCCAAGCCCGCAGCCGAGCTCGCCGCCCCTGCTGCCGCCCCGCGCATTGGGCTCGGCTGCTGGGTGGCCGCGGTTTCGGCGCGTCTGTTCGAGTTCGAATTCTGCTCGCGAGCTCCGGGGAGCGAGTTCCGGCGGTCCCGCGTCCGCGCGTTTCTGTCGGGCGCGCGGGTGGCCGGGGGAATCGGTTTGGTTGGATCGAGCTCCAAATGCGGCGGCGAGCGGGGATCGGGCGGCGATTTGGTCAGACTTTGACTTTTTCCATCCCCAGCCGCCGCCGTGGACTCGAGCCGCGCTGCTTGCTTTTTTTTTTTGTGCGTGTGGTGGAATTCGCCTGATTTGGACTGGCGGATCACCTACCCCGGGCCAATCGCGCGGCCGGCCGGCTCGGGAAGGCAGGCAGCGCCTTCCGGGAGCTCGCGTAGCCTCTAGTGTGGATCGGTGGTGTGCTTGTCTTGCTTTCGCCGGGTCGTCTCACCACTTGCCATATCTGAATCACGCGTGTGTGCGCGCGCGCGCATTGGAATTTTCGCTAACAGTGCCAGAGCAGCCGTCAGGTAGCCGGGGTGGTGCTGGTCCGTAGGACCCCGGTTCTTGGCAGATCGCCGTTGAGCTTGCTAGATCGTTACTACTTCATCATGATCTCTTGCATCAGCGCCGTGCTTACCTTGTGTGTTGTAAATGCAGGGGAAGTGGTGAGGAGTCAGCTGCCTGGCATTTCATCAGGCCCTGCTGTGGTGTAGCAGCGGCCTTCACATCCAAATAACCGGAGCTTTTAGATGATCCAAAGATGGTGAGGAGCTGAGAGTACCTAGAGATTGACAGTGGGGCAGCAAGGACATGACTGTCATGCCGCCTGCGCGCCATCGGCCCGTGGCCAAGAGGCCCATGTGGATAATCGTGCTCTTGTGCCTCGTCTGCGTCGTGCTGATCGGGGCGTACGTGTACCCGCCGCGGCACTACTCGCAGTGCTACCTCTCTGCTTCCAGCGTCTGCACGCCGTTCAAGGACTGGCTCCCATCCATCGGCCGCCGGGAGCGAACCGATGACGAGATCATCTCAGCCGCTGTTATCAGGGATATCCTTGGAATGCCCATGTCCACGTCGAAGAATCCAAAGATTGCTTTCATGTTCTTGACGCCTGGCTCATTGCCCTTCGAGAAATTGTGGGAGAAGTTTTTGCAGGTTTGCCTGATTTCACCTCTTGTCATTCTGCAATTTTAAGGAGTATAGTTCATTTAAGGTTTCTTTGGGTTTTCATTAACTGATGGTGCCAGGGTATCATCAAATATTTATCAGTTATTATACAGGGAGAACTATTTGGGTTGCTGAGAAACAATTTAGTGGTCGACACTTTACCATTATTTTCAATAATAAATGCATATTATTGAGATATGTTAGCTTCGTACCAGCAGTCATTTTTGAACGGTGGAACATGAAGATATACCTTATCTGCATAAGTGAATTAAGTGATCCTCTTGACCAAGTCAATAATACTATCTTGCTAGCATGCACTTTTCACTATAACCATCTCTGCGCGTCTACATGAAATAATGTTGTCTATTCTTTACATAATTCATGTGAACTTAAACAAAATCACTTTGATACACAGGGTCATGAGGGAAGATACTCCATCTATGTGCACGCGTCGCGTCAGAAGCCTGTGCATTCTAGTTCTCTCTTTGTTGGCCGAGATATTCATAGTGACGCGGTAATAATTCTTATCTGTCCTTCAGTTTTTCGTAAATTTGCATGGGTGATTTACCTAAACGATGTGCTTTCACCGAGGAGATTTGTCAAGTACAATTTCTCTGTTATATCTTCAAAGCTTATGTTTAGAGAAAATTCTCCCTCTCAATGAAAGAAGAATGTGTTACTGGCTCAATTGATTGATATTGATGCCATCTGAAACTTTTGTTTTGATTAATGTGTTCACTCCAAGGAAGGAGCTATGAGCAATGGCTAAACAGTGAGCTCATATTGATATAGTTGAGAACATAACTTGACCAAGACCGCTTGCATTTAAGATTATTAGTGTCATTCCCAATTCCCCATGGCGTGCTATGCCAGAAATATGGGTTCTTTGGACAAGCAGTAGTAGCAGTTTGGATTGAGATGCCGAAAAATCTTAGTCTACTAATTTTGCAAATCGAGGAGCTTTGTGCATTACATATTGTTTTCGGTTTATTTCTAACAATTATAATATAGGATCAATGTTGTATGTTCTTGTTTACAGTTTTCACTACATGTTCTTGGTTGTTAAAATTGAATTGAGTATGTAATTGGTATGCAGGTTGTATGGGGAAAGATTTCAATGATAGATGCAGAGAAGAGGCTATTAGCGAATGCGTTGGAAGACGCGGATAATCAATTTTTTGTCTTGCTTTCTGATAGGTTTGGATTCCTGATTATGAATGATTTCCTTCTTGAGAGATTCTGTCACCATACTGAAATCAGTATTTACTCTCTCTCTCGCAGCTGTGTTCCGCTTCATTCATTTGACTACGTCTTCAACTACCTGATGGGAACAAATATTAGTTTCATTGATTGGTAAGAGTACTGGACATTGTATATTTGTATTTCATTACCATTTTGAGAAATAAGGGAAGTGAAGGGGAATTAGTGAAACAAGTGGCACTGGCCAATACTACAAGGATGTCGTTTATTAGTTTATACATTGTTTTATCACTTATAGATGTCCATGTCCATGCATGTTAATTTTTGTCCGCATTTACTGCCATTTTGTAGTTTCCAAGATCCTGGTCCACATGGAAATGGAAGGTATTCTCTTGAGATGCTTCCTGAAATAGAGGAGAGAGACTTCAGAAAGGGTGCCCAGGTACATATTTTTCTTGAGTTGTTTCCTTATTGTTGCTGTTATTGCGATGTGTATTAGTTTGCTAGATTATATTATATCCGTCACGCTTTAACCAACAATTAACTCGATAATATGTAGTTTATGGTACTGGTACACAGCATAGACATCATCAGATCTGTATTCTAAAGCACTTCCATATGATTGTGCTTTCATAACCACGCCTTGTATTTTGAAATGGAGGCAGTATAGTACTCGTGGGTCCACCGTTCGTTATTTTAGTTGTATATTATTTGTTTTCAGTTTTTCCATGGTACAAAGCTGACTTGTTCAGAAATCGGTTACTGAGTATCAGAATCTAATCTCGCATGGTCTGTAATTGTTGCTCTTGTTATAGTGGTTTGCAATCACGCGAAGACATGCTTTACTGATTCTGGCGGACAACCTTTACTACAAGAAGTTCAAGCTATATTGCAAGGTGTGTTTCTTTTCTAGATTGCTATCTTTGGTTAATGGATTGGAGGTATGCCAGATATTTTAATAGGTAATACACATACAGTGTTAGATGTATTCAACGCTGTATATACTCCCTCCGCCCGGAAATACGTGTCAGACAAATGGATAAAAACGGATGTATCTAGAATTAAAATACATCTAGATACATCCATTTCTCCGACAAGTATTTCCGGACGGAGGGAGTATGTTTTAATATAAAGGCTAGAGTTGTTATAGTAAAACTGTAGTACAGAAATTCAACAGTTACCTCTAATTGGCAAATAGGCCATAATGAACTGAAGAATAGTTTTGATAACCACTTCCATAAACATCAGAAAATCAATGTGCAAACTCTATTGCAAAGTATTTTTTTTGTTTCTTTAGCAACAGGTAAAATATTCTATTCAGCTTTCATATGTTCCTTGTGTGGAATAAATTGTCTTTGGGATGCATTTAAGTGATGTGCTTGTTCGGTAGTCATCATTCCTGAAGTCTCAACAAATACTTGAGTTTTCCAATTTTCTAGTTTTCTCCAACATTTTTCTGGTAAGTCGATTTTTGGAAAGTAATTTATCTATGTCATGTGATTTGCAGCCAGCAGATGGGCGCAACTGTATTGCCGACGAGCATTATTTGCCAACCCTATTCAATGTCAGTATCTACAATCTATGGAAGTTGCATTTACATTTTTTTTTCCTTGAGTTACTTGCTAACTAACAAGTCCTACGAAACATCAGATGGTAGATCCAGGTGGAATAGCTAATTGGTCGGTTACACATGTGGATTGGTCCGAGGGGAAATGGCATCCAAGGTCATACGCAGCTGCTGATGTCAGCTATGATCTACTAAAGAATATAACAGTATGTTTTTGCCTTGCTTGACTTCTTTCCTGAGATGATCTTTACATGTTTTTCTATATAGTGCATAACCCTTACATTGATGTATTCTAATGTACATTACCGTCGCACAGGCCGTTGATGAGACCATCCATGTAACAAGTGATGACAAGGTATGGGCAATAATTTCGTCATCAATATTTTGACCGTCAAAGAACAATAAATAAATAAATAAATATTTTTTTCTTCTAGATCTTGCCCGATTACTTTTTCTTTGATTACATATTAAAAACGATCTGTATTGCAATACTTTCCCGATTATCTGCTACAACTGTATGGGATACTGATTTCTGATTTCTTTCCCCTTTACAGAAAGTTGTGACACAGAAGCCATGTTTGTGGAACGGATCAAAGAGTCCATGCTATCTTTTTGCTAGGAAATTTTACCCCGAAACTCTCGACAGCTTACTGAAGATATTCACCAGTTACACGTCTGTTTGACTTCAACATGATTCTTTGCACCTCAACACATGGTTCAAGTACATGAGCATGTCTCGTCTCTTCATGTAAAAATTGTGAAGTCAATCGATACTTAGATCTGGGCCTCGAGCAATGGGTTGCTGCTGCAGCGACCACGGCAAACCTGCAGTTTAGTACATGGGTGGTGAGGATGCGGCGATATTGATAGCGATGATGATACTGCCCCCGTTGTAATCTATTGTGCTTTTTGTATGTTTTTTTAAGTCCTTCACCTCTCTCTCTCTCTCTCTAATCTCTGTCCTAGCCTCATTAGTTCCTGGCTCTTGGAGTTGGAGATCATATTTTTGTCAATATGCTGTTATTATATGATCCATTCTTTTGTAGACACAAAAAGGAAATGATTGAGAAGTACCACATATCTTTTATGGTCTCTTGGTGTTATTTGGTTACTTATTGTGCATCTATTCTTGTTTTATTTTACATATACTCTGAGTAAGTTCAACTTTATTACGCAAAATTATTCGGAAAGGAGCTCAGGCTCCATGGAGCTTGAATTTGAACAATTCAAAAATCATGTTTTTATGTTTCAACAAAATCTGAAAAATACACATATGCAGAGATGTAATGTACATGTCTGCATTTTTTTAATGAAATACGATAAAATGAGAGCTACAAAAAAAAATTGTGGCTGTTTAGCACATGCACTGTTTGCTCTCAGACTATGATTTTGTTCTTTTTATGCAGCTCGCAATTCAAGTTATTTCATTGTGAAATTTTACACACATACATTACATCCTTATATATGTGTATGTTTTGAGAATTTTTGGAAATAAAAAAAACCGAATCTTGAAATTTTAAAAATATCAGGATCCATGAAGCTCGTCCTCCAAAACACCTTAACATATCATCATGTGGGAATACCCATGTCTGAATGTGTAAGCAGCCAAGTTTTCCTTTCCGCCCCATGCATAAGTCAATTATGTTAGGATTTAATTAATCCCTGCTTATCCTGACAAAGGCGGTTGCCTCGTGTCCTTTGGACGCACCCCTTCGGGGGCGTGTAATCTCATCATGAATAAGGACAAGTGTTCACTTTATATCTTTTTGTCTTGTCTCTCGTTCTCTACTCGAGACAGCGCAACCTCATCGGCGTTGCCGGGGCTGCCGGCAGGAGCCGCAGTGAAGGGTCACTCAGGGAACTCTACTTTTCTTAAGTATATATGATGGGTCATGGAGTGCCCATACACATCTGGCCATGGCGCACTATATCAGTGAGTGTTGCCATGAGTCTTCCATCCCACAGAGTCCGCATGCAGACGTGGTCGCCATGTGACGATGGTGTTTTAGGTCTGATGTAGGGAGTGACTGCCTCGCAAGTCTTCATAGAAATATCTTAATCTTCGACGGAACGTTGACATTCCACATCTTGGTCCATGTCTTTTGTTCTCTGTCTGGGTTGGAAGATTCTGAACGTCCTTCCAGCCATGCTTCTCGCCTATGCTTTGTTTCAATGAGCATGCAGTACGCTGATCGAACCGAGAAGAGGTCGTTTCTCTCATGGACCCAAGCCCAAAAATCCTCTATATGTCTTGCGCAAACGGGGATTGCTAGGATCGCTTCGGCGTCCGTTGGGAGAAAAATCTCATCTATCATTGTCGTGTCCCATTCATCACCAGCAGTGATCAGCTCGCTTACTAATTGGGGTGGGGGGCGACCCTAGACAAAATTGGCCGCATGTTTGCAGGACGTGGTAGCCAGTTTTGGTCCCATATTCTTGTAGTCTGACCATCCCCAAAACGCCGGATAATTCCAGCACTCCCCCCTACGCAAATGGGCAGGCCCATCTTATATCAATTTGCTAGTATCACGGGATCCCATTTCCCATAACTTACTCTGTGGCTTCCCCTAAGAAAACAAAACATAAGGTGTGAATTCATGATTGTTTTTTCAAATTTATGTTTTTTTTCAAATTCATGAATATTTTCAAATCCATGTTTTTTCAAATTTGTGAAGTTTTTAAAATCATGTATATTTTGCAAATTCATGAGTTTTTTTTTCAATTTCCCAAAATTTTTAAAATCCGTGAATTTTTAAAAATACACTAACAATTTCGAAATTTATGGACATTTTTCAAATACATGATCATTTTTGTAATTTGTGAACTTTTTAAAATCCTTGAACTTTCTTTCTGTGTGAACTTTCTTTTATATCTGTGAACCTTTACAAATTCATAAAATTTTTTAGTGAACTTTTTTCAATTTCAAGAACTTTTTTCGAATTCTCGATTTCCCTCAGTTTTTGTTAACTTTTTTCATTTTTTTAAAGTCAACGACCAATCGGTCAATCGACCAGTGGTCAACGAGTTGTGCTTCCTGGTGCACAAGGCGACCGGAAGGAGCTCCGCGGAAAAGAAAATAACTTTTTTTTGAGGGGTGGGAAAGAAAATAAACTTTTTTTCGAGGGGTGGGAAAGAAAATAAACTTTTTTTGAGGGGTGGGAAAGAAACTAAACTTTTTTAGGGAAGGAAAAGAAAATAACTTTTTTTAGGGGAACCCCCCGGATATGGGCCTTGCCCAGCGGGCTCCCGCGTGGGAGGTCCGTCGCGGAATTGAATTGGCCAGTGTAGTACTCGCTGTTGGCCCAGTAGTATTTAACAACGTTGGGCGTGGCGCCCTGGCCCAAAGCCCGAACCCTTGCCTCTGTCGCCAAACCCTTGCCCCCCGATCCCGTACCCTGCCAGCAGAGGTTCAGGCACGGCGGCACCGGCGGTGAGCTACCGCCTCCCACCTTCCAGAGTCCACGGCCGCTCCGCCTCTGCGGGTGCGTCGTCGACCCGGCCGCCCCCGACTCCGCCGCCGCCGCCCAGGTTGGGTCCAGCCTCCGCTCCCCGATTATGATCACCCTGATTGCAGAATGCTGTTCTTACATTGCTCTGTTTGCTATTGGATACTACTACCTCTGTACCAAAATATAAGATGCTTTCGCAGCTCAATTCGAACTGTAGAATATTTGGCCTATATATGCCTCCCCACCTAGAAATTAATCATGGACGCACTTATGGGAACACATGTAGATCAATCACATGAATCATGAATGATCTCTCATGGCTGCACATGAATCAAATAGTGTTGGGTCTTGGCGTTTGTTTTTCAGTTTGTCAGCGAAGCCGATTGTTATCCTACAGTAGTATTCTGTTTGATCATCACAGCTACATACAATGCTTATGGCATCTGCTGAAAGAAGCTGATTATTGTTTTAATGTTCTTACTTGTATTAAGCGCTCGGGTTCTAGCTACGCCCGCCCCGCCCCTCCCGAAATATCTGGATCTGCCCTGGGTCATGGGCACCGGAGGCAAAGGATATAAGCCCCCCGCCCTGCAGCTGGAGAAGCTGCTGGCGCTCGGCCTCGACCAGCGCACCGCGGAGAACGCGCTCGTCAACAGCAAGGTCATCACCAACCTCGCCGCCGTCATAGCCGAGGTAAAGCTATCTGTGTTAGTTTTTCATTATTGCTCACAGTACCTTATAGTATGCTGTCTTACTATGTTGTTTCTGCTATTTTGTGATGCAAGTTGCATTGTGACCAATTAGTGCCATTTATCTCTTCAAAACATACAGTGTTTCCCCTTTTAACTGGATTTGCCTATGAACAGGCTGCTATAGGTGGATGCGACAAGTCGGTGGGAAATCTTCTGTATGCCGTAAGTATTTCTATCATTTTTTCTCCTCTAGTTTATACATTTGAAGATTTTGTGTGTGTGACTTATGAGGATGCACTTGCTCATGGATGAATTAGGTTGCCACTAAATACCCAAACAATGCACTTGTCCATCGTCCTGCTCTCATTGACTATATTGTGTCCATGAAGGTAATATCTTCTACTTTTTTCATTCTTCGGTCCACTTTCAGCAGTCATTTTGCATTCTGTGTTCCTTTTTCAGGAGAGCGGATGAAGAATGGACACTTTGTTTCAGAGCTCAGTTGTCTTAGTGTTGTTAATCTGACGTATTTCTTTATGTCACTATTTTTCAGATAAAGAACCCTGCACAGCTAGATGCTGCTCTGTCATTTCTTTCTAATGTTGGCCCTGATCCATTGGATACTGGGAAGTTTGAAGAAGCCTGTGGTGTAGGTATGTTTTTTGCGACAACAATATATATGCTTCTACCAATTTTAACTAATGCATGCCACATTCATGGACTGGACACTAAGAGCATGTACAGTGCAAGCGCTTTGAGAGATGCTCAGCAAGATAAACTGGTTTTTTACTTGCCACGTAGGATAGTCTTGGTGCTTATATTGATGGATAAGTGCTTGATTAGGCACCAATGTTTAGGAGGTGCTTATGAGTTTAACTAGTAATAGTAAATACTATAATAAATCACCGAAGCACCTAAAAGAGGAGCTTGCACTAGAGTAGATGCAAGCCACTTGGCTGCTTAACGATGTGCCAACATTCTTGTAACGCCCCCGGACTGGCTACCGGGTATAAGGCCGCTACGCCTGGCTACCACCTGGGATCTAGACTGGCTCCACAGACCAACAAATTGCTCCAAGCCAAGTACGCTTAACTTCGAGGTTCCTAGCAGATGGGCTCCCGGAAAAGAAGGAATTCCTTGTTGATATGACTAGTCTATCGATCCTATTAACCCGGATGTTATAATTCTCTTTGTAAGCACTCACACATAAGCACCTTGCAGTGTACATGCCCTAAGAAAGTCAATGATGGTGACTTGATGGTTGTTTAGATGCTACAATAATATAGGACAAGTTTGCATTTTGATGATCAGATATGAAAGGAACACCTTTCTTTGAAGTAGCATATCAGTCAATTCTTTCAGTTGTCCGCCTTACTGATTGAAGTGCAATGTGTAACTGCAGGTGTGGTTGTTTCTATTGAAGAGATTCATTCAACTGTCACCAAGGTTCTACAGGAAAATGTGGAAGCTATATTGGAGCAGCGTTATCATATAAATGGTTGTCTTCCAGTCCACCTTTGTATTACACATTTTTTGATTTATTACTTGAGGTAGCTGATCCTTTATCCGGTGTAATCTTTCTTCCAGTTGGTAACCTATGCGGACAGGTTAGGAAGAGACACCCCTGGGGTGATGCTAAGGCGACAAAGGTGCAAAACAATTGCTATAGATAAAGCACTTGACTTATTTGGGTTGTATTCACTTCATTTTAACCCTCTTCATATTTTGCTCATACAGGAGGAGATTGAGAAAAGGATTGCAGAGATACTAGGTCCAAAGACAGAAGCTGACAATGTAAAACCAGTAAAAACGAAGAAAGGAAAACCAGCAAAAGCTGAGGTTGGTGTGCTGAAGCAGAGCCTTTGGGTTTAAAGTAGGGCGATTTGATTATTAATTAGCTACCTGTGCTTTCTTTGAAATCCAGGAGAAAAAGGTTGCAGTAGCTATTGCTGCCCCACCATCTGAGGACCTGAATCCATACTCGCATTTTCCTGAGCCGGCAGAAAACAACAAGGTAACATAAACTGTTGAGTTAAATTGATTAAATGCCTGTTATTGTTATGCATATAAATTCTGCACAGTACTGTTCTCTGATATCCCCATGACGTTTATATTGTTCTTCTAAGCTCTATGATTAGCTGTTCTGTTTCGATTTCTTTGCATGAGCTAGGTTCATACAGAGATATTCTTCAGCGATGGGAACATATGGAGGGCGCATAACACAAAGGAGATTTTAGAGAAACATCTTATGGCAACTGGTGGAAAAGTGACGACCCGTTTCCCTCCAGAACCTAATGGATATCTTCATATCGGTCATGCCAAGGTTTTTATAATTTTCATGAAACGCATTTCCATATATACCACTTCCATGAAAAATGGAATATTATGCTTACATTCTTCATCTGATCCAGGCTATGTTCATTGATTTTGGACTGGCTAAAGAGTGGAATGGCAATTGTTACCTTAGGTAATAACATCTGTTTTTCCATTTGGAACAATCTTTTCCTGCTTGCCATGCTATCCTTTCCTGGCTATGTTTACTAGTAACTTTGAACCGACTACTTATTTTAGTCATGTCTGTCCTGACCAAATACTGCTTGAATTTATGTTTCTTCTCTAGCATTATATACTGCATCTATTTAATTATATATTTCCATCTTCGATCTGGAGTTCTGATTAGTTTTGCTTGGTCTAAAAGTGCTTACATAGAATTCTTGCTGCTTTAGTCCTTCCGCATTCTCATTCACGACAAAATGAACTGCTGTCTATCTGAAAAACAGGTTTGATGACACAAACCCAGAAGCTGAAAAGAAGGAATATATAGACCACATTCACGAGATAGTCCATTGGCTGGGATGGGAGCCCTACAAAGTTACATATACAAGTGATTATTTTCAAGCTTTGTATGAGCACGCAGTTGAGTTAATACGGAAAGGGCTAGCCTATGTGGATCACCAGGTTCTTTCTCTCTCCTTTCTTTATCATTGTACAGAAATTCAAAAGGAGGAAATGAACATGCATATCGAGTCCTTGAGAAATAAATTTTGCAAATGCTGACTGGTATATGATTTCCAGACTGCAGAACAAGTCAAGGAAGACAGGAAAAATAATATGAATAGTCCATGGAGGGATAGGCCTATTGAAGAGTCACTGCAATTATTTAAAGACATGCGGCGTGGGTTGATTGCTGAGGGCGCAGCAACTCTCCGAATGAAGCAGGACATGCAGAATGATACCAGAAACATGTACGACTTGATTGCATACAGAATAAAAGTAAGTTGCAAAACTCGTTTTGTGAATTGAATGGCCATATCTTATCAATACATAACTAATCCTTTGATGCCATATAGTTCACCCCTCATCCACATGCTGGTGACAAGTGGTGTATCTATCCAAGCTATGATTATGCTCATTGCATGGTGGATTCACTTGAAAACATTACTCATTCGGTAATTTTCCCTTTTCAAAATCAGCTCTGGCTTGTTTAAACTATAACACGACTAACTGAGTGTGCTTATTCATTAGCTGTGCACGCTTGAGTTTGACGTACGTCGTCCGTCATACTACTGGGTACTTGTTGCCTTGGGCTTGTACCAGCCATATGTTTGGGAGTATTCAAGGCTGAACATATCACATAATATTATGTCTAAAAGAAAGGTATGTTAATAATCGGGAAATCAGTGTTACCCCGTTTGATCTATATTTATGGATATTCATTGTCCTTTTTCTGTTGCAGTTGAATCGGCTTGTGACAGAGAAGTGGGTAGATGGGTGGGATGATCCTCGTTTGTTAACACTAGTAGGACTGCGACGACGGGGGGTGTCAGCAGCTGCAATTAATTCATTTATCCGTGGAATGGGGATAACAAGAAGGTAAATGCAGGAATGATATATAGTTAACAAACCGTGCTTTGTGCCAGGCGCACAATAGCAAAATCTCTGTTTCTGCTACTGATTGCCCTTGATTATTCTTTATGTCCAGTGACAATAGCTTGATTCCTGTCGATCGTCTTGAATATCACATCAGAGAAGAACTTAATAAAACAGCTTCTAGAGCCATGGTTGTTCTGCATCCTCTAAAGGTATGGCATCTGGTTCCTGCTGCAAATCACTCCATGTCTTCAGCCTTTTAGAAGTTACTAACACATTCATGGTGCCTCCATTTGTTAAATTAGGTTGTAATAACTAACTTGGAAGATGGAAAAGTCATAGACCTTGATGGAAAGAAGTGGCCTGATGCTCCTGCTGATGAAGTTTCGTCCTACTACAAGGTGCCTCTCTTGTTCAGTATATGATGAGAAAAATAGGTTTTATTGCTATGGGAAAACTTGTTTAAAATTCTGTTTGAAGAATGCAGTAATAGAAATGCTATACGTTTTACTTTATGTTCATGCTTTGTAATTTATCATGCGCTACCCTTTTACAGGTTCCTTTCTCAAGGACTGTCTACATTGAGAAATCTGATTTTCGCCTTGAGGACTCGAAAGATTACTATGGGCTAGCTCCTGGTAAATCTGCGCTACTAAGGTAATTGATTTAGAACTACTGTTCTTTTGTGGAGAAAGTTGATCCGGATTTACTTGACTATTCATAGTTCACCTATTCCATATTGGCATATATATTATTTACAGTTTGGTACTTGTCAATTTAATTGCTAGGTATGCGTTCCCGATAAAATGCACAGAGGTTATTTATGGTGATAATGTAGATGATATTGTTGAGATTCGAGCCGAGTATGACCCCTCAAAGACTTCTAAACCCAAGGTAACTGGTCGCTTAAATCCTTGCATTCGAATCTGAAGATTCTAGTTAGGGAGTTGGGAAACAATGAAGAGATGTGACTTGGTTTGCGATTCGTTCAGGGTGTTCTGCACTGGGTTGCCGAGCCAGCGCCCGGAGTCGAGCCGCTAAAGGTCGAAATAAGACTGTTTGAGAAACTGTTCTTATCGGAGGTATAGTTTTGCTCGCTGTTCTCGCTGTCATTACAAACATGTATAGGACAGGAAAGTGACTCCCTTGTGATGCGCTTCTTGTCCTTGTAGAATCCCGTCGAACTGGAAGATTGGCTGGGGGATCTCAACCCGCACTCGAAGGAGGTCGTGAAGGGCGCGTATGCCGTGCCGTCCCTCACGACCGTGGTTGTGGGCGACAAGTTCCAGTTTGAGCGACTCGGTAATTAACCTTCTGAATCCCTTTCTGTATCTGTTGATTGACGCGACTAACTGACCGTGCTGTAACGAATGTGATGTGAATCCCAGGCTACTTTGCCGTGGACACGGACTCGACGCCCGAGGAGCTCGTGTTCAACAGGACCGTCACGCTGCGCGACTCGTATGGGAAGGCCGGGGGACCCAGATGACTGCTGATTTGGTGAGGGTTTTTTGGTTTTGCTTGGTTGCATACAGTACAGAGTACAGAGGTGGTGCTAACTGCAGAAAACTTAGTGATGCCATGGTACAAACATAGACAAGAGGCCTTTTTGTTTTTGCATATACTGGGCTTGTGATGCCTATTGTTGGATGATTAGATACCCAAAAGAAGTGAGTAAATAAAGGATCAGCTTTCTCCTTGCTTCTGAAAAGCACTTGTTTCATGTTTTCTCCAGTGTTCACTTTGTCCATGTTGTCTCCCACCACCACAACATCATGGTGTTACACCAAACAGCTCGCTTGCCAGATATTTGTACTCCCTCCGATCCATATTACCTGTCGCTCAAACGGATGTGTCGAGCAGTATTTTTACCAGATAAACAAATGGAAGATTTATCCAATTTCCGTACCATGGCAACTAACATGTTGTGTTGATTTATTCATTATCTCAATATATGTTTGAGGACAATTTGATTATGCTCAGAATATCAACTACCAAGCGATACAAACGTCTGCGTCATTAAGGTGTAATGTCGACGTTTTGTGACTCCAGTTTCCTTTGCGTGTTTGTGTGCGTGTATGTTGGTATTTGGTGTTTTTAGAAAAATGCTAGATACATTCTTGACGCGTTGCGTTTAGGGGAGGTTTCCATGTACATGGATTTTCGAAACCTGGGTGCAACCCAAAAAAGGGGAAATAATAAAGAAAATCAAACAATTCTTAACTTGGTACCCAGAAGTCTAGCAAGGAAATGACATCCGTGATATTCCGAACAAAAAGATAAAATCAGCTCTATAAAAAAACCATGGTTGAAGCAATTTAGAGGTTCATTTTTGTTTTGTTTGACAAGAATACCACAAATGTCGAAAAACCATGGTTGAAACAATTTAGAGGTTCATTTTTGCTTTGTTTGACAAGAATACCATAAATACCACAAATGTCGAAAATGATGACAGCAACACGCTGCTATCCGGGTCCACCCTCATAAACCCTCTGTGATCTGGCCCACATTATCCATCACCCATATCCCCAGGCTCACATCCATCCACGTAGCACCACTCAAAGACCCCCACGTGGCACCCCTCCCCGCTCTTCCCTCCACCTTCCTCCATCACTCATCTTCCACATAGCCCCCTCAACTCTCAAAAACCTCACCTCCCAGTCCACAAAAAATGCTCCACCACCACCACCACCTCCTCTCCTCCTCCTTCCCTCCGGCCGCCCAGTCCCTCCTCCTCCTCCCGCGACAGCCGGCCGCCAGCCTCCGTGCCCTACTCTCCATGGCCGACGCCGCCTCGACCTCGATCTCGAGCTCGAGCTCCAGCCCGTTCCGCCCCCCGCGCAGCGTGCTGGCGGCGGCGGTGCCTTCCCTCGGCGCGGAGGAGACCGCCGCAGCGGCCGACGAGGCATTCCGGAGGCACACCTCGCCGGGCATGCGTCGGGGCGGCGGCGCGGGCGGCGTGGCCGTCGTGTGGTTCAGGAGCGACCTCCGGGTGCTGGACAACGAGGCGCTGGCGCGCGCGTGGGCGGCCTCCGCCGCCGTCCTCCCCGTCTACTGCGTCGACCCCCGCGTCCTCGCCGGCGCCACCCACCGCTTCGGCTTCCCCAAGACCGGAGGTGAGAGACGCACCACAACAGATTTCCATGGCATCTGAGAATGGACGATGAAGCTTGACTGATCCGACTGACTGACTGGTGGATTGTGGCAGCATTGAGGGCGCAGTTCCTGATAGAGTGCCTGGGAGACCTGAAGCAGAACCTGCAGAAGCGCGGCCTCGACCTGCTCGTCCGGCACGGCAAGCCCGAGGACATCCTCCCTTCCATCGCCAAGGCCGTCAGTGCACACACAGTAAGCTAGCCCATCTGCAAAATCACATCCACAGAACTGGTTAATTACTTCAGCTTGATATGATCTTGAGGGTACTAGATTCAGGTTAGTCACCTCGGATTAAGGCATCAAGTTTTGTATCTTCAGGTCTATGCTCATAAGGAAACCTGCAGCGAGGAGCTCCTCGTGGAGCGCCTCGTGCGCAGAGGCTTGGAGCAGGTGGTTGTCCCTCAAGGACAAGGAGGAGCTTCTGGCCAGAATAAGCAGCCTCTCAGCCCAAAGCTTCAGCTCGTCTGGGGAGCGACGATGTACCACATCGACGATCTCCCGTTCCCCGTGAGCAACCTGCCGGACGTGTACACGCAGTTCAGAAAGGTAGGAGCTCTCCATTCATCCTGACTGCTCTGGAAATTGTAGCAAGGCTGGTGGTGGCAATTTTTCATGCAATGCTTCTGCCGTGTCAGGCAGTCGAGTCGAAGTCCTCGGTCCGTAGCTGCGGCAAGCTGCCGCCTTCGCTCGGGCCGGCCCCTGGTTCCGGCCTGGACGAGATCGGAGGGTGGGGGTCGATACCGACTCTGGAGTCACTGGGTCTAAGTGTCACAAAGGCAGGTTCAGTAAACTGTATTCTACTACTAATCTTCAGTACCCCGCTGTAGTACCCTTGGTGGATATGCTTCTGAAGTTTCCGTTACAGTTGGCACTGTTTAATTTGCCTCTCTATGTAGTCAGAGAAGGGAATGCGTTTCGTCGGAGGGGAGAGCGCGGCTCTGGGAAGGGTTCACGAGTACTTCTGGAAGAATGACCAGGTGAAAGTCTACAAAGAGACCAGGAACGGCATGCTTGGCCCGGACTACTCCACCAAGTTCTCTCCCTGGCTTGCTTCCGGCAGTCTTTCGCCTTGCTATGTTTGCGAGGAGGTGGATATTTAGTGTTGTCTGCACACAATGACATTGTCAGCTCTCTCGCGTGCTAAATGTTAGTTCATTATGCAGGTAAGGAGATATGAGGAGCAGAGAGTAGCAAATGATTCCACATACTGGTTAGTCAGTGTGCATTTCTGGCCTAACTTCATTTTGAAGTTCTTTTTGTAAGGAATGCTCAAACTCATACCATCTGGTCTGCCGTTCCTGACATGGCAATGGTTTCAGGGTTTTGTTTGAGCTGATATGGAGAGACTACTTCAGATTCCTTTCAGAAAAATATGGCAACTCCATTTTCCACTTAGGTAAAGACACAATTGTTCTGATTTGTTGCAAAAAGAAATGCACAACTGTTTCATCTGTAAACAAGGTTGCATTTGGCCAGCAAAAGAGCGTAATCCTTTTGGGAATGCTGTAGGCGGTCCGAGAAAAGTGGCGTCCAAGTGGAGTCAAGATCAGGCGCTGTTCGAATCTTGGAAAGAGGGCCGGACCGGGTACGGCATACTCCATGTTGTTCCATCTTTCTGCTGCTGGCCATACCTACTGAGTTCTGCATCTGGTCATGGTGAATTTCAGGTACCCTCTTATTGATGCCAACATGAAGGAGCTGTTAGCTACTGGCTTCATGTCCAACCGTGGCCGGCAGGTAACTTTCGACATTCTGCTCATCAGCGGTATGACTGCATATGAGGGTTTAATGCAGGCCATTTTTTCCTGTCTGCCAATCATTCAAATTCAACAATCTTATATGCAGATTGTCTGCTCTTTTTTGGTCCGGGACATGGGCATCGATTGGCGAATGGGAGCCGAATGGTTTGAAACATGCCTACTGGATTATGACCCGGCTTCTAATTATGGCAATTGGACATATGGAGCAGGTCAGTGCTTCCTTGTGTCCCATTACTATCTTTGGTAGTTCATACTAGATAGCATAGTATGATTCAGGCACATAATGCAAAATCAGGAGCTCAGGTACACATACATTTCTGAGCTACTTGAACTGACTGAAGTGCTGCTGGACCCTTGACAGGAGTTGGCAATGATCCACGAGAAGACCGATACTTTAGCATCCCCAAGCAAGTAAGCATCAAGACTAAATATCACCAACATCTGAATACTTGTTTTTACCAGACTGAACTCCAAGTCAATCATACTACCATAAACCACCATAGCCAACATATTGGCAAGTGAGCATGGTAACCTAAGAACAACCATGAAATTGTAGGTTTTGAGCATCAATGTATTGTCTCCTAACCCTAAGATGTTAATATCAGAGCACGGTGTTTTTTTACTACTCATACCTTGGTCTGATCACGAGTGAACATTCCTCTGTAGGCCAAGACATATGATCCTGACGGCGAATATGTCGCATACTGGTTACCGGAGCTCCGGTCACTCGCAAAGGAAAGGAGGAACTTCCCAGGGGCCTCATACATCAAGCAGGTCGTCCCACTGAAGTTTGATGGTGGGCATCAGAGAAAAGACCAGCAGTTCAACAGGCAGACAAGGCCAAAGAACATTTACAGAAGACAAAAGTAATACAGTGTATGTGTTGATAATGCATACCATCGATCAAGAGTCAATAGGAGATGGAGCAAATGTTACAGCAGTTGGTTGAAAAGCAAATGAGAGATGAAGTTTCGTAAAGATTCTGTGAAATGTATGTATCAGTGACAAGGTGAGTTCAGAAGTAAGTACATGGCAAATTTCAGGTCGACCATGAAGATCTCCTGTTATCTTTCGAAATTAAGGAGCCTGATCCTGGTCTTGCTGTACTTACCAACAATCAATGGGTTCCAGAAATAAATCGTGACGAAAAAACAGCTCATAACAGCCAGTAACACATCTAGCAGAGATTAACACGGCAAATTAGAAACTAAAGAAATGCTTTCATTTCCATTAAACCTGAACAAAACCTCAATTCTCAACAACAGAGTTTGACAAATTTATTTGCCAAAACTAGCCTCGCTGCCCACAAAACTGATCAAAAAGATATATACACATAACTACCGATGACATGACACAAAAAACCTTGAAAACGGAAGCTTCCGAAGGTGACGACTCCTCTGTACAATTTCGACTTGTTACAACTACAACTTCACAGCGAGGTCATGAAACTGATAAATGTAGCTTCAATCCTCTGTAGTAGACCCTCCCCTTGTGTTGTAGCCAACACGGTAGCCCTTGGTTGGTATAGGAACGCCGAGTGACTGGTCAATGCTTTGTACTTTCCAAGCACAGAATTGTCTGTCGTTGACAAGGGGATTGCTTGCACGAACTGGCGGAGATCCCATGAAGTATGGAGGAGAAGCCTGCAGATGCCAAACCCTCTATTACTAAAGAGTGACTTGGTTAAATGGCAAGTAAAGGTTGTACTTTTTGTTTACCTGCACTAAAATGCTACTCCAAACACAACCTCAGAAGAAAAAGAGAAAGAAATGAAAAGAAAATCCAATTCAAAAATGCAATAGCTTATGACTGGAAAGTGGAAGCACATTTCAGAGAGAGAGAGAGAGTGAGAGACAAACCTTGCTCACAATAAAATCAGAGAGATCTTGAGCAGCTTTAAAATCATACTCCCTGTATGGCCTGAATAATATAAAGAAAAAAAATCAGACTCAAAGAGATATCTGATCAACTTCGTAGATGTTTAAAAGCCCAAGTAATTATGAAATATTCATATCAGAGCAGAGCGCACTAGCTGTACAATTCTTGCATATTGCTTATCCATTTAAAATAGAAATGAGAAAATCCTGATTGGGAAAACTCTAGATGATCCAAATGATTTCAGGCAACAATATGCATTCAAACTAGTTAAAACTGGCAATTTCTTAGAAACATGTAGGTAAAGACCTTGGGGATTTATATAACTACTGATTAATACATACAAGATGCAGACTTTGAACCATAGTAAATTCTAGTTGACCAGAGAGAATTGAAAAGTACCTGCTGCTTTTGCATGGAATTGGACATCTGGTGGCTCCATCTCTGCTCTCTGTGTTTTGGTAGTCTTCCATCATTCTTTCTGTCCTTTGTTTCTGCAGCTCTTTCATTTCCTCCATCGTTCCATCACCACGGCGTTCGAAGCCTCTTTGTAAGATGTAACCTATGTAGAAACAGCCAGTCAGTCACGGTTGGCCATGCACGCAAACTGTATTATCAGACTGAAACCTTGGGCTGACCTGATGAAGGATTCACGACGCTCATCAGATGCTCCATACCCATGTCGCGAAAAAGGAAGGAAGGTGCTTCACTCAACAAGGACGGACCTGCACATTGATTGAAGTATTCCCCAATGATGAGTAAATCAGGCTTAAAGATAAAAGTATTTCTGCACAGTTTCATGCTTTGGCATTGAATAGCGTGAGCCCACCAAAGATCTCCCTACTCATTTTACACACCACTAGAAGAAGAAGAAGAAAAATAATGAAATTCTTTGAGCTTGTCGCACACAATCTCGTGCGTTTTAATTCCCACAGGTTCTGTTTCAATTATTCCTCATAACAACTAGTTATGCTTCAGTTATTATGCTTCAATTATTCGGCATAGTAACACTTAGCTCTGCTTCTGCGACCCAGCATAACAACCTCAGATTTTTCGTCTTGATAATATCTGGTCTTGCTACAATCCATAGCAACATGGTACAAAATCGTAAAATCCAACCCTTCTACTCCCAGAAAGAATGCAGATTTTCGTCGACTGACACGCATCTTAGCAAACACCGTATAGAAATCCGATACTTGTAAATGAAACCCTCGCTTGGAGATCCCACCCATCCACGCACGGACGAACGAAATTTCCCCCGCACAGATTTAAACCCCTGGCACCTAGCCTAGCCGCCGCCCCATGGGACGGAAGCAAGAACCCACGGCGCGCGGAGCGGCTCAATCTCACGACGGTGGCGCGGCCAGCAACCGCGAGCACGGCTGTAACCGCGGCGAAGGGGACGGGCACGGTGGGAAGGGCGCGGCGTCGTGCTGGATTGGGCGCCATCTTTCTTGCTTCCTCCAAAGAATCGACTAACCAGACCAGACGAAACCAATCAGGAGATGAAGGCGCGGGCAGGATAAGGACCAAGAACTCACCTGGAGAGCGCGGGCGGGCTGGTCAGGCGGCGGGGGAGGCCGAGACGTGGAGAACCGGGAGCGTCTGGCTGGCGGGGAGGAGGAGTCCGAGGGGAAAGCGACGGCCGCCGGAGAATAGAGGGGGGCTTGGCTTCGGGTCGGGGTCTGGTTCCCTCGAGCTCGAGGTATTTATCTGTCCGAGGAGCGCGGGGCGGATGGACGGCCGGGATGCGAGGGCGGGGGATATTTTTTCCGCGGGGAGGAAGGCCACGTCGGTTCGGTTGGGTTGCATCATGTGACGGTTGTTCGGGGTCATGTGCCGCGCGCGCGCCCCGAGGGAGGCGGCCGGTGCACGCGACGCGCCCTCCCGTGAGCCGTGACGGGGTGCTCCGCACGACCGCACCGGGCGCCACGTGCGTCTTACTTTTTCTTTTTTTTTAAATAAAGTTTGTTTTAAACCTTGAGGTTGTAGAGCTAGTCGAAAACCTCAAAATCCATGAAATCTATACCCTGTACTCATAATACTGGTATGATCCCGACCAGTGGCGGAGCTTCAGCTAAAATCAAGGGGGGGGGGGGGGGGGGGCATTGGCTAGGGGGGGCAAACACAATCGCTATGGGCTAAGTTTTAGTGGAAAAATAGCTCTAATACCTAAATATATAAGCATGTTTTGCTATGAGCTGGGGAGGGCCAACCTGGGCTAAATATATAAGCATGTTTTGCTATGAGCTGGGGAGGGCCACCGCCCAGGTTGGCCCCATGAAGCTCCGCCACTGATCCCGACCCTCTCAATCAGTTTAGACCAATTTGACACACCGGAAAAAAGACAATCCCACTGAAATAACTATTTACTCTCAGTGATTAAGTGGACCCACACGTCATACCCATCTTCGCGTAGGGAATGGATTATCCTGTGCATGCATACATGTACGGTCTAGCCGGCGACCAGAATCGGCCGAGCAACTTGTTGCGTTGTACACGTGTATTTTGTTGTGTACTTGTGCATGGATTATTACCTTATTATTTGTGTCTCACCGTACCGCCAGCTGCGGCGATCGACGCCGTTCACAGCACCGGCAAGATTAACATGCGCACGCGGCACGCTACGGTGAATTCCATTCCTCACACTGGCAAGACCTGGATTGTTCGCCTGCAGTCCATACTCGTGCACAATGACGGCCCGGAGAGCGACCCATGTCTGGACATCTTGGACATCTGGACATCTTCCTCTTCCTCTTCCTCTTACCTCTTCTGTTGCTGCTGCTGTTCCTCTTCCTTTGCTACTGCTGTTGCTTCCTCTTCTTCTGCTGCTGTTGCTCTTCTTCTTCTTCTTCTTCTTCTTCTTCAGATCCTTGTCTAGCTTCTGTTATCCCACATTGCTTGTGTCCACTCCATCCTTTTGGTCTTCCATGCTTCGTTGTCAAATGCATCCACACCATGGCCACCGAGGTCAAGACCGTCAAGCGTCACATCTTCCTCCTCAGGCACCAGTTCATCAAACCCCACTGCAGGATCCAGTTATGCAGAATGCAACATGCAAGAACAAGCTTAACCTGGGTGGGGTAAGGATGAAATGGCTTTTGATCCAGGATCTTGAACCTATTCTTCAGAGCTCCAAATGCCCTCTCAATGGTTACTCTAAGGGTGGAGTGTCTGAGATTGAACAACTCCTGTGGAGTCCTAGGGTAGTTCCTACCAGAGAACTCGTTAAGATGGTACCTAGTCTTCCTGAAGGGTGGAAGAACACCTGGTTTACATGCATAGCCAGCATCTCCTAGGTAGAACTTACCATCAGGGATGTTGATGCCATCAAGACGAGTCATGCTGTCATTGAGTATGTTAGCATCATGTGCTGACCCTTCCAGCCAGCCAACACATATGTGAACTTCATATCGAAGTCAACCGCAGCAAGCACATTCTGGCTTGTGTAGTGCTTCCTCCCCCTAAATGCTGCAGCTTGTGACCTCGACACTCTAGCAGTGACATGAGTAACATCTGTTGCCCCAATGCAATCCTAAAATGGCAATAGAAGACCTAGCATATGAAGCAATGAACTACATACTGCATTGCTCACCTTGAAGCATGGATACCATCTTGGGCTAGTGCGGATCTTGCTAGGAGTCCGGCCAGATGGTGACCCGATCATCTCTCCTCTCAGCTCCCCAACAGCATACAACACTTGCTTGAAGTATCTTGAGATGGTCTCCATTGATCTTCTGAACGTGTTGTGGATAACCCTGAATCTCTGGTTATGGCCAACGACATGAAGGAACATGGCCACTTGCTCTTCCACACTGGTGTGGATGCTATCTTGTAGCAGCCCCCTGTTCCTGAAGATCTAGACAAGTCTGGCAAATGGTGCTCTTTTCATTCGAAGCATCCACATAGCCTCTGTGTCGTTGCAGTTGTATATCTAGTTCAGATTGGCGATCCTCTCTTGCTCCCGCATAAGCATTGGAGCATATGTGATGACAGGTGTCTCACCACGGCGAACAACTCTCTTGTGCATGAACATGATGTGGGATCACTAGAAGGGATGTCTAGAGGGGGGGGGGGGTGAATAGACTACTTGACAAATTAAAAACCTAACCTTTTCCCAAGTTAATTGGTTGGCAGATTTTAGCAATTTTAACAAGTCTAGTGCACCCTACACATGCTAGTCAACAAGTATGGCAGCTGAAAGTAAAGACACGCATATGTAAGAGAGTAAAGATAGGAAGATCAAACGCAATAGATGACACGAAGATTTTTCCCGTGGTTCCGATAGGTGGTGCTATCGTACGTACACGCTGATGGAGACTTCAACCCACGGAGGGTAGCGGTCGCGAGAGTCCACGGAGGGCTCCACCCATAAGGGTCCACGAAGTAGCAACCTCGTCTATTCCATCACGGCTTCCGTCTACGAAGGACTAGCCTCACCATGGGTAGATCTTCACGAAGTAGACGATCTCCTTGCCCTTACAAACTCCTTGGTTCAACTCCACAATCACGAAGAAGGAGGCTCCCAAGCGACACCTAACCAATCTAGGAGGCACCACCCTCCAAAAGGTAATAGATGTGGTAGTATGATGAACTCCTTGCTCTTGTGCTTCAAAAGATAGTCTCCTCAATACTCAATCACTCTCTCACAGGTTTGGCATGGGTAGAAGAGATTGATTGGATGGAAAGCAACTTGGGGAGGCTAGAAATCAAGATCCATATGGTTGGAGTGGATGATATTGACCTCAACACAAGGGTAGGTGGTTCTCTCTCAGAAAATTGGATATGGCAAGTGGGTGTATGTTCTGAGTGCTTCTCTTCCGAGTGAGAGGTGGTGGAGGGGATATATATAAGCTTCTCCCAAAATCCAACCGTTACAACGTTATTGCCTAACTCGGTGAAACCAAAGTGAAAACTCGGTTGCACCGAGTAGTGCAAAATGTGGCAACTTTGGTGTTTTCGGTGAGACCGATATATGAATCTCGGTGGTACCGATATGGGTGACCTAGGAAGTTACCAAAACTCGGTGAGACCGATTCCTTAAACTCGATGGGACCGATTTTAAGAAATTGGTTAACAGAATGTTGGTCACTGGTTTCGGTTGCATCGAATGGAATGTTGTTAGTACCGAGATGCTAGGGTTTGGTTTGGCTTCTGTCTAGGGTAAAACTCGGTGGATCCTGATAACCCACAAGTATAGGGGATCGCAACAGTTTTCGAGGGTAGAGTATTCAACCCAAATTTATAGATTCGACACAAGGGGAGCCAAAGAATACTTGAGAGTATTAGCAGTTGAGTTGTCAATTCAACCACACCTGGAGATAAATATCTGCAACAAAGTGATCAGCAGCACAGTAATATGATAGGTTTGATAGTAGTAGCAATAGTAACAGTAGCTGTAACAGTGGTAGCAATAGTTTTGTAGCAGTTGGAACAGCAACAACAACAGTAGTAACTTAGCAAGAACAATAAGTGGAAAGGTCGTAGGCACTGGATCAGTAACTCGTTGGATGATATTCATCATATAACAGTCATAACCTAGGGCGATACAGAACTAGCTCCAGTTCATCAATGTAATGTAGGCATGTATTCCGTAAATAGTCATACATGCTTATGGAAAAGAACTTGCATGACATCTTTTGTCCTACCCTCCCGTGGCAGCGGGGTCCATAAGGAAACTAAGGGATATTAAGGCCTCCTTTTAATAGAGAACCGGAACAAAGCATTAACACATGGTGAATACATGAACTCCTCAAACTACGGTCATCACCGCGAAGTATCCCAAATATTGTCACTATGGGGTTGACGGATCATAACACGTAATAGGTGCATATGACAAGGCAAGATCGGATCAAGAACATAGATATAGAGATGATAACATAAACGGTTCAGATCTGAAATCATGGCACTCGGGCCCTAGTGACAAGCATTAGGCATAGCAAAGTCATAGCAACATCAATCTCAGAACATAGTGGATACTAGGGATCAAGCCCTAACAAAACTAACTCGATTACATGATGAATCTCATCCAAGTCCTCACCGACCAGCAAGCCTACGAAGGAATTACTCACTCCCAGTGGGGAGCATCATGGAATTGGCGATGGAGAAAGGTTGATGATGATGAAGACCGAAGATTCCCCTCTCCGGAGCCCCAAACGGGCTCCAGATCTGGCCTCCCGATGAAGAACATGAGGTGGCGGCGGCTCCGTCTCGTGAAACGCGATAATTCTTTCTCTCTGATTTTTTCTCCAAATTTAGGAATTTATAGTGGCGGAGATAGGGCAAGTGGGGCCCCGAGGTGGGCACAACCCACCAGGGCGCGTCGGGAGGGGGCTGGCGCGCCCTGGTGTATTGTGCCCAGCCTGGGCCCCCTCTCCAGTGGTTTCCGGCTCCAGTATTTTTTATATTTTCCAAAATAAATCTCCAAAAAGTTTCGTTCCATTCCGAGAACTTTTATTTCTGCACAAAAACAACACCATGGTAATTCTGCTGAAAACAGCGTCGGTCCGGGTTAGTTCCATTCAAATCATGCAAATTAGAGTCCAAAACAAGGGCAAAAGAGTGAGGAAAAGTAGATACGTTGGAGACGTATCAACTCCCGCAAGCTTAAACCTTTGCTTGTCCTCAAGCAATTCAGTTGACAAACTGAAAGTGATAAAGAAAAACTTTTATGAACTCTTTTGTTCTTGTTTACATATATATGCTTAAGTAGCACCCAGGTTTTCAGCAAAGATTATGACTAATCATGTCAACAATAACTCTTAGGAATTATATTCACTCATAACAATAACATAAGCAACTAGCGAGCAATAATAATATATCTCAAGCGCCAACACTTTGTCAAAACAATCATGATACAATATGACAATAGTGGTATCTCGCTAACCCTTTCTGAGACCGCAAAACATAAATGCAGAGCACCTCCAAAGTTCAAGAAGCGACTAAACATTGTAATTCATGGTAGAAGAGATCCAGTCATGCTGCACCCAACATCAACTATACACAATGCATGAGGATGACAATAGTGCTCTCAGGTCTGGCGCTTATTTGAGAAGGTGATGACTCAACTTAAAAGTAAATAGATAGTCCCTTCGCAGAGGGAAGCATGGATTTGCAGTGGTGCCAGAGCTCAAAGTTTAAAACAGAGATAGATATAATTTTGAGAGGTACACCCTTCCTATCAACGTCACGACCAAGAGTTATCAACATCTTCCATGCTAAACAAATTAGCGGCGGTTCCCAAGCGGTAAAAGTAAAGGTTTACTCCCCCTCCACCAACAATCACACTCCACGGCGAGCCGTATCCACGGGTACCGTCCAAACCAACAACATTCCTGGGGGAGTTTTGTTTAATTATTTTTGAGTTTTGATTTCGGGACTGTGAATCCCTATTACCGCCCCTCTCGTGTAAGGACAAGTGAATAAACACTCATCATGAGAATAACCCGCTTAGCATGGAAGATATTGACTGCCCCCTGTCGCTCCATGAGCGGTCCAGGCACACAAAACAGATGTTCATTTGAATTTTAGAGGTGGCACATGCAAATTTACTTTGGAACGGCAGGGTAATACTGCATATAGGTAGATATGGTGGACTCATCTGGCATAACTTGGTTTAAAGGTTTTGATGCACAAGCAGTATTCCCGCTTAGTACAGGTGAAGGCTAGCAATTAGATTGAGAAGCGGCCAGCTAGAGAGCGAAGACGGTCATAAACATGCATTACATATAATCAACATTGAATACTAGCATGAGTAGGATATGGACACCATGAACATAAATATCATGAAGGCTATGTTGGTTTTGATTCAACTACATGCGTGAACATGTGCCAAGTCAAGCCACTTGAAACATTTAGAGGAGGATACCATATCATCATACCGCATTACAACCATTTTAATGCATGTTGACACCCAAGATAAATCATTATCCACTCCTAGCTACTTAAGCATGGCATGAACAACTATAATCTCTAATGGTCATTGCAAACATGTTTGATCATAATGAGCTGAATCAAGGGATACTAGGTTAAACATATTTACAAAAACAAAAACAAGTTGAGTTCATACCTGCTTTTCTCTGCCACAGTCAATTCATCAAATGTCGTCATTATTGCCTTTCACTTGCACGATCGAATGATAAGAAGATAATAATAGTGCAAGAGTGCTATGGACTAAGCTGGAATCTGCAAGCATTTTATTCAAGAGGAGAAGACAAAGTAACATGGGCTCTTTGTTAGATAAACGATAATGCAGATGAGAACCACTCAACATTTTCATTGTGGTCTTCTCCTTGGTACGACTCAAGTAAACAGAAAAGAATTTCAGAGATACACACTGAAATATTTTTGGAGTTTTTAGTTTTTTAAAGAAGCAAGCAAATTAAAGAAAACAAAAACGAGAAAAACTATTTACACGGGAAAGCTCCCAACAAGTAAAAGAAGAAGCGAGAAATCTTTTTGGGTTTTCTTTTGATGCTACAATTAAACTAAGCTAGAAAGAAAAACTAAAAAGAAATAGGAAATATTTTTGGGTTTTCTCAAAGTTTTTCAAACACGCAAGAAGAAAGCGAGAAAACAAATCAAGCATGGATAATACAATGAGAAAGTGTGAACACCGACAACTGGAATGAAATGTGTGAACATGAATGTAATGTCGGTGCAAATACGTACTCCCCCAAGCTTAGGCTTTTGGCCTAGCTTGGTAATCACCATCCGTATGAATAATAATCTGGGCGATGGCTCATTGAGAACCTCGGAGCAGACTCCGCGGCCCTCCTGGCAGCTTCAACCTCCGCGTTGTACTCATAGGCTTCATTCTCAAGAACATAATATCTTCCCCTAGTGTGAAAATCAAAGAGAGCAGGAGCAGTCAAAATAACAGGCACAACGGGTTTCTTATAAAATCTCAAGTTATAGGTATAGTTAGTGGCCGTGCCCGTAAGGAACTTATGACGCTTCATAGCATCAAAGTCTAAATACTGAGTGGGTAAGATGGGGTCATTAGGCCATGGTGATACATTTAATCTCTCAGCTACATGGGAGGCATAAATTCCTCCGTAAAAATTACCACTAGCAGCATTGAGCTGCAACCTCCGTGCAACAATTGCACCAAGATTATAATCCTTATTCCCAGTTATAGCAGTGTGTAGGAGACTCAAATCATGAGCACACAGTGTACTACAATCTTGTTTGCCTACAACACATTTACCGTTAAAGAGCGCAAAATATTGTAGTGATGGAAAGTGGATACTGTTAATTCTCCCTTGTGTAACCCCCCTATCTTCGCCAAAGCAAAGATTAACTAAAAATGACTTGTACTCAGATTTTGTTGGTTCATCGAGACAACCCTCATATGGAAGTTTGCATGCATCGCTAAACATTTCTAACGGCATGGTAAAGGAATGATCATACAGGTTGAATGAAACTCTAGACTCACGAGGAAAATATTTGAATTTCTTTGTGAAGGTTTTCGTGAGCTCGAGGTGTTGGGGGCACTTATCTGCGATGAAGGAGACAAGCTCTGTGTTGCGAATAAATTGATCAAATTCCTCCTTAATACCTGCACCTTCCATGAACTTGTCGCAAGACCACAAGCATGATTTGGTGGCGGCATCTCGCATCGAGCTTTCGCTTGGTTCAACATAAGACTGTCAAACTGAGCTTCCACTGGATGAGGCTCCCGAGGATCTCCTCCTCGAAGAACTCCTAAAGAATTGCATTTTATTCCTATAAAAATTCTGAAAAAAAATTAGTCCACAAAAATTTTGTCAACAAAACTGTGTAAGATTGTTAGCAACCACTCCTAAGCATGCATAGAGGCCATATTGAGCATTCAAACTACTTAGAACTCTAAGAATTCAACATGCAAGCTCATCTACAGCAACACCAAGAGTAGCTAATTACTCTAAAAATAACCCACAAAAACAAAAACTTATTGGAGCAATGGAGGAGTCACATACCAAGAAGCAATCCCTCCAAACAGTTTCAGAAACGGAGCTTCGAGCAAAGAGATCGAAATCCGCGGGTTTGAGAGCAAGAACACGAAAATGGTGGCTGTGGTGATTTTTTGCTGGAGGTAGGTGGTGATGTGGGCTGAAGAGATAAGTGAGGGGGCCCACGTGGGGGCCAGAACCCACCAGGCCGCGCCCTGGGGGTGCTGGCGCGCCCTGGTGTCTTGTGGGCACCAGGGGCACCCCCCTCAGGTGTTATTTGCACCAGAAATTCATAAATATTCGGAAAAAATCGTGTTAAATTTTCAGGGCATTCTGAGAATTTTTATTTTTGGGTCATTTTTTATTGCACGGAGAAAATAGAAAACAGGATAAACATGGCATTTTATTTTATTTAACTAGCTAGAACAGAAAATAAAAGGTGGGAACAGAGAATGATGCTTACTAGATTCCTCAACTTCATACCTCTAAAAAATGATCCATTAATAAGGTTGATCAAGTCTTATTAACAACCACTTCCGATTGGCATGAAACCGAAAAACTTTCGTAAAACACTAAGTTACCTCAATGGGGATGTGCATATCCCCAACAATAAGTATATCATATTTCTTTTTGGCAGTAGGTAGAGGTAGTTGAAAACTTCCAATAGTGATGGTCGGAGATTCTTCAATAACATTTATACCATTCACTTGGAATTGTTTCTTCGGAAAGTGCACCGTGTGCTCATTACCATTAACATGAAAAGTAACTTTGCTTTTATTGCAATCAATAACAGCCCCTGCAGTATTCAAAAAGGGTCTACCAAGGATAATCGACATGTTGTCGTCCTCAGGCATCTCAAGAATAACAAAGTCCGTTAAGATAGTAACATTTGCAACAACAACGGGCACATCCTCACAAATACCAATAGATATGGCTGTTGATTTGTCAGCCATTTGCAATGATATCTCGGTAGGTGTGAGTTTATTCAAATCAAGTCTTTTATATAAGGAGAAAGGCATAACACTAACACCGGCTCCCAAATCACACAAAGCAGTTTTAACATAGTTTCTTTTGATGGATCAAGGTATAGTTGGTATTCCAGGATCTCCAAGTTTTTTAGGTACTCCATCTTTAAAAGAATAATTAGCAAGCATGGTGGAGATTTTAGCTTCAGGTAATTTTCTTTTATTTGTGATGATGTCTTTCATATACTTTGCATAAGGGGCCATCTTCAAAATATCAGTTAAGCGGGTACGCAAAAAGACTGGCCTAATCATTTCAGCAAAGCACTCAAATTCTTCATCATCCTTTTTCTTAGATGGCTTAGGTGGGAATGGCATGGGTTTCTGAACCCATGGCTCTCTTTCTTTACCATGTTTCCTAGCCACAAAGTCTTTTTTATCATAACGTTTATTTTTAGGTTGTGGGTTATCAAGATCAGAAGCAGGCTCTATTTCAACATCATTATCTGGTTCTACATCATTACTAGGTTGAGCATCATTGTGAACATCATCATTATCATTTTCATTATCACTAGGTTGGTGTTCACTACCAGATTGAGTTTCAGCATCAGAAATAGAGACATCATTATTATCAGGAAGTTTTTGTGTCTCAGGTTCATTAGAGGTATGCAAAGTCCTATCATTTTTCTTTTTCTTCTTCTTCTTAGAAGGACTAGGTGCATCAATATTAATTCTCTGAGAATCTTGTTCAATTCTTTTAGGATGACCCTCAGGATAAAGTGGTTCTTGGGTCATTCTACCTCCTCTAGTTACTACTCTAGCAGCAAAATCATGCAAATTATTATTCATTTCATCAAGCAATTCTTTTTGAGACTTAGCAACTTGTTCTAACTGAGTTTGAACCATAGAGGCATGCTTTCCTACACCTCTAACATCATTACTAATTCTAAATAGCAAGTCACTCAAGCGAGCAATCATATCACAATTGTATTTCAATTGTTTCAGAACATGGGCATTGAAATGATCTTGCTTCATAATATAGTTGTCAAACTCATATAAGCATTGACTAGGATGTTTATTGTGAGGGATGTCACTTTCATTGAACTTTAATAAAGAATTTACCTCTACCACCTGTGGAGGTGGTGGTGTGTCAAGGCCATGTATTTCTTCAATAGGTGGCAAATTCTTAACATCCTCAGCTTTAATACCTTTTTCCTTCATAGATTTCTTTGCCTCTTGCATATCTTTAGGACTGAGAAATAAGATACCTCTCTTCTTCGGAGTGGGTTTAGGCGGTGGTTCAGAAAGAGTCCAATCATCATAATTCTTCAACATGTTATTCAATAATGCCTCAGCTTGTTCAACAGTTCGTTCCCTGAAAACACAACCAACACAACTATCTAGGAAGTCCCTAGAAGCATCGGTTAGTCCATTATAAAAGATATCAAGTATTTCATTTTTCTTGAGAGGATGATCAGGCAAAGCATTAAGCAACTGGAGAAGCCTCCCCCAAGCTTGTGGGAGACTCTCTTCTTCAATTTGCACAAAGTTAAATATTTCCTGTAAGGCAGCTTGTTTCTTATGAGCAGGAAAATATTTTTCAGAGAAGTAATAAATCATATCCTGGGGACTACGCACACAACCAGGAGCAAGAGTATTGTACCATGTCTTAGCATCACCCTTTAATGAGAACGGAAATAACTTAAGGATGTAACAGTAGCGAATCTTCTCATCATGAGCAAAAAGGGTGGCTATATCATTCAGCTTAGTAAGGTGTGCCACTACAGTTTCAGTTTCATAGCCATGGAAAATATCAGATTCAACCAAAGTAATTAACTCTGGGTCGACAGAGAATTCATAATCCTTATCGGTAACAAGGATATGTGAAGTAGCAAACTTAGGATCACATTTCATTCTAGCATTCAAAGTCTTTTCCTTATACTTGCATAGTAATTTCTTAAGATCATCTCTATCCTTGCAAGAAAGAATTTCTCTACTTATCTCTTCGTCCATAACATAACCTTTAGGTATCTTAGGCATTTCAAACTTAGGAGAACTAGGACTAATAGGAGTTTCATAATCATAATCAGTTTCATAAGCTTCATCAGTTTCAACAGTTTCATTCTCTTTAGCTCTAGCAATTTGTTCATCAAGAAATTCTCCTAGTGGCAGATTATCATCAAGCATGGTACTAGCATCATCAATAGCATAATTCATAGCAGAGGTAGCATCATCAATAACTTGCGACATATCAGGATTACTAGCATGTGGTGGTGTTGCAAGCTTACTCATAACAGAACGTGAATCAAGTGCAGAGTGTGACGGCAGTTCCTTACCTCCCCTCGTAGTAGAGGAAAAAATCTTGGTCCTTGGATCCTTCAAATTCTTCATAGTGATAAATTGATATAAATCCCAAGTGACTCAACAAATATTGCTATGCTCCCCGGCAACGGTGCCAGAAAAAGGTCTTGATAACCCACAAGTATAGGGGATCGCAACAGTTTTTGAGGGTAGAGTATTCAACCCAAATTTATAGATTCGACACAAGGGGAGCCAAAGAATACTTGAGAGTATTAGCAGTTGAGTTGTCAATTCAACCACACCTGGAGATAAATATCTGCAACAAAGTGATCAGCAGCACAGTAATATGATAGGTTTGATAGTAGTAGCAATAGTAATAGTAGCTGTAACAGTGGTAGCAATAGTTTTGAAGCAGTTGGAACAGCAACAACAGTAGTAGTAACTTAGCAAGAACAATAAGAGGAAAGGTCGTAGGCACTGGATCGGTAACTCATTGGATGATATTCATCATATAACAGCCATAACCTAGGGCGATACAGAACTAGCTCCAGTTCATCAATGTAATGTAGGCATGTATTCCGTAAATAGTCATACGTGCTTATGGAAAAGAACTTGCATGACATCTTTTGTCCTACGCTCCCGTGGCAGCGGGGTCCATAAGGAAACTAAGGGATATTAAGGCCTCCTTTTAATAGAGAACCGGAACAAAGCATTAACACATGGTGAATACATGAACTCCTCAAACTACGGTCATCACCGCGAAGTATCCCAAATATTATCACTATGGGGTTGACGGATCATAACACGTAATAGGTGCATATGACAAGGCAAGATCGGATCAAGAACATAGATATAGAGATGATAACATAAATGGTTCAGATCTGAAATCATGGCACTCGGGCCCTAGTGACAAGCATTAGGCATAGCAAAGTCATAGCAACATCAATCTCAGAACATAGTGGATACTAGGGATCAAGCCCTAACAAAACTAACTCGATTACATGATGAATCTCATCCAACTCCTCACCGACCAGCAAGCCTACGAAGGAATTACTCACTCCCGGTGGGGAGCATCATGGAATTGGCGATGAAGAAAGGTTGATGATGACGAAGACCGAAGATTCCCCTCTCTGGAGCCCCAAACGGGCTCCAGATCTGGCCTCCTGATGAAGAACAGGAGGTGGCGGCGGCTCCGTCTTGTGAAATGCGATAATTCTTTCTCTCTAATTTTTTCTCCAAATTTAGGAATTTATAGTGGCGGAGATAGGGCAAGTGGGGCCCTGAGGTGGGCACAACCCACCAGGGCGCGCCGGGAGGTGGCTGGCGCGCTCTGGTGTATTGTGCCCAGCCTGGGCCCCCTCTCCGGTGGTTTCCGGCTCCAGTATTTTTTATATTTTCCAAAATAAATCTCCAAAAAGTTTCGTTCCATTCCGAGAACTTTTATTTCTGCACAAAAACAACACCATGGTAATTCTGCTGAAAACAGCATCAGTCCGGGTTAGTTCCATTCAAATCATGCAAATTAGAGTCCAGAACAAGGGCAAAAGAGCGAGGAAAAGTAGATACGTTGGAGACGTATCACTATCACTGCTACCGTTACCGTTACTGCTACTACTGCTATCAAAACTATCATACTACTGTGCTATTGATCACTCTGCTGCAGATATTTAATCTCCAGGTGTGGTTGAATTGACAACTCAACTGCTAATACTCTCAAATATTCTTTTGCTCCCCTTGTGCCGAATCTATAAATTTGGGTTGAATATTCTACCCTCGAAAACTGTTGCGATCCCCTATACTTATGGGTTATCAAGACCTTTTTCTGGCGCCGTTGCCGGGGAGCATATCTATATTTGTTGAGTCACTTGGGATTTCTATCAATTGATCACTATGAAGAATCTGAAGGATCCAAAGACCAAGATTTTTCCCTCTAAGACGAGGGTAGGTAAGGAACTGCCATCTAGCTCTGCACTTGATTCACCTTCTGTTATGAGTAAGCTTGCAACACCACCACATGCTAGTAATCCTGATATGTCGCAAGTTATTGATGATGCTACCTCTGCTATGAATGATGCTAGTACCATGCTTGATGATAATGTGCCACTAGGAGAATTTCTTGATGAACAAATTGCTAGAGCTAAAGAGAATGAAACTGATGAGATTGCTAAAACTGATGAAGCCTATGAAACTGATGCTGACTATGAAACACCTATTAGTCCTAGCTCTCCTAGATTTGAAATGCCTAAGGTACCTGAAGGTTATGTTATGGACGAGGAGGTAACTAGAGAAATTCTTTCTTGCAAGGATAGAAACGATCTTAAGAAATTGCTACGCAAGTATAAGGAAAAGACTTTGAATGCTAGAATGAAGTGTGATCCTAAGTTTGCTACTTCACCTATCTTTGTTACCGATAAGGATTATGAATTCTCTGTCGACCCAGAGTTAATTACTTTGGTTGAATCTGATCCTTTCCATGGCTATGAAACTGAAACTGTAGTGGCGCACCTTACTAAGATGAATGATATAGCCACCCTCTTCGCTCATGATGAGATAGCCACCCTCTTCGCTCATGATGATGACTAGTAAATGTGTTGGTGTCACTGAATTTTGACTTTTGGCTTTGGACATAAGATTTGTGTGGGAAAGTGGATGAGTATTTTTGGTGGCTAATCTCTAAGCACTTGAGCAACCAGATCATCATATTTACCTCATCCCCGTTTAATAGTATTGGCTTTCCTATGGACTCAAAAGTGATTTCTCACACAATGTAAAATGTAAAGTCTTGTAGCTTGAAGCATGGCCAATTCTATTCCTTCCTTTCCTTGGTGAGGTTCTCCACACAATCCTTAGCCAATCCTCTCCATGGACTAAGCCTGAAATAAACTAGATAAAACTATTAGTCCAAGAGACAATGTATGTTGTCATGAATTATCAAAATCACCAAGGGAGCATATGTGTTTTCAATCTCCCCCTTTTTGGTAATTGATGACAACATACAATCAAAGCTTCAAATTAAGATATGCAGGAATATGTGATAGCTTTGAAGTATACATGACCAATACAAGCTCCCCTAAATGTGTGCAATCCATTTTAAAGGATAGTAGCTTTGGAATGCATGAACACACACATAGTAGACAGGACATGAGAAGTCATGTATATCTTGGCTATATGCATAAAATATATGTGAATGAGGTGTCTCCATGTTCAAGACTTCACTCTTGCAAACAATATGTGCAAGAAGCAAGAGATCATCTTGACCAAGGATATGATGCATATACTTACCTTGAAGTTCTTGAGCATTTTAATAGTAGGAACACACTTGAGAAAACAATGTTAGGAAACACAAGAGTATTCTACTTATCCAAATGCAAAAGGATTCAAGAGTACCAAGATATGGAAGACATATGAGAAATAGTGTTTCTTAAGATTGATATGTCTCCAAAACACATTTAGAACTTTCTCCCCTAAGTATGGATTTGTAAAACCTTCCTCTCCCCCTGAATCTTAGCATGTAGATATTGGGAGTAGGTAGGGTGAGACAAGTCTAACATAAAAACATATGCACTCTCTCCTTAAATTAAGTAGTATGAATTTGGTCTTCTCTTTCTCCCTTGAACAGTTTTTTCTCCCACTTTGGGTAAGCATAAGCTTAGATGTTCTTAGATATTCCCCCCTTGATATATTCTCCCACTTAATATTCTCCCCCTATATACGCATAAGCTTTGATATTCTCCCCCTTTGGCATTAATTTCCAAAAAGGGCCAGAGGGTAAGGGATCCTTGAGAGTAAGGGTCATTGAGAGCTTTGAGACTAAGGGATCCTTGAAGATAGTTTCTCCCCTACTAGCATCTGAAAAACTTTAAGGTTTCTCCCCCTTTTTGTCAAAGGGATCCTTGAATAATTTAGATTTTTCTAATTTTGACACAGAACACAGAGGATAGCAAAATTGGTGGCTCCGAGGCAGAATTAGTCGGTGGAACCGATATGATGTTGTGCATCCTATCTACATGATCGGTGACGCCGAGTTACCTGGATTGGAGGGTCCGAAATGCAAAACAGAAACTTGGCAAAGTTTGTCAAAAGCAATTTTTCAGAAAGTCTCAATAGAATAAAATGATTTGCAGTGAATTTTAAAAGTGATTTGCAAGGAATTTTCAAAGTGATTTGCAAGGAATTTTCAACTAGATGGAAATTGAGTTGTTCCAAGAAAGCATGCAACTATAAGATGAACCAAACAAGATACTTCATCTAGATGATGGTCGGTGACTAGGTCACCTACATTAGAGTATATTGACTTAAGGAGCCAAGCAAGAATACTTGATCATAGGTCATACTCTACGTGAAGCTCAAAATGGGATTACCATTTTTCGTTTAAGCATGTTAATGTTTTCATATCACTTGAGTTGCTTTGTCTCATGACTTGGAGTAAAGCTATTTCAAGGATATGAGCACATACCTTTGAGTGATGTTGATGACGTGACATGTAGGAGAACTTCTTGTGGATGCTCGAAGTTGATGAATATCATCTTGAGTTGGGAGCAATCCATATTTTCTTTGAAGCTAGGTCCTCCTACAAGAGTTAGTCATGCAAGGAAGAACAATGTATATATCCAAATGACAATAGCTAAATTTTCATCATATGTAAGTCAAGGATATAGTTTGTGTTGTCTTCTTCCTTCCATCATCAAAGAAGGGTTGTGGATATTGGGCCATGACAAGATTGCTTGTGATATGATTTGATGGCAATCTTGTGGAGTGTAGATCTTCCAAGTACCTTCAAAAGGTTAGATGCAATACACGGGAGCATATATTTCCAAGGTATAAGATAGTGTCATATCACGTGTAACTTGGAATAGTCATGTAAGCTCATGCCCTTGCATGCATCCGAGTGAGTCTAGCTCCAGTTTGAAGCATCAATGATGTTCAACTCACTCCTCAAGTGACAAAACACTTTCTCATCAAGTGGCTTAGTAAAGATATCGGCCAATTGCTTGTTGGTGCGAACATGTTTGAGTTTAATGTCCCCTTTGGCAACATGATCACGAATGAAATGATGACAAACTTGAATATGTTTAGTTCGAGAATGTTGCACGGGATTTATGAGCAATCTTAATAGCACTCTCATTGTCACACAACAATGGAACATGTCTCACATGGATTCCATAATCCTTAAGAGTTTGAGTCATCCATAGCAATTGAGCACAACATGATGCGGCGACAATATATTCCGCTTCGGCGGTAGATAGAGATACCGAGTTTTGTTTCTTGGATGACCAAGACACAAGAGATCTACTAAGAAATTGACATGTACCCGAGGTGGATTTTCTATCAACCTTATCTCCGGCATAGTCCAAGTCGGAATAACCAACAAGGTTAAAGGAAGATCCCTTAGGATACCATATGCCAAAGTTTGGTGTTTGTATCAAGTATCTCACAATTCTTTTCACGGCCTTAAGATGACACTCTTTAGGAGTAGCTTGATATCTAGCGCACATGCACACACTAAGCATAATGTCGGGATGGGAGGCACATAGATATAGCAATGAACCAATCATTGAACGATAAACCTTTTGATCAACCGGTTTGTCCTCCTTGGTGAGGTCAATATGTCCACTAGTAGGCATAGGAGTTTTCATACCTTTACACTCTTGCATGCTGAACTTCTTGATCAAGTCCTTGGTATACTTGGTTTGAGAGATGAAAGTTCCTTCTCTCGTTTGCTTGATTTGCAAACCAAGGAAAAATTTCAGCTCACACAATATGGACATCTGATACGTCTCCATCGTATCTATAATTTTTAATTGTTTCATGCCAATATCATACAACTTTAACATACTTTTGGCAACACTTTATATGATTTATTGGACCCTATTGATCCAGTGCCCAGTGCCAGTTCCTGTTTTTTGTGTGTTTTTTGTTTCGCAGAAATTCCATATCAAACGAAGTCTAAACGCGATAAAAATTTACGGAGATTTTTTTTTGGAATATTTGTGAATTTTGATGAGTGAAATCAACGCAAAAGGAGGCCCACAGCCCCCACAAGACATCAGGGCGCGCCCCAGGGCCCAGGCGCGCCGTGGTGGGTTGTGGTCACCTCGTAAGTCGGTTGAATCTCTCCTTCGGGTGCAAGGAAGCTAATTTTTGGAAAAAATCATGTTAAAATCTCAGTGCAATCGGAGTTACGGATCTCCGGGAATATAAGAAACGGTTTTCGGCCAGAAAACAGAAACGAGAAACAGAAGAGAATAGAGAGGGAGATCCAATCTCGGAGGGGCTCCTGCCCCTCCGCCGCTATGGAGGCCATGGACCAGAGGGGGAACTCTCCTCCCATCTAGGGGGGTAGGCCAAGGAAGAAGAAGAAGGAGGGGGGCTCTCTTCCCCTCTCTCCCGGTGGTGTCGGAACGCCGCCGGGGCAATCATCGCGACGGCGATCTACACCAACAACTTCACCGCCGTCAACACCAACTCTCTCCCCCTCTATGCAGCGGTGTAACACCTCTCTTCCCCGCTGTAATCTCTACTTAAACATGGTGCTCAACTCCATATATTATTTCCCAATGATATTTGGCTATCCTATGATGTTTGAGTAGATCTCTTTTGTCCTATGGGTTAATTGTGGTATGATGTTATGGATGTGAGTTGTATGTTGATATGGTGCTGTCCTATGGTGCCCTACGTGTCGCGCAAACGTGAGGGATCCCCGCTGTAGGGTGTTGCAATATGTTCATGATTTTCCTATGGTGGGTTGCGTGAGTGACAGAAGCACAAACCCGAGTAGGTGGGTTGTTGCATATGGGAGTAAAGGGGATTTGATACTTAATGCTATGGTTGGGTTTTACCTTAATGAACTTTGGTAGTTGCGGATGCTTGCTAGAGTTCCAATCATAAGTGCATATGATCCATGTACGGAAAGTGTGTTAACGTATGCCTCTCCCTCATTGCATATAACAAGTATCTATTATATTATATTCAATTGCCTAGGGACAATCTTTCTCTTGCGTTACACAAAAAGCTTTCTACTAAGTTATTTACTTTTATTGTTCTTTTATTAAAACAGCACCTAACTTTTATTTCCATGTTCGTTATTATCTTGCAAAGTACTTCTAGTTTTATTCCCGCAAAGTAGTTTCATACTTGTTCTAGGTAAAGCAAACGTTAAAGTGTGCGTAGAGTTGTATCGGTGGTCGATAGAACTTGAGGGAATATTTGTTCTACCTTTAGCTCCTCGTTGGGTTCGACACTCTTACTTATCGAAAAAGGCTACAAACGATCCCCTACACTAGTGGGTTATCAAGATCTTTTTCTGGCGCCGTTGCCGGGGAGCAATAGCGTGGGGTGAATATTCTCGTGTGTGCTTGTTTGCTTTACTACTAAGTAATTTTTATTTTCTGTTATTAGTTGTTTTATATCTTTAGTTATCGATATGGAACACGAAACACCAAAAAAATCAGTGGTACTTGCTACTCATGGAGATGGGGAACCTCCTAAAACCCTCGATGCTAGTTATGTGAAACACGTTAATTACTCCTTTTATAATCCTGAGAAATCCTCATCAAACTTTATAATGGGAGACACGTTGGATCAATGTGAGTACTTTAGGGATTATTGCTTGTCTCAAAAAGGGAAACACTTATGGGATCAAATTAGAATATTGCAATGGTTTGCTTGGGATGCATGCTTGAGATGTGACTTTACTTGTTGCTCTAAGATAGAGGCTCCACACCTTCCCTTTCAATGTAAATTTAACGATAATGAAACCTTGGCTTCTTATGCTAAAGGTATTTATGATTACTATGATGTGGAATGAATAGAAGAATTTGTTGCTTTTAAAGGAGCTTATGAAATTGCTTCTTTGCTTGAAAAGTATGATGATGATGTTCCTTACGAATCTGAAAATTTATCCATACTTAAATATTGCTATGAAAATTATGATTGCAATGCTGATATTATTGAATTTATTGAAAGAATGACCGCTGCCTTGGAAGAGACTAATATTTTGCAGGAGTCTATGGAATAAGAAATTGCTGAAACTGTGAGCTCATTAGATGAAAAAGATGAGGAGGAGAGAGAAGAACAAAAGGAGGAAGAGCGGATTATCTACCCGTGCCCACCTTCTAATGAGAGTAACTCTTCAAATCATACATTGTTTAATTTCCCTTCGCACATACCGAATGATGAATGCTATGATGAATGCTATGATGATTGCTATGATCCCTTGGATTCGTTTGAAATATTCCTTTTTGATGAACTCGATGCTTGCTATGCTTGTGGCCAAGATGCCAACATGAATTATGATTATGAAGATGAACTTGCAATAGTTCCTTATGTTAAGCATGAAATTGTTGCTATTGCACCCACACATGATAGTCCTATTATCTTTTTGAATTCTCCTAACTACACTATATCGGAGAAGTTTGCTCTTATTAAGGATTATATTGATGGGTTGCGTTTTGCTATTACACATGATGATTTTGATGAATATAATATGCATGTGCTTGCTGCTCCTACTTGCAATTATTATGAGAGAGGAACCAAGTCTTCACCTCTCTATGTTTCCAATACGATAAAATTACATGAAACTACTTATGCTATGTATTGGCCTTTACTTGATGTGCATGAATGATTCTTTTATGACATGCCGATGCATAGGAAGAGAGTTAGACTTTGTCACTGCATGATATATGTTTCTTTGTGCTCACTACTAAATTACAAATCATTGTTAATTAAAATTGGCTTTGATATACCTTGGGATCCGGGTGGATCCATTACTTGAGCACTTTATGCCTAGCTTAATGGCTTTAAAGAAAGCGCTGCCAGGGAGACAACCCAGAAGTTTTAGAGAGTCATTTTATTCTGTTGTGTTCTTTTATAAAGTTTAAAAACAAAAAAATATAGAGGGGGACCTAAAACTTCACAAAAAGAAAGGTGAAAGTGAGAGAGATGATGAGCATCGTTGAAGTGGGGGCTAGCCTTGAACTTTGTTCATGCCCATGGAAACCTTGTGAATCTTGAATCACAGAAACTTTTCAACAAAAATAATTATACCCTTGTACAAATCCATTGTATTATAAAGATAATGTGCCAAGATTTGCCTTTAGGATGATTAGATTGCTTGTTGGTATGTGCGGTGTAAAAACAGAAACGTTGGCTGTAGTGCGTGAATTTACATTTTTTACTGGAACTACAAAAGTTTCTGAAATTTTTACACAGTATTGCTATACAATTTTTTTATTTCTTCCTAAGTTTTCAATTTTTTTGGAGTTACATAAGTATGGTCAAAGTTCAGATTACTGCAGACTGTCCTGTTTAAGACAGATTCTGTTTTTGATGCATTGTTTTGCTTGTTTTGATGAAACTATCGATTTTATCGGTGGTATAAGCCATGGAGAAGTTATAATACAGAAGGGATCATGCAAATATAAAATATGAATGGGTTTGCAACAGTACTTAAAGTAGGAATTTGCTTTATTATACTAACGGATCTCACCAGTTTTCTGTTAAGTTTTGTGTGGATGAAGTGTTCAAAGATCGAGGAGGTCTTGATATGAGGAGAAGGAGGAGAGGAAAGAGTTCAAGCTTGGGGATTCCCAAGGCACCCCAAGTAAATATCCAAGGAGACTCAAGTGTCTAAGCTTGGGGATGCCCCGGAAGGCATCCCATCTTTCTTCAACAAGTATCGGTATGTTTTTGTTTTCGTTTCGTTCATGTGATATGTGTAAATCTTGGAGCGTGTTTTGTGTTTAGTTTTCACTTTTATTTTATGCACCATGCTGGTATGAGATAGTCCATGGTTGATTTATATAATGCTCATTGCACTTCACTTATATCTTTTGAGTATGGCTTTATAGAATGCTTCATGTGCTTCACTTATATCATTTGAAGTTTGGATTGCCTGTTTCTCTTCACATAGAAAACTGTTATTTATAGAATGCTCTTTTGCTTGACTTATATTTATTAGAGCATGGTATTTTGTAGAAAGAATTAAACTCTCTTGCTTCACTTATATCTATTTAGAGAGTCAACAGGAATTGGTCATTTGCATGGTTAGTCATAAAACCCTACATAAAACTTATGGATCACTGAATAAGATATGTTTGATTCCTTGCAATAGTTTTGTGATATAGAGATGATAATATGTGGGAGGTACTAGTGGATGATCGTGTTTAGTAAGATATTGGTGTTAAGGTTTGTGATTCTCGAAGCATGCACGTATAGTCTCCCGTTATGCCAGGAAGTTGGAGCACAATTTATCCTTGATTGTCTATCTTTGTGTGAAGGTCAGGGGCGTGCGGTGGTTAACTCCTACCAACCTCCCCCCTAGGAGCATGCGTAGTAATACTTTGCTTCGAGGGCTAATAAACTTTTGCAATAAGTATGTGAGTTCTTTATGACTATGTGAGTCCATGGATTATACGCACTCTTATCTTTCCGCAATTTGCTAGCCTCTACGGTACCGTGCATTGCCCTTTCTCACCCCGAGAGTCCACTAGTAGAAAACAGGCCATTAGTCCCTGTTGGGAAGGGCCTTTAGTCCCGGTTCCCCAACCGGGACTAAAGTATCGGGACTAAAGGGTCCAAGCCTTTAGTCCCGGTTGGCTATGAACCGGGACTAAACCCTGGCCACGTGGTCGGCAGCGTGCGCTAGGGCATGGGGACCTTTGGTCCCGGTTGGTAACACCAACCGGGACTAAAGGTTTAGGGGTTTAGGGGTTTAGGTGTTTAGGGGTTTAGGGTTTATTGTTTATTTTTCCTTTTCATTTTGTGTTTTCCATTTAATTCTTTTTCATTTCAAACATATTTTACGCTACTACATACTGTACACGTTATGCATATATAATAGAATTTCTCGTAGAACCGATCATATATCATAAAATTTCTCGTACAAGCAATCATATATCATAGAATTTCTCGTACGACCACATGCATACACACACACACACACATATATATATATATATATATACAATTTGGTATATACAATTTCTCTTACAATTTGCAGATCATTTGCGGATCGTGTAATGGTATTCTCCGTCGGGAGATATGACCTGCTGAAGCAAAAATCCCGCAATTTCCTCTTGAATTGCTCGTATGCGGTCCGTTGGTAGGAGCTTATCCCGCATCTCGTGCATCTATATATAAAGAAGGAGATCAATATGAATATGCATGTTAGTTGTGTGTATATGTATTAGATCATGATAAAAAAATATGAATGGTGTTTACGTACCCAAAGATCTCTTGCACTCTTGCTGCTTTCGGTCATAAAGCGAATGTTCTCGCAAACGTAATATGCACATAGATTAGTCCCCTGTGCCTGCCTCATGCACTTTACGAGAATAGAATTCAATCAGATAATAATGAAGCATGACAATGGTATTGAAACTAGAATTAAAGAGATGCGCGGACGTAGCTAGTACTACTTAATTACCCTGGGCTTTCGCCATCTCAACTCTGGTTTCCATTCACCGGTGACCTCTTTGATGAAACGTTTCCAAACCCTGCCCGGCAAACAAAATGAATAAAGGAGTTATTAATTACTTGATATTAGGAAATGAACTAATAAAGAAGCCGACATAGTGCGTCAATGATTGAAATTACCTTTCGAGCAACGAATGCAAGCTTATGTAATCTTCAGGGTCTTTACTTAGCGAATCCAGTACTTCAATAGTGCCATCGTCAACTCTAATGATTAGAAGGATCCAGTGGTAGCTGTGCACACGATTTGTATAAGCGGGCATGCATAACTCATCAACTACACTTAACATCGAGTATATATATATAAGCAAAAATAGAATTTGTAGTACAAGACAGTAACACTCACTGGAAGTTCCAAGGTAAAAGTATTTCTGGTTTGTACTTTAGGGCCTTCAAAAACCTTAGAAGCATTTTCTCCATGTCTTTAGGGTTCCTTCTCAACACTTCTTCATTAACGGTATTTGGGTCAATGAACCCAATGCCATAGACTCCAGCTCTTTTCAATTCAAAAATCTTCATTCTGCATAATACCACACAAAAGAATATAGTGAGTATAATAATAGGCAATGAACGAGCTGAACTAGAGACTTAAATTACAGAAAGAAATCACTTACAGACAATAGCAACTGACGATAGATTTGTCGAGTGCTTTTTGATTGAATAACTGAAAAAATTCTTCATTTTCAATCCACAAATCTTTTTCATGGATGTAATGCTCTTTATCGATTTTCACCATGAGGCTCTCTCGCCCGTCCTTTACTTCTCTCATGTACCAGTCATGCAAGTTGTACATTTGCGTTGTTAGAAGCTTCTCGTCGTCAGGACTGACCAGAGGTTTCCCGGGGACATATTGCCATGCTATTTCCTTCGGATACCGAGCAATCTAGCATTCTCTCTATCAGTGTCGGTTATTACCACGTTATTGGCCCTCACCTTGAGCGGGCTGATCGATTGGACTGCCTGTTCTCCTAGCTGGGGAACCGTTTTCCCGCATTTACTGCTACCGCTCAACTTCTGTCTTTTGTGGGATTCATAGGACTTGGTAATACAGCGTTCATAGTCTGATACCGGCCTTTTCTCCGCCGGTTTAGCTGCATCAATAAAGTGTTGTGCGACCTCGTCGGGTACTTTCTCCTTTGGCGGCGGGGGCGGTTTCGGTGCAAAATGGGTCTGCAATTCGCTAGCCACTTGTACATCGAGTTCCTCGTCAGTCATATCGTAAGCTAACTTCTTTCTGGCAGGAGGCTTGGGTTTCTTCTTTTGTGTTATCTTCCACTTTGAAGACGGCGGATATCGATATCGTGGACGACTCGCGCTAGGCTCCGTCTCGGGGTGGGATGGACTATGCTGACGTGGAGGAGCTTGATATCGCGGACTCGCCATGCGCTCCGTCTCGGGGTGGGATGGATTCGGCTGGCGCGACGGAGATGGATATGGCGGACTCACCCTGCGCTCTGTCTCAGGGAGGGTTGGAGTCTGCTGACGCGGCGGACTTGGAGGAGGAGTCGGTGGCCTTGGCACCGAGTTTGGAAACACGATGCATTCCTTTTTCCACACAATGATACCACGTATGGCTTCTCCTAGTGTCAGCTCCCCTTGACCTCCAGTGTGATCAAGCTCTAGTGTATCATATCCCGACAGAACTTGATCCACCCCGACACGAGCATAGCCAGGTGGAATCGGATTGCCGTGGAGGAGTGCTTCAGGTGCATTCGGTAAAGCAAAGCCGTGCGCCACCTTCATGGATATGTTCTTGAGTTTCATGTGTAGCTCACAAGGTGTCGACTCTAGGATATCATCAACGGGGTAGCGAGCCAGCAGTGCATCATCGGCCGGGACCCCCGTGGAACCCACGCTGCTTTTCGGCATAGATGATGGAATGGTACCATCCAATGCTGGATCTGGTTGCTGCCGCTGCTGAGACGCGCCTTGCTGGCTAAATTTGTTGATTTGCTCCTGCTGCATGTTATATTTGCGTTCCAAGTCCTGAATCCGATCTACTTCATGCTTCTTCTTTCTGTCACGACTTTTGTAGTTGTCGTTCCAATCCGCAAACCCCAGAAGCCACGGAACCATGCCTTTGCCTTGTGTTCGTCCCGGGTGTTCAGGATTCTTGAGGGCGCGCAAAAGCTCGTCCTTCTCTCTCTCTCGGGCTCATACACACCCGCTCGAGCTTCTGCTATTGCTTTAAGTAACTCGTCTGTGGTTTCTTTAAGACTTGCCTGTTCAAGAACCTCCCCTGTCTTTGGGTCCAACTTTCCCCCATTTGCATAAAACCAAGTCCTGCACCTCTCGGGCCAAGTCTCTGTTACGGGAGTGACCCCTGCAGCCTTCATGTTTCTCTCAGATTCATCCCACTTAGGCAACCCAAACTTGTAGCCGCCTGGCCCCAGACGATGGTGCCACGTTTTTTTGTCGGCATTTATCTTGTTTATTCTCGACCATTCCTTAGCTACTTGTGATTCCTTGAACTTCACAAATTCGTCCCAGTCATCTGCTAACTTCACATATTCTCCTTTGAATTCTGGAGTCTTCCTTCCGTTTTCCACGTAACTTTTCCATAATCTTTTCTTCCAAGACTGGAATTGTGTGGCCATCTTCTTAAGAGCACACTTCTTGACTTTCTCCCATTGGACATCTGTGAGACCCTATGGTAGGGTGAAATGTTTCATGAGCGCCTCCCAAAGCAGATTTTTTGCTCTTTCGCTGACAAAAGAAACTGCTTGGGTATCTTTTGGCTTATTCCATTCTTGAACGGTGATCGGGATTTCGTCCCTAACGATAACTCCGCATTGACGTATAAATTTGTTCCCATTCTCTTTAGGAGCAATCGGTTCGCCATCTGCTCTGATTTGATCGATGTTGTACTTTACGCCTTGTTTCAACTTTCTTGTCGGGCCACGTTTAACCCTTGTAGAAGATTTGCTCGATCCGGAGGGCTAAAAGTAAGAAAGATTCGTTAATATATACAAATCAATCAATACATCTGATGATCACCAGAGGGCAAATTAATACCTCGCCGGACTCTGTTAATGGACAAAAATTTCTTCGCCATTGTCAGCTGGTTCGCCTTCGTCTCTTGGTCGTTCTTCCTTAATTCCCTCACCGGATGGGTCAAGGTATTGTGAGCCATCATCTACTTCATTCACTTCGTTTCCGGAGCGTATCAGGTCGTACATGGCATTCTCTTGATCATGATCTCTGTCTCTACCGTCCATAGCTTAACTAATCCAGAACAAATATAAAACAATTAGAATGCATTCAATAAGCAGAACCGGAGATATGCAAATCAATACAAGGCAATGCAACAATACGATCATATAATATCACTAATACATCATCGAATAGTATCACTAATACATCATCAAATATAATATCACTAATACAGATCTAGTTGACGTCTCGCGGCGCAGGCGGTGGACACCCAAAGATAAGGAACTATGACAGGATCATAGCTCGGGTGTGATCCCTGAAGAACCTGCCAGGTATTGGAGAACCTGGCGTCCAACGCAGCCATGTAGCGTCGGACGTGCTCGTCCTCCTCCCTGACATGGCGACGTACCACCTCTGCGGGGGCCGGCTCCCTCTGCACCGAGAGTGGTCCACGCGACTGCCACCAAATAACCTCCGGGTCGACGACGGGACCCTCATTCCTCACCAAGCTCCGCGCCCCGGAAGGCAACACCTCCCAGTGCTAGCCCGGCGGAGTCCAGTCCCGGACATGGCGCCTCTCAAGCAGGCTATTACCACCGAGTCGACGACGAGGATGCTGGCCGGGCATCGTCGACTCAACGGCTACGCTATGCAACTAAACATTTAAACATCGAAACATTTAAACACATGCATCTAAACATCTAAAAAATGAACAAAATTTGAGGAGGCTAATCATCATCGATCTATCAGCATCTAACTAATCATCATCATCATCATCTATCATCATCATGTAATTAACAATCTATCATCATCATCTAACTAATCATCATCATCATCTATCATCATCGTCGGGGACTCCCCCGGCGATCGTCGGGGACTCTAAGCCAATGATTTCGTGGACAAAGGTGTTGCGGTGGGCGGAGGCGGGGCCGGCGGTGGTGCTGCGGTGGGCGTAGGCGGGGCCGCCGGCGGTGCTGCGATGGGCGGGGGCGAGCGGCGGAGGCGCGCGATGCCGACGGGGACAGAGAGGAGGGGGCGGAGGCGGAGGCGGGGCCGGCGGCGGTGCTGCGGTGGGCGCGCGGAGGCGAGTGGCAGAGGCGCGCGGGGCGGGGCAGGGCCGGCGGCGGTGCTGCTGTGGCATCGGCGACGGCGGAGGCGGAGGCGGGGCCGGCGACGGTGCTGCGGTGGGCGCGCGGGGGCGAGCGGCAGAGGCGCGCGGGGCCGACGGGGACAGAGGAAGGGGGAGCCTTACCGGCGATGCCGAGGAGAGGGGCAGCGATGGCGACGAAGGAGACCGGCGAGGAGGAGACTGGCGAGGAGGAGCGGCGACGGCGACGGCGTCGGGACGGATTTGGGCAGCCTGGCGGCGTAGTGGAGTGGCGTCGGGGGAGAAACTGAGGAGAGGAAGGAGAAGGCGGGTTAAATACCCCAGGACCTTTAGTCCCGGTTGGTGGCTCCAACCGGGACTAAAGGTCTTTAGTCCCGGTTGGTGATACCAACCGGGCCTAAAGAGGCCTTTTCGGCGGACCAAATTCGCGCGGGAAGGGACCTTTAGTCCCGGTTGGTGATACCAACCGGTACTAAAGGTCTATTTTCTCTTTTTTTGTTTTTCTGTTTTTATATTTGGAATAACTGTTAGAATATTTATAGTTTTTTAATGAATCTTTTTGCTTTAGGTCAAAACAATTACAAACTTTCTGTTAGTGCCAGTAGTTTTCAAATTTAAATAGTTTAAATTTGAATTATTTTGAAATTTTTGTGAATAACTTTAGTTTAAAAATAGATTTTTGAGTGATTGTTTTTTGCTGTTGTTTAATATTAGTATGTTTTATCATTATGTTAAATTTTGGAATTTTTAGGATATTTTAAATAGGTGTTTTAATCAGAACCAGATTCTGTTTAACTCTTTTTAGTTTTATACCTTCATTTGTTTTAATCAAAATCACTATTAATGAACTCTGAAAAGGTTGAAACATGGCATGGTATCATCATTTCACCCACATAGCAAGTGGTAAAAAGTTGAGAGGGTTACGGCAAAAACTGGATGCACTTCGTGTACAAACTGGACCATCTCCTTCGAAGTATGAGGGTTTCGGACGAAAACTCATATGTTACAAAGGCATTTCATTTTTTTAACTTATTTCAACTCCAGACTTTTTGTGCATTCAATATGAACCATTCTAAGCCACATCCTCAAATTTCAACCATTTCTAACTTCATTTGCTATTTCTCATCCATTTAATGAATTGTTTTGAGCTAAATGGCCCTGAAATTAAATAGCACCACAAATGAACTCTGAAAAGGTTGAAACTTGGCATGGTATCATCATTTCACCCACATAGCATGTGCTAAAAAGTTGTGAGGGTTACAACAAAAATTGGATGCACTTCGTGTACAAACTGGACCATCTCCTTCGAAGTATGAGGGTTTCGGACGAAAACTCATCTGTTACAAAGGCATTTCATTTTTTTTAACTTATTTCAACTCCAGACTTTTTGTGCATTCAATGTGCACCATTCTAAGCCACATCCTCAAATTTCAACCCTTTCTAACTTCATTTGCTATTTTTCATCCATTTAATGAATTATTTTGAGCTAAATGACCCTGAAATTAAAAAGCACTACAAATGAACTCTGAAAAGGTTGAAACTTGGCATGGTATCATCATTTCACCCACATAGCATGTGCTAAAAAGTTGAGAGGGTTACAACAAAAACTGGATGCACTTCGTGTACAAAACTGGACCATCCCGGCTACTCACTAGAGAAGAAAAGTGATGACGGTGCAGCCAATCACATCCCAGAGTGGGATCTTGGGGTATAAAACTTTTTCTTCGCGTGTGTCCCTTGATTATTGCGCCGTAACCATGGACAATCTTCATCATTTAACAGGATGCTTGGGCCAGTCTTCACTGCGAAGGGAGGAATTTCATCAAACCTTTCATAATCTTTTGACATGTCTGTCTTGTCCTCCACTCCCACGATGTTTCTTTTCCCAGAAAGAACTATGTGGCGCTTTGGCTCATCGTATGATGTATCCGCTTTCTTATCTTTCCTTTTTCTCGGTTTGGTAGACATGTCCTTCACATAGAAAACTTGCGCCACATCATTGGCTAGAACGAATGGTTCGTCTGTGTGCCCAAGATTGTTGAGATCCACTGTTGTCATTCTGTACTGCGGGTCTACCATTACCCCTCCTCCAGTCAGATTGGCCCATTTGCACCGGAACAAAGGGACCTTCAAATCACCTCCATAGTCAAGTTCCCATATCTCCTCTATGTAACCATAATATGTGTCCTTTTCCTTGGTGTTTGCCGCATCGTCAAAGCGGACACCACTGTTTTGGTTGGTGCTCTTTTTATCTTGGGCGATTGTGTAAAATGTATTCCCATTTATCTCGTACCCTTGGAAAGTCAATATAGTCGAAGATGGTCTCTTGGCCAACAAGTACAAGTCATCTTCAACATTGTCGTCATTCATGAGATGTGTTCGCAACCAACCGCCGAAAGCCTCAATGTGTGTATGTTGAATCCAGGGGTCAGACTTCTCCGGGTTCTTCGAGCGTATAATATCCATGTGTTTCTCAATATACGGGGTCACCAAGGTAGAATTCCGTAGAACTGTGTAGTGTGCGTCCCTCAGCGTCAGTCGGAACAGATTGTCCGCCAGGACCCTTTCCAAATATTACTTATAAATCCTTGACCATATCAAGTATGTCATCACCAGTACGGAGGACGGGCTTCTTCCGGTGATCTGCCTCACCTTTGAAATGCTTGCCTTTCTTTCTTAAGGCATGCTTGGTTGGAAGAAATTGATGATGTCCCAGGTACACATTCTTCTTGCATTTGTCCAAATATATACTTTCCGTCTCATCTAAACAGTGCATGCATGCATGGTATCCCTTGTTTGTCTGTCCTGAAAGGTTACTAAGAGCAGGCCAATCATTGATGGTTAGGAATAGCAACGCTCGAAGGTCAAATTCCTGCTGTTTGTGCTCATCCCACACATGTACACCATTTTTATTCCACAGTTGTAAAAGTTCATCAACTAATGGCCTTAGGTACACATCAATGTTGTTGCCGGGTTGCTTAGGGCCTTGGATGAGCACTGGCATCATAATGAACTTCCGCTTCATGCACAACCAAGGAGGAAGGTTATAGATACATAGAGTCACAGGCCATGTGCTATGCTTGCTGCTCTGCTCCCCAAATGGATTAATGCCATCTGCACTTAAACCAAACCATAAGTTCCTTGGGTCATCTGCAAAGTCCGGCCACTCTTTCTCGATTTTTCTCCACTGCGACCCATCAGCGGGCACTCTTAACTTCCCGTCTTTCTTACGATCTTCTTTGTGCCATCGCAACGACTTGGCATGCTCTTTGTTTTCGAACAAATGTTTCAACCGTGGTATTATAGGAGCATACCACATCACCTTGGCAGGAATCGTCTTCCTGGGGCGCTCGCCCTAAACATCATCACCAGGGTCATCGCGACCGATCTTATATCGCAATGCATTGCATACCAGGCATGCATTCAAATTCTCGTACTCACCGCGGTAGAGGATGCAGTCATTAGGGCATGCATGTATCTTCTGCACCTCCAATCCTAGAGGGCAGACAACCTTCTTTGCTTCGTATGTACTATCGGGCAATTCGTTGTCCTTTGGAAGCTTACTCTTCATTATTTTCAGCAACTTTTCAAATCCCTTGTCAGATACACCATTCTGTGCCTTCCATTGCAGCAATTCCAGTGTGGTACCGAGCTTTGTGTTGTCATCTTCGTAATTTGGGTACAACCCTTTTTTGTGATCCTCTAACATGCGCTGCAACTTCAACTTCTCCTTTTCACTTTCACAGTTTCTCTTTGCAATGGCCCGACCAAGATCATCAGCGGGCTCATCTGATGCCTCAGCTTCTTCTTCTTCATTCTCTTCCCCCATTGTAGTACCATCATATTCAGGACACCCAGGATAGTTGTCGTCATCCTCTTCTTCTTCATTCTCTTCCATTAGAACCCCTCTTTCTCCGTGCTTGGTCCAACAATTATAGCCAGACATGAAACCGGATGTAAACAGGTGGACGTGAATCTGTTTTGAGCTAGAGTAAGTCTTATCATTCTTACACACACCACATGGACAACACATAAAACCATCCCGCTTGTTTGCCTCAGCCGCACGCAAAAAACTCTACACGCCATTAATGAACTGGGGAGAGCGTCGGTCATCGTACATCCATTGCCGGTTCATCTTCATTACACAACACCGAAAAGACCAAATTAATACAAGTTCATACATAAATTTCATACACACTTATTTTCTCATAAAACAACATACAACTATCTAGATAAAACATTTAAATGCAGCAACAAATGCGATCAAAATCGCAACTAAGGTAGCAATTGATCCAACAGCATAATGATACCAAACCTCTTTATTAATGGCATATTTTCTAATCTTTCTAATCTTCAAGCGCATTGCATCCATCTTGATCTTGTGATCATCGACGACATCGGCAACGTACAACTCCAATTTCATCTTCTCTTCTTCAACTCCTTTCAATTTTCCTTTCAAATCCTCATTTTCTTTTTCAACTAAATTTAACTTCTCGACAATAGGGTCGGTTGGCATTTCCGGTTCAACTACCTCCTAGATAAAAATATCTATGTCAACTTGATGGGCATAATTGTCATTAACACGAAATGCAACAAATAGTTATAAAAGAGAATATACCACATCCGAATCGTAAACCGGACGAGGGCCGATGGGCACCGATATCATAACCATGGCACTATATATAACAACAATCATACAAGTAAGAAAATTATGAAAGTAACTATCTAAATCATACAAATACGATTTTTTTTAATAAAAATGATAAGAACACAAGAAGAGGCTCACCAAGGCGGTGCCGGCGACGGGACAGTGCGGGCGATCGACGGTGGTTAGGACGGGGACGGGAAGGCACACTAAGTAAACCACACCTACACATATGCAAACTAAGGAGTTAATTTGAGCTCAAATTGCATATAAATCAAAAAAACTACCAAATAATTACACCCAAACTAAAACCCACAAATCACTATACTTATAAAGCATTGCCCGAGCTGATCTAGCAATAAGAGATGAAAGGACAAAGTTGCTAACCTTTGTGGACACTTGGATGGATTGGGGTGCCTCAAATCTTGACAAATCTTGGCAAAAATGGAGGGAGGAGATCGAGCTAGGGGAAGAACAGAGAGGGGAATTCGAATGGAGAAAACAGAGAAATGGAGTCGGGCTGGACGAAGGGTTTATATAGGGAAAGCTTTAGTCCCGGTTCGTTATACAAACCGGGACTAAAGGTCCACCTATAGTCCCGGTTTGTATCACAAACCGCGACTAAAGGGCCCCAGGCTGACACATGCCTGCCACCACCCTTTAGTCCCGGTTTGTGATACCAACCGGGACTATAGGTCTCGAATGAACTGGGACTAATGGGGCCCGTACACCCCGACCGCTCCTAGCCGTTGGAACCGGGACTAATGGACACATTAGTCCCTGTCCAAAGCCAAACCAGGACTAAAGGTTGAAACGGAAGGCCTGTTTTCTACTAGTGTCGGTGCAAACTTTGCCGGTGCATCCAAACCCCGTGATATGATACGCTCTATCACACATAAGCCTTATTATATCTTCCTCAAAACAGCCACCATACCTACCTATTATGGCATTTTCATAGCCATTTCGAGATATATTGCCATGCAACTTCCACCGCTTCCGTTTCGATGACTTGAGCATTCATTGTCATATTGCTTTACATGATCGTAAGATAGCTAGCATGATGTTTCCATGGCTTTTCCCTTTTTTGATATCTTTGCTACGCTAGATCATTGCATTCATATAGAGTCATACTTTGTTCTACTATCGTTGTAATATCGAGTTGTAAGTAAATAGAAGTGTGATGATCATCATTATTCATTATTAGAGCATGTCCCAGTGAGGAAAGGATGATGGAAACTATGATTCCCCCACAAGTCGGGATGAGGCTCCGGACAAGAAAAAGAAAAAATAGTAAAAAAAGGGGAAAAGAAAAAAAGAAAAAAAAGAAAAAGAAAAAAATAGAAAAAAGGGGAAAAGAAAAAAAAAGAAAAAAAGAAAAAGAAAAAATGATGAGAGACAAAGAGAAAAGGGGCATGCTAATTCCAAACTTGTGCTTCAAAGTAGCACCATGTTTTTCATATAGAGAGTCCCCTATGTTGCCACTTTCATATACTAGTGGGAATTTTTCATTATAGAGTTAGATGCACACCCAATTAGTTTTCATATTGATCTTTCATACACTTATAGCTCTTAGTGCATCCGTTGCATGGCAATCCCTACTCCTCGCATTGATATCTATTGATGGGCATCTCCATAGCCCGTTGATACGCTGAGTTAATGCGAGACTTTGTTCTCCACTTTTACCCCTTTGAAACCTACCACCATATTCTATTCCACCCATAGTGCTATATCCATGGCTTGTGCTCATGTATTGCGTGAGAGTTGAAAATGCTGAAGCGCGTTAAAAGTATGAACCCATTGCTTGGCTGACACCGGGGTAGTACATGATTTATACTTTGTGTTAAGAAGACAGAGCATGACAAGGCTATATGATTTTGTAGGGATAGCGTTCTTTAGCCTTGATATTTTGAAAGACATGATTGTTTGTTGGGATGCCTGAGTATTAATGTCTTTATGTCAAAACTAGACTATTGCTTTGAATCACTTGTGTCTTAATATTGATGCCATGATTAGATATATGATCAAGATTATGCTAGGTAGCATTCCACATCAAAAAATATCTTTTTTATCATTTACCTACTCGAGGACGAGCAGGAATTAAGCTTGGGGATGCTGATATGTCTCCGTCATATCTATACTTTTTGATTGTTTCATGCCAATATTATACAACTTTCACATACTTTCGGCAACAATTTATATGATTTATTGGACTAACCTATTGATCCAGTGCCCAGTGCCAGTTCCTGTTTTTTGTGTGTTTTTTGTTTCGCAGAAATTCCATATCAAATGAAGACCAAACGCGAGAAAAATTTACAGAGAATTTTTTTAGGAATATTTGTGAATTTTGGGAAGTGGAATCGACGCAAAAGGAGGCCCACAATCCCCACAAGACACCAGGGCGCGTCCCAGGGCCCAGGCGCGCCGTGGTGGGTTGTGGTCACCTCATAAGCCGGTTGGATCTCTCCTTCGGGCGCAAGGAAGATACTTTTTGGAAAAAAATCTTGTTATAATCTCAGCGCAATTGGAGTTACGAATCTCCGGGAATATAAGAAACAGTTTTCGGCCAGAAAACAGAAACAAGAAACAGAAGAGAACAGAGAGGGAGATCCAATCTCGAAGGGGCTCCTGCCCCTCCGCCGCCATGGAGGCCATAGACCAGAGGGGGAACTCTCCTCCCATCTAGGGGGGAGGCCAAGGAAGAAGAAGGAGGAGGGGGGCTCTCTCCCCCTCTCTCCCGGTGGCGCCGGAACGCCGCCGGGGCAATCATCGTGACGGCGATCTACACCAACAACTTCACAGCCGTCAACACCAACTCTCTCCCCCTCTATGCAGCGGTGTAACACCTCTCTTCCTCGCTGTAATCTCTACTTAAACATGGTGCTCAACTCCATATATTATTTCCCAATGATATTTGGCTATCCTATGATGTTTGAGTAGATCTCTTTTGTCCTATGGGTTAATTGTGGTATGATGTTATGGATGTCAGTTGTATGTTGATATGGTGCTGTCCTATGGTGCCCTCCGTGTTGCGCAAACGTGAGGGATCCCCGCTGTAGGGTGTTTCAATATGTTCATGATTTGCCTATGGTGGGTTGCGTGAGTGACAGAAGCACAAACCTGAGTAGGTGGGTTGTTGCGTATGGGAGTAAAGGGGACTTGATACTTAATGCTATGGTTGGGTTTTACCTTAATGAGCTTTGGTAGTTGCGGATGCTTGCTAGAGTTCCAATCATAAGTGCATATGATCCAAGTACGGAAAGTGTGTTAATGTATGCCTCTCCCTCATTGCATATAACAAATATCTATCATATTATATTCAATTGCCTAGGGACAATCTTTCTCTTGCGTTACACAAAAAGCTTTCTACTAAGTTATTTACTTTTATTGTTCTTTTATTAAAACAGCACCTAACTTTTATTTCCACGTTCTTTATTATCTTGCAAAGTACTTCTAGTTTTATTCCCGCAAAGTAGTTTCATACTTGTTCTAGGTAAAGCAAACGTTAAAGTGTGCGTAGAGTTGTATCAGTGGTCGATAGAACTTGAGGGAATATTTGTTCTACCTTTAGCTCCTCGTTGGGTTCGACACTCTTACTTATCGAAAAAGGCTACAAACGATCCCCTACACTTGTGGGTTATCAACATCTCATACTTCTCGGACATCAACCTTCCAAATTTCTCACTACATTGTGGGTTAGTTGATCCAAAGATAATATCATCCACATAAATTTGGCACACAAATAATTCACCATTAAGTCTTTTAGTGAATAAGGTTGCGTCAATTTTACCAATTTCAAAACCTTTTTCGATAAGAAACTTTGTTAAGCATTTGTACCAAGCTCGTGGGGCTTGCTTAAGACCATAGAGAGCTTTATGAAGCTTGTAGACATGATTAGGTTTCTTAGGGTTTACAAAACCAGGGGGTTGTTTAACATAGACCTCTTCTTCAATCTCACCATTTAAAAATGCACTTTTAATATCCATTTGGTAAAGCGTGATATCATGGTGATTATCATAAGCAAGAAGAATGCGGATAGCTTCAAGTCTAGCAACGGGGGCGTAGGTATCACCGTAGTCCATACCTTCGACTTGGGTGTGGCCTTGATCCACGAGACGCGCCTTGTTGCGTATGACTTGACCGTCTTCGTCTTGTTTGTTCCGAAATACCCATTTGGTTCCGATGATGTTTTGCTCATCCTTGGGCTTCTCCACTAGTGTCCATACTTCGTTCCTCTTGAAGTTGTGTAGCTCCTCGTGCATAGCTTGCACCCAATCTGGGTCCTGAAGAGCTTCTTCCACCTTCAAAGGCTCAATACTAGAGATGAATCAATAATGCTCACAAAAGTTAGCCAATCGAGTTTTAGAGCGAGTTATTCTCCCGGTTTGTATGTCACCAAAGATTTGCTCTAAAGGATGATTTTTGTTCACTCTTGCTCGAACTCGAGGTAGCTTTTGCTTGTTGGACGGTGGAGTTTCCTCATCATCATCTTCTTCTTCATTGTTGTTGAAAGTGTCATTGCCTCGAGGTGGTGGTGAAGGTGGTTGCGGTGGATCATCATGATGAACTTCTTCCTCCTCTTCATCTTGTCGTGTACCGCTTGTGGATGCCTCCATGTCGTGTTGAGGTTCGCCTTGACGCGAAGTAGGGGCTTCCACTTGGGTCGATGAAGCACTTTCCTTCACCTCCATGACGAATCTTGCCGATGGACAAGTCTTGGATGTCTTCCAAAGGTTCCTTATCTCCTAAATCATTTGGCAACTGTTCGACTTGCGAACCATTAGATTCATCAAACTTCACATCTACCGTCTCTTCAACTTTTCGAGTGAAGCTATTGTAGACACGGTAAGTGTGAGAGTTTGATCCGTATAAGAAACCTTCATGAGATTTAGGAGCAAATTTAGAATGACGATGCTTATCAGGAATGTAACAGTTGGAGCCGAATACTCGAAAGTATCTAGCTTGAGGCTTGTTACCGGTGAGTAGCTCGTATGCCGTTTTACCGAGAAGCTTGTGAAGGGAGAGTCTGTTCGTAGCATGACAAACAGTTTCCATGGCTTCTGCCCAAAAGTGTCTTGGCGTCTTGTATTCATCGAGCATCATTCTGGCCATCTCTATGAGAGTTCGGTTCTTCCTCTCAACAACTCCATTTTGTTGAGGTGTGTACATAGCCGAGAACTCATGTGAAATCCCTTCTTCCTCAAGAAAGGAATCCACATTTGTGTTCTTGAACTCCGATCCGTTGTCCCTCCGAACTTTCTTGATCTTCACTTCAAACTGATTTTGTGCTTTGCGAGCGAAGTTCTTGAAGATCTTTTGCACCTGCGACTTATCATCAAGAAAGAATACCCACATAAATCTGGAAAAATCATCAACTATAACTAGGCCAAAGGAATTTCCACCGAGGCTCTTGTAAGCATTGGGACCAAAAAGATTCATATGAAGCAACCCGAGTGCTCTCCTAGTAGTCATGATATTCTTTACGGGATGACTTCCACCTACTTGCTTCCTAGCTTGACAAGCACTACAAAGTCTATCTTTTTCAAAGATAACATCTTTAACACCAAGCATATGATCACCTTTGATGAGATTGTCTAGATTACGCATACCAACATGTCCTAGTCTTCTATGCCAAAACCAACCGTTAGAAGATTTTGCAATAAGAAAAGTGCAAGGTTTGGATCTCTTAGTGAAATCAACAATGTATAGATCACCTCTACGGAAACCGGTAAAGACCATGCTATGATTGTCTTGACAAAACACTTGGCAATCTACTTTGGTAAATAGCACATTAAAATCAAAGTCGGTAAGTCTAGATACGGAAAGAAGATTGTAACTAAGGGATTCAACAAGCATGACATTTTGAATGGAGCTATCATGAGATATGGCCACCTTACCAAGACCGAGTACCTTACCCTTGGAGTTGTCTCCAAATGTCACATACCTTCGCGGTCCATGATTTGGTGTGATCTCTTGAAACATGTCTCTATCTCCGGTCATGTGATCGGTGCATCCACTGTCGAGAATCCACTCTTTTCCTCCGGACATGTAATCCTTGAAGTTTGCCATGAGACTAAGATTCTTCATAGTCTTCTCATACTCGATGTCGAACAACTCATCTTCATCATAGTATCCATGTTCCACATTGCCATCATCAAGTGGGAAATCCTCCTCATAAGAAACAAGAGATTCGTTAGAGTTGTGATCATGACAATGTTCAAGATTATGAATGTGAATTGCTTCAACAATTATGTTGTTGATAGTTATGACATCTCCTTTAGCACGCATGAGGTCTCTAAGCTCAAATAGATAATCATCAAACTTAGGATCACTAGGCATCATTTTGTGAAAAGCAATAGATTTATGAAGGATTTCATCAAGATTACTCAATGAATAATTTGGATATCGTCTTTTCTCCAAATCATTCCACAAAGTATAAGCACATTCAAAATTCTTCATTTGATCAAACACAATTCTAGGAAATCCTTTAATGATAAGATTAACAGTTCTAAGATTTCGAAGCATATAAATTTCCTCTTCGTGTGTGGGATGTAAATGACCAATGGGAGGTATATAAGGGTTCTTAACATACTTGCTCAAATGGAATTCATTGAATAACTCTAGCATCTCATATTTCCGTTGACTATAGTACTCCCCATCGAGAACGGGCACTCTACAACTAAGACTCCCCAAACTAGACACATACATATTCCTCCAATGGTGATAAAACCAAAGCTATGGAGACCAATGCTCTGTTACCAATTGTGGGATCACTAGAAGGGATGTCTAGAGGGGGGGGGGTGAATAGACTACTTGAAAAATTAAAAACCTAACCTTTTCCCAAGTTAATTGGTTGGCAGATTTTAGCAATTTTAACAAGTTTAGTGCACCCTACACATGCTAATCAACAAGTATGGCAGCGAAAAGTAAAGACAAACATATGTAAGAGAGTAGAGATAGGAAGATCAAATGCAATAGATGACACGAAGATTTTTCCCGTGGTTCCGATAGGTGGTGCTATCGTACGTCCACGATGATGGAGACTTCAACCCACGGAGGGTAGCGGTCGCGAGAGTTCACGGAGGGCTCCACCCATAAGGATCCACGAAGTAGCAACCTCGTCTATTCCATCACGGCTTCCGTCCACGAAGGACCAGCCTCATGATACTCGTGATCTGCGTTGGGTTTTTCGTGAAGAGGAACGGGTAATCGCATCACAAAGTGGGTAAGTATTTCCCTCAGTTATAAAACCAAGGTTAATCGAACCAATAGGAATACCAATCCTCAACCGTCTTCAGTGGCTGCACACAAAAGAACAAACAACTTGCACCCAACGCCGACAAGAGGGTTGTCAATCCCCTTGATCTCGTTATTTGCAAGCAAGTGAGTTGTGTAGATAATTGTAGATAATAGTAAAGTGCAAAATAAAATAAAAGGTAATAAATAACATCAAGGTAATGATAGCGTTTGTGAATATATAAGTGAATAGACCAGGGGGGCGTAGAGTTCTCTAGTGGCATCTCTCATAAGCAAAGCATACGGTGGGTAAACAAATTACTGTTGGGCAATTGATAGAAAAGCGAATAGTTATGCGATTTTCACGGCAATGATCATGTGTATATAGGCATCACGTCCATAAGCAAATAGGCCGACTCCTGCCTGCACCTATTACTATTACTCCACCCATCGACCGCTATCCAGCATGCATCTAGAGTATTAAGTAAAAGAGAGTAATGCTTGGAGAACATTGACATGATGTAGACAAAGTAAACTCAATCAATATGAATAAACCCCATCGTTTTATCCTTAGGAGCAGCAACACAAAGACACAACTTGTCCCCTTCTGTCACTGGGATATAGAAACTCGCCAGGTTGAACCTACTACAATGCACCACTCCCACCGAAGAAATATCAATCTAGTTGGCCAAACTATCTCAATAGATCGGAGAGCATTACGAAGCTATGATGATCATGCAAATAAGAATCATAGTAATCAGATTTGACTCAAATACTTTTCATGAATAATCTGAGCATAAACTCACAATTCATCGGATCCCAACAAACACACCATACAAAGGGATTACATCGGATAGATGAAGGCAAAGATGCGATGAGCATTGTATTGAAGATCGAGAGAGAGAGATTGCCATCTAGGTACTACCTACGGACCCGTAGGTCTGTGGTGAACTACTCACACATCATGGTGAGGGTAACAAGGTTGATGAAGAGGCCCTCCGTGATCGATCTCCCCTCTGGCAGGGTGCCGGAACGGAGGTGTAGATGGCCTTCCGTCGGAACAGAGACTTGCGGCAGCGGAAAAAGTGTTTCGGGAGCGCTTTTGGTGTTTTTAGGGTAGATGTGAATTTATAGGCCAGAGAACGACGTCGGGAGACGCACCAGGGGGCCACCACATATCTGGCCACGCCCCTGGTGGCGCGGTGGGATATGTGGTGGGGCTCAGGTGCACCTTCCGGCCTTCCTCCGAAGCTTCTAGGTCTTGTATTGGTCCAGAAAAAATCGTCAAAAGTTTCATGGCAATTGGACTCCGTTTGGTACTGTAACTCTGAAAAGGCAAAAACACGCAGAAAACAGGAATTGGCACTGGGCACTGGGTCAATAGGTTAGTGCTCAAAAATATTATAAGTTGGTAAATAAATACCCAAAAAGTATCGTAGAATGATAATATATTAGCATGGAACAATCAAAAATTATAGATACGTTGGAGACGTATCACCTCACTATGGGTAGATCTTCACGAAGTAGGCGATCTCCTTGCCCTTACAAACTCCTTGGTTCAACTCCACAATCACGAAGAAGGAGGCTCCCAAGCGACACCTAACCAATCTAGGAGGCACCACCCTCCAAAAGGTAATAGATGTGGTAGTATGATGAACTCCTTGCTCTTGTGCTTCAAAAGATAGTCTCCTCAACACTCAATCACTTTCTCACAGGTTTGGCACGGGTAGAAGAGATTGATTGGATGGAAAGCAACTTGGGGAGGCTAGAAATCAAGATCCATATGGTTGGAGTGGATGATCTTGACCTCAACACAAGGGTAGGTGGTTCTCTCTCAGAAAATTGGATATGGCAAGTGGGTGTATGTTCTAAGTGCTTCTCTTCTGAGTGAGAGGTGGTGAAGGGGATATATCTAGGCTTCTCCAAAAATCCATCCGTTACAACATTATTGCACAACTCGATGAAACCGAAGTGAAAACTCGGTTGCACCGACTAGTGCAAAATGTGGCAACTTTGGCGTTTTTGGTGAGACTGACATATGAATCTCAGTGGTACCAATATGGGTGACCTAGGCAGTTACCAAAACTCGGTGAGACCGATTCCTTAAACTCGGTGGGACCGATTTGAAGAAATTGGTTAACAGAATGTAGGTCACTGGTTTCAGTTGCACCGAATGGAATGTTGGTAGTACTGAGATGCTAGGGTTTGGTTTGGCTTCTGTCTAGGGTAAAACTCGGTGGATCCGAATGGGAAATGTTGGTGTCACCGAATTTTGACTTTTGGCTTTGGACAGAAGATTTGTGTGGGAAGTGGGTGAGTATTTGTCGTGGCTAATCTCTAAGCACTTGAGCAACCAGATCATCATATTTACCTCATCCCCTTTTAATAGTATTGGCTTTCCTATGGACTCAAAATTGATTTCTCACAAAATGTAAAATGTAGAGTCTTGTAGCTTGAAGCATGGCCAATTCTATTCCTTCCTTTCCTTGGTGAGGTTCTCCACACAATCCTTAGCCAATCCTCTCTGTGGACTAAACCTGAAATAAACTAGATAAAACTATTAGTCCAAGAGACAATGTATGTTGTCATGAATTATCAAAATCACCAAGGGAGCATATGTGCTTTCACATGACACATGCCCGAATCACAGATATCAGCGCTGCTGCCTAAACTACCAGCCGCATCCGTGCGTCCATAACCTAGACCACATCAAGGGTGCGTTGAGCAATGGGGAAATCGATCCTACACACCTAACGACCTAACAACGGAACGTACCATTGGGGAGGGGGTGTTGCTTACCGGCATTGGAGACGAGGACGAGGAAGGGGGCATGCCTGAGTCAAGGACGAGCAGCAATAGCTCCTACTGCCGGATCTGCCACCACCGCAGCTTGCACAGATCTGAGTCGCCGCCGCAGGTGGTGGTGAGGCTAGAGGAAGAGGTTGTCCTAGAGGTAGCAGTGACCGAGTAAATGGGTTGGGGGGAGGTGAGACTAGATTTGGCGCCCTACGGCCGCCCTCGATTTCCATCTCCCCCATCCCCACTCGCTTTCGCCCTGCCCCCTGCGTGCGCCGCCCTAAGGCTGGCTCGCTAGAAACTGCCGATTCGACAATGTCTAGCGAGCCAACCTTAGGGCTGCTTTAAGCTTTGTGCGGCTGCGAGCCAACCCTCTGCGTTCTCAACCAAACGCACATTTCGTGGCCCAACTGGGCCTGGTTGGGCCAGATGCGGGCAACCAAACGCGCCCTAGAAGGCTGAAAAGCTTTGGGATGCAACTCACATTCAGTATTCACATCAACCGGTTACATATACATGGGAGTGTACACATCGCACTAGCTCAACTAACTCCTATAATCTAGCCCGGGTCCTGACGTGGACTGCATCACACGAAGTTGTTGGCAACGGGCTGCACGATGGTGCAGGGCACCGACTTCGCGGAGTAGCGCGACACAGGCAGGGCTGCGTTGATTTCATGATAGAAAATGGATATGACACGTGGGGTAGGATGTAAGTGAGAGTAGACTCTGATCCTGGGTGGGATGAAACTTTTCCCGGTGATCCAAACAGGTTCACGGTCGGGATCGGACCAGGATCATGAGTACGGGATGCAGAATTCAGGGATTTTGAGGTGAAGGTTCATTCTCGACGAGCTCTATAAGCTCAAGGTTTAAGACAGACTTCACTCGTGTGTGATGTAGAGTATTGGAAGACCCGTGAGCATGTGGACACATGCAACGTAAACGACGCAACGTAAACACATGCAACATAAACACACGCCGTCGGACTATCCAAATTTGACGCGTTCTACCTACATGCTATCAGGCCAACTCCAATGCACAACCGCAAACAGACGTCCGCTTCGTTCGGATTTCGTCCGTTTAGGTCGGGCAATGAGGCGGCGTCCAACATGTTTTGTGGATGCACTGGCCGTGCGCCCAACGCGCGGACGCATCCCGACCGCATCTTTTCCGGGCTGCATAGCAAATTCACAAATTTGAAACCCAGATGTAGATTCATGCCAGCGACCCTAGTATGCCGGCAACGAGCCAGCGGCCGACAAACAAATGCCAGCTTACAAAATGGTCAAGCCCCAAGTGATACGTCTCGAATGTATCGATAATTTATGAAGTATTCATGCCATATTTTCCTATGTTCACAATACTTTTATATGGTTTTGATGCACTTTATATGATCTATTTACAACTAACCCGGACTGACGCTGTTTTCAGCAGAATTACCTTGGTGTTGTGCAGAAAATAAAAGTTCTCAAAATCGCCCGAAACTTTTTTATGATTTTTTCTGGAGGAAATAAGAAATACCGGAGCAAAGAACCACCGGAGGGGAGCCACCTATGGGCCACAAGCCAACAGGGCGCGCCCACCCCCTGTGCACGCCCTGATGGCTTGTGGGGTCCACATGGCTCCGTTTAGCGTGATTCCAACGCCAAAAAATCCTATATATATAGAAACCCTTATAAATAAACCTAGAACTTCCGCTCCGCCGCCGCAACTCTTTGTATCAAAGAAAACCCATCTGGAGCCTTTCCAGTACCCTACCGGAGAGGGGAAATCATCACCGGTGGCCATCTTTATCATCCTGGTGGAGGCCATGACGAGGAGGGAGTAGTTCACCCTCGGGGCTGAGGGTATGTACCAGTAGCTAGGTGTTTATTCTCTCTCTCATGATCATAACATGACACGATCTTGATGTATCACGGGCTTTGTTAATATAGTTGGATCGTATGGTATTCTTCCCTTGTTATCTTGTTGTGATGAATTGAATCTTCCCCTTTGAGATTTTGTTATGTCGGATTGAATATTGGATTTGAGAACACTTGATGTATGTCTTGCATGCGGATACCCGTAGTGACAATGGGGTATTCTATTGATTCACTTGATATATATTATGGCATCAACTTGCGGATTTCGGTGACCTTGGGGATCTATGCATAGGGGTTGATTGCATGTTTTCATCCTACCTTCTCCGATAGAAATCTTGGGGTACTCTTTGAAGTTCTTTGTGTTAGATTGAATATGATAAATCTGAAATTGTTTTATGCATGTCGAATAATTAACCCACGGATACTTGAGGTGACAGTGGAGTATCTAGGTGACATTAGGGTTGATTGATATGTATCATAGATGTTATTTTTGTACGAACTCTAGGGTTGTTTGTGACACCTATAGGAATAACCCAATAGATTGACCGGAAGGGATAACTTTGAGGTGGTTCTACTACCTACAACAATTTCATCTTATGTTCTCCGCTAGATATGAACTTTGGAGTGATTCTTTGTTGCACGTTGAGGGATGATCATATGATCCTATTATGTTAGCATTGTTGAGAGATTGCACTAGTGAAAGTATGAACCCTAGGCCTTATTTCCAAGCATTTATATAACATTTTGCTCGCTGTTTGCCACTTGCTACCTTGCTGTTTTTATATTTTCAGATTACAAAAACCTATATCTACTATCCATATTGCACTTGTATGACTATCTCTTCGCCGAACTAGTGCACCTATACAATTTGCCATTGTATTGGGTGCGTTGGGGACACAAGAGATTTCTTGTATTTCATTGAAGGGTTGTTTGAGAGAGACCATCTTCATCCTACACCTCCCACGGATTGATAAACCTTAGGTCATCCACTTGAGGGAAAATTGCTACTGTCCTACAAAACTCTGTGCTTGGAGGCCCAACAGAGTCTACAAGAATAAATTTGCGTAGTAGACATCACCAAGTTTCACGCCGACAACAAAGCCAGCGGCCAGTAAACTGGTCAGCCTCCAAAATGAACAAGTTTTGCATGCTGGCAACAAAGCCAACGGCCGACACACTAGGCAGCCTCCAAAATGAACAAGTTTTGCACGCCGACAACAAAGCCAGCGACTGATACGTCTCCAACGTATCTATAATTTTTGATTGTTCCATGCTGATATATTACCATTCTAGGATACTTTTTGGGTCATTATTTACCAATTTATAATATTTTTGAGCACTAACCTATTGACCCAGTGCCCAGTGCCAGTTGCTGTTCTCTGCATATTTTTTGCTTTTCAGGTTTACTGTACCAAACGAAGTCCAATTGCCACGAAACTTTTTGACGATTTTTTCTGGACTATATGAAGACCTAGAAGCTTCGGAAGGAAGCCAGGGGTGCACGAGGGCCCCACCACACATCGGGGCGCGCCCTGGGGGGCGCCCTGACATGTGGTGGCCCCCTCGGGCGCCTCCTGACATTCCTCTTCGGCCTATAAATTCCCTAAAATCCTAAAAACCTTGGAGGCAGTCCCGAAACCCTTTTTCCGCCGCCGCAAGTCTCTGTTCCGTCGCGAGGCCATCTGGAGCTCCGTTCCGGCACCCTGCCGGAGGGGGATCGATCATGGAGGGCCTCTTCATCAACCGTGCTGCCCTCATGATGATGTGTGAGTAGTTCACCACAGATCTACGGGTCCATAGCTAGTACCTAGATGGCAATCTTTCTCTCTTATGATCTTCAATACAATGGTCATCGCATCTTCGCTTTGATCTATCCGATGTAATCCTATTGTGCGGTGTGTTTGTTGGGATCCGATGAATTGTGGGTTTATGTTCAGATTATTCATGAAAAGTATTTGAGATGCCTCTGAATTATATTATCGCTTAAGTGCATGATCATTATAGCTTCGTAATGCTCTCCGATCAATTGATATGCTTTGGCCAAGTAGATTGATATTTCGTCAGTGGGAGTGGTGCGTTGTGGTAGGTTCAACCTGGCGAGTTTCTATATCCCAGTGACAAAGTAGGGGACAAGATGCGTCTTTGTGTTGTTGCTACCAAGGATAAAATGATGGCTTTCATTCATATTGTTTGAGTTTACTTTGTCTACATCATGTCATTGTTCTCCAAGCATTACTCTGTTTTACTTAATACTCTAGATGCATGCTGGATAGCGGTCGATGAGTGGAGTAATAGTAATAGGTGCATGCAGGAGTCGGCCTATTTGCTTATGGATGTGATGCCTATATATACATGATCATTGCCGTGAACATCACATAACTATCCGCTTTTCTATCAATTGCCCAACAGTAATTTGTTTACCCACCGTATGCTGCCTACATGAGAGATGCCACTACAGAACACAATGGCCCCCGGGTCTATTCACTTATATATTCGCAAACGCTATTATTACATCGCTGCCTTTATTTACCTTTTTATTTATTTTGCACTTATCAACAATTATCTACACAACTCATTTGCTTGCAAATAACGAGATCAAGGGGATTGACAACCCTCTTGCCCGCGTTGGGTGCAAGTCGTTTGTTCATTTGTGTGCAGCCGTTGAAGACGGTTGAGGATTGATATTCCTATTGGTTCGATAAACCTTGGTTTCATAACTGAGGGAAATACTTATCCGCTTTGTGTGCAATTACCCGTTCCTCTTCGCGGAAAACCCAACGCAGATCACAAGTATCAGAAAGGATTTCTGGCGCCGTTGCCGGGGAATACCATCATCAACTACCAAGTAACTTCACACAAATTTTCATTCACTTGTTCTTATTTTCATTTGCTCCTATATTTATCTTGTCTCATAAAAATCAAAAATACAAAAATAGTTGTCTTTGCTTGTTACTAGTTTTCTTGTTTGAAGTCATGGCTAGTTCTTCTTCCACTCGCTTTACTCTCAATGATGATGTAGTGAATTTCAAACAAAGGGGAGGAGAAATCTTAAAAGATACATGGTATAGGATTTTCTTTGCTCAAAATAAAGCAACCAAAAATTTATCTACCACTACTTGGCTTCACAATTTTTATGTTGGTGTGACCACTTGGTGTAGGTTTGTATTTGACACCATCACCGGTGGGAACTTCTTAATGTGTCACACCTTGGATGCCTACACCGCAATTGAAAATCTTGTAGGGACACCACCCATTATTGTTAATGAAACAAATTTGACCTTGGAACATGTTATGCAAAGGCTTGATGCTATTGAAAAGAATATGATCACAAACAAACCAATTGAGGAGTTGGATAAAAAACTTCATAATCATATCACTCAACTTGGGTCACGAGTAGGAATGACTGTGAAAACCTTAAAGGAAAATGACACTACTATTGATGAGAGGATAGAACAAGGTTTGAATAGAATTGATAAAATAGAAGAGGTCGTTGACAAGGTAGGCTCCTCCTTCACACCTTCTAAAGCTAATGCTAGTACCTCTCACAACAAAAACTCCAAGTTCATATACATTCCCAAGAATATGAGTACGCCTCCTACCAAAAGGGACGAAGATCTAAAGATGATTAGTGTCCATCCAAACTTTATCAATTTGATAAAAGCTCCTATTGCCAAGCCTCATATTGCACCTATTAACCATGGTTGTGTTATTGAGGAGCTTTATGTCAAAGATGACAATACTTGAAACTATGCATTATGCCTAGCTAGGGGCATAAAACAATAACGCTTGTTGGGAGGCAACCCAATAGTTATCTTCAAATTTTTTCTTAGAACTTTCTGTTTATTTTTAATGGAATGATTATTGCCTCTATAATTATTATGTTTTTGTGTTTAAATTAGTGGTTGTGCCAAGTAAAGCCTTTGGGATGACTCACAAGATGAGTAGAATCGATGCTGAAACAAAACAGAAACTTTTGACTCCAGTACAAGAATTTTCATTTTTTTCTGGAGAGTGATAATGATCTGAAATTTTTAAACATTGTTTATATACAAATTTTAGAGGTGTTCCTAATTTTTCATAAGTTTTATAGTTACATAAGTATAGGGTCTCTACAGATTATTACAGACTGTTCCGTTTTAGTCAGATTCTGTTTTTGCTTGCATATTTGCTTATTTTGATTAAACTATGGATTGTATCGGGGGGTATAAGCCATGGAGAAGTTAGAATACAGTACCTATTATGTATTTATGAAATTTGAATCAATTTACAACAGTACTTAAAGTATGCAATATGTTTCTTATAGTAACGGATCTCACGAGGTTTTGTTGAGTTTTGTGTGATTGAAGTTTTCAAGTTTTGGGTGTTATCTTGATGGACAAAGGAATAAGGAGTAGCAAGAGCCTAAGCTTGGGGATGCCCAAGTCATCCCAAGGTAATATTTTAAAGGATACTCAAGCATCTAAGCTTGGGGATGCCCCGGAAGGCATCCCCTCTTTAGTCTCAAATCCATCGGTATGTCACTTGGAGCTATATTTTTATTCATTACATGATATGAGTTTTGGTTGGAGCGTCGTTTGCTTTAGTTTGCTTTTACTTTTAGTTTGCCACAATCTTTGTTTGCTGGACACATCTATTTAAGAGAGACACACCTTCATCATAATTTGTTAGAATACTCTATGTGCTTCACTTATATCTTTTGAGCTTAGCAGTTGCTCTCGTACTTCACTTATATTTTTTGAGCACGATGGCATGTAGATTTTAAAGAAATGATTTCAATCTCGTTCTTCACTTATATTTGTTTGAGAGTTAATAAATAGTGACGGTAATTTGCATGGGTCATACAGACTAGTCTAAAACTATTAGGTATTCAAAGAGTGATAATCAAAACCATCATGTAGCACATATAAAGAAATTGTGGGTTAATGATATTGATGTAGTAATATGAAATAGGTGTGAGTTCATAATTGTTAAACCGTAGAAGTGTCGATATTAAGAGGGGTTGACCTTTTTGTTCATCTAAAAATTAAAGAGGCATGGTGATGATGTGTGAGCATTTCTATTCCTCGTTGAAATCCTAGTGTTGTTTCGGGTCGGAAGTGCGCGATAGTTAACTCCTACCAACCTCTTCCCTCGGGGCATGCGACTAGTACTTTGATTTATGATAAACTAATAAAACTTTGCAATAAGTATATGAGTTCTTTATGACTAATGTGAAACCATAGATATACGCAATCTCACCTTTTCATAATTTGCTAGCCTCTTCGGTACCGTGCATAGTCCGTTCTCACCTCGAGGATCGGTGCAACTTTTGCCGGTGCATCCAAACCCCGTGACATAATACGCTCTGTTGCACATAAGACTTATTATATCTTCCTCAAAACAGCCACCATACCTACCTATCATGGCATTTCCATAGCCATTCTGAGATATATTCAAGTTTTGGGTGTTATCTTGATGGACAAAGGAATAAGGAGTAGCAAGAGCCTAAGCTTGGGGATGCCCAAGTCATCCCAAGGTAATATTTTAAAGGATACTCAAGCATCTAAGCTTGGGGATGCCCCGGAAGGCATCCCCTCTTTCGTCTCAAATCCATCGGTATGTCACTTGGAGCTATATTTTTATTCGTTACATGATATGAGTTTTGGTTGGAGCGTCGTTTGCTTTAGTTTGCTTTTACTTTTAGTTTGCCACAATCTTTGTTTGCTGGACACATCTATTTAAGAGAGACACACCTTCATCATAATTTGTTAGAATACTCTATGTGCTTCACTTATATCTTTTGAGCTTAGCAGTTGCTCTCGTACTTCACTTATATTTTTTGAGCACGATGGCATGTAGATTTTAAAGAAATGATTTCAATCTCGTTCTTCACTTATATTTGTTTGAGAGTTAATAAATAGTGACGGTAATTTGCATGGGTCATACAGACTAGTCTAAAACTATTAGGTATTCAAAGAGTGATAATCAAAACCATCATGTAGCACATATAAAGAAATTGTGGGTTAATGATATTGATGTAGTAATATGAAATAGGTGTGAGTTCATAATTGTTAAACCGTAGAAGTGTCGATATTAAGAGGGGTTGACCTTTTTGTTCATCTAAAAATTAAAGAGGCATGGTGATGATGTGTGAGCATTTCTATTCCTCGTTGAAATCCTAGTGTTGTTTCGGGTCGGAAGTGCGCGATAGTTAACTCCTACCAACCTCTTCCCTCGGGGCATGCGACTAGTACTTTGATTTATGATAAACTAATAAAACTTTGCAATAAGTATATGAGTTCTTTATGACTAATGTGAAACCATAGATATACGCAATCTCACATTTTCATAATTTGCTAGCCTCTTCGGTACCGTGCATAGTCCGTTCTCACCTCGAGGATCGGTGCAACTTTCGCCGGTGCATCCAAACCCCGTGACATAATACGCTCTGTTGCACATAAGACTTATTATATCTTCCTCAAAACAGCCACCATACCTACCTATCATGGCATTTCCATAGCCATTCTGAGATATATTCAAGTTTTGGGTGTTATCTTGATGGACAAAGGAATAAGGAGTAGCAAGAGCCTAAGCTTGGGGATGCCCAAGTCATCCCAAGGTAATATTTTAAAGGATACTCAAGCATCTAAGCTTGGGGATGCCCCGGAAGGCATCCCCTCTTTCGTCTCAAATCCATCGGTATGTCACTTGGAGCTATATTTTTATTCGTTACATGATATGAGTTTTGGTTGGAGCGTCGTTTGCTTTAGTTTGCTTTTACTTTTAGTTTGCCACAATCTTTGTTTGCTGGACACATCTATTTAAGAGAGACACACCTTCATCATAATTTGTTAGAATACTCTATGTGCTTCACTTATATCTTTTGAGCTTAGCAGTTGCTCTAGTACTTCACTTATATTTTTTGAGCACGATGGCATGTAGATTTTAAAGAAATGATTTCAATCTCGTTCTTCACTTATATTTGTTTGAGAGTTAATAAATAGTGAAGGTAATTTGCATGGGTCATACAGACTAGTCTAAAACTATTAGGTATTCAAAGAGTGATAATCAAAACCATCATGTAGCACATATAAAGAAATTGTGGGTTAATGATATTGATGTAGTAATATGAAATAGGTGTGAGTTCATAATTGTTAAACCGTAGAAGTGTCGATATTAAGAGGGGTTGACCTTTTTGTTCATCTAAAAATTAAAGAGGCATGGTGATGATGTGTGAGCATTTCTATTCCTCGTTGAAATCCTAGTGTTGTTTCGGGTCGGAAGTGCGCGATAGTTAACTCCTACCAACCTCTTCCCTCGGGGCATGCGACTAGTACTTTGATTTATGATAAACTAATAAAACTTTGCAATAAGTATATGAGTTCTTTATGACTAATGTGAAACCATAGATATACGCAATCTCACCTTTTCATAATTTGCTAGCCTCTTCGGTACCGTGCATAGTCCGTTCTCACCTCGAGGATCGGTGCAACTTTCGCCGGTGCATCCAAACCCCGTGACATAATACGCTCTGTTGCACATAAGACTTATTATATCTTCCTCAAAACAGCCACCATACCTACCTATCATGGCATTTCCATAGCCATTCTGAGATATATTCAAGTTTTGGGTGTTATCTTGATGGACAAAGGAATAAGGAGTAGCAAGAGCCTAAGCTTGGGGATGCCCAAGTCATCCCAAGGTAATATTTTAAAGGATACTCAAGCATCTAAGCTTGGGGATGCCCCGGAAGGCATCCCCTCTTTCGTCTCAAATCCATCGGTATGTCACTTGGAGCTATATTTTTATTCGTTACATGATATGAGTTTTGGTTGGAGCGTCGTTTGCTTTAGTTTGCTTTTACTTTTAGTTTGCCACAATCTTTGTTTGCTGGACACATCTATTTAAGAGAGACACACCTTCATCATAATTTGTTAGAATACTCTATGTGCTTCACTTATATCTTTTGAGCTTAGCAGTTGCTCTAGTACTTCACTTATATTTTTTGAGCACGATGGCATGTAGATTTTAAAGAAATGATTTCAATCTCGTTCTTCACTTATATTTGTTTGAGAGTTAATAAATAGTGACGGTAATTTGCATGGGTCATACAGACTAGTCTAAAACTATTAGGTATTCAAAGAGTGATAATCAAAACCATCATGTAGCACATATAAAGAAATTGTGGGTTAATGATATTGATGTAGTAATATGAAATAGGTGTGAGTTCATAATTGTTAAACCGTAGAAGTGTCGATATTAAGAGGGGTTGACCTTTTTGTTCATCTAAAAATTAAAGAGGCATGGTGATGATGTGTGAGCATTTCTATTCCTCGTTGAAATCCTAGTGTTGTTTCGGGTCGGAAGTGCGCGATAGTTAACTCCTACCAACCTCTTCCCTCGGGGCATGCGACTAGTACTTTGATTTATGATAAACTAATAAAACTTTGCAATAAGTATATGAGTTCTTTATGACTAATGTGAAACCATAGATATACGCAATCTCACATTTTCATAATTTGCTAGCCTCTTCGGTACCGTGCATAGTCCGTTCTCACCTCGAGGATCGGTGCAACTTTCGCCGGTGCATCCAAACCCCGTGACATAATACGCTCTGTTGCACATAAGACTTATTATATCTTCCTCAAAACAGCCACCATACCTACCTATCATGGCATTTCCATAGCCATTCTGAGATATATTGCCATGCAAATTCCATCGTCACTTCACATGACTAGTTCGTTCATCGTCATATTGCTTTGCATGATCATATACATCTGACATAGTATTTGTGGCAAAGCCACCTTCATAATGTTTTTATACATGTCACTCTAGATCATTGCACATCCTGGTACACTACCAGAGGCATTCATACAGAGTCATGTCTTCATATCTGTTCTCCATATTGAGTTGTAAGTAAATAAAAGTGTGATGATCATCATTATTAGAGCATTGTCCCAGTGAGGAAAGAATGATGGAGACGATGATTCTCCCATAAGTCGATATGAGACTCCGGATGAAAATAAAGATGGGGGAGGCCAAATGAGCCCACCATCCATTCAAAAAAATGAGAGAAAATGAGAGAAGGGACTTTTCTATTATCCTTTACCACACTTGTGCCTCAAAGTGGCACCATGTTCCTCATGTAGAGAGTCTCATGATATATCACTTTCATATGCTAGTGGGAATTACCTATTCATTATTACAAACTTGGCTTGTATATTCCTATGACGGGCTTCCTCAAATGCCCAAGGTTAAGTTGGATGCACACCCCACTTAGCTTCATTTGAGCTTTCATACACTTATAGCTCTAGTGCATCCTTTGCAAGGCAATCCCTACTCCTCGCATTGGCATCTATCGATGGGCATCTCCATAGCCCGTTGGTACGCCTAGTTGATGTGAGACTATCTTCTCCACTTCCTACCCCTTTGATATCTACCACCATATTCTATTCCACTTAAATGCTATGTCCAATGGCTCACGCTCATGTATTGCGTAAAGAATGTTGATGCATATTGAAAAAGTACAAACCAATTGCCTGACTTGGACACTGTGGTGCTTAACATTTATATTAATGTGGTGAAGATGGAGCCATGCCTTGCTAATACAGTAAGATGAATGGGGGGGGGGGGGTAAACATTTCTTAAGAATCGTATACTTTTAGGAATTAACAATTCTGTTTCTTACACTTTGAATATTGCAATGTCAATATTTGTTGATTCATATTTTCTCAATGAGCATACCTGAATAAGATTACATAGTGGATAGCATGTCACATAAAAGATTCTGTTTTTATCATTCACCTACTCGAGGACGAGCAGGAATTAAGCTTGGGGATGCTTGATATGTCTCCAACGTATCTATAATTTTTGATTGTTCCATGCTGATATATTATCATTCTAGGATACTTTTTGGGTCATTATTTACCAATTTATAAAATTTTTGAGCACTAACCTATTGACCCAGTGCCCAGTGCCAGTTGCTGTTTTCTGCATGTTTTTTGCTTTTCAGGTTTACTGTACCAAACGAAGTCCAATTGCCATGAAACTTTTTGAAGATTTTTTCTGGACTATATGAAGACCTAGAAGCTTCAGAAGGAAGCCAGGGGGTGCACGAGGGCCCCACCACACATTAGGGCGCGCCCTGACATGTGGTGGCCCCCTCGGGCGCCTCCCGACGTCCCTCTTCGGCCTATAAATTCCCTAAAATCCTAAAAACCCTGGAGGCAGTCCCGAAACCCTTTTTTCGCCGCCGCAAGTCTCTGTTCCGTCGCGAGGCCATCTGGAGCTCCGTTTCGGCACCCTGCCGGAGGGGGGATCGATCACGGAGGGCCTCTTAATCAACCTTGCTGCCCTCATGATGATGTGTGAGTAGTTCACCACAGACCTACGGGTCCATTGCTAGTACCTAGATGGCAATATCTCTCTCTAATGATCTTCAATACAATGGTCATCGCATCTTCGCTTTGATCTATCCGATGTAATCCTATTGTGAGCTGTGTTTGTTGGGATCCGATGAATTGTGGGTTTATGTTCAGATAATTCATGAAAAGTATTTGAGATGCCTCTGAATTATATTATCTCTTAAGTGCATGATCATTATAGCTTCGTAATGCTCTCCGATCTATTGATATGCTTTGGCCAAGTAGATTGATATTTCATCGGTGGGAGTGGTTCGTTGTGGTAGGTTCAACCTGGCGAGTTTCTATATCCCAGTGAAAAGTAGGGGACAAGATGCGTCTTTGTGTTGTTGCTACTAAGGATAAAATGATGGGGTTCATTCATATTGTTTGAGTTTATTTTGTCTACATCATGTCATTGTTCTCCAAGCATTACTCTGTTTTACTTAATACTCTAGATGCATGCTGGATAGGGGTCGATGAGTGGAGTAATAGTAATAGGGGCATGCAGGAGTCGGCCTATTTGCTTATGGACGTGATGCCTATATATACATGATCATTGCCGTGAACATCACATAACTATCCGCTTTTCTACCAATTGCCCAACAGTAATTTGTTTACCCACCGTATGCTGCCTACATGAGAGATGCCACTACAGAACACTATGGCCCCTGGGTCTATTCACTTATATATTCGCAAACGCTATTATTACATCGCTGCCTTTATTTGCCTTTTTATTTATTTTGCACTTATCAACAATTATCTACACAACTCATTTGCTTGCAAATAACGAGATCAAGGCCCCTCTTGCCCGCGTTGGGTGCAAGTCGTTTGTTCATTTGTGTGCAGCCGCTGAAGACGGTTGAGGATTGATATTCCTATTGGTTTGATAAACCTTGGTTTCATAACTGAGGGAAATACTTATCTGCTTTGTGCTGCAATTACCCGTTCCTCTTCACGGAAAACCCAACGCATATCACAAGTATCAGCGACCGGCACACTAGCCAGCCTCCAAAATGAACAAGTTTTGCACGCCATCAACAAAGCGAGCGACCGGCACACTAGCCAGCCTCCAAAATGAACAAGTTTTGCACGCCAACAACAAAGCCAGCAGCCGACACACTAGCCAGCCTCCAAAATGAACAAGTTTTGCACGCCGACAAAAAAGCCAGCGGCCGGCACACTAGCCAGCCTCCAAAATGAACAAGTTTTGCACGTCGACAACAAAGCCAGCGGCCAACACAATAGCCAGCCTCCAAAATGAACAAGTTTTGCACGCCGACAGCAAAGCTAGCGGCCAGCACACTAGCCGGCCTCCAAAATGAACAAGTTTTGCATGCCGGCAACAAAGCCAGCGGCCGGCACACTAGCCAGCCTCCAAAATGAACAAGTTTTGCATGCCGACAACAAAGCCAGCGACCGACACACTAGCCAGCCACCAAAATGAACAAGTTTTGCACGCCGACAACAAAGCCAGCGGCCGTCACACTAGCCAGCCACCAAAATGAACAAGTTTTGCACGCCGACAACAAAGCCAGCGGCCGTCACACTAGCCAGCCTCCAAAATGAACAAGTTTTGCACGCGGACAACAAAGCCAGCGACCGACACACTAGCCAGCCTCCAAAATGATCAAGTTTTGCACGCCGACAACAAAGCCAGCGATGGGCACACTAGCCAGCCTCCAAAAAGAATGTCCATAGTTCACGGTTGCACGTCCAAGGCCTCCCTAGTCATGTCCGTCTTGGTCGAACATCTCCTTTTTCCGGTTCACGAACCAACTCTTTCTTTTCAGGGACATGTTTGTCAAGTCCACGCTCATGATCGCAAGAGCCACCTCTTTTGCTTTGGTGTCGGCAATGGTGGCCTCGATCGCGAGCTTCTTCGCTTGGGCAACCTCCTCCATGTCAACCTTCCTCCTCTTGGAGGCCTCCTACATCTCAAGCTTCTTCGTTTGGAGCTCCAAGTATATCTTCATTTGCTCCTCCTCTCCTCCCGCACTTCTTTTTGAGTCAGCATGCCTTGTAAAGTTTCTTGCAAGGCGAAGGATGCCGCATCACACTTCTCGTCGATCTTCGAGTTGCTCTTGCCCCTCGGCCTCTTGGGCATATCTTCTTCCCCAGCCGCGGACTCCTTCCCTTTCTTCTTCATTAGAGTGGTATATTGATCTCTAAACTTGGGACAATCTTTAATGAGCGTCCAACAATGGGTGAGAGTGAACGACTTGTTCTTGTGATGGGCCTTAAAGGCCTCCAAAGATTGGAATGCCTACACAATCGAAAAGAAGACCGCAAACAAAATTACACATAATGCAAACATGTTCATTGCATGAAAATGCACAATAGAACAGGTTGTACCAAGTCTCCCACACCTAGGCCGCTCATGGGACAGGCTTCAACGCTCTCAAGCGCGGTACAATACTTGTTGCACTCTTGCAGAATGAACCCCCATCTCTTTTGAATGGAGTTGATGCCACGGGTGCTCGCAAACTTGTAGGGCACAAACTTCCTCCTTTCATGAAAGGTTTTTTGAACTCTCGCCCAAAAGACGACTCCCTTTTGCTCGGCACCAGTCTTGGGATCTTGGCCTATCTCCATCCAACTCTCGCAAATTAAAGTGTCCTCTTTTTCATTGTATGATCCGGTGCGAATGCTCTTCCCCTTCTTTGTGCCTCGGCTTTTTGGGTAAGCTCATCGATGAAGATCAATGGCTCATCCGCAATGTCAACCTTCTTCCTCACCCTCGCAATAGATGTCTTCATCATCCTCATGCCATGAGTTGCCATGGTCGTCGGCCTCTTCTTCTTCATCCACACCATACTGGCCGCGACCATCTTAGCTTTGTGTCTCATAGGGATCGAAAGCATGGCAGGCATTGAAAGTGGTGTCTTGGCCGTCGACGTGGAAAGCCTGCACATTGCCCTCGTAGATGTCGTCTTGCATGAACTGGGTGTAATCTGGGTTCTCGGGCGGTGCCGTCGGGGCTAGCATTCTGTCGAACAGCTTGCGTGCGCCAAAAATTTTGGCCGTAGGAATAGACCGGGCCTGCTTCCGGGCCATCCCAACCGACGACTGGCCAGCCACAGGTGTGGCGTTGAGGTCGATGATGGTCGGGATGGAGGGGGTGGCCGACGCGATCCCGATGCTGTCCGGCAACGTTGAGAACCGGGCCTGGCCGTGCAGCCGCGATGTGGAGAACCCATGCATCTCCAGGGTTACGTAGGAGGCCGACGAGTGGCAATGCTAAGCCCGAATGGCCGACGAGCCTATGCTCGCCACGACCATTGCGGCAGCAAAGAGAATGGCCGACGGCAGTCGGTAATACCCAAGCATCATGAGGTTGTTCGCCGTAGCTGCCTGCGCGGCCTTGGCGATGAGTTTGTCGTTCTTCTTGGCATCGGCCTTGTACTGAATGGCTTGCTTCTTGGTCGCGACCTCGGTGGTGTACTCAGCCGCGACCTTCTTCTCCTTCACGGCGTTACGCTAATTCCTCCGCTTGGCCGATTCATGGCCGAGGTACGCCAGCTCCTCCAGCGTGAGCTCAGACCGCAGCTTCTTCGAGCCCTTCTTCTTCACGGCGGCGGCCGGGTCACCGGATTTCTTCAGGTTCATGGCGGAGGAAGGGAAGGGGAAGCGCGGGAGGGTTTTGGGGGGAGGAGGGAAAATGGGGGCACCTGTGTCCCCGATTGGCGGGCCAGGGGAGGACAAGGGCACGCGTCCCGCCCGTCCGCACGCTGTCCATTTCGGCGCAAACGCGCCCAAATTTGGGTCGGGTGTGGGGTGAAAGCGGACGGAAAACAGACAAATGTTCGTTTTCTCCCGCGCGTTGGGCCAGGTTTTCTATCCGTTTACCCCCAAACGGACGCAACCAGACGATTTGGGGTCATGCGTTGGAGGTTGCTTTATGTATCACCCATGGCTGGCACAGATGGCTTCCTCCTCTCCGGAAGCACACACCGCCGCCTTCGTCATGTCGGTAGTGAGGCATGCTTCGGCCACTGATACGCCTCCAACGTATCGATAATTTATGAAGTATTCATGCCATATTCACCTATGTTTACAATACTTTTATATGGTTTTGATGCAATTTATATGATTTAATTAGAACTAACCCTGACTGACGTTGTTTTCAGCAGAATTACCGTGGTGTTGTTTTTTGTGTAGAAAATAAAAGTTCTCATAATCGCCCGAAACTTTTTGACAATTCTTTTGGAACATATAAGCAATACTGGAGCGAAGAACCACCAGAGGGGGGCCACCAAGTGCTCCCAAGCCATCAGGGCGCGCCTGGGTGGGGGTATGGCGCCCTGACGGCTTGGGACCACCCCGTGGCTCCGTTTTGCATGATTCCAACCCTAAAAAATCCTATAAAAAGAGAAACCATCATAAATTAACCTAGAACCTCCACTTCGCCGCCGCAACTTTCTGTATCAAAGAAAAACTCATCTGGAGAGAAAACAGAGAAGAAAACATAGAGAGATCCAATCTCGGAGGGGCTCTCGCCCCTCCGGAATCCATGGAGGCCTAGGAGCAGAGGGGAGAACCTCTCCCCATCTAGAGAGAGGACATGGAGGAGGAATCCCAAGGGGGAGACTCTCTCCCCCACTCTCCTGGTGGCGCCGGAGTGCCGCCGGGGGAACCATCGCCGCGGTGATCGTCTTCATCAACATCACCGTCTTCATCACCTTCCTCACATCTTTTCAGTGGTCCACTCTCCCGCACTCCATTGTAATCCCCTACTTGAACATGGTGCTTTATGCCACATATTATTATCCAATGATGTGTTGCCATCCTATGATGTTTGAGTATATTTCTTTTGTCCTTTGGGTTGATTGATGATCTTGATTGGTTTGAGTTGTATGTTTTATTTTAGTGCTGTCCTAAGGTGCCTCCCATGCCACGCACACGTGGGGGATTCCCACTGAATGGTATTGCAATATGTTCATGATTCGCTTATAGTGGGTTGCGTGAGTGACTAAAACACAAACCCGAGTAAGGGGGTTGTTGCGTATGAGAGTAAAGGAGACTTGATGTGTTAATGATATGGTTGGGTTTACCTCAATGATTTCTAGTAGTTGCGGATGCTTGCTAGAGATCCATTCATAAGTTCATATGATCCGAGTACGGAAAGTATGTTAGCTCATGCCTCTCCCTCATATAAAATTGCAATAATGATTACCGATCTTGTTATCAATTGCCTAGGACAATTCCGCACACCATACCATCATTATTCCATACTCGCTATTTGTAATATATTGTAATATATTCTAACTTTATTTAGACAACAACTATTTTTCATATTTTAGTTTTCCAATATCATGCAAAGTTATCCTCTATATACCCACAACGCAGTTTTATTTCTTGTTTCTAGATAGAAGCAAACGCTCGGTGTATGTAGAGTCGTATCAGTGACAGATAGGACTTGAGAGAATATTGATCTTATCTCTAGCTCGTTGTGGGTTCGACACTCCATACTTATCACTTCCATCTTTGAAAAGTGCTATGATGATTCCTTGCACTTGGGGATTATCAAGCTCTTTTCTGACGCCGTTGCCGGGGAGCAATAGCGTGGGGTTAATATTTTTATGTATACTTGTTTGCTTTTATCACTAAGTAGATTTTGTTTTCCTTTTGTTTCTGTTTTCTTGTTTTCTTTCTTTAGTTGTGGGTGAAACAAACAAAAAATAAAAAATAAAAAACACAAAAAATTATGTGCCTCTTAAAGAGAAGCGATTGGAAAGTTATGCATTGGAGAAGTGAGGGTCAACCTTGAACACTTCTGTTCATGCTCACGGAAACAATGTAGATTTTTTCATGAAAGTTTCTCATAAAAATAAGTATCCCCTTGTATATACCATTATACCATAAAATAATTTGGCAAGCAAAGCCTTTGGGATGATTGGATGAAAAACATTAAATGTGTATAGAAACTATGCTGACCATGTATTCAAAAAATATTAAACCTATATTTGAAAAACAAGAAAGAAAGATTCTTTTAAAGAGAAACGAAAAATGGAAACAAAATAAAAACACATAAAATCAAGACAGAAATAAAGAAAACCGAAGGAAACAACGATAAAAGATGCAATGAAAACAGAAAAAACCCCGGAGAAAACCCGATGGAAAACAAAAGAACAAAGAAAAACCAGAAAACACAGTTAAAAACCAGCTTGTTTCGCTAAAGTAGGACGCGTCCAACTATCTCAACACGGAATAGGCGCAAACCGAGTGGCTACCAACTCTCTCACTCTGCCTGGAGATCAGGGTTCGATACTTAAGTGCCCGCTTTTCTTCCCCATTTTTGAACTCTGTGAGGGCTAATGGGCCAGCTCGATATTGTTTTCACTCATCACGAGACAAGCTACGGTCTTGCTTAACGCGAGATATAGGCATGGCGGTTTCGTATTCACTGCACGCACCGCCCCTCACGCGCTGGGCATTCGAATGGTGCGGCCCATTTTTTTGTTATTTTGATTTCGTTTTTTCTTTCCTTTTCATTTTGCCTTTTGCTTTTTTTCTCTTTTTTCTCCTTTACCATTTCACTTTTCTGGGAATTTTATTTTTTCAAATTCCGAACATATGTATGTTCATCGAATTCAAAAAAATTGCATCTATGTAAATAAATGTTGACCAATTCAAAACATGCTCATCGGATTCAAATTTTTTGTCGGATTTTAAAAAAGTTCTTCAAAATTCAAAAACAATTCATAGAAAAAAAATGTATATCAAATTTGAAATTTGTTCATCATTTTCAAAAAAGCTCATCAAATTCAAAAACAATTCATTGAGTTCAAAATTTGTGTATCCATTGTTAAAAAATAAATGTCCGTGAATACAAATTTTGTTCATCGAAGTAAAAAAATATTCATCAAATTTTAAATTTGTTCATTCTTTTTAAAAAAAAAATCATTGAACTCAAAATGTGTTTATGAATGTTTCAAAAATATATTCTTGAATATAAATTTTGTTCATCAATTTAAAAAATGTTCATCAAATGCAAATTTTGTTCATGAAATACAAAAAATGTTTATAATTTTTCAAAAATACTCATGAATAATTGTTCATCGAAATAAGAAAAATATTCATTAAATTCAATACTTTTGAATTTTTAGAACTCTTTTTCTGTTCCCAGATTTTTTAGAACTCATGAATACTTTTGAATTTTTAGAACTCTTTTTCTGTTCCCGGATTTTTTATATATAGAATAGAACAAAAAAAAAGGAAAAGTGAAACGAAAACGACAAAAATGGAGGGCATCCCGCCACACGCATCGGCCGGCAAGGGGGGAGGGGGGAGGGGGTGAGCATTCCTGTGTCCTGGGGCACACAGGTAGCCAAATAGGACCTCCGACCGATCATATTGGGTGCACAGGTCGCTAGTTAGCGACCTGGCGCGTCACCTCCTGCCCGCGCACATACACATTTTGGACCGGCCCAACTAGTATTTTACTTTTTTTTGTTCGTGCTTTTCTGTGTTTTTCGATTTCATTATTTTCTTTTTTCCCTTTTCTTTTTTATTTATTTTTATTTTTTCATTTTTCTTGATTTTTTTATTTTTTTATTATCAATTTACCTTCCTTTTATGTTTTTATTTCCTAGACAAATTTCATATTCGTGAACTTTTATTTGAAGCTGTGAACATTTGTTTGAGATTGTGAACATTTTTTGAATGCATGAGCATATTTTCTGAAATTGTGAACATTGTGTTCAAAACTCGTGAAAATTGTTTTCAATTGGCGAACTTTTTTGAACCGACGAACATGTTTTGAATTTTGAAAAACATATTTAAAATTTGAGAACATTTTTCTTTGGCGATTTGTTTTTGGAAATACATGAATATTTTTCGTAATTAGTTAACATTTTTTGAGTTAGCTAACAATTTTTAAATTAATGAACTTATTTGGTTGTTCACAATAAATTTTTGATTTTTATGAGTATTTTCTAAAAAATCATGATCATTTTTGAGTTCACGATTTAAATTCACGAACATTTTTTGAATACGCAAAAATTTGATTCAGAATCATGAAAAAAAATTAAATCCCCAAACGTGTTATTTTTTTATTGAACATTTTCCAAAATCGGGCCCTAGGAGGCCACTCGAAACAAGCTCATCAATTGCCCCGAGCTCAAAAGCTTGAAAGCTAAAAATGTGTTACTCCTTACAGGACCCACACTGCCAATTTCCACAAATGCAGCAGTTAGTGTTCCATACATAAAGCAAATTGCAAAGAGGCCACTCGAAACAAGCTCATCAATTGCCCCGAGCTCAAAAGCTTGAAAGCTAAAAATGTGTTACTCCTTACAGGACCCACACTGCCAATTTCCACAAATGCAGCAGTTAGTGTTCCATACATAAAGCAAATTGCAAAGAACAACCCCCCCCCCCCCCCCCCACCAAACGTATAAAGTCCTCGAACTCGCTACCCCCCACTATTAGTGCATGCCACTTGCCACTCAACCCAACAACTACTTGTGATTTCACATAACGCGAATTATATAAGAACACACAACAACATTCACATATCAAAACATATTTGAAAAAATCGTAACTTTTCTTGAAAAAAATGTGCACAATTTGGAAATACCGCATATTTTTAGAAAAAATAAATTAATTCATTAAAGTAAAACTTTTTTGAACAATTTCCGAAATTCCAAAACATTTTTAGACAAATGTGAAGAACTTGTGGGATTCCGACCATTTTTTGTAATCCTGCACAGTTAAAAAAATGCATACAAAATTTGATAATTACAAAGATTTTAGAGAAATAAAAAAAAACACATTTTTCTTTTGAAAAACACGAATATTTTTTGAAAACATGAGAACAATTTTAGAAATTCCAAAAAAATTGGAAAACGTAAACATTTTTTGTATCTGTTTTTTTTTTAAAGCGAGAACATATTTTCGAACACTGATTTTTTTTTGAATTTGTGAAAAAAATGAACATAAGAATATATGTTTAAGTTATGATTTCTTTAAGTGCAAACATTTTTTATATTCCCAAACATTTTCTGAAATTATGATTTTATTTTTAAACATGAAGATGTTTTGATTTTTGAATAAGAAGAATTTTCGAAATTTCCAAACATTTTTTCAAAACATGATTTTGAAGAAAAATATAAACAGTTTTAGAAATTCCCAACACGCCCCCGACATGAGTGATAGCGTTGCCTAGTTGGGCCAAGGTCTAAGCGTTTCTTACTTTTCATTAATTCATTGTGACCTCTTTAAACTTTATTATTATTTCTGAAACCAGATCAAAACTTTGAAATATTGTTTGGAATACCAAAATAATAATTTTAACGAAAATTTATGGTTTTAAATTCTTTTCTCTGCCAAACATTTACTAAATACATTTTCAGAAAATCATTTACTATTTTCAATTTTATCCCTTTGTATTTATTAGTTATGTTAAAATTTTAAAATAAAAGTTATAAGTACATGTTTAAATTAAGATTTCAAATACTTTTTTCCCTCAAACCTGGCATAGATTAGACCTAGGCATTGTCCGGGTCGGGCCAGGTTCTTGCCGGGCTTCACAAAGCCCGACCAGCAAAATCCCAAGCCCGACCTGTTCTGACCCGAAAAACCGCCTCTTTTGCATTTTTAAATTAATAAATAACATATTTAGGTGTTAAATAATACAACATTATACCTATTCTTTATTTAGAATCCAAAAATACAAATTTGTCGGGCTTTTTCCGGGCTTCAGGCTGAAAAGCGAGGCCCGAGCCCAGCCTGGCCGCCAGTCTTCAGGCCGGGCTTGCCGAACCGGGCCACCCATGCCCAGGTTTAGCATGGATGCCTACAATGGGCATGCCCACGCATTGGCAAAAGTTGCAGTCATTTCAAGAATGTTCCAAAAAACACTATATTCAATGTAGGGTGTTCGGGAAGGCTCCGTTTCTCGACATCCGTCAAATGACCCCATTTTTTTTCAATTGGCTTGTGTGATCATGCCATGTTTTGGATTTCGACAAATTTTGCATATTCTAGAGATTCTCGGTCAAAAAATACCGATAAATGGTCGGATGTGTCGCAACATGCATACAGTGTCGGAAATCATTCAAACTTTGCATGGATGCATACCATGGGCATATCCACCTGCTTGCAAAATTTGGGTCATTTCAAGAATGTCTAAAACTTGATCATGTTTAATGGAGGGTGTCGGGGTAGGCCACAAGGCTCCGTTTGAGCGCACGTTATGTCTCGACATTCTTGAATTGGCCTTTTTTTCATAGCCTTGTATCACCAATTCAAGGAACCATGCCAAGCTTTTTGGGTTTTCGACAAGGCTTGCATTTCAAGAATTTTCTTGGTGAAAAAGAGCCTGATAAATGGCCAAAAGTGACGCAACTTGCATAAAGTGTCGAATTCGTTCAAACAAGACATGGATGCCTGCCATCGGCATGCCCACCTACTGAAAAAGTTGGGGTTATTTGATGCATGTTGAAATATAGACCATGTTCAATGGAGGACGTTCGGGTAGGCGCGAAGGGTCCATCTGAAGCATGTTGTTTTTTGACAATCTTGAAATGATCCCAATTTTTTCCATGACATTGTATCACCAACTCAAGGCAACATGCCAAGTTATTTTGGTTTTTGACAAATTTTGCATATTTTCTAGAGACTTCTCGGTCAAAAAAGTCCGATAAATGGTCGGACGTGTCGCAACTTGCATACGATGTCGAAAATCATTAAAAGCTTACATGGATGTCTACCATGGGGATTTCCACCTGGCTGCAAAAGTTGGTGTGGTTTGAAGGATGTCCGCAAATAGACCATGTTGAACGCATGTTGTTCGGGTAGGCCAAAAGGATCCGTGCGAGAGCACGTTGTTTCTTGACATCATTGAAATGACTCATTTTTTTTTCATGGCCTTCTATGACCAACTCAAGGCACCATGTCTATTTATTTGGGTTTTCAACAAGTTTTGCAATTTCTGGAGTTTTCACGGTGAAAAAAGGCTGGTAAATGGCCGAACGTGTAAACGGTATCAAACTTCATTAAAACCTGGCATGGATGTCTAACATGGGCATGCCAATCTTCCTACAAAAGTTGGGATGATTTATTAGTAGTCCAAAAAACCACGAGTTGAGAGGAGTATGCCAAACTAGGCCAGACGGGTGCATCCATGGACATGTAGTTTTTCCTAATTTCAATACTTCTGTTATTTGCTATTTCTGCCATTATAAATCAACATGAACATATTCTTATGTCCTAACCATTTCTTGAAATTTGTCAACAATTTTGGAATTGAAAATTATGTATAAAAAATTTACAAACTCAAACACTTATTCCAAAATTATTTAAAAAATCCTAAAAATAGATTAAAAAATTGAACACAAATTGCAAAGTCAAACCACATACTTTATAAAAAACTATCAACTATCTTTGAAACGCAAACATTTCTTAAATTCGCAAACAAACAGTTCGAAAGACGGGATTTTTTGAAAATCCAGAAGAAGTTTTAAAATTTCAAACAATATTTGAAAAAAAAAAGATTTTTGGGTATTCCAGACAATGTTTCAATTTAAGAACAATAAATGAGCAAACGGAAAAGGAGGAAACTCTGGCTCATTGATCCACAGAAGAACACAATGCAGTCGCCACTAGCAGAAACCAATGCTAACAGTGGTGGTGAGATTCAGATCTTACCAATGCATGGTGCCCAACACAAACACTAAACACAATCTATTGCACTTGGACATGAAAATAAATTAAATTACTCCCTCCGTTCCTAAATATAGGTCTTTCTAGACATTCCAATAGGAACTACATACGGAGCAAAATGAGTGAATCTACACTCTAAAATATATCTATATACATCCGTATGTAGTCCAATAGTGGAATCTATAAAAAGACTTATATTTAGGAACAGAGGGAGTATTTTTTATTTCCCCTAGCAGAAACCAATGCTAAGCCTCTACCCCTTTTAACCAAACCTCAGTAAGACTGTAGTTGTGCTGAAATGGATACAGATCACGATAACAAGAGAAGACATAAGACATGGAGAACCAACCGAGTTTTTCAGGGTCCCCGGTGTCAGCAGGTCACTCACACACCGACACACGTAAGGTAACGTATGGGGCAACACAGTCATGCAGGTTGCCTGCCCAGTTGAGTGTGTATATAAGGTTGCCCCTGCCAAGACCGCATGACAACTTATCAAGCAGACAGGCAGGCGTGCCAGGCTATCGGTGCTTGATCAGCAGCCACGCATATAGTCAGTCGAGTCTGAGTCGAGGCAGTTTAGCTGGAGCTTGATCGAGAGGGTCAGTCAGATCATGGAGCTCGCCGGGAGTTGGAGGAAGGTGATGCCTTATGTGGCCATGGTCTTCCTCCAGTTCGGCTACGCCGGGCTCTTCCTCGTCTCCGTCGCGTCGCTGCGCCAGGGCATGAGCCACTACGTCCTCGTAGTCTACCGGAACGCCGTCGCCGCCATCGCCATGGCCCCGTTCGCGCTATGGTTTGAGAGGTTGATATCACGGATCCGTGAATCATCCCTAGCTTCTTGCTGGTTATTACTAGAATGCATGAATGGATCGTTGAATATGTCTAGCCGTTTATACTAGCTAGCTGGCTTCGTTTGTAGAATGTATTTTGTTGGTGGCACCGTCAGAAAAACTGTGGTCATGTCAAATTGGTCACTCGTTTCGTTGTACCTTTAGGAGTTCAGTTTTTGAAGCAGTTGGAAAGTCGTGCTCTAAGTTGTGTATAGTAACTTTTTTTTGCGAGAGGTGTATAGTAAACTTGGTAAGTAGGTGGGGCAATTTATCAGTTGCTTGTTGAGCCACATTCACTGTTATGTCCTCAGATGCGACAATTTCTAGGGTTAAGATTAGCTTATTACGTATTTGTTTTCATGGAATTAAAGGAAACAACAATAAGTTTCCTGAAATGCAATCCATATAATTACATTATTTTCTTGTCTTCTCATATTCCTTTTAAGAGATCTGTTTGTCGTCATCACCTAATTCATGTTTACAACTTTTATTACACCGGACGGGCCTTGAAATAACGGAAATATGTAACAGATAAAGAAAAGGTCTAGTGTTCATTTTATGCATTATCTTTTTGTAATGTTTTGATGCTAGGATAATTTTTCATTCTACCAGCTAGCGGTAGCACTGCTGACCATTTCAGAAACAGCTCAAATAACACTAGCACTTCTCTTTGCTCTTTGCACATCGTCGTCAAGTTTTCCCTCATAATCCAAGTAAAGAAAGCGACTTCATGTCTAGTCTTCATTTGGTGTGACAGGAAAACAAGGCCAAAAATGACCCTCTCCGTGTTCTACAAGATCGTCGCTCTGGGACTACTCGAGTAATGATCCAACACTACACACTTCTTGCATAATAGTAGCATTTTCATGATTTCATTATCTGATACATTCTTACATTTATACTTGTTAAAATTATTCAAGGCCTGTTCTTGATCAGAACTTCTTCTACATAGGAGCCCGCAACACATCGGCGAGCTTCTCTTCAGCGCTCACTAACATATTGCCCGCCGTAACATTTGTAAATGCCATCTTGATCAGGTGAAACTCCGAACTGAACCGATACATTGTTAACAGTAAAAGGAACCAGCGATCGTCTGTTTTTCTTTTTTCATGTTTAAAGAGCTTCTATTTAAGTAGGTAATGAAAGAAATTGGTCAACAATGTAGGATGGAGAGAATAAACATCAGGGAGCGGCGGAGCCAGGCGAAGATCGCCGGCACGCTGATCACGGTCGGCGGAGCGCTGCTCATGGTACTCTTCAGCGGCCCTGTCCTCAACTTCCCATGGACCAAGCACGCCGGAAGCCACGCCGTCGCCGACACGGCCAACCACAGCAGCGGTTGCTGGCTCTTGGGCATCTTCATGATCCTGTTGAGCTGCTTCTGCTGGTCCGCCTTCTTCATACTCCAGGCGAGTTCACACTCTTCAATTGGTTTCTGTTCCAACTTCATCGCGGCGTATTTGTGGTGAAGGAATTACTGACAACCATCGATTTGGTTTGCGATCTTCAGTCACACACGTTGAGGAGTTACCCGTCCGAGCTCTCCCTGACCACGCTGATATGCACCATGGGCGTCGTGCAGAGCGGCGTGGTTGCGCTGGTGATGGAGCGTGACACCAAGGCTTGGGCAATCGGGTTCGACATGAGGCTCTTCACGGCTGTCTACTCGGTAATTGTGACCAATCTGAAATCAGACTTACTTTCTTCGATGGTTCCGATGATTAACTCGCTGCTTAATTCATTTCATTTCAGGGCATAATGTGTTCTGGGGTTGCTTATTATGTGCAAGGGATAGTTATCCAAGAACGGGGGCCAGTGTTTGTCACTGCTTTTTGCCCTCTCTGCATGATCATAGTGACTGTGCTAGGCTCTTTCATTCTTTCCGAGGTGATTACATTGGGAAGGTATGTATATGCTTCACTCGCAAAACGGATATTCTCCAGCATCCACATCAATTGATGGTTGCACGTCCACAAATTTGAACTAAAACCATGACACTTACTTTGGACACTTATTTTGGATCGGAGGTAGTAACTATTATTAATCCATTCACACATTTGTTTCTATGTAGGATCACTGGTGCAATGATTATTGTTGTTGGTCTTTATGCTCTCATCTGGGGCAAGAGCAATGACCATGTGAATCAAGTTGAACGTGATGACAATTTTGAAAAGCACAAGTCTTTTGAGCTACCTTTTACTACTACCACCATTACCAAAGCAAGCAACCTTGATCACATTTGACAATCACCGTGGCTGCATGCAGCAAGGAAAGCTTGATGAAAAATCAATTTACAAAGTGATGACTTGGGCTCATCGATCTCCCGATGTTTCCCTGGATATATTCCCGTCTCATTACTGTACCAAGATGTAACTCTAGGCTGAGATTCTCATATCCACGGAACTGTGTAATAAATTGTATGTTTTGTTTAGTGCCTCATTATAAGGGGGGTCATGAATGTTAGAGCATCTTCCACAGCTGCCCTAAAATAAGGCACTGAAAAATGTTTAAGACACCAAAAGGTGAGTTTTAGGGCATCCAATTTTTTCTCTCCAACCGTTGACCTAAAATAGGGCACTACAATTGAAATATGACACAAATAATACAAACATGGCATCAAATAAATTGTCAAAGTGATGTGAGGTGAGTGCTCCAAAGGCTGCTTGGAATGGGTGTTATATGGCAAAATGTACAAATCCTCAATGCAACAAGGGATGTATGGTTTTGTAGCCTATGTCATGTCTGAAAATCAATTTCAAAAAGAGCGAGGCATTTGTCACGGGCGGAGAGATGGAAGACCGTTGGAGAGCAGCTAATATGATGAATTGCAAGCTGGGCGAGCTGCCCATGAAATACCTGGAGCTTCCCTTGGCCGACCGGAAAATCACTATAGAGGAGTTCTCTCCCATCACTGACAGGGTAGTCACCCGAGTAGAGCCATGGATGGGCCGATTCCTTGCATCCGAAGGGAGATTGAAGTTGGTTAACTCCAGTCTATCCTCTATCCCAATTTTTGACATAACTCCAATCTATCATCTATCCCAATTTTTGCCATAACTCCAGTCTATCTTCCATCCCAATTTTTCCCATGGGATTCTACTTGCTTCAGGACGGGGTCCACGACCAATTTGACGAAGTCCGCTCTCATTTCTTCTGGGCCAAGAAACACAGGAAGCAAAAGTATCACATGCTGAGCTGGCCGACAATTCGCTCCCCCAAAGAGGTGGGAGGTCTAGGGATCACTAACACTCACTGGAAAAAATAGTGCGCTATAGTGTCGCTAATAGCATGCAATAGCGTAGCGAGAATTGCCTCGCTAAATATATCAGTGTACAACTTCTCGCTAGCACGTTATAGCGCGATATAGCATGCTAATAGCATATTTTGAGGTCGGAGCTATTTTGCTCTAGCATGCTATTTTTTTCCTTCTTAGCACTGAAGTCATGAACTGGTGCCTGCTTGCAAACTGAGCTTGGAAGATCCTGAGAGGGCAGGGAGGTTTGTGGCCAGAGATCTTCAAGAATAAGTACCTGAAGAGTGATGGCATTTCTTTTAGGCGAGGTGCGCGACTCTCACACTTCGCGAGGCCGGTTAGGAAATTGCAACACTTGCTCCGCTTAGGAACAAAGTTTGAGATGGGTGATGAGCTTTTGGCATGACCACTGGGTGGGAGAGGAAGCCCTAAGAGTTTGTTTTCCGCGCCTCTTTGACATCGCGAGAGCTGGAATGTAAGGTTGCCGATGTGTGGGTGGAGGAGAGATGGGTGCAGGCCTTTAGACGGACCCTGCCCCCCTTGACGGAGGACAATGGGGCGGTTTTTAATTTCGGAAACAAAATAATTTCGGACCTCACCGAAATATGTGAAATTTCGGAAATTTCACATATTTCGGAAATTATTTCGGATTTTGAGATTTCAAATTTCACTTAATTTTAATGAATTTGAACATAATTTAAATTTATTTAAAAACAACTTTGAATCTGCATCAAAATTTCGGGGTTGAAAATATTTCGGAGCCCACTGAAATATGTGAAATTTCGGAAATTTCACTGAAATTTCGTTGAAATTTTTAACCCTCACCCTTGCTCCAATTCGTCTCTCTCAGGGGCAAGACTTGGTGACTTGGCGCCTGGAGCCATCGGTAGAGTTCTCGGTTGGCTCACTGTACAAGGCTATCTTTGCGACTGATCATATATTGTGAGTGACTTCCAGGATATTGGAAGGCTAAACTTCCCTTAAGGGTCAAAGTGTTCCTATGGCAAGCTGGTCGTAACGACGAGACTTGCGACCACATCCTTTTCCGTTTTCCGATGCTTCAGTATATGTTTGGAGTGTGTTCAGAGAGGCGTGTAATTGCAATTGGGCGCCGGCTGGTTTCGGTGACTTCATTCTCCTCGCCCAGGGATTGTTGGGCAGAGGAGGTGGACTTGTGTGGTTGCGTGGGCTCTTTGGACGTCCAGAAATAAGGCTTTATTTGAGGGATTGTCCTTTCATCACCCGACTGACATTATCTATAAATTCACCTCGTTTTGCAGCTTTGGAAGATTCTTAGCTCTCTGAGGGACAGGCCGCACATTGAGCAGATATGTGCCCTCCTCCGCGCCAAAGCTACCGTGCTTCACGCGAGGCCGCAGGAGGAGGTGCTGGTGGCGTTCGACGGCTACCTCCCAGCTTTGGCTGGAGTTGGATGACGAACTTGCCGGGACTGATGGCTTGTGTGGTTCGGGTGCTGCGTCGCTGATTCTCGCTGGGATAGCGATGTATTTCGTCCTCGTTCTGAGTACTCCGCTCGTTGCGCCGTAGTCTGCTTGCTAGATTACAACTTGCTAGTTTTTCGCTTCCCATCAGTCTGGTTATGTTATTCCTGTCGAACTTGGTTGTATCCGAACTCTAAGGGTTTCATTCTAAGGCCGGCCGGACAGTAGCATGTTATCTAAAAAAAATGTACTCCCTCTGTTTACTTTTATAAGACGTTGTAGACACTTCAAACAGCATGCAAGACAACTCAATTTTAGTTGTCTGAAACGACTTATAAAAGTGAACGGAGGGAGTAATGTTTTGTAGGCAGCTGGGAACCCGTGCAGAGATATCCCTGCAATGATATAAGGTGAGCCTTTGGGGGGGGGGGGGGGGGGGGGGGGGGAGATGATAACAGAAATCCGCTCTTCCAGCTGACTTTATTATTGCGAATTAGTGATCCGCAAATCCTTGAGAAAATAAAAAAATCACAAACCTTTCACCGGGCAGGCACTTTAACTTTCTACACTTTCTAATTTTAATTCTCTCAATGGCATTGTAGATAATCTTCTGCTAGGAGATCGTCAATGGTTGCCAGCTTAGGACACAAAAAGTTGATAGGGAAGTAAGAGATAGGAGCGCTCTAGAGTCCCTAGTCTTGTTGAAGACCTGCCTGATTTTCCAATGACAGATGTAACAAATCGACACTGTGAAATTTTCAACTTCTCTAGTGCTGGAAGATTCAACATTTGTAGTTGGATGGATGTGAGATGGTTTGGTTGACAAAGAAAAGTACGTGAGGGAGCAGTAGTCGACATTGTCTGCGAGATTGCCACAACTATGTTCAGCACCAATCCACTGTTCAGCTTCAGCACTATAATCACTCTCCCTACCCAGCACAAGCCTCTTGAGAGAAGGTGCGACCAAACCCTTGGAAATATATTTTTGGACATCGTTCCACCATCAATTCCTCAAGGCACCGGAGATACCCAAATCTTTCAGCTCGTACTGAAACTAAGTTCTTCTAATCTGTAATTGTGATTTTTTTTTATGGCCAGTACATGCATAACATGTTTGAGGCATGATAAAATTTTGGCACTTGTCAATGACTAGGTCTGTCAGGGACGAGAAAATACCAGTGATATCATTTTTATTGTCAACTAGCACCTCAGGTGTCTCACTTGAGTTTATACGCTCTGACATAATGGATGCCGATGACCTCTTAAGTGCATGACAACTGATTAAGGAAGGTGACATTAAGCTTGGCGAGATATCAGTCGGAAACCAGGTTGGAAGCGACACACCTGGATAACCACCGAGTAGCAGAGACTTGAGGCAGGCGGGAGGTTGTAGAACTCAAAGCACTTCTGTCATTGTCATCTGGCTCTGGGGATGGCCTCAACGTAAATCATGACAGGTTCAACATCTCAAGATAATCCTTATTCTGTAGTTGGGCTTCTGCTGCATGCTCCTTGCTTAGCTTGCTGATATTATATATCTTCAATTCACCAAGCTTGTTAATATTCTTCATCAACCTAAATCCTCGCCCCTGCTCATCAGTGGCTAGATGAACACTCGCTTCATAATGGATAGAGAGTGATAAGGAGAATCTGCTATGCCGTAAGGTTGATTCAGCTAAAAGCTCATATTTTTGTTCCCAGTCGATTGTTGACTGAACAAGCCACTACACAAAAGAAAGAATTGATTAGTAAGCAAAGGATGCTTAAATTTGTAGAAAAACAGGCGCATATAGACGTGTTTAATCGTACATCACAAGAGTGTAAGAAAAACGAGTATAATCTGAAGTTTTGTGTGAACACACTTACCATATGGGAAGACTGGCTCCACTCTCATGACATCGTGATCCGGTTGCCTCTTTCTACAGGCTGCTCTAGTTCCTCCATCTTAGGACAGCCTGTAATCGATACATTTTGTATTTCTGAAATTGCGTTTTCTCCACCAATTGATACGATGTCTGGACAATCCCAAATCAATAAATTTTCAAGTGATGTGAGATTAGTGCTCCAAAGCCTGCCTGGAATGGATGTTATATGGCGAAAGGTACAAATTTTCAATGTAACAAGGGAAGCAAGGTTTTGTAGGCAGCTGGGAACCCATGCAGAGATATTCCCACATTTATACAACTTGAGCCTTTGGAGGGAAGATGGTAACAGAAATCCCTTCTTCCAGCTGAGTCTACTGCAATCAGAGATCTCCAGATCCTTCAGACAAGAAAAATTCCCAAACCTTTCACCGGGCAGGGACTTCAATCTGCAACAAAATTGAATTCGAATTCTCTCAATGGCAGGCAGATATTCTTCTGCTATGAGATCATCAATGGTTGACAGCTTATAACACCACTCAATTGTTAGGGAGTTAAGAGATGGGAATGCTCTAGATCCTCCCGTGTTTCTGATAACCTCTCCAGATTGTCCAATAATAGATTTAAGAAATTGACAATGTGAAATTTTCAACTCCTCAAGTGCTGGAAGATTCCACATTTGTAGTCGGATGGATGTGAGATGGTTGTTTGAAAAAAAAGGGTAGGTGAGTGAGCAGCAGTCTACATTGTCTGCAAGATTGCCACAACTTGGGTCATGACTAAAATCAAACTCCTCACCCAGCACAAGCCTCTTGAGAGAAGGTGCAACCAAACTTTGAGAGTATATATTTGGACATCCTTGCACCGTCAATTCATCAAGGCAACGGAGATGTCTAAGTCTTTCAGCTGGTACTGAAACCAAGTTCTCGCAATATTGAATTGTGATTTTCTTGATAGCCGGTGCTGGATGCAGAATATGTTCGAGGCATGATAAATTTGGGCACTCATCGATGACTAGGTCTGTCAGAGATGGGAAAATACCAGTGATATCATTACTGTTGTCAACTAGCACCTCAGGTATCTCACTTGGGTTTATACTATCTGAGATACTGGATGCTGACCATGGAACTGACACACCTGGATAACCATGGAGAAGCAGAGACTTCAGAGAGGTAGGAGGTTGTAGAACTCGAAGCACTTCTATGTCATTGTCTTCTGGACACCTCAACCCAGACCATGACAGTTTTAACGTCTCAAGATACTTCTTATTCTGTAGTTGGGCTTCTGCTGCATGCTCCTTGCTTTGCTTGTCAATATTATATATCACCAATTCACCGAGTTGGTTTATATTCTTTATCAACCTAAATCTCTGCTCATCATTGGCTACATCAACACTAACTTCATAATAAAGTTCTTCTCTACGGAAACTTCTAAAACTTGATTTACATTGAAATCCCTGTGATTCAAATCTCTGTAAGCATATCAGACTACTGAAGTCATCTGGCAAGCTTTTTAGATTGCATTTCTCTAGACGTAAAATCTGCAGATTATAGAGCCGACAAAACTCGGCGGGAAGACTCTTCAAAGGTGAAGTGCTCGAGATTTGAAGGTACCGAAGATGCTTCAAGTTGCCAATAGCAGCTGGTAACTCATTAGTAGAGACACACAAAATCACACGCACACACAAAAGTTTACTCCACCATTTTTCCATTAAACTTGTGTCCACTAAAGGTTCATTGCAAAGAAGGGTACGGAGCTTTGTGAACTGGCATAGACTCAACAAGCTGGCACTGTCAATGTCTGCGCTAGAGAATACTGACAAATGGCGAACATTAGGAGGAATATCGTTGAAGTTACTTTGTCTTTTCACGATGAAGCACTCATGCTCTGAAACTTTCTGTGCCATGTCATGCAGCAAGTCATGGATTAAGTATTTGCCATGAACTTCTTGAAAAAAGGACCGATTTAAAAGGTCATTGAAGTATTCATAACCAATATCTTGAAGTGGAGTATCACCTTGAGGTTCAACGAAGCCTTCTGCCACCCAAATTTCAGCTAAATGGCCCTTTTCAAAATTGTAATCTTTGGGGTACACTGCACAAAATGAGAAGCATCTCTTCAGACGGAATGGTAAATACATGTAGCTCAACCGAAGAGCTGGCAAAATTTCAGTATCCTCCTGGCTCAACTTCCACAGTTCACTGTCTAGTACATCATTCCAATGTGCTACTTGAAGGTTCATTCTTAATATCCGTCCAAGAGTTTTGTCGGCTAAAGGAGAACCCTTCAACTTAGGAACTATCCTTCTACCAATGCTTTCCAATTTCTCGTTATTACTGGAACTCCCAGATTCAAAAATACATAGTTTGAAAAAATTCCAAAAGACATCGTTCTTCAAACCTTCCAATTTAATGGGGTCCATCGTGCCCACTCTGTCAGCAACCAGCGGACTTCTAGTAGTGACCATCATCATACTTCCCGGTAGAACGTTCTTTAAAGGTGCACAAAACCTGTTCCAGCGCTGCCCATTTTCCTTCAAAACATCATCCCACATATCATCCAGAACAATCAATAATTTTTTAGTTCTTGCAATCTCAGAAAAGTTCTTCTGAAGCAAATTCAAATTTTCAGTTGTTGCATATTTTTCAGGACAAGACTGTATGACCTCTTTAGTTAACCTCTTCACGTCGAAGTCATCCGAGACACAAACCCAAATTATTATGTCAAAATGAGACTCTACTTGTTCATGACTACATATATGTTGAGCCAAAGTGGTCTTTCCAACACCCCCAATTCCAACTATTGGTAAAACAGGAAGATATGATATTCTTGATTCATTACCAATTTGGTTTCTTGCTGATGTGCTAGTTAACACATCAACTGCATTATTTTCCTTTTGGCATTTGGGATAAGCATCGCTACTATTTTTTGGTGTGCAAAGCAATTTAATTATCTGCTTTAGCTCCATGTCACGACCAAATATTTTTGGTTCATCTGGGAAAGAGCTAGTCTCTGGCCTGACTGATTTGTCAAACCGTGTTGTGACTTCATGTAACCCCATACTGCGAAGGTGAATGGAAATATTGTCCAGCCTTTCCCGGATAGCAACCACTTTGATAAAGCTTCCTTTAGCGACATTATTGAAGAAGTCCATGAAAGGAGATTGGCTTCCATTCCCGTCCACTTTTACCTTCAACATGTACCATCTGAACTCATCAAGAAGCTCATCAGCATCATACACTGCATCTTTGAGTGTTGAAAGGAGCTCTGCCACACGAGGATTGTGGCTCTTCCACTCTGCTCGATCAATGAGATCATACATTGCGGGAAGAGTATCCCTAAGGCATTGTAGGCCATTCCTCAATCGAAACAATTCCTCATGAAGCCTCTGCTCTTGTGTACCACTCCACTGGGAGGAAATGGTAGATCTAGCCCACTGAAAAAGATTATCACACTCCTTGAAGCCACTAATAACCCCAACAGTATCAATAGTACCCATGGTGACCGGAGTATGAAGCCTTTCTTCTGATCTGTTGACAAAATATGGAGAGAATGAGCATAGCCGGATGTATTCTCCACATATTGCTTCTTATAGAAAAGAATAGTCATGCAATTAGCTTTCGAACCATAGTTTACATGCATGATTTGTTGCCTACTTCGGAAAGTGTAATGAATCTTTGGAGTGTGTTTTAAATAAGACATTGATAATCAACCAATCGTTTACCAATAAAAATATACCTTACATATAGCACTGCAAACATAGACATATTTGGCACCATTAGTGCAGAACATCCAAGTAAGAATGCTAAATGTGAATGCTCTAATTCATGAAATCTCAAATGGCAAATTTGATTTACAAAAAAAACCTTATATTTGAGTTCCTTCGGCTGTAGCCATCATCAAGGATGTTGTCCTCGCTTGTCTGGGCCACATCTCGAGGCTCCCAAATAGCTCTATTTGCACACCCTCCAATAGCACAGGATGCCAGGTTCCTGAAACATTCAAATGACAAGTCCAATGTGAGCAAAATCACACAATACATACTCTTTAAAAAGGAAAGGGGGTAGATATAATATGTTCACCTCATGATAGGCTTGTGTTTGTAAATCATGGGGTCAACCGTGTCACTTTCATGCATCCACTACCGGAATAAAGCTCGACGCCGATGGCCTAATCTATGCCGACGGTGGCCGTAGGCATCGTCGGATCTATCCCGACGGCCCTGGTCAAACCGTAGGCGTAGAAAAGCCGTCGGCGTCCCCCTATCTATCCCGACGGTGGCCGTAGGCACCGGACGGCCGTCGGCGTATCGACAACTATCCCGACGGCCCCTGTCGGCGTAAACGGGCCGTCGGCATAGAAATGACCTAGACAGGCCGGGGACAGACGGCGAGCTGACGACGTTAGAACTACGCCGACGGCTTTGACGACGTCCGTCGGCATAGATACGCCGACGGTTTAACCGTCGGGGTAGACTTCGTCCACGTCATCAATCCACGACGCTGGCCACGTCATCGATCCGAGTCGCGACTGGGGGGCGTCGCTGGTTCATATCTACGCCGACGGCCAAACCGTCGGCAAAGCATTTTTCCGTTTTCTGATTTTTTTCCTGCTTTTAAGTTTTTATTATTTTCCTAAATTAATTTTTGATTAACTTCATGTTCTTTTGCATATAGGTCCCTATACTTTACTGAATTCACAAAAAATTGATAATTACGTCCATTTTGACAAGTTTTATATGTTTTTTTTACAAGAATCTTGAAAGTGGTAGATCCGCCGGTCAACTGTGGCAGGGTTTGACGGGACGGGGGACTTTGGGGGGTAGCTACGCCGCGAGGTCTTGCGCTGGGCCCTCTTACGTACACGTCCCGAAATGTGGTAGCGTGACCCCCCTCACGGACGTCGCTGCCGCCGTCACTCGGAGGGTGGAAACGACCACGTCGGGTAGACACGGAGGGAATCTTGCGGTGGGTTGGGCCCGGACATTGATCCGAAGTGTACCTATGGGCTCGCCTATCACAGCCAGGTGGAAATGTCCCTCGGTCAAACCCCGTCCGGTGAAAGTCAAAGGGGTAGATCCGTCTAGTCAATAGTGTCAGGGTTAGATGGGACGGGGGACTTTTGGGAGGGGGGGGGGTGGCAATGCTGCCAGGTCTTCCGCTGGGCCCTCTTGCACGTTTGGAAGTGTGGTGGCAACTACCTATGGGCTGGCCTATCACAGCCAGGTGAAAATGTCCATCGGTCATACCTCGTCCGGTGAAAGTCAAAGGGGTAGACCCGTCCGGTCAACAATGCTAGGGTTAGACGGGACGAGGTACTTGGGGGGGGGTGGCAATGCCGTCAGGTCTTGCGCTGGGCCCTCTTACACGTCTGGAAGTGTGGTGGCAGGTGCAAGCACCCGGCACGCGGCTCCGGGGTGTGCCCCCCCTCACGGACGTCAATGGCGCCGTCGCACGGAGGGTGGAAATGGCCACGTCGGGGAGACACGGAGGGAATCTTGTGGAGGGTTGGGCCCGAACCTTGATCCGAAGTGTACCTATGGGCTAGCCTATCACAGCCAGGTGAAAATGTCCATCGGTCATACCTCGTCCGGTGAAAGTCAAAGGGGTAGACCCGTCCGGCCAACAATGCTAGGGTTAGACGGGATGGGGTACTTGGGGGGTGGCAATGCCGCCAGGTCTTGCGCTGGGCCCTCTTACATGTCTGGAAGTGTGGTCGCAGGTGCAAGCACCCGACATGCGGCTCCGGGGTGTGGCCCCCCTCACGGATGTCGATGCCGCAGTCGCACGGAGGGTGGAAACGGCCACGTCGGGGAGACACGGAGGGAATCTTGTGGTGGGTTGGGCCCGAACCTTGATCCGAAGTGTACCTATGGGCTAGCCTATCACAGCCAGGTGAAAATGTCCATCGGTCATACCTCGTCCGGTGAAAGTCAAAGTGGTAGATCCGTCCGGTCAACAGTGCTAGGGTTAGACGGAACGGGGGTACTTGGAGGGGTAGCTATGCCGCGAGGTCTTGCGCTGGGCCCTCTTACACGCCTGGAAGTGTGGTGGCAGGTGCAAGCACCCGGCACGCGGCTCCGGGGTGTGGCCCCCCTCACGGCCGTCGCTGCCGCCGTCGCACGGAGGGTGGAAACGGCCACGTTGGGAAGACACAGAGGGAATCTTGTGGTGGGTTGGGCCCGAACCTTGATCCGAAGTGTACCTATGGGCTAGCCTATCACAGCCAGGTGAAAATGTCCATCGGTCATACCTCGTCCGGTGAAAGTCAAAGGGGTAGACCCGTCCGGTCAACAATGCTAGGGTTAGACGGGACGGGGTACTTGGGGGGGTGGCAATGCCGCCAGGTCTTGCGCTGGGCCCTCTTACACGTCTGGAAGTGTGGTGGCAGGTGCAAGCACCCGGCACGCGGCTCCGAGGTGTGGCCCCCCTCACGGACGTCGATGCCGCCGTCGCACGGAGGGTGGAAACGGCCACGTCGGGAAGACACGGAGGGAATCTTGTGGTGGGTTGGGCCCGAACCTTGATCCGAAGTGTACCTATGGGCTAGCCTATCACAGCCAGGTGAAAATGTCCATCTGTCATACCTCGTCCGGTGAAAGTCAAAGGGGTAGACCCGTCCGGTCAACAATGCTAGGGTTAGATGGGACGGGGTACTTCGGGGGGGTGGCAATGCCGCCAGGTCTTGCGCTGGGCCCTCTTACACGTCTCGAAGTGTGGTGGCAGGTGCAAGCACCCGGCACGCGGCTCCGGGGTGTGGCCCTCCTCACGAACGTCGATGCCGCCGTCGCACGGAGGGTGGAAACGGCCACGTCGGGGAGATACGGAGGGAATCTTATGGTGGGTTGGGCCCGAACCTTGATCCGAAGTGTACCTATGGGCTAGCCTATCACAACCAGGTGAAAATGTCCATCGGTCATACACCGTCCGGTGAAAGTCAAAGGGGTAGATCCGTCCGGTCAACAGTGCGAGGGTTAGACGGGACGGGGGGTACTTGGAGGGGTAGCTATGCCGCTAGGTCTTGCGCTGGGCCCTCTTACACGTCTGGAAGGGTGGTGGCAGGTGCAAGCACCCGGCACGCGGCTCCGTAGTGTGACCCCCCTCACGGACGTCGCTGCCGCCGTCACACGGAGGGTGGAAACGGCCACGTCGGGGAGACACGGAGGGCACTGGTGTAATAAAAAGAACAGAAATAACTCGCCTAAATTTTTTTAAAGAAATCCCTAAAAAAATGAAAAAAAATACTATGCCGACGGCGTGGCCGTCGGCGTACAGTGCCACGTGGCTCCAGTAGGCTATGCCGACGGCTAGGCCGTCGGCATATCTCGGCCTTATCCTTTCGGCCATAGCCTCTCCTCCACTCATTCTCTCGCTCTCTCTCGCGCCCGCATCTGCCGCTGCCACCCTCTCCTCGCCCCTGCCGCCGCCACCCTCGCCTCGCCTCCACCTGCCGGCCCGCAACCGTCGCCGCCCCGGCCTCCGCTAGCGCCGCCGCCGTCGCCCCCTGCAGCCGCTCCGACCCCGCCTGTCCCCTTTCCCGGCCGGCCCCTTCCCCAGCCGGCCCCGTCCCCGGCCGGCGCCCCCGGCCCCGACCCCGTCTCCGCCCGCTCCCCCCGCCCCCGACACCGACCGGCGCCCCCGCCGCGCCCCCGCCGCACCCCCGACCCCGCCCGTCCTCCCCCGACGCTGCCCGTCCTCCCCCGGCCGCCGCCCCCATCCCGGGCACGTATCCGGCTGGCCGCGCCGTACCTCACCCCCGGCCACCCCGCCCGCGTCTCCGCCACCTCGGCCTACCTCTTCCCCGCCCCGGCCTCCCTCCTCTCCGGCCCGGCCTCCCTCAACAACCTCCCCGCACCGGCCGGCCTCCTCACTCCCGCTCCGGCCGGCCTCCCTCGACCACCTCCCCGCAGCAGCCTCCCTCGTGCCCGCCCGGGCCACCTCCCCGCCCCAAAGGTTATTTTTAGTTACTTTTACAATTTTGTGTGTGTAGTATTTAGTAGAAATAGGTGAATAGATAGATAAATAGATATATGGATGTTTGATAGATGAATAGATAGATGGACGAAATGGTATAGAATAAAATGTGAAAAAAATTAGGTGGACAAAGTTTTGTATGTTTTGTGTAGTTTTATGTTTTTTAGATAAGTACTCAATGTGGTAGATAGATATTTTGTGTTTATTTGGATATGATGAGTGGTTATTTGATCATGATGATTTTGTTTAAAAACTGAAGTGTCAATGTTGTATGTGATGTGATGACCTAAATTTTTCCACTCGATGAAATTTTGTTTAAAAACTGAAGTGTCAATGTTGTATGTGATGTGATGACCTAAAAACAAAAAAATTGTGATAGACCACAGCTAAACATGCGGCCTCCAACAGACGGTCGAAGAAACTGGTTCAAACCAGATGCTGACTTCGTCCTTAAACCGTCAGAAAAGAAGGAAGCACTTATGTGGCTCAAACACATTGTGAAGTTCACTGATGGTTATGCATCAAATATAAGTAAGGGGGTCAATCTTTCAACGGGCAAAGTGACCGGGCTCAAGAGTCATGACTATCATGTATGGATTGAGCGGATAATGCCGGTGATGGTTCGAGGCTATGTCCCCGAGCGTGTCTGGCGAGTGCTTGCGGAGCTAAGCCATTTCTTTCGCACGATATGTGCTAAAGAAGTATGTCCCGAGGTGATTGAACAATTGCATAAGAAGGCACCGGACTTGATATGCAAGCTAGAGAAGATCTTCCCGCCAGGCTTCTTTACTCCGATGACACATCTCATTTTGCACCTTGCGAAGGAGGTATTGTTGGGGGGCCCTATGCAGAATCGTTGGCAGTACGGCCCTGAGAGACAGAACAAGCATCTCAGAAAGAAATGTGGAAACAAAGCTAAGATTGAAGCTTCCATAGCTGAGGCAGTTATCCTAGAGGAGGTGTCAGACCTCAGGACATCGTACTACCCAGACCACGTTCCCACTCTGCATAATAAGGTGTCTCGATACAATATAGAAGAGCCCAAGTATAAACCCAAGCTCGATCTATTCAACGGGCAATGTGGCCGGGCTGGGGGTTCGAAACCTTATAACATGCCAGAACAAGAGTGGGAGGACATCATGTTCTATGTCTTGCACAACATCAAGGAAGTCGAGGAAGAGTGGATGAGGTAATACCGCTACACCATTCCTTTATGCAATTCGTTGAGGATAAGTCTCGTTCTAACACCGATTTTCTTCTTTTAGTCAATTCCTACATGAGGAGTGGACGGGAATGATTCCTCCTACTAAAGCGGAGGCACTTACTCTTTTACGGAACGGTGCCTCTGGCAGGAAAAATTTTGTTGCTTGGTTCATGGATAAAGTAATTTTTCACATTCCCCTAGTTCAACTTCCTAGTTCAACATTTATTAGTTTGATGGAACTAATGCACCCATCAATTTCAATTAAACTTGTAGGGCAAAGATCCGAACACCTCTATGGATGACGAATTGAGATGGGTTTCCATGGGTTTTAACGCTCGGGTCATGAAATGTGAAAAGTATGATGTGAATGGGTATCGCTTCCATACAGAGGATCACCAGAACAGCCGGCCTGATCCCAAAACTATAAACACAGGAGTGTACACCCCAGGAGAAAATGAAGTTGAGTACTACGGAAGGGTAGGAAAAATATACGAGCTGTCATTCGATCTTGGGGGCAAGGACCGAAATCTAGCTGTGTTCAAATGCCGATGGTTCGACCCATATGAGGGGTTGAGACATACGCCTCCCCTTGGTTTGGTCGAAGTTAAACCATCCACCGTTTATGCAGGAGCCAATCTTTTTATTGCGGCTACCCAGGCCACACAAGTTTATTATCTGCCCTACCCATGCCAGAAAGAGTACCTAAAGGGTTGGGAAGTTGTGTTCAAGGTGGCGCCACATGGTAAGCTACCGGACCCGGACGATGACGATTACTTCTACATTAACCCCATGACATACGAGGGAGTGTTCTATCAAGAGCAACTTCATGATGTTGATGTGGTTCGATACAATGGCGCTGATGCCTTGGGTGATGTTGATGTGGATCCAAACGATGACGATGCACGGAATGATGGCGAGACCATTGTGAACGACCAAGACATACTTATGCTAGAGAAATTAAATGAATACGCTGAAGACGAGGAAGAGCCTGCACCTACGTCAGACAACGAAGATGATATGCGTGATAGTGACGATGAGACCGGTCGAGGAAACGGTTACAACAGTGATGATTCGTATGGGTTCTAGCAGATGTATGTTCCATGTCTTATTTGTATGTTCTATTAATATGTCTTTTTTTATATGATTTATTATTATGAATGCACTTTTTTTATTCCTTTTTATTATGTCTACTCCTTCATTATTAATACACTAACTTTTTATTCTCTTTTCAATGCAGGTTCGCTAAGTATGGGAAAGGGCAAGGCCGATGGTACTGGTTTGCTAAGCAAACTCGCCGCGAAGGTTAGTCGGAGTGGTCGACCCCGTAATGTCCCCTCCCGACTACTTGACGATGAGTTCTCACAAGGAGGTCGAGGGAGAGGTGCCCCTAGAGGAGGACGTGGTGGGGGGAGAGGCCCAGGGGGACGGTCTCGGGGCCAGAAACTGCGCTCTGTGACCGACATAGGGGGGTCGTCTTCGCGACCCTTCTCTAGTGAGGTAACCTCTGAGGAGGAGCAGGAGGTTGGGGAGGAGGAGGAGGAGCAGGAGGTTAGGGAGGAGGAGGAGGAGGAGCAGGAGGTTAGGGAGGAGGAGGAGGAGCAGGATGGTGGTGAGGAGGGGGATGGTGGCGAGGAGGGGGTGGTGGCAAGGAGGGGGATGGTGGCGAGGAGGGGGGTGCTGGCGGGGAGGGGGGTGGCGGTGATGATGGTGGTGGCGGGAAGGGGGGTGGCAAGCAGAAGGGTTGGCTACGTGGTGGTGCGCGACTCCCAAAAGCTCCTGATACCGAGGAGATGAAGTGGCTCATTAAGCCCAAGGGGAAAAGGTAAGTGCCCCTTAATAATATTTTAAACACATAGCATCATTTTGATTGTACACATGCTAATATTTTCATTCTTTTGCAGTAGCTGGGAATATCCTCAAGGTGCCCGTGTTCCAAACGGCATCCTCACTATCCTGTTGAAGAAGCTTTGGCCGGGGATGTTCGCTCCGGACCGAGACAACGAGGAGCACAAGATTTTGGCCACGTGCTGGGAGCACTACGAAGCGGCCTTCCACCCAACCCATGTGACGGCCGCTAAGGCCGTGATATCAAAGTTTTGGGTAAGTTCTCTTGAGAAGCACAATTCTTGAGTTACTTTCATAGTTTATCATCAAATCGTTTAACTCATGGCTCGTTCCATTCTGGTTTCATGAATGACTGTAGAAATTCTATAGAGTTCTTGAGGAGGACAAGGCCGAGGCCGATGAGTTCTTGCTGCGGGCTGCGAGGAAGCAGGCCCGTCAGTTGCAGTACGAGGTGCGCTGGGTGGCCATCTCGCATTATTATCACGAGGTATGTAACGAGAAGGTGACCAAGGATGACGTGAAGGAGCATAACCTTACCTTGACTAAGGAGCAGTACATGTTGGTAAGTATAACAGACTTTTCATTACAACGTTTGTGGTAAATTTCATTGTTTCGTTGTCACATGCCATTATGCTTCTTATGTAGGTGCGTCCTGATTGGTGCTTTGGAAAGAATGATGGATGGGAGGGATTGGTGGATCTGTGGGTCGGCGAGGACGCAGAGTTTGCTGCCAAGAGCAAGATAAACAAGGCTAATCGAGGTACCGACGGAACACACCGTCAGGGAAACCGAAACCACTGGCGCTACAAGAAACTTCAGGTATATCTATGTACATGAAACATTCTTGATCTTCTCTTTACCGTATGTTATTATGTATGACTAACCTCTGTTTGGCGGTGCAGGAGGAGAAATTGAAGCGACCACTCTCAGACATCGAGTCGTGGAGGCTCGCCCGTGTGCGGCCTAATCCCAAGGCCGGTGAGAGTGAGTACTACGGCCATACCGGGGAGAACCTGACGTCATACACGAAGGAGTTTCAGAAGTGGAATCCTGGCACATCAAACCCCTTGTCTGTGGATACCGACGAGAGGGCCGCCGTCAGCATAGGGCCGAAGAGTCATGGTCGGCATCCAATTCTGGATTCTGTGATCACCCCTTCTGTCTCCTACAGGCGGATCCGCGCTACCGACCCGAGGCCGAGCCAGTGCCCGCGCCCCAATGCGTCCTCTACACTGTCACTTGTAGCCCAGCAGAACTCTGTAAGTATTTTCCCTCTTATCTTCTTTCTTTCGACCTTTATTTTCCGCATTGCTATGTTTTATGAGTTCCATCATGTCATATTTGTAGGCCTACATGGACTTCGTACGTCAGCAACTCTTCGACTGGAACGAGAGAGTTGCAGCAGCCACTGAGTACAACAGCCGCATGACGCAGCTTGTGGTTGCGTCTATGGCAACCGGGCAGATTCCTACACTGCCACCACCACCACCACCTCCTGGACCACAACCAGTGCCGCCTACGTTTGAACAATTCCTGGCAGAACACTATGGCACTCCGGTTAGTACATCACCAAACTATTCAACCACAACTTACCATTTATTCAATACAATCATATATTGCCTTCCCATCTCTTTTCAAACATGCAGGGAACCGGTGGATCATCCGCCGGTGGTGGTTCTACTTATGGTTCCACTCTTGAGTCACAAAGCCCAGTCACTCCGGTCTGGCGAGGCGGTGGCGGTGGCGGTAGCGCTAGCGCTAGCGGTGGCGGCGGTGGTAGCGCTAGCGGTGATGACCTCGACTTTGGCTACCTCGGCTTTGGTGGTGGAAGGGATGGCGCTTAAGCCTTTGGCGGTGTTTTATGTTTTGTTCAACTTGTGATGATGTTGGCTTTGTTGAACTTGTGATGATGTTGTTGGCTTTGTTGAACTTGTGATGATATTGTTGGCTATGTCGAACTTGTCATGATGTTGAATTTGTGATATTATCCTCTCTATTCGGTTGCGGTCTGTTGTGATGATGATGATATATATATATATATATATGCTCTGTATTTGTGTTTTTGAATTGAAATGCAACCAACAAAATGGAAAAAAAATCTGTGCATAACTATCCCAACGGCATAACCGTCGGCGTAGTCTGAAACGAGGCACCAGTGCACGCCACGTGGCAGCCGCTGGCAGCTCCTGGTGGTCCTCTATGCCGACGGTTAAACCGTCGGCATAGGTTGTAGGTATCCCGACGGCAACACCGTCGGCATAGAGGACCACCTGGAGCTGCCAGCGGCTGCCACGTGGCGTGCCCTGAATGGGTGGCCTCGCCGTCAGTCACAATTCAATGCCGACGGCCTATTTATGCCGAGGGCCGTACGGAAGCCGTCGGCATACCTACCTATCCCGACGGTGTTTCTATGCCGACGGCCGCCCGGCGGTATGCCGACGTTCGAGTTGCCGACGGACGTACGCCGACGGCCACCGTCGGCATAGGTCTATCCCGACGGTTTTCCGGCCTAGGCCGACGGCCTCAGGCTGTCGGCAACGTGCGTTAGTCTGGTAGTGATCCATCTATCCTCCTCTCCCACCTCGTCAGGTGTGGATTCGACCCTAGTGGTGCCATCATGGAGCATCGAAGCTGAGGAAATCACAAATATATTACAACCTTCTAGGTAAAGGAGAATGTTATTTCTTTATGTTATTGCAGTACATCACAAACCATTTAAAATAGTCAATTCCTTACTCGTCCAAGATCAATATTACAAAGTACTGCCTCCGTTCCAAATTAACTGAAGTTCTAGGTTTGTCCCAATTCAAACTTGTTTAAGTTTGACCAACTCTACAAAAAAATGTTCTAAGATATACAACACCAAACACACAGTACAAAAGTATATTTTATAAAGAATCTCATGAGACTAATTTGGTGTTCTAAATGTTAATATAGTTTCCTATATATTTTGACGAACATAAGGAAGTTTGACTTAGGGCAAAGTTGGAACTTGAATTAATTTGGAACTGAGGGAATACTTGGTTTTTAAGGCATTTCCAATATTTAACTTCAAAATACAAGACCTGGAAAATGTACAACTTATGATATTTTCATTTAGAAATTCATATTATCAGAAATTCACTTGTTTTATTCAGAATTTTGAAGCGAATAATTATATAACTTTTTAAAATTTATAGTTGGAATTTTTATTGCCATGACACTGATTGCTAAAAAAAATTGTACCCGCACTTTTTTTTGTTGATTTCATGCATATCTGCATTTTGAGCACATCTAATTATGTAGAACAACCCTCTACACTCTTTACTTTCTTCAAATATACACATGTGGATTGAATTCTATGTTCACCGGAAATATGTGCTTCTTTTGGCATGCTAATCCCCACCGAAACTTGGTTGCCTCATATTCTGGAGTAGGCATCCTTAGGACCCAAACATTCTTCATAACTGGTGAGAATTCGAATCCCCACCATTGATCCATAGTGAAATTTCAAAACTTTTCCAAACAAACAAAAACTTGTTTATTACGAGATGCTTACCTGAGGAAGTTGTGTATTGATTGTAGGCCAAGGCCTCCGTGCTTTGTAGGTTAGTGGTCTACAAACAACAAAATTGCAGAGCTTTAACCCAGTTTTGTAGAGGCCTCTCCTATAGCAGTATTTGAATATACCAATAGCAATATGTACGACACTTCAGACTACGATATTGTTACGATGGTGATCTGCACCACACCGGTTGCATTAAGGAAAGCAAGCGATGGGCTGATTTCATTCACTGTAATAAAATAATACATGGAGTGACGTGCGTGCAGCACAACTCTTTGAAAAATTTGTAGTCCTGTACACGAGCAGTATATTAAGAGATACATGAATTAGATTTCAATGATCAGTTCATTCGAAGTTAGTACACGAAACAATTGCTAGCGCACCAGCTACAAAATATTTAATGAGAGACGTACCATAATATTTTTGTCATTTTTAATACTATATATAGTTGGGTTTACTAGTTGATACTCCCTCCGTCTCAAAATAAGTGTCGCTCATTTAGTACAACTTTAGTACAAAGTTGAACTAAGTCTGCGACACTTATTTTGAGACGGGGGGAGTATATTTTTATGGGCTAGGATAACAATAGATAATTAGTCATATGAGAAAACGTTATGCTGAGTTGCTGACTACTAGTACAAATCCAACTATCTGCTTACTTATAGATATACTACCATAAAAACCCTACTATCAAATACAATATGCAAAAGTGATTTAAAACCGGGGTAGTTCTATTTTTTCTTCAAAAAGACCGTTAGAAAAAACTGTTCCTGAAAAAGAAGTTGCCGTAGCTATAGTAAAAAAACACACTTATCTTTCAATACCTCGCACGTAAGTGACAACTTCTCAACATCAATCCTATTAAGTGCATCGACAACTTGGCTTATAGTAGGCCTTTTCTGTCGATCATGCTTAATACAACTTAACGCTATTTTGATGCATGTATTAACTTCTTGTGATATGTGTGACCACATCGTTGCATGTACCCTTTTTTGCCACATTTCACATACCTGCAAAATTAAAATGAAATGTCCGCGTGTTATGTTGACATGTTACATACCTACAGAGCAAGATGAAGACGTAAACATAACTTTGTATGAAAAAACAAGTATTCATGATTCAGATATTGTTTTCTTACAAACTCGATGAATTCGAAGGAAGCGGTATCTTTATATTCATAGTAGCCCTTGAGTCCGGCCATTATTACTACGATTATAACACCCAAACTGAATACATCATATTTCGGTGAGATTTGGTGTTCGATGATGTGTTCAGGTGGTATGTACCCCCTGCATGGTATCAAATACAATTACTCTGTAAAGGAAATCATATAAGTTGAATACTTCTCGTCAGGTATGAACTCACAATGTTCCAAAATTTGTCGCTGTGGTGCAGGTTTTTGTTGAAGGAAAGAATCTTGATAAACCAAAATCGCCAATTTTTGGCGTCATGTTGTTATCCAGCAATATATTTCCAGGCTTTAAGTCCAAATGGAAAATGGAGTCCTTATGAAGGTGATTTAATCCTTCAGACACTCCCTTAATTATTTTATAACACGTGTCCCAATCAAGTTTGCATGGTTCGTCTGCACAAGTAAACATGACATGTATTATCAAGACACCAGTGCAAAGATGAATTAAAATAGATCATAAATATAGGGGAAATAGGTATTTCTCTTATGTAGGGGAACTGGGTATTTCTCTTTGTGCATCATAATATTGTCTAAGTAAAGCACAATCTTACCAGAGACGTGTTTGTCAAGGCTTCCACCCTGCAAGTACTCAAAACAGAGAACTCGTTCGTCCACCTCAGCCCAAACGTATATTCCACCGTGTTCGACATATTCACGATGTGTTTCATGACAGTAGCCAACTAACCGCACGATATTTTGATGTTGGAACCTCATAAGGTTAGCACACTCATTCTCAAATTGTTTATTGCTGTCATGTTCTGGAGGCATGTATTTAAGCCTCTTCACAGCAATTTCTTCCCCGTTGCCCAATTCTCCCTGTTAAAGATCTCTTATTAATATCGCGCATGGGCTCTTGTAATTAGCAGCCGCTTGTTTCAAAAAATAGAATTCCCCAATAAAAAGATGCAAGTGACAGTGATACCTTGTAAACCACTCCATACGCACCATGACCAATTATGTGCTCCTTGGAAAAATTATTAGTAATCTGTTTTAACAACTCGAATGAGAACGGCGATGTCGCCCCACTTGTGTGTTGTAATCCGTTCAACATTGTATTCTCTATCTGAACATACGGTAAATGCACATGTGAAGTTAGGGAGTAAAATGTGATAAAAAAATTCAATTGGAGTAAGTAGTACCAAAATGGGTCAGTAATGTAAATTTCGGGGATAAAATGTGACATATAATTTTATTTAGTAGTGCCAATATATGCGTTTTAGGGATAAAAACTGTCATTTACTCTAATCTTCACAAAGAAAATGATACATGTCACTGTAGCTTAAAAATGAAGTACTTCGTCAGCAATTCAGACAGATCTAACAGCAAGCTAAACAATTAAGAGCATCTCCAATAGCTTGTCTATATGGACGGCTATACTCGTTTTCCACGACGTGAGCCCAAAATAGGCGTCCAACAACTTGTCTATATGATCGTCCAAACATACACATCCTCTAAATCGACCTCGACAATGTCCGCACCTGGACAATGTGAAGGCGTCGTCCAAACTCAGCTGTAGCCATGATTTCTCCCTCTTCCCGGCGGCGGCCCACTTGTCATGGTCCCATATATAGACGTTCTGATGTAAAACTGGACGTATATATGAAGGAATCTTTTTAGACCATTGTCTATATGAATATATAGACATCCAAATATACACATGCTATTGGAGATGCTCTAAGAACATGTTGAAATTGTATCACTGTCCACTAGTCCAGAACAATAAGCATGATATATTGACAAGTGGCCAGTCCCGTGACATCAAAGAACAAGAAGAAACTAATGAAGCAACCCCCAAAAAAAAACATAAGCAGCAGCAGGCCGCTTTCTCATGTAAGTACATACGACATAGAAAAGCTGACGCAGAAAAAAATGGAGCGACGTAACAAGGTACAGCCGTACCTCGAGTGGGCTGCGCCTCCGCTGAAGGTAGAAGAAGGGTTCGGCCAGGGGAGCAGAGGGCGAGCGCAAGAGGAATGGAACGGGAAGCTAAAATTTGAAGATTATATGCCCCAAAACACGGATCCAACCGGTGCCCAACAATCTGGACTGACCAAATCGTGTCCGGAGCTCGGCATTCATCTAGAGTGGAGAGAGAATCGGCGTGGCGACTTTCCGCTCGCTCGTCTCCTTCCCGCGGCCGCCAAGAAATCTCCCCGTGCGCTCGGCGGCAGCCCGTCTCTCTTTGACGCGGTGTGCAGTGCAGAGGCGGACCGGGAGAGGTGATGTCGAGCCGCGCGTGGTCAGAGAGAGGGGCTCGGAGGGACGGAGAAGAGGGGCCTAGCTCGCGCCGGCCGCCGGAGCGTGGCGTCGAGGCAGAGCTAGCAGGAAGGGATGAAAGGTGAGCGGCGGCGGAGGGGAAACAGAGGATGTATTTGTTTGATTGTTGTTTGTTTGCGGCAACATGGATTTGTTTTCTTTTTCTTATTCCCTCTTTTTTTTGAAATTCTTTTTCTTATTCCCTCTTATCCATATTACTTGGACGGAGATGTGAGGCAAAAGATCCCTGTACGCGGTTCCCGTCGCCTCCCGAACGCGTCGCCGTGCTTTTTGGTCGCCGGCGACGTTCCGGTCGTCGGGGCTGACCTGGCCGGCCAGGTGGACCCTCTGGGTGCTAGGAGACCCCCGGGCCCAGTTGACCTGGTCAACTGTGTTGACTGGGCACTACCCAGCCACTGCCAAGTGGGGCCAGCCTCCGGGCCTATGACATGTGGGCCCAGGTCATTTGTCTATGACAGGTGGGGCCCAGCTGTCAGTTTGACCAGTCAACCGAGACTGTTGACTGCTGATGTCACAGTGATGTCATGCTGATGCAATAAAAGGAATTTCTTAATTAAAATAAATCTGTTTATTTTAGAATATTAATAAAACTTTAAAAATTAATATAAAATAATCTGTAAGTCAGATGAAAATAATTTATATATGAAAGTTGATCATAAAAATCCCAAGAATCCGAATACGCTGTCCGTTCATCTGTCACATGCTCCTAGCATGATGAACATGGATATTTTGCGTTAGGATCATCTCTCCGGTAATGGCCAAAGACCCGGGAAATATCGTCAGATGTTTTCCCGCTCCGTCTGTGACGTGTAGTACTGCGTTAGCTCATGCCTAGCACTGCATATTGCCATGTCATGCTTCGTGATGCATCTGTCTGCTTTATATTTATTGTTTCTCCCCCTCTTCTCTCCGGTAGACACCGAGACTGGCGTTGCTGTCGGGTACGACTACGCCACTGACGATCAACCTTTTGCAGCAGAGCAACAAGGCAAGCAACCCCCCTTGATCATACCGATATCGCCCATTCTTTCTCCCTCATGCTTGCATTAGATTTTGCTACTGTTTAGTTAGCTCCTATTATGATGCATAGCCTGTTTTTGTTAAACTGCTACTGTACCTACTATTATATCACCTGCTTAGTATAGGTTGATTAATGATCCCCTGTGACCCCTTAGTCCCAGTTGCCCCTGCTTCATCATCGACGACTCGAAGACTCGATCAACTGATCGACAAGCCATGCCCGTCACATTCACCGCACACCCCCTTAGTTATACGACTCTGCAGAGCTACTATCGAGTGTCGAGGGTGATATCTCGTAATGCACTCCTGATGATGACTCTGTAGCGTAGCTAATCGGTCGTGGATATCGAGGGTGATTCCTCCTTCTCCCCTTCTGACAATGACTCTGTCGTGCAACACCTCAAGCATCGACCATCGAGGGTGATACCTCACTGGTCACCTTGACGATTACATTGAGTGGGATCCATCGAGGGTGATTCCTCGGTTTCCCCCCTTGGTGTTTTAGACACACGGTTACATTTACTTTACTGTTGAAACATGTTGAGGCCAGAATGACCTGGAGGGTGTTGGTGTAATATCGACGAGGCGTGGCCGGGCATTCTTGGCCCTTGCCGCAAGTCCTCGAGACGGGGCGACGGGACCACATATCGTGGATCATTGATCGTCACCGCAGCTAACAAAAATGCTAATGGGTTGGGTATTTGATTTGAGTTGGTTGATTGACCTTTTTCGCACTAACCTTCACGTGGGAGAAGTTATGGGTACTCGGCGTCGTTGTATCAGCCGAAGCTCTTCGGACGTCAGCAATGGAGCGGCGCGCGCCCGAGTGGTCCGCGACAGCATTGATCTTGTATAAGAGGTGCTAGGACTGACCTCGGCCGCCCACGCATCGTGCAGGAGTGCAAAGGGTGATGGGCCCATGACCCCTGCGTGCTTAGGATTTAGACCGGCGGGCTGGCCTCTCTGTTGAGCCTAGGTAGGGCGACGACGTGTTGATGTCCCGAGGTCGGGCATGACCCAGGAAAGTGTGTCTGTCCAGAGGTTATCAAGTATGTTGGGAAATGTGGTGCACCCCTGCAGGGATGAATTCAACTATTCGAATAGCCGTGTCCACGGTAACATGACGACTTGGAGTTGTATCCCGATTTTATACAACTAGAATTGTGACTTAAAATTGAAATGTTTGGCTCCGAGATTGATTTCTTGTAGGCAATCGAGGAAGAATCTCTGGGCGTTGCCAATAAACTTGCTACCTAATTTGCTACATTATAATTATGCTAATCTGCACTCTTCTAATGCTGCAAGACACTGAAGATGCTAGTCTTCGATAGGACTAGTCCTTCTCTCTATTATGGCATTTCTGCAGTCAGTCCAAAGATACAACCTCATTCCTTTGGTGCTGATGCATACTTAGCATAGTTCTGATGTCAGTCTTGCGAGTACTTTGGATGAGTACTCATCGTTGCTTTGTTCCCCCTTTTCCTCTTGATACGATTGCCGCTACCAGATGACGGAGCCCAGGAGACAGCTGCTCCCGCTAACGACTACTACTACACCGACGGTGCCTACTACTACGTGGAGGCTGCCACCGACCAGCAGTAAGATAGGAGGTTCCCAGGCAGGAGGCCTTGCCTCGTTCGATCCGTTGCTTATGTTTGTCCTAGCCTTCTTAAGGCAAACTTGATTACTTATGTCTGTAGTCAGATAATATTTGCTTCCGCTGACTCGTTTGAATTTGAGCTTATGTATTCGAGCCCTCAAGGCCTCTGGCTTGTAATATGAAGCTTGTATGACTTTAAATTTGTGTCTAGAGTTGTGTTGTGATATCTTCCCGTGAGTCCCTAATCTTGGTCGTACGCATTTGCGTGTATGATTAGCGTATGATCAAAATGGGGGCGTCACAACAAAACACAGTATAGATTCATGAGCTTGGTAGGAAGAAAAACAGGCCTATGAAAAGGCATGACTAGTGTTCTACAGCAGCTTGTACATCGACAATCAAAGCCACCCGCAATGTAAACCTATTAAACAAGAATAAGGACTAGTGAGTTACAAAGTCACCAAAAAATTGGCCATGGCATCATTTATGAATATTATGGCCATGCATGGCAGCAAAAATAAGCCATTTTGATCATAAATGATGCAATGGCAGCATAAATGGTTTTTCTCTTGCTTTAGGACTTGTTATCAAACCTGAGTCAAGTTTTTGGCAACGCCGGGGTCATACTAACAACAGCGTCGGAACGGCTAGCACATTGTGAACCTTGTGAATGTCAAGCTGCAGGGTTATTCGAACCATCTGACATAAGCACTATCTGCAACGGCATATTGCGGGAGGTTAAGACAAGTTCATTTGATACACAATGACTACAAAGGGCAATAATGTTTTCATGAAAAGGTTTTAAAGAGAACTCACTTCACCATATATCGTTGGCAGTAGAGTGACAATGTCTGGGATTGATGGCGGGGGTTGGTTCTGCGCAACACAAAGACGCTACATATTTTGCCCACGGGGAAAGGTTACATATTATACCCCAAGGCAAATGTTATGTAATGAAACTAAGACTACCATGAGTACATTATGGGCAGGAACCTAACTGTCGTAGCCTCGTGTTGTGCCATCAGCGATGCAGGCCACATAGCGTCACGTTCCGCCATTTTTCACGCCACAAAGTCCGCCATGTCAAGCGCCATGGATTGCCTCTCCTCTGCAAGCTTCGACACGAGCCTCTCTTATGTCCTTATCGTGTCTTCCTCCCATTGCTTCTTTTCCTCTTCTAGCTGGCACTACAGGTTGTCATCACAATTTCATCAACGTTGAAATGCAAAAATGTGAAAGGAATGAATTGATGAACGAGAAAGAACAAAACCTTGATTTCCGACAACGTGGTCAATGTGTTTGAGTGAGGAAGTACCGGAGCAATAGAGCTATTCATGCGCGCCTCGTACACAGAGAGACTGGGAGTGGAGGCCGTATTGAGGACCGTGTTGCCTATGAGATGACGTCCACTCGGCTTGCCATGACCCGCTGGCACAACCAACTCTAGATCATTATCTCTTTCCATAGCAAAAAAAAAAGCCTCCCCGTACGTCCTCTTTCCGCATTGTTCGTATCTTTCCACCTTATCGCCAAAGTGTGGGTTCATCCACTCTTTGCCGTCGCGTCCCCTTTTGGACAGCGCCCACACTTGCATGGTGTTGAGCTTTATACCGAGATTCTCTGACTGCAAAAAGGAGCGGCGAGATGGAGTGAGCCACACCATGAACACACTTGATGGGTAGAAGCTGACGGTAATACACACCGAAATTTCTTGGTAATCTATAAGGTTCGCCGAGCCTTGACGATGTGATGAGCCACCCATCAATTTTCGGCACCTACGACGTTCTCTCTGAACCTTCCTCCACGCTTTACTTACCCACTTATTGACGATTATCTCCCAACATGGAACCTCTGAGGCACACCAATAAGGAGGCACCTAAACAATTAAATGCATCAAGTCATGAGTTCAAAGGAATCTTAGTAACGTAATGAATAATTTGGAATGGTGTTACTTCCCTTCAAGTACTGGTCAGTCCGTGGAAACCTGAGGAGTGCTTCTTTCTTCGTTAGATGCTTTTTGCGGTGCTCCGCATAGTATGCGATAGTGGCCTCATTGCGTGCCTCATAGAACATACCCTTAATAAGCGGCTTGGCAGAACTAGCGATATGCAAATTTGCCTGGGTCTCGAAACCCAGCTCGCAGATAAAGAAGTCATGCATGTAGCCGTGACAAATAAGATGAAGCCATGGGTTAAATAACGTGGAAGCCATAAATGTCGAGTAATGAAGTTGATGAACTTACCCAGAACCCGATCTTCACTCGTTCGGCTACGGTTCCATAGAATTTATGATCTGTGTCCTCGGTATCATCCGCTACCATGTAATGTTCCCATGTCCATGCTGGCTCCTCCTTCCCCTTGTATTCCACCAAGCCAGGGAAGTGTTCCCTAAGCAGAAGGCCAAGTATGCCATTGACCATACATGTACCACTACTAGGAGAAAGCCTATAGATAGGATTTTAGCAGTACCGCTGGATAGTGAAAAGCGATATTGCTAAGTAGTAGTAGCGCGGGGCAGCGTCCAGCGCCCCAAGTAGAAAAGTAGAAGTAGCGCGGGAAACCAAACCAGCGCTACTGCTAAGTGGTCCCGTCGCCACCGCCAGTGGCTACCTGTAGTGGTAGCGGCTGTCTAAAACCGGCGCTACTACTAATGTCATAGCAGTAGCGCGTGTCGGTGGCCCACCGCTACCGCTACGTCTGTACGTTGCCAGCAGGTGGATCCCAATTAGCAGCAGCGCTGGGTCACCGACAGGCGCTACTGCTATGGCTCTTAGCAGTAGCGCTCTTCCTCCTCCAGCGCTACTGCTACGCATAGCAGCCACCTTTTCTCCCTCCCACCCTCCCCCTCCCCCTCCCCTTTCCCCTCTCTCTCCCCTCTACCTCCCTCACTTAGTTCTTCCTTCTCCTACCTCTCTTCTCTCCCCATTAATGCCCCCATCCACCATCTCCTCCATTAATGAGCTCCATTAATGGCTTCTTTTCCCTCACTTGAATTTATTTGTCTCTCCGTCCTTCTCTCTTTCGGTCCCACTCTTGCCTTTTGTCTCACTAGCTAGCTTTCCCTCCCTCTCCACTAGTTAGGTAGAGCATCTCCTTCCAACTAGATCTACCATGCATCTTTGTCCTAATTCTTTCGATCCCTTGCTAGCTAGATAGCGGCACCGGCCATCTACCATACGTTTGCTCGATCGATCCCCTCTCTCGGGACGAAAGGTGAGCAAAAAGTTGTGCTTTGCAAGAATTAATGGAAATATGTGTGTTTGCGCTATGATGGTGGGAATATGTGCGTGTGGCATGAGTTGCCGCCTATGTGTGTTTGTCGGATCGTGCTTGGCATGCGTTGCTTATGTTTTGCCAAAATGTTGATTTATTTCCATTTCGGCGAATTTCAGGCAAAATCTATATGCCCTATTTTTAGGGAAGGTCATGTCGAAATTTTGTATGACTTTGATATATGCATGCATGGTTAAAATTCTTTTGCTTATTATACCGTGTAGGCAATCGTGAAGGTCAGTGGAAGGGTGGTGGAAAGATGGTTGCAATCCGCGGTGCACGACATGTATTTAAATAACCGGACTAGGGTTATATGTCCATGTAGAAGATGCAAACTAATCATCATCTTGGACCCCTTTGACCGTGGCATTTTGAAGGCGCACCTACTCATGTATGGTTTCATGGATGGCTATACTCGGTGGATAATTGAAGATGATGATGAGGATGTCCACATGGCAGACAATAACGACATGGGGGTAGACGAAGAGATGGTCGACGATGATGGACCCGAAGAAGAGTTTGAGGCCGCAGGAAATGGCGGAGGATAAGAGGCCGTAGACGGCGGAGAAGAGGCCGGACACGACGGAGAAGAGGTGGATACGGTGCAGTCTTCGACGCGACTAAGTTCAGTCTCGCAGGACCCTCATGTTCAAGACCTGCTTCGCAAGAGTATGACTAGCGACAGAGCCGCTTCAAGAGAGGAGGCCAAGCTGGCGCCACTGGAGGTAGACTCGAATACTCCATTGTATGACGGTTGCTATCCTGAGGTGACCCGCTTGAGTTTCACGCTCGAACTTCTAAAGACGAAGGCCAAAAACAAATGGACAGACACAAGCCTTGATGAGCATTTGAAATATCTACATAATAAAGTTCTTCCCTTGGGGAACCTGTGTCCTACTAGTGTCGATGAGGCCAAGAAGATCGTGTGCCCTCTTGATCTGCCCCACATTAGATACCATGCATGCATCAACGATTGCATCATTTATCGGAAGGAGCACGCGGAAAAAACCAGCTGTCCGGTATGCAATTGTAGGGGAACGTTGCATGGGAAACAAAAAAAATCCTACGCTTCACCAAGATCAATCTAGGAGATGAGCATCTACGCGGTTGATGTAGTCGAACGTCTTTGCGATCCAAATCGCAAGCCGTCCCGCGATCCAATCACGATCTAGCGCCGAACGGACGGCACCTCCGCGTTCAACACACGTACAGCTCGATGACGATCTCCGCCTCCTTGATCCAGCAAGCGAGGGCGGAGAGGTATATGAGTTCTCCGGCAGCACAACGGCGTGGTGGCGGTGATGGTGAACTGATCCGGTAGGGCTTCGTCAAGCTCTACCGAACCGATCTAGAGGAGAAAACTATATAGAGGGAGAGAGGGCAGCACGTGGCTTTTTCAGGTGTGGCTGCCCTCTCTTTCCTCCACTATATATAGGAGGAGGGGGTAGGTGGAGGCGCCCTAGGGTTTCCCCTAGGACATTGGCCGCCGGCCAAGAGGTGGAGTCCACCTCCAACAAGGAGGTGGGGCGCTAGGGAGGAGTCCCTCTCCTCTAGGACTCCTCCCACCCTCCACTTTTTCCCCCTCTTGGGTGCATGGGCCCTTATGGGGTCGGCTGCCCAACCCACCAAGGGCTGGTGCGCCACCTCGTGGGCCCATGTGCCCCCCGGGGTGGGTGGGACCCTCCCGGTGGACCCCCGAAACCCTTTCGGCACTCCCGGTACACTACCGGAAACACCCGAAACTTTTCCGGAACCCGAATACCACTTTCCTATATATAAATCTTTACCTCCGGACTATTCCGGAGCTCCTCGTGACATCCGGGATCTCATCCGGGACTCCGAACAACCTTCGGTCACCAACATACATAACTCAATAATACCAAATCATTACCGAACGTTAAGTGTGCAGACCCTGCGGGTTCGAGAACTATGTAGACATGACCGAGACACCTCTACGGTCAATAACCAATAGCGGGACCTGGATGCCCATATTGGCTCCTACATATTCTACGAAGATCTTTATCGGTTGAACCTCTATGTCAAGGATTCAGTTAATCCCGTATGCAGTTCCCTTTGTTTATCGGTATGTTACTTGCCCGAGGTTCGATCGTCGGTATCTCCATACCTAGTTCAATCTCGTTACCGGCAAGTCTCTTTACTTGTTCCGTAATACAAGATCCCGTGGCTAACTCTTTAGTCACTTTGCTTGCAAGCTCATTGTGATGTTGTATTACCGAGTGGGCCCTGAGATACCTCTCCGTCACACGGAGTAACAAATCCCAGTCTTGATCCATGCCAACTCAATAGACACCCTCGGAGATACCTGTAGTGCATCTTTATAGTCACCCAGTTACGTTGTGACGTTTGATACACACAAGGTACTCCTCTGGTGTCAGTGAGTTACATGATCTCATGGTCATATGAACATATACTTGACATGCAGAAAACAATAGCAATAAACTGACACGATCATATGCTACGTTCATAGTTTGGGTCTTGTCCATCACATCATTCTCCTAATAATGTGATCCCGTTATCAAATGACAACTCATGTCTATGACTAGGAAACCATAGCCATCTTTGATCAACGAGCTAGTCCATCAGAGGCTTACTAGGGACACATTGTTGTCTATGTACCCACACATGTATTTGAGTTTCCAGTTAATACAATTATAGCATGGATAATAAACAATTGTCATGAACAAGGAAATATAATAATAACCATTTTATTATTGCCTCTAGGGCATATTTCTAACAGTCTCCCACTTGCACTAGAATCAATAATCTAGCTCACATCACTATGTGATTTACATTGTAATGAATCTAACACCCATACAGTTCTGGTGTTGATCATGTTCCCCTCGTGGAAGAGGCTTAGCCAATGGGTCTGCAACATTCAGATCCATGTGTACTTTGCAAATATTTATGTCTCCCCCCTCGATGTAATCGTGGATGGAATTGAAGCGTCGCTTTATGTGTCTGGTCCTCTTGTGAAACCTTGGTTCCTTGGCTAGAGCAATAGCACCAGTGTTGTCACATAACAAAGTCATTGGGTCCAGTGCACTGGGCACAACTCCAAGATCCTTCATGAACTGCTTCATCCAGACACCTTCCTTCGCCGCCTCCGAGGCAGCTATGTACTCCGCTTCGCATGTAGAATCAGCTACCATGCTTTGCTTGGAACTGCACCAGCTTACCGCTCCTCCATTGAGAATAAATACGTATCCGGTTTGAGACTTAGAGTTATCCGGATTAGTGTCAAAACTTGCATCGACGTAACCCTTTATGACGAGCTTTTGATCACCTCCATAAACGAGAAGCATTTCCTTAGTCCCTTCCAGGTACTTTAGGATATTCTTGACCGCCGTCCAGTGATCCACACTTGGATTACTTTGAAACCTTCCGGCCATACTTATGGCAAGGCTGACGTCTGGTCTTGTGCACAACATTGCATACATGATAGAGCCTATGGCAGAAGCATAGGGGATGACACTCATCTTTTCTCTATCCTCTGCAGTCACTGGGCATTGAGTCTTACTCAACTTCACACCTTGCAACACAGGCAAGAACCCTTTCTTGGACTGATCCATTTTGAACTTCTTCAAAACTTTATCAAGGTATGTGCTCTGTGAAAGTCCTATTAAGCGTCTTGATCTATCTCTATAGATCTTGATGCCTAATATGAAAGCAGCTTCTCCTAGGTCCTTCATTGAAAAACTCTTGTTCAAATATTCCTTCACGCTTTCCAAAAATTCTATATTGTTTCCAATCAGCAATATGTCATCCACATATAATATTAGAAACACTATAGAGCTCCCACTCACTTTCTTGTAAATACAAGCTTCTCCGTAAACTTGTATAAACCCAAACGCTTTGATCACGTCATCAAAACGCTTATTCCAACTCCGAGATGCCTGCACCAGTTCATAAATGGATCGCTGGAGCTTGCAAACTTTGTCAGCATTTTCTGGATCGACAAAACCTTCTGGTTGTATCATATACAACTCTTCCTCAAGGAAACCGTTAAGGAACGGTGTTTTGACATCCATTTGCCAAATTTCATAATCGAAAAATGCAGCTATTGCTAACATGATTCTGACGGACTTAAGCATCACTACGGGAGAGAAAGTCTCATCGTAGTCAATTCCTTGAACTTGTGAAAAACCCATTGCCACAAGTCGAGCTTTATAGACGGTCACATTACCGTCTGCGTCTGTCTTCTTCTTAAAGATCCATTTATTCTGAATGGCCTTTCGCCCTTCAGGTAATACTTCCAAAGTCCACACTTTGTTTTCATACATGGATCCTATCTCGGATTTCATGGCCTCTAACCATTTGTCAGAATCCGGGCCCAACATCGCTTCTCCATAGCTCGTAGGTTCATCGTTGTCCAACAACATGACCTCTAAGACAGGGTTACCGTACCATTCTAGAGCAGTACGTGTCCTTGTCGACCTACGAGGTTCGACAGTAACTTGATCCCAAGGTTCATGATCACTATCATTAGCTTCCTCTTCAACTGATGTAGGCTCCACAGAAACATCTTTCTGCGTTACGCTACTCTCTGGTTGAAGTGAAGGTTCAACAACCTCATCAAGTTCTATCTTCCTCCCACTCAATTATTTCGAGAGAAACTCTTTCTCGAGAAATGACCCGTTCTTAGCGACAAATACTTTGCCTTTGGATCTGAGATAGAAGGTGTACCCAACCGTCTCTTTTGGGTATCCTATGAAGACGAATTTCTCCGCTTTGGGTTCCAGCTTTTCAGGCTGAAGCTTTTTGACATAAGCATCGCATCCCCAAACTTTAAGAAACGACAACTTTGGTTTCTTGCCAAACCATAGTTCATACGGCATTGTCTCAACGGATTTAGATGGTGCCCTATTTAAAGTGAATGCAGCTGTCTCTAACGCATAACCCCAAAACGATAGCGGCAAATCAGCAAGAGACATCATAGATCGCACCATATCCAATAAGGTTCGATTACGACGTTCGGACACACCATTACGCTGTGGTGTACCAGATGGCGTCAACTGTGAAAAAATTCCACATTGTCTTAAGTGATTGCCAAACTCATAACTCAGATATTCTCCTCCTCGATCTGATTGTAGGAATTTAATCTTCTTGTTACGATGATTCTCAACTTCACTCTGAAATTGCTTGAACTTTTCAAATGTTTCAGACTTATGTTTCATTAAGTAAATATACCCATATCTACTTAAGTCATCGGTGAAGGTGAGAAAATAACGATATCCACCGCGTGCCTCAATGCTCATCGGACCGCACACATCAGTATGTATGATTTCCAACAAGTCACTTGCCCGTTCCATTGTTCCAGAGAACGGGGTCTGAGTCATCTTGCCCATGAGGCATGGTTCACATGTGTCAAGTGCTTCAAAATCAAGTGACTCCAAAAGTCCATCAGCATGGAGTTTCTTCATGCATCTTACACCAATATGACCTAAGCGGCAGTGCCACAAGAAAGTGGTACTATCATTATCAACTCTACATCTTTTGGCATCAATGTTATGAACATGTTTATCATCACTATCGAGATTCAATAAGTACAAACCCCTCACATTGGGTGCATGACCATCAAAGATATTACTCATATAAATAGAACAACCATTATTCTCTGATTTAAATGAGTAACCGTCTCGCAATAAACAAGATCCAGATATAATGTTCATGCTTAACGCATGCACTAAATAACAATTATTCAGGTTCATCACTAATCCCGATGGTAATCGAAGAGCGAGCGTGCCGACGGCGATCACATCAACCTTGGAACCATTTCCCACGCGCATCATCACTTCGTCCTTTGCCAGCCTCCGTCTATTCCGCAGTTCCTGTTTTGAGTTGCAAATGTGAGCAACCGAACCGGTATCAAATACCCAGGCACTACAACGAGAGTTGGTAAGGTACACATCAATAACATGTATATCATATATACCTTGTTTGGTGTTGGCCGCCTTCTTGTCAGCCAGATACTTGGGGCAATTCCGCTTCTAGTGGCCAGTACCCTTGCAATGAAAGCACTTAGTTTCTGGCTTGGGTCCAGCCTTGGGTTTCTTCACGGGAGGGGCAACTGATTTGCCACTCTTCTTGGAGTTACCCTTCTTGCCCTTGCCATTCTTATTGAAACTAGTGGTTTTATTGACCATCAACACTTGATGCTCCTTCTGGATTTCTGACTCAGCGACTTTCAGCATCATAAACAGCTCGGCGACTGACTTGTTCATCCCTTGCATGTTATAGTTCAACACAAAGCTCTTGTAGCTAGGTGGCAGTGATTGAAGAACTCTGTCAGTGATCGCCTCCGGCAGGAGAGCAATTCCCAACTCAGCCAGACGGTTGGAATACCCAGACATTCTGAGTATGTGTTCACTGACAGACCCGTTTTCCTCCGTCTTGCAAACATAGAACTTATCGGAGGTCTCATACCTCTCGATCCGGGCATTCTTTTCAAAGACAAACTTCAACTCCTGGAACATCTCATATGCTCCATGACGTTCAAAACGCCTTTGAAGTCCCGGCTCTAAGCCATACAACATAGCACACTGAACTATTGAGTAATCATCCGAACGCGACTACCAGGTGTTCACAACGTTTGCAGACGACACTGGAGCGGGTGGCTCACCGAGCGATGCATCGAGGACATAAGCCTTTTGGGAAGCCGTGAGGATAATCCTCAGATTACGGGCCCAGTCTACAAAGTTACTTCCATCATCTTTCAACTTGGCTTTCTCTAGGAACGCATTGAAATTCAGGGGAACTACTGCATCAGCCATTGATCTACAACATAAATTTGCAAAGAAAACTTAGACTATTATTCAAGATAATGAGTTTAGTTAATCATATTACTTAAAAAAACTCCCACTCAAATTGACATCCCTCCGGTCATCCGAGTGATACATGATGCAAATTCACCAACCCAAGTCCGATCATCACGTGAGATGAGGTGGTTTCAATGGTGAACATCTCCATGTTGATCATATCTACTATATGACTCATGTTTGACCTTTCGGTCTCTTGTGTTCCGAGGCCATGTTTGTACATGCTAGGCTCGTCAAGTTTAACCCGAGTGTTCCGCATATGCAACACTGGCTTGCACCCATTGTATGCGAACGTAGAGTCTATCACACCCGATCATCACGTGGTGTCTCGAAATGACGAACTTTCGCAACGGTGCACACTCGGGGAGAACACAATTTTATCTTGAAATTTTTGTGAGGGATCACCTTATAATGCTACCGTCGTCCTAAGCATAATAAGATGCATAAAAGGATTACCATCACATGCAAATCATAAGTGACATGATATGACCATGAACTTGTGCTTTTGATCTCCATCTCCAAAGCACCGGTATGATCTCCATCGTCACCGGCATGACACCATGATCTCCATCAATGTGTCGCCATGAGGTTGTCGCGCCAACTATTGCTAACTCATAGCGATAAAGTAAAGCAAATGACACAAATTAATTAAAGACAACCCTATGGCTCCTGCCGGTTGCCGTATGCATCGACATGCAAGTCGATATTAACTATTACAAAACATGATCATCTCATACATCAAATATATCACATCATGTCTTTGGCCATATCATATCACAACATACCCTGCAAAAACAAGTTAGACGTCCTCTAATTTGTTGTTGCATGTTTTACGTGGCTGCTATGGGTATCTAGCAAGAACGATTCTTACCTACGCAAAACCACAACGGTGATCTACAAGTTGCTATTTCACCTTCTACAAGGACCGCCTTTGTCGAATCCGATTCAACTAAAGTGGGAGAGACAGACACCTGCCAGCCATCTTATGCAACAAAGTTACATGTCAGTCGATGGAACCGGTCTCTCGTACGTGGACGAGTAAGGTTGGTCCGGGCCGCTTCATCCCACAATACTGCTGAAACAAGAAAAGACTAAGGAGGGAAGCAATCTGAATATCAACGCCCACAAACTCCTTTGTGTTCTACTCGTGATGCCATCTACGCAAAGACCTAGCTCATGATGCCACTGAAGGGGAACGTTGCATGGGAAACAAAAATTTTCCTACGCTTCACCAAGATCAATCTTGGAGATGAGCATCTACGAGAGGAGAGATCAGATCCACATACCCTTGTAGATCGCTAAGCGGGAAGCGTTAAGAAACACGGTTGATGTAGTCGAACGTCTTCGCCATCCAAATCGCAAGCCGTCCCGCGATCCAATCACGATCTAGCGCCGAACGGACGGCACCTCCGCGTTCAGCACACGTACAGCTCGATGACGATCTCCGCCTCCTTGATCCAGCAAGCGAGGGCGGAGAGGTAGATGAGTTCTCCGGCAGCACAACGGCGTGGTGGCAGTGGTGGTGAACTGATCCGGCAGGGCTTCGTCGAGCTCTACCGAACCGATCTAGAGGAGAAAACTATCTAGAGGGAGAGACGGCAGCACGTGGCTTTTTCAGGTGTGGCTTCCCTCTCTTTCCTCCACTATATATAGGAGGAGGGGGTATGTGGAGGTGCCCTAGGGTTTCCCCTAGGGCCTTGGCCGCCGGCCAAGAGGTGGAGTCCACCTCCAACAAGGAGGTGGGGCGCTAGGGAGGAGTCCCTCTCCTCTAGGACTCCTCCCATCCTTCACTTTTTTTCCTCTTGGGCGCATGGGCCCTTATGGGGTCGGCTGCCCAGCCCACCAGGGCTGGTGAGCCACCTCTTGGGCCCATGTGCCCCCCCCGGGGTGGGTGGGCCCCTCCCGGTGGACCCCCGGAACCCTTTCGGCACTCCCGGTACACTACCGGAAACACCCGAAACTTTTCCGGAACCCGAATACCACTTTCCTATATATAAATATTTACCTCCGGACTATTCCAAAGCTCCTCGTGACGTCCGGGATCTCATTCGGGACTCCGAACAACCTTCGGTCACCAACATACATAACTCAATAATACCAAATTGTTACTGAACGTTAAGTGTGCAGACCCTGCGGGTTCGAGAACTATGTAGACATGACCGAGACACCTCTACGGTCAATAACCAATAGCGGGACCTGGATGCCCATATTGGCTCCTACATATTCTACGAAGATCTTTATCGGTTGAACCTCTATGTCAAGGATTCAGTTAATCCCGTATGTAGTTCCCTTTGTTTATCGGTATGTTACTTGCCCGAGGTTCGATCTTCGGTATCTCCATACCTAGTTCAATCTCGTTACCGGCAAGTCTCTTTACTCGTTCCGTAATACAAGATCCCGTGGCTAACTATTTAGTCACTTTGCTTGCAAGCTTATTGTGATGTTGTATTACCGAGTGGGCCCTGAGATACCTCTCCGTCACACGGAGTAACAAATCCCAGTCTTGATCCATGCCAACTCAACAGACACCCTCGGAGATACCTGTAGAGCATCTTTCTAGTCACCCAGTTACGTTGTGACGTTTGATACACACAAGGTACTCCTCCGATGTCAGTGAGTTACATGATCTCATGGTCGTAGGAACATATACTTGACATGTAGAAAACAATAGCAATAAACTGACACGATCATATGCTACGTTCATAGTTTGGGTCTTGTCCATCACATCATTCTCCTAATGATGTGATCCCGTTATAAAATGACAACTCATGTCTATGACTAGGAAACCATAGCCATCTTTGATCAACGAGCTAGTCCATCAGAGGCTTACTAGGGACACATTGTTGTCTATGTACCCACACATGTATTTGAGTTTCCAGCCAATACAATTATAGCATGGATAATAAAAAATTATCATGAACAAGGAAATATAATAATAACCATTTTATTATTGCCTCTAGGGCATATTTCCAACAGCAATGCTTCTCGATACAAGAAGGTCGGGAAGAAATCTCCTCAGAAAGTTGTATGGTACTTACCGATCACTCCCCGTCTGCAGCGTTATTTCGTAGATCCTAAGGAAGCAAAGCTCATGCGCTGGCACGCGGAGAGGGTGAAGCCCGACGACAGAGATGATTCGAAGCTGAGACACCTCGCGGATGCTAGCCAGTGGCGAGCATTCAACGCAGAATATAGATATTTCGCAGATGATGCAAGGAACATCGTGCTTGGCGCGAGTACCGATGGCATGAATCCGTTTGGCAACCAGAACACCAACCATAGCACATGGCCCGTGTTTGTATGGATGTACAACCTCCCCCCTGGTTGTGCATGAAGTCAAAGTACATACACATGGGCATGCTGATTCAAGGGCCGATACAACCGGGAAATAATATTAATCTGTATCTGGGGCTACTTCAAGAGGAGTTAGACATGTTTTGGAAAACACCGGCCAAGACATGGGACGCCAACAAAGGCGAGTATTTCTATATGAGAGCCATGCGGATGACGATGGTGCACGACTATCTCGGTTACGGATATGTCGCAGGACAGGTGTGCCATGGATATTGCGGATGCACGCGGTGCATGGATGATACAGCGTCTCAACAGCTAACGTCAACAAAAGATGGCGGGTCTGGGAAAATCGTGTACTGGGGCATCGAAGATGGCTCACGCAGGATGACCCGTGGAGAAACCGTGGAGATCTATTCAATGGTGAGGCTGAGCATCGAGGACCTCCACGTAAGCGGAGCGGCGCCGAAATCAATGAGCTGTTGAAAAACTGGGAACAGTTCCCCACGCCGGGAAAGACGATGAAAAAGGCGCCGGAGCTACTGCTGAAGGTATGGAAGACGAGCTCTATTTTCTGGGACTTGGAGTATTGGCCCAACCTCGACATGCCTCATTGCCTTGATCAAATGCATATCACGAAGAATATCCTTGAGAGCTTGCTTGCAACAGTGATGAACATGCCGGATAAGACGAAGGATGGGCCGAAGGCAAGAAGAGACTTGGAAGATTTGAAGATCAGGGTAGATCTCCACATGCCGTCCCGTAAAAAGTATGAGGAGACGGAGACGGAGACAGGGATAGAAAAGTCAACAAGAAGGAAGAGAATTATTGCCCCCTTCTTGCTTCACCTTAAGTCCGAAGGAGATCGATCAATTCTTCAATTGCCTTATCGGAATCAAAGTTAGTTCCGGTTACTGATACATCTCCAATGTATCTATAATTTTTGCTTGTTCCATGCTGTCGGTGTCAAAACCGGCGGATCTCGGGTAGGGGGTCCCGAGCTGTGAGTCTAGGATCGATGGTAACAAGGGGACGGAGGAGACGATGTTTACCCAGGTTTGGGCCCTCCTATGGAGGTAAAACCCTACGTCCTGCTCAATTATATTGATGGTATGAAGGTTACAGAGTTGATCTACCTCGAGATCGACTAGCTAAAACCCTAGATGAGTTTCTCTGTCCTACATTCTAAAACCCTCCCAGTTTATATAGACACCGGGGGATACCTAAGGTTTACACATGATAGGTCCCCTGCCAAAGATGGAAATGTCGGTTCCTTCATCTTGACTTGGAGCACACGACACGCCTTGGGGGCTTCCTCTTGGAACATGGGGTCTTTGATATATTTGGCCCTTCCTGTGATAGCCAGAGAGCGGCCCATCGAGCCGGCCTATTGGGATATAGGCCAGCGGCCCGAGGACCCCTTAGTCCAGGACTCCCTCAGTAGCCCCCGAACTAGCCCCCAACGCCAAGAGTCTCAGCTCCGGCAGCTTCTGTGACTGGAGTCTTCGGCTTGCGGGGTGAGTTCTTCTTCCTGTAAATGATCGACTGAGACCAATCTAGCTTCCTATGACACGTGTTTCATCCGATCATTCGATCGTCCGAACACCATGAATTTCTTAGCCCCGAAGGCCAGTCGTTAAAGTGTAAACAGTGTTTTCTGACGCCCCCTTCTGACGAAGGGTCGTGGCCTACCACGACCGCTGAACCAGTTATGAAGACTCGATTCGCAGTTCGAGGCCATTCTTACATTGACACGACTCATCAATGTATAGACCGTGCTCCGTTTCACACGGGATATAATCAGAACCCAAGGCCTATTTTGCGCGTGCATAACGGCACGCACGCCTTGGGAAGCGGAGAGACTTGCGGCGCAGTGGAGGGAGGTTAATCGGCGCGACGCCTCATAAAAAGGGAAAAAACCCTAAGGTTCACTCACGCTTCCCATTCGCCTTCTCTGCTTCCAATCTCCCCAATCTTCGAGAGCCCAGATCTAGTTCTTCCTCAACTTTTCCTCCGAGCTTAGCCATGGCGGGCTCGGGCTCCATGGGCAAGTGGGAGGCCTCCACAGTCACCGACCAGGATATCCGGGAGCTGAAGCTCGCCCGCTACCTCCCCGCCAATGTCTTCCACCGCGCCCCAGAGGCGAAACAGGTCGTCCCCACCCCCAAGCCAGGCGAAAGGGTGGTCTTTGTCCCCCATTTCATCCGGGGACTGAGCTTCCCGCTCCACCCCTTCGTCAGGGGTCTCATGTTCTTCTATGGATTATAGTTCCACGATCTTCCCCCGAACTCCTTTATGCACATCTCGGCTTTCATCATTCTTTGCGAAGCCTTCCTGCGGGTCGAGCCACACTTCGGCCTGTGGCTCAAGGTCTTCAACGTCAAGCCAAAGACCGTTGCAGGCGAGCACGTTGACTGCGGAGGGGCGGTAATCAGCAAGCTCCCCCGCGTCGAGTGGCCAACCGGCACCTTCATCGACACAATCAAGATTTGGCAGAAAGAGTGGTTCTACATTATCGAACCAAGGGACGAGAGCTGGGCGGCGCCTGCCGAGTTCAGATCCGGACCCCCTACGAGATTGACCTCATGGCTCAGGAAGGGCCTTTATTGGGGGTCGGACGCCGAGGTGAAGCTGCTGCAGAAGCGCATTACCTCGGTGATCGAGGCCAAGGTGGAGCTAGTCAACGTGGTCCAGGTTATGCTCCACCGCCGTATTCTTCCTTGCCAGCGCTGGGCTTCACCAATGTGGGCTTATCAGCCCGAGGACGAGCCTACCGTGCGCCAACTCTTATGTACCACCCCCGAGAAGCTGTGGAAGGCATTATTCAAGCCTCGGAAAAGCTGGCCGGCCAAGGAAGAGGATTCGGGCCTAAGCACCGATAACCCCCCCCCACCAAGGTACAACATAATTTTAATCTGCTGACTCTGTTTCTTTGACCAAAAGTCTGAACGCCTTCTTCCCTACTTTCGTAGAAGTGGTTGAGCAAAGCCGTGAGAGTTAACTGCCCGGCTCCACAACCCGAAGACCCTAGGTCGGAGCTGTTGACGGCGATGCTCGTTGTGGCGCCGTACTCGGCGCCTGAGAAGTAGGAGAAGAAAAAGAAGGCCAGAGAGGGTCTCCGCATAAGGGACCAGCCAGACGCCGAGTCCGAGGAAACCCATGCCTCCTCAAGTCATGAGGAAGAGCATGAAGATGAGGGGGAAGGCGTTTCCCCCGTCACAAGAAAGAGGGCGGCATCGCCAGACGCCACGGAGGATGCAGCTCCTCCTGCCGTGATGAGGGCGCGCCGGGAGAGGTTGATCCTGCCCGATGACAGCTCGGGCTCCGATGCAGAGTCCGAAGACTTTGAGAGGGTTCCCCGACGGAACTTAAGGGTCAAGCCCCCCGCTCAAAGATATGAATCCGAAGACTTCCTGAGTCATTTATGCAAAGTTTTCAGTGTTTTAAATGCGAGAACATCTTGTAGCCCACCGCGCGTTCTCGCCACGGACCAAATATCGGATGGGGAATCTCCGCCCGCCGAGCTGGCGGAGAGTGGGACCGCGTCACACCCCACACCTCCAGGGGCCGCGAAGTATGCCGCGGAGGTGTCATCCCGCCGGGCTCCTGTGGAGCCGAACACTGGCAGTGGGGGTGACCGCGCCATGGCCGAGTTTGGTGCCTCGGCCGCTGAAGGCCAGGGGGAGGAAATTCCCCAGGCTACTGAGGACCAAGGGGAGAGAACTCCCCTGGTCGCTGAGGAGGAAGGGCGGAGGGATGTCCATTCCCCTCCGAGGATGTCTTCGGAGCACGTTGTACCTCCGGAGCTACCGACCCAGTCCCCGATTAGAGATCGGGCTGGCCGGTCACCACCGATGCCACCGACGACTGGGTGGCCAGTCATAGAGGAGGCCCTATCAAGCGCCCCCATCTCCGAGGATCACCGCACTCTGATGGGTGCGGTTTTGCGAGGCATTTAGTCCGTTAATAACGGGCTGAAAGATGCCTTCAATGGTCTCTTGACGGGCTTCAAGGTGAGTCACATAATACCCTTTTGCCAAACCATTTTAATTTTTAAGTTTATGCTATCTTTATATATGCAGTAGCCCCCGAGCCCTGGGTGTGTTTGCAAAAACACGCCTGGGAGTCAGACAATTAGGAGTGAACACCGATGCATAAGGCACCTATTAAACCCACAATGTTCTAAAAACCCTTAACAGGACCGAACATAGGGTCATATCCTTGATAGTTTGGGGGTTAAAACGTATATGAATGGATAGTCAGCGGCGGTGGCCGTTAATGCCGCTGAGCTTACCGAGCTAAATCGGAAGCTCAAGATCTCCGAAGAGGAGCTTGATAGCCTGAACAAGAGGTTCGACGAGGCACAAGGTAAGCTGAATTCTAACATCCGGGCTGTATATTGTTAATGATCCGCACTGGTGACCAGTGTAATTAGTTGGTTATTGCTTCCACAGCTTCCGCTTCGGAGGTTGAAAAATTCAAGGCCGAGCTCCAGAAAATGAAGCAAGAGGCCGCGGATGAGAAGGTGGCCGCCGAACAGGCAGCAGCCGCGCTTTCCACTTTGAAAGTTGCGAGTGCCAAGCATGAGGCCCGGGTGAAGAAGGTGCAGCAAGAGCTCAAGGATGCCAGCACGAAGTGCAAGGCCCTTGAGCAAAAGGGCAAGGAACAAGCCACCGAGCTAGCCGCACTGAAATCCGAGCTCCAGAAGGAGCGGGTGGATAGGCGGTCATTTGAAGACGAGGCACATGGTAAGCCGTATTCACTACAACGCACCTTTGGTGGTAGCAGGTTTGCTTTGCTCACCCAGGTGTGGCGTTCCTTAGGCGTATGTGCGGATCTCCAGAAGAGTGCGGCAGACGCGAACAAGTTCTATGCTTCGCGGGGGGAGGATGATCAGGCTCGGCTATTCTGGGCACAATTTGGGTCCCCCGAGCGCTCTCCTCTCCTGATCGAGCAGATGAAGCAACTGGTGGAGCTACACAGGATGGCGGAGCCGGCCATGAAGGATCTCTGTATCTGGCTGTGGCCTGCAGAGCCGCTGCCGAGCAGTTACTTCGGCTTGGTGCAGAAGCTGTGCGATGCTGCGCCTCGGATTGACGCGCTAAAGCGCTCTACATGCATCGAGGGAGCTCGAATGGCCTTTGCGAAGGCCATGGTGCACTGGCCGTAGCTCAAGCCGACAGAGATAGCCACCGCACCTCCGCCTCCTGGAAAGGGGCATAGGCGCCCCGAGCTATACTTCTCCGCAGTGATGGAGGGTGCTTGGGAAATAGAGGACCAATGGTCCAAAGACGTTTTGTATGAATAATCGCGTTGTAATATGTCCGAAGACTTTTAACACTTTATAACCAGTGTTGCATGGTTTATCATGTCTTATAAGTTTTGAATATTTATTTTGACTCCCGTGTGGCCGTTTTGTCTGAAAGTTGTGAGTCATCGGCTTCAGCCCCCATGTAGATACTACGCGAGGTGTCTTTGTCTCCGCACTGTGACCCTTAGCCGAGGTATCGGAGCCCGAAGGCGGTAGTGCGGGGAGGACAAGGCAATCGGACTATGATGCTTTATCGCTTTCACTTAGCCGTAGGAGCGTAAAAAAATGTGGGGGATGAGGACCATCCCCCAGTGTGGTGTGATGTTCGGATGTACCGGGGCCGAAGCCAGCATCACATGGTTTGTACAAGAACGAAACCCATCGTATAACACGGCATAACCTCTATCGGTCTTTTAGTATGACACTTATACTCGGATTTGCAGACCGGTTCTCGCTTACTATGACGGTCAGTTTTCGGCTTTCTCCCCAGAGGTGCTTGACCAGGTGAACTGGAAACACAATCGCAGTGGTTCTCCCTTTGCCCCTTTAGCCGAACGAGCAGAACGTAAGGGGGCAAACACAGGAGCCGGGCAACCCAACTATTGACCCAAGACATAGTTCGGATCCGATGCATATAAAGCAAAATCCAAGACGCCGAGCACCCGACCCGCTGTGTTGGGGTGATGCTTAGGGCGATTTTTTAAATGTAAGTCCCCGGTCTATTAGCCGGCTGCATCGTAATGTATACCGAACAGTTTTCACAAGAAGCGTTAACGAGGGAAGAACAGAGTACGTATAAAATACAACGAAGTGGCCATGTATAATGGTCTTGTATTTGCTCAATAATTCTTATAGCTCGGATTGCCGGAGCAACTGTTTACAGGTATTTGAAGATGAAATATAAAATGTACAAAGGAGAGGTTGTACCAGGGGTCTTCGATTAGTGGCTTGATGTCCTCGATGTGCCCTGTCGCCAATCTGCTCCTGTGCCTCCTAGGGAGTTGTTTTCCTTTAAGGGTGATACTGTCGGCGAGCGGACTTTGGGAAGACGGTCTTGAGAAGTCGCCGAAGGGTAGGTGAGCTTTACGCTTTAATAGGCCCTTGACGGTACCTGTGATATGTCCGAGGACGTGTATTGGTAGTAGTTCGGTTCAGCCGAACACTTACCCCTTTGTAGTTGTTCCCCATTGCTGCCCAAGGAATCTTGAGTGCAAAGTTGTGCCTTCTCGACACGTGTTTGAAGGGCATCAGGGCTGTGCAATGGGGAGCGTGTCCCTATTTCTGGGGAGGAGAAGATTCTTGGAGTTCGGATTGAAACCGAGCTCGTTTGTCAACCTTGCATGCCTTTTATGGCAGATTTCGGTGTTCTCCGATCGTCCTCGTAATGGAATTCAGCCGCCAGGGCCAATGCATGTTCCTCAGTTCGGAGGGAACGCTCTGTGTTGCCGTTGACATTGATGACCCCCTTGGGCCCGGGCATCTTGAGCTTGAGGTATGCGTAATGTGGGACGGCATTAAAGCGAGCGAACGCTGTAGGCCCCAGCAGGGCGTGATAACCACTGCGGAAGGGGACGATGTCGAAGATCAAGTCCTCGCCGCGGAAGTAGTCGGGCGAACCGAACACTACTTCCAGGCTAACAGAGCCTATGCACCGGGCTTCGACACCTGGGATCACTCCTTTAAAGGTAGTGTTGCTAGGCTTTATCCTTGACGGATCTATGCCCATCTTTTTCACTGTATCTGAGTAGATCAGGTTGAGGCTACTTCCTCCGTCCATTAGGACTTTAGTGAGGTGATACCCATCGATAATGGGGTCTAAGACGAGGGCCGCCGAACCTCCATGACGGATACTGGTCGGGTGATCTCGTCGATCAAAAGTGATCGGGTAGGCCGACCATGGGTTGAACTTCGAGGCTACAGGCTCTACAGCGTAGACCTCTCGAAGGGCGCGCTTCCTCTTCTTTTTAGGTATATGCGTGGCGTATATCATGTTCACAGTCTTTACCTCTGGAGGGAATTTCTTCTGACCTCCATTGCTCGGACCGCGGGGCTCCTCGTCGTCCTCGCTGCGTGGGCCCTTGCCTTGCTCTTCGGCTGCGAGTTTGCCGGCCTGTTTGAACGCCCAACAGTTATGGTTGGTGTGGTTGGTGGCCTTATCTTGAGTGACATGGATCTGGCAAGGCCTCTCCATGATTTTGTCCAGCAGGGTGGGTCCATCGCGATTGCCTTTAGGAGGCTTCTTTCGCTGCCTGGATCTTGGGTTGCGGAATCCGGCGTTAACGGCCATGTCGTCGGCGTCGCTAGTGATGTGCCGGCGTTTGTTTTTGTTGCGTCGTGGTTTCCCGTTTCCATCCCGGACTTCGGAGGTGCCGGGGTCTTCGGGGTTGTCGCTTCATCTCGCTAGATAGTTATCCTCGCCCGCGCAAAAGCGGGTCATGAGTGATGTAAGGGCGGACATGGTCCTAGGTTTATCCTGACCTAGCTGGCGAGCCAGCCATTCGTCCCGAATATTGTGCCTGAAAGAGGCTATAGCCTCGGCATCTGGGCAATCGACGATTTGGTTTTTCTTTGTCAAGAACCGATTCCAGAATTGTCGAGCGGACTCTCCTGCCTTTTGGATGACATTGCTTAGGTCGGAGGAGTCCGGAGTCCGCACATAGGTTCCCTGGAAGTTAGATCGGAATGCATCCTCGAGATCCTCCCAGTTCCCGATAGAATTTTCGGGGAGACTGTTTAGCCAGTGCCGAGCTGGCCACTTAAGTTTGAGGGGAAGGTACTTGATGGCGTGAAGATCGTCTCCTCGTGCCATGTGAATGTGGAGGACAAAATCCTCGATTCACACTGCTGGGTCAGTTGTTCCGTCGTATTGCTCGATGTTCATGGGTTTAAACCCTTCCGGGAACTGATGCTGCATCACCTCGTCGGTGAAGCATAGTGGGTGGGCAGCACCTCTGACCCGGGCTACATCACGCTAGTAGTCGGCGTCTGTTCTGGCCCGGTTTTGGTCCCGACCTCTATTGTTTCGGTCGAGCCAGGGCCGGTACTCGTCCCGTCTACCGGGGGAGTACCCTCTAGATCCGTAGATGGATCTCGTGCGGTCCGTTCTATATTCCAGGTCGCGTCGCAGGTCGTACCTGCCGTCAGGCTCCATTGGCTCTTTTCCCCTTCTGCGGGGTATCGCCGGCCTATAACCGGCCTCGCCAGCCATCCTATCTTGCCCTCGGGGAGGGCGGTCCGGCTGGTCGTATGGAGTGTGCTTGGGGGACAGCGTATTAGGGAGCTCATCATCGAATTGTGGCAGCAGCCGCTGGCGTGGATAGCTCTTGGGTTGGTCCAATAGACCGGCGCCGTATTCTTCCTCGGCTGATAGGACCCTTGTCCATCAATCGTTGAGGGTGTCTTGTTCGGCCTTGAGCTGCCGCGCTTTTGCCTTTAGGCTTCGGGCAGTGGCTAAAAGCTGTTGCTTAAACCGTTCCTGATCCTCAATGTTGTCGGGGACGGTGAAGTCTTCGTCTTCCGGGCTATCCTCCTCCTGTACAGGGGGGAGGTAGTTGTCATCCTGAGAATCGTTTGGATCTTCGGGGTTGCGCTGGTCCTCCGGTCTCTCGTGGTCCTCTAACGGATATTCGGGGATATCAGGATCGCCGAGCTCTTCCGGGGTATCATTTTCCCCGATGCCAGCAATAGCCTCCCTTCCCTTTTTTGTCTTTGATCGCTTACGCGATTTCCGGCGCCTTGACGGCGCCTCACCCGAGTCATCGCCATTGTTCGCTGGCGTGCGCTCGCCGTTACCGGCTGGGGTATCCACCATGTAGACGTCATAGGTGGAGGTGGCAGTCCATCACCCGGTGTTTACGGGGGTGAGAGCGCGATCCTCTTCATCCATGTCTTCTGCCTCCTCGGAGGCGTAGTCCAACATATCGGTTAAGTCTTCGATAGTGGCTACGAAGTGGGTGGTGGGTGGGATGAAAAATTCTTCTCGACCCGCCTTAAGACCGATCTGATCGTGGATCGGGGTTGGGTCGTTAGTAGTTTTCATCGATAAGATCCGATCTAGAGCTTTGTTGAGAATCGAGAGCTCGATCGGGTTAATCTGCCCAGCGCTTTCAGAGTTATCCTCCGATGCGTCCGCACAGGGAGTGTGTTCGGCAGGAGATGGTGTCCGGTTATCTGGCGTTATGGCCGGATCCAGATTAAAAGCCAGATCGTCGCCGGGGTTGGTCCCGTGAGCGGGACTGAAAACAACGTTTGAGGTTAAGGCCTCGAAGTCCTCGGGCACGTCGGATGGGACTGCGAGCCCGGTGAGCAAAAGATCGCCCCGAGAATCTACGGAGAACTCTAAGTTCCCGAATCTGACTTCTTGATAAGGGGTGAGACTCCCGACCTGGCCAAGACGGCCGGTCGGGTCAGCGTGCAGCACAGTGCTGCCGAAAGCGAAGATCTGTCCAGGGATGAAGGAGTCCATGTTACGGACCTCTTCATTGATGACAACGCGGGCCATCGATTCCTTTGGAGATCACAGCGGAACTCTCAATGAAAGCACCAATGTCGGTGTCAAAACCGGCGGATCTCGGGTAGGGGGTCCCGAGCTGTGAGTCTAGGATCGATGGTAACAAGGGGACGAAGGAGATGATGTTTACCCAGGTTCGGGCCCTCCTATGGAGGTAAAACCCTACGTCCTGCTCGATTATATTGATGGTATGAAGGTTACAGAGTTGATCTACCTCGAGATCGACTAGCTAAAACCCTAGATGAGTTTCTCTATCCTACATTCTAAAACCCTCCTGGTTTATATAGACACCGGGGGGGTACCTAGGGTTTACACATGATAGGTCCCCTGCCGAAGATGGAAATGTCGGTTCCTTCATCTTGACTTGGAGCACACGACGCGCCTTCGGGGCTTCGTCCTGGAACGTGGGGTCTTTGATATATTCGGCCCTTCCTGTGATAGCCAGAGAGCGGCCCATCGAGCCGGCCTATTGGGAGATAGGCCAGCGGCCCGAGGACCCCTTAGTCCAGGACTCCCTCACATGCTGTTATATTATCATTCTTGGATGTTTTAAAATCATTTTATTATAACTTCATATCATTTTTTGGGACTAACGTATTGACATAGTGCCAAAGTGCCAGTTGCTATTTTTGCTTGTTTTTTACTTCGCAGAAAATCAGTACCAAACGGAGATAAAACGCTGTGGGGATTTTTGTGGAATTTTTACGGACCAGAAGAAAGAAGATGGGCCAAAGAACACCAGAAGAGGGGGCCCAGGGTGGCCATCACCCACCAGGGCGCGCCAGAGGCCCCCTGGCGCGGCCTGGTGGCTGCTGGGCACCTCGGGCACCCCCTCCACCGCCTCCGATGCCTATAAATTTGTAACGAGCAAGTAATGGTAACGGTAAACAAGGTGCAGCAAGGTAGCCCAATCCTTTTGAGGCAAAGGACAGCCCAGAACAATCACTAATAATAGGCAAAGTGTTCTTGAGGGTACACGGGAATTTCGTCTAGTCACTTTTATCATGTTGGTTTGATTCGTGTTCGCTACTTTGATAATTTCATATGTGGGTGGACCAGTGCTAAGGTGTTGTTCTTACTTGAACTAACAACCTACTTATGATTAACCCCCTCGCAAGCATCCGCAACTACGAGAAAAGTATTAAGACAAAGCCTAAGCATAGCATTAAACATGTGGATCCAAATCAGCCCCTTACGAAGTAGCGCATAAACTAGGGTTTAAGCTTCTGTCACTCTAGCAACCCATCATCTAATAACTACTCCACAATGCATTCCCTTAGGCCCATGAATGGTGAAGTGTCATGTAGTCGACGTTCACATGACACCACTAAGGGAATCACAACATACATATCATCAAAATATCAAACACATATCAAATTCACATGATTGCTTGCAACATGACTTCTCCCGTGACCTCAAGAACAAAGGTAACTACTCACAAATAATAAACATGCTCAAGATCAGAGAGGTATTGAATAGCATATTGGATCTGAACATATAATCTTCCACCAAATAAACCATATAGTAATCAACTACGCAAGGTAATCAACACTACTAGTCACCCACAGGTACCAATCCGAGGTTCCGGTACAAAGATTGAACACAAGAGATGAACTAGGGTTTGAGAGGAGATGGTGCTGTTGAAGATGTTGATGAAGATTGGCCTCCCAAAGATGAGAGGGATGTTGGTGATGAGCACAACCCATCAGGGCGTGCCCAGGGGGGCTGGCGAGCCCTGGTGGGTTGTGCCCACCTGGGGGCCTCCTCCGGTAGTTTCTAGCTCCAGTATTTTTTTATTAAATGTACAAATAATCTCCGTAAAATTTCAGCTTCATTGGAGTTGTGCAGAATAGGTATCTCTGACGTGCGTTGGGTCCAGAATCGCAGCTGCCGGTATTCTCCCTCCATGTGTAAACCTTGCATATTATGAGAGAAAAGGCATTAGAATCACTCCCCAAAGCATTATTGTTCAACAAAACAAAGTAAATAACATTAGGAAATCATGATGCAAAATGGATGTATCAATAATCCGACAATTATGGAATAGCAGTTCGAAATATTCAAGGCGGCTTGCATTGCCGAAGCTGCCAAAGAAAAGTCGGAGTACATGAAGGGGCTTCAAGAAAGGAACATGGGGTACCACCGCCTCGGAAGCCGTGGTTACTCGGGGAAGAGGCGCATATGGGACAAGGAGGATGCGGAACGCGAAAGTCTGGGGATCCCAGACCCCTTGGTGGAGTTCACCGTCCCGTAGGAGCGTGACATCATCAGGGCCCAGTACCGTTGGGACCCAGTCAAGAAGGTTTTCGAAACAGATGTGGTCACGAGGGAGTTCATGAGACTGCTGGTAATTATTAATTTACCCCCTAATTTTAGCTTCTGGTCAATTCAACTGCACGTTTAGTCACATTTGTAAACGATCCATGTTCCTTTTACAGAAAGAGCAGCACAGGATTGCGGCCGAAAGCGACTCACCGTCTGAGGCGTTGGCGAGGCCCAAGTGGGACACCCATTTTAACCGGGCCTTGAACATATTGAAAAGACTCCCGGTGGACACTCGGCCGTCTTATGGACGCATGCACGGCACCAGAGACGGCGCCACGTGGAAGCACTACTACCGTGAGGACGCCGAGGAGAGAAACGAAAGATGGAGGTTAAACGAAATAAACATCGACAAGAAGGTTGAGATTGCGGTCGATAAGAAGGTTGAGATTGCGGTCGATAAGAAATCAACTGAGACCAAAGAAGCAATACAACCTGAGTTGGTGAGCGAGGCAGTCAAATAGCTGCCGCAAGAGAGGAAATGGTATCTTCGTTTAGTGCCTTGATTCCGGCTGTCACCGAATGGCTCAAGCAAAATCCAGGTAAAGAGGCAGCGGACTTTCCCCTTTCGAGCTTTGTCGGGAGCAGCTCGTTTAGCGTTGCACCGCCAACACCAGCTCACGCAACCGCACCTGCTCCCGCACCAGCTCATAGCAGCCCGTCCTCCGTCTCTGGCGCACTTGGCGGGGCTTCATCTTTGGCTGAGCTCGACGCCCTCACGGTAACTACCTGTCACACCGGCCCTCTTCAATATATGTATAATCTCCCGTTTCCGTTGCCTTTCGGATGTCTCATGTCACAGACATGTCTTCGCAGGCCGACGAAACCCCGTGCACCATACTATACATCATCAGCGGCCAGAAGGTGGACGTGGGAAAGGCGACGATAGTAAAGCCGAAGGAACAATTGTTCCACAGCCGGCCGATGCCCCCTGGAGTCTTTAAGGTTTCCGTCGCCAGTGTCAAAGCAGGCTACGAGAATTTGGCTCCTCCGATACCACAAGGGGGAGATGACGACGAGACCCCGACACATCTTGGCAATTGCAAGAGTTGGGTCCTGTTGTGGCCTAAGAGTCTCCTATGGACACCACCACCCCACCTACCTCAGCTGCCTCAGCAAGGTATGGACACCACCACCCCACCTACCCAATTAGCGGCGCCTGTCGTGTTGGGTGATAGCGGACGGCGTGAGGAAGAGGCTCCATTAGTGGCTGATGATGCCCCCGCCGTCAAAGAAGCAATGCATGATGCCATGGACAAGGATGATGACGTTCTACGGTATCTCAATACCGGCGCTGACAGCTATGACGAAGGAGGATTGATGGCTCAGCAGTATGACTCAGGGTTTGAGCGTGATGAGTTGATGCCTAAATTGCCGGAGGAGGAACATCTTAAGGCTGATTGCAAGAAGTCTCTCTTCCTGCAATCCTCGCAGGACACGCCTCCAGATGCCGCCTCAACCCAGCAACAACAACGTGGGGGTCATGCATCATTGCTGAGCCCGACAACACTGGGGGCGGTTGTCAGGGACGGTATGTACGGCTCACTTCCGGCAACAAAGAAGCATAGGAAGAGAACGAAGAAAGGCCCTAATGGCGGCAAAGCTGCTTCTATGAGCCAGGCGCCTCCGCAGCCTCGGGTTGAAGACCGTATACCTATCAAAGGTGCGGCGAAATACCATATCCCCGATGATCTGATCCTACCTAATGCAGCGGTAGAGGCCATAGACGGTGATCTAAGGAGACTTCATGACGATGTGCTGTTGATAGAGAAAAGTCTTATCACCTCGAGAAATCTAGGATACCCGCTCTACGTGGTTAACGTGCCGCAGCAAAGGTTGTACGTCCAAACATTCCCCGCAGATAAGTTCTTTCTTCGATTCGATTACATCTTCGACATGTTTCACATGACAAAGATGGATTTTGCGTTCGTCCACCTGTATGCCTTGTACATGAACTACATCATCAGGCGCGAGCAAATACCTTATATCTCTGTCGCTGACCCATACTTTATGCACGAGGGCTTCTTGGCAGTCTGCCCAAAGCACCATGAATATGCGAGGAACTACATCACCGATTTCATGGTCGCCAATAAGGACAAGGAGACGATTCTCCTGCCATATCATCCCATGTAAGTCATCCGCGGATATCCTTCCTTTTATTTCATCATTCATTTGCACGCATGGAGGCTAATTTGAGGTATTCTTATTATGCGCAGCGAGGGGCACACCGTCCTCATCATTCTTTACCCCCGATTCTCCCACGCTCTTTACTTGGACTCGTCGAAGAACATGAAGAAAAAGGATTACACCCACATCAAGGCTATTCTCAATGGTGCTATCTTAAACTACGGCCAACGGGGTGGAGAGATCACGATCAAGAAGACAAGGAACCGCATGCCCTCCTTCATCCATAAGACCGACTTCTGCTGCATCCAACAACCGAGAGGTACTCTCAGTGATGGATTCTATGTCCTCCACCACATGCTTGAGTACAAACAGGATTGCCAGAACCTTCGCATGTCATGTAAATCCGGCAATGCCGATATTCTACAATGGGCAAAGAAACTAGGAAATGTACCGGATCATCGACTCCGAGCTGAGTTCTACCACATCCAGTGTGAACTTGCCCAAGTCATCATGAAGGAGCAAGGTTGTCAGAATCGCAACTCAAGTCTTAGAATCTTACGACCTTATGATTCAAACTAGCCCCTTAGATTCTACGATTTTGCTAATAGAATCTAAGTTTCTACGATCCAGGTAGTTATGACTCTACGACTCACGATCCTACCAACGAAGCTCTGATCCGATTCAGAATCTCGATTCTGACAACTTTGTGAAGGAGGTCCTCGAAAAAACAGGGATGTTCTACGAAGAAGGGCAAATGTCACAGGAAGATGTCCGAACACGCGTAGCCGCTCAGCGTCTCGACCTGAAGCCTTTCACTTCGCTCGGGTCCTTCCTCCCTGATTTTGAAGGATGGCAGGACATGTTGGAGTGATTGACGATATATGACAATGTATCCGTTTAGTCACTACTTTCTCTATGACGAAGCTGCCTCAGCAAGGTATGGTCACCACTTAAATGTGTTTGTCATGCTATTCATGATGCTCTTTTGCATATTTCAGTTACTACTTTTTATGTGAGCATCATTGAAATCATTATGCCTACCTAGGGGCGTAAAACGATATCGCTTGTTGGGAGGCAACCCAATGAATAAATTTATTTTTGTCTTTTCCTTTCTGTTTTTGAGTGTTGACACAATTATGCCTGTGTTATGATTGTGTGTTTTTATGTTTTATTTTGTGTTTGTGCCTAGTAAAGCCTTTAGGGTGATTCATAAGATGAGTAGAAACATTGCAAAATCTGAAACATAAACTTTGCCTCCATTGTTCGAATTTTCATTTTTTACTGGAACGTGATATTGAGCTGAAATTTTAACACAGTATTTTTAGAGTTACATAAGTATGGTAGAGTACAGATTACTACAGACTGTTCTGTTTAAGACAGATTCTGTTTTCGTTGCATTGTGTGTTTGTTTTGATGAATCTATGGGTTGTATTGAAGGGTATGAGCCATGGTAAAGTTAAAATACAGTAGGAATAATGCAATAATAAAATTTTAATGGGTTTGCAACAGTACTTAAAGTAGTGATTTGCTTTATTATACTAACGGGTCTCACGAAGATTTTGTTGAGTTTTGTGTGATTGAAGTTTTCAAGTTTTGGGTGAGATCACGATGGATGAAGGAATAAGGAGTGAAAAGAGCCTAAGCTTGGGGATGCTACAGCACCCCCAAGATATATCCAAAGATAAACAAGCAACTAAGCTTGGGGATGCCCCGAGTGGCATCCCCTCTTTCTTCTAACGACCATCGGTATTTTACTTGGAGCTATATTTTTATTCGTCACATATCATGAGTTTTGCTTGGAGCGTCTTGTATCATTTGAGTCTTTGCTTGCTTTGCCTTTTAGTTTGTCACTTGTATCCTTGTTGGACACACCTATTTGAGAGAGCCAAAATTATGCTATGATTTGTTAGAATTGCTCTATATGCTTCACTTAAACTTTTTTGAGCTTTGGAATTGCTCTAGTGCTTCACTTATATCTTTTTGAGCACAGTGTGCTTGGAAACTTTTGAAGAAATCCTCTCATGCTTCACTTAGATTAGTCTGAGAGTTAGTAAATTTTGAAGAAATCCTCTCATGCTTCACTTAGATTATTTTGAGAGTTAGTAAATTTTGAAAAAATCCTCTCATGCTTCACTTATATTATTTTGAGAGATGGAATCTCTATGCTCATGTGCTTCACTTAAATTTGTTTGAGCTTGTCAAAAAACAATGGCAATATATGGAACTAGTCCCAAAGTGATAGATATCCAAGGAGGACATAATAAAAACTTTCATGAAGATCATTGCACAAATTAAACTTGATTCCTTGTAATAGTTTTGAGACATGATGATAGTAATATGTGAGTCATGTTAGTGAGTAATTATGCTTTAGTAAGAATATTGGTGTTAAGGTTTGTGATTCCCTACGCATGCACGAAAGTCAATAGTTATGCAATGAAATTACATCCTACTTATGGTGCATTATTCGGTGTTAGTTATGCTCAATGCTCGCTTATGTGAATTTTCGTTTCTTGGTTGGTTGCTTCTCAATCAGCCTCCACTTGTACTAAGTAGAAATACTACTTGTGCATCCAAAATCCTTAAACCAAGTTTTGCCTTATGAGTCCACCATACCTACCTATATGCGGTATTTCCATGCCATCCTAAGCAAATTTGTATGTGCCATCTCTACTTTTCAAAATAAATTTCTCTTTTGTGTGCTCCTACCGCTCATGAAACGGTAGGGGGTATCCAATATTTTTCCATGCTAGATGTGTTATTATCAAGATGAGTGTTTATTCACTTGTCATTGCACGAGAGTACGGCGGTAATAGGGATGCCCATTCCCGAAATGAAAAAGAAAAAATATATTTACTTTATGTTGTCAAATGATAAATTCCTTGGAAAGTGTTGGTATGGAAGGCAACCGTGGATATGGCCAACCATGGAAAGTGAAAGAATGGTGGAAAAAGGAATAAACTTTATTTTCTGTTTGGGAACCGCCTATGATATATCTAGCATGGAAGGTATTGTGAACTACTTTGTCATTTTCGTTGACAGGAAAGGCATGCCACTCAAAATATTTTTCTCTCTCAATTTAAACTTTGAGCTCTGGCACCTCTACAAATACCTACTTCCCTCTGCGAAGGGCCTATCTATTTACTTTATGCAAATTTTATTTTTACTTTGAGTCTACATCTTCTCTTATAAAGCACCAACTAGGGGGCACTATGATCGTACTTGAGCATTGGGTGTAGCTAATATTTGAGTGTGTTCCATGAATGGATCAATGATTGAGCATGATGGGCTAGGGATAACTTTCTTTAGTGTTGATGTTTTGAAAGACATGGTTGCTTGTTGGCATGCTTGAGTATTGAAGTCATTATGTTAAAACTAGACTATTGCTTTGAATCATCTAAAAGTCCAAATGTCCATGCTACAAAAGAAAAGAATATGAGATGAACATGTTAGGCAGCATTCCACAACAAAAATTCTGTTTTTATCATTTACCTACTCGAGGACGAGTAGGAATTAAGCTTGGGGATGCTAATACGTCTCCAACGTATCTATAATTTTTGCTTGTTCCATGCTGTTATATTATCATTCTTGGATGTTTTACAATCACTTTATAGCAACTTTATATCATTTTTTGGGACTAACCTATTGACATAGTGCCAAAGTGCCAGTTGCTGTTTTTGCTTGTTTTTTTACTTCGTAGAATATCAGTACCAAACGGAGTCCAATCGCGACAAAACTTTTTGGGGATTTTTTTGGACCAGAAGGCACCCAGTGGGCCAAAGAAGTGCCAGAGAGGTGGGCCGTGGAGACCACAACCCACCAGGGCGCGCCAGAGGCCCCCGGCGTGCACTGATGGGTTGTTCCCTCCTCGGGGCCCCTCTCCACCGCCTCTGATGCCTATAAATTCCTAAATATTCCAGAAACCCTAGGGGAGTCGACGAAAAACACATCCAGCCGCTGCAAGTTCCAGAACCTCGAGATCCAATCTAACACCATCATGGAGGGGTTCATCATCCTCATTGGTGCCTCTCCGATGATGCGTGAGTAGTCCACCATAGACCTACGGGTCCATTGGCAGTAGCTAGATGAATTCCTCTCTCTCTTTTGATTCTCAATACAATGGTGTCTTGGAGATCTATTTGATGTAAACTTCTGCGGTGTGTTTGTTGGGATCCGATGAATTTTGAGTTCATGATCAGTTTCTATCCATGAATATTATTTGAGTATTCTTTGATCTCTTATATGCATGATTACTTATAGCCTCGTATTTCTTCTTTGAATCTTTGGCTTAGTTAGGCCAACTAGATCGATTTTTCTTGCCATGGGAAGATGTGCTTTGTGATGGGTTCGATCTTGGGGTGTCCTTTTCCAGTGACAGAAGGGGCAGCAAGGCACGCATGTATCATTTCCATTAAGGATAACAAGATGGGGTCTATTCCTACATGAATAGATCTTGTCTACATCATGTCATCATTCTTATTGCATTACTCTGTTTTTCCATGAACTTAATACACTAGATGCATGTTGCATAGTGGTCGATGTGTGGAGTAATAGTGGTAGATGCAGACAGGAGTCGGTCTACTTATCTTGGAAGTGATGCCTATATAATGATCATCGCCTTGGATAGCGTCATGATTATTTGATCTTCTATCAATTGCCCAACAGTAATTTGTTCACCCACCGTGTGCTATACTCATGAGAGAATCCACTAGTGAAACCTACGCCCCCCGGGTCTACTTTTCCAACATATTGCTTTCCGATCTGTCTTTTTGCCGCTTTTGTTTTCAGATATATTATTCCAAAAAAACCAAAATATATTGCTGCACTTTTTATTTGCTCTTTTTATGTTGTGTTCTTGAGAGATCTATCTCTCCAATCTATCACTACCTAATCTATCTATTTGCCGTAGAGAGATTGACAACCTCTCTTTCGTGTTGGGTTGCAAGTATTTGTTCCTTGTGTGTAGGTGCTGCTTATTAGGTGGTGGTGATCCTCCAACTGGTTCGATACCTTGGTTTCATAACTGAGGGAAATACTTACCGTCGCTGTGCTGCATCATCCCTTCCTCTTTGGGGAAATACCGACGCAGTCTTAAGCCACGTCAGGCGGCCTCGCCCCCGGTGCATGGCCCTCCCTCTCGGCTTGGCCCGCGGGGCCTGGGCATGAACCGAGGACCACACGCGGGGCCATCGAGCTCTATCTGTCCAGGATTTTATGTGCGGCTGCACGGATCTTGAATTCCAGGCATTAAACCCTAGAAATGCACTAAATGCACGGAATATGGATGGCGGCCCCCGGAAAAGGCGAGGACCTAGCACGCATCTTTGAGTGGACACTGCTGAGCCCACAAAAAGTTTCAAGTCCAACGGAGGGGCGGGCAACGCACCCACTTCACAAACAGGACACGCCCCCCCTCGTAGTCTAGATCTGTCCTCGAAGAAGGTCCAGCTACCACACATCCTCCGTGAAGGCTTCTCCGGAACGGCCTCAAATTTTTACCACATCCTCTAGGTGCAGTTTGAAGACGCCGTGCAGGTCCCTTGAATTTACTAGCCCCCTTGCCCCCCCGGGGAATTTCCGGGGAATTAAACGGCACCAAACCACACGTCGACAGCCTCTTCGTGCCCCCGGTGCATGGCCCTCCCTCTCGGCTTGGCCCGCGGAGCCTGGGCATGGATCGAGGACCACACGCGGGGCCATCGAGTGCTATCAGTCCATGATTTTATGTGGCGGCCGCGCGGATCTTGAATTCCTTGCATTAAACCCTAGAAATGCACTAAATGCACGAAATATGGCTGGCGGACCTCAAAAAAGGCGAGGACCTGGCACGCGTCTTTGAGTGACTCTGCTGAGACCACAAAAAGTTTCAAGTCCAACGAAGGGGCGGGCAACGCACCCACTTCACAAACAGGACGTGCCCCCCCTCGTAGTCTAGATCTTTCCTCGGAGAAGGTCCAACTTCCACACAACCTCCATGAAGACTTCTCCGAAACGGCCTCAAATTTTTACCACACCCTCCAGGTGCAGTTTGAAGACGCCATGCCAGGTCCCTCTAATTTACTACCCCCCAGGGAATTTCCGGGGAATTAAACGTCACCAGACCACACGTCGGCGGCCTCTCCGTGCCCCCCGGTGCATGGCCCACCTCTCAGCTTGGCCCGAGGGGCCTGGGCATGGACCAAGGACCACACGCGGGGCCACCGAGCGCTATCCTTCCATGATTTTATGTGCCGGCCGTGCGGATTATGAATTCCTGGCATTAAACCCTAGAAATGCAGTAAATGAACGGAATATGGCTGGTGGCCCGCACAAAAGGCGAGGACCTGGCACGCGTCTTTGAGTGGACTCTGCTGAGCCCACAAAAAGTTTTCCAGTCCAACGGAGGGGCGGGCACGCACCCACTTCACAAATAGGACGCATTCCCCCTCGTAGTTTAGATCTTTCCTCGGAGAAGGTCCAGCTTCCACACAACCTCCATGAAGTCTTCTCCGGAAGGGCCTCAAATTTTTACCACACCCTCCAGGTGTAGTTTGAAGATGCCGTGCCAGGTCCCTTGAATTTACTACCCCCCCCGGGATTTTTTGGGTAATTAAACGACACCAAACCACACGTCGGCGGCCTCTCCGGGCCCCTCGGTGCATGGCCCTCCCTCTCGGCTTGGACCGCAGGGCCTGGGCATGGACCGAGGACCACACGCGGGGCCATCGAGCGCTATCCATCCATGATTTTATGTGGCGGCCGTGCGGATCTTGAATTCTTGTCATTAAGCCCTAGAAATGCACTAAATGCACGAAATATGGCTGGCACACGTCTTTGAGTGACTCTGCCGAGCCCACAAAAAGTTTCAAGTCCAATGGAGGGGCGGTCAATGCATCCACTTCACAAACAGGACGCGTCCCCCCTCGTAGTCTAGATCTTTCCTCGGAGAAGGTCCAGCTTCCACACAACCTCCGTGAAGGCTTCTCCGGAACGACCTCAAATTTTTACCACACCCTCCAGGTGCAGTTTGAAGACGCCATGCCAGGTCCCTTGAGTTTACTATCCCCCCCCCCCCCCCCCCGAGTAATTTCCGGGGAACTAAACGGCACCAAACCGCATGTCGGCGGCCTCTTCGTGCCCCCTGGTGCATGGCCTTCCCTCTCGGCTTGGCCCGCAGGGCCTGGGCATGGACCAAGGACCACACGTGGGGCCATCAAGCGCAACCCGTCCATGATTTTATGTGGCGGCCGCGCGGATCTTGAATTCCTAGTGTTAAACCCTAGAAATGCACTAAATGCACGAAATATAGCGAGCGGCCCCCAGAAAAGGCGAGGACCTGGCACGCGTCTTTGAGTGGACTCTGCTTAGCCCACAAAAAGTTTCAAGTCCAACGGATGGGCAGGCAACGCACCCACTTCACAAAGAGGACGTGTCCCCCCTTGTAGTCTAGATCTTTCCTCGGAGAAGGTCCAGCTTCCATACAACCTCTATGAAGGCTTCTCTGAAACGGCCTCAAATATTTTACCACACCATCCACGTGAAGTTTGAAGACGCCGTGCCAGGTCCCTTGAATTTACTACCCCCCGGGGAATTGCCGGGGAATTAAACGACACCAAACCGCATGTCGGCGGCCTCTCTGTGCCCCCTGGTGCATGACCCTCCCTCTCGGCTTGGCCCGCGGGGCTTTGGCATGGACTGAGGACCACACGCGGGGCCATCGAGCGCTCTCGATCCATCATGTTTTGTGGCGGCGACGCAGATCTTGAATTCCTGGCATTAAACCCTAGAAATGCACTAAATGCACAAAATATGGATTGTGGCCCCCGGAAAAGGTGAGGACCTGGCACGCGTCTTTGAGTGACTCTGCTGAGCCCACAAAAATTTTCAAGTCCTATGGAGGGGCGGTCAACGCGCCCACTTCAGAAACAGGACGTGTCCCCCCTCGTAGCATAGATCTTTCCTAGGAGAAGTTCCAGCTTCCACACAACCTCCGTGAAGGCTTCTCCGGAACGGCCTCAAATTTTTACCACAACCTCCAGGTGCAGTTTGAAGACGCCATGCCAGGTCCCTTGAATTTACTACCCCCCCCCCGAGGAATTTCCGGGGAATTAAATGGCACCAAACCGCACGTCGGCGGCCTCTTCGTGCCCCCCGGTGCATGGCCCTCTCTCTCGGCTTGGGCCGCGGGGCCTGGGCATGGACCGAGGACCACACGCGGGGCCATTGAGCGCTATCCCTCCATGATTTTATGTGGCGGCCACGCGGATCTTGAATTCCTGGCATTAAACCCTAGAAATGCATTAAATGCACGGAATATGGCTGGCGGTCCTCGAAAAAGGCGAGGACCTGGCACGCGTCTTTGAGTGGACTCTGCTAAGCCCAAAAAAAGTTTCAAGTCCAACGGAGGGACGAGCAATGCACCCACTTCACAAATAGGACGCGTTTCCTCTCGTAGTCTAGATCTTTCCTCGGAGAAGGTCCAGCTTCCACATAACCTCCATGAAGGCTTCTCCGGAACGGCCTCAAATTTTTACCACACCCCCCAGGTGCAGTTTGAAGATGCCGTGCCAGGTCCCTTGTATTTACTACCCCCCGGGGTATTAAACGGCACCAAACCGCACGTCGGCGGTCTCTCTGTGCCCCCCGGTGCATGGCCCTCCGTCTCGGCTTGGCCCGCGGGGCCTGGGCATGGACTGAGGACCACATGCGGGGCCATCGAGCGCTATCCGTCCATGATTTTATGTGGCGGCCACGCGGATCTTCAATTCCTGGCATTAAACTCTAGAAATGCACAAAATATGGCTGGGGGCACCCGAAAAAGGCGAGGACTTGGCACACGTCTTTGAGTGACTCTGTGAGCCCACAAAAAGTTTCAAGTCCAACGGAGGGGCGGACGGACCCACTTCACAAACAGGACGTCTCCCCCCTCGTAGTCTAGATCTTTCCTCGGAGAAGGTCCAGCTTCCACACAACCTCCGTGAAGACTTCTCCGGAACGGCCTCAAATTTTTACCACACCCTCCAAGTGCAGTTTGAAGACGTCGTACCAGGTCCCTTGAATTTACTACCCCCCCCCCCCCGCGAAGAATTTCTGGGGAATTAAACGACACCAAACCGCACATCGGCGGCCTCTCCGTGCCCCCCCCCGAGGCATGGCCCTCCCTCTCAGCTTTGCCCGCGGGCCCTGGGCATGGATTGAGGACCACACGCAGGGCCATCGAGCGCTATCCGTCCATGATTTTATGTGGCGGCCGCGCGGATCTTTAATTGCTGGCATTAAACCCTAGAAATGCACTAAATGCACGGAATATGTCTGGCGGCCCTCGAAAAAGGCGAGGACCTGACATGTATCTTTGAATGGACTCTGCTTAGCCCAGAAAAAGTTTCTAGTCCAATGGAGGGGCGGGCAATGCATCCACTTCACAAACACGACGCGTCCATCCTCGTAGTCTAGATCTTTCCTCGGAGAAGGTCCAGCTTCCACACAATCTCCGTGAAGGCTTCTCCAGAATGGCCTCAAATTTTTACCACACCCTCCTGGTGCAGTTTGAAGACGACGTGCCAGGTCCCTTGAATTTAATACCCCCCGGGGAATTTCCGAGGAATTAAACGACACCAAACCGCACGTCGGGGGCCTCTCCGTGCCCCCCCCGGTGCATGGCCCTCCCTCTCGACTAGGCCTGCGGGGCCTGGGCATGAACCGAGGATCACACGCGGGGCCATCGAGCGCTATCCGTCCATGATTTTATGTGGCGGCCGCGCGGATCATGAATTCCTGGCATTACACCCTAGAAATGCACTAAATGCACGGAATATGGCCGGCGGCCCCCGGAAAAGGCGAGGACCTGGCATGCGTCTTTGAGTGGACTCTGCTGAGCCCACAAAAAGTTTCAAGTCCAATGGAGGGGCGGGCAACGCACCCACTTCACAAACAGGACGCGTCCCCCCTCGTAGTCTAGATCTTTCCTCGGAGAAGGTCCAGCTTCCACACAACCTCCATGAAGGCTTCTCTGGAACGGGCTCAAATTTTTACCACACCATCCAGGGGCAGTTTGAATACGTCGTGCTAGGTCCCTTGAATTTACTACCCCCCGGGGAATTAAACGGCACCAAACCGCACGTCGGCGGCCCCTCCATGCCCCCCGGTGCATGGCCCTCCCTCTCGGCTTGACCCGCGGGACCTGGGCATGGACCGAGGACCACACGCAGGGCCATCGAGCGCTATCCGTCCATGATTTTATGTGGCGGACGCACAGTTCTTGAATTCCTGGCATTAAACCCTAGAAATGCACTAAATGCAGGGAATATGGCTGGCGGCCCCCGGAAAAGGCGAGGACCTGGCACGCGTCTTTGAGTGAGTCCACTGAGCCCACAAAAAGTTTCAAGTCCAACGGAGGGGCGGGTAACACACCCACTTCACAAACAGGACCAGTCCCCCCTCGTAGTCTAGATCTTTTCTCGGAGAACGTCCAGCTTCCACACAACCTCCGTGAAGGCTTCTTTGGAACGGCCTCAAATTTTTACCACACCCTCCAGGTGCAGTTTGAAGACGCTGTGCTAGGTCCCTTGAATTTACTACCCCCCCCCCCCCCCCCCCCGAGGAATTTCTGGGGAATTAAACGGCACCAAACCACACGTTGACGGCCTCTCCTTGCCCCTTGGTGCATGACCCTCCCTCTCGGCTTGGCCCGCGGGGCCTGGGCATGGACCGAGGACCACACGCGGGGCCATTGAGCGCTATCTGTCCATGATTTTATGTGGCGGCCGCGTGGATCTTGAATTCCTGGCATTAGATCCTAGAAATGCACTAAATGCACGGAATATGGCTAGCGGCCCCCGAAAAAGGCGAGGACCTAGCACGTATCTTTGAGTGGACTCTGCTGAGCCCACAAAATTTTTCAAGTCCAACGGAGGGGCGGGCAACGCACCCGCTTCACAAACAGGACGCGTCCCCCTCGTAGTCTAGATCTTTCCTCGGAGAAGGTCCCGTGTTTGTATATTATATAACAACTATTATAGTAACTAATTGGCGTAACAATTCTAATTTTATCCAAACAAGAAAACAGAAATACTAGCTAGGCCGAGCTCCCGTGTTTGGGTACTCATCAAACAACTGTGACCTAGATCTGCCCTAAAAAACTGTGACGTAGATCTAACTAATCGCCCCGGAACCCTTCTTTCCAATTTCCCCCTCTCACTCTCTCCCCACCCTCTCCCTCGGCCGCTGCCACCGCCGCCCATGCCTCCGCCCCACTTCTCCCCTTAGCCGCTGCCCCTCTTCGCCGACGACCTCCGCACCACCTCTTCCTCGTCGACGCCTATCTCCACCTCCAATCCCCCTTCCTCCTTTAAGACAGCCGCCATAGCCGCCTCCGCTGGCCACCTCTGGACGGACCCAATCTGCCAACCACCTCCGCACCGACGGCTGTTACCCCGGCCACCTGCTCAGCGCCGAATCAGCCGCTTGCCATGGTGCTCCTCCGCTGGCCACCTCCTCGATCCCTCGGTGAGCTCCTCCTCCTCCTCTCCTCTCTCTGTAGATCCGCAAAATTGGTACTGTTAGTGTCAAAATTGGTACTGTTAGCACAGTGAATGTGTGTCGCGAATAATGTTATGTGTAATGGTGTAGTGCAAGGTAATATTTAGGTAATTAGGATTTTTTTTAGGAAATGTATTACATCTGACCGGTGTAGGTGTGCAATGCAATAAGCAAAGAATGTTAACAGATTGTTATGTGTTAACTAGCACCAACCTGGAGGTGATGGTGCCCCCCACGAAGCTTCTGCACCGTCAGGCATCGTTCATCCAACCGTTGTTGGAAGAGATTTGTGTCCCGGGGGAGAAGAAGAACACATAGCTTGGCACGTTTGACACCGTGGAGGAGGCAGCGCGCGCGTACGACTTCAAAGCGGTCACCCTGGCAGGCAGCATGGCGAAGCTCAACTTCCCGGACGAGTGGAAGCCCTTTAAGGTCGACTCCTCAAACCATGAGGAGCAAGACAACATGTCCCTGGTGAAGCCTGCGGACGAGCGCGCCAGTGAGGAGTACGTGAGCATGCTTGTTCAGGCGGATCCACAGCTTGTCGTCATGAACCATGCTTTCTATGAGTCAGTCAAGGACGAGAGGGAGGTTGAGGCTAACCGCAAGGAGATCGCTCGCCGCCGTGCCGACCTCAAGGATACCTTCACCTACATCGGCGAGCTCCTCCATGAGCCGGAGGAGCGCGATGGCCCGTTGCCATGGGGTCGTGCCACCGCCAACGACCATGAGGCGGCCCCCGCTGGTGTAGGGGTGATACCCCTGTCCTCCGATTCCGACTCCTCATTGTCTGGCTTCTCGAAGTAGAGCTTCATTCTAGCCATAGGCCACATAGTTTGTTGTCCATGTAGTGTTAATGTAGTACGTAACGGAGTGTAGTAGGTATGCACTGTTTAATTAAGCTATGTATGATGTTAACGTGGCACCGTTATATATGTACTTATTCAACGAAGTACTTCAAATTTTCAGTGCCTTTGCAGGTGATATGTGCTTTTGTATGTGATACGTGCCAAGGCTGCTTGTTTTCCATGATTCCGATTTGAATTGTTTGTTTCTAAGGTATCTGAGCTGGGAAGATTTTCATGCATTTTTTTCCATGTTTTTGTCATGATGATATTAATGTCTGTTGTTTTGGCTATGTCTCTTTAATACCAAGGGCTTGAAGCATGGAGCGACGCCACAAATGACCTAGGCTGACCGGCACTGCTGGTAGCTCTTCTGATACCTATTCTAGCAGCAGCAGCATAGCACCTGCCCACAACCATGATGGTGCTGCTACTTTCTCTCAGGACGCGGTAGATCAATACTTCGCTGACCACCCTAACAAATATGGGGAAGAGATGGAGAATGAGGAGACGGAGGAGGGGAGGTGGAGGAGGAGGAGGAGGAGGATAGCCCGGACAAAGGGCGATCTTTCCGTCGCATGACAAGGGTGCCGAAGGACATGCAACCAGATCTGCGGCCCATCATTGCACCATTGCACCAAAAGGAGATAGGTAAATGACAGTCCTACAAGTCATTAGCATATAATATTTTGAACAATGAGATGTGACTTTGCTAGTGTGCAGTACCTGGAAAGATATTCAGCCGGGTTCGCACTCACGCCAGGTCAACTCTGTCATCAGCACTCTTCTGAGGAAGCACTTCCCAGGCCTGGTCTCTCCAGGTCCCAATAGGCCAGCATCACCGAGATTCACATGCAAACACTATCTAGCCGCCCCCGACAAGAAACATGGCAACAAAGCCAAGCGGAATCTGCAAGAAGTGTGGGTGAGTACTAGGCATAATTGATGACCCACAAGTATAGGGGATCAATCGTAGTCCTTTTGATAAGTAAGAGTGTCGAACCCAACAAGGAGCAGAAGGAAATGACAAGCGGTTTTCAGCAAGGTAATTTCTGCAAGCACTGAAATTGTAGGTAATAGATAGTTTGATAGCAACTAATTTGTAACGAGCAAGTAACGGTAACGGTAAAAGGGGTGCAGCAAGGTAGCCCAATCCTTTTGAGGCAAAGGACAGGCCAGAACAATCACTAGTAATAGGCAAAGTGATCTTGAGGGTACACGGAAATTTCTTCTAGTCACTTTTATCATGTTGGTTTGATTCGTGTTAGCTACTTTGGTAATTTGATATGTGGGTGGACCGGTGCTAAGGTGCTCTTCTTACTTGAACTAACAACCTACTTATGATTAACCCCCTCGCAAGCATCCGCAACTACGAGAAAAGTATTAAGACAAAGTCTAACCATAGCATTAAACATGTGGATCCAAATCAGCCCCTTACAAAGTAGCGCATCAACTAGGGTTTAAGCTTCTGTCACTCTAGCAACCCATCATCTAATAACTACTCCACAATGCATTCCCTTAGGCCCATGAATGGTGAAGTGTCATGTAGTCGACGTTCACATGACACCACTAAGGGAATCAGAACATACATATCATCAAAATATCGAACACATATCAAATTCACATGATTACTCGCAACATGACTTCTCCCGTGACCTCAAGAACAAAGATAACTACTCACAAATAATAATCATGCTCAAGATCAGAGGAGTAATGAATAGCATAATGTATCTGAACATATAATCTTCCACCAAATAAACCATATAGTAATCAACTACGCAAGGTAATCAACACTACTAGTCACCCACAGGTACCAATCTGAGGTTTCGGTACAAAGATTGAACACAAGAGATGAACTAGGGTTTGAGAGGAGATGGTGCTGTTGAAGATGTTGATGAATATTGGCCTCCCAAAGATGAGAGGGGTGTTGGTAATGACGATAGCTTCGATTTCCCCCTCCGGGAGGGAAGTACCCCCGGCGGAATCGCTCCGCCGGAGGGCAAAAGTGCTCCTGCCCAAGTTCTGCCTCGAGGAGGTGGCGCTTCGTCTCGAAAGTCCTCCTCCAAATTTTTTTAGGTTTTTTGGGAATATATACCAGAAGATGGGCTCCGGAGGTGGGCCAGGGTGAGCACCACCCACCAGGCCACGCCAAGGGGTGCTTGGCGCGCACTGGTGGGTGCTCCTCACCAGGTGGCCCCCCTCCGGTAGATGTTTGCTCGAGTATTTTTTTATTAATTCCAAAAATAATCTCCGTAAAGTTTCAGCTTCATTGGAGTTGTGCAGAATAGGTATCTCTGACGTGCTTTTCTTGGGTCCAGAATTCCAGCTACCGGTATTCTCCCTCTTTGTGTAAACCTTGCATATTATGAGAGAAAAGGCATTAGAATCACTCCCCAAAGTATTACTATTCAACAAAACAAAGTAAATAACTGTAGGAAATCATGATGCAAAATGGACGTATCAACTCCCCCAAGCTTAGACCTCGCTTGTCCTGAAGCGAAAGCCGATATTGAAAAGCATGTCCACATGGTTTGAGAGAGAGGTGTCGATAAAAACAAAATACGAACATAGAAGCATCATGCTTATTAACATACCAGCAACAAACTCTAACATAGGAACTTATTTCAATATATTTTTATCATAGAGCTTCTCATGAACAAGTAACAATTCATCACAACATAGAAGTATGAAGCATAAACCTTATTGGAAACCAACAAATTGTGTTCTCAGTCAACTTTGCAACTAAAATTCATCATATTTTCAGGAAGGGTCTCATGTCGGAGCCTTTTGGAAAGTCCACATACTCAACCATCATTTAGTCTTCTATGATTGCTAAAGCTCACGGCATACCCATGAACAAAAAGTTTCAACTGGACACATAGGAAGATAGGGGCTTATAGTTTTGCCTCCCAACGTATTCACCTCAAGGGTGATGTCAACAATAATAACTCATGCCCACCCATATCCAACTGGATATATGTGCCTAGATCTTTCCTCACCACATGATGCTTGCAAAGAAAAAAATAAAAAAGGAATAGAGAAGAATACTTTGACTCTTGCATAAAAGTAAGTGCATAAAAGTAAAAGATAGGCCCTTCACATAGGGAAGCAGAGGTTGTCATGCGCTATTTGGTTTGTATGCTCAATCCCTTAATGTTAAAGAACGTCACGCTATATTGCCCCCTATGATAGCAACCTTTATTATGCAGTCCGTCCCTTTTATTACTTTGCCATCATAAGTTCGTATAACGCTCAATTTTTCTTACACTAATTGATCAAAACACTTTTAGAAGCAATTTTTATTGCCTTATTGCACCGATGACAACTTACTTGAGGGATATTTCTCGATCCATAGGTGGGTATGGTGGACACTCAAAGAAAGAGTTTGGTTTGGGTTTTCTGATGCACAAGTAGCATCTCTACTTAGTGCGGAATTTTTGGCTAGCAAAGATATTGGGCAAGCACCACATGTTAAAGGATCTATGACAATATAACTTCTATGCGGATCTGAACAAACATAAATCATTACGTTGTCTTCCTTGTCCAACGTCAACAATTTTGACATATAATATTTGATGGGGGCTCACAATCATAAAAGATGTTCAGGATAGTGTATTTGCATGTGAATCTTCTCTTCCCTTATTAATTCTTTCATGAATTGCATCATTGACCAATGCTATGTTTGTCAATCTCCAACAAATTTTACTACTTACACTTTTCATTATGTGATGTCATTACTCACCATAAGATTAGCATATAATTCTTTTCATTTATTGTCTTTCTTTTATTTGATTGTAAAAAGAAAGTAGAGAAGCAAAAACTCAAATTAAACTTTATTATATAACTTTCACTCGATTACATAGATAGGTAGACCACGAAACTAACACACGAAAATAGATCATGCTAAACTTTTATTCGACTATGGCAAAGGGAAACTAAAGATAGAGATAAAATAGGTAAAGGCGAATAAAAGTGGTGGTGATACGATACCGGGGCACCTCCCCCAAGCTTGGATCAAGCCAAGGGGAGTGCCCATACCCGTGTACTCAAATCTCCTTTGGTGGCGGTGATGAAGAAGGTGGAGGTGTAGAAGAAGGCTTCTTCTTCAACTTATATTTAAACATAAAGTTTTCCTCCCTTAGATCATCATTCTCCAATTCAAGCTTTAATATCCTTTGGCATAAGGCCTCCTTGCTTTCCTGCAAAAAACGAGATGGGATAAATTGGACCTTAGGTTTGTATCTTCTAGGGAGGCTTGACTTCTTGAATTCCACATGCATGTCTCCGAGTTGAGGCAATGGATCATCCTCTTCCTCAGAGCTGTCATCTTTTGTTTCCTGCATGGTAGAATCTTCTTCCTCCTCCGAGGTCCATAGATAGGGGTAAATCTCCCTAAAGATCTTCGGGTCTGGAACATAGGGAACAACATGGCTCTCCCCATCTGAATCTTGAGACGACATATTTTCAGATATGTCACGAAAACAGCACGAAACAAGAACAGGGGATTTTTCTGCGATACGGTCGTCAAAACAGTCGGGGGTATATATAGAGAATTTTTATTCTTGGGAAACAAGTATTTGGAAGGAAAACGGAGTCGGGAAGGCATCCGAGGTGGGCAACACCCACCAGGGCGCGCCCAGGGGTGCCTGGCGCGCCCTGGTGTATCGTGCTCACCTCGATCACCTTCCGGTTTATTTTTAATTCCTAAAATTCTAAAATATTCCAAAACTGACAAAAAATATTTTTGCGGATTTTTCGGAGTCCGTTTACTTACCGTATCACGTACATCCTATTTTTAAGTATTCTGGAGTGTTCCGGAAGGTTTCTTTTATGTGTTCCTCCGGTGTCATGGTTTGGATAACATTGCTTTCAACGTTAATAGGCGTACCTGAGATATAATGCTTAATTCTTTGGCCATTGACCACTTTTGGGTTAGTACCTTCGGCGTTATTAATCTTGATAGATCCAGAACGATAAACCTCTTCGATAATATATGATCCTTCCCATTTGGAGAGAAGCTTTCCTGCAAAGAATCTTAAACGAGAGTTGAATAAAAGAACATGATCTCCTATTTTGAATTCCTCCTTTTGGATTCTTTTGTCATGCCATCTTTTTACTTTTTCTTTGAATAGCTTGGCATTTTCATACGCTTGGGTTCTCCATTCATCTAGTGAGCTAATATCAAATAGCCTCTTCTCACCGACAAGTTTGAAATCATAATTGAGTTCTTTAATTGCCCAAAATGCTTTGTGTTCTAGTTCTAGAGGCAAATGACAAGCCTTTCCATATACCATTTTATATGGAGAAATACCCATAGGATTTTTATAAGTTGTTCTATAGGCCCAAAGTGCACTATCTAATTTCTTAGACCAATTCTTACGAGACCTATTGACAGTTTTTTGTAATATTAATTTTATTTCTCTATTGCTAAGTTTTACTTGACCAATAGATTGAGGATGATAGGGTGATGCAATTCTATGGTTAACATCATATTTAGCAAGCATCTTACGGAAAGCACCATGAATAAAGTGTGAACCACCATCGGTCATTAAATATCTAGGGACTCCAAACCTCGGGAAGATAACCTCTTTAAGCATTTTAATGGAGGTGTGGTGATCATCACTACTAGTTGGAATAGCTTCTACCCACTTAGTGACATAATCAACCGCAACTAAAATATGAGTGTACCCGTTAGAGGAAGGAAAAGGCCTGATGTAATCAAAACCCCACACGTCAAATGGTTCAACAACAAGTGAATAATTCATAGGCATTTCTTGACGCTTACCGATACTACCAATCCTTTGACATTTATCACAAGACAAGACAAACTTACGAGCATCCTTGAAGAGAGTAGGCCAATAAAAACCAGGTTGCAATACCTTCTGAGCAGTTCTATCTCCCGCATGATGTCCTCAAGAAGCTTCGGAATGACATTTCCGTAGGATTTGTTCCTGTTCATGCTCAGGTACACAACATCTAATAATACCATCTACTCCTTCTTTATAAAGATATGAGTCATCCCAAAAGTAATGTCTCAAGTGATAGAATTTTTTCTTTTGTTGGTATGTGAAACTAAGTGGTATATATTTAGCAACAATGTAATTAGCATAATCAGCATACCAAGGTGTGTTGCGTGAGACACTTATTGCGGCTAGCTACTCGTCGGGGAAACTATCATCAATAGGTAGTGGGTCATCAAGAATATTTTCTAACCTAGACAAGTTATCAGCTACGGGATTCTCAGCTCCTTTCCTATCAACGATATGTAAGTCAAATTCTTGAAGCAAGAGAACCCACCTAATGAGTCTGGGTTTAGCATCTTTCTTTTCCATAAGATATTTTATAGCAGCATGATCGGTGTGAAAAATAACTTTGGAGTCAACAATATAGGATCTAAATTTATCACAAGCAAACACAACTGCTAAAAATTCTTTTTTAGTAGTAGCATAGTTTCGTTGAGCACTGTCTAGAGTTTTACTAGCATAATGGATAACATTCAATTTCTTATCAACTCTTTGTCCTAGAACAGCACCAACAGCATAATCACTAGCATCACACATAATTTTAAAAGGCAAGTTCCAATCAGGTGGTTGAACGATAGGTGCAGAGGTTAAGGCTTTCTTGAATGTTTCAAAGGCTTCCACACAATCATCATCAAAAACAAAAGGAATATCCTTTTGCAAAAGATTAGTAAGAGGCCTAGAAATTTTAGAGAAGTCTTTAATGAACCTCCTATAAAAACCAGCATGACCAAGGAAACTTCGAATACCTTTAATATCTTTTGGACATGGCATTTTCTCAATTGCATCAACTTTAGCTTTATCCACCTCAATACCTTGCTCAGATATTTTATGCCCCAAGACAATACCTTCATTAACCATAAAGTGGCACTTCTCCCAATTGAAGACGAGATTAGTTTGTTCACATCTCTGCAAAACTCGATCAAGGTTGCTTAAGAAATCATCAAAAGAAGTCCCGTAAATGAAAAAATCATCCATGAAAACCTCCACAATCTTTTCACAAAAATCAGGGAATATAGCAGTCATACATCTTTGAAAGGTAGCAGGTGCATTGCATAAACCAAAAGGCATATGTCTATAAGCATAAGTTCCAAAAAGGCAAGTAAAGGTGGGTTTCTCTTGATTGGATTGTGACACAGGTATTTGAGAGAAACCAGAATATCCATCTAGGAAACAAAAATGTGTGTGCTTAGATAGTCTCTCTAGCATTTGATCAATGAAAGGCAAAGGTTAATGATCTTTTCTAGTATCTTTATTTAATTTTCTAAAATCAATTACCATTCTATAGCCAGTGACAACTCTTTGTGGAATGAATTCATTCTTATCATTAGGAACAACGGTAATACCTCCTTTCTTAGGGACACAATGAATGGGACTTACCCATCTACTGTTAGCTATGGGATAGATTATACCTGCTTCCAGAAGCTTTAATATTTCAGTTCTTACCACTTCTTTCATCTTAGGATTCAACCGCCGTTGGTGATCAACAACGGGTTTAGCATCAGGTTCCATATTGATCTTGTGCTGACATAGAGTGGGACTAATGCCCTTAAGATCATCAAGAGTATATCCAATAGCGGCCCGGTGCTTCCTTAGAACTTTCAATAATCTTTCTTCTTCATGTTCTGAAAGGTTAGCACTAATAATAACATGATATATCTTTTTCTCATCAAGATAAGCATACTTCGAAGTGTCAAGCAATTGTTTCAATTCAAACACAGGATCACCTTTAGGTGGAGGAGGACCTCCAAGAGTTTCAATAGGCAAATTGTGTTTCAAGAGAGGTTGTTCTTCGAAGAAAATTTGATCTATTTCATTTCTTTCACGCATGTGCATATCATTTTCATGGTCGAGCAAATATTGTTCTAAAGGATCAGTAGGAGGCACATCAATAGAAGCAAGACCAATTATTTCATCTTCACTTGGTAACGCTTTATCACGAGGTTGTCTACTAAACTTGGAAAAATTAAACTCATGAGACACATTACCAAAACTGACATCGATAATTTGTTTTTCACAATCTATCTTAGCATTGACGGTGCACAAGAAAGGTCTACCAAATATAATGGGACAAAAGTCATCTTGTGCGGAACCAAGAACTAGAAAATCAGTAGGGTATTTTTCTTTCCCACACAAGACTTCAACATCTCTAACAATCCCAAGTGGTGTGATAGTGTCTCTATTAGCAAGTTTAATAGTAACATCAATATCTTCCATTTCAGCAGGTGCTATTTCATTCATAATTTCTTGGTATAAGCTAAAAGGGATAGCACTCACACTAGCACCTAAATCACATAAACCATGGTAGCAATGAACTCCTATTTTAACTGAGACAACGGGCAAGCCTTCTATAGGTCTATGTTTATCTTTCTTATCAGGCTTAGCAATTCTAGCAGCTTCATCACAAAGGTAAATGACATGCCCATCAATATTTTATTCCAAGAGATCTTTAACCATAGCAACAATAGGTTCTACTTTAATTTGCTCAGGGGGTTTAGGTGCTCTTATATTACTCTTACGAACCACGGTTGATACCTTAGCATGTTCTTTTATCCTAACAGGGAAAGGTGGCTTTTCAATATAAGCAGTAGGCACAATTGGATCAACATTGTAAAAGATGGTTTCTTCTTTAGCTATGTCTGGTTCTTTAATTTCTTCTTTAATAGGGGGATGATATTTAAACCACTTCTCCTTAGGGAGATCAACGTGAGTAGCAAATGCTTCGCAGAAAGAGGCTACTGTCTCAGAGTCAAGTCCATATTTAGTGCTAAACTTGTGAAAAGTATCGGTATTCATAAAAGATTTAACACAATCAAATTCAAGCTTTATACCTGACTCATTACCTTCGTCAAGTTCCCAATCTTTAGAGTTGCATTTAATTCTTTCCAAGAGCTCCCACTTGAAATCAATAGTCTTCCTCATATAAGAACCATCACAAGAAGTATCGAGCATGGATTGATCATTATGAGAAAGCCAAGCATAAAAATTCTGAATGATAACTTCCCTCAGAATGTCATGATTGGGGCATGAATATAACATTGACTTAAGCCTCCCCCAAGCTAGAGCGATACTTTCTCCTTCACGAGGCCAAAAATTATATATACAATTCCAATCACGATGAACTAGATGCATATGATAAAACTTTTGATGGAATTCCAATTGCAAACGATTCCAGTTCCAAGATCCAAGATAATCACATAACCTATACCATGTCAATGCTTTTCCCTCCAAAGATAAAGGGAAAACCTTCTTCTTAACTTCATCTCCGGGTAAACCTGCAAGCTTAAATAATCCACATATTTCGTTCACATATAAGAGATGCATATCAGGATGTTCAGTTCCATCTCCTGCATAAGGTTTAGCAAGCAAGTGTTCTACCATACCCGACGGAATTTCATAAGCAACATTTTCAGTAGGTGCTGTAGGTTGAGGGGTAACTAATTGTGGTTCCGGTCGAGGTGAAGATACCCCGAACAAACCCCTCAAAGGATTGTTCACCATAGTAGCAAGCAGCAATAAATTTCAGCACATAGTATAAGTTTTTCCTTACCGATTTCCACTTACCAAGAGCGCTTCACTCCCCGGCAACGGCGCCAGAAAAGAGTCTTGATGACCCAAAAGTATAGGGGATCAATCGGAGTCCTTTCGATAAGTAAGGGTGTCGAACCCAACGAGGAGCAGAAGGAAATGACAAGCGGTTTTCAGCAAGGTAATTTCTGCAAGCACTGAAATTGTAGGTAATAGATAGTTTGATAGCAAGGTAATTTGTAATGAGAAAGTAACAGTAACGGTAAACAAGGTGCAGCAAGGTAGCCCAATCCTTTTGAGGCGAAGGACAGGCCAGAACAATCACTAGTAATAGGCAAAGTGTTCTTGAGGGTCCACGGGAATTTCGTCTAGTCACTTTTATCATGTTGGTTTGATTCGTGTTCGCTACTTTGATAATTTGATATGTGGGTGGACCGGTGCTAAGGTGCTGTTCTTACTTCAACTAACAACCTACTTATGATTAACCCCCTCGCAAGCATCCGCAACTACGAGAAAATTATTAAGACAAAGTCTAACCTTAGCATTAAACATGTGGATCCAAATCAGCCCCTTACGAAGTAGCGCATAAACTAGGGTTTAAGCTTCTATCACTCTAGCAACCCATCATCTAATAACTACTCCACAATGCATTCCCTTAGGCCCATGAATGGTGAAGTGTCATGTAGTCGACGTTCACATGACACCACTAAGGGAATCACAACATACATATCATCAAAATATCGAACACATATTAAATTCACATGATTACTCGCAACATGACTTCTCTCGTGACCTCAAGAACAAAGATAACTACTCATAAATAATAATAATGCTCAAGATCAGAGGAGTAATGAATAGCATAATGGATCTGAACATATAATCTTCCACCAAATAAACCATATAGTAATCAACTACGCAAGGTAATCAACACTACTAGTCATCCACAGGTACCAATCTGAGGTTCCGGTACAAAGATTGAACACAAGAGATGAAATAGGGTTTGAGAGGAGATGGTGCTGTTAAAGATGTTGATGAATATTGGCCTCCCAAAGATGAGAGGGGTGTTGGTGATGACGATAGCTTTGATTTCCCCCTCCGGGAGGGAAGTTCCCCCGGCGGAATCGCTCCGCCGGAGGGCAAAAGTGCTCCTGCCCAAGTTCCGCCTCGAGGCGGTGGCGCTTCGTCCCGAAAGTCATCCTCCTAATTTTTTTTAGGTTTTTTGGGAATATATACCAGAAGATGGGCTCCGGAGGTGGGCCAGGGTGAGCACCACCCACCAGGCCGCGCCAGGGGGTGCCTGGCGCGCCCTGGTGGGTGCTCCTCACCAGGTGGCCCCCCTCCGGTAGATGTTTGCTCCAGTATTTTTTATTAATTCCAAAAATAATCTCCGTAAAGTTTCAGCTTCATTGGAGTTGTGCAGAATAGGTATCTCTGACTTGCTTTTCTTGGTTCCAGAATTCTAGCTGTCGGTATTCTCCCTCTTTGTGTAAACCTTGCATATTATGAGAGAAAAGGCATTAGAATCACTCCCCAAAGCATTATTATTCAACAAAACAAAGTAAATAACAGTAGGAAATCATGATGCAAAATGGACGTATCAATAATCTACATTATTGGTCAATATCATATCAGAAGCTAGACCATTATCTAACCTATATATGCATTATTGTAGAAATATTGTGCCTGCCCGGAAGAGTTCCTTCCTGAGGCACGCCTGAACATTGTGAAAGTTGCTAAGAACCGTCTCCCTGACTTGAAGCACAGTTTGCGCTACCAGGCTGAGCAGCGGTTTTACGGCCATGGCCCCAACGGGAAGCCAAAGTGAAGAAGGCGGATGCTTGTGATGACACAAAACTGACCAAGGAGGATTACATGACTGCAACCACCACACCACTGCTTCGTAGATTACCGACACTTGTTTCTCTTCTTCGTCATCTGGTGTATTTTGCCTGCGTAGGTGAGGGTGAGCTGGATACCAGAGGACTGCTGGGAGTGGTTTGCCAATTAGTGGACCTCTCCTGAGTTCAAGGTGGTTCAAGCACAGAAAAGGAGTGAGAGATTAATGATGAAGGGCCCGACACATGTCCAGGGCAGCCTCAACCTAGAAGGTGTCCATCGAAAAATGGTATGTTTACATCCAGGCACCATCGTCAAATTGGTCTCTAGGTTCAGCTATGTTTACTAATCATCTTGCTTCCTTTCGCAGAGCTGCAGAGAGCCTGGCCGCGTTATCACCGAGTCGGAGGCATGGAAATACGGCCATGGGGGAGAAGCAAGGCCAGGAATGGTGCAGCGACAGCGCCAAGGATAAGATGAATGTTTACAAGGACTTGTACCAGAAGACCCAAGGGACCACGACCGATCCTATGGCGGCCCAAAATGATCCGGTGGTGGTCATGAAGGCAGGGCCCGGGAAGAAGAGTGACCACCACTTCATTTTCAACGACGCAATCTCCACATCATCTCATCCCACGCTTTCCAAGCTCCGGGCACAGAGCACGACTTCTAGTGTTTCCATACGGAGTCACCCATCGCAGAGTGCAGTTGCAAAGCTCTAGGTTTGTACATTTTATTCATCCTCCCATGTATTTACATTATTGCATGGCAAACTTAATTCGAGATTACGATGGCATATGACAGGCCCAGTTAGAGGAAGAAAGGAGGCTAAGGCAGGAAGCTGAAGCCAGAAGGGATCAACAAGAAGAAGAACGGTGTCCACACGAGAAGGAACAACAACAGAGGTTGGAGGAAGAAAGGAGGCTAAGGTTCCTAGCTGAAGCTAGAAGGGATCAACAAGAAAAAGAACGGAGTGCACGCGAGCAGGAACAGCAACAGAGGTGACAGCAAACAGAGAAACGACTACAGGAGCTTACTGCACATGTGGAAGACCTTCACAACAGTAGAGGACGTGTTTACGGAGCTCATCTTCTGCACTCATGCTTAGCGTCGTGCTGCTTATGAAATTTGTAGTATGACTTGTAAACTGTTTACTGAACTTCGGTTGTCAGATGTTTTATGAACTTTTGGTTGTATCTACGATGCTTGCGGAACTTAAAGTTCTGAATTGTATGATTTGCCTACACTTCGGGTTATATGATATATATTTATTAAATTTTGGTCATATATAGCTGTGACCCAGCCTATATATATCTCGCTGCATATATATATGATTTTATTTGCAGGGATGTTCCAAAGCATGATGCAGAGCTAGGCAGGTTGAACTATATGCCGAGTGGCAAAAGTCGATAAAAGATCAATTTCCCGAGAACAAAGCTCGGGAATAGCAACGTCAAGAGTCAACTTCATGTGGTATTGATACGTCTCCATCGTATCTACTTTCCTAACGCTTTTGCTCTTGTTTTGGACTCTAATTTGCATGATTTGAATGAAACTAACCCGGACTGACGCTGTTTTCAGCAGAACTACCATGGTGTTGTTTTTGTGCAGAAATAAAAGTTCTCGGAATTGGACAAAAATTTTGGAGAATTATTTTACAATTAATAAAAAATACTGGAGCCAAGAACCACCGGAGGGGGTGCCCTGGCTAGGCACGATACACCAGGGCACGCCACCCTCTCCAGGCGCGCCCTGGTGGGTTGTGGTCAGCTCGTGGCCCCCTGACCCTAATTCCAGCACTATAAATTCCTATTTTCGGAGAAAAAAATAGGAGAGGAAGTTTTATCGCGTTTCACGAGATGGAGCCGCCGCCACCTCCTGTTCTTCATCGGGAGGCCAGATCTGGAGCCCGTTTGGGGCTCCGAAGAGGGGAATCTTCGGTCTTCTTCATCACCAACCCTCCTTCATCGCCAATTCCATGATGCTCCCCACCGGGAGTGAGTAATTCCTTCCTAGGCTCGCTGGTCAGTGAGGAGTCGGATGAGATTCATCATGTAATCGAGTTAGTTTTGTTAGGGCTTGATCCCTAGTATCCACTATGTTCTGAGATTGATGTTGCTATGACTTTGCCATGCTTAATGCTTGTCACTAGGGCCCGAGTGCCATGATTTCAGATCTGAACCGTTTATGTTTTCACCATTATATCTATGTTCTTGATCCGATCTGGCAAGTCATATGCACCTATTACGTGTTATGATCCATAAATCCCAAAGTGACAATAGTTGGGATAATTTCCTGTGATGACCGTAGTTTGAGGAGTTCATGTATTCACTATGTGTTAATGCTTTGTTCCGGTTCTCTATTAAAAGGAGGCCTTAATATCCCTTAGTTTCCTTATGGACCCCACTGCCACGGGAGGGTAGGACAAAAGATGCCATGCAAGTTCTTTTCCATAAGCACGTATGACTATTTACGGAATACATGCCTACATTATATTTATGAACTGGAGCTAGTTCCATGTCGCCCTAGGTTATGACTGTTATATGATGAATATCATCCAACTAATTCACCGATCCAATGCCTACGAGTTTTCCACATATTGTTCTTGCTAATTTACTATTGATACTGCTACTGTTACACTTGCTACAAAATCATTGCTATCACTGTTACCGTTACTGCTACTGTTACTACTACTATCAAAACTATCATATTACTGTGCTACTAAGCACTCTGATGCAGATATTTAATCTCCAGGTGTGGTTGAATTGATAACTCAACTGCTAATACTCGCAAATATTCTTTGGCTCCCCTTGTGTCGAATCTATAAATTTGGGTTGAATACTCTACCATCGAAAACTGTTGCGATCCGCTATACTTGTGGGTTATCAGGTATTTGTCGAGATCCCCAACCTTTGTTCTCGGCATATATCTTATTTTGTTTTTTTGCGAACCGGGCTCCCCCCTTTCCATTATATTCATAACGGAAATACGTTGTATTAATCAACCAGGAAGACTAGGGAAAGGAATTTATCTTATTTTGTTCATTTTCTTTTTCCTTTTAATTCACTTATCCGATTATATACGTACAAAAATGGCATAAAACTTGTGCTTGCATGCATCTAAACAGAAATAATAACCATGTCATTGATATGTCTCCATCGTATCCATAATTTTTTATTGTTTCATGCCAATATTATACAACTTTCACATATTTTTGGCAACATTTTATATGATTTATTGGACTAACATATTGATCCAGTGCCCAGTGCATGTTCCTGTTTGTTGCATGTTGTTTGTTTCGCAGAATATCCATATCAAATGAAGTCCAAACGCGATAAAAGTTTACGGAGAATTATTTTGGAATATATGTGATTTTTGGGAGTTGGAATCAACACAAAAGGAGGCCCACAGCCCCCACAGTACACCAGGGCACGCCCCAGGGCCCATGCGAGCCGTGGTGGGTTGCGGTCACCTCGTAAGTCGGTTGGAGCTCTACTTCGGGCGCAAGGAAGCTTATATCCGGAAAAAATCGTGTTAAAATCTCAGCGCAATCGGAGTTATGGATCTCCGGGAATATAAGAAACGGTTTTCGGCCAGAAAACAGGAACGCGAAACAAAAGAGAACAAAGAGGGAGATCCAATCTCGGAGGGGCTCCTGCCCCTCCGCCGCCATGGAGGCCATGGACCAGAGGGGGAACTCTCCTCCCATCTAGGGGGGAGGCCAAGGAAGAAGGAGAAGGAGGGAGGCTCTCTCCCCCTCTCTCCCGGTGGCGTCGGAACGCCGCCGGGGTAATCATCGTGACGGCGATCTACACCAACAACTTCGCCACCGTCAACACCAACTCTCTCCCCCTCTATGCCCTCTGTAATCTCTACTTAAACATGGTGCTCAACTCCATATATTATTTCCCAATGATATGTGGCTATCCTATGATATTTGAGTAGATCCGTTTTGTCCTATGGGCTAATTGATGATCGTGGTTGGTATGAGTTGTATGTTTTATTTTGGTGATGTCCTATGGTGCCCTCCATGTCGCGCAAATGTGAGGGATCCCCGCTGTAGGGTGGTGCAATATGTTCATGACTTGCTTATGGTGGGTGGCGTGAGTGACAGAAGACACAAACCCGAGTAGGTGGGTTGTTGCATATGGGAGTAAAGAGGACTTGATACTTAATGCTATGGTTGAGTTTTACCTTAATGATCTTTGGTAGTTGCGGATGCTTGCTAGAGTTCCAATCATAAGTGCATATGATCCAAGTACGGAAAGTATGTTAGCTCATGCCTCTCCCTCATATAAATTGCAATAATGATTACCGGTCTAGTTATCAATTGCCTAAGGACAAATAACCTTCTTTCTACTAAACAACTAACTTTTATTATCTTGCAATTTACTCGTAGTTTTATTCCCGCAAAGTACTTCTAGTTTTATTCGTGCAAACTATCCTATCACCTTCAAAATAGTTTCATACTTGTTCTAGGTAAAGCAAATGTTAAAGTGTGCGTAGAGTTGTATCGGTGGTCGATAGAACTTGAGGGAATATTTGTTCTACCTTTAGCTCCTTATTGGGTTCGACACTCTTATTTATCGAAAAAGGCTACAAATGATCCCCTACACTTGTGGGTTATCAAGACCTTTTTCTGGCGCCGTTGCCGGGGAGCAATAACGTGGGGTGAATATTCTCGTGTGTGCTTGTTTGCTTTATCACTAAGTAGTTTTTATTTTGTGCTCTTGTTTTCTATCTTTAGTTATGGGTAGTAAACGCAAAATACCAAAAAAATTAGATGTACTTGCTACTCCAAAAGTTGAGGAGCCACTAGTGTTCCGTACTACCGAAGAGTATTACTTGGATCATCTTCGATCCCTTTGTGCTCGTGCTGAAAATCCAACTAGCTTAGTTGAGGGAAAATCATTAAATGAGCATGCTTATTTCTTGCGACACCGCTTATCTCAAAAAGGGAAACTTTTGTGGCATCATATTAATAGTTTGTATTGCTATGCTTTGAATTTATGCGAAATATATGATTTTACTTGTTGTTCCGAAGACCCTAAGAAACACCCTTTCTTCCAATGTGATTTTAAGGATAATGGAATCATATCTTCTTATGCCAAGGGTGTTTATAATTACTATGATATTGAACAAATTGAAGAATTTGTTGCTTTTAAGGGTGCCTATGAAATTGCTTCTTTGATTGAAAAGTATGATGCTACTCTTTACAAATCTGAAATTTTTTCCATACTTAAATACTACTATGAAAACTTTCCTTCCAATGCTTGTGTTAAAGAATATATTGAGGACTCCTCCGCTATCCAAGAAGAGACTAATATTTTGCAGGAAATTATGGAAGAGGAAGTTGCTGAAATTGTGAGCTCATTTGATGAAAAAATGAGGAGGAAAGCGAAGAACAAAAGGAGGAAGAGCGGATTAGCTACCCGTGCCCACCTTCTAATGAGAGTAACTCTTCAACTCATACATTATTTAATTTCCCTTCGTGATTACCGAAGGATGAATGCTATGATAATTGCTATGATCCCGTGGATTCTTTTGAAATATCCCTTATTGATGAACTTGATGCTTTCTATGCCTGTGGCCAAGATGCCAATATGAATTATGCTTATGGAGATGAACTTGCTATAGTTCCTTATGTTAAGAATGAAATTGTTGCTATTGCACCTGCACAAGATAGTCCTATTATCTTTTTGAATTCTCCCAACTACACTATATCGGAGAAGTTTGCTCTTATTAAGGATTATATTGATGGGTTGCGTTTTACTACTACACATGATGATTTTGATGAATATAATATGCATGTGCTTGCTGCTCCTACTTGCAATTATTATGAGAGAGGAACTACATTTTCACCTCTTTATGTTTCCAATATGATAAAATTGCAAGAAACTATTTATACTATGCATTGGCCTTTACTTGATGTGCATGAATTGTTCTTTTATGACATGACGATGGATAGGAAGAGAGTTAGACGTTGTCATTGCATGATGTATGTTGCTTTGTGCTCACTACTAAATTACAAATCATTGTTAATTAAAATTGGCTTTGATATACCTTGGGATCCGGGTGGATCTATTACCTAGCTTAATGGCTTTAAAGAAAGCACTGCCAGGGAGACAACCCGGAAGTTTTAGAGAGTCATTTTATTCTATTGAGTGCTTTTATAAAGTTTAAAAACAAAAAATATAGAGGGGGGCCTAAAACTTCACAAAAAGAAAAGTGAAAGTGAGAGAGACGAACATCGTGAAAGTGGGGGAATTCCTTGAACTTTGTTCATGCCCATGGAAACTTTGTGAATCTTGAATCACAGAAACTTTTTAACAAAAATAATTATCCCCTTGTACAAATCCATTGTATTATAAAAATAATGTGCCAAGATTTGCCTTTAGGATGGTTAGATTGCTTGTTGGTATGTGCGGTGTAAAAATAGAAACTTGAGCTGTAGTGCATAAATTTACATTTTTCACTGGAACGTCGAAAGTTTCTGAAATTTTTACACAGCATTTCTATACAAAATGTTTATTTCTTCCTAATTTTTCAGAATTTTTGGAGTTACATAAGTATGGTCAAAGTTCAGATTACTACCAACTGTCCTGTTTAAGACAGATTGTGTTTTTGATGCATTGTTTTACTTGTTTTGATGAAACTATCGATTTTATCGGTGGTATAAGCCATGGAGAAGTTATAATACAGTAGGGATATTGCAAATATAAAATATCAATGGGTTTGCGACAGTACTTAAAGTAGCAATTTGCTTTATTATACTAACGGATCTCACCAGTTTTCTGTTAAGTTTTGTGTGGATGAAGTGTTCAAAGATCGAGGAGGTCTCGATATGAGGAGAAGGAGAAGAGGCAAGAGTTCAAGCTTGGGGATGCCCAAGTCACCCCAAGTAAATATCCAAGGAGACTCAAGCGTCTAAGCTTGGGGATGCCCCGGAAGGCATCCCATCTTTCTTCAACAAGTATCGATATGTTTTCATTTTCGTTTCGTTCATGTGATATGTGTAAATCTTCGAGCGTCTTTTTTGTTTAGTTTTCACTTTTCTTTTATGCACCATGATGGTATGAGATAGTCCATGGTTGATTTATAGAATGCTCATTGCACTTCACTTATATCTTTTGAGTATGGCTTTATAGAATGCTTCATGTGCTTCACTTATATCATTTGAAGTTTGGATTGTCTGTTTATCTTCACATAGAAAACCATTGTTTGTAGAATGCTCATTTGCTTCACTTATATTTATTAGAGCATGGTATTTTGTAGAAATAATTAAACTCTCTTGCTTCACTTATATTTATTTAGAGGGTTGACAGGAATTGGTTATTTGCATGGTTAGTCATAAAATCCTACATAAAACTTATGGATCACTGAATATGATATGTTTTAATACTTGCAATAGTTTTGCGATATAGAGATGATAATATGTGGGAGGTACAAGTGGATGATCGTGTTTAGTAAGATATTGGTGTTAAGGTTTGTGATTCCCGAAACATGCATGTATAGTCTCCCGTTATGCCAGGAAGTTGAAGCACAATTTATCCTTGATTGTCTATCTTTCTGTGAAGGTCGGGGGGGCGCGATGGTTAACTCCTACCAACCTCCCCCCTAGGAGCATGCGTAGTAATACTTTGCTTTGAGGGCTAATAAACTTTTGCAATAAGTATGTGAGTTCTTTATGACTAATGTGAGTCCATGGATTATACGCACTCTTACCTTTCCACAATTTGCTAGCCTCTACGGTACCTTGCATTGCACTTTCTCACCTCGAGAGTCGGTGTAAACTTCGCCGGTGCATCCAAACCCCGTGATATGATATGCTCTATCACACATGAGCCTTATTATATCTTCCTCAAAACAGCCACCATACCTACCTATTATGGCATTTCCATAGCCATTCCGAGATATATTGCCATGCAACTTCCACCGCTTCCGTTTTGATGATTTGAGCATTCATTGTCATATTGCTTTACATGATCGTAAGATAGCTAGCATGATGTTTCCATGGCTTGTCCGTTTTTTGATATCTTTGCTACGCTAGATCATTTCACATCCTGGTACACTGCCAGAGGCATTCATATGGAGTCATACTTTGTTCTACTATTGAGTTATAATATTGAGTTGTAAGTAAATAGAAGTGTGATGATCATCATTATTCATTATTAGAGCATGTCCCAGTGAGGAAAGGATGATGGAAACTATGATTCCCCCACAAGTCGGGATGAGGCTCCGGAAAAATATAAAAAAAGAGAAGAAAAAAAAGAAGAAGAAGAAAAAAAGAAAAAAGAAAAAAAGAAAAAAAATGAGAGACAAAGAGAGAAGGGGCATGCTAATTCCACACTTGTGCTTCAAAGCAGCACCATGTTTTCACATAGAGAGTCTCCTATGTTGTCACTTTCATATACTAGTGGGAATTTCTCATTATAGAGTTAGATGCACACCCACTTAGTTTCAGTTTGAGCTTTCATACACTTATAGCTCTTAGTGCATCCGTTGCATGGCAATCCCTACTCCTCGCATTGATATCAATTGATGCGCATCTCCATAGCCCATTGATTAGCCGCTTCGATGTGAGACTATCTTCTTTTTTGTCTTCTCTATATTAATGTCTACCACCGCATTCTATTCCACCCATAGTGCTATATCCGTGGCTTGCGCTCATGTATTTCGTGAGAGTTGAAAATGCTGAAGCGCGTTAAAAAGTATGAACCAATTGCTTGGCTGACACCGGGGTAGTACATGATTTATACTTTGTGTTAAGAAGACAGAGCATGACAAGGCTATATGATTTTGTAGGGATACCGTTCTTTAGCCTTGATATTTTGAAAGACATAATTGTTTGTTGGGATGCCCGAGTATTAATGCATTTATGTCAAATTATAGACTATTGATTTGAATCACTCATGTCTTAATATTCATGCCATGATTAGATATATGATCAAGATTATGCTAGGTAGCATTCCACATCGAAAATTATCTTTTTTTATCATTTACCTACTCGAGGACGAGCATGAATTAAGCTTCGGGATGCTGATACGTCTCCGTCGTATCCATAATTTTTTATTGTTTCATGCCAATATTATACAACTTTCACATATTTTTGGCAACATTTTATATGATTTATTGGACTAACATATCGATCCAGTGCCCAGTGCGAGTTCCTGTTTGTTGCATGTTTTTTGTTTCACAGAACATCCATGTCAAATGAAGTCCAAACGCGATAAAAATTTACGGAGAATTATTTTGGAAAATATGTGATTTTTGGGAGTTGGAATCAACACAAAAGGAGGCCCACAGCCCCCACAGTACACCAGGGCGCACCCTAGGGCCCAGGCGCGCCATGGTGGGTTGTGGTCACCTCGTAAGTCGGTTGGAGTTCTACTACGGTCGCAAGGAAGCTTACATCCGGAAAAAATTCGTGTTAAAATCTTAGCGCAATCGGAGTTACGGATCTTCGGGAATATAAGAAACGGTTTTCGGCCAGAAAACAGAAGCGCGAAACAGAAGAGAACAGAGAGGAAGATCCAATCTCGGAGGGGCTCCTGCCCCTCCGCCTCCATGGAGGCCATGGACCAGAGGGGGAACTCTCCTCCCATCTTGGGGGAGGCCAAGGAAGAAGAAGAAGGAGGGGGGCTCTCTCCCCCTCTCTCCCGGTGGCGTCGGAACGCCACCGGGGCAATCATCGTCTCGGCGATCTACACCAACAACTTCGCCACCGTCAACACTAACTCTCTCCCCCTCTATGCACTGGTGTAACACCTCTCTTTCCCGTTGTAATCTCTACTTAAACATGGTGCTCAACTCCATATATTATTTCCCAATGATATGTGTCTATCCTATGATGTTTGAGTAGATCCGTTTTGTCCTATGGGCTAATTGATGATCGTGGTTGGTATGAGTTGTATGTTTTATTTTGGTGATGTCCTATGGTGCCCTGCGTGTCGCGCAAATGTGAGGGGTCCCCGCTGTAGGTTGTTGCAATATGTTCATTATTTTCTTATGATGGGTGGCGTTAGTGACAGAAGACACAGACCCGAGTAGGTGGGTTGTTGCATATGGGAGTAAAGAGGACTTGATACTTAATGTTATGGTTGAGTTTTACCTTAATGATCTTTGGTAGTTGCGGATGCTTGCTAGAGTTCCAATCATAAGTGCATATGATCCAAGTACGGAAAGTATGTTAGCTCATGCCTCTCCCTCATATAAAATTGCAATAATGATTACCGGTCTAGTTATCAATTGCCTAGGGACAAATAACCTTCTTGTTTGACAAAAGCTTTCTGCTAAACAACTAACTTTTATTATCTTGCAATTTACTCGTAGTTTTATTCCCGCAAAGTACTTCTAGTTTTATTCGTGCAAACTATCCTATCACCTACAAAATAGTTTCATACTTGTTTTAGGTAAAGCAAACGTTAAAGTGTGTGTAGAGTTGTATCGGTGGTCGATAGAACTTGAGGGAATATTTGTTCTACCTTTAGCTCCTCGTTGGGTTTGGCACTCTTATTTATCAAAAAATGCTACAAACGATCCCCTACACTTGTGGGTTATCAGTCATACACGCCCATGTCATACACGCAAATAAACATAAAACAAACACACACATGCATATATATATATATAAGGCATAGCCATGCATATACATACAACCATGCACATAGCTATATATAACTAGCTAGGGTTCCACAAGTCGGACCCTCAAAATAAGTCATGCCAGTTGTCATCGTCGATGTCGCCCTGCTTCCTCCCTCTCCTCAAACTCAGGTTACTACAAAAGTCCTAGTCGTCGGCGGGTTCTCCGGCTTCTCCATCCTCGATCCCGACCCAGCCCGATGATGTCGATGCTCGTCAGAAGCGGGATTGGAGGTCGGCTAGTTACAACCAAAATATTAACAATCCAAACTAGCTAGCTAGGGTTCCATAACTCGGACCCTCAAACTAAGCCTCGGCGTCGTCGGTGGACTCGTCCTCGTCGTCGCTGTGCTCCTCCTCCGTCTCGGGATACTCCAAGTCGGAGTCGGTGTGCTCCCTCTCCCCCTCCCCATCCATGCTATCAATGTCGTCGTCGCCCAACTCCTCGTCTAGATTGGGCAGCTGGGACGACGAGCGGCAGACACCCTCATCGTCGCTAGAATCGGGAGGGGTGACCTCCTCCTCGCTGGAGGAGGGGACATACCATGGCCCATCCCAGTACATGTCTTTGCTGCATTTGTTTAATAACAATAATGAGTTGTAAATATACATATACATATATTATATAGATGACTTTCTAATGATTAATTAAGAATTAAAGTAGCAAAACCCGGCCAGCAGATAACAAATAAACAATTTAATTGGATCTATGGATACACATAAAATATACTTCTAACAGATACACAATTTACGTCTTATTTAACTATAACATTTCCACAATAGCCCAAATTAACTAGCATTTGCTAGCTACGTGTGAACAGAGATATACACATGCCATGCACATTTTGCCAAAAGGGGAAAAAGGTGAAGAAGCTCACCTCGCGCGCTCCTCCTTGTGTTTGCGGACGCCGGTGCCGATGCGACGAGGAAGGAGGCGGCCGACGTCGATTGCCGCGGAGGCATCCGTGACCGCGGTGGCGAGCATTGCCGTGGGGCGCCAATGGTCGCGGCGGCGCCTGTGGCCGCGGATGCGACATCGTCCGCTGATTTGACGGCGACGGAACCCGGGGCCGCCACGGCTCCGCCGGCTGAGGCGGACGCGGCGTCCATCAGCATAGCCGCCGCGGCGGCCGTCCGGTGCAGAAGACTTGGCCGTCGAGTCGATGCGACGACGGCTTCGAGATGGAGAGGCGGTGGTGTGGCTGGGGGAAGTGGACAATGCGGCGCGGCGGCGATCCATCGACAGCGGAGAGGGAGCTAGCTAGATGGCTGGCAACGGCGAGAGAGTGAGAGTGAGCAGATTGAGGGTTTTCTTGGAGCGAACCCTCGCTCGCTCGTTTCTCATTTACGAAAGCAGAGGTTTGCCAAGTTTTCAAACTCGGCACAACGAGACATACGGTCAGCTGGTCAACAACACATGATGCGCTGTCCCACCTGTCAGGTATTGCCGAGTTTATGGAGCAAAACTCGGTAAATATGTGACGCCTCGTATTCCAATTTTAAAAAATTGAAACCCGAATAATATTTACCGAGTGTTGGCCACAAGAAACTCGACAGATATATTACACCTAGCATTCCAATTAAGAAAATAAAAACAAGAAAATGTTTGCCGAGTTGCCGTTAGTCAAAACCCGACAAACGAAGGCCGCCGTCACGGCTCCGTCCATTGCTGCCAGACATGACCCACATGTTAGTGTTCGCCGAGTTGTTTCTGTTAGGAACTCGGCGAATTATTTTCGTCGCCGGTTTTTTTTTCGTCGAGTCTGTTTTCGTCATAACCCGACAAACAACACCACTCTGCCGAGTTACGAATTATCTCCGAGTTCAGTTACAGATCAAACTCGACAGACAGAACTTCGTCGAGTGCCCGACAGAATGCACTCGGCAAATAATTAAAACTCGGGACAAAACGCAATTCTAGTAGTGCTTGAAGCAGAGATATGGATGGTTTATTGAGATCAATGGGAAGCAACCCCAGACGGAAATTGTTTAGATATGGAAGCTGGTGCATGGACAGTACAAGTCATGCGTGCTTCATGGAGCAGTTTTCCTTTAGCAGTTAAAAAGCTAGCGCTGATGGATGGAAACTACCAAAGGCCCACGTCCAGCTAGTCTAGAGTAGATCAGACGCTTAAATCAACTCCAATCATACGGCAATGGACTGGTCTGACGGATAGCGAGGGATCAGACCCCTAGTGGTTCCCATTCATGAACCTGCTAAGTCGCGTGGACTTGAATGTTCTCTCACCTCTATTTGACAATACTACGGACTAAGAAGAAACGAAACAACTGCACATATACCACGGTTTTATGTACCATTTCTGTCCGATGCTCACTCTGATGGTGTCCGCGCTGTACACAGCCCTGTCAGACGGTTTGATCAGCCGTGTCCGACATTCAGATGTGTGGCACAGTCGTAGAGAAAATTGAGTACTACCTACCAATTTGACCAAGTAGACTCCCTGTTCACTAAACAGGGTTCAGAAAACTTATTTTGGACTCACAGTTTTTTTATGTTGTTATAACAAAAAAAATGTTACGTGTGTAAATATTTATGTTTATGTTGACACATTAATACCGTACCTACTATTAAAAGCAGGAAGGTTTCTGCCGAAATTTTCGTCCAACACAAATTTACCTATTTGCCCTCCCACCAAATCACATAGTACTACACAATTGCTACGGTGGGTCATTTTGTTTGCTTTTCTCCCTTGTTTCCGAATCTCGACCTCTTCTAGCGCTCGACGCCGCCCGATGCTTCTGCTTGTCGCCGCGATCTCCAACGAACCGGACCTTTGTCCCAGCCGCGTTCTCTGACGCACAGCTGGACCGAACCTTCGCCGGCGACCAAAGAAAAAAACCTCACCGCCCGTCCTCGTCCTCCCCATCTGTTGGAAATATACACTAGAGGCAATAATAAAGATGGTTATTATTATATTTTTTGTTTCATAATTAAGTTTATAAGTTATGTGCTAGAATTGTATTAGTTCAGAATAGTGCGTATTCGAAGGAAAACCCTAATACATGTGTGGAATTATGAACACCGTTAAGATATCCCCGGTCTCGCCTCTAAGACTGGTACGTATAGTATTGATAGTCTTGGTTTCCCGACTTTGTGGCAAAATGACAAAGTGTTGTAGAGTTGTCGGTAATATATGAGATCGGAGTTGTTAGTGAGTGACGATGGATAGACCCAATTGATAAACCCTAATATTGGTTATTATTATATTTTTGTTTCATAATTAAGTTTATAAGTTCAGTGCTAGAATTGTATTAGTTCAAAATAGTGCGTATTCGGAGGAAAACCCTAATACATGCATGTGTGGAATTATAGACACCGTTAAGATATCCCCAGTATCGCCTAAGACTGGTTCTTATATTATTGATAGTCTTGGTTTCCTGACTATGTGGCAAAATGACAAAGTGTTGTAGAGTTGTCGGTAATATATGAGATCGGAGTTGTTAGTGAACAACGGCGATGGACATACGCAATTGATAAACCCTAATAGTGGTTATTATTATATTTCTGTTTCATAATTAAGTTTATAAGTTCTGTGCTAGAATTGTATTAGTTCATAATAATGCGTATTCGAAGGAAAACCCTAATACATGCATGTGTGGAATTATAAACACCGTTAAGATATCCCCGGTCTTGCCTCTAAGACTTGTCCGTATATTATTGATAGTCTTGGTTTCCTGACTATGTGGCAAAATGACCAGGTATTGTAGAGTTGTCGGTAATATATGAGATCGAGTTGTTAGTGAACAACGACGATGGATAGACCCAATTGATATACCCTGAAACAATCATCCATAATGTTATCGGTAGTTTCTCAATTTAAGTATTACCGTTGCTATAATATTGTTTGACCATAAGACACATGATAGAACCAGATACGATATGGACGTGGCGGATACCTTCAAACTTACACCGTAACAGGGTAATCATAAAGTCGGTATCTCGCTCTTAAGTCTTAACTGATAGTATGCCATTGTTCTATATGTTATAGTTATGGGAATTGCTACTCCTACTGATGGAGAGATACACTCTGGGCCCTCTCAAGCATATGTTGTTCATTATTGTTTGGCCGGGCACGTGATCATGATGATGATCATAGGAACATCGATAATACGGATTGAGTAAAAGATTACATGCCGGGAAACGGGGTTAACAACTGTTTCACCCCGGGTTATGTAAAGTAGCGAGATGCAACACGATAAAGTGATGGATAGTAATACAACGGTTCTCATGACAAAAGAACTTTGTGATATATGTGGGGGTTACTATGTGCATCAAGGTACCGCTAGTAATCGACTTGTCTAGACTCCTCCCCACGTCTCCTATCCCAGCCTCCTCCTCCCTAATTAGGGTTTCGTTGCCTCCCGCCGGCGCCATCGCTGGCCCGCCTAGTCTCCGGTGGCCTTAGGGCCATGGGGTGTGGTGGATCACGACCCTTGCCGGTGGGAGGGCTCTGTTTTTACATGTGTCTTCGAGATTTGTTAGGGTTTGTGTCCTGCTCAGTAAGGCGAGATGGCTAGGACTTTCTGAAGATGGAATAAGGTTCTCCCCGCCTAGCCCCTGTTCTGGTGGTGCACCTAGTATCATCGGTGGGCCTGTGGAGGTGTGTCTCCGACGAATATGTTCTTGGTGGATATGCTCGGATCTATTCGTCGTTTGTCTACGTTCTTGTGTTTTTAGGTTGGATCCTTCCGATTTAAGCTACTCTTCATCGGTGGCGGTTGTTGTTCTGGAGCGTTGATCGTATGGGGCCTTAGCGCGACGACCGTCTACTACAACAAGTTTTGCCTGGCTCCAGTGAGGGAGGGCGATGACGGCGGCGCGCCTTCGGCTCGCTTCAGTGCTTGTAGTCGTCGCCAGGTGGTCTACGGATCCGGATGTAATTTTTATTATTTCCGGTGTTCATTGTACTCCCATGATTGAAGATGAATAGATCGGATGTTTTCCTGCAAAAAAGGTACCGCTAGTAATCATTGTCTCAATGAGATTCCGTACATGTACACATGTATTCGAACCCATAGGGTCACACACTTAAGTTTCGGTAACATTTAAGACATGTGTTCGATAAAATAAATGGATGAAGTAATGCCGAAGGTTGTTCGGAGTGTCTCGGGATATGACGAAGGTGTCCGGAATATCACCGAGAGTGAACGGAATGGTTTCGGTCATTTTCAGAAAGTGGTTGAATGGTTTAAGAATGGTTTTGGAATATTTCGGAGCGAGGCGTCCGGATTTTTTTCAAACTTCGGAAAAACCTAAAAGTGGGAAAAACCATAGTGGGGCCCACATGTGCCAGTGGGCACATGGGGCCCACTAGGGCTGCGGCTAGGTGGGGGGACTCTGGCCGAGTTGGCCAGGGAATCCCCCTGGTGCGAATTGGTAGGAGGGAGGAGGAGACCTAGTTGGTCTCGGACTCCCCCCTCTCTTAAATCAGATTGGGGGAGGGAGTCCTAGGAGGACTCCACCTCCCCCTCCCCCCAACTCGCATAGGGAAGGGAGGGAGTCCTAGTAGAACTCCACCTTCCCCCTATGGTGCGGCTAGGAAAGGAGGAAGTCCTACTAGGACTCCTCTCCCCCCAAGTCGGTCAGGCCCAATATAAAAGGAGGGGTCGTGCACCACCAAAGGCATCCAATCCAGCCGCCCCTCTACTCTCTAGCTGCACCACCACCACACCACCACCTACCCGCGGCGTCTCGCTGCCCCGATGCTCTGCCTACTTCATCTACTATGCGGGAGCGCTGCCGGATTTCTACCTCGGTTTCATCGATGATCATAGAGCGCTGTCGGATCTTCATCGACTAAGTGCCCACTTTGTCCATGTGCTTAATCACGCTACGACGCGATGTTTTTGATCACGTATGTGTGGATACCATGGAGGTGCTGTGCTAGTGGTACTCATTCGTGGGAATCGACATGATCTACTTCCACTACTTCCTTGACATGGACAATCTTCCGCTAGTTTGATCTTCGAGGGTATGATCTGTTGCCTCTACCTTAGCACATGATCCTGGTTATGCGCTAGAAAAAAATTCTTTTTGCGTAGCTCGTTCTCCAACAGTGGCATCTGAGCGGTCTATGCGTAGGCATGGGTACGGATAGAGGAATTGGAGAACTCCTGCATTGTTGTTCTTGTTTTGCTTCCTGGTGTTGTAATTTTTACCTTGACAACATTGTGTGATTATGGCTCAAGTCGACTTTATGATGACCGCGTTCATCGAGCTGGTTTGTCATATGTGCTTCGGGTACATGAAACAACTTTGTTGAATGACGGTTTTTCACGCAATAGTTAAAGAGAAATTTTGCACATTGGGATTATGTGGGTTTTGTGAACCTCGCATGGAGGTCAAGCGTATTGACGAAGTTTAGATAAGCTTTTTTTGCTATTCATAGCACAATGGGGATGCACTCCAAACAAGTTAAATGACAAGTACATGATCACGGTGCTCAATGGTCACGTAGGTAGCAACGGTTCTCCTCGAAACCACATAGCCCCGTACTGTACTAAACGTGTTAGAGGCTGATACTTGTGATTTGCGTTGGGTTTTCCGTGAAGTGGAACGGGTAATTGCAGCACAAAGTGGGTAAGTATTTCCCTCAGTTATGAAACCAAGGTTTATCGAACCAATAGGAATATCAATGCTCAAACGTCTTCAGCGGCTGCACACAAATGAACAAAAAACTTGCACCCAACACGGGCAAGAGGGTTGTCAATCCCCTTGATCTCGTTATTTGCAAGCAAATGAGTTGTGTAGATAATTGTTGATAAATATAAATTGCAAAATAAATAAAAAGTAAATAAAGACAGTGAGGTAATTGTAGCGTTTGTAAATATATAAGTGAATAGACCCGGGGGCCATAGTGTTCCCTAGCGGCATCTCTCATGTAGGCAGCATACGGTGGGTAACAAATTACCGTTGGGCAATTGATAGAAAAGCGGATAGTTATGCGATGTTCACGGCAATGATCATGTATATATAGGCATCACGTCCATAAGCAAATAGGCCGACTCATGCCTGCACCTATTACTATTACTCCACTCATCGACCGCTATCCAACATGCATCTAGAGTATTAAGTAAAACAGAGTAATGCTTGGAGAACGATGACATGATGTAGACAAAGTAAACTCAAACAATATGAATGAACCCCATCGTTTTATCCTTAGTAGCAACAACACAAAGACGCATCTTGTCCCCTGATACGTCTCCAACGTATCTATAATTTTTTATTGTTCCATGCTGATATATTATCATTCTAGGATACTTTTTGGGCCATTATTTACCAATTTATAATATTTTTGAACACTAACCTATTGACCCAGTGCCCAACGCCAGTTGCTGTTTGCTGCGTGTTTTTGCCTTTGCAGGTTTACTGTACCAAACAAAGTCCAATTGCCACGAAACTTTTTGATGATTTTTTCTGGACTATATGAAGACCTAGAAGCTTTGGAAGGAAGCCATGAGGCACACGAGGGCCCCACCACACATCAGGGCGCGCCCTGGGGGGTGCCCTGATATGTGGTGGCCCCCTCGGGCGCCTCCTGACGTCCCTCTTCGGCCTATAAATTCTCTAATATACTGAAAACTCTCGAGGCAGTCCAGAAACCCTTTTTCCGCCACCGCAAGTCTCTGTTCCGTCGCGAGGCCATCTGGAGCTACGTTCCGGCACCCTGCCGGAGGGGGGGATCGACCACGGAGGTCCTCTTCATCAACCTTGCTGCCCTCATGATGATGTGTGAGTAGTTCACCACCTCTCTCTCTTATGATCTTCAATACAATGATCATTGCATCTTCGCTTTGATCTATCCGATGTAATCCTATTGTGCGGTGTGTTTGTTGGGATCCGATGAATTGTGGGTTTATGTTCAGATTTTTCATGAAAAGTATTTGAGATGCCTCTGAATTATATTATCTCTTAAGTGCATGATCATTATAGCTTCGTAATGCTCTCCGATCTATTGATGTGCTTTGGACAAGTAGATTGATATTTCATCGGTGGGAGTGGTGCGTTGTGGTAGGTTCAACCTGGCGAGTTTCTATATCCCGGTGACAAAGTAGGGGACAAGATGCGTCTTTGTGTTGTTGCTACTAAGGATAAAATGATGGGGTTCATTCATATTGTTTGAGTTTACTTTGTCTACATCATGTCATCGTTCTCCAAGCATTACTCTATTTTACTTAATACTCTAGATGCATGCTGGATAGCGGTCGATGAGTGGAGTAATAGTAATAGATGCAGGCAGGAGTCAGCCTATTTGCTTATGGACGTGATGCCTATATATACATGATCATTGCCATGAACATCGCATAACTATCCGCTTTACTATCAATTGCCGAACAGTAGTTTGTTTACCCACCGTATGCTGCCTACATTAGAGATGCCACTAGAGAACACTATGGCCCCCGGGTCCATTCACTTATATATTCGCAAACGCTATTATTACCTCGCTGCGTTTATTTACTTTTTAATTATTTTGTTTTTATCAATAATTATCTACACAACTCATTTGCTTGCAAATAACGGGATCAAGGGGATTGACAACCCTCTTGCCCGCGTTGGGTGCAAGTTGTTTGTTCATGTGTGTGAAGCCGCTGAAGACGGTTGATGATTGATATTCCTATTGGTTCGATAAACCTTGGTTTCATAACTGAGGGAAATACTTATCCGCTTTGTGCTGCAATTACCCGTTCTTCTTCACGGAAAACCCAACGCAGATCACAAATATCATCCCCTACTTTGTCACTGGGATATAGAAACTCGCCAGGTTGAACCTACCACAACGCACCACTCCCACCGATGAAATATCAATCTACTTGGCCAAAGCACATCAATAGATCGGAGAGCATTACGAAGCTATAATGATCATGCAATTAAGAGACAATATATATCAGAGGTATCTCAAATACTTTTCATGAATAATCAACATAAACCCACAATTCATCGGATCCCAACAAACACACCGCACAATAGGATTACATCAGATAGATCAAAGCGAAGATGTGATACTCATTGTATTGAAGATCATAAGAGAGAGAGATTGCCATCTAGGTACTAGCTATGGACCCGTAGGTCTGTGGTGAAGTACTCACACATTATCATGAGGGTAGTAAGGTTGATGAAGAGGCCCTCCGTGATCGATCCTCCCTCCAGCAGGGTGCCAAAACGGAGCTCCAGATGGCCTCGCGGTGGAACAGAGACTCGCGGCGGCGGAAAAAGGGTTTCGGGACTTCCTTCGGGGTTTTTGCAATATTAGAGAATTTATAGGCCGAGGAGGGACGTCGGGAGAGCCACGAGGGGGCCACCACATATCAGGGCATCCCCCCCCAGGGCGCGCCCTGATGTGTTGTGGGGCCCTCGTGTGCCTACTGACCTCCTTCCGAAGCTTCTCGGTCTTCTTTTGGTCCATAAAAAATCATCAAAAAGTTTCATGGCAATTGGACTTCGTTTGGTACTGTAAACCTGAAAAGGCAAAAACATGCAGAAAACAGCAACTGGCACTGGGCACTGTCTCAATAGGTTAGTGCTCAAAAATATTATAAATTGGTAAGTAAAGACCCAAAAAGTATCCTAGAATGATAATATATTAGCATGGAACAATAAAAAATTATAGATACGTTGGAGACGTATTAGAGGCATCTAAGTTGTTTTTGCAGGGGAAGTGATGTGGTATAGCAGAAGATATATTATCGTGACTAACATAATTGCATGGCGGTGACAGCGATGGACATCGATGCATGTTGTGGTGCATGAAGGAGTTCCCGGTGATGGAGATCGTTGACGTGCTATACCATATCACTATATGAATTCCGTGAGATGTTTATCATATTTATGCACTTTGTTTGTTACCTTGGTAGTCCTAATAAATAGGGTGATCCCTCACTAAAATTATCAACTAACACGTTCTTCCTGGGTTAGGCGCCACATAGAGTGTTCTTCGCCGTGTGCGCGTCATGTCACATGAGTTCCCCGGTGACGTTCATAATGTGGATGCAAAGCGTTTGTGCAGCTGGTATCCTTAGGTTCTCTTGACATACTACTTAGAGCGTCTAAAGTATGAGACACAAGAACCGAAAGATTAACAGGAGTTACAGGGTGATGTAATTGGTATGATAACCTACCGGTGTTGCTCCCCGTTGCGCGGTGTTACATTGGTATCGGGATAGTAACACGCGGATCTTGAATCACTAAGTTTCAATTATGAGGGATATTGATTTTAGTGGGAGCTAGAAAATATTGATTTGTGTAGTTCTTTAATTATGAAACAAGTGTCTAAAATGAATTTGCTTTAAATTGTAGATCAATGGCACGCAACAGTTTATTCCCTTTAGCTCCAATTTTAGAGAAAGAGAAACTGCACGAGTCTAGAACAAACTTTGCGGACTGGTACCGCAATGTGAGAATTGTTGTGAAAGGTGCTAAGAAATACTATGTCCTTGTGGCAACTCTTGGTGATCCTCCTGCTGATGATGTTACTTAGGAAGTGCAGGACCTATTTCAACGTCGTAGTGACGACGGTATCGCAGTCCAGTTTTTCATATTTGCAGCTATGGAACCAGAACTTCAAAACAGGTTTTAGAATGGGGTACATATGAGACAACTGTTGAATCGAAGAGCAAGTTTTAGAAACAACCCAAGTCTGAGAGATTTGATATTTCACACGCACTAATCAACTACTCCCTCCGTTCCTAAATATAAGACCTTTTAGAGATTCCACTATGGATTACATACGGAGCAAAATGAGTGAATCTATACTCTAAAATATGTCTATATACATCCGTATGTAGTTTTTAGTGGAATCTCTAAAAGGTCTTATATTGAGAAACGGAGGGAGTACAAGATGGCAGAAGGTAGTTCGGTCAGTGCCCACGTGTTTAAGTTGCATGGGTATTGTCGGGGATATTACCCCGCGGTATAACCCGGCCGGAAGTATGACCCGGCCGGGACTCGGCGACTCACTGTTGCTCCAGCCGAGCTTGGCGACTCATTGGTGACCCGGCTGAAGGTATGACCCGGCAGGAGGTATGACCCGGCCCATCGTATGGCGGCTCATAGGTCACCTCTATTACCGGGTCACAGGACGACCAGGCCCAAGACCCAGCGTGTAAGCCGGCGTGAGGCGGCTCATAGATAAGGCCCAAAGGAGAGGAAGGATTCCCTTACAAGAGAAACAAGACCCGGATTAGGACTCAAGAGAGACTAGTCCTAATCCTACTCCTAGTTGGACTCTACATGTAAACCTACCCCTTCCACTTATATAAGGAGGGGTAGAGCACCCCTAGAGGGACAACTTCAAGTCATTAGACATAGACAGATTAGAGGCTCTCGAGATTAGAGGTAGCGATTAGCACCCTTGTAATCGAGATCACCCTCATCATCACTATAGACACAAAGCAGGACGTAGGCTTTTACCTCCATCAGAGGGGCCGAACCTGGGTAAACTCGCGTCTCTCGATTCCGACCAACCCCTCTCAAGCCGCCACATGGTTGCGATGGCCTCATGCCTAAGTTCTCTCACGAGGACATCTTGCCGTGACCAAACCACGACAGTTGGCGCCCACCATGAGGCCCCGCACGGTGGTATTGTGTTCTTGGAGGGAGCTCTTCCGGGAATCGAGAAGTTTGCGATCAGCCGGATGAGGAAGAGTTGGCTCGGAAGATCTACATCAACTCCAATTTCAAGATCAAAAGGAAAGAAACTTTTTGCGGTGACTATCCAGTCTCGGTCAACCTATCCGATCTAGGATTAAGCGATGACAAACATACAGCCGGATCAACCCAGAGCATCCTACGACGATTACTAGGGCCGCAATCCATGGTGGACAGGTTGCCCCGTCGTGCGCATGGTTGCGGATCGGGTACTGCTGAAATCCATCATCAATACAACAAACGTCGGCAGTCAAAAAAGAAAGAGTAAAAGAAACCGCAGCTATTAGTCAACGGTTGCAGCTGCAAACAGGTACGGACACGGACTGGAGCAGGACGCGGATCGACTCGCCGCATCCATGCCTCAGCCGCCGCGGCGTCGTCCCACCGGCCTCGCTTCCCCTCGTGTGCCTTCGCCACCGCGGCGTCTGAGCCGTCCTCATCTCGCCTCGTTTGCCTTCGCCGTCGCGGCGTCTGAGCCGCCCTCACCCTGCTCCGAGCCGGCCGCGCTCCTCTGTCTCGCGTCCGAGCCGGCCCTGCCTCGGCTGCGTCCGCGCCACGCTTTGCCTGCTCACCTCCGGCCGCTGCGGCCCGTCACCTCCGTCGTGGCCTCGTCAGCGGTCGCCTTGCCTCTGCTGGTCATCGCCCACATCGCCGGCTTCGCCACGGCCACACCTTGCGCCACGCAAGTCCCGCCTCTGCCGCTGCACCTCGCATCAACCACTGAGCCACCGGCCTCGCTTCGACCATGGACGTGCCCGCTGCTTCGCCTCGGCCGATGCGGGCCTGCAGCTCCGCCTCCGCTGCGCCTTCGCGAGTCCGAGCCCGCCGGCTCCGTTTCCATCACGCTCGCGCCAGGGCATTTCCCTCTCTGTGTCGGCCAGATCGCCCCTGCCACAATGGTCGGGACCTCGCCCTGCTCTGCTGCCGCGTCCTTGAGCCGGCCCGCGCGCCCGCTTCCAGCTGCGCCTCCGCTCGGTCCCGCGCGCCGGCCACCGGCTCTGCCCCTGCCCCTGGCTGCGGGTTCTGCCGCAGCCGCTGGCTCCGCCCCGCCAGCCACCGTCGTAGCTCGCCTCGCCCCGGCCGGCTTCAATCCGCCACAGTGGTCAGGACCTCGCCCCGCTCCGCTGCCGCGTCCTTGAGCCGGCCCGCTCACCCGCTTCCAGCTGCGCCTCCACTCGGTCCCACGCGCCGGCCACCGGCTCCGCCCCTGCTCCGGCTCGCCCCGCCTGGGCTCCCCACCGCGCCGCCTCGCCCATGGCATCCTGCCTCTATTCTGCAGCCGCGGCCTCTCCCCGCCGAGAGCCGTCGCTGCGGTCTTTCCGCCGCCGTGAGCCGCCGCTCGGGACCCGTCGCCACCGCGGCGCCGGACGAGCCGCCGCGGCCTCTCCTCGCCAATAGCCTCTGCCTCGCCGGCCGCCGTCGTCTCGCCTACCCGCGGCCAAGCACTGGTCCGCCCGCCACGGTCAAGCTGCCGCCACGGCCCCGAGGCAGGTCTCCGCCACGGCTGCGCCTTGCCTGCTGCGCCGCAACCGCGCCCCCTCTGCATGCCGGCTCCGCCTCCACACTCCTCTGCTCCGGCTCGCCCCGCCTGGGTTCCCCATTGCGCCGCCTCGTCTCCAGTCGGCTCTCCAGGCAGGGAAGAAGTAGTGGGGGACCGGCTGCTCAAAACACTCCCTTGGTCTGATGGAAAACTACACCTGTCAAATAATACTACTACAGATCATCTGCCGTTCAGATATACCTCGAATATACCAGGTGCTATCTATTTCATCTGTTTTATTAACACATATTAATTTCTTCGAGGACAATTACTCTGTCTTTGTAATATTTTTTACACAGGACAATTATTCATTGCCAAAGTGGCATTATACCGCGGAGATGGAGGCGCGCCAATATCATTATGCACCGGTGTTCGTCCGTGTCGCGCTGCACCGGCTTACAACGCCACGGCCGTCTCTCGCGGCCACACCGGCTTACAACACCGCGGCCGTCTCTCGCGGCCGCACCGGCTTACAACGCCGCGGTCGTCTCTCGCGACCGCACCGGCTTACAACGCCGCGGTCGTCTCTCGCGACCGCACCGGCTTACAACGCCGCGGTCGTCTCTCGCGACCGCACCGGCTTACAACGCCGCGGTCGTCTCTCGCGACCGCACCGGTTTACAACGCCGCGGTCGTCTCTCGCGACTGCACCGGCTTACAACGCCGCGGCCGTCTCTCACAACTGCGCCGTCGTCAAACGCGCGGCTGACTTCTACATCTGCGTCGACATGCTGGTGTTGTGCTTGCTCGTTCAAGCCGCCCAATGGACGCTCATGAGTCCCCGCCATGCGATCTGGTCTACGTTGACATGCTGGTGCTGTGTTTGCTCGTTCAAGCCGCCCAACGGACGCTCATGAGTCGCCGCCCTGCGATCCGGTCTATTTCAACAATTCTGAAGCAAGTCATGATATATTATCAGCTTCTGCCTCCGCCGGATGGTTCAATGGATAGGCGTGCAAGTCGCCGCCACTGTGTTTTGGTTAACTTCAACAACCAGCTGGGATGAACCGCTGGCCGGATTACTGACAAAAATCATATGGGATCATTTATAACCCGCCATCTCAACCTTCCACGGGTTCATGTTGCGTTATCAACACCAGGGACATACAATGAGTGTCGCGGAGGTCATCAACTCGCCACAAGCTTTTGGCTTCAATAAATTTCAGTTATCAGCCGTCAACCATATGCCGTCTTATGCCGTGCCCAAGTGTGAAGAATCTCAAGCCGCCTCTTCGAGTCGACTTAAGACTCGGGGGCTACATAGACATAACTCGGCAGATACAATTGGGCTCAAATATTACTGAGACACACCGGAACCATGAGTAAGGAAAAGTTGAACCAATGATGAAAATGATTTAGAAGCGATCTTCGAGAAGGAATATGACTAATGAGAATCATACTTACATCATTTGACAAGAGCTTGAGATCTCCGGAAAAGATTAGGAGAGCTAGGTAAGATCCTGGGGGAAAACCTGTGGGTTATGAGCCCACTCAAAGAGACCACTATTGAAATAATTGCTTAGAAGAGATATTGCCCCGGTACAAATTAAGAACTTGATGAGGATGAGAACCTCGAAACACTTAAGAGGATTTGAACGATAACACGAATCTTCTCAGATATCTTCAGCACTCCGGATAGAATAAAGAGAGATGAATAAAAGAGAGAGGCCTGGAGAAGAACTTCCACATGGATAGCATTTAACGAACGAAAAGAATATGATGAACACTGAAAGCTTGAATTGAATGCACCGGAGAAGAGAACAAGAACAAGAATGATGAACTTAGCACTTGAGGATCTTCACAATGAATCACCGGATACAACATCGAGGAAAAGATAGCGGAAGCGTCACATGAATAGAAAGGCACTTGGATGAGAATTTAATTATTGATGAAAAAGGGCGGGAGGGTGGGGAAAAACAAGGACAACTCAGATAGATGAAAAGAACTTCGGAAGAAATAAGAGGATTGAACTTGCCAATATTGGAAGGGACTCAAATAACTCGATGACAAACACACCGGTTAGGAAAGATATGAAATCACCACTTGACATCGAAGCAACTCGAATTACCATACTCTAAAACAAAATAAAGGATGAGGCTTGAGAATTAAGCCGGAAACAAATACATAACCCGTTTGCATTTGTTGGAAGGATACACCTAGGTAACTAAATGAATTCCCACCTAAGAATTTCCGAAGTCTTTCTTGTTTATGCGATTCGGGTTGCGGACCCAGGAACGTACCCAAGGTAATCAGCTACAACTGCACCCGCAACCTTCCACACCATAATCCAAGAAACTCTGCAAACTCGTCTACCTCAGACACTCGTAATCACAACGATACTAAGCATGGCAGTACATCCGAACTCTCTCCACCAGTACTGGGGATGCCGGACTCCTCTCGCCACTACTAGTACTGAAGCAATTTCGAATATCCTCCGTCCTGAGATACTAAGGAAACTGAACGATAACGATGTGCAAAAATCCCTCGGAGCTCTACTCCTTGATAACAGGAGGCACCAAGACAGAATTCCTTCACATCGGCATCATAGAGGTTCCAAAATACCCGCGTGATCCTAAAAAAAAATTGAGCAAGAAGAGGTGTAGAATCAAAATTCCTAAGTCGAATACCTCACTAGAGCATAGAAGAGGAGTAAAAGAAACCTACTCTCCGATATAACTAGACTCAAAATAGTTTGTTTTACTAGAATCGACTCGGCCAAAGTTCGATCAATCAAGGGGGCTCCTAGGTCGGTACAGGCTCTGATACCAACTTGTCACGCCCAAGATGCGATCCTATCCTTATTTTGGCACGAGGGCCTCGACAGGGATAGAAGCGCATCTCGTCGTTTCTCAAGAATGGATATCATTACAAGTACATGTAAAGAAGAGATGAGTATATGGAATTGGCTTACACTCGCCACAAGCTACATCAATATCACATCAATACAGCAACATATCCAAACATCATGCAGAAGAGCAGGGTCCGACTACGGACGAAAACAAACGATAAAAAGACATCCATCCTTGCTATCCCAGGCTGCCGGCCTGGAACCCATCCTAGATCGATGAAGAAGAAGAAGAAGAACTCCAAATCAAACAAGCTTCGCGCTCACGTCTAACCATCGCATTACCTGTACCTGCAACTATTGTTGTAGTAATCTGTGAGCCACAGGGACTCAGCAATCTCATTTCCAAGGGTATCAAGACTATTAAAGCTTAATGGGTGAGGTATGGTTAAGTGGTGAGGCTGCAGCAAGCACTAAGCATTTATTTGAGTGGCTAACTTACGAGTACAAGAATAAAGGGGGATGATTGTCGCATAAACGGACGTGATCTAGTAATGATCTCTAAGAGATCCTGAACACCTACTTACCTCATACATAACCCCATCGTGTTCTCTCTCGGATAAGGACTCACGAGAAGAGACAGTCACGGTTACGCATACGGTTGGTGTATTTTATTTGAGTTTACTTCAAGTTTGCTATGACCGGGTGTTAAACAAAGTTTTCAAGTTGCCACTTAACCGCAGGCACGGCTTTCCGAAAGATTTAATCCTGCAGGGGTGCTCCAACTCATCCATCACAAACTAACCACACGCCACGGGAATAACCTCGACCACGAATCCCGTGATTTCCTAGGCAATTCCATTGGAAAAACGCAACCTTGAGATAGCCCGAAGTATTCTCGGAATTCCGCGCACAAGACGTTCGAGAAAGGTAAAACAAATCCAGCAAGGCCGCCCGGCGTGTCGACGATCCCGATAGGAGTCGCGTATCTCGTTCTCAGGACACGATGGATGAGCGATGGTTACCACGCCAATCACCGAGTTGCCCCGGGTAGCGTTAATAAGCTGCTCTGGGTTGGACCAACACTCATGAGGAGCATTGGCCCGGGTTGTTGATTAAAGATCCTCGAGTTAATTACTCCCTATGCAGGTTTATTAGTTATTAGGCAAATGTAGTACCAATGTTGGGCCTTGCCAGACAAGTTTTATCCTAAAACGAAAATCAAGGGGGTCCCCATAACAACCCCGAGCATGTTAGGAGCGCTCAATTATGGAACATAACACCGATACACAAGTAACTAGGGTGGCAAGAGTGGAACAAAACACCGAGCAAAAGGCCAAGCCTTCCACCCTTTACAAAGTATATATATGTGCATTAAATTAAATAGCAATAATATTGTGATATAACAAAAGGATATCCATGTTGGCACATGGAAACAATTGCACCTTGAACTAGCAACGCTATAAGAAGGGCTGAGCAAGCGGTAACATAGCCAAACAATGTTTTGCTGGGATGTGGAGGGGTTAGAGGCTTATCATGGCAGTTTAGGAGGCTTGACACACAAGTGGTAGGTAACGAGACAGCGATAGAACGAGACAACTAGCATGACAATGATAGTAGTGGTATCCAAGCAAATGATCATCTTGCCTGAGATCCCGCTTTGAAGAAGAACAAATCCGTGAAGCAGGCGATCCGACGTAGTCGAACGAATCCTCACACTCCGAACGCTTTCGGAACTCTATCGAGAAGAAGCAATCCGAAAACAACAATCAACACATGATAAACACCACAACATATGCATTACATGATGCACTTAAATTATGATGCATGTTATGCATGACATGGCAAGCACAACAATCAACTTCTACACATTAAGTGAAGCTCAATATGCAACGAGTTGCATATTGACGAAACTCCACATTCGAATATTTAGTTCACTCTCGTTTAGGTACATGACAATATTAAATGTTGTTGAACATCGCAAGAGGTGAAGCATAAGTAAACTACACATCTAGGCAAGTTTAAATGAGGTCGGAAACTACATATAGCATTTCCAAAACGACCCCATATGTTAATTTCAAAATTGGTCCAGATCTGAACTAATCATGTTTATATTTATTAAACAGCAATATAAATAGGACCATGTGATTCTACACGTTATTCTAGTCGATTTACATATATAGATCATATAAAACGGAGCTACGGCCTAAAAGATATGACCTTCACAAGATGAACATGACATGAATGCAAAATGCATGAAAATGACAATCACAAACATTTCAAATCATGAATGCAGCAAGATATTATGATACTGCATGGAAATCTAAGCAAGTTACATATATGGCATGACCAAAACGGAGCTACGGGTCAACAACAACAACCAACACAAGTTTTAGTGCAAATCTGTCCAAAATAGCAACATGGCATATTGCACGCATGAAAACAACAAGCTACAAGATTCTAAAATGCACAAACTAAGCATGGGGCAGTAGCATATAACACACACTTCATTTCATCTTCACATATCATAAGCAAAAGAGTCATGGATCACATGGTAGGAAGCTCACAACATGGCAATAAAATATAGAAGATTAGGACTTAGTGAAAATAAAAGTTTTTAGCATAGCAGATTTTCATGGAGGCATATTGGAAGCAGTAAAAAACTATATGCTACAGGGCATAGATTGGCATGAAGCTTAACAGCATGGTAGTAGACATGATGCACTACAAATCCTTCCATGGTGGCAAGGTCTAATTATGCATAGAATCATGGCTAGCATCATCACAACATGGCATTATGAAGAAAACAGATTCTCAGACTTAGTGAAAATTAGAGTAGATATGTGCAGCAGTTTTTAACAGATTGACATATTGGACAACAGAATTAATTATGATGCTAAACCTATTCATGCAAAATATTGGCACAACATGATAGGCAACAACATGCTTAACAAAAGACTCCTTGGTGGCAATCACAAAAGGCTCCTAGATCAATAGCAAATCACATGAAACATGGCAACAAAATAACAGTTTCAGACTTTGTGAAATTTAGCTATCTGCCAAAACTGCAGTTTTAACTAGGCATGTTGACATGGCAATAACAGTAGCATAGCAATCATTTATAGGCATGGCAAGGACTCTACAGCAAGTATACATGACACACTTCAAATCATTCCATTGGCACAATTACATAGGATGCATGGTTTGCTTAATATGATGCCCACAAAACGGAACTCTACGTTAACAGATTTCAGTTTTAACGTGATAGAAAATTGAGAGCAAGAATTGGACATGATAATGAACTTCTACCTAGCAACCAGAGGCATGGCATCAAAGTAGACATATCCTAGAGCAATACTCATGAAGAAACCACATGCAAAAGACCTACGGGTGAGATGCAACCATCCGCGCAACATTGAATAAAATAACAGATTTCGCAACTACCATGGGATGCACTTTTGCAACACTATTTACAGCAAGTAGATGAATCCTATCATGCATGAAAATGCAACCATGGTGTAGAGCACATCGAGTAGATGAATTTCCATATAATATGCATCTACATCGGGTACACGGTTTAAGAGATACAAGCAATTCTATATGGCATGATGATGAATTTGCAGGCACAGAAAATGACTTGGCCAAAATTATACCATGCAGGAAACGGGACGAGGGGATCCGGGACGGGCGGATCCGAGGGGTCGGGGCGGTCCTGGGACGAGGCCGTCCCGGATCTGACGGTGGTGGCGGTTGCCGGCGACGACGGCGCGATTCCGGCGAGGAGGTGGCCGGGGCGAGGCGAGGGAGGACCGGAGGGGAGGATCGGCCCGCCGGCGGCCGGATCCAGTCTGGGGCGACGCGGGGAAAGGCCGGCGGGGAGGCTCAGGCGGTGCGGGGAGATCCGGCGAGGCTAGGCGCCGCGAGGTCCGGCCACCTCTTGGGAGGCGGCGAGGTGGCAGGCGGCGACCGGGCGGGGCGATGCGGGGCCCGGGGCGATGGGGCGCGGCGGCGCGGGGTCGGGACGTAGGCGGTGGCGGCTGGACGCGGCGGCGGAGCAGCTTGCGTGGAGGCGGCCGGCGGCAGGGGCGCAACTCCGGCGGCGGGGCGATGGGGCGCGGGCCTCCTCGGGCCGGTCGGGCCCTGGGCGGCAGCGGCTGGGCCCGGGGGGGCCTGGCTCTGGCCCGGGCGGGCCTCGGGTGGTGGGAGGCGGAGACAGCTGGCGGGAGGCAAGGTGGCGCGACGTGGCGGCCACTGATTGGTCGCTGGGCGGCGGCGGAGGGGCGACATGTGGCGGTCGGCGGCTGGGAGGGCGCGGTTTTCGAGGCTGGAGGTGGGAGAAGGCCAAAATAGGCAGGGGAGGCCGCCTATTTATAGCAATTTTTGGCTAGGGTTGAGGGTTTGGGACAATTTGGAGCCCTCCGATCGCGATCCGATGGCTCCGATCGCGGGGTTTAGGTTGTTGGGCTAATGGGCTGTGTAGAGTGGCCATGGGCTGAGATTGGAGGGATATTTGAGGCCCGTGACATGTTTTGAAATACCGAAAACGTCCGACGAATAACCGGCGACGGTGACACTGCGGTCGACCGTTCGGGTATCAAACGACCTCCGATTGTGACGAAACTTGGCAGGCGGTCTACCTACAATATAACAAGACCGCATGCCAACTTTCGACCCAATCCGAGAATATTTTTCGCGCACTTTAAAAACGATATTTTATCGATGCCGCGGGCACGTGCGTGTGTGGTTGGTCTCGAAACGATCGTCGACGAGAACGGAAAGAACCGGCAACTACGAACGAATGCAAGTTTTCAAAAACGAGTGACGATGCTATGCAGATGATGCGATGATGAATGCGACAACCACTCGAATCACACGACGAGAAAGGACATAAAAGGGAATCTTCTGAAATGTCGGTCCCGGGTTGTTACATAGGTGGTGCGGCCTCCCCTGGCCCGCGCATGGCACCCACGTGGGATCCTAGGTGCCCCCCTCCAGCTCTCCTTTGGACTCTGTCTTCGTCCCATAAAAATAATAACTTTCCTATTTTTCAAGATTTTTCTACGGATATTTCCTGAACAACTTCTCTTAAACTCAAAAACAACAAAAAACAGGAACTCGCACTGGGCATCTTGTTAATAGGTTAGTCTAGAAAAATGCCATAAAATTATATGAAAAGGTAATAGAAACATGTAGCAATGATAACAAACAAGCATGAAACAATAAAAAATTATAGATGCGTTTGACACGTATCACTCATCCTGGTACTTGAACTTATATTCTATGTATTGAAGAGCATCACTAACTGTACCTTGTTTACTTCTGCGTAATTCTCCCATAGTTTTGCGAGTGCTTTCTGCAGTGCAGGTGGCTACTCTGAATCTACCCAGTGCACAAAATCACAGGTATCACCCCCATCCTACAAAGAAAATATGATTCCATAGTTGCTATACTGCAATACCACATTGCTAGACAAGATTAAAGTTTGACTGCAATGATTGAAAAACATGTCCTTCACATCCCAAAAATCTCATGCCGGTCATCTTTCAAGACAAACAAATTTTGCAGCTACGGCTCGATGCTTATAGAGGACAGGATTTTCTCCATCGGCTAACCCACACTAATCCTAGTCATACATGGTATTGAGGGTCTAAAAAACAAATGTAAAAGATATATATCAGAATAGCTCAACTACAAATTCTCCAAATCTATAGATCGAATCTAAACGAACTCAGAAATCCCCAAATCTATAGATCAAAGCTAACAGATGGATCTGATTACTCACATCGGTGCCACCAGAGCTCAGAGCTTCATAATATTCCTCCCCATCTCCCCATGATACCACGTCGGAACTGGGCGGTGACAGCAGAAATCTGGCGACGGCGGCAGTCCGCGGCAAGGAGAGCAGAGGGAGTGGCGAGCGGAAACAGAGGAGAGAGGACAAATCATGTCTGGACGACGGTTTTATCACGCACGTCACCGCAAACCTAACGTCCGTCTCTTCCCTGCAGTCTCCCCGCTGCCACGTCGACCCGACAAATGGGCCGGCGTGTCAGAAAACTGATAAAACGGCCTAAACGTTCAAATCAGTGCTATCTGTCAACGACACATGCCCCAATGTGTGGTGGCGTTTGTCATTTTCGTCAAGATTGGTGGTTCCCTCACACAGCTGCCCTAATTGTGATGGTTTTGCGTCATTTACTCGGCAGGGTGGACTTCGCTCTTGTCGGCACTAAGACGCCCGCGGCTTCATGGGCCGCTCAAAATTCGCCCGGTAAAATTGTTATTTTTTAATAAATATAAAAAATGTCAACTTTTTATTTTATTTATAAATAATCTGTTCAATGTTGTAGAAAAACTGACGCCGTGAACATTTTTTAAAAACTTCATGAACATTTTTTCTATATCGGTGAATATTTTTTAAATCCTATTAAAGTATTTTTTATCACAAATATTTTTTCGAATCTCATGAATATTTTTTGGAGTGGCACTCCTAGCGTCCACATAGAAGGTGGCACCACCAGCTGCCACCATGACGTTTGGGCCGCTGACCGTCATCGAGTCCGACGATGAAGCCTAGAGTTTAAAAACCATAGTTATTAGTTTTTTTACGTAATGTTTTTAATTGCTTGGACTATGTGGACTATATTTTAAGTTTTACTTTTGTGTACTTAAGTTTAGCTAATTTTATTTTGGTTTAAAAATGAGTCAAAATGGGCATGTCCGGCCCCAAAATGGGAGCAGCCGTTGGGTGCACCACGTGGACAGGCCGTGTGACGCCCCCAAAACAACCAAAGCGGATAAAAAAGGGATAAAAGGGGCTAAGGGTAACTTCAACGGCGCCCCTCAAATAGTGTCCGGATTTTATACGTTCTTTTTCATTTAGGGGGAGGCCGGATACTTTCACACGGGCTTTCCATCTGCTGCACCCAACGGCCCCCACAAACGGATACGAACATGTCTATTTCGACTATATTTTTCATTTCGTCATATTTATCCTTTTGACACACAAAGTATTGCTAGATAAACTTTACACTCAAATAAAGCATACAATTATTAAAATAGGTAAATGACATAGTTCACACAATAATTCATATTTAAATCCGATAATCGTAAAACTCGATATATTTTACTGATACAAAATATACATGTACGACAAATAGACATAGAAAGAATGCAAAAGGGCTCACGATCCACATTTGGAAACAACACAAGAAGCGCTTACACGATCCAGACACTTTTTATTTAGACAGTATACGGCTTACAATTACAACACTGGAAGCAAAAGATAATGAGGGAAGTAGAAATCGGATTTTGGTGAAACGGGGCCGCCGCGCGTGACCAAGAAAAGTGTGCAATATTGTATGTATCCCGTACACAGTGAACGCGCAACTCTCGGGCGGATGATGCCTGTCAGCTCCCCGAAAGTCCTATTCTACTCCCGTACCCATACGCTCCCTCGTGAACAGTAAAATCGAAAAAAATTGTAAGCAAATTCAAAAAAAATCTGAAATTTTCTATGGTAAACTTTGACAAATGTTTTACATGCATACGAAAATTCAGCATGAAATAACATTCCGTGGAAGTCGTGGCAAAAAAATAAAATCAACAGTCCAAAATATATTCGAAACTAGCATTTTGGAGCATCGTTTTTTTTTGCCACGATTTCCACAAATGTCATTTCGAACTGAAATTTTGTAAGCATACAAAACATTTGTCAAAGTTTACCATAAAAAAATTCAATTTCTTTTGAAATTGTTTACTATTTTTTTCGATTTTACAGTTCATAGGGATCATGTGAGCTCGGGAGCAAAAAGTCCATGTCCCTCAGCTCACCGTCTTTTTTTGTTTTTTGAGGGGGCAAGTTCCAAGTCTTGACGTAGATGCCGATCGCGTCGAGGAGCCACCAGGAACGCCCGTGGAAGCCGACAATCCTACCGTTGGGTGGTGCCGTGAGCGTGAACTCCATGCCATTCTGTTTCCCAAACGGCCCGTAGCTGCGCAGGTTGCTCACCAACGTCAGCGATTTCAGACAAGTTACGAACATGAAACTGCCGATGTGGCCTTTGACGCAGGTCAAGTACTCGTCCGGGCCCAAACGGATCTGGACATTCAAGAATTAGTCCAGTTCCAAACGGGCCCAAACGGATTCCATCCATGAACCGTCAATAATACATCGAGTAAGTATGGATTGTACGCATGCAATGAAACAGGCTCGCCCACTCCTCTAGGCCGTTGCGCTCCTAGTAAGAGCATCTCCAGCCGTCCCCCCAACAGGCCCCCCCAAGGCCGATTTTTTGCGCCGGCGGGCGAAAATCGGCCCAGTCGCGCCCCCACGAGCCCATTTTTCGCCGGTTAGGGCCTAATTTAGCGCCGGCGTACCCAGGCCGAACCCGGCGCGCTGGGGGTGCCTGGGGGCGCCGGGCGAAACGTTTTGGCGTGAAAACGGGGTGGGTCCGCCGAGTCAGCGACCGCGCGGCGTCGTCGTCCTCATCGCCTCGGTTTTCCGCGGGGAATCAATGCAAGGCTGCCGCCGGTCAGCCTTCCATTGAAGCCGCGCCTTCACGAGTCGGCGTTCACGGGCGGCGCAGTCAGTACGGGGCGACGCGCGTCCCCGTGCCACCGGTGCCCACCGGAGCCGAGCGGCGCGCCGAGATCGCCCACATCCGGTCCTCCCTGTCCGAGGAAGTGCGCCGGCAGCCGAGGTACGCCCCGGACAGCACGAACCTCTGGACGTCCTACTTCGAGCGCCGCCGCAAGGAGCAGCTCGCCTCCACCAACGGCGGCCCTGCGCGCGGCCGCAACAACAGCGAGGGCCGCTGTCTTTGGTGGGGCGTCCCCGGACGCACGCTCGAGGCCGTCCTCGAACACATCGAGGGCGGCAACGAGCCGCGCCTCGGGTACCCGGACGAGCCGACGTCCATCTCCCGCCGGAGGGGCTCGTCGTGGCAACCACGGCGCATGGAGGCGCCGTCGTCGTCGTCCTCCCACTCCTCCCACTCCTCCCACTCCTCCGGCGCAACGCGCACGCCGCTCGTCGCCGTTGTAGGGTAACGCAGCAGAAAACAAAAAATTTCCGACCTACGTACCAGCCCAGGATCACTATGGAGACTGCATACAAGGTTTGATCTTTTCGTTACCGACTCGTAGCGCAGCGGAAGTAGAGTCGATGACAAACGGCGGTGCAGATCCCCGCAGCTAGGATTTTGCAACCTCCCAACCGCGAGGATGTATACCCTCATCTGCCCCGCGGACAGCCCTCCGGGAGGCGGTCGGACAGTCCCCCGGACGGTGTCGCGGACAGCCCTTCGGGAGGACCTCCGAAACTTGGACTGTCACTCGAACAGCCCTTCGGGAGGACCTCCAAAACTCGGACGGTCACACGGACAGCCCTTCGGGAGGCACCCTCGAACTAAGACCGAAACTACGATCTCTCTACAGAGTTGCACACATACGGTGTCATCTATCCGGCAGGGCTTCGCCGTCCAGAACTAGTTCCCACCGGAACCTAGACAGCCTTTCGGCTCTACGAAACTATTTCGCTGGGAGCGAGAGAGAGAGCCAGATCATGCATGGCATTTGTATGAGAGTAAGAGTGATCTTTTGGGCTGCCTCATCACCCCTATTTATAGGGTGAGAGACTATGGTAAAAATACCAAAATGCCCTCAGATATTTTCACTATTCATAATAGTGATTCCACTATTCATAAATAGTGTTTCCCACTATTCATAATAGTGTTTTCCACTATTTTGAAATAGTGTTTTCACTAGTCATGAGATATTTTCTCCCAATAGTGTTTCCCACTATTCATAATAGTGTTTCCACTATTCACGAGATATGTTCTCCCAAAAAGCACTTTCACTATTCACGTCGACATTTTTCAGCGTCCGGTCGAACTGAAAATATTTATGTGGGCTTAGAACATTTCCAGTACCCCACTAAAATAATTTTCAATGCGATCCGGAACAATTCCGGATTAGTGATTTTCATCTGCGAAAAGCATCTGAAGCGGTTCCGGCAGCTCCGGAACATTTCCGTTTTTTCTTCCGGAAAATTCCCAGAAGTTTCCAGAATGATTCTGGCACCCTCCAAGAATTATCAGGCATGTGCCGAAACCAATTTGACTTAATGGTATCCCCTGAAACAACTTTTCAGTTTTACCGAAACTGTTCCGGTGTTCTCTCTACGGAACTTTTCCGCTGTCCGAAACTTTTCCGGTGTCCGAAACTTTTTCGGTGATTTTCTCTCAGACTCCCTGTCTAGTATTCAGCAGATAGATGACCCTTAAGCGTGTGACCCTATAGGTTCGGTGAAGTATAAACATGACCCGGAACCCCTTCCGATCAATGATCAACATCGGAGCCGTGGACACCCATATTGACCCCTATACCCACACGAATGAATATTCGAGTGAACCTCCAGTTGCCGTGTGCTATTCCTGTTGCTTCACGATATGGTACAAATACCCGAGGTGAGACATGTAGGCATCCCCGTGGATCAACAACTTGTCCACTATGCCAGTTACCGCGTTACCGGTATTGTTCTCTTTTCTCATTCCCGTGTTCCGGCATCCCTGTGATCAAATCACCCTGTGTCTGGCCAGACGATGATGGATACCGTAACACCGAGAGGGCCCAGAGATATCTCTCCATCGTCGGAGGAGCAAATCCCAATCTCGAGCTATCAAGTTACTTGACACACTTTTCCATGAACCCGTAAGCCGCCGTAATAGCCACCCATTCACGGATGACGTTTAACAAACCCCAAAGTTCATGAAGCAAGCATGAAGAAACTCAATACTCTCATGGTCTAAGGAATTATGCAAACATTAACTTCTCTGTGTTATTAACCATTAACTTATGACGAATGAATCTCATAGCATAACATCAATTCGGGTCGATTCAACACAAATGTTCTTCTAACATTGTGCCCTCAAAATTGCCGGCATAGCCATGCCCATGATCAGGAAAACAGGATCATCATGCAATACTTGAGCCAGTCTTAGAGGCCAGACTAGGAATACATTTTACCGTTTATTATTCCACACGTGCATATGAGTCTTCCTTCAAGCCTCGTGGTTATTGTAGACTCGAGAACCATAGCAGTTATAGCATGGAACATAAACCTAATTATGAACAGGGAGATAATCAATAACATTTATTATTGCCTCTAGGGCATATCTCCTACAGACTCCCACTTGCACTAGAGTCAATAATCTAGTCAATGCTAATGCACTTTACACCTATGGCATACTGGTGTAAAATATGCTTCGCTTGTGGTATAGCCTGATGTCCAACGGACCTGACAACTTCAGCTCCGTGTGTAACTTTGCATATCCTTGCGTTTTTCACGCTTTCACAAAATTCATATTTTGTGTGGACTTGGCTTTGCATATCTGTGAATCATTGGTCGAAACCTGATTCCTCAGACTGAGCTATGGAGCAACTATCTGCAATAGTGTCCCATAGACTAAAGCCATCTTGGAACCATACTAAGTTCATGAATGAACTATATGATTCAACAACTTCTTTGTCGCTTCTAAAGCGTCAACATACTTAGCCTTTGTTATAGAATTCGCCACAGTATCTTGTTTGGAACAATTTCCAACTTACCGTGCCACCGTATTGTGTATTACACAAAACCCTTAACTTAAATCGAAAATCGCATGGAGCATTGATGAAGACTGTATCGATGTAATTACTTACAACGAGCACTTCATAATCTCTGCTTGCGAGAGAACATGTCATCAGTACTTCTCTAGTACCTAATGACATCTTTCACTGTTGTCCCATGATCAGTACTTTTGATCACTTTGGTATCTATACTCGCAACAACTTTGGAGTATTGGACATATCTGGTTGTTTTTTACATACCATGGAATACATGATTAATCCAAACACAAGAGTGTGTGGAATCACCACCATGTATTTTTGCTCATCTGTGTTTTGAGACACCGAGTCTTGCAAAACTCTTCCCATGTGACTTCGGCAAGAATCACTCGGCGTTTTAAATGCTAAAAGGTTTTAGCACCTTGTCAATATGTATTCATAGCTTAGCCCTATTAGGTAAATCTATCTCCATAGATTATCATGCCTAATATTGAGGCTATTTAGCCTAAGTACTTCATCGAAAAACTATTTTTAAATGAAGTCCTAATTCGTGTCAAGAAATTTATTTCCAATTAACAATGTGTCAAGCACACAAGGTTTTTAGAAATATTATTATGCTCCCACTTAATTTCTTGAATCACAAGCATCTTCGATGCCATTTGATGAAGTCAAACCCCTTTGACCATTCCATCAAAAACAAAGATTCCAACTCCACTTTGCTCTCTTCTATCCATCGCGGGAACTCTGAAGTTTGCATACTTACTAGCATCCTCTGGATCGACAAATTACTTTGGACTGTATCACATACAAGTCCTAGGTTTCATTTCCATCAGATGGAAATCCTTTTGTCATCCATGTTTCATGTCTCATGATTGAAATATGTATTAATTGCTAGTTCAACCCGAACCGACTTTAAGCATCGCTACGGTGAGACAATCTCATCGTAGTCAACTCCTTGAACTTGTTATTGCAACAAGTCGAGCTTTATGGATAAAACATTTTATCCGTATCAGTTTTTAGTTCCATAAATATTCGTTAGACTCTAAGTCTTCCGAAAGGTGTATCATGATTTTAATCTTGAATCACTTATATGGAAACTATGTCGGATTGTATTGGCATTTAGCCAATTCTGGAGTCAGGGCCCATCAACGCTTCCTTGTGTATTGTAGGTATACTGTTGTCTAACAACAATATCTCGTTTGAGCACCTGATAGGTTTGCACGAGCTTTGCCTACGTGGTTCAGTTGCAAGTTCGACCGAAGTCCATACATTTTATTGTAGAGACTTCCGTATCAGTCGCAGTAGGAAACTCCGGAATCATTTCCAAGGTTCATTTCCTTTGATCTGATGACGAAGATACTGTTTATCTCGTCGAGTTGCACTGTCCTCCCACTCACCTTTTGTAAGAACTATTCTCTTTAAAAGCATACCGTTTTGCGGCAAAATCCTTTGCCTCGGTATAGTGGTGGGGGAATACCCAATGACTTGGCATAACCTTACAAAGTAGCACTTGTCTGAATTGGAATAGGTTTGTAACCTTTTACACAAGCCCCATATTCCAAATGTTAAGAAAAGATATAACATGGTTGGGCGTACCATACCATGGCGTCATTTCAACAGACCCGATGGAGCTCTTTTCAGTGTAAAAGCCGCAGTCTCTAAAGCATCACTTTAAAAGGGATAATGGCAAATCTATTTATGTCATCTTTGATCTTACCATGTCATAAATGGTTCGATTACATCTTCATGGACTTTCCACTTGCAGTGGTGTTCCGGGAGATGCAAGTTATGAAATCCCTTTCACAACTCATCAGACATTCGCTAAACTTGTAACTCAAATATTCCTTTCTGCAATCGAATTGTACAAACATAATTTTCTTGTTACAATATTTTCTTCTTCATTTTGAAAACCTTTCGAATGATTTCAAAAGATCCAGACTCACGTCTCATCAAGTAAATATCCATATATCTACTTGAGTCATTTCTGAAGATAGATAAATCCACTACTTGCAACAACATTTATTGGACTACACACATCACAATGTATGATCACCAATATGTTCTTTGCTCATTCCTTATGGCCTGTGAACGGTATTTCAGTCACTTCACTTTTCAGAGGAAAGTTGCAAGTGTCAGATGATTCAAACTCAAACGACTTCAAAATCCATCATAATGGAATTTTCCATGCGGGTTTCTCCAATGTGACCAAATGCAGTGCCACACTTGTGTGGTATTCTTTTAGTCTTGCGATATTTAGCGTCAGTGTTATGGATGTATCATATTTCCATCAATATTCATAACATACATCCCATCTAGGATGGAAGCATGTCCCCTCATGTTATTCATAATACTGAACAACAATTGTATTTTTTATGAACAACTCTTTTGCAACAAACATTATGCAATGGGCTAGAGTGTATGAAACTCTAAAATGAATTATGAAAGTAAGCACAGAGGTAATATATTAATATCATTATTCATAACATACATCTCATTCATAATGAAAGTATGGCCCTTATGTTATTCATAACACCGAACATCAAAAGTTCTCTTATGAACAACCTTCTTGCAAGATACCTTATGCAAAGGGCTAGAGCGTGAAACTCCAAAAGAATTATGAAAATAAATACATAGGTCATACACCGATGGAAGGTATAGTAACATTTACTATGTTCCATGTGTGTATCTTAACCTCATTCCTGGCTAGTCTTTCAGGCCATAGTAGTTCTTACATCGAGTTGCAACAGAATGCAATCAAGCGGGTATCTTTGTGATCAACTCACAATACCCAAGAATTAGTGATCAACATGTTTAACCATAATTCCCAAGAACTATATCTTTGACCAGCCTTCTATACATCAAAAACTTGTATGACATTCATACATGAGCTGGATATTCCAGTCTTCTTTCTTTCTGCCTTCATACTTCTAAAAGTTTAACTTTCAGTATTTCTCCAACTCTTAGAAGAAGCACCCAACTTAAGAGTGGCGTTAGCCCCGGACTTCCTAGGCGTGAAAGTCTTACTAACACCCTTAGGACACTTCCTTTCTCTTTAAGTTGTTGTTTTATTCATCTTTCATCATATGACAGGCGTTCTCCTGGATCCCTCTCTTATCAGTCTAATGCATAGTAAACTCCTGTACTAATAGTTTGCAAACAAAAATTGCTTTGGATATCTCATATCTTTTAGCCTTTGTCTTTCTCTGAAAATGATTTTCAGATTCCATGAATATCACATAACTATCCAAACTTTCGAAGTTCGGGTCTCATGGAAGCAAACATATTGCATTTTGACTGAAAAGGAATTCTAGCTTTTGGATCGAAGGACGAGAGTCACATGATCCATAGCATTAGCGGGAGAATGCCGAAAACATGCGATAGGACAAAGTCCTTCTCGGCACTCTTGAGGACAATCCTCACATTACGTTACCAACCGTAAAGTTTTAACCAGATATTTAACAGCTATTCAATTTTAATAGGGAAGGTGGAAACGCGAGCCATTATTCTACAACTATTATGCAAACCACACTTAGACAGCGTTCAAAATTAATTGCACTGAGAATTTAAACAAGTTAATTCTACAGTGCGCTCCCACTCAAATCTATATCTCTCATAATTGATTGTGAGTGATTCAAGACCCACATTTCCATTCAACGCCATTGTTCGAGATGAACACTGATGGCGCAAACTTCAATTGGTAGGCAAACTTGCCAATCACATCTCCATGTGACTCTTGTTCATCTTTCGATGCGTGTGTTCCGAGCTCAGGACGATCCTGCCATGAACGTCAAGATAACCAAGTGATCTTGCTGCGAGGTCTGACTGTAGGAGGTATGCCCTAGAGGCAATAATAAATGTTATTGATTATCTCCCTGTTCATAATTAGGTTTATGTTCCATGCTACAACTGCTATGGTTCTCGAGTCTGCAATAACCACGAGGCTCGGAGGAAGACTCGTATGCACGTGTGGAATAATAAACGGTAAAATGTATTCCTAGTCTGGCCTCTAAGACTGGCTCAAGTATTGCATGATGATCTTGTTTTCCTGATCATGGGCATGGCTATGCCGGCAATTTTGAGGGCACAATGTTAGAAGAACATTTGTGTTGAATCGACCCGAATTGATGTTATGCTATGAGATTCATTCGTCATAAGTTAATGGTTAATAACACAGAGATGGTTAACGTTTGCATAATTCCTTAGACCATGAGAGTATCGAGTTACTTCATGCTTGCTTCATGAACTTTGGGGTTTGTTAAACGTCATCCGTAAATGGGTGGCTATTACGGCGGCTTACGGGTTCATGGAAAAGTATGTCAAGTAACTTGATACCTCAAGATTGGGATTTGCTCCTCCGACGATGGAGAGATATCTTTGGGCCCTCTCGGTGTTACGGTATCCATCATCGTCTGGCCTGACACTTTGTGATTTGATCACAGGGATGCCGGAACACGGGAACGAGAAAAGAGAACAATACCGGTAACGAGGTAACTGGCATAGTCGACAAGTTGTTGATCCGCGAGGATGCCAACATGTCTCACCTCGGGTATTTGTAACATATCGCGAAGCAACAGGAATAGCACACGGCAACTGGAGGTTCACTCGAATATTCATTCGTGTGGGTATAGGGGTCAATATGGGTGTCCACGGCTCCGATGTTGATCATTGATCGGAAGGGGTTCCGGGTCATGTCTATACTTCACCGAACCTATAGGGTCACACGCTTAAGGGTCATCTATCTGCTGAATACTAGACGGGGAGTCTGAGAGAAAATCACCGAAAAAGTTTCGGACGAAACGGAAACGTTCCGGAGAGGATATCGGAATAGTTCCGGTAAAACTGAAAAGTTGTTTCACGGGATACCATAAAGTTAAATTGGTTTTAGCACATGCCTGATAATTCTTGGAGGGTGCCAGAATCATTCTGGAAACTTTCTGGAATTTTCCGGGATGAAAACCGGAAATGTTCCGGAGCTGCCGAAACCGCTTCAGATGCTTTTCGCAGATGAAAATCACTAAACCGGAATTGTTCCGGATCGCATTGAAAATTATTTTAGTGGGTACTGGAAATGTTCTAAGCCCACATAAATATTTTCAGTTCGACCGGACGCTGAAAAATGTGTTCGTGAATAGTGAAAAGCAATTTTTGGGCTGATTTGCAAATAGGGTTTTTCTTCTAGAAGAAAACCACTTTTGGTGTGTGAAAGGGAGGTGGAGGTCCCCAAGGGGGCTGAAAATTTCGGCCATGGCTTGGGGGGGCCCTCCTTGAGGTGTCCTTCCACCTCATGGTGGATATCTTCTACACACCCTTATGTGGCATGTGGTGGAAAGATCCTAGGAAGGTCCTTTTGGTCTTTCCTCTACCCCTTGCTCCTCCTATAAATAGAGGTGGAGATTGCTCTCCAAAATCAGATCATCCTTGCTCTCATACACATGCCATAGACTTGTCTGGCTTCTCTCTCCCTCCCAGCGAAATAGTTTCGTAGAGCCGAAAGGCTGTCTGGGTTCCGGCAGGAACTAGTTCTGGACGGCGAAGCCCTGCCGGATAGTTGAGACCGTATGTGTGCAACTCTGTAGAGAGATCGTAGTTTCGGTCTTAGTTTGAGAGTGCCTCCCGAAGGGCTGTCCGAGTGACTGTCCGAGTTTCGATGGTCCTCCCGAAGGGCTGCCCGAGTGACTGTCCGAGTTTCGATGGTCCTCCCGAAGGGCTGTCCGTGACACCATCCGAGGGACTGTCCGACCGCCTCCCGGAGGGCTGTCCGGGGGCGGATGAGGGTATACATCCTCGCGGTTGGGAGGTTGTAAATCCTAGCTGCGGGGATCTGCACCGCCGATCGTCATCGACTCTACTTCCGCTGCGCTACGAGTCGGTAACGAAACAGATCAAACCTTGTATGCAGTCTCCATAGTGATCCTGGGCTGGTACGTAGGTCGGAAATTTTTTGTTTTCTGCTGCGTTACCCTACAGTGGCATCAAGAGTCGTGCTATGCGTAGATGCAGGTTACGATCTAGAATACATGGAGATGTATGGGTATTGCATAATATAATTTTGGAGTAGATGAGATCTATTGCTGAAAATTATTTATGTGGGTAGCAGATGAAATCTGTTACCCGATGTTCCTGTTGCTTCCCCTGAATTTGCATAGTCCTGATCTTGACGGCATGGTGGAATCTCACAAAGTTCTGGCAATCCGCGATCCTTTCATGCTGCTCCTTAGTATGCTGATTGACAGATCAACGAAGTGCTAACAGTTCTTTGGGTTCCACCATAGTTGAGAAAGATGGATGTTTCGCAGACGAAAGGGCAATGCAGATGTGATCTGCATGGGGGTCACGCGTATGACGAAGTTTAGTATGGGTCTCGAGATTTTATTATCTCGTGTTTCATACACCCTGGAAAGTTAATCTAGCAACTTAAATTATCATACTTGATGATGGACGTTGGTAGATTCGGTTTGTTTCAAAACCTTAGAAGCCACGTAAAATAAAATTTTGCATGAACCGATTAGAGGCATCTAACTTGGTTTTGCAGGATGGTTTGCATGTGATGTGGTATAGCAAGTCTCATATTAATTTGATTATGTATGAGATGACTATATGATGTAATTAACATGACCTGCGTGTCATGATTCGGCATGATGGCTGGAGCCATATGATTGCACTTTAATGACCTGCGTGTCAACCTTATGTAATGCACTTATTTTATTAGCTATAGAGATAGCAATATTATCTGGTGCATCGACAAGGTGGTGGCAATCTTCGCGAAGGTGAACACCAACGCGAATGCCGAAGACGAAGAAATGAAAGACTTCTCCGTCAGAAAGGGCTATACCATATCATGCTATTATGAATTGCCTGAGATGTTTATCCCTTATGATGCACCCTTCTTGATTGCGCGGTAGTCGCTTTTTATTAGGGTGATCTCTCACAAAAATATCAAGTAGTTAGTGTTCTCCCAAGTGTAGCACTGTCACGGCACCTAACTTTTCGGGGTACGACATGTACACATGAGTACGAACGATTAGGAATGTGTGAGGCGGGTGAGGTCAGACCTCGCAGCGAGATCACTTGGTTGTCTTGACGTTCAGGCAGGACAGTCCTGAGCTCGGAACACACGCATCGAAAGATGAACAAGAGTCACATAGAGATGTGATTGGCAAGTTGGCCTACCGATTGAAATTCACGTCATCAGTGATGAACCCGTCAATGGCGTCGAATTGAAATGCGGATCTTGTATCACTCACAATCAATTATGAGAGATATTGATTTGAGTGGGAGCGCACTGTTGAATTAACTTCTTTTAATTCTCAGTGCAATTAATTTTGAACACTGTCTAAGTGTGATTTGCAAAATAGTTGTAGAATAATGGCTCGCATTTCCACCTTCCGTGTTAAAATTGAATAGCTGTTAAATATCTGGTTAAAACTTTACGGTTCGTAACGTAATGTGAGGATTGTCCTCTAGAGTGCCGAGAAGGACTTTGTCCTATCGCATGTTTTCGGTATTCTCCCGCTAATGCTATGGATCATGTGACTCTCGTCCATCGATCCAAAAGCTAGAATTCCGTTTCAGTCAAGTGCAATATGTTTGCTTCCATGAGACCCGAACTTCGAAAGTTTGGATAGTTATGTGATATTCATGGAATCTAAAAATCATTTTCAGAGACAGACAAAGGCTAAAAGATATGAGATATCCAAAGCAATGTTTGTTTGCAAACTGTTATTAAAGGAGTTTACTATGCATTAGACTGATATAAGAGAGGGATCCAGGAGAACGCCTATCATATGATGAAAGGTGAATAAAACAACAACTTAAAGATAAAGGAAGTGTCCGAAGGGTGTTAGTGAGACTTTCACGCCTAGGAAGTCCGGGGCTAACGCCACTCTTAAGTTGGGTGCTTCTTCTGAGAGTAGGAGAAATACTGAAAGTTAAACTGTTAGAAGTATAAAGGCAAAAGGAAAGAAGACTGGAATATCCAGCTCATGTATGAATGTCATACAAGTTTTTGATGTATAGAAGGCTGGTCAAAGATATAGTTCTTGGGAATTATGGTTAAACATGTTAATCACTAATTCTTGGGTATTGTGAGTTAATCACAAAGATACCCGCTCGATTGCATTCTGTTGCAACTCGGTGTAAGAACTACTATGGCCTGAAAGACTAGCCAGGAATGAGGTTTAGATACACGCAGGGAACATAGTAAATGTTACTATGCCTTCCATCGGTGTATTACCTATGTATTTATTTTCATAATTCATTTAGAGTTTCACACTCTAGCCCTTTGCATAAGGTATCTTGCAAGAAGGTTGTTCATAAGAGAACTTTTTATGTTCGGTGTTATGAATAACATAAGGGCCATACTTTCATTATGAATGAGACGTGTGTTATGAATATTGATAATAATACATTACCTCTGGGTTTACTTTCATAATTCATTTTAGAGTTTCATACACTCTAGCCCATTGCACAATGTTTGTTGCAAAAGAGTTGTTCATAAAACAACAATTGTTGTTCAGTATTATGAATAACATGAAGGGCCATGCTTCCATCCTAGATGGGATGTATGTTATGAATATTGATGGAAAATATGATACATCCATAACACTGACGCTAAATGTCGCAAGACTAAAAGAATACCACACAAGTGTGGCACTGCATTTGGTCACATTGGAGAAACCCGCATGGAAAATTCCATTATGATGGATTTTGAAGTCGTTTGATTTTGAATCATCTGACACTTGCAACTTTCCTCTGAAAAGTGAAGTGACTGAAATACCATTCACAGGCCATAAGGAACGAGCAAAGAACATATTGGTGATCATACATTGTGATGTGTGTAGTCCAATAAATGTTGTTGCAAGTAGTGGATTTATCTATCTTCAGAAATGACTCAAGTAGATATATGGATATTTACTTGTTGAGACGAAGTCTGGATCTTTTGAATTCATTCATAAGGTTTTCAAAAATGAAGTAGAAGTTATTGTAACATGAAAATTATGTTTCTACAATTCGATTGCAGAAAGGAATATTTGAGTTACAAGTTTAGCGAATGTCTGATGAGTTATGAAAGGGGTTTCATAACTTGCACCTCCCGGAACACCACTGCAAGTGAAAAGTCCGTGAAGATGTAATCGAACCATTTATGACATGGTAAGATCAAAGATGACATAAATAAATTTGCCATTATCCCTTTTATAGAGTGATGCTTTAGAGACTGCGGCTTTTACACTGAAAAGAGCTCCATCAGGTCTGTTGAAATGACGCCATGGTGTGGTACGCCCAACCATGTTATATCTTTTCTTAACATTTGGAATATGGGGCTTGTGTAAAAGGTTACAAACCTATTCCAAATCAGACAAGTGCTACTTTGTAAGGTTATCCCAAGTCATTGGGTATTCCCCCACCACTATACCGAGGCAAAGGGTTTTGCCGCAAAACGTTTTGATTTTAAAGAGAATAGTTCTTTCAAAAGGTGAGTGGGAGGACAGTTCAACTCGACGAGATAACCAGTATCTTCGTCATCAGATCAAAGGAAAGAAACCTTGGAAGTGATTCCGGAGTTTCCTACTGTGACTGATACGGAAGTCTCTACAATAAAATGTATGGACTTCGGTCGAACTTGCAGCTGAACCACGTAGGCAAAGCTCGTGCAAACCTATCAGGTGCGCAAATGAGATATTGTTGTTAGACAACAGTATACCTACAATACACAAGGAAGCGTTGATGGGCCCTGACTCCGGAATTGGCTAAATGCCAATACAATCCGAGATAGTTTCCATATAAGTGATTCGAGATTAAAATCTTGATACACCTTTCGGAAGACTTAGAGTCTAACAAATATTTATGGAACTAAAAACTGATACGGATAAAATGTTTTATCCATAAAGCTTGACTTGTTGCCATAACAAGTTTAAGGAGTTGACTACGATGAGATTGTCTCACCGTAGCGATGCTTGAAGTCGGTTCGGGTTGAACTAGCAATTAATACATATTTCAATCATGAGACATGAAACATGGATGACAAAAGGATTTCCATCTGATGGAAATGAAACCTAGGACTTGTATGTGATACAGTCCAAAGTAATTTGTCGATCCAGAGGATGCTAGTAAGGATGCAAACTTCAGAGTTCCAGCGATGGACAGAAGAGAGCAAAGTGGAGTTGGAATCTTCGTTTTTGATGGAATGGTCAAAGGGGTTTGACTTCATCAAATGGGTATCGAAGATGCTTGTGATTCAAGAAAGTAAGTGGGAGCATAATAATATTTCTAAAAACCTTGTGTACTTGACACATTGTTAATTGGAAATAAATTTCTTGACACGAATTAGGACTTCATTTGAAAATAGTTTTTCGATGAAGTGCTTAGGCTAAATAGCCTCAATATTAGGCATGATGATCTATGGAGATAGATTTACCTAATAGGGCTAAGCTATGAATACATATTGACAAGATGCTAAAACTTTTTAGCATTTAAAAACGCCAAGGAGTGATTCTTGCCGAAGTCACATGGAAAGAGTTTTGCAAGACTCGGTGTCTCAAAACACTGATGAGCAAAATACATGATGGAGATTCCACACACTCTTGTGTTTGGATTAATCATGTATTCCATGGTATGCAAATCAACCAGATATGTCCAATACTCCAAAGTTGTTGCGAGTATAGATACCATAGTGATCAAAGTACTGATCATAGGACAACAGTGAAAGATGTCATTGAGTACTAGAGTAGTAGTGATGACATGTTTTCTCGCAAGCACAGATTATGAAGTGCTCGTTGTAAGTAATTACATCGATACAGTCTTCATCAATGCTCCATGCGATTTTCGATTTAAGTTAAGGGTTTTGTGTAATACACAATATGGTGGCACGGTAGTTGGAAATTGTTCCAAACAAGATACTGTGGCGAATCCTATAACAAAGGCTGAGTATGTTGACGCTTAAGAAGCGACAAAGAAGTTGTTGAATCATATAGTTCATTCATGAACTTAGTATGGTTCCAAGATGGCTTTGGTCTATGGGACACTATTGCAGATAGTTGCTCCATAGCTCAGTCTGAGGAATCAGGTTTCGACCAATGATTCACACATATGCAAAGCCAAGTCCACACAAAATATGAATTTTGTGAAAGCGTGAAAACGCGAGGATATGCAAAGTTACACACGGAGCTGAAGTTGTCAGATCCGTTGGACATCAGGCTATACCACAAGCGAAGCATATTTTACACCAGTATGCCATAGGTGTAAAGTGCATTAGCATTGACTAGATTATTGACTCTAGTTCAAGTGGGAGTCTGTAGGAGGTATGCCCTAGAGGCAATAATAAATGTTATTGATTATCTCCCTGTTCATAATTAGGTTTATGTTCCATGCTACAACTGCTATGGTTCTCGAGTCTGCAATAACCACGAGGCTCGGAGGAAGACTCATATGCACGTGTGGAATAATAAACGGTAAAATGTATTCCTAGTCTGGCCTCTAAGACTGGCTCAAGTATTGCATGATGATCCTGTTTTCCTGATCATGGGCATGGCTATGCCGGCAATTTTGAGGGCACAATGTTAGAAGAACATTTGTGTTGAATCGACCCGAATTGATGTTATGCTATGAGATTCATTCGTCATAAGTTAATGGTTAATAACACAGAGATGGTTAACGTTTGCATAATTCCTTAGACCATGAGAGTATCGAGTTACTTCATGCTTGCTTCATGAACTTTGGGGTTTGTTAAACGTCATCCGTAAATGGGTGGCTATTACGGCGGCTTACGGGTTCATGGAAAAGTATGTCAAGTAATTTGATAGCTCAAGATTGGGATTTGCTCCTCCGACGATGGAGAGATATCTTTGGGCCCTCTCGGTGTTACGGCATCCATCATCGTCTGGCCAGACACTTTGTGATTTGATCACGGGGATGCCGGAACACGGGAACGAGAAAAGAGAACAATACCGGTAACGAGGTAACTGGCATAGTGGACAAATTGTTGATCCGCGAGGATGCCAACATGTCTCACCTCGGGTATTTGTAACATATCGCGAAGCAACAGGAATAGCACACGGCAACTGGAGGTTCACTCGAATATTCATTCGTGTGGGTATAGGGGTCAATATGGGTGTCCACGGCTCCGATGTTGATCATTGATCGGAAGGGGTTCCGGGTCATGTCTATACTTCACCGAACCTATAGGGTCACACGCTTAAGGGTCATCTATCTGCTGAATACTAGACGGGGAGTCTGAGAGAAAATCACCGAAAAATTTCGGACGAAACGGAAACGTTCCGGAGAGGATATCGGAATAGTTCCGGTAAAACTGAAAAGTTGTTTCAGGGGATGCCATAAAGTCAAATTGGTTTTAGCACATGCGTGATAATTCTTGGAGGGTGCCAGAATCATTCTGGAAACTTTCTGGAATTTTCCGGGATGAAAACCGGAAATGTTCCGGAGCTGCCGAAACCGCTTCAGATGCTTTTCGCAGATGAAAATCACTAAACCGGAATTGTTCCGGATCGCATTGAAAATTATTTTAGTGGGTACTGGAAATGTTCTAAGCCCACATAAATATTTTCAGTTCGACCGGACGCTGAAAAATGTGTTCGTGAATAGTGAAAAGCAATTTTTGGGCTGATTTGCAAATAGGGTTTTTCTTCTAGAAGAAAACCACTTTTGGTGTGTGAAAGGGAGGTGGAGCTCCCCAAGGGGGCTGCAAATTTCGGCCATGGCTTGGGGGGGCCCTCCTTGAGGTGTCCTTCCACCTCATGGTGGATATCTTCTACACACCCTTATGTGGCATGTGGTGGAAAGATCCTAGGAAGGTCCTTTTGGTCTTTCCTCTACCCCTTGCTCCTCCTATAAATAGAGGTGGAGATTGCTCTCCAAAATCAGATCATCCTTGCTCTCATACACATGCCATAGACTTGTCTGGCTTCTCTCTCCCTCCCAGCGAAATAGTTTTGTAGAGCCGAAAGGCTGTCTGGGTTCCGGCAGGAACTAGTTCTGGACGGCAAAGCCCTGCCGGATAGTTGAGACCGTATGTGTGCAACTCTGTAGAGCGATCGTAGTTTCGGTCTTAGTTTGAGAGTGCCTCCCGAAGGGCTGTCCGAGTGACTGTCCGAGTTTCGATGGTCCTCCCGAAGGGCTGTCCGAGTGACTGTCCGAGTTTCGATGGTGCTCCCGAAGGGCTGTCCGTGACACCGTCCGAGGGACTGTCCGACCGCCTCCCGGAGGGCTGTCCGGGGGCGGATGAGGGTATACATCCTCGCGGTTGGGAGGTTGTAAATCCTAGCTGCGGGGATCTGCACCGCCGATCGTCATCGACTCTACTTCCGCGGCGCTACGAGTCGGTAACGAAACAGATCAGGATCACTATGGAGACTGCATACAAGGTTTGATCTTTTCGTTACCGACTCGTAGCGCAGCAGAAGTAGAGCCGATGACAAACGGCGGTGCAGATCCCCGCAGCTAGGATTTTACAACCTCCCAACCGCGAGGATGTATACCGTCATCTGCCCCGCGGACAGCCCTCCGGGAGGCGGTCGGACAGTCCCCCGGACGGTGTCGCGGACAGCCCTTCAGGAGGACCTCCGAAACTTGGACTGTCACTCGGACAGCCCTTCGGGAGGACCTCCAAAACTCGGACGGTCACACGGACAGCCCTTCGGGAGGCACCCTCGAACTAAGACCGAAACTACGATCTCTCTACAGAGTTGCACACATACGGTGTCATCTATCCGGCAGGGCTTCGCCGTCCAGAACTAGTTCCCACCGGAACCTAGACAGCCTTTCGGCTCTACGAAACTATTTCGCTGGGAGGGAGAGAGAGAGCCAGATCATGCATGGCATTTGTATGAGAGTAAAAGTGATCTTTTGGGCTGCCTCCTCACCCCTATTTATAGGGTGAGAGACTATGGTAAAAATACCAAAATGCCCTCAGATTTTTCACTATTCATAATAGTGATTCCACTATTCATAAATAGTGTTTCCCACTATTCATAATAGTGTTTTCCACTATTTCGAAATAGTGTTTTCACTAGTCATGAGATATTTTCTCCCAATAGTGTTTCCCACTATTCATAATAGTGTTCCCACTATTCAAGAGATATTTTCTCCCAAAAAGCACTTTCACTATTCACGACGACATTTTTCAGCGTCCGGTCGAACTGAAAATATTTATGTGGGCTTAGAACATTTCCAGTACCCCACTAAAATAATTTTCAATGCTATCCGGAACAATTCCGGATTAGTGATTTTCATCTGCGAAAAGCATCTGAAGCGGTTCCGGCAGCTCCGGAACATTTCCGGTTTTTCTTCCGGAAAATTCCCAGAAGTTTCCAGAATGATTCTGGCACCGTCCAAGAATTATCAGGCATGTGCCGAAACCAATTTGACTTAATGGTATCCCCTGAAACAACTTTTCAGTTTTACCGAAACTGTTTCGGTGTTCTCTCTGCGGAACTTTTCCGCTGTCCGAAACTTTTCCGGTGTCCGAAACTTTTTCGGTGATTTTCTCTCAGACTCCCTGTCTAGTATTCAGCAGATAGATGACCCTTAAGCGTGTGACCCTATAAGTTCGGTGAAGTATAGACATGACCCGGAACCCCTTCCGATCAATGATCAACATCGGAGCCGTGGACACCCATATTGACCCCTATACCCACACGAATGAATATTCGAGTGAACCTCCAGTTGCCGTGTGCTATTCCTGTTGCTTCGCGATATGTTACAAATACCCAAGGTGAGACATGTAGGCATCCCCGTGGATCAACAACTTGTCCACTATGCCAGTTACCTCGTTACCGGTATTGTTCTCTTTTCTCGTTCCCGTGTTCCGGCATCCCTGTGATCAAATCACCCTGTGTCTGGCCAGACGATGATGGATACCGTAACACCGAGAGGGCCCAGAGATATCTCTCCATCGTCGGAGGAGCAAATCCCAATCTCGAGCTATCAAGTTACTTGACACACTTTTCCATGAACCCGTAAGCCGCCGTAATAGCCACCCATTCACGGATGACGTTTAACAAACCCCAAAGTTCATGAAGCAAGCATGAAGAAACTCAATACTCTCATGGTCTAAGGAATTATGCAAACATTAACTTCTCTGTGTTATTAACCATTAACTTACGACGAATGAATCTCATAGCATAACATCAATTCGGGTCGATTCAACACAAATGTTCTTCTAACATTGTGCCCTCAAAATTGCCGGCATAGCCATGCCCATGATGAGGAAAACAGGATCATCATGCAATACTTGAGCCAGTCTTAGAGGCCAGACTAGGAATACATTTTACCGTTTATTATTCCACACGTGCATATGAGTCTTCCTTCAAGCCTCGTGGTTATTGTAGACTCGAGAACCATAGCAGCTATAGCATGGAACATAAACCTAATTATGAACAGGGAGATAATCAATAACATTTATTATTGCCTCTAGGGCATATCTCCTACAGCCGTTAAGGCCGAGTCCGGCGTGTCGCCGCTCCGACGCAGCGAGCGCAGCAGCGGCGGCATCACCATCAATGAGGGCCGTCGCCGCGAGCCCTCGCCTCCCCGCGGCCACCTCCGCCTTGTCAAGCCGAAGACGGAGCCTGGCACGCCGGCGGTGGTGAAGCAAGAGCACCTGGCCATGGCCACCGCCGACGACGAGGCCGCCCTGAAGTGGGCGCGGGACGACTACGTCCGGGACGAGGTGGAGCGGCAGCGCCGGGCCCTCGAGGAGATCGAGGCCCGCCACCGTTCCCGCCGCGAGGAGGAGATCGCCGGCCTCATCATCCTCGACGACGACAGCGACGGGGAGGCACCCGGTCCCTCCAACCCCGACCTGCACCGTTTCGGCGACGCAGGGCAGGGCTGCAGCAGGGACAGCGGCCGCAGCGCGCCGGACGGCGACGGTAGCGACGGCGACGGGGACGACGGCGGCGACTACACCGACTTCTACAAGCTCCTCGGCATGTAGAATGCGGCGCGCGGCGACGGGACGGCGGCGGCGCGGCGACGGGACGGCGGCGGCGGGACGATGCAGTCTTTTTTTTTAGCTTTTGTATTATATTGCAATGAAAATCCGAAACTTTTTAATGTTTTGGGCCGATTCTACGCTGAAAGCGGCGGTTGGGAGCGACCCCGGGGCCGCGACTGGGAAACCGAGCCCCCCCAGGCCGATTTTAGCGCCGGCTGCCCCCCAGGCGGCGCTAAAATCGGCCCCTGGGGGGGCCAACGGCTGGAGATGCTCTAAGCTAGAGACTAAATTACCTCAGAGAGGTCTCCGCCGCTTCCTCCCCAATCTTCGGTCTGCTCCTGCACACCGTCGCGCTCGTACTGGCAGGAGATGGCGTCGATGGCGTAGCCGTGGCGGACGAGGACCTTGACGATACGGTTGACGGCACGGATGTCCATTTCCCGGTTCGTGACGCCGCTGCCGCCGCAAGGACCCATTTTCGTCACGGTTTCCTATATACAAATAAAGTAAGGACCTTCCTCAGCTAGGAAATATGGTAGTAGTTGGTTCTCACGCTAGCCACAACTCACGTACCATTGAGCTCGATCGTGTTGCTACGGGATCTTCTTTCCGTTCTTCTCACGACCGTTTGGTACTGGTTGTGAATTAGCTGGTGTATATGTGTCTGGGCGTAAGAGATGGTTGCTTATGTAGAGTGGCTTATCGGACAAGTTGCTGAGAACGTGGGTTGTTTGTTTGCACGAAACTTGGTTTTTGTGTTAATGCTAGGTTGAGAATTTTTTTTTTAAACGGAGGCAAAAGCTTTGCCTCATCTCATTAAATAAAAAGTTTAGACAAGGTTTCAAGCTTACAGGAGCAACGGGTCCACTAGTAAGAAGAAGTTAGACAAGGTTTCAAGCTTACAGGAGCAACGGGTCCACTAATAAGAAGAAGTTAGACAAGGTTTCAAGCTTATAGGAGCAACGGGTCCACTAGTAAGAAGAAGTTTAGACAAGGTTTCAAGCTTACAGGACAACATAGGTCCAATGAAAATAAAAGGAATCACTCTTCCGGAATTAAATTGCTCAGAAAGTCTAGCCCCAGCTATGACCCACGTCTGCGCCTCCTCCTTGATTATTACCACCACTCTCGTGGTCGGAGATTCCTTGTTATGGAAAACCTGAGCATTTCTCTCGTTCCATATTTCCCTATAGACAAGCATTTGCAGGGAGATTCCTGCCTTTCTAGAATAGCCAGGTCGTCCCTCGTTGGCGAACCACCATTGCTTGACCGTCTGCAGATCTCTCCATAAGGGCGTCGTAGTCTGCATCCCCATCCAATCATAAATCATGTTCCAGACTCTTATGGTATAGCACCATTTGAACAGAAGATGAGACGCTGATTTTGGCTCCCTTTTGCACAACTGACAGAGGCACAATTTGGCCAGCCTCTACTGCAATCTGTCAGAAGTACATATTCTATCTTGAAGGACGAGCCAAGAGAAGTATTTAATTTTGGAGGGTCCCCAAATCTTCCAGACCATTCTCGGCATCTCGGACTTAATCAAACCCACAAACTGCATCAGGTAAGCAGTGGCCGCTGAGTAGCAACCATCTTTGGTGAATTTCCAGCGAATGGAATCATCAATGTCCGGAATGAGGTGGATCTCTTGGGTTTTGCATCAAAGGTCAAACAATTGTTGGATAAGGGTTACAGAGATACCCCCTTCCATGTTGATGTAACGAGTCCAATCATTATTACTCATTACCTTGGCAACACAGGAGTTTGTTCACTTAGAGAGGGCGAAGATGCCTGGAGCGATATCCTTTGGCTTTTGACCAGAAAGCCAATGAGCGTGCCAGAAAGTGGCCTCCTGCCATGCCCGACAGTGATCACAGTCGCCGCATAGAATAAATATTTGTCTTTCTCATCGCATGGAGTTTCGAAGCCAACCCATGCCCTTTGAGGATCCATCCAAGCATACCAAAGGCAACGCATACAGAGCGCCCGAGAAAATTGGTCCATATCAAGGATTCCGAGGCCTCCCAGAGTGGTTGGGCAACATGCCGTTTTCCAATTTACCTTGCACTTTCCTCCTAAAACGTGATCGGTTCCGGCCCACAGAACAGCCCTTTGAATCTTGGTTATACTCTCATTGATTCCCAGTGGAATGACAAGCGCGGTGATGAAGTAGATCAAGAGTGAATTTAAGACCGACTTGACAAGGCAAGATCGGCCCGCCGAGTTGATGTTGTTTCCTTTGCCAAGGAGGGAGCTTGGCTGCCACTTTGTCCACCAAAAATAGGCAGTCGGCCGTCTTCAGTTTGTGAGTGGATACCGGCAGGCCAAGCTACCGAAGAGGGAATCCCACACGGGTGGCTTGAAAATTGTGGAGGATATCATCGAGGTCAATGTTACCGCAACGAATCGGAGCCACGATGCTCTTTAGAGGGTTAGCCACGAGACCCGTAACCTCTCCAAAACTTTTCAAAATAGCCGCCAGCTTGTCAATATCCTCTTCGATGGGGGCGACAAAGATGGCTGCGTCATCAGCATATAAAGATGTGCGTAAGGTGGCGACACGGCCTCGCAATCCATGCAGTAATCCTTGATCCGTTGCTTTGGCGAGCAGCTGCTACAGGGGGGCGATAGCAATGACAAAGAGCAAAGGGAAGAGCGGGTCACCCTGACGCAGCCCCTTACCGAGCTTAATGGAGTTTCCCGAAACGCCAGCCCTTTACCTAGCTAGGCTGAGATTACATCTAGCTAGGCCAGGCTTCTTTGGAAAACAAAGATATAATTAACCATATTGTAGTACTAGTAGTACTCCCTCCGTTTTTTTTAGTCTGCATATAAGGTTTGGTCAAAGTCAAACTTCATAAACTTTGACTAAGTTTATAGGACAAAATATCAACATTCACAATATGAAATCAATATTACTAAATGTGTCACGATGTTAATTTTCATATCATATAGCTTTGGTATTGTAGATGTTGATATCTTTTGATATAAATTTGGTCAAACTTTGCATTGCTTGACTTTGACCAAATTTTATATACACACTAAAAAGAAACGAAGGGAGTACTAGATAATACTAAAGACATATTCAACCACATATTCATTAATTAGTCCAATCAACTATTCAGTACCACCTACCCAATTCATGAACCTGCCAAGTCGCGCGGACTTGAATGTTCTCTCACCTCTATTTGACAATACTACGGACTAAGAAGAAGCGAAACAGCTGCACATACCACGGTTTGAGACCTGCTATGCGTACGACATTTACCTTCCCATTTTGGTACGATGTTGAAGATCGAACCGTCGACACCTAGCACCAGATTGCAACACGAAACTACTACAGGTACGACATGTTGGAATTATGTGTCCTGCAACTATATTCAAACATTGGAATTGCTAATATTCGGAATACCTTATTATGGAATTATATATGTATTTATACATGGAATTACTTTACATGATTATCATGGAATTATCACTTGTTGAAACGTACTTAAGTTATATGCTTAAGGAAGCTGGTCGATTATCAGTGAAATACGATATACTATTTATATTGGAAAGACTACCCAGATACAGTGATAATCGGAAGGAGCTAGATCGTATAGTTAGATTACAGTCCTAATGTTGATCTACATAATTAGAGGAATTTACACTCTATTATGACGCGTTGATCACAAGCGTGTGCTCCGGGGACATAACAGGTAGAATCCGTTAACAGACAAATATGATCGTGGTTGGTAATTTGGTCTGGACTCTATCCCGGAAACTAGTGGAAAATACTAGGAATCTTATATCTGTATAAGAGGTGGACTCTTTGAAAAGACAGTATAAGAAGGTCCCTACCCCCTAGCCTCAGAGATGCGATTGTGAGCGGCATCACGGATAAGCGCAGAGGAATAGGGGGTAGACCACAAACCCTAAATATCTAACATTGGTATCTTGAGCTAGGTCACGCCGTTGACGCTGTTCGTCGAATCCGATGGGCAACTCTTTCGACGCGGTTCGCTGGAACCTAATTCGCTGTGCAACTTCGTCATCCAATCCGCTGCTATGAACTCTGCCGCGCGTCGTCGCTCGATCGCTGGAACTCCGCCAGAGATCCTCCGCTAGCCGCTTTTCTCCCCATGCAATTGATCCTACTACTTCCGCTGCAGGTTGCAGCAACTCACTCGTGTAGGGCAGCGAAGGAATCGAGCACGATCTACGTGGACTGTTCCGGCCGCGTACAGTTGCTGGAGCCTGGAAGAATATTTGCGCTCGTCGGAGGAAAATTCACGGGGAGCAGGTGCACGCATGCGGAGCTGCAGCGCCTGTATGCCGGAACCTGATCGCATCAACCGATCTGGAAAGAGGAGCAGATTTATCCCTGCTTTTTTGCGCGCACAAATCGAGGAAGTCAAAGTTCTAGTCGCTGACGGCTAAATTTGTGCATGCTTATACATGGATCACGGACGGAGGAAATCAAGTATAGTATTGCTACATACTACAGAAATCAATCAGGTTTGCTTCTAACTACGTGTACATCGTTGCCGGCGCCTTGCATCGGAAATTCGGGATCTATCCCAGGAACGAAGCTCGTCTATGAATCCTCCACACGCGGGATCAGGCGCGTCCTACAGCGTACGTTCGTCCGTATAATCGCCGAGTCCTCCGTCCCGATGAGGTTGCCGCTGCTCAACTGCACTCGACGACTTGCCCAGCCGAACGAGCTAGCTACTCGGAAACTTGCGCACGCTTGCTGCCGCTGCTACTTACGTCATCAAGAACACCAATTGCACGGCCAAACGGGCGGCCGGAAGATCCACATGCACCTGTGCACGCGTGTTACAAGGGAAGGGATGCTAATTACGAATCCCAATTATCTATTAATTTATTTATTTTATTAGATTGTTGATGAACGGACTAACTTGTTTGATTGCTAATCTACTGCATGTACGCCATAACAATGAAAATACGTCTACTCCTTGGAAGAAGTTAAGGAGGACTCCAGATTAAATGTGTGGATGGACTGCATAGAGAAAAATGGCCATGGTGGAAATATTGTACGGAAAATTGTGCATAAATGCAAAGGAATTTCAGATAAATGTTATTATTGAGCATCACTTGTGTATGGAGGAAGATGAGAATTACTCCGAGGACAAGGAAATTTGCTCTTCATTTGTCGCTATGCACGATAATTTATCCGCATTATATTTATTTATTTGGGCCTACTTTTTAAAGTATAGTTGGCTTGTGGCTATGTCTTGTTGCTGGAATACAATATCAATTTTATTTGGCGTGCTAACAGTTCCAAAGGAAATTATATATATTTTGTGCTTTGTCATTGTTGCTAAATCTTATACACTTTGGAATTGGAAATTTTGCCATGAAACTCCCTTATGGAGGAAAACTATTATTGTTATGGGACACTATGTGCAAGTTCAGTGAGAAGGAATTTGATTTATTGTCTATCTTGGAATCTGTTTACTATGAAATGCTATTGGAATAATGAAGAGTGGAAATATTGCTCAATGTTTAAATTAGTGTTTTATGGATTTTTCACACAATGGTTTATCTTTCTTGATGTCCATTGGAAGTCGGCAAACCAATTTGTTTATTTGGATAAGATAACTCTATATGGAGGAATACCGACAATGGGAACACATGCTTGGAATTTTATTATCTACATCATCAATGACTTGGTCACATATCTTGGAACTAGATAAATTGGCCTATTGATTCTGGAATTCTAAACTTTAGTGGGAGGACTATGGTATTTTGTGAAGCATATATACTGGACATTTTTTACGGGCACACCTTTTATTAAGGTGGAAGGAGATAACAAAAGGAATCTAGTTATGTTATTTTTCCCCACTCCCACTAGAGGCTAGATTATTTATTTTATCACATTCATTGATAATTGCACTTGATATGGTTATGTTTATACTATTTAAAATACAAGTCGGAATGTTTTATTGTGCTTGTCACATTACGTACTGAAGTGGAAAATCAGTTGATTAAAAGATACCAGAGTTTTAGCAACTGATTGGTGGGGGAAAGTACACTTCAGGAATATGTCAATTGAACATGAAAAGAGCATGGAACTATTCACCATTGTAATATACCGTACACTCCGCAAGTAAATGGAGGAATTGAATACTTTTACTACCATTTTTTTGGGAAGAAGCATTGCATATATGCGGTTGGTTGTCAATATCGCACAGTCACTCCTTATGGTTTGTAGACCGGAGTAGAATATATTTTATTGGCAGGGAATTCTTGATTACTACAAAGCACACACCAGGAATTTTTCATTGTTATTCTAGTGGATCAAAGGATGTTTTATTTGTTATATTAAAAGGGAAAACCGGTGGAAAGTAGGAACACAATTATTTTTATGATCAAGGGTGGAATTGTTGACAATCATATTGAATATAATCTTGACCCCAAGGAAACTACAAGTGACACTCCCAGCACCGACATGCTTAGGATAAGTGGGAGAAATTAACTTGGAATGTCATCTCTGGATAATTGTTATGTGATTTTTGGGGGAAGTCACTCTAAATACTAGAGGAAGACTCTTAAGAAGACTTATTTATTATTTAATCAATGTCAACTATGGGTGGAAGAAATGCGGGAAGGAAAAAAGTCAGTGAGGAAATATGTAGTTTGGGAAGTTATGATCATACCAAACAACCGCAAGCCCATTGTTTGTAAGTGTTTTATAAGGAAATTTTGGCCCACTGGAATATTATAATGTCATTCTTGTTATTAAATTCTTTACACAAAGGGAAATATACTTTGTGGAAACTCTCTCTCTTGGAATTTTGGGAAAGAGGAACTAAAGACATGGTTTGCTAACAAGCTTCACGTCAATGGAATAGCAGGTCATATGATTTTCTAAATTGAAGCAAGGCGGTCGTCTACAGATGTAAGTGTAATTTTTTGTTTTGTTATTATTGTTTACATTAACATTGTTTTGTTGTTTGCAATGATAAAGTCACATTGATGGAAGTGAAAGCTTGGTCATGTTTTAACTTTCATATGAAAGGAACGTTTGAAGCTTCCTGTGTTTCGGGAGTGGAACTACATAGGGCATGTTTTGAAACTTTTCCTATGGAATATTGCAAACTTATTAAAGTAACTGGAACCAAACTCAGTGAGGAAATATGTTTGAACTCCTAAGGACAAGGGGATAATGGTGTTGAAACTTACTGTAGCTTCATTTACAATCATACCTTAGCTTTCGGAATTTATGCTACACTCAAGCAGTGGAAGGAAAGACGAGCAGCTAAGGGAATCTCACACATCATTTAAGATTGTGGAAAGTGCATCACAACTAGTCACTTGTTCTGGAATTTATATTAAAGGTTAACACATTGAGGAAGCTATTACTATATCTATGAGATGAGAAATAAGTCCAGGTACGCATATTCAATTATTATTTTTAGTAGTAACATGATGCAGGTTCACTGACTAAAGTCAGGAAATTCTTTCAAAACTTGGTTACTCATGAAACTTCATTTACTGATTGGATTTCATATTTATGTGGTTCTGAAAATTTATTCAACATGGTTATCATATATTTTGACTTGATGTGGAATTATACATATTGTTGATTATGTGACGGAAAATAATTGATGCGGAATTTTCACTTGAGGAAGTGATACTCAAGGTGCCTATAAAGATGGAATTACACTCGAGGAAATAATACTCGAGGCGCCTAGGACAGCTATGCTGGAATAATTAGGTGAAAACTAAGGTCTCTAGTGATCTTAGGTGTCACAACAAGGAAACATATTGAGGGAATGTATCACATGTTTGTGTGTGTGGGTTTTTCAACATAGTGTTAATATGATTGTTGGCCCCTTGACTAAGCCTCTTAGTCATGAGGTATTTGGCAAGCATGTTAAGGCTATGGGTTTACGAATATTTGAATGATCGTTTTGGACAAGTGGGAGATGTTGGAATTATGTGTCCTGCAACTATATTCAAACATTGGAATTGCTAATATTCGGAATACCTCATTATGGAATTATATATGTATTTATACATGGAATTACTTTACATGATTATCATGGAATTATCACTTGTTGGAACGTACTTAAGTTATATGCTTAAGGAAGCTGGTCGATTATCAGTGAAATACGATATACTATTTATATTGGAAAGACTACCCGGATACAGTGATAATCGGAAGGAGCTAGATCGTATAGTTAGATTACAGCCCTAATGTTGATCTACATAATTAGAGAGATTTACACTCTATTATGACGCGTTGCTCACAAGCGTGTGCTCCGGGGACATAACAGGTAGAATCCGTTAACAGACAAATATGATCGTGGTTGGTAATTTGGTCTGGACTCTATTCCGGAAACTAGTGAAAAATACTAGGAATCTTATATCTGTATAAGAGGTGGACTCTTTGGAAAGACAGTATAAGAAGGTCCCTACCCCCTAGCCTCAGAGATGTGATTGTGAGTGGCACCACGGATAAGCGCAAAGGAATAGGGGGTAGACCACAAACCCTAAATATCTAACACGACATTCATTGTCCGATTTTCATACGATGCAATATCCAGCAGTCGCTGAACTTTGAGTCCAACTCACTTACGGTTTGATCTGCTATATCCGACAAATTTCGTACGTGAATTATCGTACATATAGCAGGTTCATTGCAACACGCCGTTGGGTTGCATGTCGTACGACGATTGGACAAGTGGCATCGTACATGAAGTAGTTTCGCCACGGTTTTATGTACCATTTCTGTCTGATGCTCAATCTGATGGTGTGCGCTACACAGCCCTGTCACACGGTTTAGTCAGCCGTGTCCGACATAAACGTCAGATGCGTGGCACAGTCGTAGAGAAAATTGAGTACTACCCACCAATTTGACCAAGTAGACTCCCTATTCATTACACAGGGTTCAGAAAACTTATTTTGGACTCACGTTTTTTTTATGTTGTTATCACTGTTTAAAAAATATTCCGATTCAGCGATTTATCGTTCGATTTATTGCCACTCTTGGGGTGATCGATAAGATTATGCCTTATCTTCACCATTTATCGTTTTGGCTGATTTATCGCTTTGACAAGCGATTTATCGGGAATCTACCGATAAATTGGTCCTATTCATAGCATTATGTTTTCAAAAAATATGTTTATTTGCGTTTTGTGGACCTTGTTACACAATATGTACTATTATCCTATTGTTTATTATTATACGAGGATTCAAAGGCTATGAATCAAGGTAACACTTCTGTCCAATATTGTTTTGGTGTTGAATATAGGATATTTTACTGTTGGTAACCTGGGATTTGCAAAAATTGAACGATTAATAGTCGACCGATTTCCGATTAATTTTTAATCCCCAGCTGACCAAGACCATAATGATAAGCGATATCCTCAACATTGGTTGTTATAACAAAAAAAAATATGTTACGTATGTAAATATTTACGTTTATGTTGACACATCAATCTATACCTACTATTAAAGTACGGAGTACTTCTGCCCGTAAGTCATCGAAATTGTTACTAATTTTGTAAAATATTACCCACCAATGCCACCTATAACTAATAAAAAATATTTCACACAGAAAAATCTCGAACTAGGCCGGTCCATGCACGAACCTCCTATACAACGCTCTGTGCGTTAGGAGAACACACAACGCACCTGTTTCAGCCAATTCATGTATGAGCGACCTGTTTTTGAAATTTCGTTTTTCTTTCCCATTATTGTTCTTTTTCTATTTTAAATAAGTTGGAAATTCAAAAAACTTTCGAAAATTCAAAAATTGATAATATTGAAATAAAATGTTTCATAATTCATCAATACTTGTGTATTCAAAAATTGTTTGCAATTTAAAAAAATTGGTTGCATATTTAAGAAATGTTCACAAATTTTAAACAAATGTTCGGGAAACGTTTGTGATTTTTTTAAAAGTTCAAGTATTAAAAAATGTTAATAAATAGAATAAAATTTTGCCAATTCAAAAAATTTAATGAAATGAAAATTCTCATAGCAATTCAGAAACTGTTCGTAAGTTAAAAATAGTTTATTGATTCATAAAATGTTCGCTGATACAAAAAAAGATAGGCGTTTAAAAAAAATCATCAATTCCGAAAATTGTTCCAACAATTTCGACAAAATATTCGTAGATTCAAGAAAATCTTTTAAAAAATGTTCAATTTTTTTGAAAATAGTCTAAAATGCTCATAAATTCCAAAAAATGTTCCTGATTTTAGAAATTGTTCGTAAATTTGAAAAATGTTCACGAGTTTGAAAACCCATTCATGATTTACAAAAATTGTTCACGATTTCACAAAAATGAGAATGATAATGTATCTCGGTGATGCAGCAAAATGTGGTCATGGTCATTGGATATTATGATTTTTTTTTCTCCCGTTGCAACGCACGGGCCGTTTTACCTATTAATAAAGGACGGAGTGCTTATGCTCGTACATCATTAAAATTGCCCCTAAAATTGCAAAATATTACCCACTAATGCCACCGATAAGTGATAAAAACGTTTCATACAGAAAAATCTCGGACTGGACCGGCCCATGCAGTAGGAACTCTTCTACTGCGCTTTGCGCGCTAGGAGAATAAATAAAGCACCTGTTTGGACCAGCCCATTTATGACCAATCTGTTTTTTAAACTTCGTTTTTATTTTTCGTTTTCTTTTCCGTCATTGTTTTTTTCTACTTGAAATAATTTTGGGAATTTAATAAACAATGAAAAATTCAGAAAAAAAAAGAGAATTGTGAAACAAAATGTTTAATAACTAATAAACATTTGTGCATTCAGAAAATGTTATCAATTTTAAAAATTGTTCGGGAAATCAAAAACTTTCATGATTTTTTTCAAAAGTTCAAGTATTAAAAAATGTTAATGAAATTGAGCAAAAAATAGTCAACCCAAAAATGTTCATGAATTGAAAAAATCCCTAAAAATTCAGTAACTGTTTGTAAATTAAAAAATAGTTTATTGATTCATAAAATGTTCACTGATTCACAAAATCACATACTTAAAAAAATCATCAATTTCGAAAATTGTTCGACTATAGACATGTTCGCTGATTCGAGAAACATGTTTTAAAAATGTTCAGATTTTTAAAACAAATAATTGAAAATAGTCTAAAATGTTCCTGATTTTAGAAAATGTTCGCGTATTTGAAAAATGTTCACGATTTCAAATATGGTCATGAGTTTAAAAAAATGTTCATGATTTTCAAAAATTGTTCACCACTTCACGAAAATAAGAATGATAGTGTATCTCAGCGATGTAGCAAAATATGAACATGACCATTGATGATTTTTTTTCTCCCGTTGCAATGCATGGGTCGTTTTGCTAGTATCGTACCTACTAATAAAAGCAAGTAGGTTTCTGCCGAAATTTTTGTCCAACACAAATTTACCGATTTGCCCTCCCACCAAATCACATCGTGCTGCACAATTGCTACGGTACATGTTCGGTCATTTTGTGTGCTTTTCTCCCTTGTTCCCGAATCCCGACCTCTCCTAGCGCTCAACGCTGCCCGATGCTTCTGCTCGTCGCCATGATCTACGACGAACCGGACGTCTGTCGCCGCCGCGATCTCCGACGCACCGCCAGACCGAACCTTCGCCAGCGACCAAAGAAAGAAACCTCGCCGCCCGTTCTCGTCCTCCCATCTGTTGGAAATATGCACTAGAGGCAATAATAAAGATGGTTATTATTATATTTCTATTTCATAATTAAGTTTATAAGTTCTGTGCTAGAATTGTATTAGTTCAGAATAGTGCGTATTCAGAGGATAACCCTAATACATGAGTGGAATTATAAACACTGTTAAGATATCCCTGGTCTCATCCTCTATGAGTGGTTCGTATATTATTGATAGTCTTGGTTTCCTGATTATGTGGCAAAATGAAAAAGTGTTGTAGAGTTGTCGGTAATATATGAGATCGGAATTTTTAGTGAACATCAACGATGGATAGACCCAATTGATATACCGTGAAACAAATCGTTAATATTGTTATCGGTTGTTTCTCAATTTAAGTATTACCGTTGCTATAATATCGTTTGTCCATAAGACACATGATAGAACTGGATACGATATGGGCGTGGCGGATACCTTCAAACATTACACCGTAACAGGGTATTCATAAAGTCGGTATCTTGGTCTTACCTGATAGTATGCCACTGTTCTATATGTTGTAGTTATGGGAATTGCTACTCCTAATGATGGAGAGATACACTATGGGCCCTCTCAAGTATTATGTTGTTCATTATCGTCTAGCCAGGCACGTGATCATGATGATGATGATCACAGGAACATCGATAATACGGATTGAGTAAAAGAGTGCATGAACAATCTAATCACAACTTCACAATTTATCTGATCCCAGCAAACACAACATGTAGCAATTACATAATATCGATCTTGATCATGTTAGACAGCTCACAAGATCTTGACATGGTAGCACAAGGAGAAGAGACTACCATCTAGCTACTGTTATGGACCCGTAGTCCAAGGATGAACTACTCACGCATCACTTCGGAGGCAACCATGGCGATGAAGAGGCCTCCGGTGACGATTTGCCCCTCCGGCAGGGTGCCGGAGCAGGACTCCAGGAACCCCCAACTAGGGTTTTGAGATGACGATAACTCTGATGAAGTTTCATGGAAAATAACCTCTGCCCCTCGGTTTTAGGTCAAGGGAGGTTAAATAGGCGAAGAGGCCACTTTGGGGGAGCCATGAGGGGCAGCCGAGGGCATGGGGCGGCCTCCCCTGGCCCGCGCATGGCACCGGTGTAGGCTCCTAGGTGGCCCCATCCAGCTCTCCATTGGACTCTGTCTTCGTCCCGTAAAAAGAATAACTTTCCTATTTTCCCAGATTTTTCTGCGAAGATTTCCTGAACAACTATTCTTAAACTCAAAAACAGCAAAAAAAAAAACAGGATCTGGCATTGGGCATCTTGTTAATAGGTTAGTCCAGAAAAATGCCCTAAAATGATATTAAAAGGTAATAGAAACATGTAGCAATGATAACAACAAGCATGGAACGATCAAAAAATTATAGATACGTTTGACACGTACCACTCATCCTGGTACTTGAACTTATATTCCATGTATTGAAGAGCATTACTAACTATACCTTGTTTAACTTCTGCGCAATTCTCCCATAGTTTTGCGAGTGCTTTCTGTAGTGCAGGTGGCCACTCTGAATCTACCCAGTGCACAAAATCACAAGTATCACCCCCATCCTACAAAGAAAATATGATTCCATAAATAGCTAGTTGTTATACTGCAATACCACATTGCTAAACACGATTAAAGTTTGCCTGCAATGACTCAAAAACATGTCCTTCACATCCCAAAAATCTCCTGCCGGTCTTTCATCCTTCAAAACAAACAAATTTTGCAGCTACGGCTCGATGCTTATAGCGGACAGGATTTTCTCCATCGGCTAACCCACACTAATCCGAGTCATACATGATATTGAGGGTCTAAAAATGTACAAGATATATATCAAAATAGCTCAACTATAAATTCCCAAATCTATAGATCGAAGCTAAACGAACTAAGAAATCCCCAAATCTATAGATCAAAGCTAACAGATGGATTTGATTACTCACATCTATGCCACCAGAGGTCAGAGCTTCATAATATTCCTCCCCATCTCCCCACGATACCATGTCGGAAATGGGCGGCGATGGCAGAAATCTGGCGGCGGCGGCATTCCGCAGCAAGGAGAGCAAAGGGAGTAGCGAGCGGAAGCAGGGGAGAGAGGACAAATCATGTCTGGACGGTGCTTTTATCACGTACGTCACCACAAACCTAACGGACGTCTCCTCCATGGTGTCTCCCCGCTGCCACATCGACCCGACACATGGGCCGGCGTGTCAGAAAACTAATTAAACGGCCTAAACGACTAACTTAGTGTTATCTATCAACGACACATGCCCCAATGTGTGGTGGTGTTTGTCATTTTCCTCAAGATTGGTGGTTCCCTGCCACAACTGCCTAATTGTGGTGGTTTTGCGTCATTTACTCGGCCGGATGGGACTCCGCTTTTGTCGGCACTAAGACACCCGCGGCTTCATGGGCCGCTTCAAATATGGCCCAGTAAAATTGGTATTTTTTTTAATAAATATAAGAAATATCAACCTTTTTTTATAAATATTCTGTTCAATGGTGTAAAAAAACTGACGCCATGAACGTTTTTAAAAACTTCATGAACACTTTTTCTAAATCAGTGAATATTTTTAAATCCTATGAAAGTATTTTTTTTTATCATAAATATTTTTTTCCGAATCTCATGAATAGTTTTTGGAGCAGCACTCCAAGCATCCGCATAGAAGGTGGCACCGCCACCACCGCCAGCTGCCACCATGACGCCTGGGCCGCTGACCGTCATCGAGTCCGAGAATAATAGCTATTATCTCGGGAACCGTCGATATTGGGAATGTCCATAAAATTTAGGAACATTAGTGTTTTCGTTAAAATAGACTTCGTTTGGTAGTAGCGTTTCCATTTTTTTAAAACTAGTATAGATGCACGTGCAACGCACGTCTTGACAAATATAAATGTTAATAACCTACTCCCTCTGTCTTAAAATGTAGAACATTTTTTTTCTCACCCTAGACCAAAAAAATACTTATATTTTCAGACAAAGGGAGTATTATATTATTTGATGTACATTTTCACAATTTTTTTGAATATTTGTTAACTACAATGACAATCGAGCACACAATATTAAAGCAGTATATATCCCACGCACTAAAATATTAGGAATATTTTTCAACAAATTTGTTTGAAACAAATGCTTCAATAAATATTTTCAGGCATTCTTTAGATCATACATAGTGTTGCGGAAACCCTACTGGTGCAATGTTCAAATCATCTAGTCCAACACATGGATAAAATCGGGCTGTCCATTTGTAGCAGCAAGGTGGAGCACCAGTTCCGGTACATGCTTATGCTTCTTTAGATTCAGATTCAATCAAAAAGATAAGTCTTCCACTGTCCATGTAATAGGGTTGAGTGTCAAAAGTTTAGAAATGGGGATAACAATCATAATCAGAAGAAACTTAAAAGAAGATAATCAGATTGTTTTGTTTTACACATTGGTAACATTTATTTGGGATTAATTTAGCACCAGAGAAATTGCTTTAACATGATGGCTGGACACTACTCTAAACATATAAAATCCAAAGGCAGCAAGAGTGCAATCCAAATATCTTTAGAATATGCCAGTGAAAATTGCAACTACCTATAACTGATTTATAAAACATGTCAATAAAAATTGCAAGGCTTGCAAAATATGATGTGTAAGCAGTGCAATCTCTCGTTTCATGATCATAAAATAAGACTGCCATTTGATGGGAATAAGGTAATAAATGGCGTCAAATACTTTGATAATAACATGGCATGACATAGAGCTGGATACAAGGTTGGCTGTTCGATCATTTTCAATGCAATACCAGTGTGCTCCAACCAAAAAAAATGTTATTAACAGATAAAACAAATAATGTGATAAAAATAAAGTAATTCTTGGAAAAATATGTGTACTAAATGTTGTGATGCAACTCAAATAGTATTTTCAAAACCAAGACACCATTGTGGTCATGTTGTTGCATAGAGTAACACGCCCTGGATCCCTCACAAGCATATATGGCAGGAGATGTTGGCGAGCGTGTAACCCCGCAACGCCATCCGCGGCTTGGTGACTACGACAAAGAATTTGTTCCATAAGTATAGCTAGCAGTTACTGTATGGTGGGTATGTGATTGATCCGCCACCCTATCCGTTGTTGAGGCTATCTCAACCTGATAGGAGAGCCTGGCCTAGCTGTGTGCCTGTGTTAGTGAAAATTAAAGTGACATGAATTTCAGGTTCAGACAAATAGGCAGTGCCCAACTGGCCAGAAACCTCTCGTGTTGCCAATTGCAGCGCACAAACCAGCATAATGCAAGGATAGGTTTTCAATTGTCAGACTTTTTCATCATTAAAAAATCCAGTCTATGTGCACAACGTTGAACATTGTAACGATGTACATGGTAGAGACACAAACTTGGAACGAAGGTACAAAGAAGGACAATAGAAACATACTAATGAGCCACAAACAGTAAACTTTATGAGAAGTATAATTGATTAGGCAATGGCATTTAAAGCAATGAAAACAAAGTTAAATTCTAATACTATTGTTCATGGTTCTTACATGATGAACTACAATTTTTCACAAAAACAAACAAGGATAAATGTATCCAACAATATCTGATTTAAGAACAGTCTCATATCATACATGCATGAGAATAACGCCATATTGACAAATCAAAATCAATCTGAACACGTAGAACAATGTCACCTTCGAGTTGACTTGCGTTATAGTTTCTTTATCTGCAATGCACTAAAATTCGGGTATTTTTTTAATGACTTCACCTACACACAATACATAAATGGTGTAATACATACCGTCGGTATGTGGTGGCCTCTTGGAGCTGAGACAGTTTCATTAGCACCAGCATACACAACGCCGATAAGCTCTAATAAGATCACAAAGTTTCAGACTATTCCCTTCAAATCATGACAAAACAATGAATTATTCATCTAACTTAGTGACATAGAGGATGCAACCGACCTTTTTTGAATATGAATAGCCCCAAATTCTTATGAGTAAACAAATTAGTTCTGAATCTTGTAGAGCAAGCTGTGAGTACAAATAGCAATCAAGGAGATAGATTGACCAAGCCCCAGCATTATCTTATGCTTACCTCGTATATGACTGCAGGAAGTTATTTCACCTGATTCCATTGCGAGAGCAGATCTAATTCACCTATTTTGTTGCTGCCAAATATAATTACAGTTAACTGATTTGCTTGCATGATTGATGCAAATAAAATTGATACAACCATCTACTGTTCCGTCATATACAACGTTCACTTTTCATCAGTCAGCTAATATCATCATGAGGCAACATGAAATCTGAATTAAAAGGAGAACAATTCTTGCCTTGCCATTTCCATCTTGCTCCTCCCTCACATACTCAGATCCAATACCTCCCATCCTACTACAAGGAGTGATCATTAGATATTAAAGGGTGCAGAACAGCATATGTAAGAGATAAAGAGTGTTTCAGAGCAAGAAAGAGATGTACCTACAGGTTGCATTCAGAGACAAATTAAGTGCAATCTCTCTGTTCTCTATCTAAATGTGCAGCAATCAATAGCATCATACAAAAAGCAGCATACATGTGAATCACACGGAAGTGGCAGGTCCACCATCGAGCACGCACAAGCAACAGGATCTTCACCGGCGAGTACGCACACACAGTACATAACAACAGCAACTCCCAGCGGCAGCCTGAATCTTTCATCTCTCTGTTCTCTCTCTCTCCCTGCAACCTCCCTCTCTCCTTTCCTCCACGCGGGGCTTCCCCTCAGGCAGTGGAGCTGGCATCGACTCCTGCCTCTCCCTCTCTGCTCCCTCTCCCTCTCCCTCTCCACACCACGAATCGACCTCCGCCGTCATCCCTTCCAACAACGGCGACAAACCCGCTGTGTCCCGCTGCTCGAGGGAGGAGATGGACCATGCCGCCGCTGATGCAAGCCGAGCCCGCTGCATCCCGCATCGCCGCCGCTGCTCGAGGGGGGCAGCGTGGATCTCGAACCGGCAGGGAGCTGGCGGCAGGGGGCTCCGCACCGCGTGCCGCGGGCACACGCATGGCTAGTTAACCGGCGGTCGCCCCACGTGCGTTCGCGTCCCCGACGACGATGGCAAGCAGGCACCGCAGAGGAAGGGGCAGCGACGCGAGGCGAGCGGCGGCGCAAGGTCGATTGGGGTGAGGCGCAGACGCTCTTTTTTCAATTTGACGTGGCGTGGTGGGAATTTTCGAGTAGAGGAGTACCGGCGGCGGCGGTGGTCCGCGCTGCCGTCCGTCCGTTCTTGGGACAGCAAAGGAGGACCGGCGGGTGGCTGCGGCGACGGAGCCCGCGCTCGCGGTTGTCCGCGGGGACGCAGAAGAGGACCGGCGGGCGGACGGCGACCCGTGCTCACGTCCGTCAACAGGCAGAGGACGTGTGCGTCATGTGCTTGGCAGTTTGATTAGAATTTTTGTCCAAAAGGACCCTCCCGAATGCTTTTGTCAGATTAGACCACCTGCGAAATAAAATGAAAGATCAGACCCCTACGAATCACCGGCCGCCACGGCGCGCGGCGGCGGGCACCGGCCGCCAGCACACGAGGCGGCCAGCCGGGTTTCTCCGTTTTGCGCGCTCCAGGATGGAACGGAGCCCGGGCAGTGGGTCCGGCAGCCACGGCTCCAGGCGGCCGGCACTGTTCATGCGGACGGAATAGTGAACAGTGATTTTTGAAAAAAATAAAAAAAATGCAAAAAAAATAAAAAAAATGAAACTTTTTGGCAGCAAAGGCGATCGAGTGTTCTAAGTGGTTGCAAAATTTCAGATTTTTTTATTTTTTTTTCAAAAATCACTGTTCACTGTTCAAAAAACACATGAACAGTGCCGACCGCCTGGAGCCGTGGCGGCCGGACCCACTGCCCTGGCTCCGTTCCGTCCTGGAGCGCGCAAAACGAAGGAACCCGGCCGACCGCCTCGCCTCGTGGCGGCGGGTGACACGTGTCACCTGGCGCGCCCGCCGCCAGATTCGTAGGGGTCTGATCTGTCATCTTATTTCACAGGTGGTCTGATCTGACAAAAGCATTCGGCAGGGGGTCCTTTTGGACAAAAATTCGTTTGATTAGGACGAAGTGGTATCGAGGGATAGGTGGGACGGGTGGATTAGTGTTTTTTTTTCAAGTGTGGTGGGATTAGTGGCTTGCTGTGTTAAACATTGGGAGGTTCTCAACCTTTAGATTTTATAGATGGACGATGAATATGACTTGGATCTGCCCTCTCTCGTGCTTTTATAGGGATAGTAGATAAACTCTTGCTTTGCCCAATAGAAACACTCGTTGAAAGAGTTGGAACTTCTTTTTTCTAACTTGCAATTATAGATATAGAACTAATTTTTTCTAAATAATTTCTCGTTTAAATTTGAAAATTCTTTCAATACAATGAAAAAAAATCCATGAAGCGTAGAGTTTAAAAACCATAGTTATTAGTTTTATTTAATTTTTATGTAATGTTTTTAATTGTTTGGACTATGTGGACTATATTTTAGTTTAAGTTTTGTGTATTTAAGTTTAGCTAATTTTATTTTTGTTTAAAAATGAGTCAAAATGGGCATGTCCCGCCCCAAAATGGAAGGCGCCGTTGGGTGCACCGGGTGGACAGGCCGCGTGACGCCCCCAAAACAACCAAAGTGGATAAAAAAAAGGATAAAGGGGCTCCAAATGGGGCGTCACTGGAGTTGCCTTAAGGGTAACTTCAACGGCGCCCCTCAAATAGTGTCCAGATTTTACCCGTTCTTTTCCATTTAGAGGGAGGCTGGATACTTCCACGCGGGCTTTCCACCTGCTGCATCCAACTCCCCCCACAAACGGACACGGACATGTCTATTTCGACCATATTTTTCATTTTGTCCTATTTATCCTTTTGACACAAAGTATTGCTGGATAAACTGTACACTCAAATAAAGTATACAATTATTAAAATAGGCAAATGGCATAGTTCACACAATAATTCATATTTAAATCCGATAATCGTAAAATTTGATAAAGTCACCGAATACTAGATATATTTTGCCGATACAAAATATACATGTACGACAAATAGACATAGAAAGAATGCAAAAGGGCTCACGATCCACATTTGGAAACAACACAAGAAGCGCTTACACGATCCAGACACTTTTTATTTAGACAATACACGGCTTACTTACAATTACAACACTGGAAGCAAAGGAAAACGAGGGAAGAAGAAACCAGGTTTTAGTGAAACGGGGCCGCCGCGTGTGACCAAGAAAAGTGCGCAATATTGTATGTATCCCGTACACAGTCAACGCGCAACTCCCGGCCGGATGCCTGTCAACTCCCCGTCTTTTTTTGATTTTTGAGGGGGCAAGTTCCAAATCTTGACGTAGATGCCGATCGCGTCGAGGAGCCACCAGGACCGCCCGTGGAAGCCGACAATCCTACCGCCGGGTGGTGCCGAGAGCGTGAACTCCATGCCATCCTCTTTCCCAAACGGCCCGTAGCTGCGCACGTTGCTCACCAACGTCAGCGATTTCAGACAAGTTATGAACATGAAACTGCCGATGTGGCCTTTGACGCCCGTCAAGTACTCGTCCGGGCCCAAACGGATCTGGACATTCAAGAATTAGTCAAGTTAATAATTCATCTAGTTCCATCGATGAACCGTCAATAATACTTTCTCTGTACCGAAATATATGTCGCTGAAATTCAACTACCCCAACGACGAAGGGAGTACATTGAGTAATTATGGATCGTACGCATGCAATGAAACAGGCTCGCCCACTCCTCTAGGCCGTTGCGCTCCTAGTAAGCTAGAGACTAAATTACCTCAGAGAGGGCTCCGCCGCTTCCTCCCCAATCTTCGGTTTGCTCCTGCACACCGTCGCGCTCGTACTGGCAGGAGATGGCGTCGATGGCGTAGCCGTGGCGGACGAGGACCTTGACGATACGGTTGACGGCACGGATGTCCATGTCCCGGTTCGTGCCGCCGCTGCCGCCGCAAGGACCCATTTTCGTCACGGTTTCCTATACAAATAAAGTAAGAACCTTGCTCAGCTAGCAAATGTGGTAGTAGTAGGTTCTCACGCTAGCCACAACTCACATACCATTACAAGTGATCAGCTTGATAAGCTATCAACAAAAATTGCAAACAACGACTCACGTACCATTGATGAGCTCGATCGTGTTGCTACGGGATCTTCTTTCCGTTCTTCTCACGGCCGTTTGGTACTGATTGTGAATTAACTGGTGCATATGTTTGTGGGCGTAAGAGATGGCTGCTTATGTAGAGAGGCTTATCAGACAAGTTGCTTTTTTTTGCGAGTTATCAGACGAGTTGCTTTTTTTTGCAAGTTATCAGACAAGTTGCTAAGAACGTGAGTTGTTTGTTTGGCATCGTGCGTCGTGGGGCGCGAGGAGGGGTTGGCATCGCGCGCACGTCGTGCTCGGTTGGTGGGTGGGATGGACTGACGGATTCCAGCAATGCTACACCTACGTAGCTTTCACACGTAAACTTACGTAATTGTTCAGAGCATCTTTAGCACACCCCGTATAATGTTCTGACACGTAAAATAACCGTCAAAATACGGGTTCGCGCGAAAAAAAAACTGCCCGATCAGACCCCGCAAACGTGTCGGATCCGTAAATATTTTTGCGCGACGTGGCAAAATTCCCACCCCAACCGGCGAAAACGCAGGTTCTCCCCCTCGCCCCGCCGGTGCCCTGTATATAGCCGGAGAGGTTGGTTGGGGGGGGGGGGGGGGGGGGAGGGGGGCATTTCAGCCCGCGCTTTCCCCCACCCACCGCCCACGGGCCGCCGCCTACGATTCCGGCCATACCAGCCGTCGGGATCAGCCGGCGGGCCGCCACACGCCTGAGATTGACCTCCACCACTTCCTCCTACCTCGGCCGGATGGAAAGTTGCAGATCGGTGGTTGTTTGTCGCGGCCGTCAGATTTGGCGTTTCCGGCCACCGGCGGCTGCGCCAAGCCATGGATTGGTCGGGGAGCACCCCGCACAGCCCCGGCAAAGCCCCAGCGCCGCATGCAGGTACTGGTTCGTCCTCTAGCCGCCATCGTCGGTTTGCCGGCAAGGACTCGGCCGGCCGTCGCCCGGGCTCGGTGCTCGCGCAGCGGCTCGCCGGCTCACCAATGCCGCTCATACAGTGCGACGCCTGCACACAGACAGTGCTGCGGCTAACATCTACCATGCCGCAACACCCCGGATGGGAATTCTTCAAATGCAAAAACGACAAGGTATGTTCTTGTTTTCATTCGGTGTTGTGAACCTATTCGGTTCAATTTCGGTTGCTTATTGAGATGGTCATGTGTGTAGGAAGGTGGATGCTCATTTTGGTATTAGGAAGAAGAATACATCGATTTATTGATAGGAACAAAGTTAATAGATGTTCGTGCACTCGTTGGTAGAACTGAGGCTAATGATGCGGCTGCATGTGCAATTAGAGAAGAAACTAGAGGAGAAGCAACGTCTACTTCTTTAGAATCAAATAAAAAGAATGAAGAATGCAAGATCAAGAATCCGCAGATCAACAATGAAGGCATGGGGAAGATGTTGGTCCAACTAGTGGGAGCAGTTATGGAAGTTGGATATCTTCTAAAATGTCTAATTGTGGTTCTTATTTTCTTTGATATTGCTATTCTAGCAAAGATTTGGTGAATTATTATGTATCCAATGCACTTGAAGAAAATAAAAAAGCAAAGAAATGTGTTTTCATGCCCGAAATTGAAATGCAAATTACTAACTTGCAAGCCGGCGTGAGCGACGGTCAAATATCCTTTTTTACGGGTCCGCTTTGCGGGGTCTGCTCGGTCGCCGTCCGTGCCGGCACACAAAGCCGTTTTTCCGCGAACTATAAACGCATTTTGCGGGTCGGCATTATACGAGGTCTGCTAGAGATGCTCTTAGGTGGCCTTTTTTAATTGGAGGAAATTAGGGGAGGAGGCCCCACCCAGTTGAAATTAGGGGGTGGAGATGTTAGTTAGGAAAGTTATGTAGGATTATGTAAGAATATTACGTAAGTGTAGCATTTTTGGACGGATTCACACCCGCATATACCTCTGTTGACTTGCTTCTTGCAGCATCCCGAGTACATATGTGAGGCTATGGGAATCCTTTTTCCGTGTGATGATGAGAGGAATATGACAGGACAACCAATTGTACCATGTGAACACAATCGCTGGTACGTTTTGAAGTTTTCTTCCCAGAGTGGCATATTAATTATTTGGTCCTGCACACCCTAATTAGGATTGATATTTCATTTTTTGTTCACCTTTTAGACATACATTTTTGCTTCGCCTGCTGTATTTTCTTGAAGTAAACACTTCATTAGCTCTTTTACAGTTCAAAATGCATGCTTGCAATATATAGCTGCTGATCTGATGCTCCAATCTTTAATCTGCTAATCTGATATTCAACTTTACATTGGGGGATAAGCTGGTCAATACAGGAATATCTAAAAGAAAGCGACCAAAATCAACATTTCTATATTATGTTGCTTCAGAAATTAATATTGCCTGCTCACTCGTGCGCCCCGGGCGAAAGCCTCGGATCCATCTCTGGATCAGACGAAGGCGACATCTCGATGTCGTTTTCTCCCCGTTGGGGCGTTGTTTTTGGGAGCCACGGATCCATGGTTGGTAGCTTGATGTCTGGGTTCAAGTGTTTGTTGAGTTGTTGGTGTGTAGGGTGGTGGCGGTGGAAGTGATCTGTGACGGCGATCAATCCCTTGGTCATCTTGCTAATGGTTGGCCTATCTCTTGGGGGCTTGTGGCGGCGATGAGGTCTCGGTGTTCGGTGCCCTTCGACGGCATTTGAGGTTTTGTTGCCTGGCACAGTGCTCTGATTCTCTCTATTTATGTTGGTGGCCGTGGTGTGGCCTAGAGGAAGTGCAGGTGTATCTCGGTGGAACATTGCCCTTCGGCACGGTCTGTGGCTGTCTCTGCTGCGACGTGGCTAGGCAGTGGGATGCCCTTCGATGGTGGCTGCGATTTCCTAGCTCTTCAAGGTGCAGAGTGATCGCAGGGCAGCTGGCGACTTGTTCTCTACGTCTTCTTGGTGACGGATCTCCTTTCGACTGACTCAACAAAACTTGCTTCCGCTCTTCTCGGTCCAACTAGTGGTGTTGGGTGCTAAGTCCTTTGTGTTGGCTGCTTGTCGTAACTCTTTTATGGTTCTACTTCTGTTGTTCTTCTGCCTTCTTGTGTGTGTTGGTCTCTATCTTGTACCTCATGTGTTGTATCTTACACTTATCTATAAGCCCGCCGTAGCACTGTAAAAAAAAATTGTGGTCTGTTATTGGGAATCATGAGTTTCCTGAAAATTAGACCCATTAGTTAGAATCTGTTATGCTGGGATCGTTGCTTCGCATCCCATATATGCCAAGTTACAGGTGGAACTGTATATCGAATTTATTGTGCTGGGATCTTTGCTTCGCATCCCATATGTGCAAGTATGCGAGCGAGATTGGCTTGGCTCTAACCATGATGCTTTTATTTTCTTGGCAGATGTTCAAAATCAAAAAGGACGACTACCTGAAGTAAGAAGTAGAAGTTATTGGTACTTGCTCACACTCATTTCTCATGTTGATGCTCAGGCATGACCTCTCGAAACAGGCTTCCGCCCCGCGTTATAGATAAAGCAACATCCGAACAAAGTACACGGCCGAACGATACAAGATGGAGAGGCAGCCCTCGTACAACACCGATCCTAAAATAACCAAATCACGCAGGAACTACGCAACAGAAAGAGAAAATAGGAGATTTGAGTACAACGACACGCTACGCACTAAAACACCTAGGTTCCACGACAACACCCTCAAGAGAGAAAACGACGCTAAGCGTCGCCGTTGTCGAGTCCGTAAAGGACACAGGTTTTCACCCGGAACCCTGGCACGACAAGAAGCACCACAACGACGTCTTCAAGAAGATAGCGGCGCCCATAAGCGCCGCCGCCGTCGGTGACAAAGCGCAGAGCTTTCGCTCGGTAGCTCCCACGTACCACCTCGAGGTCTTCAAGACAAGCGAGACGACAACAGACCCCTAGGTTCGAATCAGGGCACTACAACTGCCGAAGACAAAAGAACACGCCCGAGCCACCCACCGCCACCCCTCTCGCCGCCCACATGACCAAAAAGAGTAGCCACCATCATGGTCATAGGGCCCGCCGGAGAGCCAACCATATGAACCGCCATCCGGAGCCGCCGCCCCGGCGTCCAAGCCCGAGAAACCACCCACCGTCCCCATCGAAGCAACTCAACCACGACAGAAAGAGTAAAAGGGGCCTCCTTTCACTCCTAGCCCGTCATCAGTCACGGAACCTGGGTCGACACCTCCACCGTAGGAGACGTCCGTCCCTGCGTCCCCAGCCAGTCCCGGTGGACCGGTCGGGGGGGGGGGGGGGGGGGACACGGCCCCATTATTGCCGACAGCCGCCGTCGAGCAAGTTCAAACGACGTCATGCCGTGACCGACGACGCCGATCTGGAAGACGGTGCAGCGGAGTCCCGACAACCACCGACGCTCACCGCACCCGCGAGAGGGGAAACCTCAACGCCCGCGGGTACCTCCCGGACCAAGCCCACTCCACCTACCCGGAGCGAAAGCTCCGACCCGCCCCGGGCCCAAATCCGGTCCACCCGAGCACGAGCTCCAGATCCGAAGCCACCATCGGCGTGCGAGCAACCGGTGCAGCACCAGGCCCGCCACCAGCTCTTCACCAGGAGAAGGGGAGCACCTCCACGCCCTTGCACCGCCTGTAGAAGCCCGGCAGCACCAGTGCAGCACCAAACCTCTCACACGCCTGCAACAACTGTTGCCGCACCACCGCCGCCAGCCACCGCCGCATAGCTGCAGCTGCCGCACCGTCGGCACAAGCAGCCACCAGGAGGCCCCATGGACTGCGACGAGCCAGATCCGGGCCAAGCCCCCGCGAGCCGCCGCCTTCACAGGTCGCACCTCCCACCATGTCCAGCCCACCACGCGCAGGCCTAGGCGCCGTAGCCCTGCCGCCGGGCCTGTCCGCGTGCCGCCCCGCCCTGGACCAACGCCGCGCCACCGCTCGAGGTCGCCCGCCCGCGCCGAGCCCTCGCGTGAGGAGGAGATGAGGCCTCGCTGCCGCCAGCACCTACCGGGCTTTGCCCGGCGGCGCAGACCGGTGGCGGTGAGGGGAGGAGAGGGACGGAGGGAACTGCCACGCCAGCGGCTAGGGTTGCCCCCTCGGTCGCTCGCGGGAGCGACGCGAGGGGGGAGGGGGGTCCGTCCTTCGCTTAGGCATAACCTCACAAAGCTTTGGCACACACTCACTTATAATCAGGGCTGGCTTAATTTTAATTTTCTAATTCTTTTGAGAAATACCATATCAATATTATTTGTGATGACTTGTCGGTCATAATTTCCAATCATGTAATATCCCATCATATTATTAGTATTAGGCGTTAGCCAGATACTAATCTTCGGTTGGCTGTGAATATAAACTTTGTGTTCTCCTTTGTTTTTATCTGATTATGCTATGAAAAGAAGAGTAAAATTTTTTTGTGATGGTGAGTTGTTAGGTCTGTATGATTTCAGAGCACATTGTCATGGGTTAGCATGAAGAGAGTCAGAACCGTGCCTGCTGAAAATATTTCAGCAAGTGGGTGCTTTCCATCATTAAATGAGTTATAACCTTGCTATACACACGATAGTACACAGACGATTTCTGAAAGATGCTGAAGATCGCACCATCTGATGGACGCAGTAGCACTCCTCCACCGTTTGATCAAAGTGTTGGCTGCATGTCGTGTGTGTACTGTCGTCTGCCCAGCAATTTTGTATTGGTTATAGGAGCTGGATGTAGGTATTTAACAGTATTTATGAAAAGGGGTAGCATAGAATTAGTTAGTGTAGTTCTTAGTTGGACTGTGAGAAGATCAGCAGGTGCAATAAATCTATAGCTATCTTACTCTACTATTCAAACCATATTCTTGCTATAATTTGTTCTGAGCTCCCAGTTTCTGTATAAGTCTATTGGTCCTGATTCCTTGTATGTATAGTGTGCTTTTCTACTCCTTGGTTACATAAATGCACACAAGGTTTTGCGTACTAAATAGAAGCAACAGAAAAGGTGCGGTTTAAACTTTTATACATTCTCATTTGTTCGAATCAAACCTTTACTTTTAGAAACATTTCCAGTTTGGTTAAATATGGATCTTACCTCACCTTATGCTATGTTTTTTTTGGGTAGAGTAGAACCTATAAATTCAGTTATTTGGCTCATCTTTAGTGAAATTTGTATTTATGTGCATTTGTATAGGTTATATGTTCCATTTGACTTCAAATTTAATTAGCATGCTTTATGCTGGATTTATAATTCATTTCCTGTTTACTTAGTTGATCTTCTCACTACCAATGCATTTGTATAGGTTATAAGTAGATCACTACCAATGCACACATCAATTCAGCCTCTCATCTGAAGGTTCAAGGCCCGAACAAGGAAAAACTAGGATGTCAGCGTCCGAATGACAACGATGGTTTCTTTGGATATTGAAATATGGTTTACCTTGGGAAATATCTCAGATAGGATCCATGTTACTTTATTTGAATTGTTTTTATGTTTGCACCCTTTTTATTTTGATTTTATTTACGATGTTCTCTTTCTTTTGGTTGCTCACATATGTTTGTTGTCGCCATTCTCCATCTAGAGATCCAGGCAGCATCCAGATTGCTGTAGCCATTCTCCATCTACAAAGCCATGGGGTATTTTCTAATGCCCAGTTCTCTTCTATGTCCATGTCTACAAAGATGGTGGATTTGCTTCATCCTACATCTCGGATACTGCGTGTTCCTTGAGATTTCGGTGTTCCTTCTCTTATTTTGATTTTGATGTCCATATGTTGGTTCTGACTGTATTCTGGTATTTTCGAATGTCCAGATTGCTGTGGCCATCCTCCATCTACAATTGGTTGGATCCCCTGAAGCAAATCCACCATTTAACTGAACACGCCAGCAACTGAAGCGATGACCACCTCCTTTCCTACTACCAGCAAGCCAAACCCGCCTTAACTCGTGTATACATGCTGTTAGGTGTACATATATTCTTTTTAACATTTTTTTAACATACCAAGATGCGTGTTTTTTTATACATAAGGATCTAAATTCTCAGTGTGCGTGTTTGTAAGACAGAAGATTACTAACAAGATGCAAGTATTTTCAGCGGCAAGATTTTGAATGGGACTTTGTGCTATCAAATTAGAATGTCTATATACATCTCATTATAGACAACAAACCGCCGTTTTTCCCACTAAAGGAGATTAGATTTGTTACATAGATTTTCTTTCAAATGGAACCCTATGTTGCCAAATAAAAATGTGCATATGCATCTCATTGTAGACAGCAAGCCACCGTTAATTTGTTGCCATGTGTTCTTGGCTATAACTAAACCAACTAAACCATGGATTTCTTTTCATCACACACATGGAATCAATAGGTCTCTGTGCCATTTGGCGCAACGGGTCCACTAGTAAGAAGAAGTTTAGACAAGGTTTCAAGCTTACAGGACAACACAGGTCCAATGAAAATAAAAGGAATCACTCTTCTGGAATTAAATTGCTCGGAACTCTAGCCCCTGCTATGACCCACGTCTTCGCCTCCTCTTTGATTATTGCCACCACTCTCGTGTTCGGAGGTTCCTTGTTACGGAAGACCCGAACATTTCTCTCGTTTCAGATTTCCCAACAGACAAGCATTTGCAGGTAGACTCCGCCTTTCTAGAATAGCCAGGTCGTACCTTGTTTGTGGACCACCATTGCTTGACCGTCTGCAGATCTCTCCATCCTCATCCAATCATAGTCTGCATCCCCATCCAATCATAAATCATGTTCCAGACTCTTATGGTATAGCGGCATTTGAACAGAAGATGAGACGCTAATTCCGGCTCCTTTTTGCACAACTGACAGAGGACGCAATGATGTTGTTTGTTTGATTGTTGTTTGTTTGCGGCAACATGGACAAGGATGGATTTGTTTTTTTTCTTATTACCTTTGATCCATATTACTTGTCTTAAAATTGTCTCTATACGGGCATCTATAACTCTAAAGAACTAAGCAGCAGAGTTGTTAAAGATTCGATTCAGAAGACGACGATGGCTGAGAGGGCACACAACACGAACAAGAGGAGCATTATCGTACATCTCCATATGCGATCACGGCCCAACGACTTCGACTTTGTGGCACCATCACCAAAATGTGAATGTCTACCGCAACGATCACACCCACCACAAGCCTATTGAATGGCCTCACTGACATCTGCTAGAGAAGTCATATTCGCACTCTTGTTCCAATTACGATCAACATGATTTGTCTGACACATCTCGCATATCAAGAGAGCTCCAACTGTTCTCGACCGCTTTCTCTAATCTAGAAAGTTGTTGGGACCTCAGGTGCACCTCTTTGTATGTAAGCCACAGTTTCCCTAATCTGGATGATCTTAGAGTTTATTAGGCCGGCAGAAGCTCAAATTTGATAAAGTCGGTTATTATAAAGAACAATACGTGCCTTTCTTTGCCCTCTCACGAGATGACTAGGGAAAAGCCCTCCTTCCCTTGATCTTCATTGACGAGCCAATGGGTTTGCATCCCCTCTGGCTTCCTCTTCGATGGTCGGTGGCGGCGAGGGGAATCCTGATTACCTCGACTCCGTCTAGTAGATAGGTAGGGGTTTCGTTCTCGTGAGGGCAGTGCTCAGACGGATGGATGACGGTGTTTATTGTTCAAGTGAGTCTTCCAAGCTCCAATTCTCCCCAATTTCGTCCATCCAGAAGGATTAGTAGATTCCTTTCAGCTCCTCGAGGTGGCGAGGTTAGGGTTTCTCACTGTGTGTACGGAACAATGAAATTTAGTGTTTGGTTTTTCAGATAGATTCAAGGGTTCAACGGTGATGACCGCGGCTTCGCGGCGCTAGTTCTTAGGGGCACGTGCACGAAGGCTTTAGGGCTATCATCAACAAGGTCGCGTGCACAAAGATTTGACCCACTGCAATTGTGTTCTTGTCAATCCTTTGCCATCACTAAACACCAACAAAATTGCCTAAAAATACACCAACGAAAGAAACAAGTAAGAGAGAGAGAGAGAGAGAGAGCGTGACGGCTCTGTTCAATCTCTAATGCTACATTTGTACCAAAATATAAGAAGTTTTTATGGTTCAATTTAAACTGCAAAAACATCTTATATTTTGATATGGAGGAAGTATACCCTAGTATGCCATCTTCACTTGCATGTACGTGGCCATGCTGATAAATATCACGTACGTAGAAGAATGCAACACAAGTTTTTGTGCGCAGAAGAGTTATATAATCCACAGAGGCATGAACCGGCCACTGCGTGCCTCTGGCTGGGAGTTTCCCGGTCGATCGACGATGATCGTCATGCTTGTCCGCCTCGGCCAGCCATGCATGGCATCGTCAGGACACACTTGAATTGTTTTTTTTTTTGAGGAATCGGACACCCTTGGAATGGATGGAGCAGCCCGACAGCGCTCGGCGGCCATGATACTCTCTCAAGGCCGAGAGCTAGGTATGGACTGAAACCGGTCCACGCTTTGCTTGGAAGGGCCAGGAGTCCATATGATAGCAGACATGTCTGATGCAGAGAAGACTAGGAAGAGGGTTTCTGAACTTGCTGCTAGCTACTCATCAGTGGAAGTAAAGGGGAATCAAGGGTCTCGTGTGGCGCAGACTTAGGTACATGATGGGACAGGGATGCAACTTGCGATTGTTCCGAGCACTGGAACTCCTCTTAGCCCCCCTCCCAAGAGGGACTCGAAGAGAAACAAGCCATCAGCAGAGGGGAAGGATACCACTACATCAACCAAAGCACCCATGGCAGGCTCCTTTGAGGGGCGCCACCGGGGCCAATGAGGGAACTGTCGCGGAGTGGGTAAAGTCGTGACAGTCCGAGAACTACGCGAAAAGTTTACCCCTACCGTGTTGTGCATTGTTGAAACTCAAATTAGTGGGGCACGTGTAGAAGCTTTGGCAAGTACATTAGGTGATAAAGCCTTTGCTATTCATAGCCAAGGTAGGAGTGGAGGAATAGGCATTTTCTGGAATAATAATATCACTGTCGAGGTTTTGGGTGACTTTGTCTACCATATAGATGCTAAGATAGAAGAGGTGGGACGTGCTCCGTGGAGATTTACTTGTGTGTATGGTGAAGCACAAACACACTTGAGACACCAAACTTGGGATTTGTTGAAAGGGATTAGCACTTTGAGCTCTCTCCCTTGGTTATGCATGGGTGATTTTAAGTTCTACATCCGGAAGAGCACGAGGGAGTTGCTGACCAGAGCAATGCTCAAATCAGAGGTTTCCGTGATGCTATTGATGTCTGCATGTTGCTTGACCTGGGCTATCAAGGCTGCTTCTGGACTTATGAGAAAAAAGTTGCTGGAGGGAGCTTCACCAGAGTGAGGCTAGATCGAGGGCTGGCTAATGTTGAGTGGAGAGGGTTGGCTAATGTTGAGTGGATGAACCTGTTTCCCTTGGCAAACCTGAAACACTTGACGGCAGCTACCTCTGACCATGGCCCGATCATCTTGGAATATGAGGATATGCCAACCCGGCCAGTTCAGAAGAGAAGATTTTAGTACGAGGTGATGTGGGAAGCTCATGAGTCATGGCATGAAATGATCATGGAACACAGAAGCGTTGGGGCTGCGGCTCGGGGACCTCAGGTCGAGGCTATCTTCTTTAGCAAGCGATCTTGAAGGCTGGAGTAAGGAAACTTTTGGTAGCGTCCGAAAGGAAATTCGTCAAATAAAACAAGAACTAGAAACTCTTCGCAATGACCCAGCTAGGGTTGGACCTTCACGCCTAGAGATAAAATTGAATGACCAACTTGTTGAGTTGTATCACCGTGAGGAGATCATGTGGTGCCAAAGATCCAGAATACAATGGTTGTCGGAGGGGGACAAAAACACCAAGTTCTTTCACATGCGGGCAAGTCTTCGGAGAAAGAAGAAGATGATCAAAGCTTTGATTAATTCACTGGGAGTACAAGCGGATGATCCGCATGAGCTGAAAGGTATTGTCGTGGGAGTAATCCTGACAATAGTACGGGGGTACGAATGAGTAGGGCGAAGCCTAGCTACGGGGCAAGTGTAACACTCGGTGTTTACGAGTTCGGTCCCCACTCGGAAGTGGTAAAAGTCCTACGTCTCGAGCCCTGGGGCTAAGTATTGTTTGGTATGAGTTCTGATTACAGAGAGTTCGTAACCCCTCTTCTGGTGCCGGGGGTGGCTTATATAGAGTGCGCCACCGCCAGTCGAGTGCCATTACGAGGGTCATTAATGCTAGTAACTGCCGGAGTTACTGGAAACTGCCGTGTTAACTATGAGCGTTACAGGTAACGCAACGTCTACAATATTCAATGCACATTAAGTCCCTCGAACGTTGCAGCTCCCACGTCGCCTCTCCTCCTTCATGTCCGGTTGTCGGAGCTAGGCCGAGTGGTTGATAGTGTCCGAGTGACTTCCAAGGATCCGAGTGCATCTTGTACATCCGTCCGAGTGCAAAGGTAGTCCAGGAACTTCTGTAAACTTGTAGGGCCCCATGTGTGTCCTAGATGAGAGGTCTATGACCCTACCTAGGGTAGGTGACCTCGTCAGTAGCTGATGACCCACAAGTATAGGGGATCAATCGTAGTCCTTTCAATAAGTAAGAGTGTCGAACCCAACGAGGAGCAGAAGGAAATGTCAAGCGGTTTTCAGCAAGGTAATTTCTGCAAGCACTGAAATTGTAGGTAATAGATAGTTTGATAGCAAGATAATTTGTAACGAGCAAGTAACGGTAATGGTAAACAAGGTGCAGCAAGGTAGCCCAATCCTTTTGAGGCAAAGGACAGGCCAGAACAATCACTAGTAATAGGCAAAGTGTTCTTGAGGGTACACGGGAATTTCGTCTAGTCACTTTTATCATGTTGGTTTGATTCGTGTTCGCTACTTTGATAATTTGATATGTGGGTGGACCGGTGCTAAGGTGTTGTTCTTACTTGAACTAACAACCTACTTATGATTAACCCCCTCGCAAGCATCCGCAACTACGAGAAAAGTATTAAGACAAAGTCTAACCTTAGCATTAAACATGTGGATCCAAATCAGCCCCTTACGAAGTAGCGCATAAACTAGGGTTTAAGCTTCTGTCACTCTAGCAACCCATCATCTAATAACTACTCCACAATGCATTCCCTTAGGCCCATGAATGGTGAAGTGTCATGTAGTCGAGGTTCACATGACACCACTAAGGGAATCACAACATACATATCATCAAAATATCGAACACATATCAAATTCACATGATTACTCGCAACATGACTTCTCCCGTGACCTCAAGAACAAAGGTAACTACTCACAAATAATAATCATGCTCCAGATCAGAGGATTATTAAATAGCATAATGGATCTGAACATATAATCTTCCACCAAATAAACCATATAGCAATCAACTACGCAAGGTAATCAACACTACTAGTCACCCACAGTTACCAATCTGAGGTTCCGGTACAAAGATTGAACACAAGAGATGAACTAGGGTTTGAGAGGAGATGGTGCTGTTGAAGATGTTGATGAAGATTGGCCTCCCAAAGATGAGAGGGATGTTGGTGATGACGATAGCTTCGATTTCCCTCTCCGGGAGGGAAGTTCCCCCGGCGGAATCGCTCCGCCGGAGGGCAAAAGTGCTCCTGCCGAAATTCCGCCTCGAGGCGGCGGCGCTTCGTCCCGAAAGTCCTCCTCTTAATTTTTTTTAGGTTTTTTGGGAATTTATACCAGGAGATGGGCACCGGAAGCGGGCCAGGCTGGGCACAACCCATCAGGGCGCGCCCAGGCGGGCCTGGCGCGCCCTAGTGGGTTGTGCCCACCTGGGGGCCCTCCTCCGGTAGTTTTCAGCTCCAGTAATTTTTATTAAATACAAAAATAATCTCCGTAAATTTTCAGCTTCATTGGAGTTTTGCAGAATAGGTATCTCTGACGTGCTTTTCTTGGGTTCAGAATTCCAGCTGCCGGTATTCTCCGTCTTTGTGTAAACCTTGCATATTATGAGAGAAAAGGCATTAGAATCACTCCCCAAAGCATTATTATTCAACAAAACAAAGTAAATATCAGTAGGAAATCATGATGCAAAATGGACGTATCAACTCCCCCAAGCTTAGACCTCGCTTGTCCTCAAGCGAAAGCCGATATTGAAAAGCATGTCCACATGGTTTGAGAGAGAGGTGTCGATAAAAACAAAATACGGACATAGAAGCATCATGCTTATTAACATAACAGCAACAAACTCTAACATAAGAACTTATTTCAATATATTTTTATCATAAGGCTTCTCATGAACAAGTAACAATTCATCACAACATAGAAGTATGAAGCATAAACCTTATTGGAAACCAACAAACTATGTTCTCAGTCAACTTTGCAACTACAATTCATCATATTTTTAGGAAGGGTCTCATGTCGGAGCCTTTTGGAAAGTCCACATACTCAACTATCATTTAGTCTTCTATGATTGCTAACGCTCACGGCATACCCATGAACAAAAAGTTTCAACCGGACACGTAGGAAGATATGGGCTTATAGTTTTGCCTCCCAACTCACTCACCTCAAGGGTGATGTCAACATTAATAACTCATGCCCACCCATATCCAACTGGATATATGTGCCTAGATCTTTCCTCACCACATGATGCTTGCAAAAGAAAAAGTAAAAAGGAATAGGGAAGAATACTTTGACTCTTGCATAAAAGTAGGTGCATAAAAGTAAAAGATAGGCCCTTCGCAGAGGGAAGCAGAGGTTGTCATGCGCTTATTGATTTGTATGCCCAATCCCTTAATGTAAAAGAACGTCACGCTATATTGCCCCCTATGATAGCAACCTTTATTATGCAGTTTGTCGCTTTTATTACTTTGCCATCATAAGTTCGTATAGCGCTCAATTTTCGCTTACATTAATTGATCAAAACACTTTTAGAAGCAATTTGTATTGCCTTGTTGCGCCGATGACAACTTACTTGAAGGATCTTTCTCGATCCATAGGTAGATATGGTGGACACTCAAGGAAAGAGTTTGGGTTTGGGTTTTTGGATGCACAAGTAGTATCTCTACTTAGTGCGGAATTTTTGGCTAGCAAAGATATTGGGCAAGCACCACATGTTAAAGGATCTATGACAATATAACTTCTATGTGGGTATGAACAAACATAATTCATTACGTTGTCTTCCTTGTCCAACGTCAACAATTTTGACACATAATATTTGATTGGGGCCCACAATCATAAAAGATGTCCACGATGATGTATTTGCATGTGAATCTTCTCTTCCCTAATTAATTCTTTCATGAATTGCATCATTGACCAATGCTATGTTTGTCAATCTCCAATAAATTTTACTACTTATACTTTTCCTTCTGTGATGTCATTACTCACTATAAGATTAGCATATGATTCTTTTCATTTATTTGTCTTTCTTTTATTTGATTGCAACAAGAAAGTAGAGAAGAAAAAACTCAAACTAAACTTTATTATATAACTTTCACTCGATTACATAGATAGGTAGGCCACGAAACTAACACACGAAAATAGATCACACTAAACTTTTATTCGACTAAGGCAAAGGGAAACTAAAGATAGAACCAAAATAGGTAAAGGTGAATAAAAGTGATGGTGATACGATACCGGGGCACCTCCCCCAAGCTTGGCCCAAGCCAAGGGGAGTGTCCATACCCATGTGCTCAAGTCTCCTTTGGTGGTGGTGATGAAGAAGGTGGAGGTGTAGATGTAGGTGGTGGTGATGTGATGTCACACTTTAGCTTCAGAAGATGCTCCAATTTGCGGATGACTCTCCTAAGATTGTCGATGTGTTCTTGCAACAAGATATTTTCACGGATGAGAAATTTATTCTGAACACGAACCGCTTCGAAGGCTCTAAAGGCTTCGATTTCAATAGGGGTGAGATGACTGTAATAAGGTTGAAGGATATCTTCTTCCTCTCCTTCCTTTGCTGGCGTGAATTGATCTCCTTCAGGGAGATAATCCACCTTAGCTTCATTGTCCTTCTCCTTGTAGGCTTCTTCCGGCTCCTCCCTCTTCAACTCTATCTTCATTAGTCATGCATCTTCTTCCACATTGTTAGGAGAGGGAGAAGACATGATGCCTGACTTGACAGATCTGATAGGAAAACAGCAAGAAACAAGAACAGAGGATTTCTCTACGATGCGGTCGTCAAAACAGTCGGGGGTATATATAGAGAATTTTTATTCTTGGGAAACAAGTATTTGGAAGGAAAACGGAGTCGGGAAGGCATCCGAGGTGGGCACAACCCACCAGGGCGCGCCCAGGGGTGCCTGACGCGCCCTGGTGTATCGTGCTCACCTCGATCACCTTCCGGTTTATTTTTTTATTTCCAAAATTCTAAAATATTCCAAAACTGACAAAAAATATTTTTGTGGATTTTTCGGAGTCCGTTTACTTACCGTATCATGTACCTCCTAATTTTAAGTATTCTTGAGTGTTCCGGAAGATTTATTTTATGTGTTCCTCCGGTGTCATGGTTTGGATAACATTGCTTTCAACGTTAATTGGCGTACCTAAGATATAATGCTTAATTCTTTGTCCATTGACTACCTTCGGATTAGTAACTTCGGCGTTATTAATCTTAATAGCTCTAGAACGATAGACCTCTTCAATAATATATTGTCCTTCCCATTTTGAGAGAAGTTTTCTTGCAAAAAATCTTAAACGAGAGTTGAACAAAACAACATGATCTCTTATTTTGAATTCCCGCTTTTGGATTCTTTTGTCATGCCATCTTTTTACTTTTTCTTTGAATAGCTTGGCATTTTCATACGCTTGGGTTCTCCATTCATCTAGTGAGCTAATATCAAATAGCCTCTTCTCACCGGCAAGTTTGAAATCATAGTTGAGTTCTTTAATTGCCCAAAATGCTTTATGTTCTAGTTCTAGAGGCAAATGACAAGCTTTCCCATACACCATTTTATATGGAGACATACCCATAGGATTTTTATAAGCAGTTATATAGGCCCAAAGTGCATCATCTAATTTCTTAGACCAATTCTTACGAGACCTATTGACAGTTTTTTGTAATATTAATTTTATTTCTCTATTGCTAAGTTCTACTTGACCACTAGATTGAGGATGATAGGGTGATGCAATTCTATGGTTAACATCATATTTAGCAAGCATCTTACGGAAAGCACCATGAATAAAGTGTGAACCACCATCGGTCATTAAATATCTAGGGACTCCAAACCTCGGGAAGATAACCTCTTTAAGCATTTTAATGGAGGTGTGGTGATCAGCACTACTAGTTGGAATAGCTTCTACCCACTTAGTGAAATAATCAACCGCAACTAAAATATGAGTGTACCCGTTAGAGGGGGGAAAAGGCCCCATGTAATCAAAACCCCACACGTCAAATGGTTCAACAACAAGTGAATAATTCATAGGCATTTCTTGACGCTTACTGATATTACCAATTCTTTGACATTCATCACAAGACAAGACAAACATACGGGCATCCTTGAAGAGAGTAGGCCAATAAAACCCAGATTGCAATACCTTGTGAGCAGTTCTATCTCCCGCATGATGTCCTCCATAAGCTTTGGAATGACATTTCCATAGGATTTGTTCCTGTTCATGCTCAGGTACACAACGTCTAATAATACCATCTACTCCTTCTTTATAAAGATGTGGGTCATCCCAAAAGTAATGTCTCAAATCATAGAAAAAAATTATCTTTTGTTGGTATGTGAAACTAGGTGGTATATGTTTAGCAATAATGTAATTAGCATAATCATCATACCAAGGTGTGTTGTGTGAGACACTTATTGCAGCTAGTTGTTCGTCAGGGAAACTATCATCAATAGGTAGTGGGTCATCAAGAATATTTTCTAACCTAGACAAGTTATCAGCTACGGGGTTCTCAGCTCCTTTCCTATCAACGATATGTAAGTCAAATTCTTGAAGCAAAAGAACCCACCTAATGAGTCTAGGTTTAGCATCTTTCTTTTCCATAAGATATTTAATAGCAGCATGATCGGTGTGAACAATAAGTTTGGAGTCAACAATATATGATCTAAATTTATCACAAGCAAACACAACTGCTAAAAATTCCTTTTCAGTAGTAGCATAGTTTTGTTAGGCACTGTCTAGAGTTTTACTAGCATAATGGATAACATTCAATTTCTTATCAACTCTTTGTCCTTGGACAGCACCAACAGCATAATCACTAGCATCACACATAATTTCAAAAGGCAAGTTCCAATCAGGTGGTTGAACGATAGGTGCAGAGGTTAAGGCTTTCTTGAGTGTTTCAAAGGCTTCCATACAATCATCATAAAAAAAAAGGGATATCCTTTTGCAAAAGATTAGTAAGAGGCCTAGAAATTTTAGAGAAGTCTTTAATGAACCTCCTATAAAAACCAGCATGACCAAGGAAACTTCGATTACCTTTAATATCTTTAGGACATGGCATTTTCTCAAGTGCATCAACTTTAGCTTTATCCACCTCAATACCTCGTTCAGATATTTTATGCCCCAAGACAATACTTTCATTAACCATAAAGTGGCACTTCTCCCAATTCAAGACAAGATTAGTTTGTTCACATCTCTGCAAGACTCGATCAAGGTTGCTTAAGCAATCATCAAAAGAAGTTCCGTAAACGGAAAAATCATCCATGAAAACCTCCACAATCTTTTCACAAAAGTCAGAGAATATAGCAGTCATACATCTTTGAAAGGTAGCAGGTGCATTGCATAAACCAAAAGGCATACGTCTATAAGCATAGGTTCCAAAAGGGCAAGTAAAGGTGGTTTTCTCTTGATCGGATTGTGACACGGGTATTTGACAGAAACCAGAATATCCATCTAGGAAACAAAAGTGTGTGTGCTTAGATAGTCTCTCTAGCATTTGATCAATGAAAGGCAAAGGGTAATGATCTTTCCTAGTAGCTTTATTTAATTTTCTAAAATCAATTACCATTCTATAGCCAGTGACAATTCTTTGTGGAATGAGTTCATTCCTATCATTAGGAACAACGGTAATACCTTCTTTCTTAGGGACACAATGAACGGGACTTACCCATCTACTATTAGCTATGGGATAGATTATACCTGCTTCCAGAAGCTTTAATATTTCAGTTCATACCACTTCTTTCATCTTGGGATTTAATCGACGTTGGTGATCAACAACGGGTTTAGCATCAGGTTCCATATTAATCTTGTGCTGACATAGAGTGGGACTAATGCCCTTAAGATCATCAAGAGTATATCCAATAGCAGCCCGGTGCTTCCTTAGAACTTTCAATAATCTTTCTTCTTCATGTCCTGAAAGTTTAGCACTAATAATAACAGGATATATCTTTTTCTCATCAAGATAAGCATACTTCAAAGTGTCAGCCAATTGTTTCAATTCAAACACAGGATCACCTTTGGGTGGAGTAGGACCTCCAAGGGTTTCAATAGGCAAATTGTGTTTCAAAAGAGGTTGTTGTTCGAAGAAAATTTCATCTATTTCATTTCTTTCACGCAAGTGCATATCATTTTCATGGTCGAGCAAATATTGTTCTAATGGATCAGTAGGAGGCACAGCAATAGAAGCAAGACCAATTATTTCATCCTTACTAGGTAACGCTTTATCACGGGGTTGTCTACTAAACTTGGAAAAATTAAACTCATGAGACACATTACCAAAGCTGACACCAACATTTTGTTTTTCACAATCTATCTTAGCATTGACGGTGCTCAAGAAAGGCCTACCAAAGATAATGGGACAAAAGTCATCTTGTGGGGAACCAAGGACTAGAAAATCAGTAGGGTATTTTATTTTCCCACACAAGACTTCAACATCTCTAACAATCCCAAATGGTGTGATAGTGTCTCTATTAGCAAGTTTAATAGTAACATCAATATGTTCCATTTCAGCAGGTGCTATTTCATTCATAATTTCTTGGTATAAGGTAAAAGGGATAGCACTCACACTAGCACCTAAATCACATAAACCATGGTAGCAATGATCTCCTATTTTAACTAAGACAACGGGCAAGCCTTCTATAGGTCTATGTTTATCTTTCTTACCAGGTTTAGCAATTCTAGCAGCTTCATCACAAAGGTAGATGACATACCCATCAATATTTTCTACCAAGAGATCTTTAACCATAGCAACAGTAGGTTCTACTTTAATTTTCTCAGGGGGTTTAGGTGCTCTTATATTACTCTTAGGAACCACAGTTGATACCTTAGCATGTTCCTTTATCCTAACAGGGAAAGGTGGTTTTTCAATATAAGCGGTAGGCACAACTGGATCAACATTGTAAAAGATGGTTTCTTCTTTAGCTATGACCGGTTCTTTAATTTCCTATTTAATAGGCGGATGATATTTAAACCACTTCTCCTTAGGGAGATCAACGTGAGTAGCAAATGCTTCGCAGAAAGAGGCTACTATCTCAGAGTCAAGTCCGTATTTAGTGCTAAACTTGTGAAAAGTATCGGTATTCATAAAAGATTTAACACAATCAAATTCAAGCTTTATACCTGACTCATTACCTTCATCGAGTTCCCAATCTTCAGAGTTGCGTTTAATTCTTTCTAAGAGATCCCACTTGAAATCAATAGTCTTCTTCATATAAGAACCAACACAAGAAGTATCGAGCATGGATTGATCATTATGAGAAAGCCGAGCATAAAAATTATGAATGATAACTTCCCTCGGAATGTCATGATTGGGGCATGAATATAACATTGACTTAAGCCTCCCCCAAGCTAGAGCGATACTTTCTCCTTCACGAGGCCAAAAATTATATATATAATTCCGATCACGATGAACTAGATGAATAGGATAAAACTTTTGATGGAATTCCAATTGCAAACGATTCCAGTTCCACAATCCAAGATCATCACATATCCTATACCATGTCAATGCTTTTCCCTCCAAATATAAAGGGAAAACCTTCTTCTTAACTTCATCTCCGGGTAAACCTGCAAGCTTAAATAATCCACATATTTCGTTCACATATAAGAGATGCATATCAGGATGTTCAGTTCCATCTCCTGCATAAGGTTTAGCAAGCAGTTGTTCCAGCATACCCGAAGGAATTTCATAAGTAACATTTTCAGTAGGTGTTGTAGGTTGAGGGGTAACTAATTGTTGTTCCGGTTGAGGTGAAGATACCCCGAACAAACCCCTCAAAGGATTGTTCTCCATAGTAGCAAGTAGCAAGAAATTTCAGCACGTAGTATAAGTTTTTCCTTACCGATTTCCACTTACCAAGAGCGCTTCACTCCCCAGCAACGGTGCCAAAAAAGAGTCTTGATGACCCACAAGTATAGGGGATCAATCGTAGTCCTTTCGATAAGTAAGAGTGTTGAACCCAACGAGGAGCAGAAGGAAATGGCAAGAGGTTTTCAGCAAGGTAATTTCTGCAAGCACTGAAATTGTAGGTAATAGATAGTTTGATAGCAAGATAATTTTTAACAAGCAAGTAACGGTAATGGTAAACAAGGTGCATCAAGGTAGCCCAATCCTTTTGAGGAAAAGGACAGGCCAGAACAATCACTAGTAATAGGCAAAGTGTTCTTGAGGGTACACGGGAATTTCGTCTAGTCACTTTTATCATGTTGGTTTGATTCGTGTTCGCTACTTTGATAATTTGATATGTGGGTGGACCGGTGCTAAGGTGTTGTTCTTACTTGAACTAACAACCTACTTATGATTAACCCCCTCGCAAGCATCCGCAACTATGTGAAAAGTATTAAGACAAAGTCTAACCATAGCATTAAACATGTGGATCCAAATCAGCCCCTTACGAAGTAGCGCATAAACTAGGGTTTAAGCTTCTGTCACTCTAGCAAGCCATCATCTAATAACTACTCCATAATGCATTCCCTTAGGCCCATGAATGGTGAAGTGTCATGTAGTCGACGTTCACATGACACCACTAAAGGAATCACAACATACATATCATCAAAATATCGAACACATATAAAATTCACATGATTACTCGCAACATGACTTCTCCCGTGACCTCAAGAACAAAGGTAACTACTCACAAATAATAATCATGCTCAAGATCAGAGGAGTATTAAATAGCATAATGGATCTGAACATATAATCTTCCACCAAATAAACCATATAGCAATCAACTACGCAAGGTAATCAACACTACTAGTCACCCACAGGTACCAATCTGAGGTTCTGGTACAAAGATTGAACACAAGAGATAAACTAGGGTTTGAGAGGAGATGGTGCTGTTGAAGATGTTGATGAAGATTGGCCTCCCAAAGATGAGATGGATGTTGGTGATGACGATAGCTTCGATTTCCCCCTCCGAGAGGGAAGTTCCCCCGACGGAATCGCTCCGCCGGAGGCCAAAAGTGCTCCTGCCCAAGTTCCGCCTCGAGGCGGCGGCGCTTCGTCCCGAAAGTCCTCCTCTTAATTTTTTAGGTTTTTTGGGAATTTATACCAGAAGATGGGCACCAGAAGCGGGCCAGGCTGGGCACAACCCATCAGGGCGCACCCAGGGGGGCCTGGCGTGCCCTGGTGGGTTGTGCCCACCTGGGGGCCCTCCTCCGGTAGTTTTCAGCTCCAATAATTTTTATTAAATACAAAAATAATCTCCGTAAATTTTCAGCTTCATTGGAGTTGTGCAGAATAGGTATCTCTGACGTGCTTTTCTTGGGTCCAGAATTCCAGCTGCCGGTATTCTCCCTCTTTGTGTAAACCTTGCATATTATGAGAGAAAAGGCATTAGAATCACTCCCCAAAGCATTATTATTCAAATAAACAAAGTAAATATCAGTAGGAAATCATGATGCAAAATGGACGTATCAGTAGCCCCCGAATCGGTTGAGGTTTTTGAGAGCCGAGTGACCAATGCACTGGGTTGTTGGTAGCGTTTCGGGGACGCTGGGGAGCAAGGTGATTGCTCCTCACTCGTCATCGAAACCGCGACCGATTCAGGCTAAGTAAATTTTGAATGACTCGAACAGTCTGGCTATTCAAGTCACTCGACCTGGCGCAGATCAGTTCTCAGGAGAAGCAACCTTACAGCCTCGAGATAATATTATTGAACCTTCCAATTGACCTTCACTCAGAGGCACTTGAATCGGTGTTAGATTCAACCGAGTACTCTACGGGCCTTTTCGGTTCGTTCGGTGAGTTTTGGCGTGTCGGAACACGCCAGTGAGCTCAGAGCTCACTCGGTCGATTTTAGTGCATCGGAATGCACCAGCGAGCACGGGGCTCATTCGGTCGATTTTGGTACATCGGGATGCAGCTGTGAGCGCGGGGCCCACTCGATCGGTTTTGATGCATTGGAATGCTCCAAAGAACACGGAGTTCATTCGGACAGCGGTTCCGTGAAATCTCTGGCGATTTTGAAATCGTGGGGAGGCACGCGCGGGCGATCGTGACGGTTGTATCAGGAAAGTGGGGAAGGTGGCTACGGCACCTCGATTTCTGCACCGGGAATTTCGCCACGCGTCCCCGCATCTCTGCCCCAGAGATATCGCGGATCTGCCCGCGCCCGTTGATTGCGCGACCACTATAGATCCGACGACTGAAATTTCGCTGAGCCAGAGTATAAAAGCAAGCCCGGAGGGAGATAGGAAAAACGTCTCCATTCTCCCGATTCGCTCCTCCGCTCCACCGAAAGCTCCGCTTCTCGCCGATTTGCTGCCGCTCCTCACCGGAGATGACGAAGAGCGCCACTGTGAGAGCTGAGAGGGCAAAGAAGACCTCGCGTGAGTCCTCCTCGAGTGCGGGCGCCCCTGCCGGCTTCGTCTAGGGCAATTGGCTGGCCTCTCGGGTCACAGCCAGTCGGTTGGAGTACCTGGAGAGCCAGGGTCTCCTGGTCGCCGGAAGCTGGAGGCTGCCGGAGAAGGGGGAGACAGAGCCCACGTCGCGTGGGAATGAGAGGGTTCTCCTCACCACTCACCTCGACAGAGGTTTTTCTTTGCCCCCGCACCCTTTCTTCCATACTTTCTTGGATTTTTTCGGAGCTCAACTTCATCATCTTCCCCCTGATACGTCCATTTTGCATCATGATTTCCTACTGTTATTTACTTAATTTTGTTGAATAATAATGCTTTAGGGAGTGATTCTAATGCCTTTTCTCTCATAATATGCAAGGTTTACACAAAGAGGGAGAATACCGGCAGCTGGAATTCTGGACCTCATATTCTGCACAACTCCAATGAAGCTAAAACTTTACGGAGATTAATTTTTGTATTTAATAAAAAATACTGGAGCAGAAAACTACTGGAGGGGGGCACCTAGGTGGGCACAACCAACCAGGGCGCGCCAGACCCCCCTGGGCGCGCCCTGGTGTATCATGGCCACCTCGGCCCACCTCCGGAGCCCATCTCACTAGTAGAAAAAGGCCCATTAGTCCCGGTTCCAGAGGGGCTTTAGTCCCGGTTCTGGAACCGGGACTAAAGGGTCGGGACTAAAGCCCAAAACCTTTAGTCCCGGTTCGCTTACGAACCGGGACCAAAGGGGCTCCACGTGGCCGCTGTGGGGAGCCCAGGCAGGAGGACCTTTAGTCCCGGTTGGTAACACCAACCGGGACTAAAGGAGCTCCACGTGGCCGCTTCGCAGCACTCAGGCAGGAGGACCTTTAGTCCCGGTTGGTAACACCAACCGGGACCAAAAGGCGCTGGGTTTTTTTTTTGATAGGGGGGGTTTAGGGGTTTTGGAGGGTTTAGGGGTTTCATATTGTGTTAGCTAGCTAATAGAGAGAAGTGACCTCTCTTTCTCCATGCTTGGTCGACGCTAGCTACTACATATAGAGAGAACTCGACGCTAGCTAGTAAGCAAATGAAGGAAACCATTAATTACACAAGATCGTCATGAACATATACAGAGAGAAGTGACCTCTCTTTCTCCGTGCTTGTTCGAACAACAAGTTTTCGTAAATCTATCCGACGCTACTACATATATACAATATAACATCCCTGACATCATCAAGCGCCAAACTCCCATTGAATTTCCGCATGGTATTCTCCCTTTTCATGTATGACGTGGTCAAGAAAGAATCCCGCCAATTCCTCTTGAATTGCTCGTATGCGATCATGTGGTAGGAGTTCATCCCGCATCTGCCAGATCTAATTTAAAGAAGGGGGTCAATACATATATATGAATGAAACTCAACACAATTGATGGTAATAAAAAAATTGTGAATATTGTTTACATACTTCAAATTGTTCTTCATATCTGCCCCGCTCAGAGGTCCTGTGGCGAATGTACTCGCAAACGTAGTATCCACATAAATTATTCCCGGGTTCCTGCCACAAGAACTTTACGAGAAAAGAGTTCAATCAAACTGATAATCAAGCACGATAATGGTATTGATGAAACTGGAATCAATGAGAGATGCGCGAAACTAGCTAGTACTACTTACTTTGGGGTGTGTAAATCGCAGCTCGTTCTTCAGACCCGGAACCTGTCCGGTGAACTGTTTCCAAACCCTGCCAGGCAAAGAAAATGATTACTTGATATCAGGAAATGAACGAAAGTTGTCGATATGGTCCCGGTATTGATTGAACTTACTTTTGGAGCATTGCAGTCATGTCCGCATAATCCTTGGAATCTTTAAATCTCGAGTCAAAGACAGTTACTACTCCCTCATCAAGCTTAATGGATAGCAGAATATAGTGGAAACTGCGCACGCATAACTCATCAATTACAGTACTTAACCTCGAGTAAGCGAAACCGAATATGCACAAGACAGTAACACTCACTTGAAGTTGTAAGGAAAAAATATTTCCCTTTTGTTTTGATGTCGAAGGAACGCTTTTAGCAAGTTTTCCTCGGTATCTTTAACTCTTTCTTGTACCGCCCATTTATTTACGGTATTTGGGCTAATGAACCCAATGTCATAGATTTGTCTTTTTTTGCATTCGACGATCTTCAATCTGCATAATATAGTGAGGATAATTATATATACATGCAATGAACGAGCTGAGCTAGAGACTTAATTACAGAAGTAATACTTACAGACAGTAGCAAGTCATGATTTGTTTGTCGAGGGCCTTTTGATTGAATAACTGAAATAACTCCACAAATTCAACAGGCATCAGGTCGACTCCAATGAGGTCGTGCTCATCTTTAATTCTCACCAGCAAACTATCGGACCCATTCTTCCTGCAGGCTTCCCGTGCACGTATTTATATTCTTCTTTTGGTACCTCAGCCATTTCAAAAATTACATCATCCCCCGAGTAATCACCAGGATTGGTACCGAGCACCATCCCCGGATGATTAGCCACGATATCGCTAGACACCTTGAGCGGGGGGCACGATTTCTTCTCCTGTTCGCCGAGCTGGGGAATTGTTTTCCCACTTCTTCATTCTGCTAACCTTGCATCACTAGAAGTACTTCCCGACCGCCGCGCTTCATCATATGTCTTTCGAATAATGCGGTCATAGTTGGATTGCGGCGGAGGCGGTGGTGGTCGCTTCAGGGCATCGGTAGTGCGCTTCACTTTCACCGGATCTATTGTTTTCTTTCGGAGGTGGAGTTTTCTTTGCAAAATGGGCCCTCACTTGGGCACGAACTATGTCCTCGTTTTCCTGCTCGGTCCTCTCATATGGTAACTTTTCCAGAGGCTTGAGAGATGGACCGTATCTGAATTGCCTCCCGCCTCTGCTTGTACTGCTAGCCGCCGGAGCGGCGGCGTCTCTGTTCCGTCGTTGCTGACGAGGCTGAGAAGGAGGCGGAGTGCTCCGACGCGCCGGAGGAGCCGGACCGGTGGCGTCTGTCTTCCGCCGTTGCCGACGAGGCGGAGGAGGAGGCGGACTGCTCTGACGCGCCGGAGTAGGCGAAGGAGGAGGCGGAGTGCCCTCACGCGTCGGAGGAGCCGGATAAGGAGGCGGAGTGCCCTGATCACTCGTCGGAGGAGGAGGAGGAGGAGGAGGCGGAGTGCCCTGACTCGCCGGAGGAGGAGGAGGAGGCGGAGGCTTCCAGTTTGGAAGCTTGATGAAATCCTTCTGCCATAGACATGTACTCCTCAGAGCACGAACCAGCTGATTCTCCCCTTCACCTGTAGAGTGGTCAAGCTCGAGCTCCTCAAATCCCTGCATTACTTCATCCACCATCACAACAGCATAGCCATGTGGAATCGGAAGGCAGTGAAAAGTTCCGTTGGGTTGAGTTCCTGCATTTCGTCATAAGCTCGCAATTTTGAGCCTCCGTGATAGTATCCACGGGGTAGATAGGAGCCGTGAAGTCAGTCTGAACGGGCTCCGTGGAAGCCACACTGCTTCTCCGCTGAGATGGCGGGGTAGCTTCTGGGGTAGCTTCGTGCCGCTGAGATGATTGGCCAGCAGCTCGCTGGCTCTCAAGTTCTTCCTCTAGCTTTTGTAGTCTTGCACTCATCTTCTGCATGTCGCTTAGCTCCGCTTTTCTCTTTCTCTCCCGGCTTCTGTAACCGCCTGCGTCGGGAAACCCAACCTTCCACGGAACGGAGCCTGGTGTGCCTCGTGTTCGTCCAGGGTGCTCAGCATTCCCTAGGGCCTCAGTCAGCTCGTCCTTCTCTCTGTCGGGAATGAACGTCCCTTCCTGCGCTGCGGTGATATACTTCTGAAGCTTCATGACGGGTATTGCAAGTTGCTCGTCCGTCCAACGGCACTTCCCTGTTTCAGGGTCCAAAGTTCCCCCAACCCCGAAGAACCAAGTCCTTGAACGGTCTGGCCAGTTGAATGTCTCTGGTTCGACCCCTTTAGCAATCAGGTCATTCTCAGCTTTGTCCCACAATGGCCGGGCTTTGAGGTAGCCACCTGACCCCGTGTGATGGTGATACTTCTTCTTTGCAGCATTGTTCTTGTTTGTCTCTGACATTTTCTTACTCTTGTCCGATGTCTTGTAGGCCACAAATGCGGGCCAGTGATCTCTTATCTTCTCAAATCGGCCGATGAATTCTGGAGTCTCACCTTTGTCGACAAACTTTGATTTCAACTCCTTCTTCCACCTCCTGAATAGATCTGCCATCTTCTTAAGAGCACACGCCTTGACCAGTGGCTCTATAACTGGCTTATTCGGATCCTCCTCTGGCGGTAGGGTGAAATTTGCCTTCAGCAAGGTCCAAAGATCATCTTTCTGTCTATCGGTGACATAATCACCTTCAGGGGCGTCGTCCTTAGGCTTATTCCATTGCTTGATGCTGATCGGGATGTTGTCCCTAACAATAGCTCCGCACTGAGCAGAAAATGCGTCCTTGGTCCGCTTGGGTTCAATCGGTAGGCCATCGTCCACGAGTGCTGTGATCGTGAACCTTTCATCCTTGCGCAACCTCTTCTTCGGGCCTCGTCTCGTTACCGAAGTTTGGCTCGATCCGGAGGGCTATAAAAGAAGAAAGAAGAGTTAATATATGTACATACCAAAACAATTAATGCATCAATTAGCTAGTCAGCACCTCCGGAGCCATCATGATCATGTCACCGGAGCCATCATGATCATGTCCTTCCTCCTCCATTGTTCCATCGGTGTCGTTGAGAAACGACAAGACAGCATCACCTCCGGCGAGGATTATCTCCCCCAACAACTGTTCTTGTTCCAAGTCTCTTTGATCCATAGTTTCTGCAAATATTACAACATGGCAATTAATATACAAACATGAATGTCCGACGTCCGGACCGCCTCTCTCATGAATGTCCGACGTCCGGACCGCCTCTCTCATGAATGTCAAACAAGGGATTCTCTTAACCTTTAAGGGATTTAACAAAATGGCGCCATTCTGAATGTGCAGAAAATGGTCCATATTTTTCCTGATCTCATCTACCCTTCTATATGTCACGTTGTCTAGTGTCAAAGGATTCAAGAAAACCAAGGCTTCATCATTAGCCGGAAGTAACAGGCGCATAATGGTACGAAGCTCTCCGGCGTTAGGGGATACTTGCGGACTCCTACCCCCTCATTTTCCCGAGAGAGTTAGGGGATACTTGCGGACTCCTCCCCCCTCATTTTCCCGAGAGAGTTAGGGGATACTTGCGGACTCCTCCCCCCTCATTTTCCCGAGAGAGTTAGGGGACATACTTGCGGACTCCCCCCCCCCCCCTCATTTTCCCGAGAGAGTTAGGGGATAATTGCGGACTTCTCCCCCCTCATTTTCCCCGATTTACGCTCTTTCTTAATATGAACAAAAAAATCATGAACGTTTAGTGAAGTTGCCCCTCCCCGATTTAGGCAAAGTAAAACCCCTTCGTGAAGGAACTTCTTTTTAGCCAACTTATTTTCTGCCAACAAAATACATATATCATATATACAAAAACATGGGATACCTTAATTAGTTCAATTTTTGCCTTGACAAATCATTGAACCTTTTGACAGAAACGTCCCATAAACTCTTTCATAATTTTCTTTAGCATACATCCATGGAAAAAAAAACAGGAAGCTACGATATTTTTTTTATATCATATTTATATCATATTTTCTTTAGCATACATATATATCATATGATCATTTTCTATATATATACATCCATCCATCCATCCATCCATACACACACACATATATATACATGGACCAAAAATGCTATAAAAAAATTATATGAACAAAAAAAAAAGCATACATCATCTATCATAAACATCATCAGCTATCATCAACATCATCATCTAACTATCATATATCATCTATCATCTATATATCATCAAAATCATCAAAATCAACAGGGGACAGGGAGGACAAGGAGGAAAGGGAGCCGTCCGGACCGAACGGGGAGGAGGGGCGGCGTCGTCGGGGCAGGGCAGTGGCGCGGGGCGGCGTCGAGGCAGGGCGCGCGTCGGGGAGCGGCACCGGCGTCGGGGCACGGGGCGGCGCGTCGGGGCAGAGGCGGGCGTCGGGGCAGGGCGCGCGTCGGGGAGTGGCGCCGGCGTCGGGGCACGGGACGGCGCGTCGGGGCAGAGGACGTTAGGGCAGAGGGCGTCGACGGCGAGCTCGGGCAGCCTGGCGGCGTCGATGTGCTCGGCGTCGTCGGGGGCAAGTGCTAGATGAAATCTGAAAAAATCGTAAGTGTTGCTTATATACACAGAGTATTGGTCCCGGTTCGTGGCACCAACCGGGACCAATGCCTACCTTTAGTCCCGGTTGGTGCCACCAACCGGGACCAAAGGTCTCTTTTCGTCAGCCCAAAGGGCGGGAAGCAGAGACCTTTGGTCCCGATTGGTGGCACCAACCGGGACTAAAGGGTGGCATTGGTCCCGGTGGGTGGCACCAACCGGGATCAAAGGTTGTTAGTGGTCCCGGTTAGTGCCACCAACCGGGACCAAAGGGTGGTGCTGCCCGGGGCCAAATTTTTAGTCCCACCTCGCTAGCTGAGAGGGCTTGAGAGTGGTTTATAAGCGCTGCTGCGCACACCCTCTCGAGCTCCTCTCAACCACAGGCTTCCGGGCCTAATCTGTCACTGCCTGTGGGCCTATTGTGCCTTCTGCGGGCCTGAATCCTGGCCCAACAAGCTGGTTGGGTTTCTAGTCGTATTCAGGCCGCTGTGGCCCAGTAGGCGGCATTTTTTTCTACTTTTTTTGTTTTCTTTTTTGCTTTATTTATTTTCTTTTTGCTTTTAGGTCACAAAAATTACAGTTTTTCAGTGATTCTTTTTGCTTTTAGATCACAAAAATTATAAACTTTCCGTTAGTGCCATTAGTTTCCAAATTTGAATAGTTTAAATTTGAATTCTTTTAAATTGGTGTGAATCACTAGTTTGTGAATAACTTTACTATAAAAATAGATTTTTGAGTGATTCTTTTTCCTGCTATTTAATATTACTGTGTTTTATCATTATATTCAATTTGGTAATTTTTAGGTTATTTTAAATGTCTGTTTTAACCAAAGACAGATTTTGTTATTTTAGTTTGCTATTAAAGTTTCTAAAAAAAATTCTTTATGAAAATTCTTTTTGCTATTAATGTTTTGAAAAAAAAATACTTTGATAACTTTAGTTGCATAAATTTTATATAATTTTAGTTTCATAAATACTAGAGGTTTATAAAATATTTTTAGTTGATTCCTTTTGCTATTAGAGTTTTATAAAAGCTTTTTAGTTGATTCTTTTTGCTATTGAAGAATATTATAGTTTTATTTTAGTTGATCATAACAGAATTTTTTAATTGATTATTTTTAGTTCATTATTTTTGCTATTAGAGTTTCATAAAGGTTTTCTAGTTCATTCTTTTTGCTATTAGTTCATTCTTTGAGCTAAATGACCCTGAAATTGAAAAGCACTTCAAATGAACTCTGAAAAGGTTGAAAGTTGGCATGGTATCATCATTTCACCCACATAGCATGTGCTAAAAGGTTGAGAGGGTTACGTCAAAAACTGGATGCACTTCGTGTACAAAACGGACAATCTCTTTCGAAGTATCAGGGTTTCGGACGAAAACTCATCTGTTACAAAGGGATTTCATTTTTTTGAACTTATTTGAACTCGAGACTTTTTGTGTGTTCAAAATGCACCATTCAAAGCCACATCATCAATTTTCAACCCTTTCTGACTTCATTTCCTATTTTTCATGCATTTACTGATTTTTTTAAGCTAAATGACCCTGAAATTGAAAAGCACTACAAATGAACTCTGAACAGGTTGAAAGTTGGCATGGTATCATCATTTCACCCACATAGCATGTGCTAAAAAGTTGAGAGGGTTACGGAAAAAACGGGATGCACTTCGTGTACAAAATGGACAATCTCTTTCGAAGTATCAGGGTTTCGGACGAAAACTCATCTGTTACAAAGGGATTTCATTTTTTTGAACTTATTTGAACTCCAGACTTTTTGTGTGTTCAAAATGCACCATTCAAAGCCACATCGTCAATTTTCAACCCTTTCTGACTTCATTTCCTATTTTTCATGCATTTAATGATTTTTTTTAAGCTAAATGACCCTGAAATTGAAAAGCACTACAAATGAACTCTGAACTTTCATGCATTTACTGATATAGTTGTGGAGAGAATGTCTTCACTTTTTCTTCGCTTGTGTCCTTTGCTTATTGCGCCGTAACCATGGATAATCTTCATCGTTTAACAGGGTGCTTGGGTCAGACTTGACTTTGAAGGGAGGATTTTCATGAAACTTTTCATAATCTTCAGACATGTCTGTCTTGCCCTCCAATCCCACGATGTCTCTTTTTCCTGAAAGAACTATGTGGCGCTTTGGCTCATCGTATGATGCATTCGCTTCCTTATCTTTTCTTTTTCTCGGTTTGGTAGACATGTCCTTCACATAGAAAACCTGCGCCACATCATTGGCTAGGACGAATGGTTCGTCTGTGTACCCAAGATTGTTCAGATCCACTATTGTCATTCCGTACTGTGGGTCTACCTGTACCCCGCCTCCTGACAGATTGACCCATTTGCACTGAAACAAAGGGACCTTGAAATCATGTCCATAGTCAAGTTCCCATATGTCCACTATGTAACCATAATATGTGTCCTTTCCCCTCTTGGTTGCTGCATCAAAGCGGACACCGCTGTTTTGGTTGGTGCTCTTTTGATCTTGGGCAATCGTGTAAAATGTATTCCCATTTATCTCGTACCCTTTGTAAGTCAATACAGTCGAAGATGGTCCCCTGGCCAACGAGTACAGCTCATCAGAAACAGTGTTGTCACCCATGAGACGTGTTTGCAACCAACTGCCGAAAGTCCTGATGTGTTCATATGTAATCCAATCGTCACACTGCTCCGGGTGTTTGGAGTGCAAAATATTCTTGTGTTCATCGACATACGGGGTCACCAAGGTAGAATTCTGTAGAACTGTGTAGTGTGCTTGAGACCAAGAATGCCCGTCCCTACATATTATTGAGTCCGCTCCTAGCGTGCCTTTTCCAGTCAGTCTCCCCTCATACCGCGATTGAGGGAGACCAATCTTCTTAAGGTCAGGAATGAAGTCAACACAAAACCCAATGACATCCTCTGTTTGATGGCCCATGGAGATGCTTGCTTCTGGCCTAGCGCGGTTACGAACATATTTCTTTAAGACTCCCATGAACCTCTCAAAGGGGAACATATTGTGTAGAAATACAGGGCCCAGAACGACAATCTCGTCGACTAGATGAACTAGGACGTGCGTCATGATATTGAAGAAGGACGGTGGGAACACCAGCTCGAAACTAACAAGACATTGCACCAAATCACTCCTTAACCTTGGCACGATTTCTGGATCGATCACCTTCTGAGAGATTGCATTGAGGAATGCACATAGCTTCACAATGGCTAATCGAACGTTTTCTGGTAGAAGCCCCCTCAATGCAACCGGAAGCAGTTGCGTCATAATCACGTGGCAGTCATGAGACTTTAGGTTCTGGAACTTTTTCTCTGCCATATTTATTATTCCCTTTATATTAGAAGAGAAGCCAGACGGGACCTTCATACTGAGCAGGCATTCAAAGAAGATTTCCTTCTCTTCTTTGGTAAGAGCGTAGCTGGCAGGACCTTCATACTGCTTTGGATGCATGCCGTCTTTTTCAAGCACACGTTGCTGTACCTTCCGTACCTCCGGTGTATCTTTTGTCTTCCCATACACTCCCATGAAGCCTAGCAGGTTCACGCAAAGATTCTTCGTCACGTGCATCACGTCGATTGCAGAGCGGACCTCTAGGTCTTTCCAATAGGGTAGGTCCCAAAATATAGATTTCTTCTTCCACATGGGTGCGCGTCCCGCATCGTCAGTCGGAACAGATAGTCCGCCAGGACCCTTTCCAAAGATTACTTGTAAATCATTGACCATATCAAGTATGTGATCACCAGTACGGAGGGCGGGCTTCTTCCGGTGATCTGCCTCACCTTTGAAATGCTTTCCTTTCTTTCGACATTGATGGTTGGTCGGAAGAAATCGACGATGCCCCAGGTACACATTCTTCCTGCATTTGTCCAAATATATACTGTCGGTGTCATCTAAACAGTGTGTGCATGCATGGTATCCCTTGTTTGTCTGTCCTAAAAGGTTACTGAGAGCAGGCCAATCGTTGATGGTTACAAACAGCAACGCATGTAGGTCAAATTCCTCCTGTTTGTGCTCATCCCACACACGTACACCTTCTCCATTCCACAGCTGTAAAAGTTCTTCAACTAATGGCCTTAGGTACACATCAATGTCGTTGCCGGGTTGCTTAGGGCCTTGGATAAGCACTGGCATCATAATGAACTTCCGCTTCATGCACAACCAAGGAGGAAGGTTATAGATACATAGAGTCATGGGCCAGGTGCTATGATTGCTGCTCTGCTCCCCAAAAGGATTAATGCCATCTGCACTTAAACCAAACCATACGTTCCTTGCTTCACCTGCAAAGTCCCCCCACCTTCTCTCGATTTTTCTCCACTGCAACCCGTCAGCGGGTGCTCTCAACTTCCCGTCTTTCTTACGGTCTTCTTTGTGCCATCGCATCAACTTGGCATGCTCTTTGTTTCTAAACAGACGTTTCAGCCGTGGTATTATAGGAGCATACCACATCACCTTGGCAGGAACCCTCTTCCTGGGGCTCTCGCCCTCAACATCACCAGGGTCATCTCGTCTGATCTTATACCGCAATGCACCGCATACCGGGCATGCGTTCAAATCCTCGTACTCACCGCGGTAGAGGATGCAGTCATTAGGGCATGCATGTATCTTCTGCACCTCCAATCCTAGAGGGCATAGAACCTTCTTTGCTTCGTACGTACCGCCGGGCAATTCGTTATCCTTTGGAAGCTTCTTCTTCATTATTTTCAGTAGCAAACTAAATCCCTTGTCAGAACACCATTGTCTGCCTTCCATTGCAGCAATTCCAGTGTGGTACCGAGTTTTGTGTTGTCATCTTCGCAATTTGGGTACAACCCTTTTTTGTGATCCTATAACATGTGATCGAACTTCAACTTCTCCCTTTCACTTTCGCATTCTCTCTGTGCATCAACAATGACCCGGCGAAGATCATCATCGGGCACATCATCTGGTTCCTCTTGATCTTCAGCTTCCCCCATTGCAGCATCACCGTATTCAGGGGGCGGGTAGTTGTCATCATCCTCTTCTTCTTCGTTGTCTTTCATCATAACCCCTCTTTCTCCGTGCTTGGTCCAAACATTATAGTGTGGCATAAAACCCTTCTCAAGCAGGTGGAAGTGAAGGGTTTTAGAGTTGGAGAAAGCCTTCGTATTCTCACAGACAGTACATGGACAATGCATAAAACCATTCTGCTTGTTTGCCTCAGCCGCTTCGAGAAAATTATGCAGGCCCTTAATATACTCGGAGGTGCGTCGGTCACCGTACATCCATTGCCGGTTCATCTGCGTGCGTTACATAGTTCTCATTATTGAACAACATATAACTCTCTAGAGCATCTAATTAAAACATACAAGTAAGAACTTTTTTCTTTTAGAAAGAAGATAAGAAGAAGAGGCTAACCACGGTGGTGCCGGCGCCGAGATGGGCGCGGGCGATCGATGGCGGTGAGGACGGGGACGGGACAGGACGGACCGCCAAACCTAGACAAATCTTGAGGAAAATGGAGCTTGGACAAGGAGCTTCGAGAGGAGAAAGCTTAAGTGTGGCTCAGGCATTTCACCGAACACCTCATGCGCATAGGAGGTGAGCTAAAAGCTCTCCCACGGCCGGGCAAAAAAACAGAGCAGTGCACTGCTCTGCTCGCGGGCAGGGGCTATATATAGGCCAACCATTGGTCCCGGTTTGTGGCTGGAACCGGGACTAAAGGACCCCATTTGGTCCCGGTTCCAGCCACAAACCGGAACCAATGGTTGTGGGCCAGGAGCGAGGCGCATTGGTCCCGGTTCGTGTCTGGAACCGGGACCAAAGGGGTCAGACGAACCGGGACCAATGGCCCACGAGGCCCGGCCGGCGCCCTGGCCTCACGAACCGGGACCGATGGCCCCATGGGTCCCGGTTCGTGAGTGAACCGGGACTAATGGGCTTCTCAGGGGTGGACCGAAGCCCTGTTTTGTACTAGTGTCTTCTGGTATAAAGTCACAATTGACCTAGAAAAAATCAGAGGAAACTTTCGGGATGAAGCGCCGCCGTCTCGAGGCGGAACTTGGGCAGGAGCACTTTTGCCCTCCGGCGGAGCAATTCCGCCGGGGGAACTTCCCTCCCGGAGGGGGAAATCGAAGCTATCGTCATCACCAACACCCCTCTCATCTTTGGGAGGCCAATCTTCATCAACATCTTCAACAACACCATCTCCTCTCAAACCCTAGTTCATCTCTTGTGTTCAATCTTTGTACGGGAACCTCAGATTGGTACGTGTGGGTGACTAGTAGTGTTGATTACCTTGCGTAGTTGATTACTATATGGTTTATTTGGTGGAAGATTATATGTTCAGATCCATTATGCTATTTAATACCCCTCTGATCTTGAGCATGATTATTATTTGTGAACAGTTACCTTTGTTCTTGAGGTCACGGGAGAAAGCATGTTGCAAGTAATCATGTGAATTTGATATGTGTTCGATATTTTGATGATATGTATGTTGTGATTCCCTTAGTGCTGTCATGTGAACGTCGACTACATGACACTTCACCATTCATGGGCCTAAGGGAATGCATTGTGGAGTAGTTATTAGATGATGGGTTGCTAGAGTGACAGAAGCTTAAACCCTAATTTATGCGCTACTTCGTAAGGGGCTGGTCTGGATCCAAACGTTTAATGCTATGGTTAGATTTTATCTTAATACTTTTCTCATAGTTGCGGATGCTTGCGAGGGGGTTAATCATAAGTGGGAGGTTGTTCAAGTAAGAATAGCACCCAAGAACCGGTCCACCCACATATCAAATTATCAAAGTAGCGAACACGAATCAAAACAACATGATAAAAGTGACTAGATAAAATTCCCGTGTACCCTCAAGAACACTTTGCCTATTACTAGAGATTGTTCTGGCCTGTCCTTTGCCACAAAAGGATTGGGATACCTTCCTTCACCTTATTTACCGTTACCGTTACTTGCTTGTTACCAATTATCTTGCTATCAAACTATCTGTTACCTACAATTTCAGTACTTGCAGAAATTACCTTGCTGAAAACCGCTTGTCATTTCCTTCTGCTCCTCGTTGGGTTCGACACTCTTACTTATCGAAAGGACTACGATTGATCCCCTATACTTGTGGGTCATCAAGAATCTTTTCTAGCGCCGTTGCCGGGGAGTGAAGCGCTCTTGGTAAGTGGAAATCGGTATGGAAAAACTTATACTACGTGCTAAAATTTATTGCTACTTGCTACTATGGAGAACAATCCTTTGAGGGGTTTGTTCGGGGTATCTTCACCTCGACCGGAACCACAATTAGTTGCCCCTCAACCTACTACACCTACTGAAAATATTACTTATGAAATTCCTTCGGGTATGGTAGAACAACTGCTTGCTAAACCTTATGCAGGAGATGGAACTGAACATCATGATAGGCACCTCTTATATGTGAACGAAATCTGTGGATTATTTAAGCTTGCAGGTTTACCCGGAGATGAAGTTAAGAAGAAGGTTTTCCCTTTATCTTTGAAGGGAAAAGCATTGACATGGTATAGGCTATGTGATGATCTTGGATCGTGGAACTGGAATCGTTTGCAATTGGAATTCCATCAAAAGTTTTATCCTATGCATCTAGTTCATCGTGATCGGAATTATATATATAATTTTTGGCCTCGTGAAGGAGAAAGCATCGCTCTAGCTTGGGGGAGGCTTAAGTCAATGTTATATTCATGCCCCAATCATGACATTCCGAGAGAAGTTATCATTCAGAATTTTTATGCTCGGCTTTCTCATAATGATCAATCCATGCTCGATACTTCTTGTGCTGGTTCTTATATGAATAAGACTATTGAATTCAAGTGGGACCTCTTGGAAAGAATTAAACGCAACTTTGAAGATTGGGAACTCGACGAAGGTAATGAGTCAGGTATAAAACTTGAATTTGATTGTGTTAAATCTTTTATGAATACCGATACTTTTCACAAGTTTAGCACTAAACATGGACTTGACTCTGAGGTAGTAGCTTCTTTCTGCGAAGAATTTGCTACTCACGTTGACCTCCCTAAGGAGAAGTGGTTTAAATATCACCCCCCCTATTAAAGAAGAAATTAAAGAACCAGTCATAGCTAAAGAAGAAACCATCTTTTACAATGTTGATCCAGTTGTGCCTATCGCTTATATTGAAAAAGCACCTTTCCCTATTAGGATAAAGGGACATGCTAAGGTATCAACTGTGGTTCGTAAGAGTAATGTAAGAGCACCTAAACCCCGTGAACAAATTAAAGTAGAACCTAGTGTTGCTATGGTTAAAGATCTCTTGGTAGAAAATATTGATGGGCATGTTATCTACTTATGTGATGAAGCTGCTAGAATTACTAAACCCGATGAAAAAGATAAACATAGACCCATAGAAGGCATGCCCGTTGTTTCAGTCAAAATAGGAGATCATTGCTATCATGGTTTATGTGATTTGGGTGCTAGTGTGAGTGCTATCCCTTTTACTCTATACCAAGAAATTATGGATGAAATAGCACCTGCTGAAATGGAAGACATTGATGTTACTATTAAACTTGCTAATAGAGACACTATCACACCACTTGCGATTGTTAGAGATGTTGAAGTCTTGTGTGGGAAAGTAAAATACCCTACTGATTTTCTAGTCCTTGGTTCCCCACAAGATAACTTTTATCCCATTATCTTTGGTAGACCTTTCTTGAGCACCGTCAACGCTAAGATAGATTATGAAAAACAAACTGTCGGTGTTAGTTTTGGTAGTGTGTCTCATGAGTTTAATTTTTCCAAGATTAGTAGACGACCTCGTGATAAAACGTTATCTAGTAAGGATGAAATAATTGGTCTTGCTTCTATTGTTGTGCCCCCCACCGATCGATTAGAACAATATTTGCTTGACCATGAAAATGATATGCACTTGCGTGAAAGAAATGAAATAGATAAAAATTTCTTTGAACAACAACCTCTTCTAAAACATAATTTTCCTATTGAAACTCTTGGAGGACCTCCTCCACCTAAAGGTGATCCTGTGTTTGAATTGAAACAATTGCCTAACACTTTGAAGTATGCTTATCTTGATGAGAAAAAGATATATCATGTTATTATTAGTGCTAAGCTTTCAGAACATGAAGAAGAAAGATTATTGAAAGTCCTGAGGAAGCACCGGGCTGCTATCGGATATACTCTTGATGATCTTAAGGGCATTAGTCCCACTCTATGTCAGCACAAGATTAATATGGAACGTGATGCTAAACCTGTTGTTGATCACCAACGGCGCTTGAATCCTAAAAGGAAGGAAGTGGTAAGAACTGAAATATTAATGCTTCTGGAAGCAGGTATAATCTATCCCATTGCTAATAGTAGATGGGTAAGTCCCGTTCATTGTGTCCCTAAGAAAGGAGGTATTAGCGTTGTTCCTAATGATAAGAATGAACTCATTCCACAAAGAATTGTCACTGGCTATAGAATGGTAATTGATTTTAGAAAATTAAATAAAGCTACTAGGAAAGATCATTACCCTCTGCCTTTCATTGATCAAATGCTAGAAAGACTATCTAAGCACACACACTTTTGTTTCCTAGATGGATATTCAGGTTTCTCTCAAATACCTGTGTCACAATCCGATCAAGAGAAAACCTCCTTTACTTGCCCTTTTGGAACCTATGCTTATAGACGTATGCCTTTTGGTTTATGCAATGCACCTGCTACCTTTCAAAGATGTATGATTGCTATATTCTCTGATTTTTGCGAAAAGATTGTGGAGGTTTTCATGGATGATTTTTCCGTTTACGGAACTTCTTTTGATGATTGCTTAAGCAACCTTGATCGAGTTTTGCAGAGATGTGAACAAACTAATCTTGTCTTGAATTGGGAGAAGTGCCACTTTATGGTTAATGAAGGCATTGTATTGGGGCATAAAATATCTGAACGGGGTATTGAGGTGGATAAAGCTAAAGTTGATGCAATTGAGAAAATGCCATATCCCAAGGATATTAAAGGTATTCAAAGTTTCCTAGGTCATGCTCGTTTTTATATGAGGTTCATTAAAGACTTCTCTAAAATTTCTAGGCCTCTTACTAACCTTTTGCAAAAGGATATTCCTTTTGTTTTTGATGATGATTGCGTGGAAGCCTTTCAAACACTCAAGAAAGCTTTAACCTCTGCACCTATCGCACAACCACCTGATTAGAACTTGCCTTTTGAAATTATGTGTGATGCTAGTGATTATGCTGTTGGTGCTGTTCTAGGACAAATAGTTGATAAGAAATTGAATGTTATCCATTATGCTAGCAAAACTCTAGACAGTGCCCAACGAAATTATGCTACCACTGAAAAGGAATTTTTAGCAGTTGTGTTTTCTTGTGATAAATTTAGATCCTATAGTGTTGATTCCATAGTTATTGTTCACACCGATCATGTTGCCATAAAATACCTTATGGAAAAGAAATACGCTAAACCTAGACAAATTAGGTGGGTTCTCTTGCTTCAAGAATTTGACTTACACATCGTTGATAGGAAGGGAGCTGAGAACCCAGTAGCTGATAACTTGTCTAGGTTAGAAAATATTCTTGATGACCCACTACCTATTGATGATAGTTTCCCTGATAAATAGTTAGCTGCAATAAATGTCTCTCAAAACACGCCTTGGTATGCCGATTATGCTAACTACATTGTCGCTAAGTATATACCATCTAGCTTCACATACCAACAAAAGAGAAAAAAATTCTATGACTTGCGACATTACTTTTGGGATGACCCACATCTTTATAAAAAAGGAGTAGATGGTATTATTAGACGTTGTGTACCTGAGCATGAACAGGAACAAATCCTACGGAAATGTCATTCCAAAGCTTATGGAGGACATCATGCGGGAGATAGAACTGCTCACAAGGTACTGCAATCTGGTTTTTATTGGCCTACTCTCTTCAAGGATGCCTGTAAGTTTGTCTTGTCTTGTGATGAATGTCAAAGAATTGGTAATATCGGTAAGCGTCAATAAATGCCTATGAATTATTCAATTGTTGTTGAACCATTTGATGTTTGTGGTTTTGATTATATGGGGCCTTTTCCTTCCTCTAATGGGTACACTCATATTTTGGTTGCTGTTGATTATGTCGCTAAGTGGGTAGAAGCTATTCCAACTAGTACTGTTGATCACCACACCTCCATTAAATTGCTTAAAGAGGTTATCTTCCTGAGGTTTGGAGTCCCTAGGTATTTAATGACTGATGGTGGTTCACACTTTATTCATGGTGCTTTCCGTAAGATGCTTGCCAAGTATGATGTTAACCATAGAATTGCATCACCTTGTCATCCTCAATCTAGTGGTCAAGTAGAACTTAGCAATAAAGAAATAAAATTAATATTACAAAAAACTGTCAATAGGTCTCGTAAGAATTGGTCTAAGAAATTAGATGATGCACTTTGGGCCTATAGAACAGCTTATAAAAATGCTATGGGTATGTCTCCATACAAAATGGTATATGGGAAAGCTTGTCATTTGCCTCTAGAATTAGAACATAAGGCATTTTGGGAAATTAAAGAACTTAACTATGATTTCAAACTTGCCGGTGAGAAGAGGCTATTTCTTATTAGCTCACTAGATGAATGGAGAACCCAAGACTATGAAAATGCCAAGCTATTCAAAGAAAAAGTAAAAAGATCGCATAACAAAAGAATCCAAAAGCGTGAATTCAAAATAGGAGATTATGTTCTTTTGTTCAACTCCCGTTTAAGATTTTTTGCAGGAAAGCTTCTCTCCAAATGGGAAGGACCATATATTATCGAAGACGTTTATCGATCTGGAGCTATCAAGATTAATAATGCCGAAGGTACTAACCCGAAGGTGGTCAATGGACAAAGAATTAAGCACTATATCTCAGGTATGCCTATTAACGTTGAAAGCAATGTTATCCAAACCATGACACTGGAGGAACACATAAAAGAAACCTTCCTGAACACTCCAGAATTCTAAAAAAAATAGGAGGTACGTGATACGGTAAGTAAACGGACTCCGAAAAATCTGCAAAAATATTTTTTGTCAGTTTTGGAATATTAGAAAAATTTGGAAATAAAAAAATAAACCGAAAAGTGATCTAGGTGAGCACGATACACCAGGGCGCGCCAGGCACCCCTGGGCGTGCCCTGGTGGGTTGTGCCCACCTCGGATGCCTTCCCGACTCCGTTTTCCTTCCATATGCTTGTTTCCCAAGAATAAAAATTCTCTATATATACCCCCGACTGTTTTGATGACTGCATCACAGAAAAATCCTCTGTTCTTGTTTCTTGTTGTTTTCTCGTCAGATCTAGATCTCCATGCCTCCACCAAGCTCCTCCAAGGACAAGTTCTTCGAGAAGGTCATCAACCCGTACTTGCTGGAGGTGATGAAGCACCCTCAAGCCATTGAGATGCGTGAGGGGGTGCTCCACATCCGCGATGTTCAAGGACCCAAGAAGACCGGAAGCGTGGAGGCTAGGCTCGAGGCGGTGGAACAGGAAATCTTCAAGTGCCAGAAGATGGTGGAGCGCGGACTTAGTGCCAATCACTCCATGATTACGGAATTCACCCGTGATCAGATGGTGGATGGCCGGTCTGTAAAGGACATCATCTCCACCCTCAACGAGCAGATTAATTTTCTACAGAGCCAAGTTTATGATCTTCAAAACCAAGTCTTCGAATATGAAGCGATATTTAAAGGTATGAGTTTAGCTGCCATTTGCAGGACTCAGGGGACTCTCGCGTCAACCTTTGATGGGGAGCCCTTGCCCTGGAAGCTGGAGGACAAGCCTACTTCATCATCACCACCACCTTCTTCTCCACCACCACCAAAGGAGATTTGAGTACACGGGTATAGGCACTCCCCTTGGCTTGAGCCAAGCTTGGGGGAGGTGCCCTAGTATCGTATCACCACCACTTTTATTCACCTTTACCTATTTAGTTCGATCTTTAGTTTCCCTTTGCTTTAGTTGAATAAAAGTCTAGCATGATCTATTTTCGTGTGTTAGTTTCTTGGCCTATCTATCTATGTAATCGAGTGAGAGTTATATAATAAAGTTTAGTTTGAGTTTTTGCCTCTCTACTTTCTTGTTGCAACAAAATTAAGGAAAGGAAAATAAATGAAAATAATCATATGCTAATCTTATGGTGAGTAATGACATCACATAAGAAAAAGTAGAAGTAGTAAAATTTATTGGAGATTGACAAACATAGCATTGGTCAATGATGCAATTCATGAAAGAATTAATAAGGGAAGAGAAGATTCACATGCAAATATACCATCTTGGACATCTTTTATGATTGTGAGCCCCCATCAAATATTATATGTCAAAATTGTTGACGTTGGACAAGGAAGACAACGTAATGATTTATGCTTGTTCTTATCCACATAGAAGTTATATTGTCATAGATCCTTCAACATGTGGTGCTTGCTCAATATCTTTGCTAGCCAAAATTCTGCACTAAGTAGAGATACTACTTGTGCATCCAAAAACCCAAACCCAAATTCATTCTTTGAGTGTCCATCATACCTACCTATGGATCGAGAAAGATCTTTCAAGTAAGTTGTCATCGGTGCAATAAGGCAATAAAAATTGCTTCTAAAAGTGTTTTGATCAATTAGTGTAAGAGAAAATTGAGCGCTATACGAACCTATGATGGAAAAGTAATAAAAGCGACGGACTGCATAATAAAGGTTGCTATCATAGGGGGCAATATAGAGTGACGTTCTTTTACATTAAGGGATTGGGCATACAAACCAATAAGCGCATGACAACCTCTGCTTCTCTCTGTGAAGGGCCTATCTTTTACTTTCACGTATTTACTTTTATGCTTGAATCAAAGTATTCTTTCCTATTCCTTTTTACTTTTTCTTTTTGCAAGCATCATGTGGTGAGGAAAGATCTAGGCACATATATCCAGTTGGATATGAGTGGGCATGAGTTATTATTGTTGACATCACCCTTGAGGTGAATATGTTGGGAGGCGAAACTATAAGCCCCTATCTTCCTATGTGTCCGGTTGAAACTTTTTGTTCATGGGTATGCCGTGAGTGTTAGCAATCATAGAAGACTAAATGATGGTTGAGTATGTGGACTTGCCAAAAGGCTCCTACATGAGACCCTTCCTAAAAATATGATGAATTGTAGTTGCAAAGTTGACTGAGAACACAGTTTGTTGGTTTTCAATAAGGCTTATGCTTCATACTTCTATGTTGTGATGAATTGTTACTTGTGCATAAGAAGTTATATGATGAAATATGTTGAATAAATTATATGTTAGAGTTTGTTGATGTTATATTAATAAGCATGATGCTTCTATGTCCGTATTTTGTTTTTATCGACACCTCTCTCTCAAACCATGTGGACATGCTTTTCAATATCGGCTTTCGCTTGAGGACAAGCGAGGTCTAAGCTTGGGGGAGTTGATACGTCCATTTTGCATCATGATTTCCTACTGTTATTTACTATGTTTTGTTGAATAATAATGCTTTAGGGAGTGATTCTAATGCCTTTTCTCTCATAATATGCAAGGTTCACAAAGATGGAGAATACCGGCAGCTGTAATTCTGGACCTAAGAAAAGCACATCAGAGATACCAATTCTGCACAACTCCAATGAAGCTGAAACTTTACGGAGATTATTTTTGTATTTAATAAAAAAACCTGGAGCAAAAAACTACCGGAGGGGGGCAGCCAGGAGGGCACAACCCACCAGGGCACGCCAGACCCCCCGGGCACGCCCTGGTGTATCGTGGCCACCTCGGCCCACCTCCGGAGCCCATCTTCCACTAGTGCAGAAAAGCCTAGCTATGGCGTGGCCAAAATGGCCTTGCTGGCGTAGACACCCGACACTAGCAATATGGCGCCACAGTTAAAACATAGTGGTGGCGTTGGATCCTACGCCAGCAGTATATTACATGATGCTGGCGTCGAAATTGGCCAACGCCAGCTATACGTCCACACTACCTTTGTCGTGTGTTGTTGTCCAATACCAGCAATTTGTTTTTTTGAATAAAAAAATCTCCTTCAAAAACTACGAGCTTAAACTTCACAAAAGGTACAGATCAAAACATACTCATAAACTTAATAAGAGTTTAAAACTTAGTACTAATGAACTAAACATACTCATAAACTTCAAACTTCATAACTTAGCTATAATTAGTTCTCAACAACTAAACATACTCATAAACTTCATAGTTTAAAACTACTCAACATCATCAAGGATTAAGTCCACCTGGCGAAGCTTTTTCCGATTGTTCTCTCCATCTTTTTGAAGTGATCAACGTCTGTCTGTAGGTTATGCTTCTCTACCCTGTATTTCTTTTTCTCCATCTTCAAGTTGTCTCTCTTCTCCGTCAACTCATCCCTCAGATCCCTCAGTTTGTTTAACTTAGTTCGGGCATTAGCACCCTCTGCGAGCAGACTATCCCTTTCATTCTTCAGTGCGGCATTGCGTTCTTCGACTTTTTTGATGTGCCGGTCTAAAGACTCTAATCGCCAGTGATTCCAGTTCTGCATGTCGCCCACCGATTCGTTGTTGGCTGACGAATTGTCCATATGTGCTGTAATGAAAGCTCACCATCTTATAGAATGAAGAATTTAAAAATAACATGCAGAATTTAAAAAGAACTAGAACATAAGGAACAAAATTATCTATCATGACTTATCTTCTATATCTAAATAGCTAGACCCCACTATTAGGAATTCTCTAGCCACAACTCTTGGAACTAGAACATAAGGAACAAAATTATCTATCATGACTTATCTTCTATATCTAAATAGCTAGACCCCACTATTAGGAATTCTCTAGCCACAACTCTTGGAACTAGAACATAAGGAACAAAATTATCTATCATGACTTATCTTCTATATCTAAATAGCTAGACCCCACTATTAGGAATTCTCTAGCCACAACTCTTGGAACTAGAACATAAGGAACAAAATTATCTATCATGACTTATCTTCTATATGCAAGAACATAAGGGACAAAAATCTCTAGCCACAACTCTTGGAACTAGAACATAAAGAACCTACCTCTGCTTGAGTCGGGAGGGGCGGGTTGAGGCGGCGTCGGGTGGAGACGGGCAGCGTTGGGCGGCGGGGGGGGGGGGCAGCCTCACGCTCCTCCTCCGATGAAGATGGGCCGGGTCGGGCGTGGCGGCGTCGGGTGGAGACGGGCAGCGTTAGGGGGGGAGCGGGGATCGAGAGGAGGACGGGTGGAGTTGGGGATCGAGAGAGAGTGAGGACGAAAGGATTTTACCTGTTAAAACCGACTAGTGCTGGCGTGGGCCTAATGGGCCTGAATGCGCTACGCCGGGCCTACGAAAATACCTATGGCGTAAGAACTTTAGTCACGCCAACAATAATAGGTGAAAGCCGAGAGCGTTGGGGTCCTCATACAAGTGACGCTCGGCAGAATTGGCACGCCACCACTAAGTCTGTACCAATAACGTACAAATTTAGGCAACGCCAGCACTATTTGAAAATATTAGTGCTGGCGTCGGCTGAAAATGGCGCGCCACCAACAAGAGTTGTGGCTAGCCATTTATCTACTAGTGTTCTGGTATATAGTCACAATTGACCTAGAAAAAAAATCAGAGGAGGACTTTCGGGATGAAGCGCCGCTGCCTCGAGGCGGAACTTGGGCAGGAGCAGTTTTGCCCTCTGGCGGAGCGATTCCGTCGGGGGAACTTCCCTCCCGGAGGGGGAAATCGAAGCTATCGTCATCACCAACACTCCTCTCATCTTTGGGAGGCCAATCTTCATCAACATCTTCAACAACACCATCTCCTCTCAAACCCTAGTTCATCTCTTGTGTTCAATCTTTGTACCAGAACCTCAGATTGGTACCTGTGGGTGACTAGTAGTGTTGATTACCTTGCGTAGTTGATTACTATATGGTTTATTTGGTGGAAGATTATATGTTCAGATCCATTATGCTATTTAATACCCCTCTGATCTTGAGCATGATTATTATTTGTGAGTAGTTACATTTGTTCTTGAGGTCACGGGAGAAGTCATGTTGCAAGTAATCATGTGAATTTGATATGTGTTCGATATTTTGATGATATGTATGTTGTGATTCCCTTAGTGGTGTCATGTGAATGTCGACTACATGACACTTCACCATTCATGGGCCTAAGGGAATGCATTGTGGAGTAGTTATTAGATGATGGGTTGCTAGAGTGACAGAAGCTTAAACCCTAGTTTATGCGCTACTTCGTAAGGGGCTGATTTGGATCCAAACATTTAATGCTATGGTTAGATTGTATCTTAATACTTTTCTCGTAGTTGCGGATGCTTGCGAGGGGGTTAATCATAAGTGGGAGGTTGTTCAAGTAAGAACAGCACCCAAGCACCGGTCCACCCACATATCAAATTATCAAAGTAGCGAACATGAATCAAACCAACATGATAAAAGTGACTAGATGAAATTCCGTGTACCCTCAAGAACACTTTGCCTATTACTAGAGATTGTTCTGGCCTGTCCTTTGCCACAAAAGTATTGGGCTACCTTGCTGCACCTTATTTACCGTTACCGTTACTTGCTTGTTACCAATTATCTTGCTATCAAACTATCTGTTACCTACAATTTCAGTACTTGCAGAAATTACCTTGCTGAAAACCGCTTGTCATTTCCTTCTGCTCCTCGTTGGGTTCAACACTCTTACTTATCGAAAGGACTACGATTGATCCCCTATACTTGTGGGTCATCACCCCCCCCCCCCCCAATTCGATCACCTATCTGGCCGCTTTCGTTTCGCTCTGTGAGAACTTCCTTGGTTGCCACCCCCACTGGGGTTTGTTCAAACACTTATTCACGTGCCGAGTGATGAGTGTAAATAAAACCAATCTGACGGAGGAGAAGACGAACGTAGTTCAGTTGTGCGGGGGCCTGGGTATTCAGCTGAGAGGCAAAAGTAGTTTCCCATCTATGACTTTCCCAGACACTGTTAAGGGTTGGCAGTTGTCTTTGTTTTACTGTGAGGACGTCCCAGTCGGAGAGGGTCAGTCGGGTCTCCATCCATACTCGGCTGAGCGCACTCGGTGACTCCCCAAACTGACCGTGTCCAAGGACGAGAAGGTAGATGTAGACATCCTCGTGATTGCGATGGTATCCCTAGTAAACCATGGGATCAACGGACTGTACCTGCTGGAGGTCTTCTTCTAGAGGACGATCCAGCTGCTGCAGACCAGAGCCCACCCCATGTGGCTGTACTCGGGTCTAGATGACCTTACGCGTACGCACCCGGAGGAGCTTAGCGAGGAGGCTGTGGCTAACAAGCTTAAGGCCATCACCCCAGCTCGGGACAACCCGAGGGGTACGAGGCGCGTGCCTCCGTACTCGGTGGAGAATCCGGCGAACGAGGTAAATTCCGAGTGCCATTACTGTTTCCGAGTGATGCAGCTTTCAATTATCAAATCCTGATTGGAGTAACTTTTGTTTTGACAGGCCTTCACTGGCATGGTGAGCTTGATACCCGCAGGCAACCATGCTCCTGCTGACGTGGCCAGTGACAATGAGCGTCATGACGACTCGGACGGAGAGGAGGAGTACGCGGACGACAGCGAAGATGAAGAGGACGAGAAGGAGTCGGGCCCAGGGGACGAGGCGGAGTCTTCTCCTTCAGAGGAGGTGCTTCCCGAGCCCCGCAAGAGGACGCGCCAAGACCCTGGGGTCCGAGGAGGCAATGCAGGGGGGTCGAACACCGCCAAGTCCTCTGTGGTGATCCCTCCCACTCGGACTTCAAAGTGTGGGCGTGCCGAGCTCGTTCCATCCCCAGAGAAGAGCACCAAGCAGCCGAAGATCACTTCCAGCAAACCTCGGAAGGCGGTTCTGCCCAAGACCAAGATGAACATGCCGGTGGACTCTGCGTAAGTACCTTCACTTGAATATCCTTCCGAATGACTGATCAGATGTAATAACATTCTGAGTGATTCTTCTGCAGAGCCGACACGTCGACTACTTCCCTGGAGAAGGACAAGGTCAAGGTCGACGCTGCAACTTCGAAAGGTAGCACTCGATCCTGATCATATATAATCTTTGAACACCTCATTTCATTTTTGAACTTATTTCTGAATGGCTTTCGAATACTTGCAGAACCACGTGAAGTGATTGAGATCGACGTGGATGACCGGGTCGCACCACCAAATCCCATCTCCAGCGTGGATATCGTCATGCGGGACGTCTCGCCTGTTCAAGTGCCAGCAGCAGCTCGGGGAACCCCTTCGGGAACTGGATCAGCACTCGGGATGTCTCCAACCATCCCACCTGCGACCAGCGCCATCGGGCTGCAGCGCGTCCCGGAGGACCAAGTGGGATCAAGTAAGGAGGCTCTGATCCAACTGAGGCTGATGAACGACAAGCTGAAGTAGGCACGTGACGCTGGTGAGGCTTTGGAGAAGAATGTCCGAGTAAGTACTCTTGTAAGTACCTTCTTTAGACAAAGTTTTTGCGCGTTGTAGATGTTTTTGATGTTCCGAGTAGGTTTGCGTCTGGAGCACACCCACTGGGTGGAGTCTTAGAGACTTCGAATGTTATTCATAGGAGATCTTGTAGTCACACTTGTCGAAGAGGATGCTGTGATGGTCCATGGACCAGAGCTTCTCAACGTTGACCATCAGGGTGTAGTCCCCGAGGCTGCCGTCGATTGAAGCAGTCGACGACAGTCTCAAAATCCGAATGTAGTAGGATCCGAATGATGAGATACTTGTCGAAGAGGATGCGGTGATGGTCCATGGACCAGAGCCTCTCGACGTTGACCGTCTGGGTGTAGAACATGTAGTTATCCGGTGGGGGCGCGCTGAGCGCACCCACTGGGTGTAGTCCCCGAGGCTACCGTCGACTGAAGCAGTCGGCGACAGTCTCAAAATCCGAATGTAGTAGGATCCGAATGATGAGATACTTGTCGAAGAGGATGCGGTGATGGTCCATGGACCAGAGCCTCTCGACGTTGACCGTCGGGGTGTAGAACATGTAGTTCTCCGGTGGGGGCGCGCTGAGCGCACCCACTGGGTGTAGTCCCCGAGGCTACCGTCGACTGAAGCAGTCGGCGACAGTCTCAAAATCCGAATGTAGTAGGATCCGAATGATGAGATACTTGTCGAAGAGGATGCGGTGATGGTCCATGGAGCAGAGCCTCTCGACGTTGACCGTCGGGGTGTAGAACCTGTAGTTCTTCGGTGGGGGCGCGCTGAGCGCACCCACTGGGTGTAGTCCACGAGGCTGCCGTCGACTGAAGCAGTCGGTGACAGTCTCAAAATCCGAATGCTATTTGTCTTGATGTTTGACTGTTATCACTGATTTTTCCTTGTTTCTTGTCGACGGGGCGTGTGTGAGCTCGGGACCCGTTATAATGCCCTTGAGAAGGAAGTTCAGGAGCTGCATCGCAGTCTGGAGACTGAGAAGACCAAGAGTACGCGTCTGGAACAAGAAAAGTGATCACTCGGAGGTAATCGAATCTTGACCGAGTACTTTTGGACTTGAACCCTTTTCCCTGTCCGACTGAAAGTATTTCATCAGATGTACGTAATGAGAACCTTCAACTTACTAAGTGGCTCCGGGCTTCTATTTCTATAGAGACCATGAAGGAGGCTTTGGAGAAGATGGACCGCGAACTAGCAACCGCTCAGAAGGAGGCCAGTCAGAAGGCAAAGGAAGCCGAAGAAAAGCTGAAATCCTTTGAGAAGTGGGAGGAGGACAAGAAGGCTCTGGAGGAAGTTGCTAGGAGGAGCATTACGGAGGCGGTCGAGGCTGAGGCGAAACTGAAGCAAGTCGAGTCAAAGAGGCAGGAGCTGGAGAAGCTCATCGAGCACCACTGCAACGAAATTAACGACAAGCTCAAAGGTACGCATCAAGTTTTGAGTCATTTCATCCCAACTCTTCTCCTCTCTTAACTTCCTTCCCCCAAATGAATGCCAGATCTATGCTGGGATGCCGAGGAGGAGACCTCCAAAATCGAGAAGGAGCTAGATCCGAGTGCGGGTCTTCTTCGTGACAGCTCCGCTCTTGCACTGCTTTGACTCGACAAGCGCACTTCGGAAGCGGTTATCTTCCTCAACCGTTTACGCGAAGCGGCCAAAGAGATCGACAAGGAAGTCACTGATACATCTCCAATGTATCTATAATTTTTGCTTGTTCCATGCTGTTATATTATCATTCTTGGATGTTTTACAATCATTTTATAACAACTTTATATCATTTTTGGGACTAACCTATTGACATAGTGCCAAAGTGCCAGTTGCTATTTTTGCTTGTTTTTTACTTCGCAGAAAATCAATACCAAACGGAGTCCAGTCGCGACGAAACTTTTTGGAGATATTTTCTGGACCAGAAGACACCCAATGGGCCAAACAACTGCCGGAGAGGTGGGCTGTGGAGAGCACAACCCACCAGGGCATGCCAGGGGGGCCCCAGCACGCCCTGATGGGTTGTGCCCTCCTCGGCCCCCCTTCGCACCGCCTCTGATGCCTATAAATTCCCAAATATTCGGAAAACCCTAGGGGAGTCGACGAAACACAATTCCAGCCGCCGCAAGTTCCAAAACCGCGAGATCCAATCTAAACACCATCACGGAGGGGTTCATCTTCCTCATAGGTGCCTCTCCGATGATGCGTGAGTAGTCCACCATAGACCTACGGGTCCGTAGGCAGTAGCTAGATGGCTTCCTCTCTCTCTTATGATTCTCAAAACAATGGTCTTGGAGATCTATTTGATGTAAACTTTTGCGGTGTGTTTGTTGGGATCAGATGAATTTTGAGTTCATGATCAGTTTCTATCCATGAATATTATTTGAGTCTTCTTTGATCTCTTATATGCATGATTACTTATAGCCTCATATTTCTTCTTCGAATCTTTGGTTTAGTTAGGCCGACTAGATCCATTTTTTTTGCCATGGGAAGAGGTGCTTTGTGATGGGTTCGATCTTGCGGTGTTCTTTCCCAGTGACAGAAGGGGCAACAAGACACGCATGTATCATTGCTATTAAGGATAACAAGATGGGGTCTATTCCTACATGAATAGATCTTGTCTACATCATGTCATCATTCTTATTGCATTACTCTGTTTTTCCATGAACTTAATACACTAGATGCATGCTGGATAGCGGTCGATGTGTGGAGTAATAGAGGTAGATGCAGGCAGGAGTCGGTCTACCTATCTTGGATGTGATGCCTATATAATGATGATCGCCTTGGATATCGTCATGACTATTCGATTTTCTATCAATTGCCCAACAGTAATTTGTTCACCCACCATGCGCTATACTCATGAGAGAAGCCACTAGTGAACCCTACGGCCCCGGGGTCTACTTTTCCATCATATTGCTTTCCGATCTACGTTTTTTGCAATCTTTGTTTTCAGATCTACAAAAGCAAAAACCCAAAAATATATTGCTGCATATTTACTCTTTTTATTTGTGTTCTTGAGAGATCTATCTCTCCTATCTATCACTACCTAATCTATCTTATTACCGTAGAGAGATTGACAACCTCTCTTTCGCGTCGGGTTGCAAGTATTTGTTGTTTGTGTGCAGGTGCTGCTCATTGTGTGGTGGTGATCCTCCTACTGGTTCGATAACCTTGGTTTCATAACTGAGGGAAATACTTACTGTCGCTGTGCTGCATCATCCCTTCCTCTTTGGGGAAATACCGACGCAGTCTCAAGCCACGTCAAAGGAATTTCTGGCGCCGTTGCTGGGGACGAAGCGGTCTCTTCTACGTGCCTATCGTAGGCGTCGAGGGGACTCCATCATCATCTACCAGGTTCCTAATCACAAATCTCATCTCCTTGCAATTACATTATTTTCCATTTGCCTCTCGTTTTCCTCTCCCCCACTTCACCAATTTGCCGTTTTATTCGCCCTCTTTTTCATTTGCCTTTTTCTTGCCGGATCTCTTCCTTGCTTGAAATCTTGTTTGCGTAGTCACGATGACTCAAGAGAACACCAAGTTGTGTGATTTTTCCAATACTAATAACAATGATTTTATTAGTACGCTGATTGCTCCTCCCGCCACTAGTGCGGAGTCTTGTGATATTAATGCCGCTTTGCTGAATCTTGTCATGAAAGATCAATTTGCCGGTAATCCTAATGAGTATGCCGCGTCCCATCTAAACATGTTCGTAGAATTGTGTGATATGCAAAAGAAAAAAGATGTGGACAATGATATTGTGAAGCTGAAACTATTTCCTTTTTCCTTGCGGGATCGTGCAAAAAATTGGTTTTCCTCTTTGCCTCGCAATAGTATCGATTCTTGGAATAAGTGCAAGGATGCTTTTATCACTAAGTATTTTCCACCCGCGAAAATTATTTCCCTTAGGACACAAATCATGAATTTTAAGCAACTTGAGCATGAGCATGTTGCACAATCTTGGGAAAGAATGAAGTTGATGCTAAGAAATTGTCCTACTCATGGTTTAAATCTTTGGATGATCATACACAAAAATTCTGCGGGATTGAATTTTGTCTCAAAATCTTTTAGATTCCTCCGCTGGTGGTACTTTTATGGAGATTACTTTGGGTGAAGCTACTAAATTGCTAGATAATATCATGGCTAATTATTCTCAATGGCATACCGAAAGAGCACCTACTAGTAAAAAAGTTAATTCGGTAGAGGAAATTAGCACATTGAGTGATAAAGTTGATGCTTTGATAAAATTGGTTGCTAGTAAAAATGCTCCTATTGATCTTAATGATGTGCCTTTGTCTACTTTGATTGAGCAAAATAGTGATTCCGTAGATGTGAATTTTGTCTCTCGAAACAATTTCAATAACAATGTTTATAGAGGTAATTTTAATCCTAGGCCTTTTACTAGAAATTCCTCTAATAATTATGGTAATTCTTCTTACAATAATAATAGGAACATCTCTGATCTTGAGAGTAATATTAAAGAATTTATCAATGTGCAAAAGGCTTTCAATACTACGATAGAAGAAAAGTTAAATAAGATTGATGATATGTCTAGAAGCATTGATAGAATTTCTCATGATGTTGAAAATCTCAAGTTGAAAGCTTTTGTGCCTAAGATTGATGAATCTATTAAAGCTTTATATGTCTCTATGGATGAAAGTAAGAAAAGAACCGCCATGCTTAGAGCTAAAAGAGAAATCTTAGAAAAATCATTTTCTAGTGATTGCCTTCATAAGAAAGATGAAGATCTTAAAGTGATTGGTGTTTCTTCTATTGATTCCTTGTTTAGTAATATTAAAATTGATAATGAAGGGACTGAAGTAGAGTCAACTTTAGCTAGAAGGCGTCCCAATAATTTGGAGGTTGAAAATCTTGATGAAAATTTTGCTAAAAGTGGGTTTGAAGAGGTCAAAACTTTAACTAGTGATGTGCCCACTATCTTGGATTGCAAAGACATTAATTATGATATTTTCTCTTTGATTGAATGCATTTCTTTGCTTCAATCCATGTTGAATTCACCCCATGCTTATGAGCAAAATAAAGCTTTTACTAAACATATCGTTGATGCCATGATGAAATCTTTTCAAGAAAAGTTGGAGTTGGAGATTTCTATTCCTAGAAAATTACATGATGAGTGGGAACCTACCATTAAGGTCAAGATTAAAAATTATGAATGCTTTGCTTCGTGTGATTTGGGTGCTAGTGTTTCCACGATTCCGAAATCTCTATGTGATGTGCTTGGTCTTACCAATATTGAAGAATGTTCTCTTAATTTGCACTTGGCGGATTCTACTATTAAAAAACCATTGGGAAGAATTAATGATGTTCTTATTCTTGCAAATAGGAATTATGTGCCCATTGATTTTATTGTGCTTGATATTGATTGCAATCCGTCTTGTCCCATTATACTTGGTAGACCGTTTTTACGCACTATAGGTGCCGTGATTGCTATGAAAGAAGGCAATATTCATTTTCAATTTCCCTTGAGAAAGGGTATGGAACACTTCCCTAGAACAAGAATTAAGCCACCATATGAATCAATCATGAGGGCATCCTATGGATCCAAAACTAAAGATGGCAATACTTGAATCTATCCGTTATGCCTAGCTAGGGGCGTAAAACGACAGCGCTTGTTGGGAGGCAACCCAATGAATAAATAAATTTTTGCTTTTTCCTTTCTGTTTCTGAGTGTTGAAACAATTATGCCTATGTTATGATTGTGTTTTTATGGTTTATTTAGTGTTTGTGCCAAGTAAAGCCTTTAGGATGATTCATATGATGAGTACAAGTGATGCTGAATCTGAAACAGAAAATTTGTGTCCAGTATATGAATTTTCATATTTTCCTGGAACGTGATCTTGAGCTGAAATTTTAACACAGTGTTGCTATACAAATTCCTTACGTTTTCCTAATTGTTCAGAATTTTTAGAGTTACAGAAGTATGCGTAGAGTACAGATTACTACAGACTGTTCTGTTTAAGACAGATTCTGTTTTCGTTGCATTGTGTGCTTGTTTTGATGAATCTATGGTTTGTATTGGGGGGTATAAGCCATGGTAAAGTTAAAATACAGTAGGTATAATGCAATAATAAAATATGAATGGGTTTGCAACAGTACCTAAAGTAGTGATTTGCTTTCTTATACTAACGGATCTCACGAAGATTTTGTTGAGTTTTGTGTGATTGAAGTTTTCAAGTTTTGGGAGAGATCACGATGGATGAAGGAATAAGGAGTGATAAAAACCTAAGCTTGGGGATGCTACCGCACCCCCAAGATATATCCAAAGAGAAACAAGCAACTAAGCTTGGGTATGCCCCCGAGTGACATCCCCTCTTTCTTCTAACGACCATCGGTATTTTACTTGGAGCTATATTTTTATTCGTCACATATCATGAGTTTTGCTTGGAGCGTCTTGTATCTTTGCTTGCTTTGTTTGTTAGTTTTTCCTTTGTATCCTTGCTGGACACACCTATTTGAGAGATCCACAATCATTCTATGATTTGTTAGAATTGCTCTATGTGCTTCACTTAAACTTTTTGAGCTATAGAATTGCTCTAGTGCTTCACTTATATCTTTTTGAGCACGGTGTGCTTGGAAATTTTTGTAGAAATACTCTCATGCTTCACTTAGATTAATTTGAGAGTTAGTATATTTTGAAGAAATCCTCTCATGCTTCACTTATACCTTTTTGAGAGATGAAATCTTTATGCTCATGTGCTTCACTTAAATTTGTTTGAGCTTGCCAAAAAGCAATGGCAATATATGAAACTAGTCCCAAAGTGATAGATATCCAAGGAGGATATAATAAAAACTTTCATGAAGATCATTGGACAAATTAAACTTGATTCCTTGTAATATTTTTGAAACATGATGATAGTAATATGTGAGTCATGCTAGTGAGTAATTATGCTTAGTAGGAATATTGGTGTTAAGGTTTGTGATTCCCTATGCATGCACGAAAGTCAATAGTTATGCAATGAAGTTACATCCTACTTGTGGTGCATTATTCGGTGTTAGTTATGTTCAATGCTCACTTATGTGAATTTTCGTTTCTTGGTTTGGTTGCTTCTCAATCTATTTGCTAGCCTCCATTTGTACTAAGTAGAAATACTACTTGTGCATCCAAAATCCTTAAACCAAGTTTTGCCTTATGAGTCCACCATACCTACCTATATGTGGTATTTCCATGCCGTTCCAAGCAAATTTGTATGTGCCATCTCTAAATTTTCAAAATAAATTTTCTCTTTTGTGTGCCCGTACCGCTCATGAAACGGTGGGGGTGTCCAATATTTTTCCATGCTAGATGTGTTATTCTCAAGATGAGTGTTTATTCACTTGTCATTGCACGAGAGTGCGGCGGTAATAGGGATGCCCATTCCCGAAATGAAAAAGAAAAAATATTTACTTTTTGTTGTCAAATAATAAATTCCTTGGAAAGTGTTGGTATGGAAGGCAACCGTGGATACGGCCCACCATGGAAAGTGAAAGTTTGGTGGAAAAAGGAATAAACTTTATTTTCTGTTTGGGAACCGCCTATGATATATCTAGCATGGAAAGTATTGTGAGCTACTTTGTCATTTTCGTTGACAGGAAAAGCATGCCACCCAAAATATTTTCTCTCTCTCAAGATTAAACCTTGAGCTCTGGCACCTCTACAAATCCCTACTTCCCTCTGTGAAGGGCCTTTCTATTTACTTTATGCATTTTTTATTTTTGCTTTGAGTCTCCATATTCTCTTATAAGCACCAACTAGGGGGCACTATGATCATACTTGAGCATTGGGCATAGCTAATATTTGAGTGTGTTTCATGAATGGATCAATGATTGGGCATGATGGGCTAGGGATAATTTTCTTTAGTGTTGATATTTTGAAAGACATGGTTGCTTGTTGACATGCTTGAGTATTGAAATCATTATGTTAAAACTAGACTATTGCTTTGAATCGTTACAAGTCCAAATGTCCATGCTATACAAAATAAAAGAATGTGATGAACATGTTAGGCAACATTCCACATCAAAAATTCTGTTTTTATCACTTACCTACTCGAGGACGAGTAGGAATTAAGCTTGGGGATGCTGATACGTCTCCAACGTATCTATAATTTTTGCTTGTTCCATGCTATTATATTATCATTCTTGGATGTTTTACAATCATTTTATAACAACTTTATATCATTTTTGGGACTAACCTATTGACATAGTGCCAAAGTGCCAGTTGCTGTTTTTGCTTGTTTTTTACTTCGCAGAAAATCAATACCAAACGGAGTCCAATCGCGACAAAACTTTTTGGAGATTTTTTCTGGACCAGAAGACACCCAGTGGGCCAAACAACTACCGGAGAGGTGGGCTGTGGAGAACACAACCCACCAGGGCGCGCCAGGGGGGCGCCGGCGCGCCCTGATGGGTTGTGCCCTCCTCGGCCCCCCTTCGCACCGCCTCTGATGCCTATAAATTCCCAAATATTCGGAAAAGCTGTAACACCCCAAAAATTTCAAATTTTTATTTTTTAAATATTTTAATTCCTTTGAGATGGAATTTTTAAAACTTTTGAATTGGATTCCAATTTCAACTCAAAGGATGGAAAATTTTCTAGTAAAACTTTTTGACCAACTTTGGTTCTGACCTCCAAAGACTTTTGTTGAAGTTCTCTTATCTACAAAGATTTATTTTGACTTATTCTCAAATTTTGGGAATAATATCTTTAGAATTTTGTTTCCAAAAATATTGCTTGGATGGCCATATTCACTCTTAGCATACTCTACTCTTCTCAATCCCCTTCTCAAAATTTTCTCATCTAACCCAAGGGTTTCAACCCAACTTTTCTCATGGGGCCCAACCTGGAAAAATATTTTCTTTTAATTTTATAAGGCCCAAAAATCATTTCTGCATTTTCTTTAAGGTCTCAAGATTTACAAAGGAAGTATCATATTCCTTTTGCTTTTGACCTCAAATAAGATAGCCAAGGTACCTCTTAGTGTCCACAACCCATTTGTGCAAAAATCCTCTGGTCTTTAATTCAAAATTTTCAAACCACATTCAAAAGGAAATTGGACCAGAAACCTCCTTCTTGCTGGTTACCCCTCTTCCTCTTCTTCAATAATTCTGGAAAAATTTAGAGGACCCCTAGTTGCCTCAATAGATAAGTCCTCCAAGTTTCAGCTCAAGAAAAATTTTCCATGAGTCTCTAGCATCTCTAGCATTACTGTGGCACTTCTTGTTATTTATTTTCAGTACAAGCCCTTTACGTGATGTCGCTCAGACGTCCGACTGTGGGATTATGTTGTTTACTTTCTTTATAAGCCCTTTATGCGATGTCGCTCAGACGTCCGACTGTGTCACGTTCTGTTATTTATTTCCAGTATAAGCCCTTTATGTGGTGTCGCCCTGACGCCCGACTGAGGCATGTTTATTTATTCTTACCTTTCGAGGTGTCGCTTCAGACACCCGATCGGACTTCCTTTATTTTATTGGGATTTCGGGAGGACTACGGCCCGACTTCCTTTTTATTTATCCTGCTATGCAAATTTATTACCTGGGTTTGTATTGCTAATCTGCTCATGTGCATCATGTTCGCATTTGTTATATCTTATGTCCAAACTGTCTTGCGAGTACATTCAATGTACTCACCTGGTTTGTTGATTTGGCCAGATGTTGACGAAGGCGATCTTATGGATGAAGAGTATGATAGCGAGTCCGACGCCTAGAGGAGTCCCAGTTAGTCCCTTGCGATCCTGGAGTTTGCCACTTGTATTATATACGCTTCCGCTACCCAAATAAAATCGTCGAGCCTCACTCCGACGCTTGATGAGTTGTAAGAAATTAGAGTCATGTCACCCACTCCATTGTGACATATCCACCACTACCATATATTGCGAGTCAGTAGTTATGCCACCATTTCCATTGTGTCATATCCGCCTTTATGCTTAATATTGGCGTGCTTGTAATAAATTGTTGAGCAGCCTCAGCTCAACCCTGTATAATATTAAGTACTACTAGATTTCTGTATCAAGGATTTGTCTACCAGTTCAAATGATTTTCTGTGCTGGTCTGACTGAAGGGGCGATTTTTCAATAATTATTTTATTGAAAAACCGGTCCTGACAAAAGCCTAGGGGAGTCGACGAAACACAATTCCAGCCGCCGCATGTTCCAGAACCGCGAGATCCAATCTAAACACCATCACGGAGGGGTTCAGCTTCCTCATAGGTGCCTCTCCGATGATGCGTGAGTAGTCCACCATAGACCTACGGGTCCGTAGGCAGTAGCTAGATGGCTTCCTCTCTCTCTTATGATTCTCAATACAATGGTCTCTTAGAGATCTATTTGATGTAAACTTTTGCGGTGTGTTTGTTGGGATCCGATGAATTTTGAGTTCATGATCAGTTTCTATCCATGAATATTATTTGAGTCTTCTTTGATCTCTTATATGCATGATTACTTATAGCCTTGTATTTCTTCTTCGAATCTTTGGTTTAGTTAGGCCGACTAGATCGATTTTTCTTGCCATGGGAAGAGGTGCTTTGTGATGTGTTCGATCTTGCGGTGTTCTTTCCCAGTGACAGAAGGGGCAGCAAGACACGCATGTATCGTTGCTATTAAGGATAACAAGATGGGGTATATTCCTACATGAATAGATCTTGTCTACATCATGTCATCGTTCTTATTGCATTACTCCGTTTTTCCATGAACTTAATACACTAGATGCATGCTGGATAGCGGTCAATGTGTGGAGTGATAGAGGTAGATGCAGGCAGGAGTCGGTCTACCTATCTTGGACGTGATGCCTATATAATGATCATCGCCTTGGATATCATCATGACTATTCGATTTTCTATCAATTGCCCAACAGTAATTTGTTCACCCACCGTGCGCTATACTCATGAGAGAAGCCACTAGTGAACCCTACGGCCCCCGGGTCTACTTTTCCATCATATTGCTTTCCGATCTACGTTTTTTGCAATCTTTGTTTCCAGATCTACAAAACCAAAAACCCAAAAATATATTGCTGCATATTTACTCTTTTTATTTGTGTTCTTGAGAGATCTATCTCTCCTATCTATCACTACCTAATCTATCTTATTACCGTAGAGAGATTGACAACCTCTCTTTCGCATCGGGTTGCAAGTATTTGTTGTTTGTGTGCAGGTGCTGCTTATTGGGTGGTGGTGATCCTCCTACTGGTTCGATAATCTTGGTTTCATAACTCAGGGAAATACTTACTGTCGCTGTGCTGCATCATCCCTTCCTCTTTGGGGAAATACCGACGCAGTCTCAAGCCACGTCAGTCGCCCCTGACGAAGAGCCCCCGAGTGACTTGGACGCCCTCATCAATCGTCTGCGGGACATTCCATGCCGAGTGCAGTTATGGAAGAAATTTGCGGCCCGAGCCGGGGCAGACATTGCGCTCTCCCTTGTCCGTGTGCATTGCAAGGGCGTAGACAAGGAGAAGTTGAAGGCGCAGAAGGTCGTCAACCGAAAGAACGCCAAGATCGAAGATTTCATGGAGACCTTCCTGCCGGCGGCCACTCGGATTGCGGAGGTTATCGACCTTGACAACTTCACCGACGCAGCGTCCCTGTCATCAGCCGAATGAATATCGGAAGAAAAACTTTTAAGCCATATTTGCCTCGGTATGCCGAGTGATTTTTGTACCCGTACATTTGTTGTGACCTTGTGGTCATAACTATCTGCACTTTTGCTTTGAACTGCTTGACATTCGAATGCCTTTATTTGACCGTTTTGAACGTTCGTCTTGCTTTTAAATTTAGGCCAAGTCAGGTTCGCAGCTAAGCCCCCGAGTGTGGATGATGTCCTCACTCGGAGTAATTTGTAACTTAGGCGAAATCAGGTTCGTAGCTAAGTCCCCGAGTGAAGATGATGTCTTCACTCGGAGTAGTTCGTAACTTAGGCGAAATCAGGTTCGCAGCTAAGTCTCCGACTGAAGACGATGTCCTCACTCGGAGTGTTTTGTAACTTAGGCAAAATCAGGTTCGCAGCTAAGTCTCCGAGTGAAGACGATGTCCTCACTCGGAGTGTTTTGTAACTTAGGCAAAATCAGGTTCGCAGCTAAGCCCCCGAGTGTGGATGATGTCCTCACTCGGAGTAGTTTGTAACTTAGGCGAAATCAAGTTCGCAGCTAAGTCTCTGAGTGAAGACGATGCCTTCACTCGGAGTGTTTTGTAACTTAGGCGAAATCAGGTTCGCAGCTAAGCCCCCGAGTGTGGATGATGTCCTCACTCGGAGTAGTTTGTAACTTAGGCGAAATCAGGTTCGCAGTTAAGCCCCCGAGTGTGGATGATGTCCTCACTCGAAGTAGTTTGTAACTTAGGCAAAATCATGTTCGCAGCTAAGCCCCCGAGTGTGGATGATGTCCTCACTCGGAGTAGTTTGTAACTTAGGCGAAATCAGGTTCGCAGCTAAGCCCCCGAGTGTGGATGATGTCCTCATTCGGAGTAGTTTGTAACTTAGGCGAAATCAGGTTCGTAGCTAAGCCCCCGAGTGTGGATGATGTCCTCACTCGGAGTAGTTTGTAACTTAGGCGAAGTCAGGTTCGCTGCTAAGTTTTATCCATGCACCCAACGGGGGTGAGGAAAACAAACAAAATTAAGAAAGCTTCGACAAGGGGTAAAGAAAGTAAAGACTTTATTTATCGAATTCACTCGGAAGTTCATTACAGGAATGACAGAGTGTTTTTGAACTAAGTGTAGAACTTGCGGAGCAGGTCCGTGTTCCATGCTCGGGGCTCTTCTGCATCGGTATCGAAATTGTACAACTGGTAAGCTCCATTGTTCAGGACTTTGGAGATTACGTATGGCCCTTGGCACAGAGGCGCTAACTTGTGAGGCTTCTGCTGATCCAATCGGAGAACAAGATCGCCTTCTTGAAAAGCGCGCCTTCTGACTTGTCTGTCGTAAAGTCACCTCAAGTCTTGCTGATACAGCGTCGACCTGATTAAGGCTAACTCTCTCTCTTCCTCTAAGAGGTCCAGACTGTCCTAGCGTGCCTCCTCTGCTTCATCTTCATTGTAAAGTTCCACTCGGGGAGCGTTGTGGCGAACGTCACTCGGCAGAACCGCCTCGGACCCGTATACCATAAAGAAAGGAGTGCGCTTGGTCGAACGATTCGGAGTCGTCCGAATGCCCCAGAGGACAAACGGTAGTTCTTCGACCCAAGCGCGAGCAGCAATTTTCAGATCCCTCATCAATCGGGGCTTCAATCCTTGAAGATTCATCCCGTTAGCTCGTTCTGCTTGTCCATTCGACTGCGGGTGAGCTACAGAAGCGTAATTGACCTGAGTCCCTTGAGTGTAACAGAACTCACGGAATTCATCCGAATCGAAATTCTTCCTGTTGTCAGTGATGATATCATGGGGCACTCTGAATCTGAAGATGATCTGCCGAATGAAACTGACTGCGGTAGCTGCATCCAAGCTCTTGATGGGCTTCGCTTCAACCCACTTGGTAAACTTATCCACTGCAACCAACAGATGGGTAAATCCACTCGACCATGTATGCAAGGGGCCAACCATGTCGAGGCCCCACACGGCAAATGGCCAGGTGAGCGGGATGGTCTTGAGTGCAGATGCAGGCTTGTGTGTCTGATTCTTGAAAAATTGACATCCAACACAGAGGTCAACCATGTCTTTTGCAGCTGCATTGGCTCGAGGCCAGTAAAACCCTGCACGAAACACCTTTGCGACCAACGTCCGAGAAGACATGTGATGACCACAGGTTCCCGAATGGATTTCATGCAAAATTTGCAGCCCTTCCTCTGGGGATATGCATTTTTGTGCCACACCTGTAGTGCTTTTCTTGTATAGCTGTTATCCCATCACTTCAAAGGATTTGGATCGTCGGATGATCTGTCTGGCTTCTTCTTCATCTTTAGGGAGCTCCTGCCAGAGCAAGTAAGCTAAGTAAGGTTGGGTCCACTCGGGAGTGATCACCAACATCTCTTGAACGAGATCCACTACAGCTGGAATGTCAACTTCAGTCGGATCAGAGGGTCCGACTACCTGCGGGGGCTCTTCAGTAAAAGGGACTTCTTTGACTAAAGGAGAGTGTAGGTGCTCAAGGAATATGCCCTTCGGGACTACCCGCCGAGTAGATCCAATCTTAGCCAGGTCGTCAGCAGCCTGGTTCTTCGCTCGGGGTATATGATGCAATTATAAGCCTTCAAAGTTCTTTTCCAACTTCCGGACTGCATTACAGTACCCGGTCATGGCCGGACTCCTGATATCCCATTCCTTCATCACCTGATTGACTACGAGGTCTGAGTCGCCGAATATCATCAAGCGTCAGATACCGAGCGAGATAGCCATTCGGAGCCCATACAGGAGGGCTTCGTACTCGGCCTCATTGTTTGACGAGTCGAAATGAATTTGAAGGACATAGCTCAATCGCTCTCCTCTGGGGAAAACGAGAACTACTCCAGCCCCAGACCCTTGAAACATCCTAGATCCATCAAAAAACATAGTCCGGTGTTCAGGAACACTTGTAGCTGGCTGTTCCTGCTCTATCCACTCGGCTAAAAAGTCCACAAGTGCTTGAGACTTGATCACCTTCTTGGCTTCGAACTTGATCTCCAGCGGGAGGAGCTCAATCGCCCATTTGCCACTCAGCCCGTGGCGTCTCTATTATGCAGGATCTCCGACATGGGAGCATCGCTGATAACTGTGACCGAGTGCTTTTGGAAGTAATAAGCTACCTTCTTCACAGTGAGATAAATGCCATAAACTAGCTTCAGATAGTGTAGATACCTCTGCTTGGAAGGAGTCAAAACTTCCGAAATATAATAAACAGGTCTCTGCACTTTGAATGTTTTTCCCGATTCCTCGCGCTCCACAGTGAGGACAGTACTGACCACCTGGCTAGTAGCCGCGTTGTACAAGAGCAAAGGCTCTCGGCTGCTCGGAGCAGCTAACACCGGCTGGGTGGAAAGCAAGGCCTTGAGCTGATCGAATGCGGCTTGCGCTTCAGGAGTCCATTCAAAAGTATCAGATTTCTTCATCAATCGGTAAAGAGGCAAGGCCTTTTCATCGAATCGAGATATGAATCTACTCAGAGCTGCAAGGCATCCCGTGAGCTTCTGGATGTCATGCAGACGGATAGGTTTCTTCATTCAGACGATGGAACCGATCTTGTCCGGATTAGCATCAATTCCTCGCTCGGAAACGAGAAAACCGAGTAGCTTACCCGAGGGCACTCCGAATGTGCATTTCGCAGGATTGAGTTTTATTTGGAAACGTCGGAGGTTGGCGAAGGTTTCAGCGAGGTCAGCCAGGAGGTCAGAATCTTTCCTGGACTTGACCACGATGTCATCCATGTAAGCCTCCACATTCCGACTGGTTTGCTCTTGCAAACACTTCTGAATCATACGCATAAAAGTTGCCCCAGCATTCTTGAGGCCGAATGGCATAGTGATGTAGCAGAAACACCCGATTGGGGTGATGAAAGCTGTTTTTATTTCATTTGGTCCATACATTCGGATCTGATGGTACCCGGAGTACGCATCTAAGAACGACAGGCGTTCACATCCGGCGGTGGAATCTACTATTTGATCTATGCGGGGAAGGGGACAATGATCTTTCGGGCAGGCCCGATTAAGGTGCTCGAAGTCGATGCACATCTGGAGGGACTTGTCCTTCTTGGGCACCAACACTGGGTTGGCCAGCCACTCGGAATGGAAGACTTCGCGAATGAATTCAGCAGGTAGGAGCCGAGCGATCTCTTCACCAATCGCCTTGCGCTTCTCCATGGAGGATCGATGTAAGTGCTCCTTGACTGATTTAACTTTAGGATCCAGTCAGCGTCGATGCTCAGCCAGTCCCCTGGGAACCCCCGGCATGTCAGACGGCTTCCGTGCGAAGATATCCCAGTTCTCACGGAGGAACTCGATGAGCTCGGCTTCCTATTTTTCACTGAGTGTCGTCGAGATGTTTGTCGGAGCCGCACTCGGATCGGTGGGATGAACGTGAACCTGCTTAGTTTCGCCAGCCGACTGGAAAGCTGATTCCATTGCCGGTTGCTGGGACTTTAACAAGTCTGCAGCGTCCACTGCCTTCTTGTACCCGTCGAGTTCGATGGCGAGTACCTGCTCATTTGCAATTTTAGAGCCCTGCTGGAGGCACTCTTCAGCAACCTTCCGATCACCGGTAACTGTGATCACACCATTCGGCCCTGGCATCTTAAGCTTAAGATACACGTAACATGGTCGGGCCATGAAACGCGCGTAGGCAGGCCTACCCAGGATAGCATGATACGCACTCCGGAAATCAACCACTTCGAACGTCAGGCGTTCCTTCCGGAAGTTCTTCTCTCCGCCGAAGATGACGTCCAGAGTGATCTGACCGAGTGACTCGGCCTTCTTTCCAGGGATGACCCCATGGAAATGCATGTTACTCTTACTCAAGCGGGACATCGGAATGCCCATTGCGCTGAGTGTATCCGCGTAAATTATGTTCAGCCCATTGCCTCCGTCCATCAGAACTTTGCGCAGTCGGACTCCATTGACAGCCGGATCGACAACCAGCGCCTGCCTCCCGGGGGTGGCTATGTGGGCTGGGTGATCAGACTGATTGAAAGTAACATGAGTTTTTGTCCAATTGAGGTACTTGACGGTAGCCGGAACCACCAAGTTTACCTCCCGATTGATGACCTTCAATCGGCTCTTGCTTTTGACATCTGCGAAGATCATGTTCAGGACCTTGTCGACGTGAGGGTACTCAGAATTGCGCTCGCCCTCTTCATCGTAGTCCTTCTCTGCAGAGGCCTCTTTACCCATCACATGCTTGAGCATCCGGCACTCCCAAGTGGTGTGCTTTGGGTAAATGAGGTTACCCTCCTCGTCCTTCTTAGTGTGAATAGCACAGGGCTGATCTAGCACTTCGGAATTGTACTCCGTCTTCTTTTTGTTAGCCCAATCTTCCTTCTTATTCTTTTTGGGCTTCCGCTTCCCCTGACTAGGAACCGCAGCCACTTCCGCCTTTCCCGGAGGATCGGCTTTCCGCTTCTACTTCTTGCCCGCGTTCCCCGACGATTGAGGGGCATCGCCAGCTCGCCCTTTGCCGCTGCAGAGGCGATCTTCCTCTTCGCCATTGGCGTATTTGTCGGCAATCTCCATGGCCCGACTGAAGACAGATCCCCCGATCGGCCAAACTTCAGAATGAGCTCCCGATACCGAGTGCCTGCCTTGAAGGCGCACACGGCCTGGTGCTCGGTGACATTCTCGACCGTGTTGTGCAGAGTGGTCCATCGTTGTATGTACTCTCAGAGAGTTTCATTGCTCTTCTGGACACAATGCTGCAACTCCGTCAATCCACCCGAACGCTTGTAAGTGCCCTCAAACGTCTTGATGAACACCTGCGCCAGGTCCTCCCAGCAATAGATGCTGCTAGAAGGTAACTGGTTCAACCATGCCCGAGCAGATCCTTCCAGCATGAGGGGAAGATGCTTCATTGCCATGAAGTCATCACCACCCCCGATCTGAACTGCCACTCGGTAATCTTTGAGCCAAGTTTTAGGCTTGGATTCGCCGTTAAACTTCCCTATCCCCGTCGCCAACCTGTAGTTGGGGGGCATCTCAACCTCTCGGATATATCTGCAAAAACACTCGAGACCTGACGTCCCCCATCCGCTCACTCGGTCCCTAAGCACTCGGCTTTTATCCACCAATCTCTGAGTGATGGTAGACCTAACATTGAGCAACGGGGGGCGCCAGCCTGCTTCCTCATAACCTCTGGGGCGAGGGGGAGTCCAATTGCGGTCTTCTCTGTGAGGACGACCGTCATCATAGGGGCGCTTGCCGTGCGAACCACCCCTCGGAGGGGGCATCCGACTGACGTCACGGTCATCGCGCCAATGCCCTCCGTGCCGGCCTCTCGGAGGAGGAGGAGAGTATCAGTGTTTCCCATAAGCATGCGGACTATGCACGGACTGGACAGTGTCAGCCCGAAAGGACTTGCTGTAAACACGCTGATTCGACTAAGACAGTTCTGCATTCTGCCTCATCGCCGTCTTCAGCGGAGTCTGGATCTGCCGAATGCCTTCTCCAGCCGCAGAACCGGACGGCTGAATGGATTCAGCTATCCGAGTGGCTGCAACTAGATTCTCTATAGGAGTACGCATCACTGGGATCTTGGGCGGCTTATCACTTGGGAGTGGCCGCCGCCTGGCGTAACTGGAGCTTGGTTGCTCCCTTGATGCACGCTCGTCGAGTGCTCATTGGAGCCTCTCCAAACGCTCACACTCAGCCAAAGTGGCCTGGCGTGTGGCCTCCAAGGCTATCTCCTCGGGTGACGTTCCCGTGATAGGGATAAGAAGGACTTCGTCGTCTCTCCTTCTCCTCTCTTCCCACTGCTCCCGAGAGAGAGGCTGCAGAAAATAACCATCGGAAGGACCGTCGTCGAGACGACCTCCGCCTCGGTCACGAGAACCACCCATCGAGTACCCAGGGGCACCATGATCGGTGGAGTGTGCCATCAGTTTCTCAGCAGCGTTTCCGCTGCTTTCACACTCGGATTCGTCGGACAGCTCGTCACCCGATGTGGGAGACAAGCTGAGGGTAGGCTCGCCGGAGTCGAGCACTGCGACCTGCTCGGAGGTAGGTTGCCGCGCCACGACATGCTTGAGCCACTGTTGCAACTGCGAGCGTCCGAAACGCTTGCGGTGATCGGAGGCCGAACGGATCGACCCTGAGCCGTATGGCTCCGACGATTGTCGCAGGAGAACCCCGTGCGCCGCCGCGCTGAAATGCACGGCCCCATGGGCGGGGAACACATCCGGGTCCAGTGGTGCATCGTGCAGCCAGGCTGAACCGCCAGCGACGAAGCGGAGGCTGCCGAAGAGGATCTCGCTGCCGAGTGCTAGCATGATGGCCGGAAAAAGAAAGGAATCTCCACTTGCGCCGGAGTTTGCTAGAACTGCCGCCCCACGGTGGGTGCCAACTGCCGTGGTAGTAATCCTGACAATAGTATGGGGGGTACAAATGAGTAGGGCGAAGCCTAGCTACGGGGCAAGTGTAACACTCGGTGTTTACGAGTTCGGACCCCACTCGGAAGTGGTAAAAGTCCTACGTCTCGAGCCCTGGGACTAAGTATTGCTTAGTATGAGTTCTGATTACAGAGTGTTCGTAACCCCTCTTCTGGTGCTGGGGGTGGATTATATAGAGTGCGCCACCGCCAGTCGAGTGCCATTACGAGGGTCATTAATGCTAGTAACTGCCGGAGTTACTGGAAACTGCCGTGTTAACTACGAGCGTTACAGGTAACGCAACATCTACAATATTCAATGCACATTAAGTCCCTCGAACGTTGCAGCTCCCACGTCTCCTCTACTCCTTCATGTCCGGGTGTCGGAGCTAGGCCGAGTGGTTGATAGTGTCCGAGTGACTTCGAAGGATCCGAGTGCATCTTGTACATCCGTCCGAGTGCAAAGATAGTCCAGGGACTTCTGTAAACTTGTAGGACCCCATGTGTGTCCTAGATGAGAGGTCTATGACCCTACCTAGGGTACGTGACCTCGTCAGGTATGGTCCATGATTTTTATCAGAACTTGTATACTTTTGAAGGCTTCATAGGAGTACAGGAGGTCTTGGCGCATGTCCCATGCAAGGTCACCGAAGCAATGAATGTTAATCTAACTGCACCATATAGTGAGAACTGCTCTTTTTTCAGATGTTTCCCACAAAGCCACCTGACCCAAATGGTTTCCCTGCACATTTTTACCAGCGCCACTGGGATCTTTGTGGAGAAGATGTCACCCGAGCAGTCTTATGGATTGTTAGGGGAGAGGAGAGTGCATCTTGTGTGAACGATACTTTGCTTGTGTTAATTCCCAAGGTGCAGAATCCAACTTTAATTACCCAGTTCAGGCCTATCAATCTTTGCAATGTCCTCTACAAGATAGCATCCAAGGTGGTTGCTAACAGATTGAAGCAGATCTTGCCTGAAATAATCTTTGAGGAGCAGTTCATACGTCTCCAACGTATCTATATTTTTTTATTGTTCCATGCTATATGATATGTCCATTTTGCATCATGAATTCTTATTGATATTTATGTTATTATTGTCCATTATTCCTCATTATGATACAATTCTTATGCCTTTTCTCTCTGAATATGCAAGGTACATCACAAAGAGGGAAATCACAAACTAGAATTCTGGACCAGAAAACCAAGAAAATGGTAGAAAATTCACTGGACTCCAAATGACCTGAAACTTCATGGAGATTTTTTTGGAATATATAAGAATTATTGGGCCAAAAATATACCAGAGGGGGTCACTGCTGGCCACAAGCCAACAGGGCACGACCACGCCTTGTTGCCTTGTGGGGCCCCAGCAGGTCTCCCGACCCCCTTCTTCTCCTATATGGTATGTTTTACCCTAGCCTTGTGGGGCCCCAGGAAGTCTCCCGACCCCCTTCTTCTCCTATATGGTGTGTTTTACCCTAGAAAAAATCAGAAGGATATTTTCGGGACGAAGCGCCACCGTCTCGAGGCGGAAACCTGAGCAGAGGCCCTTTTGATCTCCGGCGGAGAGATTCTGTCGGGGAAACTTCCCTCCGAGAGGGGGAGATCGAAGCCATCGTCATCACCAATGCTTCCTCCTTCGTCGGAGGACCAATCTTCATCAACATCTTCACCAGCACCTTCTCATCTCAAACCCTAGTTCATCTCTTGAATTCAATCTTTGTCTCAAAACCTCAGATTGGTACCTGTGGGTTACTAGTAGTGTTGATTACATCTCGTAGTTGATGCTTGTTGGTTTACTTGGTGAAGATATTATGTTCAGATCCTTGATCTCCATTATTACACCTCTGATCTTGAACATGTTGATGACGTTTACTTTTGTTCCTGAGGACATGGGAGAAGTCTTGTTATAAGTAATCATGTGAAGTTGGTATCCATTTGATATTTTGATGATGTGTATGTTGTTACTTCTCTTAGTGGTGTCGTGTGAACGTCAACTACATGACACTTCACCATGTTATGGGCCTAAGGGAAGGCATTGTGGAGTAATAAGTAGATGATGGGTTGCGAGAGTGAAAGAAGCTTAAACCCCAGTTTATATGTTACTTCATAAGGGGCAGATTTGGATCCACACGTTTCATGCTATGGTTAGATTTATCTTAATTCTTCTTTCATAGTTGGGGATGCTTGCGAGAGGGGGTAATTATAAGTAGGTTGTTTGTTCACGTAAGAACATCACCTTAGCACCAGTCCACCCACATATCAAATTATCAAAGTAACGAACGTGAATCAACTCAACATGATGAACATGACTAGACAGAAATTCCCATGTGTCCTCGGAAGCGCTTGCTTATTATAAGAGTACTTTCAGGCCTGTCCTTTGCCACAAAAAGGATTGGGCTACCTTGTTGCACCTTTGTTACTATTGCTACTTGTCACTGGTTACGAATTACTTTGCCACAAAACTATTTATCATTGTTACTTGCAGCACTTGCAGAGAATACCTTACTAAAAACTGCCTATCATTTCCTTCTGCTCCTCGTTGGGTTCGACACTCTTACTTATCAAAAGGACTACGATTGATCCCTTATACTTGTGGGTCATCACTATAATATTATCATTCTAGGATGCTTTTTGGGTAATTATTTACCAATTCATATTATTTTTTAGCACTAACCTATTAACCCAGTGCCCAGTGCCAGTTGCTGTTTTCTGCATGTTTTTGACTTTTCAGGTTTACAGTACCAAGCGAAGTCCAATTTTCCCCGAAACTTTTTTATGATTTTTTCTGGACCAAAAGAAGACATGGAAGCTGCGGGAGGAGGACAGAAGCTCCACGAGGGAGCCACCACACAACAGGGCGTGCCTAGGGGCGCCCTGTTATGTTGTGGCCCCCTCGGGCGTCTCCCGGCCCCCCTCTCTGGCCTATAAATTCTAGTAAATCCCAAAAACCCTAGAGAGCCTCCCGAAACACTTTTTCTACCGCCACAAGTCTCTGTTCCGCCGTGTGCCCATCTGGAGCCCTGTTCCGGTGCCCTGTCAGAGGGGGGATCGATCACATAGGGCCTCTACATCAACCTTGATGCTCTCATGGTGATGTGTGAGTAGTTCCCTACAGACCTACGGGTCTGTAGTTAGTACCTAGATGGCTATCTCTCTCTCTCTTGATCTTCAATACAAAGTTCACCGCATCTTCGTGGTGATCTATTCGATGTAATCACTTTGTGCGGTGCATTCGTTGGAATCCGATGAATTGTGGGTTTATGTTCAGATTATTCATGATAAAAGATTTGAGTCTTCTCTGAATTCTATTATGATTCTTATTTGCATGATTATCGTAGCTTCGTAAATCTCTTCGATCTATTAAAATAGTTTGGCCAACTAGATTGATATTTCTTCAGTGAGAGGGGCGCGTTGTAGTGGGTTCAATCTTGATGTGCTCTATGCCCCACTGACAAAAGGGGACAAGACACGTATTTGTATTGTTGTCACGAAGGATAAAACGATGGGTTTAATTCATATTGATTGAGTCTTCTTTGTCTATATCATGTCATCGTTCTCCAAGCATTACTATGTTTGTCATGAACTTAATACTTAGAGAGGAAGGCATAGAAGCGCTCTCGACGTGGAGTAATAGTAATAGGTGTAGGCAAGAGTTGGCCTATTTGCTTATGGACGTGAATTGACAAGGATGATCGTTACCCTATGGGCAATTTGGAGCTCGCGGAGGAAAGCGATGCATGAGGATATTTTTCAGAGCCCTCTATCAACACATGGGTTTGTCCAGACGTTTTTGTCAGATATTCAAGTCCTCCATAAGCATACGATATTGAGGCGGGCAGCGGGTGTGTATAGACCTCGTGGATGGCTGCCACCACCGGAGAACTATGTAAAAATAAATGTCGATGCTACAGTTTCAAGGCATGATTGTTTTGGTGTTATGGGTGCTATATGTAGAGACCAAGGGGGCTTATTCATGGGTGCATCTACACTATTCTTTCCAAACATAAGTGACGTGGCTAGTTTGGAGGCTCTCGTTGTGAGGGAAGCTTTGGCCCTTACAGAGGATATGTACACCCAGCACATCTTCATTGCTTCGGAATGTAAGGTTATTATGGATGAAATCAAGACAGGGAGCTCGGCGACATATGGAGCTGTGATTAAAAAAATTCAGGAACGTTCAGTAGATTTTCTTTCTAGCATTTTTAGTCGTGAATTCAGAACCTCTAATGTTGAGGCTCACAATCTTGCAAAGCATGGTCTTACTTTAGGGGTTGGTCGTCATGTATGGTTAGGCCAACCCGGAGATCTTCTTTTCGTCCCTGTAAACGCTGTGACGGTATAATAAAGCTTGCGAGTTTGTCTAAAAAAAGGAGTCCATATGATAAGCTGTGGAATAAAAGCCCACGCAAAGAGGCTGGCTGGCTCGGGGCTATGCACAGTCCGCGCTCGGGATGTAGGAGCAGCGAGCAACTCGTTTCTTTGGTACCACCTCGCCCAGCAAGGAGGGGACGGGGCACGCCGAGGGTACAAATATAGGGGCAGGGCAACCGAGAAGTGCATCCATGGACGCAGTGGCATCTGCATGCAGTGCATCGACGTCGCGTGCGGCGTCGCGATTCGAAGCATCCACGTGCACTCTCCAGGGCAACACTACAAATCATACCTTCTCGGTCTTTTGGCTAAGATCAAGTGTAGTATTTGTTCTTATCAGTTTAATATTTGATATATGGATCATGTCTTCACTTATCAGTTTAATATTTGATATATGGATCATGTGTTCACAACATACCTATATGATAACGCACACACGTGTGGCACGTATCAACATGGCCCAAACGCAGTCGATGCCGTTAGCAGTTGCCATCTGGGTCGAGAGTCACATAAGCACCCATCGTCGTGTGGGCATTATCATTTAGTGCCACACATGTGGGTGCTCCTTGCCCGAACGGACACATGACGCTCGCCCGGACGTGTGGGTGAAACTGCTCTTCGCCCACATGACGCTCGCACGATGATAGATGACAACTACAGTTGTGCATATGTGGCAACTAGTTAATCACACGCGGCAACTATGGTTGACCATACATGGCAACTATGGTTTGACCACACATGGCAACTCCAATTAGTTACACATGGCAACTATTTTTAATGACACATGGCAACTAAAATTAATCACACATGGCAACTATAGTAATTAGACATGACAACAACAGTAGTTAGACATGACAACTAAAGTTAATTACACACGTGTTTGTGCTCATGGGGTGGGGGTGAGTAGTTGCCACACAGGGTCGTGTGGGCCGTTGTAGCTCTGCCCACATGTGTGGGCAGTTTTAATGTTCGTCCACACAAGGTCGTGTGGGTTGGCTCCTGGATACGAACGAGTCATGTGGTCGGGTGTCCATTGTGCCACGTGTGGTGAATATTGGCGTCCTAAATTTTTTTTATGGGGAATGGTCCATCACAAAGGCTTGCTATGGAGGCCTTTAGGTGTCGCCTAGTGCGTTGCACTACTACCTGGGCAGGCGCACCCCAACAAAATCCAACTAAAACTTTCCTTTCTATGAAAAATCTTTTTAGTTTCCACTTAGGTTGGAAATTCTCTTTAATGATCGGTGCTTGTTATTTGCTGAAGTAGAGATTATGAATTGTATCAGGCTATTTGTAGGACTAACAAATATGCCCGTGCGTTACAACGGAAGAGATAATTGAAGTGTCCACTTTCCGTCAGCACGGCCCAACAACATCCGAATTGTGTCCGGCTACGATAGAGAGGCGCACACTGAGTTCTAATAGAAATTCATATCGGTAGTACATTAAGAAGCATGCATACAATACTTTTGGTACGATTTTTTTTCTAAAACGGTAAAAAAATCGAAACGGTGTTTAATATGATTTTTGTATGACTAATCTGGTCTTAAAGATCATAATTTTCATTTTTTTTTCATACCAAAGCATTACTTGTAAGTTGAAACAATGTTTGAAATTTGCACCAAGTCATGAGAAAAATCTCAATAAAAGGATTCTATTAAATGTGTTTTAGGACATCTCTGCATACGTTTGAAGATTAATAAAAAATTGTCTCACGCCCTTTATTCATTCCTTTCTTTATTTATCCTATATGTCCATTAAAACTTATCTTTTATACTCCCTTCAATCTATATATATAGACCCTCCTAACATATTCTCTCTATATAAATGATATGTTGTGTGTTAGCATTTTTCAAAATAAACCATAACAATTAATTATATTAATTAAGGTTATGCGCAAAACAGAATTTTAAAGTGGTTCACAAAAACAAGTAATAACATGATTGAAAACTACGCATTTTTCTGATCAAATTACATATACAGCTTATTTTAATCCGAGTTACGGTTGCAAAGTTATAGTATGATCATGTTTAACATATTTTTTGTAAATAATAAAAGTCAGGGACCTAAATGGGCCGAAAACAGGGTAAATTGGGCCTACTGCACTGCAGCTGAGCGGAGTATACTAACCAGTGCCCAGACACGCGAGATAACAGCTACCTCAATTGGGCCAAAGCTTAAAACACTTAGTGTTGGACTGCGGGTTATTTAAAAAAAAAAACTCAGAGGCTTTTTAAAAAAATATATGGCGGACGGGCAGAATTTAATAGTAGGGAGATACAACTTATTTTAATCCGAGTTACGGTTGCAAAGTTATAGTATAATCATGTTTAACATATTTTTTGTAAATAATAAAAGTCAAGGACCTAAATGGGCCGAAAACAGGGTAAATTGAGCCTACTGCATTGCAGCTGAGTGGAGTATATTAACCAGCGCCCAGACACACGAGATAACAGCTACCGCAAGTGGGCCGAAGCTTAAAACACTTAATGTTAGACTGCGGGTTATTTAAATAAAACTCAGGGGCTTTTTTATAAAATATATGACGGACGGACAAAAACGTTCCGTACTTTAATAGTAGGGAGATGGGAGGGACCAACGAACAAGAACAAGGGTGAGTCATTCGACTGTCACACATGGCTACACAGGTCATCACAAGCGGGACATGGATCCTCCGACGTAGCTATCCCTACCTTGTCCTGCCTTTCTGTCGCTGACAGGTGAGACCCACATGTCAATAACTCAATGGTAGGATAGCCCACGTCGGGGATCCTCATCCTCACAAGCGTATGTGTTTTTTTCCTTATAGTAGACGTATTATTCAGAACATTATACATGCCTACTAATATGCAACATACTTCCTCTGTACCATAATATTTGTCGTTGGGGATGCTGAACTGGATTTGCCCAGCAACAAATATTACGATACAGAGGCAGTACTTTTCTTTGCTTGCCTACGGGTGCATGAAATATGAAAGAGGAGAACATGTAACTTTATTACTTAAAACACGTCCGGGGTTCGTCCGATAAAGTTTGCAAAATGCAATCAGGTGATCCTGAAGCGAGACATTGCACATCTCTTACTAACACCTTCCCTAGCTAGCAGATGAGCCGTTTTATTAGCTACACGTCTCATCCAACGGATTTTTAAACCATGTCGCAATCGAAGCATCGATTTCACATCTTCGATAAGCGGCCCTGCAGTAGAAAGATTTCTCCCCGGAGCATTTGGCATTGCCGCCATCCCCTTGTTGTCAACCTCCAAGTGAACACGATGGGTGTCTATTTGCACTACCAGCTAGATAGCCTTTTGACACGTCATTATCTCGGCGAGCTCGGGATTTTGTACATAGCAAGCACCGCCCCCGACGGCACCATCATGGACGCGAAGCCCCGCCCTCCCCCTTTGTACTTGAATTTTGACAGAGCCCCCATCTGAATTTGCTTTTGACACAACCATTATCCGACGGGTACCATCGCTCGACCGGTGTCGGGATGGAAATGTTGTCCTTCTTTTGATGTATGAAACATCATTCATGTATATGGATGTACACCAGTTCCGCCATCGCAGGAGCATCATCGATCCGCTTTCCATCATTGACGTCATTTCTTCAAGTCACATACTCCCTCCATTCCATAATGTAGTGCGCCCGCCGCAAATTGGTCTCGTTGGTTAAATATATGGTCAAACTTAGTCTCAAAAAGTGCGGACGCACTACATTGTGAAATGGAGGGAGTACCATATACAACTTGAATCACCACTTCCTTTTCATCATCACTCGCATTGGTGATCCACTGCTGCAACCAAACAGAAAGCACGCTCCGAGAGATTATGTTCTGCGCCTTGCTAGCTTCCCTTTCCTAATCACGACAAGCTCAATTTTGAGTAAATGGCTTGTACTTTGATAGATCCTTTTACATTATATGGGTGGATGGCTTGTATTTTGATAGATTTTTAACGAAAATACAAAGGTGCACATGGGTGCGTGCGCACCCACTTGAATAGTAAATTCATAAAAAATACTAGAAAAATTTAAAAAAATCTGAAATTTCGCAGTCAGAAACTTAGTCGACCATTCTACTCGCGTGGAAAGTTTCATGATGTATTGACACCCATGGTATTCTTAGTGAAGAAAATACAATTGTGACCATACTATTCATCAAACAGTGTTTTTTAATATAGCTTCAATTTTGTCATTTTTGCCAAGATTACCACGGATGTGATTTCTTCGTAAAACTTCATACGCGAGTATACTGGTTGACTATGTATATTACAAAAATAAATTCAGATGTTTTTGATTTTTTCTAGCATTTATTTGAATTTATTTTTCATAAAGGGTGCGCGTGCACCCATGTTCACCAAATCCGCGTCGGATTTTTAACATGTATGTTAGTGAACAAGTAGTGTTTTCTTTGGAAATTACTTTTTACTCCTGTGTTAGAAATACAAAGACTAGTGACAATTCTCTTGTTTTTATGCAAGAGGTGAGACGAACCAAATGCATTCCATTCCATATCTCCACCCAAACACTAAAATGAAAACGTTCCCTTTCCCCAACTTGCCCAAATCAAACACAGGAATGAAATCAACCCATTCTGATGGAGTGGAACCCTAACATTACATTCTATTTCATTCTCTGACCAAACACACCCAATAGTGCAGGTGTCCAAAAAATCGTTTTTAGGCATTTGACCAAAAAAAAACTCTAACAGCTACCTTATTTTCATATATTTTTGGTCTTAATTTAAGGCAGTCCTAAATTTCAACCTATTTGTGTTGCAAATTGGTAGCACACAAGCGACTGCCGCATAACTGGAGTTGTGCGGGACGAACGCCCAACCACCAGTTGAAAGTTCCCTCGGCCGCAGCCGCCTCCCCCCCCCCCCCCCCCCCCCGTCCGACCCGCCCCGCCCCGACTCCCCCGATCGACCTCGTTGCTCTAGATGGCCGCGACAACCCCGCTGGCGAGTCCGCTCGGGATCCACCGCCATGTCGACTCGGGTCAATTCCCGCCGACCGCCGCCCCTAATGACGGTTGACCGTGGACGTGGACTATGAGCTGCCGGACGACCGTTGCGGACCACGCGATCGCCGCGACCGAGTGAAGCCACTACCTCGCCGATTCCGGTCGGTCGTCGTTTTTCTTTTGCCGCAAGCCTGACCTCCCAAGGCCATTTTTGACCCGACACGGCGACCACCTCGACTCCGACCAGAAGCCGGCCGGTTTTCTGAAAATGCTCTAAGCACAATAAAATGCAGCGAAAAAAATCTCTTTCCTCCTCCACAAGAAAAGCTCTTCTCCTCCCGTCGGCGCCGCCGCCGGTCCGCCCCATCTCTGATGGCCTCTAGGCCATGGAGGTGCGGAGGATCTCGGCCCCCCGCCGGCGGGAGGGACCCCGTTCTCGTTCTTGTTAGATTCAGCGTGTTGGTTGGGGCTGTGTGGCGGCGACGATATCCCATAGTAGGAATAATGTCTCCCACGTTCTATCCCCGTCCCGATGGTGTGTCTAGCATCATCGGAGGGCGTGTGGAGGTTTGTCTCCGTCGGATCTCGCGGGATTCGGTCGGTGCTGGTCTTCGGTGGATCTGTTTGGATCCGGTCTTCGTTCGCCTTTGTTTGGGTGTTTACAGGTTTGATTCTTCTGATCTACGACTTTCTTCATCGGCGATGGTTGCTACTCTGGTGCGCTGGTCCTATGGGGCCTTAGCATGACGACTTCCCGACTGTCTACTACAACAAGGTTTGCTCGGCTCCGGTGAGGGAGGGGCGATGACGGCGGCGCGCCTTCGGCTCGCTCCAGTGCTTGTAGTCGTCGCTAGGTGGTCCACGGACATGGTTGTAATTTTTATTACCTCTGTTGTTCTTTGTACTGCCATGATTGAAGATGAATAGATTGGAAGTTTCTCGCAAAAAAAAAATGCAGCGAAAAAAGAAAACGCCGTGTGAAAAAGCGGTTTGCCCGAGGGAACGGGTCGTTGCGCTGCATCGTCCAAGCGGCGACAGTCGCAAGACAAGAGGCCACCCAAGACATTTTCTCCCTCCCTCCCTCCCTCGCTTTCCCCCCTCTCGACATTCCCATCCCGTCCGGTGAGGCCAACAGGGTCTCCTCCCTCCTCCTCCTCGCTCTCAAATCCCCGATCCCGACTCCCGCCCCCGCGTCGCGGATCGGGCGCGTCCGGTCCGGTCCGGCCCCGGCCTCGCGAGAACACGCGCCTCCCCTGCTCGCTCGCCGCGGGCTGATCGCGTGGAGGGAGGGGCCGGAGCGCGGGGGGCGGCAATGCCGGAGTCGCCGGCGACGCAGCGCTTCTCCGGCCTCCGGAGCGCCCGGTGGCGCGCCGACCTCGGCGTCCTGCCCGCCTCCGCCGACGTCCCCACCAACGAGCTCCGCCGCGCCGCCGCCGACTCCCGCCGCAGGTCAGCACCCCCCGTATTCGGTCCCCACCAACGCTCAGCTGCGCAGGGAGTGTGCTCACTCCTGTTCCGCGACGACGCCCGGGTCGTTAGATCACCCCAATCTTCACTTCCATCGGCGCGTGTAAAAAATCAGGGTCCGAATTCTGGTCACTAGGCATTGACACCATTGCCCAATGCTTTAGAAATGTGACTATTCCTGTCTGGTGTCGTTGTTTGATTCCGCTCAATGTTAACAAAACTCGCCGTCGCAGAGCTGAGCTGTGATGCAGCTACATGCTAATCACCATGAGAAGTTACACTTCTCTGAATATTCATTTACATAATAAATGTTTAGAGTGGATATGCGAGATTGTTGGCTCCGAAGGTTTTGAACCCTGGCTCCCAATCGGTGTCTGTTGTTGTAGGTATGCTAATTTGCGGCGGCAGCTGCTGATAGATCCCCATATCTCCAAGGATGAGGACGGCGCTCCTGATCTTGTTGTGGAGAATCCACTATCACAGAACCCAGGTGGGTAAGCATTTCCTCGACTTGACATTGCTTGCGACACTGGGCTTTCACCTGAAAAGCTTCCACTTAAATACTTGTAGATTTAGGCTGTTACATCGGATACTCCGGATCTCACACCACAATGGTTACTGAAATACTCCCTCCGTCCCAAATTAAGTGACTCAAAAATGACTCAAGTTTGTACTAACTTTAGTACAAAGTTGAGTCATTTTTGAGTCACTTATTTTGGGACGGAGGGAGTAAAATTGATGATGGTCTGTCTCCATCTGTCTGGTTAAATGGTTGGTGCCAGATGACTCATGGGAGGCAGGGTGGGATAAGGAGGATAAAGTGGTAAGGTGTTAATTCAGATAACCCTTTTTTCTGAGTTGCCAACGACCATGTCTCACCGCAACCCTGAGCTGATAATAGACCGGTTACAACCAACAGAACATGCTGTTGTTTTTTTCAGCAGTTATTCATTTTCTTTGTTCCACATGTATCCTCGGCAATGCAAGAAAGAGATATCCTTCACACGTTCTCTGCATTTTTCATGAATAGCGTTCGAACATTTAGTTGCATCAGCGCTCTTTTTTTTTCCTAATCATTTTGTACATCATGAATGCAGAAAGCACCTGGGGTCAATATTTCAGGAATGCGGAACTAGAGAAAATGCTGAACCAAGACCTGTCCCGACTCTATCCTGAATTGGGAGAATTTTTCCAAACAACCACATGTCAGTCCATGCTTGAACGGATACTGTTGATATGGAGCCTTAGATACCCGGAGTTTGGATATAAACAAGGTAACTCATCGGTAGGTATTCAGCTATTGTGCACTTCTCATATGGCCTAACATTCATGGAATCCAACTAAGGCTGCAAAGCCTACAATATGTGATACCTAAGAGAATTGGTTCATAGGCCTCGTATTTATTAATATTTAATGTTGTGCCATTCTTTTCAAGATATTTTGTAACCACAAACTGTTTGTTAAATAGCTGTAATATATTGGTGGGAATTGATGATGTAATACTGGTAGATTCCATGACATGAGCACATTGAACTTCAGTTTGTTTATTAAATTAAGTAGTATTATTATTTTTGCCGTATAGGTAATAATTGGGTAGGTGCACATCTTTCCCACATGTGTAACTCAGCATGCTATTTTAGCTGCTACATAATGTTTTAACTTACTAGGGGTTCCTCATGTTACCTCCTAATTGCACTAAAACCCATCTATTTTTGTTGCACAATTGACAACAGAAATCACTTCTCACTTACAGGAATGCATGAACTCTTAGCTCCTCTGCTCTATGTCCTTCACATTGATGTACAGCACTTTAAACAAGTTAAGGAGCTTCATGAAGAGCTTCTTGGTGACGATTTTGATGGCCAAACATTTCCAGATAGGTTTTTGCTGAACAGGAGTGACAGGACAAACAGTTCTGAGGGTAGTGCAGCTAAAATTAGAAGTTTGGACGAGCTTGATGCTGCTACTAGGGACCTCCTCTTGATAAATGATGCATATGGAGCAGAGGGCGAGCTGGGTATCATTTTATCTGAAAAGTTTATGGAGCATGATGCCTATTGTATGTTTGAGAATTTGATGAACGGGTTGATGAATGGTGCTCAAGGTGTGGTCGCTATTACTGACTTCTATTCCCTCAGTTCTGCAACAGAATCGAGTGCGGGTTTAACACCTGTAAGGGAGGCATCATCTGCCATATATCACTTGCTTGCTAGTGTGGATTCCTCGCTTCACAGCCATCTTGTGGAGTTGGGAGTAGAACCTCAGTACTTTGCACTACGATGGCTTCGAGTCCTATTTGGTCGTGAATTTACACTCGACAATCTTCTGTTTATTTGGGATGAAATCTTCTCTTCTCCAAACCAATTCATATTGTACAGACATAAAGAATCGGGGAGACTATCAGTTTAAGGTTTTATGTTCTCCCCGTGGTGCCCTGATTTTGTCAATGGCAGTCTCAATGATGCTTCATCTCAGATCCTCCTTGCTGGAAGTGAGCATGCGACTTCTTGCTTGGTGAGATTGTTAAATTTTCCTCAAGATGTTGACTTGAAGAACTTGATTGAGAAGGCCAAGTTATTGCAATCGTTAGCTCTAGAAGCGAATCTTCCGTTGTCTCCTCTGACAGGAAAATCTCCCTTGACTCCACCCAATTATTGGGAAGAGACATGGAAGATGCTTCAGATGTCAGGAGACAAACAAAGTGGTGGTTCAACCATTAGGATAAAAGGAAGGGGATTTTTAAGAAGAAGCGTGTCTAACACGGAATCAAATGTTTCCAGAACAAAGGGTGCCAATGTCGATAACAGCAATTTGACTACAACTAGCCAGCCTGAGTCTATTGTTGATGAACCGAATGCCGCTTATATAGTTCCTGTCAATTTGATAAACACTTTGCCACCCATGCCTATAGAACACCGAAAGGATTGTGTTGGTCAAGGTACTGCTGAGATCATTAGAAGTACCTCAAACAGTTTATGTGAGGCGGGCCCGCATGATGGTTACCATGCAACTTCTGGCAAAATTAGAGATCGTATTGATGCAACTCGTGAGCACTTGTCAAGGAATAGGCCTCCATCGTTTCGGCGCCGTACTGATCATGACCAGGATACCCGTCCTGAGGAAGAACCATGTGTTTCCCATGATGCCAGGGTGGTTAATGAGCCAGATCCACTCTCTGTGCATAATGATAAGACTGATGAACCCTGTCAGAGTGATGGTAAGACTGATGAAGCAGCAATTACAGATCAAACATTGGAATCGGTGGATTATCAAACAAATCAAGAGCATAGCATATGTTCTGACATAGGCCCAAGTTTGAAGGTGGTTGATAAGGAGTTGGTCGGAACATTAAGGTCTTTTGGTGAATCAATGGTTGAAAATATTCAGGTAACCATGCTTGACTAAAGCTGCTGATCATAATATTTAAAATATGTTACTGCAACCTGAACCTATTGCAACACATCAGTGTTATTTTCGTAAAGAGTCATGACATATATAGCTCATACCTAATTGAAAGTTTTGCTAAAGCTCCTACTTTATGTCGGTGTTCTATAGATCTATATTCTGCTAATTTTTTATGCTGGTGGATCTGTTTTTACAGTACATTTCATGTGTAAATCCCCTGTTGAGTCTCCTATACAGAATAATTAAATTGAATTGTATCTGTTGTTAAGTTTATAACCCGAAGCTCAGATCATGAATATCACTCTGAATAAGTGTGTCCATCTGTTGTCTAATGTGCTTGTTTATTCAACAGGTTATTGAACTACACTTTCGACCAAATTTACACATGGCATCAATGCAAAATGGTCTCAGAAGCACAGAGCAAGCCAAGGCGCTTGCAGCCCTCGAGGAACTCAAGAAGATCAGTGATCTTCTACGTCGTGTTTAACTAATACAACATATATCTGCTTTGGATCTTTAACTAGTACAGCATAACTATCTCTTTTGTACACATTTAACTTCCATTTGACAAGACCTCCAAATCAATTCTTGACTGGTGCAAAAATACATCTTTCATAAGTAGTGTGTACATGATCCATGTAACGTGATAAAAAAAACATGATTGTATAGTTGATCAAATATTGGCTGGCTGTAAATAATGACTGTACATTTGATCAAATCTTGGCTGGCTGTAAATAAGTGGAGCTACAATCATTTTCTGATTTTCTCTATTGCTTGCTTTCCTGCTCTTGACCAATGATGGATTTGCAAACAATTGTCAATGTCCTCCATTTCATATTCTTTTGAGGGAAAGCCATGTGGATTTATTCATTATCAAAAAGTGTTACATTGTTCATTAGTCCAGCTGTCTATCCATTGCACTGGCTTTTATTTTCCTCGATATTAATTAGATCTAGGATGCCCTTTGGGTGTTTTTATTAAAAAAAAGTGTTACATTGTTCATTGGCATCTGAAATGAGGAATTGGGGGGGGGGGGGGGGGGGGGGGGGTCATCGACCTAGGTACTTTTTTTTTTGAATTGTTTGGATTGCTTACCACATGTGTCACCTGGTCATCAACCCAGGTACATGATTCAGAAAGAAAAGATACTGATCTAGGTACCTCATGTGCTCCCATGTTGGCTTCCCTTGGCAAAACTCATACTTCACTTGATCAAAAGCACTTGCTCTCAGAATGCACACATGTACATTATTGAACAGAGTCCCTTGTGAATTGAGATCCTACTGTCAATCTACATGGCTTTTTTTTTGTTACTAAATTCTTTACCAAAAAATGTGTATCTGATTCTTGGGGGAACTAAGAACTGGTGCCCATTGTGGCCGCATCAGATTATTTGGAACTAAATTAAGAAACTAGTGCTGGCAAGCATTACAGCCATTTGTATTGTACACATTGAGCTTGTTTATCTGAACAACTATGGCAAGATAGATTGATTAAATTATTTAACGACTCCTGTGAAAAAAGAGCACGTTTAAGCGACTTCTCAATTCTCATCCAAGCCACATCACAGATTCACGGGTTACCACAAGGTGCAGCAATGAGATCGGAGAGTCACCGGGATTACAAAAACTGGGATAACAAAATTTTGAAGCACCAGTCATGGACAGTGCCTTTGTAACAACTGAGTGAGTCCAAACAGATAAGTTCAGTTAAACAACCAAAAGTTGACACGATGCTGCGATTTTTCTCATTCTACAAGTACAAGTACAGATGCTCCCGCGTATGCCAAACAATCTCTCTCATTCCTCTCCAAGCTATGAGGCTGATCCCATCGACCTGCAAGCAGTGGATGAAGGTCAACTCTGTCCATATGATTGCAAGATGAAGCATGACAGATGACACCGAAAGATTCTGGTGTAACGGAAGTTGCAAACCCTGAATTTTGCGTTGACCAAACTAGTTAAGAAAAGCTATTGAGATTCATGGTATAAATCAAACTAGACAGATTATACATCTCTTGGTGATCTTGGAAGCATGGGAGGGACATTGGCATGGTCTCCCAGCTCCAACAACCTATGTCCAATACGCAATCGTAGATATAAACAACAGGTCGTCCACATAAAAGCTCTCAATGAATGGATGCATCAGGATAGTTCCTACAGGGATTGCCCCCGAGAATGAGTAACCAGGAAAGCTGAACTACAATGAACTCTAAAGACCAACACATAAGAACAAGTACAAAAATGAATTCTCAGAAGGCTCCGATTCAAGTGAACTCGGCCTCCTAGGTAAATTATAGGTAAATAAAGTTGAGGTGTGACTAAAATCTCAAGTTCTTAATGCGTCTTGTCGCACACAAACCAAAAGCCGCTGAACAACTCAGTTGTTCTAGTTCTACTGGATCTGCCAGGGGATAATAACAATTTAAAAGGCTAATACTCACTCCACTTACTCACAGCATCACATGCCCAAACAGGAACCTATTAATTATTATGCTCATCAACAATTCCGGTGGCGGAAGCCTCTGGGGCTCACCACCAACCTACCACTTATAATCAGAGTTCCAAATTTGCAGTGTATTTATACTCGACTTACTCAGGTAATGAAAAAAAAATGAATCTACTATAGTGAGGAATTGGAAATCCAATCTGCAGGGCACACTAAATCCCAAGCAATCAATTTCCCCGCCCCTTACTCGACAGATCAAAATAGCGAGCATATATAAGCAGCCGGTTAAGCCTAGCACAACACTTTCAGGAAAACAAAATTTCCAGACTTTTATAGATGCACTTTGTAACTGAAGATAGTAAACTACCAAGCACCAAAATCATAGTTCCCACTTGGACAAACTGAAACATACACCCCATGGCCTTAATCAAAAGCTAAAATCTCACCACAGTTATTTAATTACTGAACCCAAAATCATACAGTACACAATAGGAAAAAACTTGTTAGAGTAACACATAGCACGAATTACGCAGCTACAATGATTTATTTCATCAATCAAAATAACCAACGGAAACAGTCGGTTCCTAAAACTTCAATCGCCCAAAAAGCTTACCGTCCATGCCGACGAGCGACGGGGCGCGGCTCAGGCGACGGCGACGGGCTGCGGGGCGGCCGGCGGCTTCTGCGGGGGCTCCTTGGCGTCGGCGAAGTCCTCCTCGTTGTAGACGACGGTGAGGAAGAGCGAGCAGGAGGGGCAGCGCGCGATCTCCTCCCCGAGGCGGAGGTCGGCGAGCGTGATCTGGAAGAGGTCGCCGCAGGGGCACGGGTACGTGTACGCCCCCAGCTCCTCGCTCCACTCCATGTCCTCGATCTCCACCTCGTCGTACGCCGACATCCTCGCGCGTCGCCGCCGCGGCCCAAACCCTAGCTTGCTCCGGCAAAAAGTTCTCCGATGGTCTCGCGCCGCCGCCACAAGCGCGAGGGAGGAAGGAAGGGAGAGGCCGCGTCCGAGGTGGGAGGAAAAGTGGGGGACGTTTCCTTCTCTGCTATGCCCTTGCTTGTCCTGTTATTTAGGAGAGCGAATTTCACATAAAACTTTAGGGACCATGGCAAGAAATAAACAAAACACATTTTTTTGAGACAATAGCCAGAATGCCACTATGAGACACCAGGAGCATGGCGGCGCGAGGGAGCAACCGTCGCCGGCGCCGCCCTGCAGCTCCTCTCTCCCCCTGACCCTCTCCGCCACCCACCCCCCAGCTCCCTCCGTGCGCCGCCCTCCTCCTCCCTGGGCTCGTGGCTGGGCAGCCCGACGCCCTCACTCCCGCTCGTGGGCGCCTGGCTAGCCGTCTGACGTCTCGGCTCCGGCGCCAATCAGCCCGACGGCGCAGCTCCGGTCAGGGGGGTCTGCTCCAGGTACTCGTCCCGGACCAGTTCGTCGGCCTCCCCTGCTCCATTGCAACCTCACCCAGCTCGTCCCGGGTCTGCTCGAGTTCGTCCCGGATCAGCCCAACGGCGGCGCTCCATTGCTTGGCACCGACCGGATCAGCTCGCTACCTCCCCTGCAACCTCGCCCTCGAGTGGCTCCTCTGCCTCCAGCCCTCCACTACATCCCCAGCAGCAAAAGGTATAAAATTTCCCCCTGTTTTCATGGATATTTTCATTGTAAGTGCAGCAAATTTAGAATTTGCTGTGTTTGTGTGTTTCAGAGTCGATTCGATGGGCGATTTCAAAGTAGAAATAGATGTTCAGTCCTGCTTGACGATTGTAGATGGCAAAAGAGTGTACACAAGGGGCAAAACATGGGATTTCATGGTCGGTCGGGACTTGTCTGTGGCGCGGATAAAGGAGGTTGTGGAGGAGAAGTTCAAGTGGTCTCATGATCAGAGAATGACCATTTGGTATGGAACAGGAGATAACACCATCCCGTTGATCTCTGAATCAGAGATAGCTGAATTGTTTGATAGGTGTTCTAACACAAAAATAGTAAGGTTTGGTGTGACCATTGAGAACAAACAGCAACGCAATGAACAAGCTCCTGTCATGGCCGAGGATATGGATGATCAGCCTATTCATGCTCCATTCTTTGCTTGGCTGAAGCAAGCCTATGAAGGCGAGTATGAGGATGATGAGCCTGTAGGATGCGGTGAGGAGAACGCCTATTTGCATGAGGAGAATGCGGAGTCAAAGGAGAATGCCGAGCCACAGAAAAATGTCGAGCCAAAGGCTGCAAGAGTACCATTGGGAACACTAGATGTTGACAACTCTTATGATCCACATCATGTGCGAGGGGATGATGAGACATTACTTGCGAACAATGTGGCTCCTACTTATCTCCACGATAAAAACAATCCTCGAATCGAAGTAGGAGCCACATTTCCTAACTCCAAAGCATTTAGAGTTGCATTGAAACAACTAGCAATTAGAGAAGATTGATCCTTTGACGCGCAATATAGTGACACTAAAAGATTCAGGGCTAGTTGCACCGATGAGGATTGTCCATGGAGGATACACGTCTCTGATGTGACACGCAAATTTTCAGCAATGACAAAAGTTGAGTATGTTAGCAATAATTTGGCAGAGGTTTTCAACAATTGGATTAAGGATGTGAAGCAACTTGCACTTGTTGAGCTTTTGGACAACCTTAGAGAAATGGTAATAATATTGATCGAGAAAAGGAGAGCCGTTGGTGAAGCGCTGCTAGGTTACATACTACCTAGTGTGATAAAGGAGTTGAATCTGAAAAGTAAGGGGCTGCATTATTTGGAAGCAAGAGCATCGCCAAATGTAGCTGAGATTTCAGGAAATGGATGGAGGCACACCGTTAACTTGGAGAAAAACGAGTGCTCTTGTAGGAGATGGTAGATTTGTGGTAAACCATGCACACATGCTCTTCGGTTCATCTTCTCTAAAAAGGCCAAGCTAGAGGATTATGTTGCTGAGTGCTTCTCAGTGGCAAGGTTCCAAGCGGCATATGCTGGAGTTCTCATGCCAATTAGGGGCAGATCCCAATGGCCCAAGGTAAATCCTAGATTTGATATGATCCCTCCCAAACTTACCAAGAGTGCTGGACGTCCAAGAACTAGGAGGATAAAGAATTACACCGAAGGTGGAACCGGTAGAAGACACAAATGCAAAAGATGTGGAGCAATAGGCCATCTTCGAAAGACATGCAAGGAGCCTGAGATGGAAAGTGACGCGGATCGAGATGCTACTCCTCCTCCGCGGTATTTATTTCATAAGTCTAATCTCTTTCACTTGTATATTATTTTCATGATGCTACTCCTCTTCCATGGTATTTCTTTCATGATGCTACTACTCCTCACATTGTTGCCAAATGTCCTGCATATTAATTACTAACAATATTATTTTGAACTGTAGGAAAAAGTCAAAGGATGAAGCAAGCATTGCAGCTACTTCTCCTAAGACACCAACTAAGCAAGGTACTCAACTTGATACTCCTACAAGTCCAATGACAAGGCAGAGGGCAGCAGCTATTGCAATTGCTTGTACACCTCGTAGTGGATCTACAAGGAGCAAAACTGCTGCCCCTAGCCCTCTGCGGCGAGTTTAGTGCATTTGGTTGGGAGAATGATCATCTTTTGCTTATGGTTGTGAGAACCATGATCTTTTGTTTGAAGAAGTGGTGGTCTGAACCATTATGTGTTGATGCTAGCTTCTTTTGAACCATTATGTATCGTTGTTGATGTTATCTTATTTCGAACCATTATGTATCGTTGTTGAATTGTTGCTATATTGATGGTCAATGATGCAAACTGAGATTATGCTGAATTGATGATGTTTTCATGTCAAAATGTTGCTGAAATGCTGTCAAAATGCTGCTGAAATGTTGTTATATTGATGCTCAATTATGTAAACTCAGATTATGATGAATTGGTGATGTTTTCATGTCAAAATGCTGCTGAAATGCTGTCAAAATGCTGTCAAAATGCTGCTGAAATGTTGTTATATTGATGCTCAATGATGTAAACTTAGATTATGTTGAATTTGTGATGTTTTCATGTTAAAATGCTGCTGAAATGCTGTCAAAATGCTTCTGGAATTTGTCAAAATGCTGCTGAAATGTTGATATCTTGTTGTTGGATGATGTAAAGTAAGATTATGTTGAGTTGGTGATGTTTTCATGTCAATTGGCTGTTGAAATGTTGCGCTATAGCTCTCTTTTTGTTGTTGAAATGTATGCTTGGGCTATGAAGAGGTAAGGGTATAGAAGTCTTTTTTGGATGGTGTTAGTCTCAGTTAGGCACTAGTGGTATTTTGGCTAGAGAAAACTGAAAGTAGTGGTATATTGGCAAGTTGGTTTTTCATAGTGGTATTTTGGCAAGTTCGGTTTCTTATAGTGGCATTCTGGCTATTGTCTCCATTTTTTTTGTACAAATGAAATGAAAAAACAAGTTTTGACTTACTATTATTAGTCATGAAACCATATTTTTACAAGACCCCAAATCTCCCATGTGATGTCAAAAATTAACTGGCGAGACGCACTTTTCTTTCCACGGTGATAAATAACAGCATTAGCCTTTCTGAATTCTGTGGAAACTACAATTATTTAGGCGAGACTCGCCGATAATAAAGAAAATGTAGAGTGATGATTCTCATAAAATGCTCATACAAGTGTACAAGGATTTTCTCAGAATAGTAATTGAAATATTTATATTTTTCTTAATTTTCTCCTTTTTGTAGAAAACTTTGTTTTTCTATCAAAATTTGCTCGATTTTGGATGACAAATCTGTAGAATGACGATTCTCTCAAATTGCTCTTCCACATGAGATGAAGCTTTTCCAAAATAAATATTGACCAACTATTATCTATCATTTCTTAGAAATTGTATCAGAAATATCAGAAAAAATTGAATTTATTATTCTAAACACCCTCCGGCTCGTGATAACAAAGGGATACTCTTGAAGAATTGTCATTGCACGACTTGACAAATGGGCTCAGGTTTTCTGTTTTGGCATCATGTGTATTGTTTGGGTCTTGTGGCAATCATCAACAGAAATTAGTGACTTTATGATTTAAAAAAAATCAAATTGTGGTGTTTTGACACAAGTCTCACTGAGATTAGGGTTATGCAAAATTCATCACAATAAAAAAGAAGTGCTCTCAGGGTTATGGAAATGTGGAGAACGTTTCCCTACTATCCCCTTGTGTATCTAATTATTTATTCGCAAGGGCGAATTTCACATAGCCCCAACTCTAGGGACCATGGAAAAAAAGAAAATTCACATTTCTTAGTTACTATTATTAGTCATAAAAACAAATTTTTTTACTAAAAATTGCTACAGGACCCCCAAATCTCCCATGTAATATCAAAATTAACCGGCGAGAACCACTTGTCAGACATTAGTTGTCGTGGTGATAAATAACGACGTTAACCTTTTTGAATTTTGTAGAAACTTTGAAATTTTTAGGCATGATTTGGTGATATGCAAAAATAAGTTTAGAATGGTGATTCTCAAAAAAAAACTCATGCATTAGATTTTTCTCATAATAGTAATTATAATACTTACAATTTTCTTGATTTTCTATCGAAATTTGCTCAAATTTGGACGACAAATCCGTAGAATGATGATTCTCTCAAATCGCTCTTCCAGATAGGCTGCCAGCGGGAACAGGGTTCCGCCCCGTAGGAGCAAGCCCCACGAGCGTGCAGTTCTGCCCGGACGCGAGGCGGCCGGGGGAGGTGGCGAAGGGTCCCGCCCGGAGCGTGACTCCGGCCGGCGCCGCGGAGGGCCCCACGGTGGGTGCCAACTGTCGTGGTTTTCTCACGGCAGATGCCATGGGGTGGCTTATCGAGAGTGGTTGGGGCCAAAGGGCGCCGACGGGCTCCGGGAGTGGGATTAGGCACAAGCGGTGAAGGACACACGATGTACTCAGGTTCGGGGCCCTTTGTGGGAGGTAATACCCCTAGTCCTGCTGGTCTAGTTAGATGGTGGGTGATGTTACAATGGTGCTCTCTGAGCTGAGGTCTAGAGGAGGAAGAAGGAGCAGCCGGTTCCTCTTCCCTTGCTACGTGGGCGTGAAAGTGTGGGATGGGAGAATCCTCTCGTGCTTGCCCGCCCGATGCATGGAGGCCTCGGGGGGTTTTATAGGCCAACCCCCCGGCTTACAATATCCCTAAGGTACTAAAGGGGGGGACCCGGCTGGCAGCCTCTCCAGCCGGCCTGGGGGCCCGCCGGCTGAGCCGTCTCGTCGTCCGTAGGGCCCGCCGGCTGTGCGGTCCCATCGCCGAGCGGGGCCCCCCAGTCGGCTCTTCTATTGGCCCGCGCCCACCTGCCGCGGCACGGGCCGCCCCGCCCGGCGTCGTCTTGCGCCAGCCGGCCGAAGTCAGCGGTACGACCGGCTACGCTGTAGCCACGCCGGGGCAGGTAACGGAGTGGACGGCGGCGCAGCGGCACTGTGGCTCCTCCGGATCTCGATCAGTCTTCGGTCAGCGGTACGACCGCCCGGACTGTAGCCACGCGCGCCCGTGCGTCAGCGGTCGCTGTAGCCACATCGGAGTCCGTCGTGGGGGTCGCGTCCCGTCAGCGTACTTGGCCGCAGTGGGAGGGGACGGATACCTGCCCGTCCAGAGGTCAGCGGGCGGGCTGGTCGTGTAGCGGCCGTCCGCGAGCTGGCCGGGGACGGGACGACCGGCTCCTGACCAGCCAGCCGCGGGCCAGCCGGCAGCAGGCCTGCCGGTAGCTCGCCAGCCGGCCTCGGTCCAGCCGACCATGGGCCAGCCGGCAGCGCACCAGCCGGTTGCGGATCAGCCGGCCGTATGGTTTTTTTAGAAGGGGTCGGATTCCCTAAACTTGGTCTACCTAGGGGTAATAACCACGTCAGTAGTCCCCGAAGCCGGCGGGGGCCCGCATCTGCCCGACGAGGGGCAGTCGGCGGCTTCATCCGGCGATGCTCGCCTATCGTGTGGGACCGGTCGGTCAGCTGCTCCGGCTACCGCTCCCGACGCCTCGGGTCCTGTCGCGCCGCCTCGGGCCCCGTGCCGGACCGCGGCGCGCCACGCGGGGCGTAATGATGCCGAGGGTCCCGCACCTGGGGCCCGACGGGACGTCCTCCTGGGCCTAGCCCGATAGGCCGCGGGCCTAGCCCAGTAGGCCTCGGGCCGCAGACTGGGATCCTCTGCGCCCGGACCCCAGCGGCCGCGGCACGCGGTGCCCACGTCCCACGGATTCCCCGGGGGAGTGGGCGCAGTTAATCCCCACGTCCCCCGGGCATCACCCCATATTTATAAGGGGAGGGGGAGGGGCAGAGGCAGTTCGCGCGCCCCTCTCCCCATCGTCTTCCTCCTCTCGCAGTCCGTTGCTTCGGCTCGCGCCACTGCTCCACTCGCCTGCTTCCTTGCGCTCGATCGCCTCGGAGATGGCCGACGGACCCTCCGGCAGCTGGGGCGGTTCCATCATCACCGAGGAGGACATCGCGCACCTCCGACGCGCCCGCATGCTGCCGCCGGAGGACCGCGTCGCCGCCCGTCCGTCGGGTGGCGAGGTGGCGCCCGAGCCCCAGAAGGGGAAGTTCGTGGCGTTTGCGTGGCACTTCTCGCGCGGCTTCGGCCTGCCGGTGAGCCAGTTCTGCCGCTTCTTCATGGACACCTTTGATCTCCAGCCGCACCACCTCGGGCCCAACTCCATCCTTCAACTTTTGAGCTCTGTGACGCTCTGCGAGGGCTACCTCGGACTCCTCCCCTTCGTGGAGTTGTGGAGGAAGCTCTTCTACCTCAAGGCCTTGAGGAACGATGACAAGCCGTATGCCTGCGGGGGCGCGGTGATATGCGTCCGGGGCCCGCTGTTTCCCCGCATCACCCTCATCGACTCCGTCAAAAGATGGAACCGGACGTTCTTCTACGCGAAGAACGTCGACCCGGCGCGGGACTACATCCGGCTGCCGGCCTTCATCAACGCCCCGTCCTCGGGGGTGAACTAGACGGGCGACGGGCCGCCTGGAGAGCTGGTCGCGGAGCTGGGCCGGCTCCGGACCATGAGGACCGGAGAGGGGCTGGTTGCGGTCGATCTGGTGGCCGCCTTCATCGACCGCTGGGTGCTGCCCCTGCAGCAGAGGCCGCACCGGATCTGCGACATGTCGGGCTGGCGGGACCCCTGCCGGCTGTCCACCTTCGACCTGTCGACAGCCCAGGTGGAGAGGCGGGTGAACGCCATCAGCAACTTCAAGCTGAAGCCAGGGACTTGGAGATTCGGCAAGCTGCCGTACAGCCGGCACGATCCGGCGCCCCTGGTACGCCCTGGTGTGATGATTTTCCCTCTCTGTTTTTCCAGCCGGCCTTCTCTTGTTCACACGCCACGCTGACCGCAACATTTTGTTCGACAGAACACGCCGGACGGCCCGCACCCCCGGGTATTCCAGGCAGAATACGCCGAATCCGACCCAGAGGATTTCGAGATGGGGGGAGGCGTCGAAGAGGGAGCCGACTCCTCGGGGGAGGTTGAGGCGGATGGGGCGATGGGCGACCCGGGAGCCGGCGGGTCTAGAGTGGCTGGTGAGTTCCCCTCTGGACCCTCCATCAAAGATTGGACTGACGACGATGATGATGACGATGATGTCCGGGTCTTGGACGCGCCTCCCCCCACAGCTCGGCGGGAGCCACGCGGACGGAGCGAGGAGCGGCCGGCTCGTGGCCAGACGGCCGAGGCCTCCCGTCTGGGAAAGAGGCCGGCCTCGGGGCAGCCGTCGGCGCCGCCGCCGACTCGCAAGAGAGTGCGAGCGGCCGCCGCAAAGTCGCCGCCTCGGGCCAGGCGGGCCCTCCCCGTCGTCGCTGGGTAAGCACTTCTTCTGGATTCTTATCAGTTTTTCGAGTTTTCGAGCCGACAAGCGCCTGAGGGCCCATCTTTTGTCTGCCCTAGGGATGCCATCGAGCTCCACGACACGGAGTCGACCGCCGACCCGGTGGACGCCGCCAGCCTACAGGCGCAGTAGCACGCGGCCACAGTGCGGGAGGAGAAGAGGCGGCTCGCAGAGATGCGAGCTGCGAAGGCAGGGGCGAAGGGCGCGCCCTCACGTTCGGGGGCCTCGAGCGACGGGAGGCGGAGGCGGTCCGCCGACCCGGCGCGTGCGACGGACTCGGCGGCGGAATCGACGCGGAGGTCGAGGCCTCCATCGAGTGAGCCGCGAGAGCCGGCCGTGGCCCCGCCTATGGCGGAGGTGACCCGGCCGGCGGGAGCAGTTCCCGAGCCGACTCCGGAGACGGCCCAGCGGGGGGAGGCGGTAGTGACTCCGTCTACCGTCGAGCCGGCCGCGGCGGATGTGCCCGTCGCCCCGGCTGTGCCGGAGGCGGCACCGGGGGTACCGGCCGGCGGGAGGAGTGAGCCGGCCCAGCCGGCTGTCGAGCCGGTCCGGCAGGCGGTGGTGCCGGTCGTGGAGGGACCCGAGGCCGGCTCCCGAGCCCTGGTGGTCACCACCAACCTTCCACCGGCTGCCGCCGTGGCGGACGCCGGGTCGAGTGGTGGGTCGAGCCGGTCGAGGAGGACCATGCTTGACGTGATCCGGGACTAGGAGGCGCCGGCTCTCGTCCCGGTCGTCCTGGCCCCGTCAGCCAGCATCCGGACCCTTGCACTTGGGGAGCCGGGCCGCATCATGGCGCACTGCCGTGAGGGGCTGGCTAGGTTCGCGGAGGCCGTCGAAAGCAATTTTCGGCGCGTGGAGGAGGCGGTGGAGGTGAGATTCTTCTGCCTTGCGTTGAACTTTCAGTGGGGGCGCGCGAGCGCACCCACTGGGTGTAGCCCCTGAGATTCGGGCCGGCTGCGCGGATGCGTGGCAGCCAGGCCGAATTTATTCCTCTTTTGCTTATCTAACTTCTTGCTTCTTGGCGCGGAGCAGGCTGAGAACGCCAGGCGGCAGGCGCTCTTTGATGAGGCGGTCGCTATCCACAACCGCGGCAAGATCGGCTTCTATCGGGTCCAGGAGTAGTTGAAGAAGGCACAAGGTATGTTTATTCCAGTGGGGGCACGCGAGCGCACCCACTGGGTGTAGCCCCCGAGAGTCGGGCCGGCTGCTCGGCAGTCGGCCCGGGTCTTCCGCGTTTGAGTAGCTCATGTTGGGTTTTTCGCAGAGGAGCTGATCCCCATTCGGCAGAAGAGGGATGAGCTAGCCTCCGAATGGGACCGGCTGGGGCAGGAGCTCCAGGCGGCTACGTCGGAGCGGGACTGGCTGGGCGGCCTGGTTGCTGACGGTCAGGCGGCGCGGGAGCGCCTGACCGCGGAGCTGCAGCGGGAAGTGGCGGCCCGGGAGGACGTCGCCAAACAGGTGGCCGACGCCACCCAGCGGGCCACCGCTCTTCAAGACGAAGTGGATCGCCTCAAGGGGGAGCTTGAGACACGCGGGGCCGCCCTTGCTCAGGTGGAGGAGGCGCTGGAGAGGGAGCGGAGCGCAGGCCTTCAGTTTGCCCTCGAGATGGACGAGGCTTTCCAGCGTGAGTTTTGTTTTCGAGTCTTCTTCCTTTGCCGACCGCTTTCGACTTGCTTTTGTCTTGTTTGTTGATTCCTCTCTCCCCCTAGACCGGTTCCCGGATACCCAGCGCCGCGCCAAGCGGGGTGTCGCGGAGCACCAGGAGTGCCTGCGGCAGCGCGGGCGGGAGGTCGAGGAGCACGCCGGCTGGGACGTGCCGGAGCTTGCGCTGGCCATCGAGAACCGGCTGATCCACGTTCAGCGATGCATGGACTGGCTCCTTACGGCCGGCAAGGAGGTGATTTCGGCCCTCTGGCCGGGTCGTGGGGCCCCGGAGGGCCGCGTGGCGCTGTGGCTGGAGAATGCGGTGGCCCGGCTCGAGGTTTGGAAGGCGTCGGCGGCCCGCTCCGGGGCGCAGATGGCCCTTTGGTTTGTCACCTCGTGGTACCCCGGCGTCAACTTGGACCGGCTGGTCACGATGCGCGAGGTCCCCGAGGCGGAGCGAGCCACCCGTGAAGGCGCCCTGGTCCGCCGAGCCAATGAGCTAGCGTCCTACGTCGACCTGGACGAGCTCCTGCCGGCGCTAGGTGAGGACGGCGAGCCGATCGCCGAGGACTCCTTCGGCAACCCTCAAGGCCTCGAGGATGATGATGTCGCCGACGAGAGCACCGCCTCCAGCACCGGCAGCGACACCAAGGCCGCGGAGGCCATGGAGGAAGAGCGGGCCGGCGATGCACCGGAGGCTTAGGCGCCCCTCTTTTTTTGCTGTATCTTTTCCTTTTGCTGCAAGACTTGTTTAAGGCGCATTTCCACCCACTGGGGGTGTATTGTAAAGAATCCTCGGCCTGTGGCCTTTTGTTTATGAATTTGATTGAAGTCTAAAATGTTTGCGTGCCGGCTCCTCCCCTGCCTTTTACCTTCCGACTCATATTTTACGCAAGGGTTCCTTCCGGCTTCCACCCTGCCTGTCAGCCAGCCGGGAGCCGGACTGGAACAGGGACGGGGCATCGTCCTTGGGGAAAACGAGCGGGCCTTAGAGTCGTCCGGCTAGGGTTGGGGCGAGCCGGCAGAGGCTGGTTTCTAGGGGTAACACGGTCCGGTTGGACCTATCCGGCTGCTACTCTTCAGGCGGTGTTCGCATGGTAAGTTTCTTCCTACCCCATGGTTCCGCCAGCCGGACAGCCGGGGGCCGGTCTGTGGCTGGGTAGGGAGGGTAGGAAAGGGTTGCTTGCCCACGGTACTTGTCTGCTTCGGAGAAGAGCCGGCAAGCCCCCGGGCCAGGGAGCCGGACCCGGGTGCCTTGCTTAAAAAATGACAAGCCTTTGATGGAATTGAAAAAGGGGCGTACCCCAAATGTCGGCTTGGGGCCCCCATTGCATTCATTAAGTTCCAACAGAAGGGAAGATACATACATACACAGGTTTTTTCCTTAGCAGTAGAACGGCCGAAGGAGCGCCGCATTCTAGGGGCGCTCCGTCTCCACGCCGGAGGCGTCTCTCTTGCGTTTCTGCGACTTCTGGGCGTCTATCAGGTAGTAGGCGTTGTTGTGCAGCGCCTTGCTGATAATGAATGGGCCTTCCCATGGGGAAGACAACTTGTGCTGGCCGGCTGTCCGCTGGATCCGCCTGAGCACTTGGTCCCCCTCGCGGAAGGAGAGGGGCCGGATCCGCTTGCTGTGGTAGTGCCGGAGCTTCTGCTGGTAGATGGCCGTCCGGCTCAGGGCCAGCTCGCGTGCTTCTTCGAGTAGGTCGACACCGTCTTCTCTTGCCTCCTTTGCGTATTTCTCCGTATATAGGGTGACCCGAGGTGAGTCAAACTCGATGTCAGTGGGGATGATTGCCTCGGACCCGTATACGAGAAAGAAGGGGGTGTAGCCGGTTGACCGGTTGGGCATGGTCCTGAGGCTCCAGAGGACGGCCGGCAGCTCGTCGATCCAGCAGCCGGCCGACCGCACGAGGGGCGCCACGAGCCGAGGCTTGAGGCCGGCTAGGATCAGGCCGTTTGCCCTCTCCGCCTCGTCGTTTGACTGTGGGTGGGCCACTAACGCGAGGTCGAGTCGGATGCCCTCCTGAGAGCAGAAACGTGCCATCGCGCCTTTGGCGAAATTCGTGCCATTGTCGGTGATGATGTTGTGGGGGACGCCGTAGCGGACCGTGATATCCTTGATGAACCGGACGACCGTGGGGCCGTCCAGTTTCTTGATGGGTCTGGCTTCGATCCACTTGGTGAACTTGTCGACAGCGACCAGCAGATGCGTCATGCCGCCCCAGGCGGTCTTGAAGGGCCCTACCATGTCCAGCCCCCATATGGCAAAGGGCCACGAGAGTGGGATGGTCTGGAGGGCCGTTGCCGGCAGGTGACTCTGTGTGCTGAAGCGCTAGCATCCCTCGCACTTGTCGACCAGCCGCTTGGCCTCTTCCAAGGCTGTCGGCCAGTAGAAGCCGTGGTGGAATGCCTTGGCCACTAGGGTTCTGGAGGCGGCGTGATGCCCGCACTCGCCCTGGTGGATGTCGAGGAGGATTTCTTGCCCCTTCTCCGGCTCGACGCAGCATTGGAACACGCTGGTGGTGCTGCGATGAACTAGCTCGCGGTTGATGATGCTGTAAGCCGGGGCCCGACGCTGGATTTGTCTTGCCGCGGCCTCGTCAGGGGGGAGCTCACCGTGCAAGAGGAAAGCCAGAATGGGCTGGGCCCACGAGGGGGCCGAAACGAGAGCCGGCTCGAGCTCGAGTGGAACGCCGGGGGCAGCCGGAGCCGCCGGGTCCGGCCCGTCAGTCCCCGGGACCGGCGCGCCTGTCCCCGAGACTGGGACAGCGGGGGGTGCGGCGATCGCCGTCAGGATGGCCATAGAGCCAGAGCCAGCCGCCGCGGGGGTGCCAGATGCTGGAGCCAACGGAGTCGGCATCGCCGCCGGAGCTGATGGTGCTGGCAGAGCAGCCGGAGCTGACGGCACCGGCGGAGCTGCCGGAGCAGCCGGCACGAAGATAGACTCCGATTCGGGGGAAGGCTTGATCGAAGGCTTGAGCAGCCGTTCGAGGGAGACGCCGGCTGGGATGGCCTGCCGGGTGGAGCCGATTTTTGCCAACGTATCGACCGCCTCGTTGTCCGCCCGGGGGACGTGGTGGAACTCACAACCCTCGAAGGAGCCGGTGAGCTGCTGGACGAGGAAGCGATAGCTAGCCATGTTGGCGTCCCTGGCGTCCCATTCGCCAGAGACCTGCTGCACCACGAGGTCGGAGTCGCCAAAGCAGAGGATGCGCCAGATCCCGATCTCCTTGGCGAGCCGGAGGCCGTGGACGAGTGCTTCGTACTCGGCCACGTTGTTGGAGGCGGCGAAGAGGATCTGGAGTGCGTACTTGAGCTGGTCCCCCTTCGGGGACGACAAGACGATGCCGGCTCCCAGGCCGGTTCGCATCTTCGAGCCGTCGAAGTGCATGCGCCAATGCGTGGAGTATGGGGGAGGCGGCATGAACTGGGTCTCGGTCCAGTCGATGAGGAAGTCTGCCATTGTCTGCGATTTGATGGCGGTGCGCGGCTCGTACTGAATCTCGTGGTCGGCGAGAGCGATGGCCCATTTGGCGATCCGGCCGGTGGCGTCCCGGCCGCTCATGATCTCGCCGAGCGGGGCCGTGCTTACCACGGTGATGGTGTGCTCCTGGAAGTACTGCTTGACGTTCTTGGCGGCAAAGTATATGCCGTAGCACATCTTCTGGTAGTGGGCGTAGTTCTGCTTGGAGGCGGAGAGGACCTCGCTGAGGTAGTAGACGGGGCGCTGGACCGGCAGCGCTTTGCCCTCCTCTGGCCGCTCCACCACCAGCACGACACTGATCATGCGGGTGGTGGCCGCGATGTACGCGAGCATTGGCTCCTTCTCAGCCGGCGCCGCCAGGACGGGGGCGTTGGAGAGTGCGCGCTTAAGGTCGCGAAATGCTTCGTCTGCCTGGTCGTTCCACTCGAACTTGGGTGTCTTCTTCATGAGCTGGTAGAGGGGCATCGCCTTCTCGCCCAGCCGGCTGATGAACCGGCTGAGCGAGGCAAGACAGCCGGCGAACTTCTGGACGTCGACAAGCTTGGCCGGCTTGTGCATGCGCTCGATGGCCCTGATCTTCTCTGGGTTAGCTTCGATGCCGCGGGCGGACACGAAGAAACCCAGGAGCTGGCCGGCTGGTGCTACTTCTTGAGCATGCGTTGGTTTTCCCTTGAAGAGGAAAGGGTGATGCAGCAAAGTAGATAAGTATTTCCCTCAGTTGTTGAGAACCAAGGTATCAATCCAGTAGGAGATACAAGCAAGTCCCCAATAGATGTACCTACACAAATAATCAAACACTTGCACCCAACGCTATAAAGGGGTTGTCAATCTCTTCACGGTTATTTGCAAGGATGAGATCTGATAGAGATAGGTATGATAGATTGCTAGAACGGAAAGTAAAACAAAAGTAAAAATAATGCAGCGAGATATTTTTGGTATTTTTGGTTTTAGATCTGAAAGTATAATAGGGAAAATAGACCCGGGGGCCATAGGTTTCACTAGAGGCTTCTCTCATGAAGGAAAATAATACGGTGGGTGAACAAATTACTGTCGAGCAATTGATAGAAAAGCGAATAATTATGACGATATCCAAGGCAATGATTATGCATATAGGCATCACGTCCGTATCAAGTAGACCGAAACGATTCTGCATCTACTACTATTACTCCACACATCGACCGACTCCTGCCTGCATCTCGAGTATTAAGTCCATGAAGAACAGAGTAACGCATTAGGTAAGATGACATGATGTAGAGGGATAAACTCAAGCAATATGATGAAAACCCCATCTTTTTATCCTCGATGGCAACAATACAAATACGTGCCTCGCTACCCCTACTTTGTCACTGGGTGAGGACACCGCAAGATTGAACCCAAAACTAAGCACTTCTCCCATTGCAAGAATTACCAATCTAGTTGGCCAAACCAAACCAATAACTCGAAGAGACTTGCAAAGATATGAAATCATGCGTATAAGAATTCAGAGAAGATTCAAATAATATTCATAGATAAGCTGATCATAAACCCACAATTCATCGGATCTCGACAAACACACCGCAAAAGAGTATTACATCGGATAGATCTCCATGAAGATCATGAAGAACATGGTATTGAAGAACAAAGAGAGAGAAGAAGCCATCTAGCTACTAGCTATGGAGCCGAAGGTCTGTGGTAAACTACTCACACATCATCGGAGGGGCAATGGAGTTGATGTAGATGCCCTCCGTGATCGAATCCCCCTCCGGCAGATTACCGGAAAAGGCTCCAAGATGGGATCTCACGGGAACAGAGGCTTCCGGCGGCGGAAAAGTATTTTCGTGGCTCTTTTTAGTATCCAGGGAATATTTGGGAATTTATAGGCCGAAGAATAGGGTTAGGAGGGCTGCCGTGGGGCCACAAGCCAGGGGGGCGCGCCTCCCCCCTTAGGGCGCGCCCTAGTGGCTTGTGACGCCACGGCAGATCTCCTGCCTTCATCTCCAAGTCTTCTGGGTTCCTTCTGGTCCAAGAAAAATCATTCCAAAGATTTTATTCCGTTTGGACTCCGTTTAATATTCCTTATCTGCAATACTCAAAAACAAGGAAAAAACAGAAACTGGCACTAGGCTCTAGATTAATAGGTTAGTCCCAAAAATAATATAAAATAGCATATTAATGCATATAAAACATCTAAAACAGATAATATAATAGCATGGAACAATAAAAAATTATAGATACGTTGGAGACGTATCAAGCATCCCCAAGCTTAATTCCTGCTCGTCCTCGAGTAGGTAAATGATAAAAACAGAATTTTTGATGTGGAATGCTACCTAACATATTTATCCATGTAATATTCTTTATTGTTGCATGAATATTCAGATCCATAAGATTCAAAACAAAAGTCTAATATTGACATAAAAACAGTAATACTTCAAGCATACTAACAAGGCAATCGTGTCCTTTCGAAATAACATGGCCTTAGAAAGTTATCCCTACAAAATCATATGTCTGGCTATGCTCCATCTTCCCCACACAAAGTATCTAAATTATGCACAACCCCGATGACAAGCCAAGCAATTGTTTCACACTTTTTATGTTCTCAAACCTTTTCAACTCTCACGCAATACATGAGCGTGAGCCATGGATATAGCACTATAGGTGGAATAGAATATGGTGGAGGTTGCGAGGAAAAAGGAGAAGATATTCTCACATCAACTAGGCGTATCAACGGGCTATGGAGATGCCCATCAATAGATATCAATGTGAGTGAGTAGGGATTGCCATGCAACAGATGCACTAGAGCTATAAGTGTATGAAAGCTCAAAAAGAAAACTAAGTGGTTGTGCATATGATGAAAAATTCCACTAGTTATATGAAAGTGACAAAATAGGAGACTCTTATCATGAAGATCATGGTGCTACTTTGAAGCACAAGTGTGGAAAAAGATAGTAGCATTGTCCCTTCTCTCTTTCTCTCATTTTTTTTCCCCCCTTTTTTTGTTTTTTTTGGTTGGCTTCTTTGGCCTCTTTTTTTTTATTTGGGCTTCGCTGGCCTCTTTTATTATTTGTAAAGTCCGGAGACTCATCCCAACTTGTGAGGGATTCATAGCTTCCATCATCCTTTTCTCTCACGGGACAATGCTCTAATAATGAAAATCATCACACTTTTATTTACTTACAACTCAAAAATTACAACTCGATACCTAGAACAAAATATGACTCTATATGCAATATGAAAGTGATGGTGCGTGTCATGAAAAACGGAACGGTGGAAGTTGCATGGCAATATATCTCGGAATGGCTATGGAAATGCCATAATAGGTAGGTATGGTGGCTGTTTAGAGGAAAATATATGGTGGCTGTTTTGAGGAAGGTGGGTTTGATGCACCTGCGAAAGTTGCGCGGTACTAGAGAGGCTAGCAAAGGTGGAAGGGTGAGAGTGCGTATAATCCATGGACTCAACATTAGTCATAAAGAACTCACATACTTATTGCAAAAGTCTATTAGTTATCGAAACAACGCATTAGACGCATGCTCCTAGGGGAGAGGTTGGTAGGAGTTAACCATCACGCGCTCCCGACCCTCACACAAAGGTTGACAATCATTAAACAAATCATGCTCCGACTTCGTTACATAACAGTTCACCATACGTGCATGCTACGGGAATCACAAACTTCAACACAAGTATTTCTTCCAATTCACAATTACTCACTAGCATGACTCTCATATTACCATCTTCATATCTCAAAACTATATGCAAGGAATCAAACTTCTCATAGTATCCAATGCACTTAATATGAAAGTTTTTATTATATCCCTCTTGGATGCCCATTATATTAGGACTAAATTCATAACCTAAACCAATTACCATGCTGTTTAAAGAATCTCAAAATAAGATAAGTGAGGTACGAGAGTTCAATAATTTCTATAAAATAAAACACCACCGTGCTCTAAAAAGATATAAGTGAAGTACTGGAGCAACATTGCCTAGCTCAAAAGATATAAGTGAAGCACATAGAGTATTATAATAAATTCACGATTCAGTGTGTCTCTCTCAAAAGATGTGTGCAGCAAGGATGATTGTGGCAAACTAAAAAGCAAAGACTCATATCATACAATACGCTCCAAGCAAAACACATATCATGTGGTGAATAAAAATATAGCATCAAGTAAATTTACCGATGGATTGAAGACGAAAGAGGGGATGCCTTCCGGGGCATCCCCAAGCTTAGGCTTTTTGGTACCCTTGAATATGGCTTGGGGTGCCTTGGGCATCCCCAAGCTTAGGCTCTTGCCACTCCTTATTCCATAGTCCATCAAATCTTTACCCAAAACTTGAAAACTTCACAACACAAAACTCAACAGAAAACTCATGAGATCCGTTAGTATAAGAGAAATAAATCACCACTTTAGGTACTGTTGTGAACTTATTCTTCATTTATATCGGTGAAATATCTACTGTATTCTAACTTCTCCATGGTTCATACCCCCCCCCCCCCCCCGATACAACCCATAGATACATCAAAATAAGCAAACAACACAAAGAAAACAGAATCTGTCTAAAACAGAACAGTCTGTAGCAATCTATAGACTTTGAATACTTATGTAACTCCAAAAATTCTGAAAAATTAGTAAAATCAGGGCAATTTGTATATCAATCGTGTGTAAAAATTTCAGATCAAAAGCACGTTCCAGTGAATTTACAAAATTCCTGGACTGAGAGAAAAAGTTTCTGTTTTTCAGCAAAATCAAATCACAAACACCGTAGACCATCCCAAAGGTCTTACTTGGCTCAAACACTAATTTAAACAAGAAAACACAATTACTACAGAGGTAATAATGTGCAAAACACTCAAAAACAGAAGCAAAAACAAAAGCATAAAAATAAAATTGGGTTGCCTCCCAACAAGCGCTATTGTTTAACGCCCCTAGCTAGGCATAACGCAATAGATCTAGGTATTGTCATAATAGTAAGGGAGATAATCCATGCTCATCTCATACTCCCTTCTTTCAGCGGCAAGTTTCCTTTGTGGCAAGCAAAAGTAATCAAAAGGGCTAAATTTAATAGGATAAGGATCCTTAAGATCAAGTGCGGGAGGGATAGGTTCCTCCTTCGGCCCCCTATAGTGTATAATCAATTCATCATTGTAGGCTTTCCTTTGGTGGAAAGTCATAAGCCTATCTCTTAATATGAACTCCAATCCGTTATTTTGTATAGCAAAATTATCATTGAGTTCAGAAATCTTATCAATCAAAACCTCGATAGGGACCCTTTTTCTCAAATTTTCATTATAGGCAACATAATCCGGAGATTGCAATCTCATTATTTCATCTTGATTAAAAAGGATCTCCTCTATGGGGGGACATCCAGCATTAATTTTATAATGAGCAAAGATTTCACTAGCCTCTTTCATGATGAATCTAAACTCATGGGCTAGAAATATAGTGGCGGCACGCTTAACAGAAGAATACTGAATATTAGAGAACTCAAGAAAAATCCTTTGTATGCAAGGATGCATATGAACAAATTGCCTCTCAAGTTCAATTATTAGAAGTGTTATGGCATCCGCAAGACTATTAGTTTTATTGAGAATAGACCCTCCCAAGGTAGGTAGCGTACCAGCACAAGTAAAGAAATCTTGAATAACACCTTTTCCAATAATATTGCCGCTACCTATGCGGAATTTTTTTGTATGCATGATAGTAGGTTCTTCATGAGAGTCATTATTAGCAAGATTGTCAAAATTCCCCTCAAGATTATTACTATCCTTTTCAATGAAAACCTCCCCAGATTCAGACATGATGGCAACGAATAGATCTGGCACACAAGCAAACGAAAAGACGAACGGAAGAAGGGCGAATAAAAAGGCAAATCTTTTTGGGTTTTTTGAAAATCGTTTTAGAAGTGGGGGAGAGGAAAACGAGAGGCAAATGGCAAATAATGTAAATGCAAGAGATGAGTTTGTGATGGGTACTTGGTAGGCTTGATGTAGATCTCCTCGGCAACGGCGCCAGAAATCCTTCTTGCTACTTCTTGAGCATGCGTTGGTTTTCCCTTGAAGAGGAAAGGGTGATGCAGCAAAGTAGATAAGTATTTCCCTCAGTTGTTGAGAACCAAGGTACTGTTGGGGAACGTTGCATAGAAAACAAAAAAAATTCTACGCACACGCAAGATCTATCCATGGAGATGCATAGCTACGAGAGGGGGAGTGTGTCTACGTACCCTCGTAGACCGTAAGCGGAAGCGTTAGAACAACGTGGTTGATGTCGTCGAACAACTTCACGATCCAACCGACCGAGTACCGAACGTACGGCACCTCCGCGTTCAGCACACGTTCAGCTCGGTGATGTCCTCGACTTCTTGATCCAGCAAGACGGCGAGGTAGTGGATGAGTTCCGGCAGCACGACGGAGTGGTGATGGTGATGGTGATGCTATCTCCGCAGGGCTTCGCCCAAGCACTGCGAAAATATGACCGAGGGATGGAACTGTGGAGGGGGGCGCCGCACACGGCTAAGACAATGTTGTATCTCCTTTGGGGCGCCCCCTCTCCTCTATTTATATATGTGTAGGGGTTTGGAGTAGAAGGAATAGTGCCACGTGAACAGTAACCGTGAATAGTACACACGTGGACTTGGACTCCAAAATCCAATCCTATTCCTACTAGGACTCTCTCTTTTTCCTTCCCTAGATGCGTGGGCTTTTGAGGACTTGGTGCGCCTGGTCCAATAAGGCCAGGGCACCTCCCCTTAGCCCATGTCAGCCCTTGGGACGTGGTGGACCCACTTGTGGACTTCCGGACCCCTCCGGAATCCTCTGGAAGCTTCCCGGTACAATACCGAAAAAAACTGCATTTTTTCCGGAACCCAAAATATGACTTCCCATATATAAATCTTTACCTCTCGACCATTCCGAGACTCCTCGTGACGTCCGGGATCTCATCTGGGACTCCGAACAACATTCGGTTACCAATTCACATAACTCATATAACACTATATCGTCAACGAACGTTAAGCGTGCGGACCCTACGGGTTCGGGAATGATGTAGACATGACCGAGACGCCTCTTTGGTCAATAACCAATAGCGGAACCTGGATGCCCATATTGGTTCCTACATATTCCACGAAGATCTTATCGGTCGAACCGCAATGACAACATACGTAATTCCCTTTGTCCGTCGGTATGTTACTTGCCCGAGATTCGATCGTCGGTATCTCCATACCTAGTTCAATCTCGTTACTGGCAAGTCTCTTTACTCGTTCCGTAATACATCATCCCATAACTAACTCCTTAGTCACTTTGCTTGCAAGCTTCTTATGATGTGCATTACCGAGAGGGCCCAGAGATACCTCTCCAAAACACGGAGTGACAAATCCCAGTCTCGATCCATGCCAACTCAACGGACACCTTCGGAGATACCTGTAGAGCATCTTTATGATCACCCAGTTACGTTGTGACGTTTGATAGCACACAAGGTATTCCTCCGGTATCCGGGAGTTGCATGATCTCATGGTCTGAGGAACATGTATTTGACATTCAAGAAAGCAGTAGAAATAAACAGAACGATCATATGCTAAGCTAACGGGTGGGTCTTGTCCATCACATCATTCTCCTAATGATGTGATCCCGTTATCAAATGACAACTCATGTCTATGGTTAGGAAACCTTAACCATCTTTGATCAACGAGCTAGTCTAGTAGAGGCTCACTAAGGACACGGTATTTGTTTATGTATTCACACATGTATTTAAGTCTCCAGTCAATACAATTCTAGCATGAATAATAAACCTTTATCATGAACAAGGAAATATAAAATAATAACAACTTTATTATTGCCTCTAGGGCATATTTCGATCAGTCTCCCACTTGCACTAGAGTCAATAATCTAGATTACATAGTAATGAATCTAACACCCATGGAGTCTTGGTGCTGATCATGTTTTGCTCGTGGAAGAGGCTTAGTCAACGGGTCTGCCACATTCAGATCCGTGTGTACTTTGCAAATTTCTATATGTCTCCATCCTTGACATATTCACGAATGGAGTTGAAGCGTCTCTTGATGTGTTTGGTCTTCTTGTGAAACCTGGGCTCCTTGGCTATGGCAATTGCTCCAGTGTTGTCACAAAAGATTGTCATTGGACCCGATGCACCAGGTATTACACCTAGATCGGATATGAACTCCTTCATCCAGACTCCTTCATGTGCTGCTTCCGAAGCAGCTATGTATTCCGCTTCACACGTAGATCCCGCCACGACACTCTGCTTGGAACTGCACCAACTGACAGCTCCACCATTTAATATAAATACGTATCCGGTTTGTGACTTAGAGTCATCCGGATCAGTGTCGAAGCTTGCATCGACGTAACCCTTTACGACGAGCTCTTAGTCACCTCCATAAACGAGAAACATGTCTTTAGTCCTTTTCAGGTACTTCAGGATATTCTTGACCGCTGTCCAGTGATCCACTCCTGGATTACTCTGGTACCTCCCTGCCAAACTTATGGCAAGGCACACATCAGGTCTGGTACACAACATGGCATACATAATAGAACCTATGGCTGAGGCATAGGGAATGACTTTCATTTTCTCTATATCTTCTGCCGTGGTCGGGCATTGAGTCTGACTCAACTTCACACCCTGCAAGACAGGCAAGAACCCTTTCTTTGACTGATCCATTTTGAACTTCTTCAAAACTTTGTCAAGGTATGTGCTTTGTGAAAGTCCTATCAAGCGTCTTGATCTATCCCTATAGATCTTGATGCCCAATATATAAGCAGCTTCACCGAGGTCTTTCATTGAAAAATTCTTATTCAAGTATCCCTTTATGCCATCCAGAAATTCTATATCATTTCCAATCAATAATATGTCATCCACATATAATATTAGAAATGCTACAGAGCTCCCACTCACTTTCTTGTAAATACAGGCTTCACCGTAAGTCTGTACAAAACCATATGCTTTGATCACCTCATCAAAGCGTATATTCCAACTCCGAGATGCTTGCACCAGTCCATAGATGGATCGCTGGAGCTTGCACACTTTGTTAGCACCCTTAGGATCGACAAAACCTTCTGGTTGCATCATATACAACTCGTCTTTGAGAAAACCATTAAGGAATGCAGTTTTGACATCCATTTGCCAGATTTCATAATCATAAAATGCGGCAATTGCTAACATGATTCAGACAGACTTAAGCATCGCTACGGGTGAGAAAGTCTCATCGTAGTCAACCCCTTGAACTTGTCAAAAACCTTTCGCAACAAATCGAGCTTTGTAGACAGTGATATTACCATCAGCATCCCTCTTCCTCTTAAAAATCCATTTATTCTCAATGGCTTGCCGATCATCGGGCAAGTCCACCAAAGTCCACACTTTGTTCTCATACATGGATCCTATCTCAGATTTCATGGCCTCAAGCCATTTGTCGGAATCCGGGATTATCATAGCTTCTTCATAGTTCGTAGGTTCGCCGTTGTCTAACAACATAACTTCCAGAACAGGATTACCGTACCACTCTGGTGCGGAATGTACTCTGGTCGACCTACGAAGTTCAGTAGTAACTTGATCTGAAGTTTCATGATCTTTATCATTATCTTCCTCTTTTATTGGTGTAGACATCACGGGAACGGTTTTCTCTGATGAGCTACTTTCCAATTCGAGAGAAGGTACAATTACCTCATCAAGTTCTACTTTCCTCCCACTCACTTCTTTCGAGAGAAACTCCTTCTCTAGAAAGGACCCATTCTTGGCAACAAAGACCTTGCCTTTGGATCTGTGGTAGAAGGGGTACCCAATTGTTTCTTTAGGGTATCCTATGAAGACGCACTTCTCCGCTTTGGGTTCGAGCTTATCAGGTTGAAGCTTTTTCACATAAGCATCGCATCCCCGAACTTTAAGAAACGACAGCTTAGGTTTCTTGCCAAACCATAGTTCATACGGTGTCATCTCAACAGATTTAGATGGTGCCCTATTTAACGTGAATGCAGCTGTCTCTAATGCATAACCCCAAAACGATAGTGGCAAATCGGTAAGAGACATCATAGAACGCACCATATCCAATAAAGTACGGTTACGAAGTTCGGACACACCATTACGCTATGGTGTTCCAGGTGGCGTGAGTTGTGAAACAATTCCACATTTTCTTAAATGAAGGACAAACTCGTAACTCAAATATTCGCCTCCACGATCAGATCGTAAAAACTTTATTTTCTTGTTACGATGATTCTCTACTTCACTCTGAAATTCTTTGAACTTTTCAAATATTTCAGACTTGTGTTTCATTAAGTAGATATACCCATATCTACTCAAATCATCTGTGAAGGTTAGAAAATAACGATACCCGCCGCGTGCTTCAACATTCATCGGACCGCATACATCGGTATGTATTATTTCCAACAAATCAGTAGCTCGCTCCATTGTTCCGGAGAACGGAGTTTTAGTCATCTTGCCCATGAGGCATGGTTCGCAAGTATCAAATGATTCATAATCAAGAGATTCCAAAAGTCCATCCGCATGGAGTTTCTTCATGCGCTTTACACCAATATGACCTAAACGGCAGTGCCACAAGTATGTTGCACTATCATTATCAACTTTGCATCTTTTGGCATCAATATTATGAATATGTGTATCACTACGATCGAGATTCAACAAGAATAGACCATTCACAAAAGGTGCGTGACCATAAAAGATGTTACTCATATAAATAGAACAACCATTATTCTCTGACTTAAATGAATAACCGTCTCGCAATAAACAAGATCCAGATATAATGTTCATGCTCAACGCTGGCACCAAATAACAATTATTGAGGTCTAAAACTAATCCCGAAGGTAGATGTAGAGGTAGCGTGCCGACGGCGATCACATCAACCTTGGAACCATTCCTGACGCGCATCGTCACCTCATCCTTAACCAATCTTCGCTTATTCCGTAGCTCCTGTTTCGAGTTACAAATATGAGCAACCGAACCGGTATCAAATACCCAGGCACTACTGCGAGCATTAGTGAGGAACACATCAATAACATGTATATCAAATATACCTTTGCTCACTTTGCCATCCTTCTTATCCGCCAAATACTTGGGGTAGTTCCGCTTCCAGTGACCAGTCCCTTTGCAGTAGAAGCACTCTGTTTCAGGCCTGGGTCCAGCTTTGGGTTTCTTCGTGGGAGCGGCAACTTGCTTGCCATTCTTCTTGAAGTTCCCCTTCTTTCCCTTGCCCTTTTTCTTGAAACTAGTGGTCTTGTTAACCATCAACACTTGATGCTCCTTCTTGATTTCTACCTCCGCTGATTTCAGCATCGCGAAGAGCTCGGGAATTGTCTTCTCCAACCCTTGCATATTATAGTTCATCACGAAACCTTTATAGCTTGGTGACAGTGACTGAAGAACTCTGTCAATAACACTCTCAACCGGAAGATCAATTCCCAGCCGAGTCAAGTGGTTGTGGTACCCAGACATTCTGAGTATGTGTTCACTGACAGAACTGTTCTCCTCCATCTTACAGCTGAAGAACTTGTTGGAGACTTCATATCTCTCAACCCGGGCATTAGCTTGAAATATCAATTTCAGCTCTTGGAACATCTCATATGCTCTGTGGCGTTCAAAACGCTTTTGTAGTCCCGGTTCTAAGCCGTAGAGCATGGCACACTGAACTATCGAGTAGTCATCAGATCGAGCCTGCCAAGCGTTCACAACGTCTGCAGCAGCTCCTGCAGCAGGTCCATCACCTAGCGGTGCATCAAGGACATAATTCTTCTATGCAGCAATGAGGATAATCCTCAAGTTATGGACCCAGTCCGTGTAGTTGCTACCATCATCTTTCAACTTAGCTTTCTCTAGGAACGCATTAAAATTCAACGGAACAGTAGCACGGGCCATTTATCTACAACATATATATGCAAAGAAACCATCAAGACTAAGTTCATGATAAATTAAGTTCAATTAACCAAATTACTAATGAACTCCCACTTAAATTAACATCCCTCAAGTTAACTAAGTGATACATGATCCAAATCAACTAGCCCATGTCCGATCATCACGTGAGATGGGATAGTCATCAATGGTGAACATCTCCATGTTGATCATATCTACTATATGACTCATGTTCGACCTTTCGGTCTCCAGTATTCCGAGACCATGTCTGTACATGCTAGGCTCGTCAAGTTTAACCCAAGTATTCTGCTTGTGTAAAACTGGCTTACACCCGTTGTATGTGAACGTAGAATCTATCACACCCGATCATCACGAGGTTCTTCGAAATGACGAACTTTAGCAACGGTGCATACTCGGGGAGAACACTTTTATCTTGAAATTTAGTGAAGGGATCATCTTATAATGCTACCGTCGTTCTAAGCAAAATAAGATGCATAAAGGATAAACATCACATGCAATCAAAATATGTGACATGATATGGCCATCATCTTGTGCTTTTGATCTCCATCTCCAAAGCATCATCATGATCTCCATCGTCACCGGCTCGACACCTTGATCTCCATCGTTGTGTCGTGGTCGTCTCGCCAACTATTGCTTCTACAACTATTTCTAACGCATAGCGATAAAGTAAAGCAATTACATGGCGCTTCCATTTCATACAATAAAGAGACAACCATAAGACTCCTGCCGGTTGCCGATAACTTACAAAACATGATCATCTCATACAACAAAGTATATCACATCATGTCTTGACCATATCACATCACAGCATACCCTGCAAAAACAAGTTAGACGTCCTCTACTTTGTTCTTGCAAGTTTTACGTGGCTGCTACGGGCTTCTAGCAAGAACCGTTCTTACCTACGGCACAAAACCACAACGGTGATTTATCAAGTTTGCTGTTTTAACCTTCAATAAGGACCGGCCGCAGTCAAATTCGATTCAACTAAAGTAGGAGAAACAAACACCCGCCAGCCACCTTTATGCAAAACAAGTTGCATGTCCGTCGGTGGAACCGGTCTCATGTACGTGGACATGTAAGGTTGGTCCGGGCCGCTTCATCTTACAATACCGCCGAATCAAAATAAGACGTTGGTGGTAAGCAGTATGACGATCACCGCCCACAACTCTTTGTGTTCTACTCGTGCATATCATCTACGCATAGACCTGGCTCATGATGCCACTGTTGGGGAACGTTGCATGGAAAACAAAACAATTTCTACGCACACGCAAGATCTATCCATGGAGATGCATAGCTACGAGAGGGGGAGTGTGTCTACGTACCCTCGTAGACCGTAAGCGGAAGCGTTAGAACAACGCGGTTGATGTCGTCGAACAACTTCACGATCCAACCGACCGAGTACCGAACGTACGGCACCTCCGCGTTCAGCACACGTTCAGCTCGGTGACGTCCTCGACTTCTTGATCCAGCAAGACGGCGAGGTAGTGGATGAGTTCCGGCAGCACGACGGCGTGGTGATGGTGATGGTGATGCTATCTCCGCAGGGCTTCGCCCAAGCACTGCGAAAATATGACCGAGGGACGGAACTGTGGAGGGGGGCGCCGCACACGGCTAAGACAATGTTGTATCTCCTTTGGGGCGCCCCCTCTCCTCTATTTATATATGTGTAGGGGTTTGGAGTAGAAGGAATAGTGCCACGTGAACAGTAACCGTGAATAGTACACACGTGGACTTGGACTCCAAAATCCAATCCTATTCCTACTAGGACTCTCCCTTTTTCCTTCCCTAGCTGCGTGGGCTTTTGAGGACTTGGTGCGCCTGGCCCAATAAGGCCAGGGCGTCTCCTCTTAGCCCATGTCAGCCCTTGGGACGTGGTGGACCCACTTGTGGACTTCCGGACCCCTCCGGAATCCTCTGGAAGCTTCCCGGTACAATACCGAAAAAAACTGCATTTTTTCCAGAACCCAAAATATGACTTCCCATATATAAATCTTTACCTCTCGACCATTCCGAGACTCCTCGTGACGTCCGGGATCTCATCTGGGACTCCGAACAACATTCGGTTACCAATTCACACAACTCATATAACACTATATCGTCAACGAACGTTAAGCGTGCGGACCCTACGGGTTCGGGAATGATGTAGACATGACCGAGACGCCTCTCTGGTCAATAACCAATAGCGGAACCTGGATGCCCATATTGGTTCCTACATATTCCACAAAGATCTTATCGGTCGAACCTCAATGACAACATACGTAATTCCCTTTGTCCGTCGGTATGTTACTTGCCCGAGATTCGATCGTCGGTATCTCCATACCTAGTTCAATCTCGTTACTGGCAAGTCTCTTTACTCGTTCCGTAATACATCATCCCGTAACTAACTCCTTAGTCACTTTGCTTTCAAGCTTCTTATGATGTGCATTACCGAGAGGGCCCAGAGATACCTCTCCGAAACACGGAGTGACAAATCCCAGTCTCGATCCATGCCAACTCAACGGACACCTTCGGAGATACCTGTAGAGCATATTTATGATCACCCAGTTACGTTGTGACGTTTGATAGCACACAAGGTATTCCTCCGGTATCCGGGAGTTGCATGATCTCATGGTCTGAGGAACATGTATTTGACATTCAAGAAAGCAGTAGAAATAAACAGAACGATCATATGCTAAGCTAACGGATGGGTCTTGTCCATCACATCATTCTCCTAATGATGTGATCCCGTTATCAAATGACAACTCATGTCTATGGTTAGGAAACCTTAACCATCTTTGATCAACGAGCTAGTCTAGTAGAGGCTCACTAGGGACACGATATTTGTTTATGTATTCACACATGTATTTAAGTTTCCGGTCAATACAATTCTAGCATGAATAATAAACCTTTATCATGAACAAGGAAATATAAAATAATAATAACTTTATTATTCCCTCTAGGGCATATTTCCATCAGGTATCAATCCAGTAGGAGATACAAGCAAGTCCCCAATAGATGTACCTACACAAATAATCAAACACTTGCACCCAACGCTATAAAGGGGTTGTCAATCCCTTCACGGTTATTTGCAAGGATGAGATCTGATAGAGATAGGTATGATAGATTGCTAGAACGGAAAGTAAAACAAAAGTAAAAATAATACAGCGAGATATTTTTGGTATTTTTGGTTTTAGATCTGAAAGTATAATATGGAAAATAGACCCGGGGGCCATAGGTTTCACTAGAGGCTTCTCTCATGAAGGAAAATAATACGGTGGGTGAACAAATTACTGTCGAGCAATTGATAGAAAAGCGAATAATTATGACGATATCCAAGGCAATGATTATGCATATAGGCATCACGTCCGTGTCAAGTAGACCGAAACGATTCTGCATCTACTACTATTACTCCACACATCGACTGACTCCTGCCTGCATCTAGAGTATTAAGTTCATGAAGAACAGAGTAACGCATTAGGTAAGATGACATGATGTAGAGGGATAAACTCAAGCAATATGATGAAAACCCCATCTTTTTATCCTCGATGGCAACAATACAAATACGTGCCTCGCTACCCCTACTTTGTCACTGGGTGAGGACACCGCAAGATTGAACCCAAACCTAAGCACTTCTCCCATTGCAAGAATTACCAATCTAGTTGGCCAAACCAAACCAATAACTCGAAGAGACTTGCAAAGATATGAAATCATGCATATAAGAATTCAGAGAAGATTCAAATAATATTCATAGATAAGCTGATCATAAACCCACAATTCATCGGATCTCGACAAACACACCGCAAAAGAGTATTACATCGGATAGATCTCCATGAAGATCATGAAAAACATGGTATTGAAGAACAAAGAGAGAGAAGAAGCCATCTAGCTACTAGCTATGGACCCGAAGGTCTGTGGTAAACTACTCACGCATCATCGGAGGGGCAATGGAGTTGATGTAAATGCCCTCTGTGATCGAATCCCCCTCCGGCAGATTACCGGAAAAGGCTCCAAGATGGGATCTCACGGGAATAGAGGCTTCCGGCGGCGAAAAAGTATTTTCGTGGCTCTTTTTAGTATCCAGGGAATATTTGGGAATTTATAGGCCGAAGAATAGGGTTAGGAGGGCTGCCGTGGGGCCACAAGCCAGGGGGCGCCCCCCCCCTAGGGCGCGCCCTAGTGGCTTGTGATGCCACGGCAGATCTCCTGCCTTCATCTCCAAGTCTTCTGGGTTCCTTCTGGTCCAAGAAAAATCATTCCGAAGATTTTATTCCGTTTGGAATCCGTTTAATATTCCTTATCTGCAATACTCAAAAACAAGGAAAAAACAGAAACTGGCACTAGGCTCTAGATTAATAGGTTAGTCCCAAAAATAATATAAAATAGCATATTAATGCATATAAAACATCCAAAACAGATAATATAATAGCATGGAACAATCAAAAATAAATTATAGATACGTTGGAGATGTATCAGCTGGCACGCCGAAGACGCACTTCTCCGGGTTCATCTTGATCTTGTATTCGCGCAAGTTAGCGAAGGTCTCCCGGAGATCGTCGAGGAGGCTGAAATGCTTCTTGGTCTTGACGACGATGTCGTCCACGTAGACGTGGACGTTCCTGCCGATCTGGGGCAGGAGACACTTCTGCATGCAGCGCTGGAAGGTAGCGCCCGCGTTCTTCAGACCGAAGGACATGGTGATGTAGCAGTAGGCTCCGAAAGGGGTGATGAAGGAGGTCTTCAGCCGGTCGGCTGGATCCAGCTTGATCTGGTGGTAGCCGGAATAGGCGTCCAGGAAGGACAGCAAGTCGCAGCCGGCCGTGGAGTCGATGACTTGATTGATCCGGGGCAGGGCAAATGGGTCCTTGGGACAGGCCTTGTTCAGGCTGGTGTAGTCGATTCACATGCGCCAGGTCTTGTTTTTCTTCAGCACCAGGACTGGGTTGGCCAGCCAGTCCGGGTGGAACACTTCCATGATGAAGCCGGCTGCGAGCAGCCGGGCGATCTCTTCTCCTATAGTACGCCGCTTCTCCTCGGAGAAACGGCGCAGGGGTTGCTTGACCGGCTTTGCATCCGGCCGCACATGAAGTTTGTGCTCGGCGAACTTCCTCGGAACACCCGACATGTCTTTTGGAGACCATGCAAAGATGTCCCGATTCTCACGGAGGAAGTCGACGAGCTCGCCTTCCTATTTGCTGCTGAGGTTGGCGCCGATGGTGACACACTGCTTGGGGTTGGCCGGGTCGAGCGACACCTGTTTGGTGTCGTTGGACGGCTGGAACGACGCCTCGCTGACCGACTGGGACGGGGGAGCTGGCACGGCCGGCTGGTTGGAGGCGTGAGCCACGAGCCGGTCGAGCTGCCGCCTCTCCTCCGCTATCTCCAGGGCCTCGGCCAGCCGGCTGCCGTCGCGCGCGCACTCGACCCACATTTTGTAGTCGCCGGCGATGGTGATGATGCCCTTGGGACCCGGCATCTTGAGTTTGAGGTAGGCATAGTGGGGGATCGCCATGAACTTGACGAGGGCCGGCCGGCCCAGCAGCGCGTGGTAGGGTCTGTCGAGGTCCACCACCTCAAACCAGACCGGCTCACGGCGGAAGTGGCTCTGGTTGCCGAAGAGGACGTCGAGCTCGATCTTGCCGACGGGGGTGCAGGACTTTCCCGGCACGATGTCGTGGAAAACCATCCGGCTCACCCGCAGGTCTTTCTCCCCGAGCCCCAGTTTGAGCATCGTGTCGCGATAGAGGATGTTGATGCTGCTGCCCCCGTCGATCAACACCCGCGAGAAACGGCAGGTGCGCCTCTCGGAGACGATGGTGGGATCGAGGACAAGGGCGTGGCTGCCCGGGTTTGGCATCACGGCCGGGTGGTCCGCTTGGCTCCAGGTGACCGGCTTCTCGGACCAATGCATGAACTGGGGGACCGAGGGGACGGTGGCGTTCACCTCGCGCCGGCGCTGGCGCACGCTGTGCTTGTCGGTTGCTTCGCTGGTGAAGACGACGTAGGACCCGTCCTGGTTAGGGAACTAGTCATGGAGGCGGCCTTCGTTGGCAGCCGGGGCCGGAGCAAGCGGCTGGGCCGGAGCCGGAGCCGGCGCACGGGGAGCCGGAGCCGGAGGAGCTGGAAGGCCCTCGCCTCGGGCTAGCCGCTGGGAGAAGCTGCACTGCCGGAGCGTATGGGTGGCCGGCTTGGCCCCGGAGTGGTGCTTGCAGGGCAGGTCGAGCATTTGTTCGAAGGTAAGCTTGGGCTGCCAGGCGGCCTTGCCGGTGCGTTGACGCTGGCTGGGGGCCTGGGCAGCCGGTTGCTCCTCTTCGATGGTGGCGACCTGCCGGCACCCGTAGCGGGGATCCGGCTGGTCGGGCTTGCGTTTGTTGTTCTGCTGCTGCCGGTTGTCGGCGGCCGCCCGCGCGCGGCAGACGGTGGAGCTGGCTTGGCCGGCGTGGTGACCTTCATCCGCATCGCGGAGTCGGCCGTGGCGTATTTGTCCGCCTTGGCCATCAGATCCGCCAAGGTCGCCGGCTCAGAGCACAAGAGCTTGTGCTTGAGGGGGGTGCCGTCGCGGCAACCCTCGATAAAGTACTGGATGGCTTGCACCTCGTGCACCCCCTCGCAGGAGTTGCGGAGCTCGGTCCAGCGTGTGAGGTAGTCGCGGAGGGGCTCCTCCGGCCCCTGGACGCACATGGCCAGCTCGTGGGGCCGGCCGGGCCGTTTGTAGGTGCCGGTGAAGTTGCGGACGAAGGCTTCCTCGAAGTCCGTCCAGGTGTTGATGCTGCCGGCCGATAGGCTGTTAAGCCAGGTTAGGGCCGAGCCGGTCAACATGAGGGGAGCGTAGCCGTACGTACGGCTACGCGTTTGTTTCCCCTGGCGATGCCGACTGCAGTGGTGTAGTCGATCAGCCAGTCCTCCAGCTTGGCGGTGCCGTTGTACTTCGGGGTGTCGCGAGGGAGAGTGAAGCCGGCCGGGAACGGCTCATTGCGGATCCAGGGGCCGAAACATGCCGGGCCGATCGAGCCCTCCTCCACGAGGAGGGCCGATTGTGCTAGCCGGTCGATGCGGGTTCGGGCATCGTTCTCGCTCCGCGGAATACGCGGGCCGAGCCGAACGGCGAGCTCGGGGTGGACATTCGGGGCAGGCGAGCGGGCGCGTTCCCACCGCGGGGGCGGGGTATGGTCCCGGCTGTGCCGACTGCCGCCAGCCGGAGCGTCATTGCGCCGACTGTTGACGGCCGGCTGCTCGTCCCGCAGCCGGGTGCGTCCGTTGTTGGACCCAACGCCCCGCCGGCCAGAGCCGCGAGGGGAAGAGGCTTGCTGAACTGGCCGGCGCTGGCCAGCAGTAAGCGGGGCGTCTCCCACGGGGACGGGAATTTCGGAGCCGACGTTGCCGTCGAGCCGGGCCTGCTGGGCGTTGGCGGTGGCGATGAGGTCTTGGATGTGTCGGTCCTACCGCTCTCGCTCTTCGCCCTCCAGGCTGGCGAGGACGGCGTAGGCTACGTGGGCGGCCCTCAAGTTGGCGGCCGGCGTGTCGTAGGTGGGGAGCATGCCGCCGAGGATCTCCGCGACCATGCGGCCGCGGTTACGGACATCACCGCGCCGGCTGGGCTCGTTGCCGGCGGGGGTGAGGCCGTAGGCGGAGTTATACTCGCGCTGCGCGGACTCCATCCGGCACTTGGTGGTGGCGAGCACGGTTGCCTCGTCGAACAGCAGCCGGCGAGCAGCCTCCAGCTCGGCCATAGCCGTGGCTGGGTTCGTCGTGGGCGCGACGGGGGTGCTGAGGCCCCGAAGCACGGAGCCGAGGGGGTCAGAGGTGCCGGCACGAGCGGCCGCGGCGGCCGCGTCCGCCTCCGCCCTGGCACGACCGGAGGTCGTGTAAGAGCCGATGGCCATTACCCCCGCGCGGACGCGGGAGTCGCCGTCCTCGCCCGGGGCGAGTGCGCCCACGGACGAGGGCGGGTCGAGGCAGTCGAGCACCTGGCCAGGGTACCCGTCGGCAGCCGGCTCGTCGGTGAGGCTCAGCCTACCAACGCGCTCAGTGAGGACGGCGATGTCGACCAGAGCGTCGCTGCCGAGGCACTCGTCGGAGAGGCCGGCAACGTCGCCCGCAGGGCCAGCAGGAACGGGGTTCCGCCCCGTAGGAGCAAGCCCCATGAGCGTGCAGTTCCGCCCGGACGCGAGGCGGTCGGGGAAGGTGGCGAAGGGTCCCGCCCGGAGCGTGACTCCGGCCGGCGCCGCGGAGGGCCCCACGGTGGGCGCCAACTGTCGTGGTTTTCTCACGGCAGATGCCATGGGGTGGCTTATCTGGAGTGGTTGGGGCCGAAGGACGCCAACGGGCTCCGGGAGCAGGATTAGGCACAAGCGGTGAAGGACACACGATGTACCCAGGTTCGGGGCCCTCCGTGGGAGGTAATACCCCTAGTCCTGCTGGTCTAGTTAGATGGTGGGTGATGTTACAATGGTGCTCTCTGAGCTGAGGTCTAGAGGAGGAAGAAGGAGCAGCCGGCTCCTCTTCCCTTGCTACGTGGGCGTGAAAGTGTGGGATGGGAGAATCCTCTCGTGCTTGCCCGCCTGATGCATGAAGGCCTCGGGGGGTTTTATAGGCCAACCCCCCGGCTTACAATATCCCTAAGGTACTAAAGGGGGGGACCCGGTTGGCAGCCTCTCCAGCCGGCCTGGGGGCCCGCCGGCTGAGCCGTCTCATCGTCCGTAGGGCCCGCCGGCTATGCGGTCCCATCACCGACCGGGGCCCGCCAGCCGACTCTTCTATTGGCCCGCGCCCACCTGCCGCGGCACGGGCCGCCGCGCCCGGCGTCGTCTTGCGCCAGCCGGCCGAAGTCAGCGGTACGACCGGCTGTGCTGTAGCCACGCCGGGGCAGGTAACAGAGTGGACGGCGGCGCAGCGGCAGTGTGGCTTGATACGTCTCCAACGTATCCACTTTTCCAAACTCTTTTGCCCTTGTTTTGGACTCTAATTTGCATGATTTGAATGGAACTAACCCGGACTGACGCTGTTTTGAGCTGAATTGCCTTGGTGTTATTTTTGTGCAAAAAAAAAAGTTCTCGGATTGCCCTAAAAATTTACGGAGAATATTTTTGGAATTAATAAAAAATATTGGCGAAAGAATCAACCGGAGAGGGGCCACCACCTGGCCACAAGCCAGGGGGCGCGCCCCCCTGTCTTGTGGGGCCCCTGTGGCTCCTCCGACCTCGTTTCCACTCCTATATATTCCTATTTGCGGAGAAAAAAATTAGGGAGAATAGTTCATCGCATTTTATGATACGGAGCCGCCGCCACCTCCTGTTCTTCCTCGGGAGGGCAGATCTGGAGTCTGATTTGGGCTCCGGAGAGGGGAAATCGACGCCATCGTCATCACCAACCATCCTTCATCACCAATTTCATGATGCTCTCCGCCGTTCGTGAGTAATTCCATCGTAGGCTTGCTGGACGGTGATGGTTTGGATGAGATTTACCATGTAATCGAGTTAGTTTGGTTAGGGTTTGATCCCTAGTATCCACTATGTTCTGAGATTGATGTTGCTATGACTTTGCTATGCTTAATGCTTGTCACTAGGGCCCGAGTGCCATGATTTCAGATCTGAACCTATTATGTTTTCATGAATATATGTGTGTTCTTGATCCTATCTTGCAAGTTGTAGACACCTATTACGAGTTATGATCCGCATCCCCTAGGGTGACAATAACTGGGATTCTTTCCGGTGATTACCGTAGTTTGAGGAGTTCATGTATTCACTAAGTGCTAATGATTTGGTCCGGTTCTCTATTAAAAGGAGGCCTTAATATCCCTTAGTTTCCATTAGGACCCCGCTGCCACGGGAGGGTAGGACAAAAGATGTCATGCAAGTTCTTTTCCATAAGCACGTATGACTATATATGGAATACATGCCTACATTACATTGATGAATTGGAGCTAGTTCTGTGTCACCCTATGTTATAACCGTTGCATGATGAATGCCATCCGACATAATTATCCATCACTGATCCATTGCCTACGAGCTTTTCACATATTGATCTTTGCTAAGTTACTTTTCCGTTGCTACTGTCACAATCACTACAACACTGCTACTGTCACTTGCCATCATTACCGTTACTTCCATACTACTTTGCTATTGAATACTTTGCTGTAGATATTAAGTCTTTCAGGTGTGGTTGAATTGACAACTCAGCTGCTAATACTCGAGAATATTCTTTGGCTCCCCTTGTGTCGAATCAATAAATTTGGGTTGAATACTCTACCCTCGAAAACTGTTGCGATCCCCTATACTTGTGGGTTATCAAAACCTTTTTCTAGCGCCGTTGCCGGGGAGCATAGCTCTATTCTCTGAGTCACTTGGAATTTATATCTGTTGATCACTATGAAGAATCTGAAAGACGCCAAAACTAAGATCTACCCCTCAACTACGAGGACAGGTAAGGAACTGCCATCTAGCTCTGCACTTGATTCACCTTCTGTTATGAGTAAATTTGCGACACCACCACCTGCTAGTAATTCTGATATGTCGCAAGTAATTGATGATGCTACTTCTACTATGCATGATGCTTATGATGATACTTTGCTTGATACTACTGTGCCACTGGGTGAATTCCTTGATGAACAAATTGCCAGAGTGAATGCTGAAACTGATGATATCTCTGAATCTGATGAAATTATTGAAACTGAACACTATGATACACCTGCTAGACCTAGCTCTCCTAGATATGAATTGCCTGATATACCTGAGGGTTATGTTATGGAAGGAGAGGTAGCTAGGGCCTTTCTTGCTTGTAAGGATAGAGATGATCTTAAGAAATTGCTACGCAAGTGGAAAGAAAAATCTTTGAATGCTAGAATGCAATATGATCCCAAGTTTGCTACTTCACCTATCTTTGTTACTGATAAGGATTATGAATTCTCTGTCAATCCTGAGTTAATTACTTTGGTTGAATCTGATCCTTTCCATGGTTATGAATCTGAAAATGTTGTGGCACATCTTACTAAGTTGAATGATATAGCCACCAATTCTTAAGTTGTTTCCTTTCTCATTAAAGGGTGATGCTAAGATATGGTTTAATTCTCTTGCTCCTGGTTGTGTGCGTAGTCCCCAGGATATGATACATTACTTCTCTGAAAAATATTTTCCTGCCCATAAGAAACAAGCTGCATTGCAGGAAATATTTAACTTTGTGCAAATTGAAGAAGAGAGTCTCCCACAAGCTTGGGGGAGGCTTCTCCAATTACTTAATGCTTTGCCTAATCACCCTCTCAAGAAAAATGAAATACTTGATATCTTTTATAATGGACTAACTGATGCTTCTAGGGACCACCTAGATAGTTGTGATGGTTGTGTTTTCAGGGAACGAACTGTTGAACAAGCTGAACTACTATTGAATAATATATTGAGCAATGATAATGATTGGGCTATTCCCGAACCACCTCCAAAGCCAACTCCGAAGAAAAGAGGTATTCTATTTCTCAGTCCTGAAGATATGCAAGAGGCAAAGAAATCTATGAAAGAAAAGGGTATTAAAGCTGAAGATGTTAAGAATCTACCACCTATTGAAGAAATACATGGTCTTGATAACCCGACACAGGTAGTAGAGGTAAATTCCCTCCGTAGATTTGATGAAGGTTATATTCCTTATAATAAGTCTGCTAGCCAATGCTTGGATGAGTTTGATAATTTTATTGTTAAGCAAGAAAATTTTAATGCTTATGTTAGTAGACAATTGAAACATAATGCTTATATGCTTGATCGCTTAGGTGATTATATGAGTAGAACTGTTAATGATCTTAAGCTGATTAGTAAACATGCTTCCATGGTAACTACTCAAGTAGAACAAGTACTTAAGGCACAGAATGATTTGCTTAATGAGATGATTAGTAAGAACAATGATCATTCTGTTAAAGTTGTGACTAGAGGTGGTAGAATGACTCAGGAACCCTTGTATCCTGAGGGCCATCCTAAGAGAATTGAGCAAGATTCTCAGAGAGTTAATATTGATGCACCTAGTCGTCCCAGTAATAGTAGGAAAAAGAATGACGATAGGACTTTGCATGCTGCTAGTGAACCTGTTATTGATTCACATGAAAACCCAAATGATATTTCTATTTCTGATGCTGAGACACAATCTGGTAATGAACATGAGCCTAGTGATGATATTAATGATGATGTTCATGTTGATGCTCAACCTAGTAATGATAATGATGTGGAGATTGAACCTGTTGTTGATCTTGATAACCCACAACCTAAGAACAAAAGATATGATAAAAGAGACTTTGTTGCTAGGAAGCATGGTAGAGAAAGAGAACCATGGGTTCAGAAACCCATGCCCTTTCCTCCTAAACCATCCAAGAAAAAGGATGATGAGGATTTTGAGCGCTTTGTTGAAATGCTTAGACCTGTCTTTTTGCGTATGCGCTTGACTGATATTCTGAAAATGTCTCCTTATGCTAAATATATGAAAGATATTGTGACAAATAAAAGAAAGATACCTGAAGCTGAGATTTCCACCATGCTTGCTAATTATACTTTTAAGGGTGGAATACCAAAGAAACTAGGAGATCCCGGAGTACCTACTATACCATGCTCTATTAAAGGAAATTATGTTAAAACTGCTTTATGTGACCTTGGAGCTGGTGTTAGTGTTATGCCTTTCTCTTTATATTGTAGACTTGATTTGAATAAGTTGACACCTACTGAAATCTCTTTGCAAATGGCTGATAAATCAACTGCTTTACCCATCGGTATTTGCGAGGATGTGCCTGTTGTGGTTGCAAACATTACTATCTTAACGGACTTTGTTATTCTTGATATTCCTGAGGACAACAGTATGTCGATCATCCTTGGTAGACCCTTTTTGAATACTGCAGGGGCTGTTATTGACTGCAACAAGGGCAATGTCACTTTTCATGTTAATGGTAATAAGCATACGGTACACTTTCCGAAGAAACAACCTCAAGTTCATAGTATCAACTCCATTGAAAAGATTTCAACGATTATTATTGGAGACATTGAATTCCCTCTTCCTACTGCCAAAAAGAAATATGATATACTTATTGTTGGGGACATGCATATCCCCATTGAGGTAACCTAGTGTTATTCGAAAATTCTCCGGTTCCATGTCCTTCGGAAAAAGTTTGTCAATAAGACTTGATCAACCTTATTGATGGATTCTTTTTGATGAGCATGATATGGATGAATTTAGAAAGCACAACCTTCTGTACCTAACTTTTATTCTCTGTTCTTTAGTTTCAATTTAGTAAAAATGCCATTATTTCTTCGTTTTCTGATTTATCCGTGCAATAGAAAAATGACCTGAAAATAAAAGTTCTCAGAATTCCCTGGAAATTTAGTATGATTTTTTCTGGAATATTTAAGAATTTTTGGCACTGAGTATGCATCAGGGGGCTGCACCAGTGGGCCACAAGCCTGCAGGGCGCGCCCACCCCCCTGGGCGCGCCCCCTGGCTTGTGGGTCTGACGTGGGGCCCCCTCACTTATTCCACCCCCCATCCACTTCGTCTTCCTCCAGAAAAAATCACACCATTGCTCAAACCCGTGTTCTAGCTCATCTTGCTTCCATTTTCGATCTCTTTGCTCAAAGCTCCATTTGCAAAACTGTTTTAGGGGATTGTTCATCGGTATGTGACTCCTCCAATGGTCCAATTAGTTTTTGTTCTAGTGCTTTATATATTGCAAATTTTTGCTGCTGTGGTGACCTTGTTCTTGAGCTTGCATGTCAAATTTGTATGGTCCCAAGTAGTTTTGATGCATGATATAGCCTCTGGGCACTTGTGAGATTATTGCTTTGGCTGCTTCTTCTTTGTTCGATATCCATTTAGGAAGGTACACTATTATGCCCGAAGACATTTACAGATATTGGGGCTTGTCGCAACCCCCAGCACCTGAGCCTGCACCAGCCCCTGACCCGTATCAGGCTCCAGTTTTTCAGTGTGAGCCACAGGAGCTCGCAAATCAGTGGAACCCTCAGTGTCCTCCGGAATACCCAGGAGAGGGTTATTTCTAGCCATGGCCCTAGACCAACTTAGGCCAAAAGCCTAAGCTTGGGGGAGTACGTATCTCTCACCGACATTACATTCATGTTTACACATTCATTCCAGTTGTCGGTGTTCATACTTTTTCATTGTACCATCCATGGTAGTTTATTTCTTCTTTTTGCTTTCTTCTTGTGTGTTTCATTAACCTTGAGAAAATCCAAAAAAAATTAGTTCTAGCTTTACTTTGAAGTTTGTTTAGTGTAGTACTAAAAGAAAACCCAAAAAGATTTCTCGTTCTTCTTTTGCTTGTTGGGAGCTTTCCCGTGTAAATAGCTTTCTTTTCTTTTCTTTGGGTCGTAAGGAGAAGGCCACGATGAAAATGTTGAGTGGCTCTCATATGCATTATTGTTTATCTTTCAGAGAGCCCATGTTACCTCGCCTTCTCCTTTGAGTTATTGCTTGCAGATTCCAGCTTAGTCCAATGCACGTGCACTCTTATTATTATTCACACCGTTCGTTCGTGCAAGTGAAAGGCAATAATGACGATCTATGATGAAGTGACTGAGATGGAGAAAAGCTGGTATGAACTCGACCTATTTTGTTTTTGTAAATATGATTAGCTCATCGTTCAGTATTCAGCTCGTTATGGGTTGAACATGTTTGCAATGACAATTAGAGATTATAGTTACTCATGCCATGCTTAATTAGCTAAGAGTGTATAATGGTTTGTCTTGAGTGTCAACATGCATATTAAAATGGTTGTGATGTAGTATGATAGAATGGTATCCTCCTCTGAATGATTCGAGTGGCTTGACTTGGCACATGTTCACGCATGTAGTTGAAACAAAACCAACATAGCCTCCACGATGTTTATGTTCATGGTGATTTATATCCTACTCATGCTTGCATTCAATGTTGGTTAATCTCAAAGCATGTTTATGACCGTTGTCGCTCTCTAGTTGGTCGCTTCCCAGTCTTCTGCTAGCCTTCACTTGTACTAAGCGGGAATATTGCTTGTGCATCCATCTCCATAAACCCAAAGTTGTTCCATATGAGTCCACCATACCTACCTATATGCGGTATTTACCTGCCGTTCCAAGTAAATTTGCATGTGCCATACTCTAAACCTTCAAATAAGTATTCCGTTTTGTATGCCCGAATCGCTCATGTAGCGACTGGGGGCTGTCAGTATCTTCCATGCTAGGTGGGTTATTCTCACGATATGTGTTGATTCACTATCATTCACGAGAAAGTGGCTGGTATTCGGGATGCCCAGTTCCATGCTCAAAAATCAAATCAAAGTATAATGAAACAAAAACCCCCCAAGATTGTTGTTTGTATGGACGGTACCCGTGGATTCGGCCCGCCGTGGAGTGTGATCGATTGGTGGAGGGGGAGTAAAAACTTTACTATTCTGTTTGGGAACCGCCTATAATGTATCTAGCATGGAAGATATCGAGATCTCTTGGTTGTTATGTTGACAATGAAAGCATACCACTCAAAATCATTATTCATCTCTGTTTTAAAAGCTCGAGCTCTAGCACCTCTGTAAATCAATGCTTCCCTCTACGAAGGGCCTATCTATTTTATTTCTTGTTGAGTCATCCTCCTCTTATAAAGAGCACCAGTTAGAGAGCACCTCCGTCATTTGTATGCTTTGCTATTAATTGATATTGAGTATGAGTGTGACTGGATCTCTTTTACCATGAATTACAATGTCTAGTCAGTCCTCGTTCTTCAGAGGTGCTCTGCATTTATGTTTTGCGGTCTCAGAAAGGGCTAGCGAGATACCATTATGTCATATTGTATCATGATTGTTTTGATAAAATTGTTGTCATCCGAGACTTATTATTATTGCTCGCTAGTTGATTATGCCATTGATATGAGTAAATGTGAGACCTAAATGTTATTGTGAATGTGATTAGTCTATAATCTTTGCTGAAAACCTGAACATCAGTTAGACATATTTACAACAGCAAGATCAAACAGAGTTTGTAAAAGTTTTTCTTTATCACTTTCAGTTTATCAACTGAAATGCTTGAGGACAAGCAAAGGTTTAAGCTTGGGGGAGTTGAAACGTCTCCAACGTATCCACTTTTCCAAACTCTTTTGCCCTTGTTTAGGACTCTAATTTACATGATTTGAATGGAACTAACCCGGACTGACGTTGTTTTCAGCAGAATTGCCTTGGTGTTATTTTTGTGCAGAAATAAAAGTTCTCGGATTGACCTGAAAATTTACGGAGAATATTTTTGGAATTAATAAAAAATATTGGCGAAAGAATCAACCGGAGAGGGGCCACTGTTGCAAATATGCCCTAGAGGCAATAATAAATTGGTTATTATTATATTTCCTTGTTCATGATAATCGTTTATTATCCATGCTATAATTGTATTGATTGGAAACTCAAATACATGTGTGGGTACATAGACAACAATGTGTCCCTAGTAAGCCTCTAGTTGACTAGCTCGTTGATCAAAGATGGTTAAGGTTTCCTAGCCATTGACATGAAATGTCATTTGATAACGGGATCACATCATTAGGAGAATGATGTGATGGACAAGACCCAAACTACGAACGTAGCATATGATCGTGTCAGTTTATTGCTATTGTTTTCTGCATGTCAAGTATCTGTTCCTTTGACCATGAGATCATGCAACTCCCTGACATCGGAGGAGTACCTTCTGTGTATCAAACGTCGCAACGTAACTGGGTGACTATAAAGGTGCTCTACAGGTATCTCCGAGGGTGTCTGTTGGGTTGGCATGGATCAAGACTGGGATTTGTTACTCCGTATGACGGAGAGGTATCTCAGGGCCCACTCGGTAATACAACATCACAATGAGCCTTGCAAGCAATGTGACTAAAGTGTTAGTCACGAGATCTTGTATTACGGAACGAGCAAAGAGACTTGCCGGTAACGAGATTGAACTAGGTATAGAGATACCGACGATCGAATCTCGGGCAAGTAACATACCGAAGAACAAAGGGAACAGTATACGGGATTAACTGAATCCTTGACATAGAGGTTCGACCGATAAAGATCTTCGTAGAATATGTAGGAGCCAATATGGGCATCCAGGTCCCGCTATTGGTTATTGATCGTAGAGGTGTCTCGGTCATGTCTACATAGTTCTCGAACCCGTAGGGTCTACACACTTAACGTTTGGTGACGATTAGTATAGTTGAGTTATTTTGTTGGTGACCGAAGGTTGTTCGGAGTCCCGGATAAGATCCCGGACATGACGAGGATCTTCGGAAGAGTCCGGAGGTAAAGATTGATATATGTGATAATAGTGTTTTGATCTCCGGAAGGGTTCTGGAATTCACCGGAAGGGGTTCCGGGTGTTTACCGAAGTGTTCGGGTGCAGCAACACTTTATATGGGCCAAAGGGATAAAGCCCACGAGGTATTGGAAAGTGCAAAAGGAAGTTTTGCTGCTGCCTTAAGCGGTACTACCGCTGGTAAGGCAGTACTACCGCGTAAGCGGTACTACCGCTTGTGTGAAGCGGTACTACCTCATAAGCGGTACTACCGCTTGTGTGAAGCGGTACTACCGCTCAAGCGGTACTACCGCTTGTGCGCGGTACTGCAGGATCCGAGTTGGACTCTTTCCCTGCGGGCCAAACCGACCTTGTGCGGGCAAAACCGACTTGGAGGAGGCTTTTACTCCAAGTTTAGACCCCAAGGCTCAACATATAAATAGAGGGGCAGGGCTAGCACACGGGTGACATCAAGAATTCCCCAAGCCGTGTGCGGCAACCCTAACCCTCTAGTTCCTCCGTCATAATCTCCGTAGTGCTTGGCGAAGCCCTGCAGAGATTGTTCCTCACCACCATCACCACGCCGTCGTGCTGCCGGAACTCATCTACTACTTCACCATCGCTCGCTGGATCGAGGAGGTGAAGGCGTCATCAAGCCGTACGTGTGTTGAACGCGGAGGTGCCGTCCGTTCGGCACTAGTTCGTGATCGGATCGAGGGACGACTTGCGATTTGGATCGCGGAGACGTTCGACTACATCAACCGCGTTTCTTAACGCTTCCGCTTAGCGATCTACAAGGGTATGTAGATTCACTCTCCCTCTCGTAGATGCTCATCATCATGGATAGATCTTGTGTGTGCGTAGGAAATTTTTTGTTTCCCATGCAACGTTCTCCAACAGTGGTATCAGAGCTAGGTCTATGCGTAGATGAGATCTCGAGTAGAACACAAACGAGTTGTGGGCGTGGGTGTATACATATTGCTTGCCATTACTAGTTGATACTTGATTCGGCGGTATTGTGAGATGAAGCGGCCCGGACCGACATTACGCGTACGCTTACGCGAGACAGGTTCCTTCAACTAACATGTAACTTCGTTGCATAAAGATGGCTAGCGGGTGTCTGTCTCTCTCACTTTAGTTGAATCGATTTCAATGAAGAGGGTTCTTTTAGAAGATCAAAAAGCAATCACTACACCATGTTGTGGTTTTGCGTAGGTAAGAGCGGTTCTTGCAAACCCGTAGCAGCCACGTAAAACTTGCAACAACAATTAGAGGACGTCTAACTTGTTTTTGTAGGGTATGTTGTGATGTGATATGGCCAATTACATGATGAGATATATGTGATGTATGAGATGATCATGTGTTGTATAGAATATCACGACTTGCATGTCGATGAGTACGGCAACTGGCAGGAGCCATAGAGTTGTCTTTAATTATTGTATGACCTGCGTGTCAATCATTAAGCGCTATGTAATGCTTTACTTTATCGCTAAACGTTAGCAATAGTCGTGGAAGCAACAGTCGGCGCGACAACCTCATGGCGACACGTTGATGGAGATCAAGATGATGGAGATCATGGTGTCATGCCGGTGACGATGGAGATCATGTCGGTGCTTTGGAGATGGAGATCAAAAGCACAAGTTCATGGCCATATCATGTCACTTATGATTTGCATGTGATGTTAATCCTTTTATGCATCTTATTTTGCTGAGGACGACGGTAGCATTATAAGGTGATCCCTCACTTAAATTTCAAGATAAAATTGTGTTCTCCCCGAGTGTGCACCGTTGCGAAAGTTCGTCGTTTCGAGACACGCCGTGATGATCGGGTGTGATAGACTCCACGTTCACATACAACGGGTGTAAGCCATGTTGCACGTGCGGAACACTCGGGTTAAACTTGACGAGCCTAGCATGTACAGACATGGCCTCGGAACACAAGAGACCGAAAGGTCGAACATGAGTCATATAGTAGATATGATCAACATGAAGATGTTCACCATTGAAACCACCTCAACTCACGTGATGATCGGACTTGAGTTGGTGGATTTGGATCATGTTACACTCGAATGACCGGAGGGATGTCAATTTGAGTGGGAGTTTTTAAGTAATATGATTAACTAAAACTCATTATCTAGAACAATAGTCTAAGTTGTCTTTGCTATATTTATGTTGTAGATCATGGCTCGCGCAGTAGCACCCCTGAATTTTAATGCGTTCCTAGAGAAAGCTAAGTTGAAAGATGATGGAAGTAACTTTGTGGACTGGGCCCGTAATCTAAGGATTATCCTTACGGCTTCCCAGAAGGCTTATGTCCTTGATGCACCGCTTGGTGATCCACCCGCTCCAGTTGAGTCTCTAGACGTTGTGAACGCCTGGCAGGCTCGTTCTGAAGATTACTCAATAGTTCAATGTGCAATATTGTATGGCTTAGAACCGGGACTTCAAAGACGTTTTGAACGTCATGGAGCATATGAGATGTTCCAGGAATTGAAGTTTATCTTTCAGAAGAATGCCCGGATAGAGAGATATGAGATCTCCGATAAGTTCTATACTTGCAAGATGGAGGAGACCGGGTCTATCAGTGATCACGTACTCAGAATGTCTGGGTACTCCACCCGTCTGGCTGAATTGGGAATGCCCCTTCCACCAGAGGCTGTCACTGACAGAGTTCTTCAATCATTGCCACCTAGCTACAAGAGCTTCGTGTTGAACTATAACATGCACGGGATGAACAAGTCAGTCGCCGAGCTGTTTGCGATGCTGAAAGCCGCTGAGTCTGAAATTCAGAAGGAGCATCAAGTGTTGATGGTCAATAAAACCACTAGTTTCAAGAAAAATGGCAAGGGTAAGAAGGGTAACTCCAAGAAGAGTGGCAAAGCAGTTGCTCCTCTCGTGAAGAAACCCAAGGCTGGACCCAAACCAGAAACCGTGTGCTTTCATTGCAAGGGAACTAGACACTGGAAGCGGAACTGCCCCAAGTATTTGGCTGACAAGAAGGCGGCCAACAACAAACAAGGTATATATGATATACATGTTATTGATGTGTACCTTACCAACTCTCGTTGTAGTGCCTGGGTATTTGATACCGGTGCGGTTGCTCATATTTGCAACTCAAAACAGGAACTGCGGAATAGACGGAGGCTGGCAAAGGACGAAGTGACGATGCGCGTGGGAAATGGTTCCAAGGTTGATGTGATCGCCGTCGGCACGCTCGCTCTTCGATTACCATCGGGATTAGTGATGAACCTGAATAATTGTTATTTAGTGCCTGCGTTAAGCATGAACATTATATCTGGATCTTGTTTATTGCGAGACGGTTACTCATTTAAATCAGAGAATAATGGTTGTTCTATTTATATGAGTAATATCTTTTATGGTCATGCACCCGATGTGAGGGGTTTATTCTTATTGAATCTCGATAGTAATGATACACATGTTCATAACATTGATGCCAAAAGATGTAGAATTGATAATGATAATACCACTTTCTTGTGGCACTACCGTTTAGGTCATATTGGCGTAAAACGCATGAGGAAGCTCCATGCTGATGGACTTTTGGAGTCACTTGATTTTGAATCACTTGACACATGTGAGCCATGCCTCATGGGCAAGATGACTAAAACGCCGTTCTCTGGAACAATGGAACGGGCAAGTGACTTATTGGAAATCATACATACTGATGTGTGCGGTCCGATGAGTATTGAGGCGCGCGGTGGTTATCGTTACTTTCCCACCTTCGCTGATGACTTAAGTAGATATGGGTATATTTACTTAATGAAACACAAGTCTGAAACATTTGAAAAGTTCAAACAATTTCAGAGTGAAGTTGAGAATCATCGTAACAAGAAGATTAAATTCCTACGATCTGATCGAGGAGGAGAATATCTGAGTTATGAGTTTGGCAGTCACTTAAGACAGTGTGGAATTATTTCACAATTGACACCGCCTGGAACACCACAGCGTAATGGTGTGTCCGAACGTCGTAATCGAACCTTATTGGATATGGTGCGATCTATGATGTCTCTTGCCGATTTGCCACTATCGTTTTGGGGTTATGCATTAGAGACAGCTGCATTCACTTTAAATAGGGCACCACCGAAATCCATTGAGACGACGCCGTATGAACTTTGGTTTGGCAAGAAGCCAAAGCTGTCGTTTCTTAAAGTTTGGGGATGTGATGCTTATGTCAAAAAGCTTCAGCCTGAAAAGCTGGAACCCAAAGCGGAGAAATGCGTCTTCATAGGATACCCAAAAGAGACAGTTGGGTATACCTTCTACCTCAGATCCGAAGGCAAAGTGTTTGTCGCTAAAAACGGAACATTTCTTGAGAAAGAGTTTCTCTCGAAAGAATTGAGTGGGAGGAAGATAGAACTTGATGAGGTTGTTGAACCTTTACTTCAACCTGAGAATAGCGCAGCGCAGAAAGTTGTTTCTATGGAGCCTACATTAGCTGAAGAGGAAGTTAATGATGATGATCATGAAACTTTGGATCAAGTTGCTATCGAACCTCGTAGGTCGACAAGGACGCGTACTGCTCCTGAGTGGTACGGCAACCCTGTCTTAGAGGTCATGTTGTTAGACAACGATGAACCTACGAGCTATGGAGAAGCGATGATGGGCCCGGATTCCGAGAAATGGTTAGAGGCCATGAAATCCGAGATGGGATCCATGTATGAAAACAAAGTATGGACTTTGGAAGTATTACCTGAAGGGCGTAAGGCCATTCAGAACAAATGGATCTTTAAGAGGAAGACGGACGCGGACGGTAATGTCACCGTCTATAAAGCTCGACTTGTGGCAAAGGGTTTTTCACAAGTTCAAGGAGTTGACTACGATGAGACCTTCTCACCCGTAGCGATGCTTAAGTCCGTCAGAATCATGTTAGCAATAGCTGCCTTTTTCGATTATGAAATTTGGCAGATGGATGTCAAAACAGCGTTCCTTAACGGTTTCCTTAAGGAAGAGTTGTATATGATGCAACCAGAAGGTTTTGTCGATCCAGAGAATGCTGACAAAGTTTCCAAACTCCAGCGATCCATTTATGGACTGGTGCAAGCATCTCGGAGTTGGAATCTTCGCTTTGATGAGGTGATCAAAGCGTTCGAGTTTATACAAGTTTACGGAGAAGCTTGTATTTACAAGAAAGTGAGTGGGAGCTCTATAGCGTTTCTAATATTATATGTGGATGACATATTGCTGATTGGAAACAATATAGAAATGTTGGAAGGCGTGAAGGAATATTTGAACAAGAGTTTTTCAATGAAGGACCTAGGAGAAGCTGCTTTCATATTAGGCATCAAGATCTACAGAGATAGATCGAGACGCTTAATAGGACTTTCACAAAGCACATACCTTGACAAAGTTTTGAAGAAGTTCAAAATGGATCAGTCCAAGAAGGGGTTCTTGCCTGTATTGCAAGGTGTGAAGTTGAGTAAGACTCAATGCCCAGTGACTGCAGAAGATAGAGAAAAGATGAGTGTCATCCCCTATGCTTCAGCCATAGGCTCTATCATGTATGCAATGCTGTGCACAAGACCCGATGTCAGCCTTGCCATAAGTATGGTCGGAAGGTTTCAAAGTGATCCAGGAATGGAACACTGGACGGCGGTCAAGAATATCCTGAAGTACCTGAAAAGGACTAAGGACATGTTTCTCGTTTATGGAGGTGATCAAGAGCTCGTCGTAAAGGGTTACGTCGATGCAAGCTTTGACACTGATCCGGATGACTCTAAGTCGCAAACCGGATACGTATTTATTCTTAATGGGGGTGCGGTTAGCTGGTGCAGTTCCAAGCAAAGCGTGGTAGCTGATTCTACATGCGAAGCGGAGTACATCGCTGCCTCGGAGGCGGCGAAGGAAGGTGTCTGGATGAAGGAGTTCATGACAGATCTTGGAGTAGTGCCTAGTGCGCTTAACCCAATGACTCTGTTTTGTGATAATACTGGTGCCAATGCTCTAGCCAAGGAACCAAGATTTCACAAGAGGACCAGACACATAAAGCGACATTTCAATTCCATCCGCGATTATATCAAGGAGGACGACATAAATATTTGCAAAGTACACACGAATCTAAATGTTGCAGATCCGATGACTAAACCTCTTCCAAGGGCTAAGCATGAACAACACCAGAACTGCATGGGTGTTCGATTCATTACAATGTAAATCACATAGTGATGTGAACTAGATTATTGACTCTAGTGCAAGTGGGAGACTGTTGGAAATATGCCCTAGAGGCAATAATAAATTGGTTATTATTATATTTCCTTGTTCATGATAATCGTTTATTATCCATGCTATAATTGTATTGATTGGAAACTCAAATACATGTGTGGGTACATAGACAACACTGTGTCCCTAGTAAGCCTCTAGTTGACTAGCTCGTTGATCAAAGATGGTTAAGGTTTCCTAGCCATTGACATGAGATGTCATTTGATAACGGGATCACATCATTAGGAGAATGATGTGATGGACAAGACCCAAACTACGAACGTAGCATATGATCGTGTCAGTTTATTGCTATTGTTTTCTGCATGTCAAGTATCTGTTCCTTTGACCATGAGATCATGCAACTCCCTGACATCGGAGGAGTACCTTCTGTGTATCAAACGTCGCAACGTAACTAGGTGACTATAAAGGTGCTCTACAGGTATCTCCGAGGGTGTCTGTTGGGTTGGCATGGATCAAGACTGGGATTTGTTACTCCGTATGACGGAGAGGTATCTCAGGGCCCACTCGGTAATACAACATCACAATGAGCCTTGCAAGCAATGTGACTAAAGTGTTAGCCACGAGATCTTGTATTACGGAACGAGTAAAGAGACTTGCCGGTAACGAGATTGAACTAGGTATAGAGATACCGACGATCGAATCTCGGGCAAGTAACATACCGAAGAACAAAGGGAACAGTATACGGGATTAACTGAATCCTTGACATAGAGGTTCGACCGATAAAGATCTTCGTAGAATATGTAGGAGCCAATATGGGCATCCAGGTCCCGCTATTGGTTATTGATCGTAGAGGTGTCTCGGTCATGTCTACATAGTTCTCGAACCCGCAGGGTCTACACACTTAACGTTTGGTGACGATTAGTATAGTTGAGTTATTTTGTTGGTGACCGAAGGTTGTTCGGAGTCCCGGATAAGATCCCGGACATGACGAGGATCTCCGAAAGAGTCCGGAGGTAAAGATTGATATATGTGATAATAGTGTTTTGATCTCCGGAAGGGTTCTGGAATTCACCGGAAGGGGTTCCGGGTGTTTACCGAAGTGTTCGGGTGCAGCAACACTTTATATGGGCCAAAGGGATAAAGCCCACGAGGTATTGGAGAGTGCAAAAGGAAGTTTTGCTGGTGCCTTAAGCGGTACTACCGCTGGTAAGGCAGTACTACCGCGTAAGCGGTACTACCGCTTGTGTGAAGCGGTACTACCGCTTGTACGCGGTACTGCAGGGATCCGAGTTGGACTCTTTCCCTGCGGGCCAAACCGACCTTGTGCGGGCAAAACCGACTTGGAGGAGGCTTTTATTCCAAGTTTAGACCCCAAGGCTCAACATATAAATAGAGGGGCAGGGCTAGCACACGGGTGACATCAAGAATTCCCCAAGCCGTGTGTGGCAACCCTAACCCTCTAGTTCCTCCGTCATAATCTCCGTAGTGCTTGGCGAAGCCCTGCAGAGATTGTTCCTCACCACCATCACCACGCCGTCGTGCTGCCGGAACTCATCTACTACTTCACCATCGCTCGCTGGATCGAGGAGGTGAAGGCGTCATCAAGCCGTACGTGTGTTGAACGCGGAGGTGCCGTCCGTTCGGCACTAGTTCGTGATCGGATCGAGGGACGACTTGCGATTTGGATCGCGGAGACGTTCGACTACATCAACCGCGTTTCTTAACGCTTCCGCTTAGCGATCTACAAGGGTATGTAGATTCACTCTCCCTCTCGTAGATGCTCATCATCATGGATAGATCTTGTGTGTGCGTAGGAAAATTTTTGTTTCCCATGCAACGTTCTCCAACAGCCACCACCTGGCCACAAGCCAGGGGGGTGCGCCCCCCCCCCTAGGGCGCGCCCCCCTGTCTTGTGGGGCCCCTGTGGCTCCTCCGACCTCGTTTCCACTCCTATATATTCCTATTTGCGGAGAAAAAAATCAGGGAGAATAGTTCATCGCGTTTTACGATACGGAGCCGCCGCCACCTCCTGTTCTTCCTCGGGAGGGTAGATCTGGAGTCTGATTTGGGCTCCGGAGAGGGGAAATCGACGCCGTCGTCATCACCAACCATCCTTCATCACCAATTTCATGATGCTCTCCGCCGTTTGTGAGTAATTCCATCGTAGGCTTGCTGGACGGTGATGGGTTGGATGAGATTTACCATGTAATCGAGTTAGTTTGGTTAGGGTTTGATCCCTAGTATCCACTATGTTCTGAGATTGATGTTGCTATGACTTTGCTATGCTTAATGCTTGTCACTAGGGCCCGAGTGCCATGATTTCAGATCTGAACCTATTATGTTTTCATGAATATATGTGTGTTCTTGATCCTATCTTGCAAGTTGTAGACACCTATTACGAGTTATGATCCGCATCCCCCAGGGTGACAATAACTGGGATTCTTTCCGGTGATTACCGTAGTTTGAGGAGTTCATGTATTCACTAAGTGCTAATGCTTTGGTCCGGTTCTCTATTAAAAGGAGGCCTTAATATCCCTTAGTTTCCATTAGGACCCCGCTGCCACGGGAGGGTAGGACAAAAGATGTCATGCAAGTTCTTTTCCATAAGCACGTATGACTATATATGGAATACATGCCTACATTACATTGATGAATTGGAGCTAGTTCTGTGTCACCCTATGTTATAACCGTTGCATGATGAATGCCATCCGACATAATTATCCATCACTGATCCATTGCCTACGAGCTTTTCACATATTGATCTTTGCTAAGTTACTTTTCCGTTGCTACTGTCACAATCACTACAACACTGCTACTGTCACTTGCCATCGTTACCGTTACTTCCATACTACTTTGCTACTGAATACTTTGTTGCAGATATTAAGTCTTTCGGGTGTGGTTGAATTGACAACTCAGCTGCTAATACTCGAGAATATTCTTTGGCTCCCCTTGTGTCGAATCAATAAATTTGGGTTGAATACTCTACCCTCGAAAACTGTTGCGATCCCCTATACTTGTGGGTTATCATGGCTCCGTCGGGTCTCGATCAGTCTTCGGTCAGCGGTACGACCGCCCGGACTGTAGCCACGCGCGCCCGTGCGTCAGCGGTCGCTGTAGCCACATCGGAGTCCGTCGTGGGGGTCGCACCCCGTCAGCGTACTTGGCCGCAGTGGGAGGGGACGGATACCTGCCCGTCTAGAGGTCAGCGGGCGGGCTGGTCGTGTAGCGGCCGGCCGCGAGCTGGCCGGGGACGGGACGACCGGCTCCTGACCAGCCAGCCGCGGGCCAGCCGGCAGCAGGCCTGCCGGTAGCTCGCCAGCCGGCCTCGGTCCAGCCGGCCGTGGGCCAGCCGGCAGCGCACCAGCCGGTCGCGGATCAGCCGGCCGTATGGTTTTTTCAGAAGGGGTCGGATTCCCTAGACTTGGCCTACCTAAGGGTAATAACCCCGTCATTTAGGGTTTGTGCGCTAGCCCATGTGTTCAGTGATGCGTCTAACATCGTCCGAGGGCAGTGGCGGTCTATCTCCGACGGATGTCGCGGGATTCCGTCGGTGCTGGTCTACGGTGGGTTTGCTTGGATCCACTCTTCATTTGTGTGTCTACAGGTTGGATTCTTTTGATTTATATATATTGTTTTCATCGACGACGATTGCTATTCTGGTGTGCTGGTCCTGCGGTGGCTTAGCATGATAACTTACTGTAACAAGTTTGGTATGACGCGAACCAACCTGTGATTAGATGGTTAGAGGGACAATGATATCCCCAGCTCACCAGGGTTCAAGTCCTGATGCTCGCATTATTTCTGGATTTATTTCAGGATTTACGGGTAGGGTGTGCGTGTGTGCGTTCATAGGGGTGAGTGTATGCACGTATGTATGAGCGCTTGCGTGTGTAATATGTTAAAAAAACAAGTTTGGTATGACTCTGCGGAGGGAGAGACGATGACCGCGGCGTGTCTTCATGACACCATGAATAGATTGAGAATTTTCTCGAAAAAAAAGTTGGGTTTCCTAAAATTACGCGTCAAATCCGTCAAACAGTCGGCGACACCCACCACTTGCCCGTGGTTCGGTCTTCTCCGGTGGGCAAAACCGTCTTAAAAAAAGTTAACCAGTTCCCAGCCGGAGACGGAACCGTGCCGACCTATTTGCGGATAGGCCCCCGGGCCGACAGCTATATTTACCACCCACCACCCCCTCGCCCCACCTTCCCAGACCTTCGCGAGACCACCACGCACCCCACCCCACCCCACCCACGCGCGCCTTCCACCGGCCACGGCGAGCTCCCCTCCGACCACCGCGGCGTGAGCATGGCGCGGGCGCTCACCTCCCGGGCGGCGGCAGCCCTGTCCCGGCGGCTGGGGGCCCGGCCCGCGGCGGGCCGCCGCGCCCACCACACGCGGCGCCCGGGCGCGGGGGGCGCGATGGTGCTGGAGCTGGACGCGGCGGGGGCGTCGCCGGCGACCGCGGAGGGCGCGGGCGCGCTCAAGCGGGGGCTGGAGGAGGCCATCGACGGCGCCATGGCCCGCATGTCCGAGCCCGAGTGGGCGCCCTTCCGGCCCGGCACCTCCTACTTCGCGCCGCCCCGCCCCGCGGGGGCCGCCCTAGGCCTGCTCGAGCTCGTCACCCGCGGCGGCGGGATCGGGGTGCTCCCGCCCATGCTCTCCGACGACGAGGCCCGCGCCGTCGCCTCCTCCTCCCGCGGCTACCCCTGCTCCGCCTACTTCGTCGACGGTGAGCGCCGCCCCCAGATCCCCCATTTCCTTCCTTCCTTCCCCCCCTCTCCAAGTAATAACAATAAATAAATTTTAAAAAATAAACAATTCCGAACGCCTCAGAATAGAATAGACACGTATCTGCTCCGTAAGGACAGCCGGTGGAATCCACAACGATTTTTAGAACCTAGTCTCGCTCTGCAATCCAAAGCTCAGGTGGCTCCCCTGTTTTAGCAATTTACTGTAAAATTCAATTCTTTCCGGGCTTATTGGTCGAAGTGATTACAAAATTGACAAGGCATAAGTCAAGTGCATTTCATCTCTAGTTCTCATCCTGTCATCAAAGCCAGATGCTGACAGTTTTTCTCTGTATATAAGGTGTCAACAAAACATTTATCAATTGATCATACAACTTGCATGTGTTGCATCCTTGCTTAAACCTGAATTTTATCATTATGCAGGACGCTTCCCGGACGAAGAGGCGGAGGGATTGGTAGAGGATGCAGATCTAGCCGAAGAGGACTGAACTGGAACCACTAGTTTCATTGCACTGGGTGAAGTGGGGGATCAAGAAAGACCCGTCTGTCTTATCATTGCCTTTCATGAGGAAATAAGAACTTAATTGAATTCGTGTGACCCTTTCTTGTCATGTGTAACACTCATCAGTACTGGGGTCGCTGGTACCGTGTCTTGGATCACCATCTTCTGTGCTACTGCCTTGACTTTTTTTTGGTGAATTGAACATTTTCAAATACTGGTGATTTTTCTAGGTTGTGTGATGATGATGATGATGATGATGATGATAAACAAGATCATCTGTTTGCTGAGATGTGCTCGATGGTCGAAATCATGTCATGACATTCAAATGATTGTATCATTTCCCAAACATGTTACACAAGTTCCGTAAGGTTTACAGTATCAACAAAGTTCAAACTATACAAGTTGCTCCTCAGAATTAGAAGAGGGGTGTACGACTGACCGAAATTAGAGTTAACATACAGCAAATATTGCGCAATTCGGGCTAAATCTGAAGATTGTTTTGCTTTGGCGGATTCGCCATCGTGACGAGGGCGCTGAACGGATCGCCGAACGGGTTGGATAGTCCGGCGTTCACGGCGTACTGTGCCTGTTGCTGCTGGTATGTCTGGGGTGGCGGCATCGCCACCATTTGATGTTGTTGCTGCTGCATCTGGAAGTAGTCATGCTGCGGTGCCTGGTAGTACTGCTGCTGCTGCCCCATCATGGCGAACTGCACGTTCGATGGCGGCAGGAAGCTGTTGGACATGGCGAATGGGTCATTGGGGTCAAATGGGTTCACCGTGACGCCGCCGGTGTAGGTCACACTAGCGATTTGCTGCCTCCTCGCCTCGTCTTCGTATAGGCTGTCTAGCAGCAGCTTGTCGAACCCTCCGGGTTGCTGAGCAAATGCAGATGAATCAGTAAAATTGCATTCAGTTATATGCTGCGTTTGGCATTGTGGTGCCTTTTCAAAAGCACTTCTTTTATTTCTGATTTTGGGGATTGAAAGATTTTTTTACTAATTTGAATAATTTCTGTTTTTTGGGGGGATTAAAGGATTTTTCACTACTTTGAATCATTTCTGTTTTTTGGGATTGAAAGATTTTTTTACTAATTTGAATGTAACAGCACAATATCACGAGAATCGATAAAGTTGCCCGCAACTAACTAGATTCTGCAGCTCAGCATATCACAACTCACTGAGCCATAGTCTTACTAGTGAGCTGTGTAAAATCTTATGAACAGATTGAATCTAAAGATATAGCAAGATATACATACCAATTGGCTGACAGCTGGTTGGCTTGTGTGGTTACTTGGGGCAGTGACCAGTGCCAATTCCCACCCAGCTTTGTCAATGGCAAACAAGTCTAGAGGGGCCGAGGCATTGTTCTCACTCCCTACATTACTCACGAAGTCATGATGCGGTATTTAGCAGCAGATACAACCTTAAAGATCATAAACAGTCTAGAAATATAAAATAGCACCAATGCAGATGAAACGTATTGGATCACAACATAACTGCTACTTGCAGTTTTGCTGATTATATCCAGTACATACCTGGTTCCACGATGGCAAGAGCAAGTGCGTTGCTTTGTTCAAGGTTTGCAATCATGGGGTGCAATTCTTCATCCAAGTTCTGCGAGCGGCATAGGAGCAAGCGTGTAAGATTCAAAGAAGCAGGCACTGATTTGGCATGTAGGCAGAACATAGTGAATCAGAATTACTAATAGATCCCCGGTGGTTGGCGGCAACGGTGGGGGTTCATCTTCTTCTGAGAGAGCGATATATTGTGGCTCTTCTTCAGGTGCAGGTTCTGCTGACTCTTCTTTCTCCTCTTCAACCGGTTTCTCGGTTTCCTGTGGATCTTCATCTCCGTGGTCACTAGGTGAACTCTGCTAGCAACAGCAAGCATTAATAGAACAATAGTAGATTTATGTTGAGTGTCTTGATTTCCTTTTTGTTTGCAATTTTACTGACAGTGAACGCACTCACCACACTCTTTCTCGTGATGCTGACACGGGGTGCTTCTCTGATGTACTCTTCCATAGTTACAAGGAATGAAGAAGGTGGCTGCATATCAGTAACCCATCAACATATATCACTATATGTCTAAATCCTCGCACCCAGAGATCTAGTGCACATGAATTGATTGACATGTATAATCAGGAGTATCCAAGAAAATAATAGAATACAACTATAGGTCACGGCCAATTAGAAGCTATTGACTGCTATATACATAAATACTCCCTCTATATACATAAATACTACTCCCTCCGTCCCAGAATATAAGACGTTTTTGCAAGCTATATTAGCATGCAAAAACGTTCTATATTATGGGACGGAGGTAGTACTTTAGAGACCTAAAACGTCTTACATTTGTTTACAGAGTAATCAGTGTCTTGTACTTTCTCAAAGTAAGTATTCTCTTAAGACATGGATGAATATTGAATGAGCACACCTGCCTCAAAGTAGGAAACTGGAAAGTCCTGGCGAGCTCAAGACGTTTGCAGTAGTCATAATATGCAGAAAGCTTTTCTGCCTGTGAAATAGGCAAAATCAAATCATGGAGTCACATGAATTGGTTAGTTTACCAACTATATAGAAGAAGAAGAAGAAGAAGAAACCTGACTTTCTGTACCTGCTGGCCAGCTCTTTTATAAATTTCAAGGGCCTTGATAGCATCGATTTTTGCCATATCAAAATACTATTCAGACAAGAGAAAAAGAACTGAACTTATGTTCACAAATTGATTATGGGCATACACGGAACACGTAGGATGACATCCAGAACAACTGTATAGAGTACCATATCAACAAGATTGATGATGCCATCATTGATCGAACAGTATATTTTGAAGCTCTCCTTCAAAACCTGAGGCCCATAAAACGTCCATATGATCAATAGGAAATACATACTATTTGTGAACTAAAAGGAGAAAAGCATAACAAATTTGGTACTTACAAGGGCTAATGCATATTGTACAAGGTGATTTGTGCAGGCTGCACCTTCAGGCTGCAACAGTGAAGAAGATGAACAAGAGGAAAGAATGGTATCAAAGAAGTGTGATCCTCCTATAATCAAACCTGGCAAGAAATAAGCCGGAGTAGTAGTTTCTGCAATGCAGGCAACTGATCTAAAAGATCTGCGCATGGAAGGGTTCTTGTTCTACTGTGTGCCTGGGGTAAATGTGCCAACGCTCCAACATTACAGTCATGACAACCAAACCAGCAAACCATAATGGGTGTTGAAACTGTATGAGAAATCAGTATTTACTTTGCCAGACGCCTGGGGTAATTTCATCAGACGATCGGCTTCGACATCGTATTTTAGAATCCTAAAGCATTCGACACGTTCATGTAGGTAGAATGCATACAGGCGAACCCAAGCAGAGCAATCCCAAGCTGACAAAAGGGGGTGGAGGAGAGCGTCGCATCAGATACCGAAATAGAACAGCGGGAGCTTCGTTGTTTGCTGCAATTCAGAATGATGCGCAATAGAACAAACCTAATGGGCTCGAGTCATCCCTGAAATTTGGAAGCTGCAAAATGTTTCCTCTATATGAGTAGCTCAGGAAGTCATCTTTGAATGTCCCGTCGCCTTCTCTCAGTAACCTATGTATCACTATCAATGTTTTAAGTGCAACCTGTAGTAAACATTATTAGTCAATGCACACCCTTTTCTATGCACCAAATGAGTACTCCTTGGTAGTTATTCATGCATCTCGCAATGGACAAAAAGGAAAATTAGGAGAAGCACGGGAAACGGGATGGGGATGATTGAATCAAGGATCACCAATCAGCATAGATAAGAGCAACAAGTGAGGAACAAGACCCACTATCCAATTCTTGGTCTTGGACAATCTCCTGGCCAATGTACATATGGAGTAGGCGACGTCGGCCCGCGGGCGATTCACCGAGGTCGAAAACATTATCCCTGCAACATCCAGCAAAAAGCTTTTACCAAGGCCGCATAGATGCTGCATTGCATGGTCAGGGAGGGAGGGAGGGGAAATCACTCACTCCTGAAGTGCCACTCCTTGGGCGGGCACTCCACGTGGTTCGTCGCCTTCACGATGGCGATATCCAAATCCTGCAAAGATCAGAAATTCCTGGGGCGCATTAGCAATTGATGTGTCAAAATACATGACAAGCAGACAGATGGAAGGCGAGGTGTTGATGGCAGGATGGGCGGGGCTGACCTTGTACTCGCTGTTGAAGTTGGCGAGGCCAACCTTGGTGGAGTCCTTGAGGGCGCCGTAGGCCTTGCGCCAGGTGCCGGACCCCATGGCCGCCGTCGTCGCCCTCGCCCTCGCCCCGGCTCCGGCCCCCGCCCCGCCCCGCCGCGCCCGGGGTCCAGCTTCGGCAGCCGCGCACGCACGCACGACGGACGATGGTACTTAGCCCGGTGCGCCAATTTTAGCAAGGGGGCGCCAATGGAGGGAGAGGAGGGAGGGGGACGGGAGGGGAGGCGCGCGTTGGCCAAAAAAAAAAAAAAAAATGGTGTGCGTAGGGAGGAGCCGGATACTTCGGCGCCAACAACGCGCGCGGGGAGGGAGCCATCGGGCCGGAGTTGTCGGAGGGCTTGTTGGAGCTGGAGCTGTGGGGGCGGCGGGTGCGCCGCCGATTCGCCGGAGACGCCGATGACGAACAGTCGCGTGGGATGGCTGCTCCGAGTACTCCCACGATGCTTGATGGTTAGGCATCCCCAGATTACTGTCAGATCCACCAAAATGTGTTTTTATATTTCATTTATAGATACTAGCAAAATGGCCTGTGCGTTGCAACGGGAGGAAAATAAAATCATAATCTTTAATGGCAATGACCACATTTTAGTACATCATCGAGATACACTATCACTCTCATTTTCGTGAAATAGTGAACAATTTTTTTGAAAATCATGAACAGTTTTTTTAAACTCATGAACATATTTGAAATCCTGAACATTTTTCAAATTGGCAACATTTTTTGAATTCTTGAACATTTTATACTATTTGCAAACATTTTAACAAAATATGTGAACATTTTATAAAACAATTTTCTTGAATCGGCGAACATTTCTAGGATCGACGAACATTTTTTTAGGATTTGAAATGCATAATTACCACTCACATGATTCTCAATGTGAGCAAATCTTTGTATAAATCTATGCAAAACCAAATCACTAAGTTACTCATCAAGATGCATGATGCAATTTCAAAGCAGGAAATGAAATATAATTTTGTAGCACTTGCTTAACAAAAAATAATCGGCTGCCCCAACAGTTTTTTGGCTGTTATGAAACTGGGTTCCTTCTATATCTTGCATATGTCCTTCTATGTCTTGCATATTCCATAACCGGGGTCCTGTTATCTGTGTATCTGTTTCTTGGTGAACAAATGGAAATGATATAGCACCATCCCTTTTAGGCCCTGACTACCCGTGTGCACATTATTGGCAGAAGTGTTCTAGCGAAAAAGCTCGTTTGTTGCAACGGGTATAAAATAAATTTCAGAGTTCTCGTGATATTGGAGTGTTTATCTGTCGTAGTGAAATACTGAGCTATATCTCTCAATCCGTTCGATTCTTCCTCGTCTTATCATGAATTCATATTTTATGCTTGCCCACTTCGAAGATTAGATGACCGTGAGACAGTAAAGAGTTTACAATGTTTGGTGCTCTTTTATTCATACCCCGTCGTCGGTAGTAGGAGCACACCGACTGCGCCAACACACCCACTTTCCTTGATACCATCATCAGGGCTCAAGGAGGACCAAGATTGAGGCATGCAGAGCTGCGGGAGAGTTGGTACGACAGAGGGGAGTAGCCACATGAAGGTGGGGGGCATGGAAGGACCGATGACATGGTAGCCATCACCACACGCTTCTCTCTCTCTCCCTCTCTCTCTCTCTCTCTCTAGCCGGCATGCGACGAGAAATAGGACGCGGCTCCTCCTTCACCCAGTTCGAGCAAGATGCGCCATTGTCGTACTCTCTCAACTATCCATCCCTCCCTCTCTTCTCTATATCCCACGAACAGCACCGGCAACATCTACAGTGGAGGAATATATTGATGATCAGCTGGTCCACACGACAGCCCTAAATATCGTTTTCTTTAAGTATTTCTTTAAGATAAGATAGATATGCATGAATATTAAACCATGATCATACAAACAAGTAACAGTACTCGGTCCACAAAAAAATGTAAATGTACTCGATGGTAGGAATAGCACGTAGAGCCACATCCAGCAGCTTCTAATTGGTGCGGCCAGAACTCGATTAAAAAAACAGTAGCCATCTAGCCTTATCTTATCCAAGAGCTCGCCATACCTCCGCCTCTTCTCCCATCTCCTCCGTAGTCTGCCTTCCCCTCCTCCTCGTGAGTGAGCTCCGCAGCCGCGCCCTTTTCCCACTCCCTTTTCTCTTCTCTCTCTGATCCCCTCTCTCCGGTCCGCGCCCCGCCGGAGCGCCATGGACGTCCGTCGGTTCGTATTGGTTATGGGTCGGCGTCCACCACCACTACCTCGACGCCGTCGTACTCCCTCATGCCGTTGTTGTGCTTCTGGACGTCGCCTCTTTGCCTCTGCAAGGCGCCAGGCACCGTTGTGCTTCTGGCCGTCGCCTCGCCTCCTGCTTCCCTTTCCTGATTTCCGATGCCTGCCGCTTCCTCTATATGGTTGCTGAGTTAATTTCTTCAGGGGCCGTTGCTGATTCCTTTTTCCCTTCCTAATTTCAAGGCCGCTTGTTGATTCTCTAGGCCGTACGTATATAAACCGGTGAGATTAGATGTAAAGGAGCAAGGTGGGATTATTTTGACTGTAGAAGGGACCCTCCTCTAGCGCAAGTGTAGGCTAGCATAATTTTTTTTGAGAGAAAGGCTAGCACAATTGATTGCGGCATAAGTGACGGGCCGGGAAGTTCACAGGGATGGACCAGGCCTAAGCAGGCCCAATGCAGCGAGCGTGGATGTGCTACGTACAGAGTCAAAACTAACCGTTCCTTTAGTACCACATCGAACGTAACATATAGGACACCTGTAAGCGGGACGAAACCAGGATCGATGGGGTGGACGGACCAAAAACGGACGAAATTAGGGTGGTAAGAAGCGATCACCCCTTTATTATTACTAGCACAAATGCCCGTGCGTTGCAACGGGGGAAAACACCAGCATATGAACCACGTTGCCCGAGTCGAGAAACTGTGTCATGGGACAACGGCTGCTGATGAGAAAAAACCTGCTAAACTGGGAGGTCCAGGCATTGCTTTAAAGAAAAATCAATAGAACTGATTTTTTTTTTGCGAATCAATGAAACTGAATTACCAACATATATTTTGCAGTCCTCCACTGGAAGTAATAGCCAAGTACAACACCTCCTGTACTTCAGCATTATATTTGTTTGAAGTGAAAATGTGGTCCAAGCTTTGGATTATTCTTCACCAGACGGCAAATAAATGTTGCATGGTTCAGAAAGAGACACATAGCACTTTAAATACACGGACATAAAGCAATGGTAATCTCATGAAAAAAATGATTAGGTCACATCACTGAATAATCAACATGTGTACATATAGCTAGAACACACATTGCCGGAGGGGCTAACGGTCATTAGTTATCCAGCAAAACAGTATTTTCTAGTTAATAGCAGTTGATTCTTGATTGGACGGACACTTGCAGTAATAGCAGTTGATTCTTGATTGATTATATGTTCCTTGAAAAGGAAGTACAGCTCTAGCTTCCAGGGTCAATCTCGACGTGTTGGCGTCGAGCCTCGGGTCGAGAGGAGGCCGCACTCCGCCGTCCGGCCGATGGAATGCAAGCAATCGAGTTATGATCCGTTGAGTTGTCATGCGGCACGTCTACATGTATGAATATTTTCTGCCCACACGTCTGTCTTGCAGAGTTCATAATCCTGAAAATCCATCCTTCCTGCAGCCTGTTGTATGTGTGCTGCGAGGCCACCCCCACACGTCCTCTTTCTCATCATCGATTGGCCTTGCATGATAGGAAGATTCCGTTTAATTAGCCTTCCTGATCATCTATTAGCCTCGGTATATAGTATAGCCCACAACACCGTCTCTTTCTTTCATTGGCCATTGCACATGGGGAGTTGATTACTTCCTGCCCCTAGGGATAACCTCTCTGTTTGCTGTTTCTTGTGACGGCTTGTTGATTTCTAGCTTATGAAGCTATATAAACTGATGGTACTTTGTGTACAGAGCAAGGTGGGACAATTCAATATGCCGTCGTCTATTTAAATTAGCGACGACGTACGGGCAGAAGCACTAATGACTTTATTAATAGGTATATATAGAGGTATATAGATTACTTGGGTCTAAGCAATTAGCCGGTGGAGTGGTAAGTACGAATCAAATTCTTTTCTTTTTCGGGAAAGTACGAATCAAATTCCCTGCCGTTGCCATGCATGCATCTTCCATGACGTGTTGGGCGCACTGGATCCATCGAGTATCCCACAGGAGCAACGACACGGAGATGCCCGATGGGCAATAGGTGCAATTAACCAACGCTAGCTAGCGGCGAAACTTGCGAGTTCCGATGCCTAGCCATAGCCGCCTAGCTACTGCATGCCAACGGAAACCGGTCCGGTCCGGCAGCGTCGAGTCCCGATATATGCGATGCCCAATTCCTGCTGGAAGGCCCAATTCCAGCCTAAGTGGACGTGGATAAAAAAAACGAACAGTTTTTTTTCACTTACGGGTGGCAGGGTGGGTAATTTACTTCAACTTTAGGGATAGTTGGGCGACGACGGTGAGCCGACAGAAGCACTCCGTGCTTTATTATTAGGTAAAGATAAAGATAAAGATTTGAGCGACATGGCCTCGCGTCCTCCGGGTTGGGCATGTGGTTCGGGAACATGTCGTCCTGCTCCAGGTGCAGGCTGCCGGTCGTGTGGACTCCCAGCTTCTCCAGCATTTCCCACGCAAAGAACCCGCAGCTGTTGCTGGCGTTCACAATGACCTTGAAGCCCTCGAGCGGGGTGTCGTAGTGCGCCGGGTGGGCGACGCACTCCTTGATGATGTCCCGGAGGTGCTGCATGTAGGCGCTCATCAGGCCGCCGCGCATGACCACTGGAGGCATGCCGAGGAGGCGAGGACGCCGCCTCCGAGGACCATCTTCCTCGCGATGTACTTGCGTGCGGCGTGCCGCGCGGTCGCAGAGCCCTTCCACCTCCACGGAGGTTAGCCCGCCGCGCTTGGTCAATAGCTTGATTTATTCATGAAGTTTCAGGGTCGTGGTGCCGCGGTTCCAGGCTTCCGGCTGTGGCTGTCGAGCGGGACGGTGTGGAGGCAGGAACTTGAGGGACATGCAGAAACCCTGGGCACCCTCACCAAACTCGCGCACTTGCTGCGTATTGGAAACAACACCGTAGCCAACTCGAGCCGCCGTCGAGGATGGACCAGTCGCTGATGTTGTCCACCGTGACGAACCTCTTCCACCCTGTAGATGGCGATGCCCATGACGGCCTCATCGTAGCAGGTGAAGAAGATCCACGCTGTGTCCACCTCGCGGTCTAGGTTCAGCCAATAGATGAAGCCTAGAAGAAGTGCTCACGGTGGGACGCCGATCTAACTCGAGTAGGAAGTACTTGGCCACCGAGATCGAGCAGTAGAACTTGCCACGGCACGCCGTGACCACATGGCCAGAGTCCGGACACGAACCGCTCGGCCAAACGATTGGCGCAGGGCTGGCACCGAGGAGCCGCCTAGGTTGTACTCGTGCCTAGCCCACGACGAGGGCATCAACGACGCGTCGCCAGCATGGCAGTACGGCAGGGTCGAGAACGACCTTCATGCACACGGATGTCGGGGGGATGACCCCCGGGTACCCCAAAGACGGCGAGTCGGACGGGGTGCCCGCCCGCCCGGGCCGGCTGCTCCACCCGGCCGGCTGCGCCAGCCAGCTGGCTGCCCGGAGTCAACCGCAACATCACATCCGACCCGCCACAGACAAGACGGCCTGTACCTGGCACTGTTGAGCAATAGTGGCGCACTATAGCCCGCGTCACGCGTCACTTCGCATGACATCTGGAATAGTGTAGTTGGTAGGTGGGCCACCACCCACCATGCCTACTCCACACTATAAAAGGGCACCGTGCCCATTCATTCTAGGGAGACTCACGGTGGAACTCCACCACGCCACACACACACTAGCTCTCACACATATGAGGCATATACAAGACAGTGAGCACTCTACTACTACTCTCAGTCCAATACAGCTCCAGGAGCAACTCTGTACCAGATATACCACCTATATACAGACATGCAGGAGTAGGGGTATTATCTCTCCAGAGAGCCCCGAACCTGGGTAAGCCACCGCGTGCTACTGCCCTATCCCGTCCCGGATCTTCCACGGCGGCCTTGCTCTCACCTCGATAAGCCACCCCCTGGCATCTGTTGTGAGAAAACGATGACAACGGATCTGTCTATGCGAATCCTGACAGCCTCACTTATCCCATCATGATTTTGTGAAGGTGCGGCCGTGCGTGTGGGCCGATCGATGCCGTGCCGCTGACGGATTTGATCCACCGCAACGTGAGTTGTATTTACATACGGAAACCATGCAGGCGAATAGGGCGAGCGAGGGACGTTAAAAATCGATCGGAGAATCTAGCTAGACGGCCCATGCAATGGACATGCAAAAAAATATGTGAATCTAGACCGCAGCCCAGGGGAATTAGTACCACCTCGTGTATTCCACGTAACATAGGATCAGATAAAAAATATGTGAATCTAGACCGCAGCCCAGGGGAATTAGTACCAGGGGAACTATTTGACTTTGTAAAAAAAATAAAACACCATATATTTTTGAAGGGATGGATTGAGTAATAAAAGACAAGTTGAAGTGTACTTTTAGAGCGTGTTTGGCAACTCATCCCAGCCCAAAACTCCTTAACGCCAGCTCGCGACGCCAGCTTTCAACCATAAATGACTAGAGTTGAAAACCGTTCGGTAGGAGAGCCTCTCGCTCGATCACCGTCGCTTGGATCGGCAACCTATTTCCTTCTATGTGGCTCGTCTAGGAATGGAAGAGAAGAGGCCTTGCAGGTGCTCTGGTGGTTGGGGACGAGTTAGCAAAGAAGAGGACGTGCTCCGGTGGTCAGGGAGGGCGGGGTTGCTGGTGGAGTCCTATGTGGGTCAGGAAGGCATCGACGGAGGGCGATGGCGACGGTGTAGGGTGGTTGCTGCAGATGAGGAGTAAGGCGGTCGGTGCCCAACATCATCAGGTGCTCGTGGCAGCTAAGGTTGGGGATGAGTAGTGCGGGGTGGGAGGGAGAAGGGTTCAAGTCGCCGGGTAGGGTTGGTGCGCTAGAACCAGTATGGGGACATGATTCACTTGGTGGTGGCAATATCCCCGTTATTTCTCCCAACTCTAGATCCTCTAGAAAATGGGAGATCCAAATGACCATCTTCCCAAATTCCTTTAAACTTGCACCACGTTGGCAACCAACTTCTCCTTCTTGACTTTGCGCCCGTTGAAAAATTATGGATGTCGCCTAAAGGGGGGTGATACGTCTCCGTCGTATCTATAATTTTTGATTGTTTCATGCCAATATTCTACAACTTTCATATACTTTTGGCAACTTTTTATACTATTTTTGGGACTAACATATTGATCCAGTGCCCAGTGCTAGTTCCTGTTTGTTGCATATTTTTTGTTTCGCAAAAAATCCATATCAAACGAAGTCCAAACGGGATAAAAACTTACGGAGATTTTTTTTGGAATATATGTGAATTTTGGGAAGTGGAATAAACAGAAGGCGGTGCCCGAGGAGCCCACAAGCCATAGGGGCGCGCCCTGGGGGGTAGGGCGCACCAGGCTGGCTTGTGGTCACCCCGTAAGGCGGTTGGTGCCCTTCTTTCGCCGCAAGAAAGCTAATATCCGGATAAAAAAATCGTGTTAAAATTTCAGCCCAATCGGAGTTACGGATCTCCGGGAATATAAGAAACGGTGAAAGGCCAGAATCTGGGAACGCAGAAACAGAAGGAAACAGAGAGAGAGAGATCCAATCTCGGAGGGGCTCTCGCCCCTCCGCCGCCATGGAAGCCAAGGACCAGAGGGGAAACCCTCCTCCCATCTAGGGGGGAGGCCAAGGAAGAAGAAGAAGGAGGGGGGCTCTCTCCCCCTCTCTCCCGGTGGCACCGGAACGCCGCCGGGGCCATCATCGTGACGGCGATCTACACCAACAACTTCGCCGCCATCATAACCAACTCTCTCCCCCTCTATGCAGCGGTGTAACACCCCTTCTCCCCGCTGTAATCTCTACTTAAACATGGTGCTCAACGCTATATATTATTTCCCAATGATGTATGGCTATCCTATGATGTTTGAGTAGATCCGTTCTGTCCTATGGGTTGATTGATGATCATGATTGGTTTGAGTTGCATGTTTTATTATTGGTGCTGTCCTATGGTGCTCTCCGTGTCGCGCAAGCGTGAGGGATCCCCGCTGTAGGGTGTTGCAATGTGTTCATGATTTGCCTATGGTGGGTTGCTTGAGTGACAGAAGCATAAACCCGAGTAGGTGGGTTGTTGCATATGGGAGCAAAGAGGACTTGATACTTAATGCTATGGTTGGGTTTTACCTTAATGATCTTTAGTAGTTGCGGATGCTTGCTAGAGTTCCAATCATAAGTGCATATGATCCAAGTAGAGAAAGTATGTTAGCTTATGCCTCTCCCTCATATAAAATTGCAATAATGATTACCGGTCTAGTTATCGATTGCCTAGGGACAAATAACTTTCTTGTGACAAAAAGCTCTCTACTAAGACTAACCTAGTTGTTTCTTCATCTAAACAGCCCCTAGATTTTATTTACGTGTTCTTTTTTATCTTGCAAACCTTTCCCGTTACACCTACAAAGTACTTCTAGTTTCATACTTGTTCTAGGTAAAGCGAACGTTAAGCGTGCGTAGAGTTGTATCGGTGGTCGATAGAACTTGAGGGAATATTTGTTCTACCTTTAGCTCCTCGTTGGGTTCGACACTCTTACTTATCGAGAAAGGCTACAACTGATCCCCTATACTTGTGGGTTATCAGGGGGTGAATATGCTGTAACAGCCCGAGACCGACGCTCCAATTGCCTTCCATGTTTTCATGACAGCCGCGTTGTTTATTTGTTTGTGCATTGCATCATGTCGTCATGCCATCATGTCATTTTTTTCAACTCAAATAAACAAATAAACAAATTGCATAGATCTCTTGATCTATTTAAATCGAGGGAATTCACATGGTGAATTCTCTTTATAACATATTCCTCCCAATATTATTAGGGAGCTATAATAAAATACTCCATTAATTTGGAATCAACTAACACACTTGCAAAATAATGCCATGCCTTTTATGCTTCGAGTTTGACCTCCAAAGCTTGTCAATAATTCTTTTCCATTTGTCAAGGCTCCTCCATAAATATTCAACATTTTTGGGACCTTTCGAATACCCACTTCCTATTCAAACCCATTTGAGTAATTCAAATGAGTTTGTTTTCCAAACCCCCTTCAAACTTGTCTCTTTGCATTTTTTGGATCAATCACAATTTTGTGAGTTTAGGGAAGTAATCCCCTATGCTCAAATTCTTTCCTGGTTCCTCTCTTTCTTTTTTTCATTCAACATTTTTTTTCTCTTTCTTTAATTCAGAGACGGAGAAGGAGAGGAGCCAAACCCAACCCAGTCGGTCACTTGGGCCTCCTGCAGCCCAAGGCCCAGCCGCCCCCACCTGCTAACCCTAGCGACCCCAAGCTCTCCCTCGATCTCCACCCGGTCGTCCCGACCGCGCCGCCAGTTGCACACACGTGCACACACACCAGAGAGGAGCGGGAGCCCCGCATGCCGCCCCGCCCTGACCTTGGCCTCCGGCCATGGCGCTCCGTCGCCAACCGACCGCCAGCGGGGCCTGCATCCATACCCGCCTCCCTTCCTCTTCTCGCATCCTCCCCTCGTCCATCAAGCCCAACGCCGGTGTTTGCCAGCTCCCGTCGCGAGGTCCCGTGCTCCTCATCCTCGCGGCACCCGTTGCTTCCCTCCGTCGCCTCCCACTTCGCGCTAGCCGACAACCAGCTCCGCTGTTAGTGTCTCCGTCCAAGGCGCCCCGCCTCCCTCTCCAGGATCGGAGCGTCTCGCGTGACCCCGCGCGTGTGTTCGTCCTCGCGTCGCCCGGCGACCCTGTTGCCCGTCCGGCGAGTCGCCTCTCCCCGGTCCCTCGTCTGCTCCTCCCTGCTCACGAGCACATCCATCCCCATGGCGCCGTGCCCGCATCGCTGCTCCCGCCGTGTGCATGCTCGCCGACCGTCGGCCCTGCTGTCCTCCTCCTTCTTCTCGCCTCCTCAGGCCGCCTCTCTCTGCTCCTCTTGTTCGCCGCCCGACCCCGTTCATCCTCTGCTCACATCTCCAGTCATGTCCGTCCCTGGCGTTGCTCCTTTGGCCACACTGTGACCTCGCCTCGGCCTCTCTTCTGGCTGTTATGCCAACTGCTGCTGTTGGTTTGGCCGAGCCCAATTGCATGAGCAGCCACGCCGCCGACGCCCTTGTGTTGCTTTGTTTTGGTTCGATTTCACTGCAAGATCCAGAACGCCAAGTACGCAACGACCCTAGGATGCGCCAAGTCCCTCTCCGAACGTGTACGACTACCGTCGCCGAAGACCGTGTACAACTACTTCCACGACGTCCTCGACGACCTCGAACATCTACGGAATGTGTACGACTACGGAACGTGTACCACTACCATCGCCAAGATCGCGAGTACCACTACCGGCGTCATGTACCACTACTTCCACTACGACCGTCGCGAGAACGTCTACTTCCTCTACATCGCATCGAACTCGATCCGCTCCGATTATGCACGCTTCAAAGGTATAACACCAAAATGACCGCACGTGGCCGAATGAACGAGTGATGTGTGTATGAGAGGCTCATGTTCCCACCGTGTAGAATTATTAGTTGCAGGTACCTCGACCCTTGCCACCGACACGTGGAAACCCGGAAACCGGGATCACCCCACAATCTCTTGCATGTTCAGCACATCCACACTTGTTCTTTTGCACCGACATCTCACTGAGTTGTTGGATCACGGGAACGTTGCCGTGGCACCGTTTTTGTTTGCGTCGTCGTGGCACCCAATTCTTCCCGTCATGGCGACAAGTGCTCTATATCATATTATGTGCCAACGTGTTCTTCAAATTACATCGAATTTGATCATGTCATCCTCATGCATGTTAAAACATCTAAAATGTTGTTCGCGTTAAAATTGCCTAATGCCATGCTGAACGGTTTGTCTCATAACTAAATAACCGTAACTCCGATTTTCATGATCCACATATGTAAATTGACTAGAATGACGTGTAGAATCACATGGTGCATTTTGTTTTGTTGTTTAACAAGTATAAAACATGATTAGTTCAGATCTGGATCAATTTCGAAATTAACATATGGGGTCATTTCGGAAATACTATATGTTGTTTCCGGCCTCATTTAAGATGCATAGATAGTGTAGTTTATTTATGCTTCACCTCTTGCCATGTTAAACAACATTTAAAATTGCCATGTTAATAAACGGGAGTGAACTAAATGATTCAAACGTGGAGTTTCGTCAATATGCAACTCGTTGCATATTGAACTTCACTTAATGTGTAGAAGTTGATTGTTGTGCTTTGCCATGTCATGCATAACATGCATCATATTTGATGTGCATCATGTCATGCATATGTTGTGGTGTTTATCATGTGTTGATTGTTGTTTCCGGATTGCTTCTTCTCGATAGAGTTCCGAAAGCGTTCGGAGTGTGAGGATCCGTTCGACTACGTTGGTTCGTCTTCTTCATGGATTCGTTCTTTTTCCAAGCGGGATCTTAGGCAAGATGACCATTTCCCTGGATACCATTACTATCATTGCCATGCTAGTTGTCTCGTTTCTATCGCTGTCTCGCTACCTACCACTTGTTTGCCAAGCCTCCTAAAATGCCATGTTAAGCCTCTAACCCCTCCACATCCCAGCAAAACATTGTTTGGCTATTTACTGCTTGCTCAACCCTTCTTATAGCGTTGCTAGTTGCAGGTGCAATGTTTCCATGTGCAACATGGATATTTTGATATATCACAATATTATTGCTATTTAATTTAATGCACATATATACTTGGTAAAATGTGGAAGGCTTGGCCTTTTGCTCGGTGTTTTGTTCCACTTTTGCCGCCCTAGTTACTTGTGTACCGGTGTTATGTTCCATATTGAGCGCTCCTAACATGCTCGGGGTTTTTATGGGGACCCCCTTGACTTTCGTTTTGGGATAAAACTCGTCTGGCAAGGCCCAACATTGGTACTACATTTGCCTAATAACAACTAAAATTGCATAGGGACCCGCCGGCACCCGAGGATAATTAATCAACAACCCGGGCCAATGCTCCTCATGAGTGTTGGTCCAAACCGAGCAATGTCCGGCGCCCCCTGGTCACCCGGGGTTTCAGTCAACCCGACGTCTAGCTCATTCGGTCGTACCCTGAGAACGAGATACGCGGCTCCTATCGGGTTTTGTCGATACGTCGGGCGGCCTTGCTGGATTTGTTTTACCTTTCTCGAACGTCTTGTGCGCGGAATTTCGAGGACACATCGGGCTATCTCGAGGTTGAGATTTTCCAATGGAATATCCAAGGAGATCACGGGTTTCGTGGTCGAGGTTATTCCCGCGGCGTGTGGTTAGTTTGTGATGGATGAGTTGGAGCACCCCTGCAGGGTTAAATCTTTCATGAGAGACGTGCCCGCGGTTAAGTGGCAACTTGGAAACTTTGTTTAACACCCGGTCATAGCAAACTTAAAGTAAACTCAAATAAAATACACCAACTGTGTGTAACCATGACTGTCTCTTCTCGCGAGGCCTGCTCCGAAAGAGAACACGGTGGGGTTATGTTTGACCGTAAGTAGGTGTTCGGGATCACTTAGTGATCATTACTAGTTCACGTCCGTTTATTCGACAATCATCCCCCCTTATTCTTGTACTCGTAAGTTAGCCACTCAAATAATGCTTAGCGCTTGCTGCAGCCTCACCACTTAACCATACCTCACCAATTAAGCTTTAATAGTCTTGATACCCTTGGAAATGAGATTGCTGAGTCCCCGTGGCTCACAGATTACTACACCAACAGTTGCAGGTACAGGTAATGCGATGCTTTGACGTGAGAGTGATGCTTGTTTGATTTGGAGTTCTTCTTCTTCTTCTTCATCGATCTAGGATGGGTTCCAGGCCGGCAGCCTGGGATATCAAGGATGGATGTCATTTTATCGTTTGATTTCGTCCGTAGTCGGACCCTGCTCTTCTGTATGATGATTGTATATGTTGTTGTATTGATGTGATCTTGACATAGCTTGTGGCGAGTGTAAGCCAACTCCATATACTCATCTCTTCTTTACATGTACTTGTAATGATATCCATTCTTGCGAAACGACGAGATGCACTTCTATCCCTGTCGAGGCCCTCGAGCCAAAATAAGGATAGGATCGCATCTTGGGTGTTACATATGCGCTTTAAAATAATTACGGTTTAGGCTTGAACAAATGCGGAATAAAACTAGCGTTTAATTTGTCAAGCACAAAACCTAAAACAACTAGGCTCACCTATGTGCACCAACAACTTATGCTAAGCAAGATAAACAACTAAGTGATAGCAAGATATATAACATGAAACACTATGGCTATCACAAAGTAAAGTGCATAAGTAAAGGGCTCTGGTAAGAGATAGCCGAGGCACGCAGAGACGACGATGTATCCCGAAGTTCACACCCTTGCAGATGCTAATCTCCGTTTGGGGCGGTGTGGAGGCACAATGCTCCCCAAGAAGCCACTAGGGCCACCGTAATCTCCTCACGCCCTCGTACAATGCAAGATGTCGTGATTCCGCTAAGGGACCCTTGAGGGCGGTCACCGAACTCGTACAAATGGCAACCCTTGGGGGCGGTCACCGAACCCGTACACTTTGATAACCCTTGAGGGCGGTCACCGGTACCCGTACAAATTGCTCAGGGCAATCTCCACAACTTAATTGGAGACCCCGACGCTTACCCGGAGCTTTACACCACAATGATTGAGCTTCGAGACACCACCAACCGTCTAGGGCGCTAAAGCACCCAAGAGGAACAAGCTCTAGGGTACCAAGCACCCAAGAGTAATAAGCTTCTCAACTTCTCACTTCCACATATCACAGTGAATAACTCAAACCGATGCAACTAATGCAATGGCAAGGGCACACAGAGTGCCCAAGTCCTTCTTTCCCAAATCCCACCAGAGCAACTAATGCTAGGGAGGAATATGAGAGGAAGAACGAAGAATAGAACACGAAGAACTCCAAGATCTATATCCAAAGGGTTCCCCTCACATAGAGGAGAAAGTGATTGGTGGAAACGTAGATCTAGATCTCCTCTCTCTTTTCCCTCAAGAACTAGCAAGAATCATTGAAGGGATTGAGAGAAAGGAAGCTCAAAGAAGGTCAACAATGAAGGAAGAACATGAGCTCCAAGGATAAGGTTCATTGGGAAAGAAGACCCCCCTTTATAGGTGGGGGAAATCCAACAGTTATCCTCCTCTCAGCCCGCACACAAAGCGGTACTACCGCTCGGGCGAAAGTGCTCGCAGAGCAGTGCAATGGCATGGAGCCACGAGGCAGTAGTGCCGCCGGAGCGGTACTACCGCTGGGGTTGCAGCTCAGGAGCCCACAGAGGCATATCAGAGCAGGGGATGTGGGGCAGTATTGCATGAGTAGTACTACGGCTTACAAGCCGTAGTGCCGTGCACCCACTGCCACCCTACCTCCGCTGAGAGCGCGTTGGACCCAGAAGGAAGCGGAAGTGGAGCGGTAGTGCGCGGGTGGTACTACCGCTCGTACTACCGTCCCACTACTGCGCAACCCGACACGAAAAGGCGAGCCCTCCCCCCAGGTGCAGTGGTAGTACGCGCGGTACTGGGCAGAGGTACTGCCGCTTATAAGCGGTACCGGAAAGCGATACTGTCGCTTACAAGCGGTACTACCACTGCCCAGAGCGGTACTACCGCTTGGGGCCTTCAGAACCAATGCACGAAAAACAGATGAATGCAGGAACACTAAAACTGACATAACTTCTGCAAATGAGTTTCGAATTGAGCAAACTCAAGCTTGTTGGACAGATGGCGACAAATACTCCCTCCAGTCCTTTTTAGTCAGCATATAAGTTTTGCCCGAAGTCAAAGTATCTCTACTTTGACCAACATTATAGAAAAAAGTATCAACATTCACAACACCAAATAAATATTTTTTAGATTCATTATGGAATGTAGTTTCATAGTATATATATCTGGTATTGTAGATGCTGATACTTTTTAATATAAATTTGGTCAAACTTTATAGAGTTTGACTTGATACAAATCAAATACGCGGAGTAAAAAGGACCGGAGGGAGTACTATCCAACAGGCAAATAGGCAGTAGAAAAATGCCAATGATATAGAGATGTGAAACCTCTATGAACGAAGAACCGGCAAAAACTCCAACATCGAAAACATCATGGAAGATGCAAGCGAACTCCGTTTTCGATGAACTCGAACTTGTCATGAAGATGACCATAAGCTCCACATCTCACATAGAGAAACACCAAACAAGAACCAAGAAAGATGATGCAAAGATGCAATGGTTTGAGCTCTCTATGAACGATACGATACGATCAGGCTACTCACTCGAGAGCCCCCCTTGATAGTACGACAATTGATCCTATAACCCGGTCTCCTACCTACCACCATGAGACCGGTAAAATAGAAAACCTATCAAGGGCAAACCTTTGCCTTGCGCATAGTCCACTTGAGCTAGATGATGAAGATCTTGACTTCCTCAAGTTGGACCACCTTTCTTGATTGCATTGGCTTGATGAAGACTAGTTGATTGCTCCCCATACTCCACTATGGGTGAGCCACTCTTCGACAAATCTTCACAAGTCCATTGTCAGCACAATGAACGGCAAGCTTCAAGCATGATCTCTTCGTGATGCTCCACTTGAACTTGCACACCGCAATCTTGATGACGATCACCACTTAATGTCATCCTCCATGGGTTATATGGTATCTTCCTTTTGACGCACCCCCCATGGAAACAAACCTAACCCCACAAAGAACTCTCACATAGAACATGGGTTAGTACACAAAGCGCAATGGGCAATGCTTACCATACCATGAGATCACTTGATCCCACTTGGTACATCTTCTACGTTTTGTGTGTTGATCAACTTGATTCACACTTTGACTTAGTCTTGATCAACCTTGTATCATGTCTTCTATATTGACCAATCTTTGGATAATTCCTTGAATAACACATTGATCATCTCATAAACTCCTTGAAATCAACACATGAACTTCAAGAAATGCCTATGGACAAATCCTACGAATATAACTCAAGGCAACCATTAGTCCATGGAGAATGTCATCAATTACCAAAACCACACATGGAGGCACCATGCTCTTTCACCCGTGAAAGTTGGAGGAGTTGACGGCTCGAATGCTATCGAACAAGGCCCTATTTTCTACCTGGATTCCCCCAAGCCAAATAAAGAGCGTGCCCTTCTCTTCTAGTAGCTGCAAGAGATGACGCAGAGAGTTGATTAAAATTCCACTAGATCATGGAGATGACTGTTGGAGTATATGTCCGGCCCTCTCGCATAGTCCGGACTTTTAGTTGTGTTGGTTAGTGCATGAAGGTTAACAATGACCCTGGTGATTAAAGAGGTACTAATCAAGGGCATTGGGAGGCTTGAGGAATTTGCAGCAGCTAGTCCTAGAGTCATAGTGAATCGACGAGGTGCAATTGAAGCCAAATTCAAGGAAGTGGTCATCAAGATCAAGAGTTGTGGTTGCATGCTCCAACTGATGGCTGCCTTGTTGATGCGGATTTGGAAGCTCCATCTCGATGTGGTGGGTTGCTCCCTGCTCGAGGTAGATATAGGTTGGCGGTGCGGCAGTGATAGGGCACCAAATCTGGCCATGTGAAAGGTTCGATGCTTGGCAATTTTTGGTGGCCATGTATGACGTTGTTGGTACAAGATGTGATTCTATCTCTTGTGAGATAGGCTCGTCTCTAAAGTTCGATTCACCTAATCCTCTACGTATCGATTGTTTGGCATAGATTGACAATTTGTAACAACATCCATATGTTTACCATACTGTTTGGCATGGATCTCGTAGGTAGATCACGATGAGGGCTCATGGGTGGTCATTTGTAACAAAATCCAGGTTGCTTGCTCGAGGAGCGGTAATAACTCGACAGAGTTCGTCACTTCAACGGTGTGTACGGGTCTGCCAGAACGGCTAGGTGACTTGCCTTGTTGGAGTGGTGTACCAGTCTTTACCCATTTTTTTAATAATTAAATGAGCAATTATCTTCTTAATCGATGCATAGATCCACCAATCCCAAATGGAAAGAGTGAGGGGTTATCGTGTTTGCAACATCTTTGCACTTGCAATGCCTCTTGTCGTCTTGGTAGAGACATCCATATTGTGGTTTCATCAAAAAGGCTTTCATGCACATAGATAGAAGGTTATCATTATCTGTTCTTGTTCTTGACCAGTGGCCCATCGTCGACAGCATGCTACCTCATTTAACTCACACGGATCAAGCAGTGTCATCACGGATTTATTTTTGTCTTTCGCTAGTCACTTGTAACATGTACAACTAAACTATGTAGAAAAATTAGAATTCCCCGCAGAAGAAAAGAACAGACCGATTAGAATCCATTTAAAAAGCATTCTAAAAACTAATTCATTTCAAAAAAAAATAGAGACTGATTAGAATTCTGCTGGCAATACAAAGTGTTGTGTGCTCGTGGACAGAACTAGTATAACAGCGTTGGCATTTTTTTTATAGACTAGAACTTTGATTTTTTTTATAGAAGCTTCAAATAATTAGAACAGACCCCGCAAAAACAAGAATTGAGGAGTAATTAATAACTAACAAAAGAATACGAGCATTGATAAACAAGGCAGCATTTACCAGATTTTTTAACGGAAAGGGGAAAAAAGTTGAGAAAGAAGGAAATGGAAAATAAAACTGATGCAACGGATTTTTGCTTTTTGAGGGGAGCTGATGCAACAGATGGAAAACAAAAGAAAAAGGAAAGCAACGGGAGACATGTATCTTAGATGGGCCGGGCTCTGTTTATTCTCCAGCGCACCTTCACGGGCCAGGAGCCACGAGCCCCTTCTCGTCTCCCACCGAGGCGCTGCGCTGCGCTGCCTGCGTTGCTTGCGATAGATTAGTCCCACCTCGGTAGTTTACGGCGAGCGGAACCGGTTTATAAGGCGGGGCGCAGCAATTTGTAGTACTACCTTACTTGAACAGGATCTGTTCTATAGGCTCGTACCGATGCATCCTTTTTACCAATAAGGAGGCAAGCACTTTTAGTCTGGTTGATGCACTCTGACCGGCCTAGATTCATCTGATGGATGGATCTCTCCGGCTGTAGTGTAGAGGATCGTTCCTGCCTTGCTCACAGCCTGTGCAGGGTGGCCCAGTGGTTGTCTGACAGACACAAAAATCTTTTTGTTTTTTTTGCATACAGAATTTTCTTTCTACATATTATCAGATATCAGAAATAATCTGTGATATCTTTTGAGCTTCTTTAATCTATACTGTTTTTCTCTGACAGAATCTTGTTCTGAAGTACCTATAAATAATCTGCAGCTATGTTTTTTTTTACTTCTTTCGCCACGTAATCTATTTATAGTCACACACCCGATTCATTTTTTAGCTTCTCGAACCACGTAATCTATTTGTAATCATACAGCTGAAATTATCAATGATTTCACTTCATGTCTCCATGTTATAGCAACGGCAGTCAGTAGAGCCAGAAAAATGATTCACCAGTGCTCCTTCTATATATCAGAGAATTAAGATGTGTGAACGTTGCCCCAGAAAAATAAACACACAGCGAGTTTCACCATCACATTGACATCATTATCTCTTTGCTCGACAGACTCTCAAGAACCCAGCTAACTGACTTACAACACCCACCATCATCGGTATTACATATGAATGTATGATACCCCCACGAGCGCTCGATCGACGCCAAACTTTGTTCGATCATGTCGATCATTCGCCACTCAAGTTCTTTCATCAGTTGGTAGTAGCTTCAACAGCGCCTGACAGGGACAAATAATAACCTCTTGTAAGTTGAAAAAAATAGATGGGGACAGTCAAAGGATCAGCTTACTCGCTCACTGTGATGGTGAAGGGACACCTAAGACGGTGATCACCTCAACGAAGCGCTCCGAGGTAAGCTGTGCCCGTGTGCAGACCTCCCGCACAGCACGCTCGATGCCATGATCCTGGAAGGGAAACATACTGGCTGCGACCCTTGGTTGTATTTCCATGTGCTCGAGAACGCGAGCATTCGGCAAGATACAGCACGCCAGTTTGACCTGAGCATTGTAGCACCGAAACCCGCTCATGCAGACTCACCTGAGATGACAATGGTGACGCATGTGGGAGCCTTCCTCCTCCATCACCTCATCGCTCCCACCGTCCCCGAGGTTCAGATATACCATCTGCATTTTAAAGTTTGCGATCAGTTGGTCCAAGTAGTCCAACTACAGGTGTTCCCTGAAGAATGGCGCAATCAGGCAGTAGCAGTATACTTCAGATCCATGCATTTGTTTATCTAAACTGATAAAATGGCACTAACATCCAAATGCAATGTCTTCAGTCGGGGTGCAACATCCAAACAATGGGCAAGTTGAAGAAGCCCATCATCGGCGTTTGGTTGTCTAGAGAAGATAGTTAATTGACAAGTCATGTGCCTCAAATGCATAAACATGCCATGTGGTCTTGTTGTCAGCTTCTGCAACTGAAACATGACAAAGACAAATAAGATGACATTAAAACATAGTTTGAAGAACTATAATGTACACAAACAAGAATGAATGAATAAATAACACCAGGTAACCTTTTCATATCCATGTATATAAGCTTTCATATTTAGTATCTTCACTGGCAAAATGCTTGGAAATAAAGTGAAAACACGGGCCAGTCCTTTGCGCCTTTAAACATTATTGTGGCCTTCTCTGATTCTGAGCACCCATTTTTTTTTCTTTTTTTTCAAAAAGGTTGTACCCCCGGCCTCTGTATCTAGACGATGCATGCAGCCATTTTATTAATTATTCACAAAGACCTTACAAAGTAATACATCAATAAACCTGAAGCCACCCTCTTGGCAACGCCTGTCACCACTCCTATCCCCTAGATGAAGGGGTGCCGAATGTCCGAGCCTAATACCAAACAGACATCGCACCAAATCCTAACATCTAAAGCCGGATGCCCCATCCAAGCAACTACTTGGACCAGGTCACACACCGGTCCGACGCACTCCCAGTGAGCACCAGATGCGCACGCTACAAAGGGCCGTCACCTCCATCTTCCATCGCTCCATCCTCAGAATAAAACTGATGCATCAACCTTGCCAGGCCTCTCTGCCATCGACGCCACCACGACACCAGACAGCTTCATCCTCCTGCGCGAGTCCATCGCCACACATCGGAAGCCGAGTCTCCATTGCCCCACGCCGTCGATATCCGCCACCATCAATGTGTAGGATGAAGCACCGCTCCACCGAGTCCGACAGGGCTGTTGAAGACCAAGCACCATGGAAGGAGAACTCGGAGGCGGAGCACATAGGCGACAGAGCGCCAACACACCGCTACCAGACGAACTCCGACCATGTCACCAACCGCCCCCAAGCAACTAAAGCATCACATCCACCCCAAGTTCACCACGAACGACACCCCCAAGAGGGTGACGACGCCCGACGCGCCGCTGTCGCTCGATCCGGCAAGGAATTGGGCTTTCACCTGGCATATGAGCTGGGAGGAAGGACGAGGGGAAGGAGGCAACCTGGGCGGCGCCTACAAGAAGGGTACGGCACCCTTGGGCGTCGCCGCCGTTGTGGCCAGCGGAGCCGGCCTCGGATTTCTCCGGAGCCCCCTCCCACCTCCAGCCTCCAACATGATCCAACTCCGGCGACCGAAGACCGCCCAAGGCAGGACCAGTGGAGGCGCCCTGGTTGAAGCAGACGGTGGCCTCCAGATCCGGATTGGGCGCTGCCAAGACGCCCGCAACCCAGCCGCCGGCCGCTGCTGCCTCGCCGCCCCGGCGGCTGAGGAAGAGCGGCCGTCACCAACGAGCGCCGACCACCGCAAGGCCGACGTCGGCCCGCCAGCCGTGGCCGCCGCCACGGATCCAAAGCCCCCGAGGAGGAACGGGGCGGCCAGATCCTCGCCGCCACCTTCATCGACGGCCCAGCGGCAAGCCGGCGGCCACCTCCGGTGGCGACGAGGGAGAGGAGAGGTAGGTGGAGAGGGCCGGCGGCGGGCTAGGGTTACGCCTCCCAAGTCGCCCCTACGGGAGCGACGCGGGGGCCGAAGGGGGGAATCGTTGTGCTATCTCCTGCGGGAGCACCCATGAAGTACTATAGGGATCTCTTATCCTTCATATTCAAAATGAGCAAGATCAGCAACATGAAGCTCAACCATCTCAACATTCATTCCGTCAATTAGTAAATGTTGAAGCTCGTCAAGTTGGTGTGGTATGCTTTAGTTACTTGCACCAAAGCACCCGATGAACTCTAAGTCCTCAAGTGCTGAACAGTTTGCTAGCAAGCCTGGAGAATCTCCAAATATCTGAACATATTCCAGATTAAGTCTTCTGAGCACTGTAAAGCCACATATAGCTGAGTGTGGCTTTATAGAAACAGCAGTGAGAAACAAGGACTGCACACAAGAGCTGCCTTGGAACACCCAAGGCCTCAAGAGGAAAGTAATGAACTTCTTTGGTTGGAGAGTACGTTTTCCTCAGGTCAAAAGCTATGATCTTTGCTTTGGATGAAGCGGCAAAGCCAATCCACCTATCACGATGATTAAAGCCATTTTTTGTGCAAGCCACACCTGATGCACAACTTATCGATCCCTATCCCATCATGCAACTGAATAACCCAATTTACAAGCTCAATGAACTTAGCTCGTTTTATTTTGAGAAAATCATCGATGGATTGTTCATCAGTGTAATAATCCAGACCACTTGGGCCATAAAAACACAGATTACAGTTGAGTGTCCAGAGAATTTCCCAACTTCTTGAAACAATGCTTGTCCTCACAGTCTCTTTAAGTGGAAGCAGTGACATCACTACAGGTTGAATCTCCTGTGACAGCAAAGGGCCTGAATATTTAGTCGGGTTAAATTTTAACTAAAACTAACTGGTAGACAAGCAATAGCCACTAATTACTCAAATCAAAACACACAATGACCTGAAAGTGCACACAAGAGAAATCTGACCAGATGCAGATTGCAACTTTTTGCAGTGTAGTTTCAATGGGTGTTTTGCAGTCTTGTTTGCAACAATTTAGTGGTGCCAAGTACACGTGGAGTGTAGTCTATCGTTTATTTCAGTGCAATTCTATTACTCCCTCTGTTCACTTTTGTAAGACGTTTTAGAAATTTAAGACAACACCCAAAACAGTTCAATTTCAGTTGTCTAAAACGTCTTACAAAAGTGAACAGAGGGAGTACTACTTTCACTTATCATTAATGTACCTCTTGGATTTTGCAATTAGCAGTAGGGGTTGCGTGCCTGACCTTGTTCATTTGGGCTATTTGGAAAACGAGGAATGAAGCATGTTTTTGAGGTACTCTTCCTAGGGATCCTACTATGAATTCATATATGAGCTATTTTCTTTTTTTGAGGATGTATGAGCTGGCTTCTAGAAGAACGAACACAGGAAACACATTCAGCGGGCGGCCCTGCAAGTTGTCCCCGGTGGCGTCTGAAGATTTCTCTAGTCCGCACGGCTGTAATAGGCCGGTGGTCAGAAGACGGAAGACCGGAAGCAGGCTGAGGGTGTCACCGCGTCAGGATGTGTGTCTGCGGTACCCTGATGAAGCCTTCAGTTTGCTGGTTTTTTTAGTGTTTGTCAGTTCACGGCTTGTGCGGTCTGATTTGAATGCTGGAACCCAAATGTGGTGCTACCGAAGCCAAAACGATTTCAGTAACAAAATGTGGTGGCTGTTGCTCCTTTTATCGAAAAAGGAACAAGTGTGTAGTGTAGAATCTCATTCTGCAGGAAGTAATTCGACGATTTTCCTTTGTCCAGCAACTCAAGCAAGCCGATGCCCTCCCTGTTGTCCAGCAAACAACTTGAGGAATAAAAGCCTACAAGTGAGGCTCGCTGCAATGTAAAAAGACATGGATTGGACCATAACCGAAGCTCCCTGCTGCTGCTGAGGCGCTGACCCAGGCAACAAACACCATTATCTTTATTTTGTCATTTTTCCCGAGAGGTACAGATCCGTGGGGAACACCACAGGAATCACATCGAAGGACTAATTTCCACGCACTGATTGGAATTGGATCCTCAGGGTAACATTGAAATGCTTATGGAAAAACATGTTTTCCCTGCTGTGACTCAAGGAGAAGAAAGAGAAGAGAGGGACTGGCGGAATGGTAGTTACCCCTGGAAGGAAGGCTCGTCGCCTACGCCGTGGTGGTGCTCCGCCGCTGCGTCGTCCATGGGCTGTAGGGAGGGTGGAACGGCCGGTCAAGGGGGGGAAGGGATCTACTACTCAGGAACGCCCATACTGCTGCTTACTTGCTGGGCTAGAGGAGGGAGTAGGAGGAGGAGGAGGAGGAGGAGCTACTTCGTCGTCATCTTCTCCGGCTCCGGCCATTGCTGCTGCAAGATCGGCGGAGCTCCCTGTAGTCCAGACCAGACTTTTTTTTTTAGGGGATGGACTGCAGGGAGACGAAAAGGAAAGCAACGGGAGAGACGACGGATGTTTCTTAGATGGGCCGGGCTCCGTTCATTCTCCAGCCCAGCTTCACGGGCCGAGACCCACACGAGCCCTTCTCATCTCCCACCGAGGCGCTGCGCTGCGCTGCCTGCGTTGCTTGCGATAGATTAGTCCCACCTCGGAAGTTTACGGCGAGCGGAACCGGTTTATAAGGCGGGGCGCAGCAGGTTGTAGCACGACCTTACTTGAACAGGATCTGTTCTATAGGCTCGTACCGCTGCATCCTTTACCAATAAGGAGGCAAGCACTTCAGTCTGGTTGATGAACTTTGACCACTGGGCCAGAGCGTGATTAAAGGCCTGGATACATCTGATGGATGGATCCGACGGCAATAGAGGATCGTTCCTGTCTGGCTCACGCCTGTGCAGGGTGGCCCAGTGATTGTCTGACAGACACAAAAACTTTTTTTTATCATTTTTTTATTCTGTCAAAAAATCTTTTCATTTTTGACGTGTACAGATACAGAATATTGGTCTAAAAGATTCAAAATCCTTTTCATTTTTGCCTCTAACACACTCTGACCTTTCCTACCTACAGAATATATATTGGTCTAAAAGATCTACAAATACAGAATATATTGGTCTAAAAGATTCAAAATCCTTTTCATTTTTGCCTCTAACACACTCTGACCTTTCCTACCTACAGAATATATTGGTCTAAAAGATCTACAAATAAATCTGCAGCTTCATTTTGCGACTTCTTCAACCACATAACCTAGTCGTAATCATGCATCTGAAATCATCCAACCAACCAGCCAAATGGTCACCGGTGCTTCTTCTGTTAAGCCTTGATATGCAAGTGCGCGCTGTTGCCCCGGACCAATATTCAACAAGATTAATTAACCCACAAAAACAAAACAAAAAACGCGACAAACCATTGGTAAAGCAGTACATGATCCTGATACACGCTGGCAACTGATGAGCGTTTTTTTTTTTGACGATAAAAGGCAGGCGCTCTGCCAGATTGCATATAGATAGGAAAAATAAAAAGTGTACAAAAGATATTTACATGACCAAAAAGGCCCTAGAAATTACATGCCATATGCCATAGCTAAACCCAACTGGACAAGGTCCTCCCTGACGAGGTAAGCAACATCTAACACCTGTAAAAAGGCGTTCTGGAAAAGCCTCCGATTCCTCTCCTTCCATACATGCCATAACACATAATTGAGCGCCTTGCCAAAATGCTTCCGCCTCGACGAGTCCAGAGCCTCAATATTTCTGTTCCACCAGTCCTCGAGCGTGGAAAAAACCGGGGCCGAGCTAGGCATGATCAAGGACCAGCCAGCAACGATACCCCAAACGCTCCGGACAAAAAGGCATCCTCGAGAGAGATGCTCGTTTGTTTCAAACTCCGTGTTGCACAGACTGCAAACCTCCTCATGAGGCCACCCACGGACAGCAAGCCGATCCGCGGTTAGCGCTTTCCGATGAAGGAGGAGCCAAACAAACAGCTTGCACTTTGGCTCAACTTTGGCCTCCCAAATCTTGTGTGCCTCAAAAGGAATCGACGCACCTTCAAATTGCAACCTATAAGCTGAAGCCGCGGAGTAGATACCATTAGCGGAAGCCATCCATGTGATGACATCAGGAGAAGCTGGCTCAAGATACACATCTTGAAGAGAAATCCATAGGCCGACAAACTCACGAATTTGGACGGTCAGAGAGAAAATTCCAAAGGTCCGTATCCAACGATTATCACGAAGAGCTTCAAAAACAGTGAGACGTTTGCGCCGAGCAATAGCAAACAGGGAGGGAGCGATCTCTCGAGGGACGCAACCATGCAACCAACGATCAAACCAGAAACTTGTCTTCATCCCATCGCCCACCTCAATCTTCGTTGCTGCACGAAAAAGGTCCATGTCAATGGCATCACAAGGAAGCTCAGAACCATGCCAAGGCCGGTCCGGGGCAGTCCACTGTAACCATGGCCAACGGAGACGAAGGGCCCTCCCAAAGCGCTCGGAATCAAGGATGCCAAGGCCACCCAAATCCTTTGGCCGGCACACGACATCCCAATTAACAAGGGAATGGCCCCCGGCAGCATTGCCATCCCCATCTCCCGTCCAAACGAACGATCTTTGCAAACGACGGAGCTTGTTTTTCACCCACTTTGGGAGAGGGAATATAGTCATGTGGAACACACCGATGGAGGTGAGGACCGACTTGGCGAGCTCAACTCTACCCGCGCGATTGAAAAGCCTACCCCTCCAACCTTTAAGCCTCGAGCCCTCCTTATCAATGAGAGGTTGGAAATCAACCCTTCTAAGTTTCCGATAATGCAGAGGCAGCCCCAAATATTTGCATGGGAAAGTACCAACCTTGACTGGGAGGTGGTGCAGGACATCTGTTAAATCCACATCATCACAACGGATAGGGAAAATTTCTGTTTTTTCCATGTTACAGTGGAGTCCACTTGCATCGCCAAAGCATTTGAGGATCCCAGCAATCACTCGCAACTCCTCCTTGTCCGGGTTTGCAAAAATTGCAGCATCAACGGCGTACAGGGATAGGCGCAAGGATCCATTACGAGCACGAATAGGCCGAAGTAGACCATCCTCCGTGGCCCTCGCGAATAGCCTCTGGAGAGGGTCAATGGCCATGATGAATAGCATGGGGGACAAAGAATCCCCTTGACGGAGCCCTTGAGCGTGGCCAAAAGCGGTTCCCGGCCGTCCATTGACGAGCACACGCGAGGACGTGGAAGCCAGAGAAAAACTCAACCAGTCACGAAAACGTTGGCCAAAACCGAGGGCTGAGAGGACCTCCAGCATATAGGGCCAGCTAACTGATGAGCGTTTCAGGCTTGAAAACAACAAAAAAGGATGTTTGCTTGCTTCATTTCTTCTGCGAATCTGAAGACTCTAAACCAAATATATAACTGAGCTGGGATGAAGCTGGCAGCCTGGACTGCCTGGTTGAGATTCTTCTCCTTTCCGGCATGCAAGAAATTCACGCAAAAACAGAACAAAACAAAACAATGGTGATGCATAATGATTCTTCCATTAAAGCAGTGCATCAATAACTCGACAGGGGCTCCCCTACTGTTCAGGGTCAAACACAAATTCCATCCCGATTTCACTCCCGCCCACAAGAACGGAGCCTTCAGTTCTACATCTCACTAAAAGAAAAAAAAGAAAAAACTCGCTTCTAATCCTCGACCAGCAAGCTCATTTGCCTCAAAGCAAGGAAACATATTGCTGGGAGGAAGGAACTAGATGTTCGGAGGCGACACCACGGAACCTCTCTACTTCTCATTCCAAAGTCGACTGGGGATAACTGAGCTAGAGATTCAACCATCAGCGGTACAGTGAAGGAGGGACTGTGGCTGGGATTGGTGCGGCGGCTTCCCTCTCTGCAGGTTTCTTTGTCGACAAACCCTGCTACAAGAAAAATGGTAAATACATTCATCAAATTTCATGCGTAGAGCAGTAGTAGAGAAAAAGCAAGTGCTGAATGTTGGTAGGTTGTATCTGGAAATGCACGACTCACTTCTGACGGTTGTACAGCTCTCAGGGTTTCTTCTGCTTATAACTGTCCAGACGTAGCTTCAGCTGCAGAGATAAGAATCAATCAGCTTGGATTCAAACAGTGAATGCGCAGCACAAACTAAAGTAAAATTGACGGGCCAGTGGAGTAAAACTATGACGGTCAGGCAATCTTGCATAACGTCTGTTGTTGGATTTCTTTGGACGATGCTTTTGGAGCACGGAAAACTATAAGTTGGTAACTGGAATGTTTGTTTCAAATCATCTGTCGTTCTGTGGGATGGTAAAAACTAGTTTTGCCAAAATCAACCTTGTAAATATGGAGGCACGTGGAAATCAAATTCTTCGCTAACAGGTTATGATATCGGAAAAACACCCAAGAACTGCTTATCATGCAAAGTAAGCTTTGGGGGTAATAACGCCCAAGAACTTCATTCAAAGATTTGGTGGTGTAATCGCTTTCAAAGATCAGATGAACATACCTTATTTATGTACTTCAGTTGCTGAAGCACTTCAGCGGTACCCAATTCCTACAATGGACAGGATAAGCCAGATGTCAGTTTTGTATTGCGCTTTGAATTACTGAATGGTGCAAAAACTATGTGTTATTACAGAGCGGTTCCAACACGACTTCAAATAGATGCATTTTTGAAAATAATGAAATATACTTGCACATGCTTAATGCATCAAAAAGATTTAACAAGGGATTGTGCAGAGACTGAATGGTCAACAAATAATATAAACATAACCAACCATCATTTGTGAAGAGCTTGCAGTCAACAGGTAAAGCAAGACAACGATGTACATCCCACAAGGCCACAAAAAGAAGAGGCAACTATAACAGAAACATACCTGCGGAACAGCACAATCAGCATGTATTGGATCCCAAAGAACTGAACATGAACAATCCCAATCGCTTGACTGAACAAGAAAAAGTGGTGCCCTGCAAAGATTCCAATGGGATAATGAAAACATGAAAGCATATCTTAATGGTATTACCTCCGTTCCTAATTATAAGATACTCCCTCCGTCCCATAATATAAGACGTTTTTGCAAGCTATGGTTGCTTGCAAAAACGTCTTATATTATGGGACGGAGGGAATATTTTGGATTTTCAATATGGACTTAGGCCCTGTTTGATAGCAAAGTATTAGAAAAAACACAATATCGGCAAACTACAGTAATTTTGCCAGTAGGTATAATATACTGTTGTTTTAACATAACAAGGTATTTTAAAGTATTGACAATACAGAGCACCTGTTTGGCTATGCCGTGCGCGGTGCTGTAAGTTTAAATGGCTAGCTGTTAGCGCCCTCGCACAACACCTAGCTAGCCGTTGCATTCAACTAATCGGCCATGTACATGCAGCTAAACACGCGTAGCTGTTGGGACAAAACCCGGACCAATCCTCCCCGGCGACGCACGCCGAGCAGCCTTCCGGCGACACAAACGCCGGACGAAGGTAGACGAAGGAGACACCATGATTTTTCCGGCGACGAACGCCTCCGCCGCACGAATGGCGCCTCGACCGCACGAACGGCCTCACTTTACTGGGCACATACCCGGGCGCGGCAACACACCGCAGCCTATCCAGAGGAGCTCTCTCTCACAGCCGACCGGACACACACCACGGTCCCGGCAGAGACTACGCTCATCTCTGGCACCTAGGCTCGGCCCATGCCGTCGCACCACAAACAGTACATCAGGGGGCTTTTTATACCCGGCTGCACACAGCCACGGCCACACCGGCCACTAACACACGCACGCACAGATCACCCGGCCACTAACCCACTAGCTACCTGCATGCAACTCCAGCAGCGCGCATGACGCGGCTGCTACTCCAACGGCTGCTACTAACATGCAGTTTCTCCAGGCTACGAACGTGAGCACGGACTCACGCCGGCACACACACATGCACAGACACGCGCGCACACACCGCCGTGCCCACCACGGACTGGACCTGGCTGAGTCTTCCGCATGAACCACGCAGCCAAGGACGGCCAGCTCCGCCAGTCCCGGTCACGAGCGCACGCGTCGAGATTAATGCTAACAGTAGCTGGCTTCTTTACAATTTCTGTTGTGTTACTCTCGGCCGCTAGCTGGGTGGCCCTTACCTTACCATACGAGTGCATAAGAACAGGAGCATGCAAAAACTGAATGGCAAGGTACATACCAACCATCCACCACAAGGTACGTACCCAGCCTAGCTATCTCGTACTCATGAGGGAGGCAGTGGCCGATGGCTGGCGTGGAGAGGCAGGAGGAGAGGAAGAGGGAGGATGAAGGATACGGAGTGACCTTTGTTATCCTCATTGTCGTCTCTTCATTTCTCCATGGCCGGTGGGGAATCTACAGAGACGGCCGGAGCGGCGGCGTCAGACGCGATGGCCTTGTTGTGAATAGCTAGCGACTGGCTCGTTTCTTTCCCTTGCTCTGTTTTAAAAAAAGAGGTCCAGGGTTCTTTTTTTTATGCAGAGAAATTACTACTGTTTTGAGAATACTCTAGTTTTAACAACGCAGTATTTAGTGCTAGCCAAACAGGTCACAGTAAATAAAACTATGGTATGTGAAAAAACTGTAGTATTATCAGAATACTTAGAAAATATTTTGCCATCAAACAGGGCCTTAGATACAAACTGAGAACAAACACACTAAAACACGTCTACATACATCCGACTGAGAAAAAGTTTGAACATCTTATAACTGAGAACAGAGGGAGTAGATGTTACAAAAACACAGAAAACAGAAGAGCCTTCTAACACAACAAAGAGGACCTTATTTTCTCCTATTATTGCCATGTGAGGAATACAGTACTGCCTTTACGTGAGGGTTAACCATGGCATCATGGACCGACCCCCCCCCCCCCCCAACCCACCACACACACACACGTATTCAGCAGTCGAACATGGTTGAACAGGCTACAGTGCTGGCTTTACGTGAGGGTAAACCATGCCTTCATGGACCAATCCATAACTGACAGAAACATTGAAAGAAATTAGGGTGACCTGTGTTACCTCCGCCACTTGCCGCAAATAGCACCCGAGTCCAAGACTTCTTGGCACTGAATCCAGTTACCAATGCTGTTTTTCTTGTCCTCACGCCTTAGTGACAACTGCAACTAAAGCACAGAATGTCAGGATGCATGGCTGAAAATAACCAATAAGGAAATATTTTTATCAATTATCATTAAACAGGCCCAGAGTGTGCGGAGACCTACACCCAGATTTGTCATTTCAGTGGCATCAAGTTCAGCAGGTTCAACAAAATAATCGTCACCGCTGCATAGATAATTGGAGTTACTATTAGAAATTTTATTTGATAATGCAAAGCTGCAAGAAGAAACAACAAAAATACAACTGAAGTAGGGCATGCAATTTAAATGCAATTTTATTAGGATTTACAGTCTTGGTTAATGTCTATTTATGTATATCATGGAATTTTGGTAACACAAGATAAAAGTTGGAGAATCTTGACTGGACCAACAGCCTTTCATTAGACAATGCTCAGTACCCCATGGGAAAGATAACATTTCCCACATATATCGCCATTTTTCATGAATCAAAATTGCTCCTGAAGTTGAAGCTGCTACTCCTGTCCAAGTAGTAATGACAGGCATAAAGTAAAATTTCAACAAGAGTGAGCATACCCAGAAATTGGACCGGACCATTCTGGAACTTCAGCTTGGAAGTTTCTACCAATCCTTACTTGAGTATCATATGGTTCACCATTCATCAACATATCTCCTTTTGGGCCAAGAACTCGAAGAGGTCTTTGAATATGCTTGGCTGATCCTTCCGCACTCGGCAACATCTCACGCTGCTTCTTAGGTTTCTTCCTTGAACAATCCAGGCAATACCAATTATTATCTGGTATTTTCTTGATGCGACGGTGGCAGCAAAGCAAGTGGAATGCTTCTTCACAACGATCACATATTAACATGCGGCATGGATCTTCGAAAGACCCACAACTCTTGCATGCAAATAAAGTGTTGCTTTCATTATCATCATGGGTTAATGTAGTTGATGTGCTGCTGAGCTCTGATTTTTCTATGAGGACTATATCTCTTTCGAGCAAGGATATGCAAACCTCCCTTGATGTCAACTCCATAAGTGATTCTGTATCAGACAATGAACAATCCCTCGAATCCTCTACCTTGTGATTTATATAAGATGGCCTGCTTGATATGGAAATTGACTTCCTATCATCCACAGTAGAAAGTGACACCGACGAGTTTTTCAAAGAACTTCTCTTAGAAGCTTCTGCGGGATCTTTATATTTTGTTGCAAATTCAACAATGTTTGTTTCAGATTTTGAAACTTCTCCATCTGAAGGAACAATAATTGCTTTCCCAAATTTTTGGACCCGGGGCGAAATATCTCCAAAAGTTGCAGAACTTTTGGTTGTACTTTTCCTCTCATTTCCATCTGTTGTACTCTTGATCGCATTTCTATTTGTACTCATGTTCTTATTTCCATTTGTCGGAACAAAATGACATTTCTTGTCCGTCCTCCTCCGTTTATACAAATGGTGATCATCTTCTGAAGTAGGATCGAAACAAACACCATCGACAACCGGCGAACTCGAGCTTGAGGATAAATCCAAAAAAATTACTGATGACTTTGATTTCTCCTTCTGACATAAAAAGGTGTTCTTCATAGATTTTATAGTCATATGTTCTCCCGTAAAAAGAATATGAGACCGTCTCTACCACAATCTTGGACACGGAAATGTTTGGGCCAAGGAAAACTCAGTATTAGAATTGGATATAGAGAGTATCCAAGAGCCTAGTTCTTAAAAGCACAACCTCAAATATCCTTGGCCATAAAACAAATTTGAAACCTTCCCTCCTGCGGCGCCCCACAAGCTCTTCAATAATGATAAGGAAGCATTAGATCAATTTTTCGAAGGAAAACATTGTATTACTATAAAATGGAAATATGTAATAAAATAGTCGCATCATGTTTGACTTGGTACACCGTGTAGCTAGAAGACCGGCGAAGTAACCACAACAAGAGAGATCAATTTGATGAAAACAAAGAGAAAATCTAACCAACTTCATGAGGAGTACAAGGAATTGTATATTTCCACCTTGCATTTTTTTAACAACTCATATTATTGCCCTCTAGAAGAATCACAAGCTTCTCTCATGGTCCTAATTGTTGCGCTTTAATAGGATTTAATTAACTAGATTAGCATTGGTCAACCGGTGATTTGTAAGGACACATTTCTTGGGCTTATGATTGAAGTAGAAGTAGAAAACAAACATAATACGGTAGATTAGCCCCTCAACTCTGTTCTAGTTTTGTTTGCGCCCCTCTCGGATCCGCAAACGCCTTACCACTTATGCGGATACTACTAGCACGCGCCTCGGTGAACATAGTGTATAATAAATATGTCCGTAAATAGACATTGGATTTTCCAAAAAGTAAACAATGGCAAGACCATATTTGATGATGGAGTTGGGTCGAAGCCTACATTTCCAAGAGGCCTTGCTCGGGTGCTCCCCCCTTGCATTAAATCGATGTAACACAACCAACGAGGAAACTCGCCAAGGCTTCATCGGTGTCTCCAACCACCCGACATGGCTGGTTTGGCCACCCTTGCCACGGTGACCATACAACCTCTCTCATGATCTTGTGTCATGTTTCTTTTTGTTACCCCGTTGTTCATTTATACTCCCTCCGTCCCAGAATAAGTGTCGCTGATTTAGGACTACTTATTTTGGGACGGAGGGAGTATATTATAGGTCCAATTACAGGTGTTTGACTCCAACGCCTTACGACCCGCTCATAACAAGGCCAACTATAATCCTATACACATATTCTACCCAAATTCGATCAAAGGAGTTTTGAAGGAATTTGAGCGGTCGGGATACGACCAGCCCTTACCGTTGTGCGGCGAACAGATCTGAAGCACGGGCCACACAGGCGCAGCTTGCGGCGTAGATCTAGGGTTCCTTATTCGAGGGGAGCCCGAATTGCTATGTAGAAACATCTTGCCTTCCCCGCGGGTCAATGACCGGATCGACAAGCATCGCGATTACCGGAAGTTACAAAAAAAATCCCCATCCCTTTGTCATCCCCCCAACAGCATAGGCTCCCCCTCCACACCAAGATGTTTCTTCCCCAAATTGGGTGGGCACCCCAACCTCGACGATTCCAACAAATTCATCCATCAACAACAAAGTTTCCCAATCCGCCATCCAGCCAGCTAGCTCTCCACCACGAGCTCTAACCAACAGCATCACCGAGCAAGCTGTAAATCCGAATCCAAACAGGAGCCGGACCACAAGAACGGATCCGTTCGAATCCGGAGCGAATCGCAGGGAGGGGGGGGAGAGGACGGAGAAGGGGAGGTTACCTGAGACTCGTCTGCGGCGTCGCCGTGATGAGGACCGGCAGGTAGAGCGGGCGGAGGAGGAGAGATATGCCAGGAGATTATAGTAGTGGTGAAGCAATAAAAGAAGTAGTAATCCTCAAGCGGCAAGAGTACCTTCTCCCCGTCTCCTCCTCTTCTGCAGCGTGAAATGAACGGTGTGGTTACTAGTAATGGTGGGGAACAAAGAAATGAACTTGGGGAGATGAACCAACATGGATCCGGCGGCCGATATTCTGGAATCGGCGGCCACGGCACCAGCCGCTGCTCGCGCAATCCAGCGGAGGGATATTATATAGGGATTATACCGTGCTCTGCCACGCCAACCTCCTTGGGGTGTTTTGCCACCGTGGATATATTCTTTAAAAAAACGTAGATTTTTCTTCAAAAAAAAAATTAAAACATGATAATCCTTTTTTTTCTTTCTATTTAGCCTATTTATCCATAGGATGCACACGCACGGCCTAAGATGAACTTGCCATCCACAAATTGATTAGATTCAGTTTCTCACCTTTGTATACTGTTTTGCGCCCTGCAAACTCAGCATTCCTCGACGTCTCTTGCGTCGAATCGGGGCCAAATTCACCTATCGGCCACCTAGGTTGGTGTTGTCCTCGAACTACCGCCTTCGTCGAGGAAGAATGGAGGGTCTTTAGGGTTACGGTAGAGTGAGTGAACAACCGTGCGGCGGGAATAAAGATGTGGTGATGGATCTGTCGATGCGCCGCCAAAGGTTGGGGGGTTGGAGGGGGTCGGGAATGGTAGTAGGCTAGGGTTACTAGTGAATAGGTATATATAGTTGGTGTGGTTGTGATGTTAAGAGTGAGATCCAGATCTAAGGGGTTGGGATCCTCTGACTTACATCACCCGTGACCATAGCAGCAGGGGGCATGTGGGTCAAGCAACTGCTTCCGGGTCCAAGGGCTACAGAAAAGTTCACCGGTTGTATTTAAAAAGTCAGCATGTGGGCCAAATAACTGCTTCCTTGGTCAAGGGCTACGAAAAAGTTCACTAGCGCCAATAAAAAAAAAGTCGACATGCGGGCCAAGCAACTGCTTCCGGAGCCAAGGACTATGAAAAAGTCCACTAGTTGGAAGGAAAAAAATCAGCATGCGGGCCAAGCAACTATTTTCAAAACCAAGGGCTACGTAAAGTTCACCGGTTGAAAAAAAAAGTCAGAATGCGGGTCAAGCAACTACTTCCAGAGCCAAGGGCTACAGAAAGTCCACTGGTTGCAAGAAAAAGACACGACATGCGGGCCAAGCAACTGCTTCCGGAGCCGAGGGCTACAGAAAAGTTCCCTTGTTGGAAGAAAAAAATTAGCATGCATGCCAAGCAACTGCTTCCGGAGCCAAGGACTACGGAAAAGTTCACTAGTTGCAAGAAAAGAAAACGGCAAGCGGGCCAAGCAACCGCTTTCGAAGATGAGGGTTACGAAAAAAATACTAATTGCAAGGAAAAAAATCAGCATGTGAGCCAAGCAACTGCTTCCATAGCCAAAGGCTACCGAAAAGTTCACTGGTTGCAAGAAAAAGAGACGACATACGGGCCAGGCAACTGTTTCCGGAGCCGAGGGCTACGGAAAATTCTACTAGTTGCAAGAAAAAAGTCAACATGTGGGCCAAGCAACTGCTTCCGGAGCCAAGGGCTAGGGAAAAGTTCACCGGTTGCGAGAAAAAAAAGACGTTATGCAGACCAAGCAACCACTTCCGGAGCCGAGGGCTACGGAAAAATCCAGTAGTTGCAAGAAAAAAAATCATTGATTTGACATAACGCTACTCCATGGGAAAAAAATTGGTTTGTTGGTTTTAAGTTGGGATTAATGATCGCTAAACTGTAGAAGTTGACAATATTGATACAACACGTATATAGAATGTCACAAAATTTCATATCCAAATTCGGTCCACAACTCAATGGATTTTGAAAGTCAAAGTTCTTCTTAGAAATAGGAAAAAAAAATCATACAACGTGCATATACCATGTCACAATTTCACATCAAATTCAGACACAGCTCACAAGAAACTAAAAGGACAAATTCCACCAAGTAATTCGAGCATGATACTATTGCCTAGAAAAAAAGAATTCTAAACTCATATTGCCATGTACTACCCTATATTACCCTAGAAAAAGAATGACAAAATGACACATTGTGTGTCATTGACACAAGGGCCCGGACCCTACACGTTAGTGACACAGTCTAAATCCAGACAAAAACGTGTCAATTTGTCAAAGTTCCTCGTGTCCTGGCCCAAGAGTAGGTGATTCTAAACTCATATTCTAACCGAGAACAAAACACAAGAAAGACTGCTCAATCATCATCTATATAACCTAATAAAGCTATGACAAGCACGATAGGCATACTTACATGTTAGATGCCCTGCACTAGGAGCCGGAGTGTGACGGGCAGAAGTGGACACAAAAGCCAATGAAGAAGAGGAAGAATTTACAGTGGTGGAAGACCGAATTCAGGGGAACTAGTTTAAAGGGAATGAAGGTGCAAGCAATCAGGTGGAACTGAAGAAGCAGGGAATAAAAATAAACTGGGATGTGAAATAGGAAGCAAATCAATTAGGAGATCGGTACAGCAAAGGAGAAAAACAGCACCCGCGGAAACAAAACCGATGGCCGCCAAGGAAGGAAATAGTTGATCAGCAAGGAAAGGAAAATCATGTTATTAACCTCCAAAGGAACACGCCCCTTAAATTAAGGCATAAATCCGGGTGGCTTGAACTGCAAGTTAATCTACTTTAAATAAGACGATTAATGCACCTAGTGTGTGCAAATCCCTTATCGAAAAGACATTATCGGAAAGAAGAAGAAGGGGAAGAAAATTGCGATAAAGGATTTCTCGCACGCTACCGCTTCGACGGCCTAGTGACTTCTAACTTCACTCTCATTGCGAGACCGTCGTCTGACTTTTTAGGAGGAAAAGACACGACACACAAAACGCATCTT